>CAVLGL010000046.1:14913790-16393790 GCA_963668995.1 Parnassius mnemosyne | reverse complement strand
CGAGCTTAATACCCTTTACCATTCGGTAAAGGTATTCGATAAATTGAAAATGTTATTGGTTAACTGAAAACCTTCGTCGAAAAAACAGTCGAAATTTAATTACATTCATAAATGAATAAATTAATTACTGAATTTTAATTGGTCATAATATAAAAGGTTACATAAATATACTTTACCTTACCACTGACATTGATAAATAAATGCAGCAATTTTCCTATCAGTTTGTTTTATTATAGACGCAGTGCGTGTACAAAGTACTTATATTAATTACAAACGATTTGGTCGTCAAGTGACGTTGATTTAAGTAAATGAATAGGAAAAAACATTTTTAAAGACAAACTTTTATTAAAATGCTCTAAAAAGAAAAAAATAAACTTTAAATTAAATAAAATCTGTCAATTTATATAATATAAAAGGTTGTCGCTAGATTTACTTATTTTCTAAACACATTTTTCTAGAATTACCTACATATGTTAAGTTACATATAGTTAAAAAACCTGTTTTAAAAAATGTTTCTTTACTATTAATATATGTTTTATTTTTTTGTTGTCGCTGGATATGTTTCTTAGTCTGTTCATTTAATTTAATGCGTAATTTTTGATTATTGATCGCCATCTTGGATCCGACACCTTAAATTTATTTGTTCGAGCACCAACAAATGATCCCTAACCTTTGCCAAGTTATAACTTCAATTGAAAAATTTTGATTTTTTTTACCACCGCTATAATTTGTCCAGGCTCGATATTAGTTAAGACACAACTACACTTAGTCTTACCTTTTAGTCGGGCAGTAGTATATCATCTCCTTGAAGAGCTGAACGCGGAAGTCACTTTATTGGTATTCTTCTCAGCGAATCCTTTCATTATCCATATCATGGGGGTGCGTATAAGAAAACAAAGTTCGCCATCTTTGGCTTTCACCATATTGGATTTAGAGTGAACCATTTCATTTTCATATTCTACTCAGCAAACCCTTTCATTTGATACCCATATCGTGGGAGTGCATAGAAAATAACCAGTCCGCCATCTAAGCGTTCCGCTATATTGAATTTAGAATGAAGTCACTTATCGAACCACGCATTGTCATTCAAACTAAACATATATGCTAAATTTCAGCTCAAACGGTTGAGAATAACTGCTTTAAAATTCAATTGCAAGATTTGACCCTTACAAATATACATTGCAAGTTAAATAAAAGCTTTTAAAATGATTAAGCTTAAAGCCGTCGTAAGGTTTTCAACATGGTTTTTGCTACAATAAATGTTCAAGTCTTTTTTTTTTCAGTTTATATCAAGTCATAAGGGAAAACCCAAACTTTTAATGAGTAACAGGCAAAAGAAGCGCAAATATTGTAGTGCATAATCATCAGATCAGAAGTACTATACTCAAAACAGAGCTTTCGCAAGTTGATTAAATTTATCCATTTCGAGACTTTACTTGGAAGAAGGCAAAAATATTCACAAACTATGAAACGTTAACAGAAATGTTACGTGTTTTATTAGAAAAGGATATTTTTATTTAAGCTCCCTGTTATATTCTAGAGCCAGAGGATACGAGTAACAATAGCGAAATATTGCCGTGAAAAGGAACTTAAATTAAACCTCATTTCTTATTCAATACTCCAAGTTTTATTTAATATTCATCAAGAATGTCTTATATTACTATTTTCACAAAATAGATATTTATTTACCTGTCTAAAGCATTTTCTTTTATTTATTGATCTTTTTCAGACAGTATTTCATGCCGGCACATTGCTTGCAACTTTACAAAGCGCAAGTTTGGCCTCACATTGAATACTGTTCTCATCTCTGGGCCGGGGCACCCCAGTGCCAGCTCCTTCCACTTGAACGCATCCAGCGCAGAGCGGTTCGAATCTTCGACGACCGAGTTCTTTCTGATCGGCTCGATACACTGGCACTGCGTAGAGATGTTGCATCTCTTTGCGTATTTTATCGCATCTATCACGGGGAGTGCTCTGAGGAATTGTTCGGACTAATTCCAGCCGCTCAATTTCACCATCGCACATCGCGACAAAGCTTGCGTTACCATCTGGATGATTGGCGGCCCACCACTGTGCATTTAGAAGAAGTTTTCTCCCTCGCACAACTTCCTTGTGGAATCGAATACCACCAGCGATTTCCCCGGACCGATACGGCTTAGGGACCTTCAAGAAAAGAACCTACTCCTTTATAAAAAGCTGGCAACGCATCTGCCATTCCTCTGGTGTTGCGGTTGTTCATGCGCGGCGGTAGTTACTTACCATCAGGTAAGCCGCATGCTCGTTTGCCCTCTCTTCTATAAAAAAAAAACAATCTATGACGTTTTATTTTATAGATATGTACATTTATTCTTGATTAAGAATCAAAATGCAGACGCATTGTCAACCCTGAAGAGTCAGATGGAACGCCTCGTTTACAGTCAAAATGGTCTCTGGTCTTTTTCACTCACCGTACACAGCACAACAGCATGAAACTCTATTTTACGTTGAAAATCTGTGAGAACGTGGTCCTACTCTGGTGGAGCAGAACCATTCGTGTAAAACCATAATATACCTTTTAACTGTTTACGTAATTTCTGCATTTATAATCGCAGCGACTAATTATAATATTTCGCGAACATAGTATGTCTTTTATACATAAATATATATCATCCACTGCCTCATTTTAGTATGGCAAAGAACATCATGACTAATATTCATAAACTTTCGTGGTTGGATAAAAAGATGCCTATTTGTTGCCAGTGTCATTAAAAACCTACACACCAATTTTCCAAATATCGGTAGATATACACAAAAAAATTCTAATAACTATAAATTTGGCTTCATCATAATTAGTTAGCCCCCTAAACATATTTTCAGAAAATATTATAATTACAGAAATTGACTTTATTTATGAAATAAGTTAACGTATTCTTTTCTATATTTTTATTTCCATTAATCAAAGTAATCACCCATGCAATTGATGCATCGTTGCCAACGCAGTGGCAGTTTTCTGATGCCCTTCTTGAAGAAATGAGCTGGACGGGAGGCAAAAAATTCTTCAAAGGCCTTTTGTATTACCTCTTGGGTATTGTTTTTTTTTCCGTCAAAAGTTATCCAAATTCTGGAAAGAGTATAAGTCTTTAGACGGAAGAACTGGAGAGTACGTCAGATGACGGGGAGCTTCCAACCCCAGCTCTTGTAACTTTGGATCTCAAAGTTTCAAAGTATGTTGTGCAGTATGAGGTCGCGCATTGTACGAGACGAGCGATTGAACAAAGCTGGTGCGAGCTTCTCCATCATTGTGTTCAGTTCTTCACTGTACGTCTGCAGTTATGCTCATCCCATTTGGTAAGAAGCTGTGATGAATTACACCATACATCACTTTTATAGGGGTAAATTTTTGTTTAGGGCATTGTTAAGGTGCTGAACCAGAATGAAACCAACTTGTTGAACATTCGCGATTGTTAAACAGAATCCATTGTTTGTCGCAGGTAAAAATGCGGTTCAAAATCCCTTCGTTTATGTGACTGTTGAGCAGTGCAAAGCATGTCTCGACGCGTTCTACGCGCCGGCGATCATTAAATTCGTGTGGCACCCATTCTGTCAAGCTTTTTTACCTTGCGAATTTGACGCAAATAGGCCAATATTGTTTTGATCCTACTAATTCAGCCGTAGATGGAGTGCCATCAGTTTCCACAGTCCGGGTTCATTCTTCAGGTCGAATTTCTAGAACGGTGCGCTTCACCATCTCAAGCTACATCACCACTTAATAAACATAACTCTAATCAGTAAACAAATGATTAATTTTGAAAATAAAATTCCATATTTTTTAAAATAAAATTAATTTGAAATTAGATTTCTTACCCAAACAAATATTATTTTGATTTGAAATGACCAGTACTGCAGAACAGCAATTTCATAGGTAAAGACCTATTTGTATATGCATAGGATAGTAGAATATTGTTTTACTTGAACCTGTTTTACTTTTAAGTTTCTGTTTAGTTAGTTTCACTGTTAACGTTTCTCTCTACAGCATCTGTGTATCCAATTTCTTTAATGTAATCTTTATATAAGTTTTTATTTATTGTGATTCTATGTAAATAGAAATGTATATTTTTATGCCTAAAGCAATTATATAAATAGAGATGGAATAAAGAAATAAAATATATCTTGTAATTGTCTATGTAATTGTATTAGTACCATCTATCTTTATCTATCTCATAGGCTATCCCATCTCGGTATTAAGGGAAATGGATTTATGTACGCTGTTAGGAAACTATAAATGTTTATCGCGGTATAACTTTAACGTCGTTTATGGAGGAAATGTAATTTCTAGGACAAAAGGTTGTCTGCCATAAAAGCAGACGTATGCATTGATGATTTTTCAAGTATGTTACTTAAAGCGTTCATCCGCACACAGGCGTTTATCCATTTTGCAGAAACTCTGAAATAAAAGAAATTAATTGCAATTAAATAATAATTTTATATAAAGGAATCTCAAGTGGTCGTCATTTACCATCATGAAAGCGTTATTCTGCTAATTTACGCAAATATTATGTAAAAATGTCAATTTAGCAAGCTATATACAGTATACAGTTGGGGTGTGGTAGCATAAATATTATGGGACCCTATTCAACTTATACTTTTTATTATATTTTACGTCATTTTTTATATATTTTTTTTTAAATTAGTAAGAAGGTCGGAATCCTTTTAACACATTGAGCCACAATGTGTATTGAAAAAAGACCCATACTAACAGATATTTAAGCGGTGAATGTCACCACCATCCTACACAGTTAGCTACTAGCTAGCAGTAAATACCTGGCCAACAAACTCCAGCACGTCAAGAAAGTTTTTCATGACAACAAGCTTCAGGTCCCACGCATACTTCGTAGTGACAGCGTAAACCGGCCACATCCGAGCGAGTTCCTACTGAACTAATATTATTATGCCGCAGGTATCACATACAAAATTGGCTACATCTTCAAGTGAGTTTCCAAGCCGCCTAAGAAGATAAGTCAGTTCTACCATCCGTCACATATAATATCACTCTGCAAGATGCAGGAGTGTACAAACTTGATTATGAATGTGTGTCTCTTACGTAGGACAAAATAGATTAATAAAAAACGTTAGTAATATAACTCAAACTATCAATTAAAAATTAATAATGAATTAACTAAATCAAATCAAGAAGTTGCAACGGTGTTTGAGAAATATTTCACTGATGTTCCAATCTTGACAACAGAGTCATTGAATACTTCTCCAACTGTCGCCGAGTCATTACTTAAACAGAATGTTAATACCTGTTTAAAAGAATTTAGATTTGAAAAAGTATTACCGCATAATATTGTAAAATACTTCAAAACCATTGATGTAAAGAAAACCGCAGATTTGTGGGGGATTTCCGTTACAGTGATTGCGTCCATAATAGATTTAATTGCACCTCATCTTGCTATTATTTTTAATACTTGTATCGATTCTGGTGTGTTTCCTGATTTAATGAAGTATAGTAAAGTAATACCTTTATTTAAATCTGGTAGTACATTGGACCCCGCTAATTATAGACCTATTTCTGTACTACCAACTCTCAGTAAAATTTTTGAAAAAATAATTTTGGATCAGTTGTTAATTTTTTTTAATACAAATAAATTACTTCATAAAAATCAATTTGGTTTTAAAAGGGGTCGCTCGACGTCTGACGCCGATGTTGAGCTTATGAAATATATTTTTAATGCCTGGGAGAATTCACAAGATGTCTTAGGTATTTTCTGTGACCTTTCCAAGGCTTTCGATTGTGTTCATCATGATACATTAATCAGGAAACTACAACATTACGGTGTAAAAAATTTGGCGCTTAGACTTATTAGTTCATATTTAAGTAAAAGAACTCAAAAAGTCGTCATCAATGGTAAATGTTCCTCCCGATCGGTAGTATCAATGGGCGTTCCTCAGGGCTCGATTATTGGCCCATTCCTGTTCTTAATATATATTAATGACTTACCTTATCTTGTAGGGGACAATCACGATATAGTATTAATTGCTGACGATACATCTTTAATTTTCAAACTGAAACGGCAATCAATTAAATATGACGATGTAAATAATGCTCTATCGAAACTAGTACATTGGTTTAACGCCAACAATTTGCTCTTAAACGGCAATAAGACAAAATGTATTAAATTTACAATACCTAATGTAAAACATTCGAAAACCAATGTGCTCTTAAATGGGCAGGAGTCGAGTTTTGTGGATACCTCTGTTTTTCTCGGTATTACTATTGACGCGAAACTTCAATGGGGCCCCCATATATTTAAATTAGCAAGCAGACTTAGTTCTGCAGCATATGCTGTAAGAAAGATTAAAAGTCTCACAGATGTTGAGACAGCTAGGTTAGTGTAGTTTAGTTACTTTCATAGCGTAATGTCTTATGGAATTTTGCTATGGGGCAATGTGACTGATACTGAAGCTATATTTGTTATGTGAAAGAGAGCCGTACTGGCGATTTATAATCTAAATTGTAAAGAGTCCCTTCAGAGAAAAATTTAAAGAAATAAACATATGAACTTTGGCATCGCAATATATTTATGAAAATGTAATGTATATACACAAAAACATAAATAGCTCTAATAAGAATAAGGATGTTCATATCTTAAACACTAGGAACAAACATAAGCTTGTAATGCCACTTACTAGACTCCACAGAATTAGTAATTCATTTATGCGGCAATGTAAACGCTTTTACATCAAAATCCCAGAACATGTTCAAAGTTTGTCAATAAACAAGTTTAAAAGTTTTATTAAAGAAAAGCGGTACAATAAGGGTTATTATAATATCAAGAAATACATGAATGAAAATAACCCCTGGGAATAAGGTGATCGCCACTATGCTGGTTCTATAAAAATTCATTTAAAATTGTATAAACAAAATTATTGTTAAGTGAAATTATGTTTAAAAAAAAGTCCCGCTGGGTTTCTTGCTGGTTCTTCCCAGGACAGAGGTATTTTCCGAACCAGTGGTAAATAAAATAATGACTTTCAATAAGTATTATGTAATAATTCATATTGAATAAAAATCATTCTATTCTATTCTATGCATATAGCTGGAAGGTTATTAAATCTCTTTGATACTACTCTTTTAGGCTGGTATTCTGTGCGAGCTTGATTCTTCCCCGGTTGAGTAGACCCATTTGTGCCAGTATAGGCCGTTTGGTGGCGTCCTCAGATTTTCGTCCCATGGGTGTCGTAATTGAAGCAAAGTTTCTGGTAAATAGTGGCATAACCATGTCATTTACTTAAGGATAAAATAATAGAGAATACAGGAAAAGAAAGCAGTGGCTCAGAAATTCAAACTTCGCTGAAACAAACATAGTTACCATCAATGAAGGTATTAAAAGAAATAAAAAGGTCATTATTTATTAATGTGCTCAGTTTTTAATAAAATAACTTATTCTATAATACTTTTGTGTTAATTTTATGTACTAAGATTTAAATTAAAAAAAAATGAAGGTCTTCCTCTCCGAATTTCAAATTAATCTGATGGATCTGGATAAGAAATAACTTTTTTCCTGCTAAGCGACCTGCTACATATCTCACGACAGAAATATGTCTGTATATCCATTGAAAAATGCCCTAACTTAATATCATACCCACCGACGATAGGGATCAGTATTAATAATTCCCTGAATTGCTGAAAGCTCTGCGCTCATTGAACTAGAACTACGTATATACAACAGTGGATTAAAATGACTGATAAAGAATAGATTTGAATTGATTTTTTTAATTCAATATAGATTGTAAGTAATACATATATAAAGTCGTTTTAGCATAAAAAGTTTTGCGGCTTTGTGTACTTTCTACATTTAAATTCCTCTTTAATTTTTCATTTTTAATTTAAAAATTTAAAAGGCAAATGAGCTTTTTTAAACAGCGTTACTTGCAGTAACATTCTATGAATGGCAGTAATTAACAACTTAAAAAGTACGCTTACGAAGTTTTGAATCACTAACTTAAAAAGATCTTAAAAGTAAAGTTTATTAATATTTAACTACTGAAAACTTTGTTGTTAAAAGAAGTAAAAGTAATATGTAACATCAAAAGCTTATAAGCTTTTCACTGCGGGGCAGAAGCTTCTTTTATATCTTTGAGGGTAAGGGAGCAGAGTGAGACACGCTTGGTTTGTAAGAGAAAATTTTCAAATGATACAATAAAATTGTTTAGAAATTATAATAGCAAAACGTCTACTACAATGCTCTTCTACTTGTTTTGTGTCCTGTTAGTGCTTGACTATAATCCCACCTGGTTGTAAGTGGTGAATGAAGGCTGGGAATGGAAGGAAGGAATGTTTAATCGCATTATTTTACCGTGATAAAAACCTAGTAAAGTTGCAGCCTATATACGTCCCACTGCTAGGCACAGATCTCCTCTCATTTCTGAGAGGGTTTTAGGGCAAGGAAATGTCCGCTGCGCTGCCCCAATGTGTGTTGGCAAACTTTACATGTCTTCGAGATAATTTTTTTTATTTCTCAAACATTCAGGTTTCCTCACGATGTTTTCCTTCACCGCCGAGCACGTAGTAAATCAGCAATTAAAATTGCAATTAACAATTTCATTGGTGCCAGCGGGGATCGAACCCGGGTTACTCGCGTACTGTGAAACTTACAGCGAGCGCTATCAATCTGAGCTACCACGGCTCTTTATGAAAACATAGTAACGAACGGAAAGATAAACGTCAGCAGATTATTTTAACTGATATTTTCTTCACTAGCCTCTGAAAGTATTTTTTCTTAATTAGGAAACTGTAAGTAGTCTGATAATCAGATCTGGCTTAGGAGGATGATTTATTCCTTCAAAGACACTTTATTTAAAACTTAGTCTTGTAAGTAGCACCGTGTAAACTGTTGCAATATCTTGCGTAAATCTGCTACTCACTCTGTCTTTTTTCTCTAATTATTTTTTTTATAGAAAAGGTGTGACAAACGAGAATTCAGTTCACCTGATGGCAAGTAGTAGCTGTGGCCCATAGACATCTACATCTATCTTCGTTTGCGAATTAAAACGCAGATGCGTTGTCAGCCGTGAGGACTATGATACGAGGAATGCCTCTTTTCCTGTAAAACGGGTCTCCGATTTTCTACACTCACCATACGAAACATAGCAGCATTAAGCAGCTATTTTACGCTGGTATTCTGTGAGAACGTGGTCCTTCCCCGGTCGAGCCGGCCCATTCGTGCTACAACTATACTATTAATATAGCTGCAGCATGGCTCTACCACGTAATATTACGACGTGGTAGAGCTTTTTAAGTGGTTTAATTTGTATACTTATTTATTTATAATCCCACACCACACTACAATAGAAGCTAGAAGTCATTTCATAAGGTCAGTCACAAGTCACCATGAGCTATGAAGTCGATTTTTCAAGTTTAAGTATCATCTATGCTTACTATGCCCAAAAATTTTTATGTGGTGCTTGTGTTTGGGTGTCTGTAAAATAATTAAATCAATTTGATATTACATGTTAAAAATTTGATATAATAATATATTACTTCATTTCAGAATTTCAAATAAATTATTGTATTAATTTAACGATAGCGTTATTAATCATGAAAGCTTAAGTAATATACATTTAAATTTGATTTTCCATACCTACTGGTAATATATGGCAGTCTTTATTTCTTTGTCATTGCGATTTCTGTTATCAATGTTTTCAAAACAGAATAATATAGTTATTAAAATGTTGTAGGCTTTTAAATTAAAATTGTTTACCTGATATATTCCTGACTTAAGAAGGTTTTTCATTGAAGGTTATTTGCGTACCATTATCATAGCGAAGTAAAATGTCTTTGCAAAAGGCGGGCACGGGCTGAGATTATCTTTTTAGTTATTTCCTAGAGGTAAATTGAGTCGGCAAAGATAAAGTACGGAGCTAACGGGTTATAACAGCATGAGAAGGTACAATTCAAAATTTTTGGATGGTATAAAATATATTATAAGCATTCTATTTCTTTGAGATTATCTTCGTTATCACTAGAAGAACGTGGTAGAGCTAACAGTGGATTATACACATTTCGGTTGTAGCACGAATGGGTTGGCTCACCGGGGAAGGACCACGCTCTCACAGAATACCAGCGTAAAATTGCAGCTTGACACTGATGTGTTTCGTATGGTGAGTGTAGAGAACGGGAGACCCTTTTTACTGGAAATCAGGCATTCCTTCTTAGTCGTCACGGGTGACAACGTATCTGTATTTTGATTCGTAATTGAAGATAGATGTAGATGTCTATGGGCCACAGCAACCACTTACCATCAGGTAGACTTTGTGTTAGTTTGTCACCCTTATCCTGTAAAAAAAATCTCCCAGAGCGTTTAGATGGTTCACGCAGTCTCCAACTAGCTTCGAGTTCACCAAATTTCATCCCTTATCCTATAAAAAACCTCAGCCTTCCGGTATTTTAGCACTAAAATATTGTCCTATGTTCTCTGTAAGTCATGTAGTGGCAGCGTAAGATAATAAATTACCCCATAATATCAAGTGCGTGTCGTAAGTGGTAACAGAGTAAAATGAAGCAGGTAATGGGCAGCAGCATTATCCTGATACAACTCAAAATAATAATAAAAAATATGGCAAATATCCCACCATTATGGGGGCTTAAATTTAACAGGAGTTTTGATAGGCTGTAATGACTGAATGAAAATAATTAAGTTTCACAACCAACTTGTAATTTTACTTCAATTTGTCTAAGCATATTGGCTAAGCCATATATTAACCTAAAATTATGCTAATTTATCTAACCGCTGCGCTGTAATTTACATCATACCTATACAGATAAATGAGATTCCGTTAACAGTACTCTTGATACGTAGTAAAAATAATATTGGATTTCGTTCACGAAGTTAAAGGAAAGGTGTGCTGAGAAATTCAAAGTTGAATTTAATTTACATTACCTTTCCTAATGTATACAAAGTCAATTTTAGAGAAAAAAAAGATAATCTATAGTTAAATAGCAGTTCTTTATTTTATTAATATACGTTTATAAAATACTGCCGATATCTCAAAGGCTTTTCTTGGGTGGGATCTATTAAATTGGCGTTATTTAGATTTTTTTTAAATAATCATCAATTACCATTTTATATTATGAATTTTTCGAATTCACAAAAAAATACTTTAAGGTTTTTGGAAAAAAATTAATCAAAATACCCTATGGCATTGCTTTATATCGGTTCGTGAAATTTTCTCACAATCAACTACTTTGAGACAACTCTTTCATACAGAAGGAAAAACATTTTTTTCACAAATGGCTACTCATGCCTTAATGCTATGAAAATAAAATCCCGAGTCCAATAAAAGGCAGTTATTTTGATATTACAGACATACACTTTATTTTATAGGTTTGACTAAAATACTCTAGGCAAGGCCCGAAATTAGATTTTATTACGGGTTTTGCAGAAAGACCTTTGTCAAAACTAGGATAAACCAGTAATTCCTGGAAGAGACTGCATATAGACCTTTCACTATAAATATAGATAGATTGAGTGATACCAGTATACCATTCACCATATCACCAGACATTCTCGAGCTAATAATGCTTGTAGCCCTCTTTTTGTACCTGAACTCATGGCTTATTTGGAACGTAATTGACTCAGACAATGCCATCTTTGGGTCATTGGGAAATTATTAAATAATATATTAAAGCACATTAACAATAGATAAATTAACAATAAAATAAGAAACTGTTTAAATTTCATGCATAATGCGCGTCTGTTACCGTTACATTGACATCATTGAAAATTAAATAGCTTGGCGTGCTCGATAGAGCAGGACAGTATTTCATGACAGCACACCTCTTGCAACTTTATAAGGCACAGGTTCTGCTTCATATGGAATACTGTTCTCATCTCTGGGCCGGACCTCCCCAGTGCCAGCTCCTTTCACTTGCATGCATCCAGCGCAGTGCTGCTCGAATCATCGACGACCAAGTTTTCTCTGAACGGCTCGATTCACTGGCGCTGATAAGAGATGTTTCATCCCTTTGCATTTTCGATTGTATTTATCACGAGGAGTAGTGCTCTAAGGAATTGTTCGCATTAATTTCGACCGCCAAATTTCATCAACGCACATCGTGACCAATCTAACGTTACCGTCTACATCATTTGGATGCTTGGCAATCTAATACCGTGCGATTTATTAGGAGTTTTCTTACTTGAACGACTATTTTGTGGATTTTTTTCGGACCGGTACGACTAGGGACCTTTAAGAAACGAGCTTACTAATTATTAAAACACCGGCAACAAAAAAAAGGAAATAAAGCCTACAATTCCCCTGGTGTTGCAGTTGTTCGTGGGCGTAAGTCGACATTTAGCATCAAATGAGCCGCACGCTCGTTTTCTCCCTCTCCTATAAAAAAGCCTTTCAAAAATCCATTACTAAACATAAGTTTTTCCCATAGATTGCCTTATAGTAGGGATATTAACCATTGTTGCCAAGTTTGGCAAGCGGGTTTGCAATCGCAGCTTTGTATTTATCAGTTATTTTTAGGATGACGTTACTGGTCATCTCCTGGTTTATTTCCACCGTCGCCTCTTACCCCACTCTTACTCCACCCACAAGACAATATGGGGTAGTGAATAATTTTATGGTGTACACCGCCACTGTATGATTAGGTGCATATTACACATACTAAACATATCACTATTATCTTTTAAAACAGCGATGCTATAATCATTAGTATGATAGTAGTAAAGGTACTTTTCAAGACTCTATGCAAAAACTCTATAAATTTGTTCAACCGAATTGTACTGCAATCCATATATCTTACTTAAGTGTCATTTAGTGAGGCATCTATATTCATGCAGTGTGGGTGAGTACGAAGTGGCGCTTATTAGTGCCACTTCGTACGCAATATCCTAGAATTTAAATAAAAGTTGGAACATGGACCTCAATAACAAATCTGTAGTCACGTAAGTAAAATAATTTGTCGTTTAAGTGAATAAATATGTAATAATATCCTAATACCTCAATAGAAAAAATATTTCTTCATTTAAATGCCATGCCATCTACAACCATAGACTAAAACTTGCAGATAAAAACTGAAAGTAGGTAAAATATTTTACTGAACACAGATTTGACTTGTTGTTTTTAGAAGTTTTAATTTGTTTAATTGTTTTATAACCAGTTTATATTTTTTATTATTTATTTTATGTTCATTCTTTTTAATTTAAAATATCAACTTATGTTTGTCGAAATGTGCGTATTTCGATACTTCAAAAATACGTCAAGAAATGCCAGCGAATCATCAGGTGTCAGTTTTAGTCGGTAAGTTTATAGTGGAAAATTGTGAAAGTTTATGATGATTTTTTTGTTTAAATGTATATTAAAAAGTTACTCGAAACCTTGGGAACATAGTTTTATAACCGTATCTAGATTAAATTTTTATCCTTAAGCAATTTGTCATTTGATAGTACTTATTACGCGCTAGCTAGTATTAAGATTTAAATTAAGTTCAGCTGATTTTGCACTATTATATGCAATACGACCCGTTTTGCATCATCTTACTGTTATTAAGGTGCGCTTATATATCAACTGCGCATGCGCGACTCTACTATCCCCCGCTCATGTACGAAGACGTAGAGTACCGCACATTTTTTGAAACAGCTTCTCTAGAACGTGGTTTAAGATATTTATTTCTCAAAAGAATTATAATTCACATACATGAGAAATGTTCACAATGTTACATAGCTTAATTCGTACTTATAACTCAATAACTCCATTCCTTCAGTTTCCGCAGTTAAAATGACTCATGTTAATGAAAATACTTATAATAATTTTATACAGCGTATTTTATACTCTATACAAAACTAACAATCTGGAATTCTTTGCGTTTGTATAGTCATGGCAAGACTTAGGTATTTAACAACATGATATCATATTTAACCTGGACTACTTTCAGCTTTTAATTAATTTTTGGCCCGACCTTCGCAGAATAAATTACTGTCTTGCAGGGATATGCTTGGTTCACATTTAATTTTATTAAATTAAGGGTCCAAAGGAGACGGTGGAACCCAGCCAAGGTTTTCATTAATATACCTCATTCACATCAACCATTAATTTCAATAGCCCCACGAATCATGCTGTCTAGAAATCGGTGTTAAAAAAAAGTATAACTAATAAAATGTCGGGAAAAGTTAAATGTGCGGAAGAAAATGTTATAAGTAGAGAATGTTATACGTGGTAGAGCGATGCTGCAGCTATATTAGTAGTATAGTTGTAGCAAGAATGGGTCGGCTCGACCGGGGAAGGACCACGCTCTCACAGAATACCAGCGTAAAATGGCAGCTTGACACTGCTGTTTCATATGGTGAGTGTAGAGACCGGAGACTCATTTTACTGGAAAAGAGGCATACCATCTTAGTCCTCATGGGTGACGACGCATCTGCATTTTGATTCTACATTGAGGATAAATGTAGATGTCTATGGGTCACAGCAACCACTTACCATCAGGTGGATTGTGTGCTCGTTTGTTCCTCTATCCTATAAAAAAATTATTTACATTTTTGATAATCATCAAAGTCTTTCGGATAAAATATAGCCTAGATCATTCTTGGCGATTCTCTCTATTTGTTCGTCGAATTTTATTACAAACGGTTCAGCTATTCCAAAGATTATCTCGTACATAGACACAGACATAACGACAGATAAACAATTTAAAAATGATTTTCATGTCTTAATAGCATGCAAATAGATCAAATGCATCTGCATATTTATTCTTAATTTAGGATAAATGTGGATTTCAACGGGCTACAGCATCCACTTACCATCAGGTGGACTGCATGTACGTTTCTCACCCTTATTCTATAAAAAATAACAATAGGGTTTTATTGAGTTATAAAATGTTTTATAAATGAAATAAAATAAATACAAAAATGTGTAGTACATTGATGCGTAATTTAGAAAAAATATTCAATAATATGCTTATAATTCCTAGACAAAATTCTTAACAAACATTAAGACTAGTCAGTGAAAGGTCAAAATCGTATTTTTTTTCAAATGCTACACCATCTAAGACTGACGTAAATACCAGAAAGAAAATAAACCTTGTATCTTGATACAATTTACATAAACTAGCGATAAAAGATATTTTTTTTATTTTATAGCTTAGGGTGACAAACGAGCACACAGTCCACCTGATGGTAAGTGGCTGCTGTGACCCATAGACATCCACATTCATCCTCAATGAAGAATCAAAATGCAGATGCGTCGTCACCCGTAAGGAGTAAGATGGAATGCCTCTTGGTTTTCTGTGAGAGCGTGGTCCTTCCCCGGTTGAGCCGACCCATTCGTGCTACAACTATACTACTAATATAGCTGCAGCATGGCTCTACTACGTGTAAAAGATAAGGCACCACTGAAAAAATTGATTTTTCTTCTTTTGGTTTTTAATATTAGTTGTTATTTTTTGCGTAAGAGAATCTAATATAATATATTACATGACAGACGGAAACTGAAGCAGGAGATAAGTTGATAAAAAAATCAAAATAATAATAAACAAGTCGACAGTAAAGCTCAACCGCTCTCGCTTGGCGTTTGAGGTCTAATTTGCAAACGAGAGTTGTTTACCAACCCGCACGACAAGTGTGGCAATCATAGCATACAACATGATCATAAAGAGGCATTGCATAGAATGGGTATAGAGAGATGTTTAGCAGTGGACCTTGACAGGCCTTAAATGTGATGGTGATGATGATGATTGGTTTTTACTTAATTTTATATACTTCAGGGCTTGAAATCAACAAATTTAGATTTTTGTAACAGCCTGTATAAGTACACTGCATAACAAAGGCCTCCCTCCAAAGATTGTCTCAAAGCGAGGATTTTGCAATAGTTGCCATGCTTGGCAGGTACGGTAACAATCGCAGTATTTATTATATTGTGTTGTTATCAGGCAGATACTGCTGCCCATCTCCTATTTCAGTTTTCTTGTGTCGCCTCTTACTACACCCATGCGACTATTTGGGGTAATAGATATTCTTATACCTCCACTACACGGTAAATTTTAAAAGGTAAATTAAGATTTTGCAGAGTTTTAACTACAGTACGATGATTATTTTATGATGTTTCTTGAAAACAAAGCATGACTGGATCTACAAATATTATTAGAAAGTGATAATAAGTGTCGTTTTATGAATTATATTTAGATTAAATCGATAATATAATTTCGAAACAAAATATCTGCCTCCAATCTCAAATAATGATGAATTTTCGATAAGTAAAACTAAAAAGATTTTTAAATAATGAAACAATAGAAAAATACAAGTATTTTATTTTTACTTGAACCACAGTTAGAACATTCCAGATGTGTTTAAGAAAAATTGTTACAATTTATTTGGGGCGTCCGACCCTAAAGCGGATATATAGAATGTTGCCATCTCATTGTTAAACGACTCTTTCTACACCATCATTGTGTCCAATTTCTTTAATGTACTCTAAACAAGAAGTGGTAGCTTAAAGGTTAAGCCTTCGGTGTGAATTTCAAAGAACTTCCCATAAATCACATTCAATCTGGTATAATCTATAATATATAAATGAATCGCTGAATGTGTTGCTAAGCGCAAACCTCGAGAGCAGCTGGACCGATTCCGCTCATTCTTTTTTTATAATATTCCTTGAAGTACGAAGATGGTTCTTAAGGCGAGAAAAAATTAAAAAAAATTGCCTGAAAAAGTCTAAAAACCAAACGTTCTATATTCCAATACAAAAGATTAGTAATAATACTTAAAAGTCAATTTGAACTTTAATACCATAACATAAAGTTTAAGTTTTAGTGGAGGGGTTCCGGGAAGGCAAAACAATTTAGTGACGTTAGTGTCATATAAATATTAATGTGAATATTTGTCAATAGTGTTTTATAATTTTTATTTTTTGACATAATGTAATTGTTGACTTATGCTTATATATACTTCTTTTTTTATCTTACAAGCTGACCCGATGTCCCGAATAGCAGAATACGTATTAAAAAAAATAAAAAATTAAAGAATCAACTGTTAGGCGGTACGAATTTCGCCGGGTCACCTAGTTTCAAATAAAAGTAGAAAGCCTTATTTATTCGTATATTCAAACACGGCAAAAACGGTAGGTATATCATTATTTATATATTTGAACTTAAGATTAAAATTTGGCTACTCTTTGAAAAATAACCCCGTATAGGCTGTAACATTAACTTTAATAATTACCGGTTCCCTATGTATAGTCTCGATCTGTGATCACCAATCCAGTTAGCAAAATCCTTTCTATTACGTAAAAGGCGAAAGTTTAGCCGTGAAATTTTACGGGCTAATGAAGTAGAAGAAAACATTTACAAGAAATTAAAATTGTGGTGAATATGCTATGCTAAAGATTATGGCTACCGTTGATATTAGTTATCCTGATTTAGATTGAATATAAATGTGTTTTCATGGTATTCGATCAAAACTGAGTCAAGGCTACTGCTACCAAGCATTCATTATGTAAATATAACCCGCATTTATTATATTTATAAGTTTTTTTTTAATATATTATAAGGTATTATATATATATTTATAAAGTTTTTTTTTTAATTCTAGGAGATCAAGGAACACTGTTAAAACATTAATAATTCGGAATTGAATTAACTTTTACTACCAATTTCTCTACCAATTATACCTTTAAGTACTTGCATTCTGTAATTAGTACAAAGACCTTTATTAACGATACGTTTAGGTACTTAAAAAGTTCCAAAGAAACGAAAACAAGAGGTAAATGTTAATTTTATAACATTTTATTACTGTTTCCTTTCCTATCACTTTATTCCCTAAAATTTTATTTAAATTAAATTATCAGGAGCGTAAAAGCAAGGTAAAACTGGATAAAGACTGTTTAAATTTGACCATGTGTGTGATACGACTACAGCGTTTACCATTACACATCGTGTGCACATTCTACATAAATATATTATACATTATGATCCAACGTTACGTGATACATTATGAAGAATAATTCTTTAACGAAAAAAATTATATGCTTCCTTTGAATAAACCAATATTACAAATTGCTTGTCATCAAAAGTCAGAGCACATAGGCAGAATTGGCGAGAAACTAGTTCGCCTTCCTTCGGGAACCCGTGCATTCTGGTCTCTCGCCAAGGCTGTCCAAGGGAATTTCTGTAAGCCATCACTACCATCTCTGCACAGGGAGGATGACTCACTGGCCCATGACGCAAAAGACAAAGCCGACCTTTTAGGCTCCCTTTTTGCGTCCAACTCGACTCTTGATGACGGGGGGAAAACACCGCCGACCATCCCGCGGTGTGAGTGCTCCATGCCGGATGTGCTGTTCTCACAGCGCTCGGTTCGCAAAGCACTGCTCTCCCTGGACATCCAGAAGTCGAGTGGGCCTGACGGAATCCCCCCAATTGTGCTGAGGACGTGTGCTCCGGAGTTGGCACCGGCCCTAACGCGTCTTTTCCGGTACTCCTACTCCCAAGGCGTAGTCCCGAATTCATGGAAGACAGCTTTTGTCCACCCGATCCCTAAAAAAGGCGACCGCTCAGACCCATCCAACTATAGGCCTATCGCGATCACCTCCTTGTTCTCCAAAATAATGGAATCCATTATTAACTGCCAGCTCATCCGGTACCTTGAGGATCACCAGCTGATTAGTGACCGCCAATACGGTTTTCGTCGGGGTCGATCAGCTGGTGATCTTCTGGTCTACCTGACCCATAGATGGGCGGAGGCAGTAGAGTCCAAGGGGGAGGCGTTGGCCGTTAGTCTGGACATTGCGAAGGCCTTCGATCGGGTTTGGCACAAAGCGCTTCTTTCGAAGCTCCCTTCCTATGGGCTTCCCGAGAAATTGTGCAATTGGATCACCAGCTTCCTTGCAGATTGGAGCATCATGTCGTTGTAGACGGTGCATGCTCTGACTACAAGCCTATTAACGCTGGTGTTCCACAAGGCTGTGTGCTATCACCAACGCTGTTTCTTCTGCATATCAATGATATGTTGCTAACTGGTAACATTCATTGCTATGCGGATGACAGCACTGGTGATGCTCTATACACCGGCCGTGCCAATATTTCTCGGGAAAACGTCGCTGAGTACCGGAACAAACTTGTGTCTGAAGTCGAGTCTTTGCTGAACAAAGTCTCGGATTGGGGGCGACTAAATCTAGTCCAATTTAATCCTAAGAAGACACAAGTTTGCGCGTTTACCGCTAAAAAGAACCCCTTTGTCGTATCTCCTCAGTTTCAAGGCACTCCCCTTCTTGCCTCAGCCAGTATCGGTATCCTCGGAGTCGACATATCGAGTGACGTGCAGTTTCGTGGTCACTTGGAAGGGAAGGCCAAATTGGCCTCTAAAAAGCTTGGCGTGCTCAGCAGAGCGGGACAGTATTTCATGCCGGCACACCGCCTGCAACTTTACAAGGCGCAAGTTCGGCCTCACATGGAATACTGTTCCCATCTCTGGGCAGGGGCTCCCCAGTGCCAGCTCCTTCCACTTGACCGCATCCAACGCAGAGCGGCTCGAATTGTCGACGACCGAGCCCTTTCCGATCGGCTCGATTCATTGGCACTGCGAAGAGATGTTGCATCCCTTTGCATTTTCTTTCGCATCTACCATGGGGAGTGCTCTGAGGAATTGTTCGGATTAATCCCAGCCGCCAAATTTCACGAACGCACATCGCGGCAGAACTCCCGATACCATCCACACCATCTGGATGATTGGTGGTCCACCACTGTGCGATTTAGAAGATGTTTTCTTCCTCGCACGACCTCCTTATGGAATCGATTACCATCTGCGATTTTTCCGGACCGATACGACTTAGGGACCTTCAAGAAAAGAGCGTACTCCTTTTTAAAAGGCCGGCAACGCATCTGCGATTCCCCTGGTGTTGCAGTTGTTCATGGGCGGCGGTAGTCACTTACCATCAGGTGAGCCGCATGCTCGTTTGCCCCCTCTCCTATAAAAAAAAAATCATTACAGAATACATTTTATTTTATTCCCTACGAAATAAGAATAGGCAAATGATATTATTTTAAACAAATAATCAGCACTCGTCCAAGCAACGAATGATAAATTAGATAACATTGGATAAATGCCAAACTAAATGCAGCGTTATTAATATATTACGGTCCATCATTATATAATATGAGGCATATTTTATGTTTTAATGATGAATGTTTACATAATTCTGAAATAAATTCCTAATCTGAAATTCTATTTTGTGATTGCGCTTCGTACTTTTGTATCCCATTTAATTAAAAAAAAATATTAAGTAATCTTTCATAAAGTCATCATTATCATAATTACAACTCTTCACAATTCCACTGTTGAACATAGGCCTTCCCCAAGGAACGCCTTAAAGCACGGGTCCTGAGTAATTTGCATCCATTGACTTCCCGCGTCACTTTTAAATATAAGGGGTGGGCCATTTTAGTAAAAACCAATGAATATTTTTTTCTAAGTAATCAGCTTATTAGAAAGATGAAACCTTTAGAAATGGAAGACAACATCATTGGAATGACAGCCACGGCTAGCCTTACAATACCCCATTCGATCAGTCTAATTTTTCAGTACAATTTCGATTGTTTGTGTCACTATTTCGTCAATGGCAACTTCGATTTCATATTTGAAGTCGTCAATCCTCTCTAGAGGGTTAGCGTAAGATTTGTCCTTAACGGCTCTCCACAAAAAAGTCCAACGGAGTCTAATCGCAGCTTCGAGGTGGCTAATTGACATCAGCATTACGACTGATTATGCGATTTTCGAAAAGTCGAAAACAGAGTGCAAAAGATCGATTGTTACGTTGGTTGTGTGGCACGTTGCGCCGTCCTGTTGAAACTAAAGGTCTTCTATATTATTCTCTTCAATTTAGGGAAACAAAAATTGCTACGAATGGCGCTGTAGCGATCGCCATTCACTGTAATCGCGTTTCCTTGCTCATTTTAGAAGAAAAATTGACCAATACTGCCGCCAGACAAAATCCCTTACCAGACACTCACTCGTTGTGGATGCATTGGTTTTTTCACGATGGTGTGTGGATTTTCTGAGCCCCAGATATGACAATTTTGGTTATTGACGTATCCTCCAAGGATGAAATAGCTTCATCTGAAAAGATGATTTTTCGGTAAAAATGCTCATCTTCCATCAGGCGGACGTCGGCCCATTGGGCAAACCCAAAACGCATCGCATGCTCTTGTGGCTTCAGATTTTGCACTAAATGAACTTTTTACGTAGCCTAACTGAGACCTTTATACAAAATTATTCTCAAAGAAGTGCGTGAAATGATCAATTCTTCATTGTTTTGTGATCCATGGTTGATCTGGCTAACTGCTTACGGAAATTGAATTTCAACAGCCCAAACGTTTCGCTTTATAATGTTATTAATTTGGACTACTTGATATGGCGTTAGTATTATAACGAATATACATAAAAATATACTTTCATAAAAAGGTAACATCCGACTTCACAGAATTAAAAAGAATAATATAATTTCAATTTAATAGCTTCTGAAGTCAGTGCTAAGACATAGTGGATAAAACTACATGAAGCCTCATGCAAAATTCGAACGTATTTTACATTGTTTTTTCTTCTGTTGGTTTTTGTTCTGTAAATAAATATGATCAGTAACCAACACTGTATGGGCCCGGCCAACTTAGTTACACTGATACTTAATGAATGAAAACCATCATCCAAACGATGATGTTACATTCACGATAAAACTAACTTTTACTGCCTTAAAACTTTTAATTTAATTTGACTCATTTTTAATTCATTAAGAAACGTAAGATATCATCAATATTTCATTCATTAATAGCTGTACCCGACACGCGATGAAATTCCTTTATTTTGTTGGAAACCTTTGCTGGTGTGCGCCCAACGGCCCAGTAAAGCCTTATCATAATCTGATGAATTGTATAGATTATTTAATTTAATCATGATAACATGAATACATAGAAGACAAACAAACAAACAAAAATGCAGATTTTTGTTACAAACATTCACGGCCGCCCGCATAATATTTTACAGAAGTTTCATCGTACTCGGACCAATGGTATAGGAACGTAAAAATTAAAAACAAACAAACAAAGTAATAATCATTTTAATATATCTCAAGATTTTTGCCGTGTATTGGCTGCCTCAGTGTACATTACTCCTGTAGTCCCGTCGGTATCGATGCAGCAGCATCTACTTGATAACAATTCAAACTAATACCATGGGATTTTTAAAGGCTTTAATGGATGGATATAATTTGGAAGATTGTATTTTTACGGTAAAACCACAACTGCGTGCAAATTCTCAATATCATGTTCATATTGTTGAGCGCCACCATTAATGCCTGTAACATGGCAAAACTATTGTTACGAGCTTCGGGTTCGAGACAATTAAAAACTGCCGACTGAATTACCAAAATTGACACTTTAATTACACAACACTAATTACAATCAAAAATCACACTAATAATAAAACACAGTTCGCCGTTATTTCGCTTCGAAGTATTCTCTTGTATCGCCAATTCAATACTGCCCCGGTCGTGGTCTATACCGGTCTTATATAGGGCCTCAGATAGTTTCCAGAACCTTCTACTGTAGCGACATCTAGAATGTTCGAGTACATATCGGTCCCGAAATTTCTGGAAGGATCTCGACTCTCCTAGTTCTGCTACTCGACACTAGAGGGCGCTAGTGTGACTAGTGTTGCCATGTACAAGACATTAATAGTGGCGCGCAATACTTTCATTTACTCGACACTAGGGGGCGCTAGTGTAACTAGTGTTGCCATGTACAAGACATTAATAGTGGCGCGTAACACTATTTACCACTAGCGCCCTCTTGTATCGAGTAGCAGAACTAGGAGAGTCAAGATCCTTCTAGAATTTCCCATGGAAGAACTTTCTAGAACTATCGACACCTAGTCATTCAGAATCGGTAGTACTCGAACATTTTAGATGTTTCTAAAATAAAAGGTTCTGGAAATTATCTGAGGCCCTTTATAAGGCCGGTATAGATCGCGACCCAGGCAGTGTTGATTTGGCGATACAAGCGAATACTTCTGAGCGATACAACTGCGAACTAAAGTGATCAGTAGTACAATTGTGTTTTGTTATTAATGTGGTTTAGTGCTCTGTAATTAAAGCGTCAATTTTGGTAATTAACAGTTTTTAACTATCTCGAACCCAAGCTCGTAATAATAATAAACACAAATAATAAGGCATAACATAATACAGCCGTGTTTATCAGAAGTAAAAGAAGCAAGATCGACAACGTTTTGGTAAAATGATTTGCCATGGATTTAAGCACACTCTGTGCTCTAACTTATCGTTCCTGCTTCTGAATGAGATGTTTCACACAGAGTACATCAAAAGTCCCATGTTGTTCTGAGATTTATAAGTTGTTTTATAAGTTGTTATGTTTATGTGGTTATACTCATTTTTTTAGCTTAACGTATTCCGAGTAGCCTGCTGTTTTTGTATTCTACGTACCTTCTCAGGACGTTTTTTCTTTACAGGCGTGACGTTATAATATGCATGTCGTTCATATCTAGGTAGATCTAGACTAGGGGCCGTAAACGCGATAGCTGATCATGATTTAATCTCGGGTGGCTCGAACTAAAAAAAAATCAGTTATTGAATTGTTCTGTCAAGAAATTCTATATAACAGAACAGGGTTAGAAAATTGGCAGTTTTTCACCACCGTTCCTCAAAAAGCAAGTAAAGCCCTTTAGTTCTATACCTGATCCTCTCTCCGATCGGCTCGGATTGTCATCCTAGCTGTCTATGAGAATAAGGGATTAGAGAGTGCACCTGTGCTTGCGCATACACTCGGGCAATACAGTCCTGTCCCGCGTAGATGACTGGTCTCCGCAGAGACTGGATGCTGTGACCGGAATTCTATCTGGAGGTTATTAATCGTAACAAGTATTCTAATAACTTAATGTATATATAAGTAGTAAGTATAAATAATATAAATAAATTAAGATATTATTTACGTAATTCCTGTAATAACACATGAGAACTTCCTTACAAAAATATTACCTTAATTATAACACATTAAATCTTATGAAAGTACAATACATTTTCATTTATGTAACACAATCAACGAACATTTGATTACTATTCACTCCAAGATAAAAGACGTAAGAAACGTCGCATAAGTTGGCTTTACGGAGCCTATTCGCTATTTCCCGGAAATATATCACAATATAAATATAATATGTAACCGAAGGCCGGGAATCGTTACACTTTTCATATGAAAACTGATTAGGACAATTTGTTTAAGGATAAGTTTTGGATAAGTGCTATATTAGGGAAAAGTACAATTTATTTTGAATATTATGCCTACTCAGAATTTATTTTTACCAAGCAATTTAGTTTATGATTTCTGTCTCGGAAGTCTAGGTTTTAAGAAAAAGCCACCATACTTCAAAATTAGTAAGTTGTTGTTTTTGAATAAGCTGAAGTGGCAATGGGCCAGCCAAATAACTCGATAAACCGACAATCAATGGGGAAGAAAGGCTCTCGAGTGAAGGCCTCGTACCGGTAAGCGAAGTGAAAGGCGGCCTCCTAAAAGATGGAGTAACGACTTGGTAAGAAGATAGATGCAGGTGGCTCTAAAAAGTGCTTTGTGGTATTCACTCTGCGAGGCCTATGTTCAGTCGACTTATGATGGGTGATGTGTTTGAATGTTTTTTTTTATTTTATAGAATAAGGTTAACAAATGAACACACAGTCCATCTGATGGTAAGTGGTTGCTGTGACTTTTGTATTATATTAGTATTGTAGCACGAATGGGTCGGCTCGACCTGGGAAGGACCACGCTCTCACAGAATACCAGCGTAAAATAGCAGCTTAACACTGCTGTGCTTCGTATGATGAGTGCAGAGAACCTGAAACCCTTTTTACTGGAAAAGGAGCATTCCATCTTAGTTCTCACGGGTGACAACGCATCTGCATTTTGATTCTTTTTTGAGGATAGATGTAGATGTCTATGGGTCACAGCAACCACTTACCATCAGGTGGACTATGTTCGTTTGTCACCCTATCCTATAAAAAAATTTAATTTTATTTGCTAGACGAAATACATGACCTTTCTTGAAGAGATGATTTATAAAACTGAAGTAACCAACGAACTGCTGTATTCCATGGACAACAAAATTCGTTTAATTTCAGTTAACACCTACAGTACTCCAAGCGAAAGAGAATACAGATGCGTTGTCATCTCAGAGGTTTAAGATACAATGTCTGTAATCATACTTACTCTGTACACTTCACGCTAGATATTTAAGAAGTTGGCACCTACCCAGTTGGACTCCTAGGCAGAATAATAGTTATACCACATACTATAAATAGCCGTTCTGTAGCTCTAAAGATCAGTGCATTTTTTATTTGCATAAGCGCATTTTACATATATTCAAAATATTTGTGACATACTCTGTATGTATACTGGATCCTTATTTTAACATCTCAATCGGAAGAAGTAGAAACGCTAGAGCTTAAGTGCAAAATGAATTTAAAACTTTACGCGTCATTTGCTGGTATCGACCTCGCTCACAACACTCTTGATAATCACGAGAATAGTAGAAAAAGTTATGGCTTGCGCCCTCAGTTTAGGATTCTGCTTAAACTTTTCAGATTAAAAATTACGTTTACTATAATAATATTAACTCAAATTATTACCTTTAAAAATATTTATATTCAATTTTTTTCGTGGATTCTCAACTCATGGCTACAACCTTTAGTACAGGGAGGGCATTAGAAGTTAAAGTGAGTCTTCTACTATTTCTAAACTATTCATACAAATCAATGCAATCTCAATTACGCTATCTACAGTAGGTTTGAAAATATCAGGGCTAATGGTTCCAGCTCCTGATTACTATCGTGATTTATGTCATTGGACTAATATTATACGTCTCTATTTGGAATTAAATATAAAATTGATTTATAATTTTATTCTATATATTTAATATATTTTTCAATAAATGAGGAAACTGTTTATCTATTCTTATTTTACTCAGTTACAATTGCAACATAAATAATGATATAAATATTTTCTTAGTTGTAGACTCCTCAAATTACGTAATTTATATCATTGATTAATTTTTTATTTTCACGAATTTTATAAGATGTAGAGCCATGCTGCAGCTATCTTAGTAGTATAGATATAGCACGAATGAGTGGTCTCAACCGGGGAAAGACCACTCTCTCACAGAATACCAGCGTAAAATAGCAGCTAAAATACTCACCATACGAAATAGCAGTGTTAAGTTGCTATTTCGTATGGTGAGTATAGAAAACTAGAGACCCTTTTTACTGGAAACGATACATTCCATCTTAGTCCTCACGGGTGAAAACGTATCCACATTTTGATTCGCAATTGCGGATGTGTGCTCGTTTGTCACCCTCATCCTATAAAAAAATGTTGGCACCAGCTGGGATTCACACCCACGATCAGTGGCCTACTGTGGAATACTAATGAAAAATGCCACTTATTTTGGATTTTTATAGAATTTTATAGAATTTTTATAGAAGTATCAAACGAGCAGAAAGTCCACTTGATGTAAAGTGGGTGCTGTGTTCTATAGACACATAGGGGTAGGCAGAGACCACTTCTTTCCACTTGCTACGATAATTACATACTTGTTTCGCTTCGTCCAATTTCATTATTCCCTTCATACATGCCCTACGGTTTAGGGTACTCTTTACCTGGCCTTTTTTCAAGACGTCCTTGATTTGGATTAGAAATGTCCGCCTAGGTCTACCCTTTCCACCACTTTCATTCACACCCCCCTTATACACTTTTTTCGTCAATCATTCTTCATTCATTCTCTCGCATGGCCAAACCATCTCAGTATACCTTTCTCAATTTTTGTCACTACATCTTCTTTCAGACCACAACGTTTCCTTATCTCACTATTTCTTATCCTGTCACTCAATTTAACTCCTATCATACTTCTTAATGCTCTTATCTCAACTGCATTTATTCTGCTTTCATGTTTCTTCTGCCATACCCAACTTTCACTTCTGTACATGAGTATCGGAACCAACACCCCCTCATGCACAGCCAAACGGGTCTTGTTAGACATCTTCCTACTGCTCATAAAGGAGTGCAAAGCTCCATTCACCATGTTTCCTGCATTCACTCTTCTTTCGATATCACTCTCACATTTTCCATCTCTTGTAAACTTTGAATCCAGATACACAAACTCTTTCACCTGTTCAATTTGTTCATCTTCAATCACGATATTGCAGTCTGTCACTGCCTCATATTTTTCAAACACCATCACTTTCGTGTTCCTTACATTCATCTTCATTCCCTTTCTAACAAAAGCTCCACTCATAGCAGTTACCATCTCCTGCAACTCCTCGGCCGAAGACGCAATTAATACTTGGTCATCAGCATAGAGAAAACATTTGACGAGTAACTCATTCATTCTCAAACCAATTTCATTCTCTTTTAAATCTGTCAAACAATTGTCCATGAACAGATTAAACAGCCACGGTGACGCTACACATCCATTTTTTACACACACCTTTTTCGATATTAAACCATTCAGTGTATGCCCCGTTTATCCTTACACAAGCACTAGAATCCCTATAAAGAGATTGCAATGCTCGTATGAGGATACTGCTCACACCGTTCACGGACAGTGCTGAACACAATTCATTCCTCACTACTCTATTATAGGCCTTTTCTAGATCTACGAACGCGCAGTAGACTTTCTTGTTTTAGCCAAACACTTTTAGGCTATGCACCGCAAGGAAAAGACCTGATCCGTACATCCCATTCCCTTTCTAAACCCTGCTTGTGCATCCCGTACTTTCTCGTCTGTTTCATTCACAACCCTTTCAATCAACACGGTCGCATACAATTTACCGACGACGCTGAGAAGGCGTATACCGCGGTAATTTATGCAGTCCTGCCGTGACCCTTTTCCCTTATACAATGGCACGATTACGGCTTTGCACCAGTCTCCCGGTACTTGCCTATTTCGCCACCATAGATTGAAAAGGCGGTACAGCTGACTAGCCACCAGGCCCTGTTCAGCCCTCAGGATCTCGACGGTTTTCCTGTCATACTCTGCAGCGTTACCTAATCTCATACTTTTCAACGCTTTCACTTTTTCATCCATGCTTATTTCATTTTCATCAACATTTTTATTCGTTTCCGTGAAAGGTGGCAAATGCTGTACTTGCACTTCCTTTCTTTCAAACAAAATTTCAAAATACTCTTTCCATCTCTTTAACACACATTCTTCTCCTTTTATAATGCTCCCATCTTGACTCCTGATTGTACTCAGCTCCGAGGTAGAAGTTTTTCCTCTGGCTGTTTTGATGGTTTTCCAGAAAAACTTAATGTTTGACTGGAAATCTTCAGTGAGCCTCCTATCGAAATCATCCTTACGTTCTTCTTTCTTTTTAAACTCAATTTCTTTCGCTGCTGTTTTCCATCTTTTATACTTCGTTCTTGCTTCCTTTATTTCGTCATCCTGTGCCTTTTGAAATTTTTGGTTAGCTTTTGTTGCTAACCAATCCAACCACGCTTTCTTCTTTTCTTGCACAACCCTTTGTACATTTTTATCCATCCACACGTTATCATTCTTTCTTCCTTTCCTTCTTTTAGCTACCCGCATAGCAACATTTACGACCCCTTTCTTAAATGTCTCCCACAAATCTTCAATCACTCCTATCTCTTCTATATCTTTAAAACTTTCTTTCAGTTTCTGTACATACTCGTCTTTCTTTTCTTTTTCTTGTAGATTTTCCACTTTTACTCTGTCCAAAACACTCGTAGCCTCGGCCCCTCGATGTCGCCACCGTTTAAAGAGGCCACGAATTCGGGCTATGACCAGGAAGTGGTCTGTGTCGAGGCCTACACCGCGGTATGCCCGAGTGTCTAGCACTTTCTTCCTCAGTCTTTCATCCACAATTACAAAATCAATCATACTTCTAGACTCACCTTCATCTCTTGTATACACATGGATCTTTTTGTGGTCAAACATTGTGTTGGCCACGCACAGATTCCATTCCAAGCATACTTCAAGCAGGCTTCTCCCATTGTCTTTCACTCTCTCGTCCCCAAACGTACCCAGAACTCCTTCATACCCATCACGCTTTACTCAAACACATATTTAACTCAAAATGCGCTAAAAGCATTATATTTTAAAAAATAAAATCAGTAAAGGTTGAATTTAAACTTCTACTGATTCAGTATTAGTCATTATTTAGTCAGTATTTAGCATGGTCGATTAAATACACGTCTGTTGCCGTTATAAATATGTTTTGATTTATTGTGTAACTGTTAATAAATGATACTTACGTGCTTGTATGAACAAATTTTTATTTTTTAACTGCGGTGACAATTTCGTTTTATGAGCTCGTAGCAATACCAACGTGTGACCTGTATGAAATAAATCATTTTACGTTACTGGTAGCAAATTTTTTTATGTATAGTTTTACTACGCCAGAATATTCTGAGTCTGAGTTTTACAGTGTAATGTTTGCATAATGTAAGGCGAAAATCATTTTAAAACACAGACTTTAAACATTTCCAATAACATAAAAAATACAGTTAATTAATATAAACTCGTATCTGGTACGAATGGCCGTATATTTACTGAAAGCAACTTTTCCAATGTGAAAAATATGTAGTATCAAAGTGTAGTTTTTACATTCTATAATGCGAGAATAACAAACTGCGAACATTCATTCTTTAAGTGAACAAAAAAACGGTTAAATATTATATTTATTATCTGCTACGGAAGACTGATTTTATCAATGTACTCCTCCACAGTTATACATAGGCTAAACTTCCATAGCAAAAGGCTGAGAACTAGGTACACACAATTATGCTCTATGGTGTAATTAGTCTTGCCCCCACCTTTTTTTTATATAGAAGAGGGGGCAAACGAGCATGCGGCACACCTGATGGTAAGTGACTACCAACGCCCATGAACAACCGCAACACCAGGGGAATTGCAGATGCGTTGCCGGCCTTTTAGAAAGTTGTAAGCTCTTTTCTTGAAGGTTCCTAAGTCGTATCGGTCCGGAAAATTCGCTGGTGGTAATTGATTCCACAAGGAAGTTGTGCGAGGGAGAAAACTTCTTCTAAATCGCACAGTGGTGAACCGCCAATCAACCAGATGGTATGGATGGAAACGCGAGTTTTGTCGCGATGTGCGATGGTGAAAATGAGCGGCTGGAATTAGTCCGAACAATTCCTCAGAGCACCCCGTGATAGATGCGATAAAATACGCAAAGAGATGCAACATCTCCACGCAGTGCCAATGTATCGAGCCGATCAGAAAGAACTCGGTCGTCGACGATTCGAACCGCTCTGCGCTGGATGCGGTCAAGTGGAAGGAGCTGGCACTGGGGTGCCCCAGCCCAGACATGAGAACAGTATTAAATGTGGGGCCGAACTTGCGCTTTGTAAAGTTGCAAGCGATGTGCCGGCATGAAATACCGTCTCGCTCTGCTGAGCACGTCAAGCTTTTTAGAGGCCAATTTGGCATTTCCTTCCAAGTGACCACGAAACTGCACACTATTCGATATGTCGACGCCAAGGATTCCGATACTAGCTGAGGCAGCAAGGGGAGTGGCTTGAAACTGAGGAGATACGACAAAGGGGTTCTTTTTAGCGGTAAACGCGCAAACTTGTGTTTCTGGGGATTGAACTAGACTAGATTTAGTCGGCCCCAATCCGAGACTTTGTTAAGCAAAGACTCGACTTCAGACACAAGTTTGTCCCGGTACTCAGCGACGTTTTCCCGAGAAATATTGGCACGGCCGGTATATAAGGCATCACCAGTGCTGTCGTCTGCATAGCAATGAATGCTACCAGTTAGCGACATATCATTGATATGCAGGAGAAACAGCGTTGGTGATAGCACGCAGCCTTGTGGAACACCAGCGTTGATAGGCTTGAAATCAGAGCATGCACCGTCTACTACGACCTTGATGCTCCGATCAGCAAGGAAACTGGTGATCCAATTGCACAATTTCTCGGGAAGCCCATAGGAAGGAAGCTTCGAAAGAAGCGCTTTGTGCCAGACCCGATCGAAGGCCTTCGCTATGTCCAAACTAACGGCCAATGCCTCCCCGTTGGACTCTACTGCCTCCGCCCATCTATGAGTCAGATAGACTAGAAGATCACCAGCTGATCGACTTCGACGAAAACCATACTGGCGGTCACTAATCAGCTGGTGATCCTCAAGGTACCTCATGAGCTGGCAGTTTATAATGGATTCCAATATTTTGGAGAACAAGGAGGTGATGGCAATAGGCCTGTAGTTGGACGGGTCTGATCGGTTGCCTTTTTTAGGGATCGAATGGACCAAAGCTGTCTTCCATGAATTCGGGACTACGCCTTGGGAGTGGGAGTACCGGAAAAGACGCGTTAAAACCAATGCCAACTCCAGAGCACACGTCTTCAGCACAATGGGAGGTATTCCATCGGGCCCACTCGACTTGCTGACGTCCAGGGAGAAGAGTGCTTTGCGAACCGAGCGCTGTGTAAATCGCACATCCGGCATGGAGCACTCACATCGCGGGATGGTCGGCGGTGTGTTCCCCCCGTCATCTAGAGTCGAGTTGGACGCAAAAAAAGAGCTCAACAGATCGGCTTTCTCCTTTGGGGCATGGGCCAGTGAATCGTCCTCTCTGTGCAAAGATGGAAGAGAAGGCTTACAGAAGTTCCCTTGGACAGCCTTGGCAAGAGACCAGAATGCACGGGTTCCCGCAGGAAGGCGAACTAGCTTCTCGCCAATTCTGCATATGTGCTCAGACTTTGCCTTGGCAATGACGCTTTTGAAGGACCTGGAGGCGGAATTATACTTCTTTTTAAGTGCGCTGGTGTTTACATGCCGAGACGTTAATGCGTCAGCCCAGGCCCGGTAGCACTCTTGCTTATAGCGTGATGCTATTTTACAGGAGCGACCAAACCATGGCTGGGATCTGCCTCCGATAGGCAACACAGAGGAGGGAATAAAAAGTTCCATACCCTGAAGTACCACATCAACAACAGAATCGGCAACAACGCTGGGCTCTTCCGGCGAGAAGCAAAACCGCCCCCAAGGGTAGGATGCAAAAAAAGACCGCATCCCGTCCTAATCAGCTGACCTATAGTGCCAAACACGGTGGCAAGCTGCAAATCGCAACTGCGATTGGAGCGTGAGTGGCACCGTAGTCCGGATCAGACAATGGTCCGTAGCGCCCAGAGGGGCATCGACGGAGACCTGATATTCGTCCGGATGAGAGGTCAGCAGAAGGTCCAACAGGGAATGTACATGGTCTTCCACATCTGGGATCCGCGTAGGCGAAGTAACCAGTTGTGATAGACCATATGCCAAAGCAAAGTCATAGACAGATCTACCCGCATGATCGGTTAAACGAGAACCAAGCCATTCAGCGTGGTGGGCGTTAAAATCACCGAGTATCACGATCTCTGCGGATGGAACCTGTTATAGCACGGAATCTGTAGCCATTTGAACGTGGTCGATGAGTCGGTCTGTGTCGGCATTACCGCTATGGGACCTATAGAGGCACCCGTAGACGCAGGGATGGTCGTCGCAGTCTACGCGCAGCCATAGGATGGAAAGGTCCGTACCTTCAAGACTGCCGAGGCGTCGAAAACAGATGTCCTCTCTGACGTATACGCAAACTCCAGCCCGGGGCACAAAGGAGTGTTCTAATTTGTACCCCGGGCAGGAGAGATATGAAGTATCAGCCGGAGAGGACACCTGAGTCTCGGTTAAAAAGAGCAAGGCCGGCTTCGCCGTCTGTAGATGGTAATGGACAGCGTTAAGGTTGGGATGAATTCCCCTGATGTTGCAAATATTCACGGATAGCGTGACAAGGGTCGCCTTGGTTGTATTGCTCCGCTTGCCCCGAGCAGCATTAGTCGCGAGCGGAATTTTGCCCCCCCCCCAGAATACGCGGGGCAGCCTGAGCACCCACGCTCAGGAGTGAAGTAGTTTGGTCGTCGATGCTCAGCGAGGGATTCTCCAGGGGTGCTGATAACCTCCTGGGGTAGTCTTTTATTTAATTCCACTACCATGTTGATGGGGGGGAGGGGGATTGGGCCTCCGGCCACCTGCACTCACCAAGCGCAACGCAGAGGTAAACCTCTACTTCACGCTTGTATTCTGTGAGGTCGTGGTACCACCCCGGTTCGAGTTGGCCCATCCGTGCGACAGCAAAAGCTACCGCTTAGCTCTACCACTGTTGAAAACCTCGATTTCTGATGGCCTTATCGAATAAAGAACAGGACGCATGATTGTACGGACTTGGCGAGCCTTCTCTGGATGCTAACGCTGATTTGTTCGATTTAGTAAGCTTCAGATACAGTTTTTAAAGGTTGGAACTTATTTTAAAATTTAATATTCCTAAAATTTATTATTCTGTGCAATCGTGATTCTCTCCTGATTTTGTTGATTAATGTGTGCTTCAATCGACACTGCAGCGTAGTTAATTAGTTAATTAGCTTAACGCTGCTGTGTTTCGTATGGTGAGTGTAGAACCGGAGACCCTTTTTACTATAAACGAGGCATTACATCTTAGTCCTCACGGGTGAATACGCATCTGCATTTTGATTCGTAATTGAAGATAGATGTAGATGTCTATAGACCACAGCAACCACTTACCATCAGGTGGATTGTGTGTTCGTTTGTCACCCTTATCCTATAAAAAAAAGTTATACTTTGTCATTATATAAATTACCCTAACAGATAAACTGTTTTAATTTGTGGTAGAACTCTTCATTGGCCTAGGAAACCGCCTGGGTAGATAAAATACCCTCCTATTTATTTCTGACGATAAACAGCTGAAAGAGTATAAAGAGCCAGTACAATTACAGACATGAGGCATATAGTCAAATTGTACTCATATGTGATAACGCATTTGTAGTCTTCTTTGTTTGAAATTGTTTGCAGGTATCCACAGGCTGCAGTAGACACTCAATATCAAGTTGACTGTGAGTTTGTTGGTCACTTCAAGTTTATAAAGAAATATTTTGGAATCAAAGACAAAAACTCGTTCGTTTGGTATGTCAACCGTTACTTTACGTACTTGTATTCGTAATATTATGGCCTTAAACTTTTTATTATAGTCTGCTTCGATACACTTTTATATTTATTTTTAAGCAAATATATATAAATGAGTCATAAGCTTAAAGATAAATGTATAATTTTTCAAGGTATTTGGAGCTTACGCCGTGTGTTGTGACCATGAATTTGATCTTACTGTACCACTAATTTATCAAGGCACTAACCGTCCCGGCAACCATGTGCTGTAAATTGTCGTAAGTGCCTCTGATCTCCTCAAATACCGAACCAATTTACAAATTACAAAGCAACTTCTTAAATTCCTTGACTATCGATTACACGTAATCTTTGTCATATACAAGCAATACAAAAGCTTTTAATTGATCTAGAAAATCTTTTAATTTGTGGAAGTATTCCGGGACAACTTATACACTCGTAATGTTGCAGCAATATGTGGTTACAACCTAGAAAATTGTTAAAATATCCTTATATATTTAACTCAACAAAAAGTTTCTCGAACTAGCTACTTAAAACTTTATTTCAGAAAATAACTTCGAACTGTGGTCTGAGCATATTTATTCCTCATTTAAAATTATTCTCGAGTAAAATATAAAATTTTTGTGACGTCATTTTATTCAATTAAACTGTATGTTTGTATTAAAATATAAGTTTAATATAATATTTGCAATGTTATTTTGAAGGCCAAATTGGCCTCTAAAAAGCTTGGCGTGCTCAGCAGAGCGGGACAGTATTTCATACCGGCACACCGCCTGCAACTTTACAAGGCGCAGGTTCGGCCTCACATGGAATACTGTTCCCATCTCTGGGCAGGGGCTCCCCAGTGCCAGCTCCTTCCACTTGACCGCATCCAGCGCAGAGCGGCTCGAATCGTCGACGACCGAGCCCTTTCCGATCGGCTCGATTCATTGGCACTGCGAAGAGATGTTGCATCTCTTTGCATTTTCTTTCGCATCTACCATGGGGAGTGCTCTGAGGAATTGTTCGGATTAAGCCCAGCCGCCAAATTTCACGAACGCACATCGTGGCAGAACTCCCGATACCATCCACACCATCTGGATGATTGGCGGTCCACCACTGTGCGATTTAGAAGATGTTTTCTTCCTCGCACAACTTCCTTGTGGAATAGTTTACCACCAGGGATTTTTCCGGACCGATACGACTTAGGGACCTTCAAGAAAAGAGCCTACTCCTTTTTAAAAGGCCGGCAACGCATCTGCAATTCCCCTGGTGTTGCGGTTGCTCATGGGCGGCGGTAGTCACTTACCATCAGGTGAGCCGCATGCTCGTTTGCCCCCTCTCCTATAAAAAAAAAAAATGTGTATACTTATGTTAACTAAAGGTAATAAATTTAGTTTTCAGTGGTATGTATATTAATCATCTTGACATAAATTTCACCAAATGTGTCTCAAAACTTTGTACAAGTTGTAACTTGTACGTTGTTTGAGTAGTACTTCAGCAACTCAATAATTAGTGAATAGTTAATGATTTATTTCATATTTACAGATTTTTTAAATATTCGATATTTTCTGCAACTAATAAGATAATAAAAATAGTATATTTTAATATTATAGTAAGTCTTCGTTTTTTTTATTCCTTTTTGGCGGGTAGGAGTATGCTTACTATACATAAAAATAACAAGCTGCGTAATTTAAGCAAAAACAATACTTAACAAGTGTTTTGTGTGAATGATGTATTAAATTGAAGTATTTTACCTACCAGCATATTTTCGTACAACTATTTGCAAGCCTGCAACTGAATTTTGCCACTAAGTAATTCTCATAGTGTGTTTATAACCTGCCCTTGCACTGTCACTAAAATGGAGACACTTCAGACGTCACTTGAAGACATGTGAACCTTGTTCAACACTCGGATGGAAGAGTTTCAGAAAATTCAAGTAGCTCTATAGCAACAACGGGTAATACTTCCTCACTTTCAACAGATTTTGAAATATTTCGTTCTTTTGTGCTCACATCTCAATAAACAAGTGCAAGTGTCATTCAAAGTATTTTAACAAAATCTGAAATGAGATCGTAAGATTATCCTTTTACGGTATCAGATTATGGTATCACAGAGTAGAAGAAAGAAGACCTTCCTTTTACTAGGTTAGACGCAAGGTTATTTCTATAGCTAGAACTAAGACAGTTATCAAGGCAAAATAATTTTGTAACGAGCTTCTTTAAATGCAGTCTGTAATGCATTTTATTGATCCGCCATTTTTCTCAATGATTTAGTGTTTCTTGCCTTGTTCTACTTTATTGTATTACATAATAAAGCTAACTACTTTAGTATATTAAGGCTACTTTGATATATTTCTTATTAATCTTAGGTACTTTAGATTGATACCTAAGTAAATATTTATCTCTTTGTACTGTAATCGTTTAAGTGTTTTATTCCATAACATGAGTACTCTAAGTTGTATTGTTACTTCAGTATATGACTGCGTTTACTCTGTTGTACCGACACCTCAAAAATATTACCCTTGTTCTCTTTATGATATTTCATAATAAAGCTAAGTACTTTAGTAGCTAGCTAGTTTATTATATTTATTACCAAAGCTAGGTACCCTGAAAATATTTATGTCTTTGCATACTGTAATCGTATTTTATTCATTAGTATAGGTACTTTAAGTTACATTATTACTCAATATACGTGTGTGTTTACTGTGTTTTAAGTACTGTGTTTAAGTAACTGTATTTCAGAACCTACACATCACGATACACGATACAGTGCAACGTTAATTGATTTAATTATAACGGATGCACGTGTTACAAATACATTTGTTAAGCATACACCAGAATTAGGAGGGCACGCTTTTGTTTTGGTTGACTTCCATTTTAAAAAACCTAAGATAGCACCAATACAACAAATTATAAGACCTATTAAAAGTATCAATATGCTTACTTTTCTATCAGATCTCGAAGCTATAAATTGGGATACTATCGTAGGGTTTAGCTATGTCGATCAAATGGTATCCTAGTTTTACAAAAATTTTAGAATTATTTGATAAGCATGCTCCTAAGAAATTAGTAACGTTTAAAAAAAGACAACTGCCATGGTTCACTAGTAATGCTCGGTACGTGATGCAACTGCGTGACAACGCTCATAATAAGTATCGACAAACAAAAGCTGAAAGTGATAAAACTCATTACATATCTCTTAAAAGATTAGTGAATAGTTTTCTTAATACTGAGAAAAAAGCATATTTTGACTATCATATTAATCAGAACCTACATAAAGCAAACATTTTGTGGAAAAACTTGAAATCGGTTGCATTACTTTCATTTAAAAATTCTAACCAACAAAAAAAATTTACCAGACCATTTTAATGATCACCAGTAATCCCAGCACCACTATTCCCAACACCACTACACAAGACAAGACACACCACTGACGACAATACGACACGTGTTTCGCCTCTACACGAGGCATCCTCAGGTGATATAGACTCTACGGTGGCTAGCCGCTAAGTGAGCAGCGAGCCAATACAACTGCCTTTTATACAGACCGATGACGCAACCGCTATCTACTTAAGGAGCGAGCGACTCCGTCATGCGATAAAACATGCGACCAATCACCGCCGGAATTACGCAGCCGTTAGTAAAATTAAAAACAAACCGCCGCGCAACGCCTGCCTACCCTCCAACCATGCAACAAATCGCCGATCACCGTGAGGATAACAAACGACCATATTGCGAGGCTCTCTATTAGTAGAGAGCAGACTTAAAGATATTTAAGATAGGTGAGTTAGTAACATTTGTTTGTTCATTCAGCAGTGCAACGGTACTATTATTACTTTTTAATATCTCTAACTGTTCCAGCGCACACAGCCGCAGCCCTTTATTACACGTATGTAAGACTTTAAAGGAGTGGTCATAGGCTAGGTTGTGTCCAGTGTCCAAAAGATGTTTGGCAAAAGGGAATTTATCGGGATTGCAATTCCTGTACGCGGCTAAATGCTCTTTATAACGTGTCTCGAAATTGCGAGCAGTCTGACCCACGTAAACGGCGTGGCATTCGTCACAAACAAGTTTGTAAACACCTGACTTTTGACGAATATTCAACTTATCTTTATTATTACAGATATTTCTAAAAGAATTGTTTGTTAAATAGTTCTTGTATTGGCTGAATGAATATATAAATAATTTAACAATAAAAGGTATTTGTAATATAATCAGTGATGTACGCGTACTCTTATACTTTAGCTCACTAAGTAGGTATATGGGTGCTGACAGAATAACAGCGTTGTAGAATCTTTGCAACACATGCTGAGTCAGAACCCTTTTATTGTCCTTCTAAAAATATCATTTTTGTATTAGTTTAACTTTTAAATATTTTATTACTTTTGGTCAATGAATAAATATTTTATTATAATTATTATTATTATTTTACTTATACTTCAAAATAATTATTACTAATTGTATTTTTCTTCTCAGAAATTAAAATTATTTCATTTGTTTCGTAAACATTTTTTTATAGGATAGAGCGACAAACGAGCAGACAGTCCAGCTGATGGTAAGTGGTTGCTGTGGCCCATAGTCATCTATATTTATCCTCGTTTCTGAATCACGCGTGAGGACTAAGATGGAATGCCTCTTTTCCAGTAAAAAGGGTCTCCGGTTCTCTACACTCACCATATGAAACACAGCAGTGTTAAGCTGCTATTTTACGCTGGTATTCTGTGAGAGAGTGGTCCTTCCCCGGTCGAGCCGACTCATTTGTGCTACAACTATACTACTAATATAGCTGCAGCATGGCTCTACTACGTACAAAAAAACATACAACGGGTAAAATAATAACTCTATTTTGTCATTTATTTAAGTCGGTCAAAGTAGGGACTATCAAATTAGTGTCCTTAGAGATGGCCTGTCAATTCAAGCCAGTCTTCTTTGGAGGGTAGTTCCACTTTAACTTTTTATTAAAAGTATAGATTTGATGTATGATATCTGAGATCATGCATAAAATCGGTGTTTCCTTAATTGAGTCGGGCATGGATCTCAATCTGTAGGAAAGCAAGCTTAAAACACCCTGAGCATTAATCCTATACAAACTAGCCCTCGCCTCCTTGTTTAAATAAAGATCGAGGAGCTTTAGGCCTAGAAGCGCAACAAGAGACGCTCAAGGTGATGATCGCATCGCTCCAATTGCCAGCAGGCATTATTTTGTAGACTATTTAGTCTATCCTCAGTCGTCTTTTGGTTGGCCTTATTACACCATAAAATGTAAGCAAAAGTAAGAATGGTCCTCACTATGCTGCTTTACAGCCATAGGATCATACTGGGACGCAAGCCACAATTTTTCTCGACCATGCGAATGCACGTAACTAAGGCAATTTAAGTATTATTTTTATTATTATTTATTAGCTAAGGTGAGAGTTTCACATTAGTTTTAACTCGATTGTTACGCCCAATTACTTAACCTCAGTGGAGAATGGTACTTCTTTGCCATAAAGTTTTGGTGTGACTAATTTGTCCAACCGTCTCTTTTTGTTAAAGGTTATTATAACAGTTTTAGCAGCATTAACCGTTAAACTGTTATCCCTGCACCAGTTGTTTATGGTGTTTATGGCTCTTTGTATGATTAATGATGAAGTACTTTGGCAGAAACCACTCGTAATGATCACAAGTTCATCAGTATAACCCAGTGTGTCAATGCGAAGGTCTGCCACCTTGTACAATAATTAGTTAACCGTAAGAGTGTTTGACAGCATCGACTTCTCCCATCTTTTGGTTGTGAGTTCAACATTTTTAGATGTCAGGTCCCTAACCAGCTATGATATAGGGCTACTGTCGAAGGCGCACTCAATATCAAGAAGCTTTTTCGATCCTGCCAATAATACTGTTCAAGGCTGTTTCCGTAGATTTGCTTCTGCAGAAAGCATGCTGGTTGTAGTGTGTAGGCCTCGTAGCTAGAGCCTCAACCCTAATATATCTACTTTAACTTTTTACAATGTCTTAAGAAGAAAGGAAGAAAGGCTTATAGGTCTAAAGAATTTTGCTAAAGCGTAGTCCTCTCTACCAGCCTTGGGTATAAATAGAACTTTGAAAATTGTCCATCGTTCTGGAATATATCTCCATGCAAATATTGATCTGATGATTTTCAACAGATAAGGAAAAAGGATATCGACTCCCAATACTGAGTAGTATCTAAAATTTGGGGGTATATACTTTTTAGGTTTCGATAGCGGGGCTACTGGTGCCATATATAACCGCGAACAATACCCTTCACAATTCGGTAAAGGTATTCGATAAAATGAAAATGTTATTGGTTAACTGAAAACCTTCCTCGTAAAAATCAGTCGGAATTTAGTTATATTCATAAATTAATTACTGAATTTTAATTGGTCATAATAGAAAAGGTTACATAAATATACTTTACCTTACCACTGACATTGATAAATAAATGCAGCAATTTTCCTAGCAGTCTGTTTTATTATAGACGCAGTGCGTACACAAAGTACTTATATTAATTACAAACGATTTGGTCGTCAAGTGACGTTGACTTTAATAAATTAATAGGAAAAAAGATTTTTAAAAACAAGCTTTTATTAAAAAGCTCTAAAAAGAAGAAAATAAACTTTAAATTAAATCAAATCCGTTTTATTTTTTAGCTAACGCTGGACGTTTTTCTAAGTCTGTTCATTTAATTTAATGCGTAATTTAATATAATAACAGTGGTAGAGCCACGCGGCAGCTTTTGCTGTCGCACGGATGGGCCGGCTCGTACCGGGGTGGTACCACGACCTCACGGAAAACCAGCGTGAAGTAGAAGTTTACCTCTGCGTTTCGCTTGGTGAGTGCAGGTGGCCGGAGGCCCTTTTTGCTGTAAATGAGGCATTCCATCTTAGTCCTCACGGGTGACAACGCATCTACATTTTGATTTGTAATAGAACATAGATGTAGATGTCTATGGGCCGCAGCAACCGCTTACCATCAGGTGGACTGTGTGCTCGTTTGTCACCCTTATCCTATAAAAAAAATTTTTGCTTATTAATCGCCATCTTGGATCCGACATCTTAAATATATTTTATTGCCAGCAGTTTACCCTTGTTGGTCACTACAACATTTGTTCGAGCACTACCAAATTATCCCTAACCTTTGCCAAGTTATAACTCTATAAAATTGGTATAGCGGCTATCTTGTTTTCCATTATTTTGAATTTTTTTACCACACTGCTATAATTTGTCCAGGTTCGATATTAGTTAAGACACGACCACACTTAGTTTTACCTTTTAGTCGGGCAGTAGTATATCATCTCCTCGAAGAGCTGAACACGGAAGGCATTTTATTGGTATTCTTCTCAGCGAATCCTTTCATTATCCATATCATGGGGGTACATATAAGAAAACAAAGTTCGCCATCTTTGGGTGTCCACCATATTGGATTTAGAGTGAACCATTTCATTTTCATATTCTACTCAGCAAACCCTTTCATTTGACACCCAAATCGTGGGAGTGCATAGAAAATAACTAGTCCGCCATCTAAGCGTTCCGCTATATTGAATTTAGAATGACGTCACTTATCGAACCATGCATTGTCATTAAAACTAAATATATATGCAAAATTGCAGCTCAATCGGTTGAGGATAACTGCTTTAGAATTCAATTGCACGATTTGACACTTACAAATATACATTGCAAGTTAACTAAAAGCTTTTAAAATGATCAAGCTTTAAGCCGTCGTAAGTTAAATCTTTTTTTTTTCAGTTTATAACAAGTCATAAGAGAAAACTCAAACTTTTAATGAATAACAGGCAAGAGAAGCGCAAATATTGCAGTATAACAGTGCATAATCATCAGATCAGAAGAATACTCAAAACAAAGCTTTCGCAAGTTGATAAAATTTATCCATTTCGAGACTTTACTTGGAAGAAGGCAAAACTATTCACAAACTATGAAACATTAACACAAATGTTACGTGTTTTATTAGAAAAGGATATTTTTTATTTAAGCTCCCTGTTATATTCTAGAGCCAGAGGATACGAGTAACAATAGCGAAATATTACTGTGAAAAGGAACGTAAATTAAACCTCATTTCTTATTCAATACTCCAAGCTTTATATAATATTCATCAAGAATGTCTGATATGACTATTTTCACAATATAGATATTTATTTACCTGTCTAAAGCATTTTCTTTTATTTATTGATCCTGTTCAGTACAATGTATGATATTTTATTTTATAGATATCTACATTTATTCTTGACTAAGAATCAAAATGCAGACGCATTGTCAACCCTGAAGAGTCAGATGGAACGCCTCGTTTCCATTCAAAAGGGTCTCTGGTCTTTTTCACTCACCGTACCCAACACAACAGCATCAAACTCTATTTTTGTTGGTATTCTGTGAGAACGTGGTCCTACCCCGGTGGAGCAGACCCATTCGTGTTAAAACCATAATATACCTTTTAACCGTTCACGTAGTTTCCGCATTTATAAACGCAGCTACTAATTATAGTATTTCGCGAATATAGTATGTCTTTTATACATATACATATATATCATCCACTGCCTCATTTCACCGCGTGGATGATAACTGATAACTAATCATAAGTATGACAAAGAACATCATGACCGAATCTATGGGCTAGGCCTATGATTAACAATGGACTCTTGATAACCTGTATTATTCATAAATATCCTCTCTTATTCTAAAGTAAAGATATTTAATTCTTAAACAAAAACTTTAGTACATAAATAATAACAATTAAAATGAGCACATAGCAGAAATAAATATTAATATTTATTAATATTATTATTATTGCCTCATAGTGGTGGCATTATGGAATCCTTATTCATACCATCTCGTGGATTTTGTAAGAGGCGACAGAAGCTAACTGAAACAGGAGATGGGCAGCAGCATCTTCTTAATAATATACATTCAACAGATGCAAGGCCTTTAGACACCCAACATCTTTTCTCGATTAGAATCAAAAATGCAGATGCGATGTCCCCTCTGAGGATTCATGTTATGGAATGCCTCATCTACACTACTATTATAAAGAGGAAAGATTTGTTTGTTTGTTTGTTTGTTTGTTTGAATTGAATAGGCTCCGAAACTACTGGAGCGATTTGAAAAATTCTTTCACCATTATGATTCTACATTATCCCTGATGAACATAGGCTATATAATATTTTCAAAAAAGTAAGGTATCCGTATGAAAAATTCGTTAATGTAACCCAAGGTGTGAAAAAAATACCAAAAAGAATCCTTATATCGCGTACGCTTCGGAAACTATTAATAATAGAGCAATGTAATGTACTTCATTTTTATAGAGGATATCAGTATCTACCAAAAAGTATGCACTACCATATGTTTAACTATTACAGTTATGTCACAATAACTACTTTTTCATGTTAAAATGTGAAATAGTAACGCCGGTACAAACTAGGCCACATTATTCGTATCAGTACCTGTATCATGCATGACCACTAATTACGTTAATCATGTAATTTTAGTAACATATTTCACTTTTTAAATCTTTGTTAATTCAGAAACCGTCCGTCGTGATGTCTCTCTCGAAGTTCGCATGTCGCAAGGCGCAGACGCGTGATATACGCGGGTGAATACGCGGGGCACAGCTAGTCACTAGTAAAAACGGTATTTCATTCATGCTGCAGTATATATGCAGTATATAGTAATGTTGCGCGTTTGTAGACATTCTAATGCGCATTGTAAGCGGATGTAAAAACAGATGCTGGCAAATTATTTCACTGCTTTGTTGTAAATTCAAAAGTAAAGATACAACCTATATACACACACATTGGCACAGGCCTGCTCTTAATACTGTAAAACTGAGTGGGTTTTAGGGTAAGGAAGTGTCCATTGAGCTGCTCCAATGCGTGTTGGTAGAGTACAGATGTCTTTGAATTTTTTTTATTCTTGATACATGCAGGTCGCGGCGTAGACATGAGGGAAAATATCGCGAAGTACACAATATTTTCTTTCACATACCCGTTTCATTCCCGGCTTATAAAAGTGACTTCACAATAATTCTATTCATGAAATGTACTTTTATTTTTTAAGTAAAATATACAATATTTTATTATATACAATATTAAAAACTATAATAGTAATTTAAAAAAAAAAACACTAAAACTAGAAACTATCATATTGTCCCACTCCACGCGGTATAGTGCCAAGAACGCTGGCTGCGTTTCCCCGATGAATGGCTATACTTAGCATTTGAGCGAGAAAAGAACCAGCCCTCTTATCACCAGCAGCAACGACCAGCCGCGGATGGAGTTCCTTTAGGAACCCCACAGACCGATAGTCTCTACAATAAAATTAATTTTAATTTCGATATATTAAGAATATTATACTTTTTAAGAACTGCAGAGTTAAGAGCTGCTGATGCGTTTGTTAGTCATAATCAAGGTAGTGCAGACTACCTTGATTATGACTGACAAACGCATCAGCAGCATAACAAAATTAAAAAGAGGAAGTTCAGAAACTATTTTCTTTCACTTTCGTGGTTGGATAAAAAGTTGCCTATATGTTGCCAGGGTCATTAAATACCTACACAACGAATTTCCAAATATCGGTAGCCATACACAAAAAATCTAATAACCATAAATTTGGCTTAATCATAATTAGTTAGCCTCCTAAACATTTTTTTCAGAAAATATTATAATTACAGACACGTCCTTCAGCAGATACGCGTACTACGCGCTGGTGACCATTAGTAGGGCACCCATTTGTCAAGCTTTTTTTACCTTGCCAATTTGGTGCAAATAGACCAATATTGTTTTGATGCTAACGTCGAAAGCTGCTGCTAATTCAGCCGTAGATGAAGTATTATCTGTTTCCACAGTCGCTTTAAATTCATCATTGTCGACCAAAGTTTTCGGACGACCACCGGGTTCATTCTTCAGGTCGAATTTCTAGAACGGTGCGCTTCACCATCTTATGCTACATCACCACTTTCTAAACATAACGCTTATTAATAAACAAGTCATTAATTTTAAATAAAGAATTCCAATATTTTTTAAAATAAAATTAATTTTGAAATTAGAATTCTTAGGCAAACAAAAATTATTTTGATTTGAAGTGACCAGTGCTGCAGAACAGCAATTTCATAGGATAGTAGAATATTGTTTTACTTGAACCGCAATCAAAACAATGTAGATGTAAATTATATATAACAATTTATTTGGGGGAATCCGACCCTCGAAGGGATTACTAGAATTTTGCAGTTTTACTGTTAACGTTTCTGTCTACAGCATCTGTGTATCCAATTTATATAATATAATCTATACATATAATAAATCTGTAGAAAAGCCGTGTCTGTAATTGTAACATATTTTTGAAAAAACAAGTCCATATTACTAAATAAAGTGTGCTGATGCTAAATTAGTGGTTTTTAGAATTTTTGTCTGTCTGTCTGTCTGTCTGTCTGTGTATTACCGATTCACGCCATAACTACTGGACCAATTTTTATAAAATTTTATATGTAGGTATTTAGTACCCCGGGGCAACTTATAGGCTACTTTTTATCCGATTACGAAACTTAAAAAAGAAGGTTAAGTATTTTTCTTCCTTTAGATGTTAATTTTCTATTATATATGATTATTTTAGTTAATAGGCGGGATGATGGGTGTTTTTCAAAGAAATATTATATTTGTAAATTTAGTTTAAATTAGTTTTAACCTTTGCATAACAATTTGAAACTCCGCTGACGATATACGTTTTAATTATCAAAACAGCGCCATCTATCATCAAATGAAAAAAGCCTACATTTTGCCTTTAGTAACTAATAAATTATATAAATAACTTACATTAATATGTTTAAATAATCATCATCATCATCATTACAGCCCTTCACAAGTCCACTGCTGAACATAGGCCTCCCCCAAAGAATGCCACAAAGCACGGTCCTGAGCCACCTGCATCCATCGACTTCCTGCATGTCTTACCAGGTCGTCACTCCATCTCGTGGGGGGACGCCCTACACTTCGCCTAAATAATTACATTAATAAAATTATTTTAAAATCCTAAGTCTTAATTTAATCGTTATTTCATTTTAAAAGTGCAATAATTAAAATTTAAAAAATAATAGATAAAAGTGACATCTATTATCTAAAAACATCATGATATCATCTATCAAACGTATGAACATTTATATTTTTTTGAACTAAAAAAACATAATAATTTTCATACGTTTAATACTATATCTGTATGTAAACTGATTAAAACTGGTCTGCCTGCAATTATTGCAAAATTCTCATGAATTCATTATTTCGTGAAATGGTGTCATTTCATGATATTTATCACTGTTTGTTGACCATGTCTTAATAAAGCTTAGCCAAACAAAGAATAGAGATCGTTTAAAGATATCACTAACTTAACACAATATTGCTATTTCATGACAATATCTTCATATCGTCAAATAGTTTTTCACCGCTAGCGGCGCTGCGGTTTTTTAACGGAAACAGATTTTTACAGAATCAACATCACTTATTGCCTTTTTTATGTAATAAATAAATGTTCCCGGTTTTGGGGTGGCTCTTGAGCCTTCTTTCTTCTATAGCCGATATTACTAGATAGTATAGTTTTGACTTTCATAGTATTAAAGTAATATAGCGCCCTCTACTTTCTCTAAATAAACTAATGATAAGTAACTGATAAAATTAAATTTTAGAATGCTACCGAATTCTTATTCGTGCAGCATCAAAAATTGTTTGCTACTTTAGTTTTTATACCTTTAATGAGACTTATAAATCAGATTGTTGGATTTTTGTATTTTTGAGTTTTCATATTATCAGACAAATCAAGATTTTTGTGACAGTAGTGGTTTCATAGCTCACATTAGATATGGTAATGAACAGCCTGTTGCGAAAAAATACTTTAAATATCGAAGATTGCAGATTTTACTTAAACAAAGATATATTTTATTTTACTTGTCAAAGGCAAAGGTAAATTTCATAGTACACAAGCATTATTATATATTTTTACATATATGTTAAATGCAATTTGAAGTTTCGATTTACCACGTTCTCGGCCACGCGTATTATTTTGAACTGTTGTCAGGAACATGATGTTCCCCATCTCCTGTTTGTTTTCCTCTATCGCCTCTTAGGACACAGTGTGTCTGTGTTTTACTTGTCAAAGGCAAAGGTAAATTTAATAGTACACAAGCATTATTATATATTTTTACATATATGTTAAATGCAATTTGAAGTGTCGATTTACCACGTTCCCGGCCACGCGTATTATTTTAAACTGTTGTCAGGAACATGATGTTCCCCATCTCCTGTTTGTTTTCCTCTATCGCCTCTTAGGACACAGACACACACGGAACGATATGAGGTGGCAGATTCTCTTTCGCCGCCACAACAAGGCGAATATTTTTCTGCTTTCGATCATGAGTGTAGTTCTACCCACGTTCACTGCGAATAGAACTTCATTTGAAATAAAAGTAGTCATAAGGATTTTAGCGTGTTTAATTTTAACTTTTATAATTGATGACGTTTCGGCAATATACAGAACCCATGGAGAGGCGGTGGGGGTTTATTTGTTGTCTATCAGATCTGATATAATGGTTGGGACGATACTCAACATGTTGACACACTTTCAGACTTCTCGTAGCGTCGGTGCTTCACATCAGCAATACGTTGTTTTACGCAATTTTTTATGGAACTTTCTTCCAAAGATGTGTTTTGTACAACCCGCTTAAATAGAAATTAAAATGTAACGTGATTTATTACAATTTGTTTTATCATATGTGTAGTATTCATCATTATCAGAACTGCATTTATGAAATGTAGAAGTCTACTCGAACGTAGAAAAAAAAATCAGAATCTATTTTATGGTGCCAATCAATATTAAATGGAAACTATGATATGAATCAAATATCGCATATTAGACCATGAATTCATCATTATTTTGATAAAAATAAATTATGAATGAATGTAAAGAGTAAATAATAATAGTAAATTTGGATTCCAAGACTATTTATCTTTGTTATGGATTTTTGTTATTGTTGTTATTTGTTATGGAAGACAGGTCCAATATTAAAAAAAAATTGTAGATATTTCTAGACATATGATATTAATGCAATTCTAAAAAACTTATTTCTGCACGTGTCCCTCAATCATCTAGGTCCAATAGTCTTTGGGAATTTAAAAAATTCTTGTCTACTTGACTCTAAAAGTGATCGAACTTTACTAAATTTGGCGTGGAATACATTTAATGATGTTTCTAAAAAAGAAGACCACGCAAGCGAAGCCGCGGGTAAAAAGCTAGTCTTTATATAAGTTTTTATTTATTGTGTTTATATGTAAATAGAAATGTATATTTTTATATAATTATTAGAATCAGGCGCTACTTTGCGGAAAGCCATTATATAAAAGCTTTTAGAAAAATTTACTTCGCAAATATCCGCGTTATAAAATAAAATGATGTGTCTTACCTAGTATGAAGAGCACCTTGGTGGAGGATATTATTGCGAAGTAAATTTTTCTAAAAGCTTTCGCATATTTTATGCCTAAAGCAATTATATAAATAGAGATCGAATAAAAAATATAATAAATCTTGACTTGTATGTATATATATAATAATGTTTGTAGATCCATTAAGGATTTTTTTTCAAGAAACAAAAAAAAATAATCATCGTACTGTAGTTAAAACTGCAAAATCTTAATTTACCTTTTAAAATTTACCGTGTAGTGGCGGTGTAAGAATATCTATCTATCTATCTATCTATATATATATATATATATATATATATATATATATATATATATATATATATATATATATATATATATACATATCTATCTCATAGGCTATCCGATCTCGGAATTAAGGGTAATGTATGTATGTACGGTGTTAGGATACTATAAATGTTTATCGCGGTATAACTTTAATGTCGTTTATGGAGGAAATGTCATTTCTAGGACAAAAGGTTGTCTGCCATAAAAGCAGACGTATGCATTGATGATTTTTCAAGTATGTTATGCGCACACAGGCGTTTATCCATTTTTCAGAATCTCTGAAATAAAAGAATTTAATTTCAATTAAATAATAATTTTATATAAAGGAATCTCAAGCGGTCGTCATTTACCATCATGAAAGCGTTATTCTGCTAATTTACGCAAATATTCTGTAAAAATGTTAATTTAGCAAGCAATATCCACTATACAGTTGGGGTGTTGTAGTATAAATATTATGGGACCTTATTCAACTTACACTTTTTATTATATTTTACGTCATTTTTTATATATTTTTTTAAATTAGTAAGAAGGTCGGAATCCTGATAACACTTTGAGTGTATTAAAAGAAATAAAAAGTCATTAGTTATTGATGTGCTCAGTTTTTACTACAATAACTTATCCTAAAACACTTTCGTTTTAATTTTATGTACTATGCTTTAAATTAAAAAAAAATGAAGGCTTCTTCTCCGCATTTCAAATTAATCTGATGGATCTGGATAAGAAATAACTTTTTTCCTGCTAAGCGATCTGCTACATATCTCACAACAGAAAAATGTCTGTATATCCATTGAAAAATTCCCTAACTTAATATCATACCCACCGACGATAGGGATCAGTATTAATAATTCCCTGAATTGCTGAAAGCTCTGCGCTCATTGAACTAGAACTACGTATATCCAACAGTGGATTAAAATGACTGATAAAGAATAGAATTGATTTGATTTTTTTTATTTAATAAAGATTGTAAGTAATACATATATAAAATCATTTTAGCGTAAAAAAAACTTTATTCATTTTTCATTTTATTTCGGTTCCTTTTTATGTATTCATATGCAATATTTTAATTATAAAGTTTTGCGGCTTTGTGTACTTACTACATTTAAATTCCTCTTTAATTTTTCATTTCTAATTTAAAAATTCAAAAGGCAAATGAGCTTGTGTAACTTTTTTTAAATAGTGAGGAAGTGTTACTTGCAGTAACATTCTATGAATGGCAGTAATTAACAACTTAAAATGTACGCTAACGCAGTTTTGAATCACGAACTTAAAGAGATCTTAAAAGTAAAGTATACTCGTATTAATATTTAACTACTGAAAACTTTGTTGTTAAAAGAAGTAAAAGTAATATGTAACATAAAAAACTTAGAAGCTTTTCCCTGCAGGGCATATCTTTGAGGGTAATGTGGCAGAGTCGGCCACGCTTGGTTTGTAAGAGAAAAATTTTCAAATGATACTATAAAACTGTTTAGAAATTATAATAGCAAAACGTCTACTACATTGCTCTTCTACTTGTTTTGTGTTCTGTTAGTGCTTGACTACAATCTCACCTGGTTGTAAGTGGTGAATGAAGCCTTAGACGATTAATCGCATATTTTACCGTAATAAAAACCTAGTAAAGTTGCAGCCTATATACGTCCCACTGCTAGGCACAGGCCTCCTCTCATTTCTGAGAGGGTTTTAGGACAAGGAAATGTCCGCCGCGCTGCCCCAATGCGTGTTGGCGAACTTCACAGATACTCTATAACTATAACTATAACTCTTCGAGATAATTCTTTTTTATTTCTCAGAGATGCAGGTTTTTTCGCGATGTTTTCCTTCACACCCGAGAAAGTGGTAAATCAGCACTTAAAATTGCAATTAACAATTTCATTGGTGCTGGCGGGGATCGAACCCGGGTTACTCACGTACTGTGAAACTTACAGCGAGCGTTATCCATCTGAGCTACCACGGCTCTTTATAAAAACCTAGTAACGAACGGAAAAACAAACGCCAGCAGATTATTTTAACTGATATTTTCTTCACTAGCCTCTGGAAGTATTTTTTTAATAAGTAAACTGTAAGTAGTCTGATAATCAGACCTGGCTTAGAATGATGATTTTCCGTCACAGACACTTTATTTAAAATTTTGTTTTGTAAATGTGAACTGTTGCAACGTCTCGCGAATATAAAATTCTGCTACTCAATCTGCCTTTTTTCTCTAAAATTAATTTCTATACTTACTTATTTATAATCACACACCATACTACAACAGAAGCTAGAGGTCATTTCATATGGTCAATCACAAGTCAATAAGAGCTATGAAGTAAATTTTTCAAGTTTAAGTATCATCCATGTTTACTATGGCCTATTGTATAGATAACATATATATTTATATAGGTATATGTTATCTATACAATTTAATATTACATGTTAAAAGATTGATATAATAATAATATATTTCTTCATTTCAGAATTTAAAATTTATTATTATATTAATATAACGACAGTGTTATTAATCATGTAAGTTTAAATAATATACCATTTAATTTCCTTTTTCATACCTACTAGTAATATGGCAGTCTTTATTTCTTTGTCACTGCGATTTCTATTATCAATATTTCCAAAACAGAATAATATAGTTATTAAAATGTTGTAGTCTTTTAAATTTAATCTGTTTACCTGATATATTCCTGACTTAAGAAGGTTATTCATTGAAGGTATTTTGCGTACCATTATCATAGCGAAGTAAAATGTCTTTGCAAAAGGCGGGCACGGGCTCAGATTATCTTTTGAGTTATTTCCTAGAGGTAAATTGAGTCGGCAAAGATAAAATACGGAGCTAACGGGTTATAACTCCATGAGAAGGTACAATTCAAAAATTTTCACCATTTTGATGATACGAAATATATTACATACATTCCATTTCTTTGAAATTATCATCGTTAACACTAGAAGAACGTGGTAGAGCCAACAGTGGATTATACAGCTACATTTCGGTTGTAGCACAAATGTGTTGGCTCACCGGGGAAGTCCCACGCTCTCACAGGATACTAGCGTAAAATAACACTTTAATGGTGCTGTGTTTTGTATGGTGAGTCTAGACAACCGTAGACCCTTTCCACTGGAAACAAGGCATTCCAAATTAGTCCTCTGGGATGACAACTAATCTTCATTGAAATTGAGAATAGATGTAGATGGGTGTCGGCCACAGCATCTTTTTTTTCACAAGGATTTTCTCTTGTACCGTGGAGGCAGTTTAACAACATAAATTGCACAAGGACAAACATACAGACCCAGAACAATTATTTGTAGGCTTTACAAATACTTGTCCCGTGCGGGATTCGAACCCGCGACTCCCAGCGCTGCAACTCATTGCTAAGCCACTGCGCTACGAAACCGTCAACTTCTCGTCAATCTACTTAGCATCAGGTAACTCGCAGAATACCAGCGTAAAATAGCAGTTTAAGACTGCTGTGTTTCGTATGGTGAGTGTAGAGAACCGGAGACACTTTATACTGGAAAAGAGGCATTCCATCTTAGCCCTCACGGGTGACAACGCATCTGCATTTTGATTCTTTATCGAGGATAGATATAGATGTCTATGGGTCACAGCAACTACTTACCATCAGGTGGACTGTGTGCTCGTTTGTCACCCTATCCTATATAAAAAAAGTTATACTGTTTTTCCGTTTGTTAACCTTTTTCTATAAAAAAAGTAGAGCAGTTTACAAGGTGGTAGGACTCCTTTTCTACCTAGGAGTCCATCTAGGTAGGTTTAACCCTTTTACTTATTTCTGCCGTGTTTTCTGTTTTCCAGTCTGAAAGGTATAGAGAGCCAGAATAATTACAGGCTGTGAGGCGTTCCATCTTAGTCCATAGAGGTGACAACTCAACTGCAGATTGTTTGAATTTGGCTGCAAGTCCATGCACTGCAGCAGTCACGTGGACTGTCTTTGGGTGGAAGTTCGTTTGTAATTACAGTTTTACAAAAAAAGAAAGAGCATGTGAATGAGGTGGTAGATAAAGTTAGGTAACACTCTGATTTTAGACAGTTCTGTCTTAATTTCGAAGTTTAACGTAATCAAAAAATTAAGAAGACAGATTAGCGGAGGCAGTTACTTTCACCCTTCTTTGTTCGTTTGATAAATAACTTTATTATTATAAGTTATGTGAGACGAAAATTTCCTGGCATTCATTTTAGATAACTTTCGCGAATTATAATAATTATGTCCACTGGTTCTGCTAATGTACTTTTTCGTTTCACACGTGACATTTCAGTACTCGTAATCATCTAAGTTTTTTTATCTTTCCTATTTGTTTTTTTAGCCAAATAATATTTCATTAAAATCGTTTATTTATTTTGTGCCGTGGTAGCTTAGGAGCTAAACGCTCGCTGTAAATTTCATAGTACGCGAGCAACCCGGGGTCGATCCCTGCTGGCATCAATAAATTGTTAATTGCAATTTTAAGTGCTGCGTGCTGCTACCACGTGCTCGGCGGTGAAGGAAAACATCAAAAGGAAACAAGCATGTCTGAGAAATAAGGAAAAAATATTTCGAAGACATGTAAGTCTACCAACACGCATTGTGACAGTGTGGCGGACATTTTCTTACATTAAACCCTCGCAAAAATGAGAAGAGGTCTATGCCTATAAATAGGATATAAATAGGCTGTTCTTTAAATAACTATAAGTATTTTTGTTGTTTCTAAAAAAATATGGAACTTTCTTTACACCTTTTGTACGTGGTAGAGTCATGCTGCAGCTATATTAGTAGTATAGTTGTAGCACGAATGGGTTGGTTCAACCGGGGAAGGACCACGCTCTCACAGAATATCATCGTAAAATAGCAGCTTAACGCTGCTGTCTTTCGTATGGTGACTGTAGAGAACCGGAGACCATTTTCATTGTAAATGAGGCATTCCATCTTAGTCCTCACGGGTGACAACGCATCTGCATTTTGATTTGTAATAGAGGATAGATGTACATGTCTATGGGCCGCAGCAACCACTTACCATCAGGTGGACTGTGGGCTCGATTGTCTCCCTTATCCTGTAAAAAACCTCAGTGTTCCGGTGTTTGCGGGTATTTTAGCACTAAAATATTGTCCTAATCTGCGTAAGTCATGTAGTGGCGGCGTAACATAATAAATTACCCCATAATATCCCGTGCGTGTCGTAAGTGGTGACAGAGTAAAATGAAGCAGGAGATGGGCAGCAGCATTATCCTGATAACAACTCAAAATAATAAGAGTAAATATGGCAAGTATTCCCCATTAAGGGGGTTAATATTTAACAGGAGTTTTGATGGGCTGTCGTTGTAGCTGAGATGGTTAGCGCTCGCCGTAAGCTTCACAGTACTCGAGCAACCCGGGTTCGATCCCCACCGGCACCAATGAAATTGTTAATCGCAATTTTAAGTGCTGATTTACCACATGCTCGGCGGTGAAGGAAAACATCGTAGTAAACCTGCATGTCTGAGAAAAAAGAAAAAAAATATTTCGAAGACATGTGAAGTCCGCCAATTCCTTGCCCTAAAACCCTCTCAGAAATGAGAGGAGGCCTGTGCCCAGCAGTGGGACGTAAATAAGCTGCAACTTTACTTTACTTTACTTTACTTTGATATGCTGTAAAGACTGAATGAAAGTAATTATGTTTCACTAGAAATTTGTGATTTTATTTCAATTTACCTGAGCCTATTGACTAAGCCATATATTAACCTCAAATTATGCTAATTTATCTACTCGCTGCGTTGTATTTTACATAATACCTATACAGATGAATGAGATTCCGTTAACAGTACTCTCGTTACTGTAGTACTCGTTTCTAAGTAGAGGTTGCTTTAAGGTGCTATTTTCTAAAAGTTTTAAATAAATCCGTAAATAGTAAATTTCAATGGAAATATAATTTCTTGATGAAACGAAAATGTAAAAATGTATACATATGTTTGTTAAATTAAAGTCACCATTTTTGCTGCACGTTGTATATTAAGTAGGACATATATTTAAATAATAACTTTTAACCATTTCTTCAAAGACTCAATGCTTTTGGCTTTCTTAGTTATTGAAGGAAGCGAGTTCTATAATTTGATTGCCTTGACACAAAAGTGGGAATGAAAAATTTTTCATTTTTCGACGAAGACTGATAGGGAACCACTTGAGCTCAGTACGGAACTCGGAAACATGATCATATTTGCGAAGGCCAAATAGACGTAGTTACGCAAATAGGATCGAACTCACAGTCGGGTCAAAAATGAGTTACCTATTTTTCAAAAATAAGAGTTTAGGATCTGTTCTTTCGTAGAATAAAAGAAATTCCTACAAAATCTTAGTCTATAGACAGAATAAGCGTCATTATAATTATAATTAATAATAAATATAAATCATCCTAGGTTTCTTACAAATTTACTAAAAGGTATCACAACATCATCAACAAAAATAGGTGAAAGGTTATCCCAAAAAAATCTAGAAAATAGAGTGCTGTTTCCAACAATAATGGCGTGGGTCGGCTGTCCCATTTCAAAACCTAGCAAGGGCTTAAAACTAAATTTTACAGGAAAGCACTTAAACGTAAAATAGGTTAGCCTTTGAAAAGTATTTATGTTAAGTAAAAAATTTGCTGTTGTTTGCATAAAATACTACATAATGCACATATAGTACTATCAGTATTTTAATATATGTGTATATTACAAAATTTAAAGCCCTTACTATCTTTGATAATTGATACGAAATGGTTAGGTTCATGTAACAACCAGTTTCATAACATAGTAAGAGCACTTGCTAGGTTTTGTTATGGTTTTACGGTACCCTACTTAGTATATCTCATTGATTGAATTCTAGTAACTCTAAAGCCTTGTAATTAAAAGCATTATTAATTGAATAGAAAAGTTTATTAATTTATAAAAAAGAGCTATTCAACTGCAGACATTTGTCCATCATTTGTCAAATCGGCAGACGAGTCATTGACGGGTAAATTATTCCAAAATGATTTTCTTGATTCCGGCATCAAACATACCAATTTATTAATAATTTCTTCTTTTTTATTTTGTTTAATACCTCTTGGGGTATCAAGACTTTTAGGGAGCTCAGTGCAATTAAATTTTTTTACCAGAAAGTCCAATTCTTGGAGGGGTTCATTAAATCTGAAAAAAAAAAGTTAAAGTTCAGGCCAAAAAAGTGAAACAAATCTGACTTAAAATAAATATTATATTAAAATAAATAAGTAATACCTTGTCTTATAAAAAAGGTTTCTTGAACCAGCGCTAAATTCGACTTGCACAACAGAGTTCAAATTAAATTGCTTTAGCGGTTCATTAAGACGTGCCACTTTTTTTTTTTAGGCCACTCATATCTACAATTGATTTCAATAGGTTTTATATTTCTCCTTGATTGCATCACTGTGTCTTTAAAATCCTGAAAATCATATATATTTCTTTGCCTCCTCATTTTCATTTCGATATTGCCATGAACAGCATCCGCGGACATGTGAGTATGGCCTTTGGTTAAATAGCTAATAGTTACTGATTTAAGATTATTCAAGGAGTTATTGACTATTATAATCATTGCAGTATAAAGGGTCCAATTTTTGTTTTGCGCTGTACAATTATCAGCCCATATATACAAGTGCTCCATGTCCCTATTAGCCTGTATGAAAGCATATATGGCGTTCATTATATCACTCGCCTCTCGTCCAGCTTGAGCTTCATGCCAAAGGACACATATGGCAAAATCGCTCGACTTCTTTTCAATTGGAGCAAATGTTAAATTAAATGTAACCAAACGACTCATAAAAAAATCATCTTTAATTTCAGGCATCTCTGGTAAAATAATCACCTTTTGTAAATCCATTGATAAATATTTAACTCTATTTGAATTTTTGCTTGATCCATCTAATCTGTATCTTTGTAAAGCAGAGTCAGCTTTGAACTTATGATTTTCATATTTCGTTCTTATTTTTTCAGGCATCGAATTAACATCGCTGTAATTCTTCAGTTCTTGTTCATACATTGAGCATTCTACACAGCTATCACCTTTAGGCATATGAAATGATATTTTTAGTTTTTTTATATTTTGTCTGTATAATTCAACCCCACATTTAAAATTTGGATTTTTCTGCTTGAAATCTTTATACATTTGCTGTAATGTTAAGTGTCTCGGCAAATATTTAGTAAATGGTGCATTGTGACGGCGATAATGACTAACAGTGGGCTGAAAACTCATGATATGCTCAGTTATTATGCTTCCATCAACTTTTCTTCGATTGCCACCCCTATTTTCTTTGGAAGCAGATGCATTTAATATCCCTTTCTTTATAGTTTTACTAAGTTCTGTTATCACGCCATCAGTTTTATATCCAAGAGTTGCCAAAAAAAAGTTACGGCACACGGGAATCAACTCGTTGTCTTTATTTGGCAAAGAAAAATAACGACTTTCGTTTTTAGAAAACGAATTATTAGAATTTGAGATTTGAACCTTACGTCGCTTTATAGAACATATAGTTATGCATTTATTGAGAAAATTACGCCTTGATACAAAATTTCGTTCCCAATATTTATCCCAAATCTCTTTCCGACTTTCAACTGAAAACTTTGCACATTGCCTCTTGCATTTGCCATCACAACTATTTACGATCATCGGATGCTTTTTTTTATTTTTATTTGGTTTCATAACATTTGGTTCAGTGGCATTTACATATTGCGGATTTGCATTTTGTGTTGTACTGGTGTTTGATAAATTATCATGTTCATTATAAGTAAAGACTGGACCGGGATATGCAGCTACGAAGTGTATTTCGGGTTGTCTATTTTGATGCAGAGATTCAGCGGCAGATTGAGATATACAAGAACCCAAGAAGTCCCGGAATGTAAAATCAGTATCAGAAGAAGTATCTTTTACAGATTCAGGCAGCTCAAAATCAGGATCTTCAACTGAATCGTCCAAATCGCTAAATGTAATTAATTCTTCAGGGTCAATTACACTTAAGGTTTTAGGATTTATAGCAGTGTTACTTTGCGAAGATGAAGTGGATAGTGCTTTGAATTTAATTAGGCCGTTATTAGCAGGCAAACTGAAGCAAGAAAAGAAAAATGCAACACACGACAAAAAGAAACCGCAACAAATTTTAAAATACCGCTAACATCAATAATTCCATTTTCAAGCCAAAACAACAACTCATGGTAAACTTAAAACTAAACATGCCTATCAAACCAAAAACAAAATAATAATCACGTACAAACTAATAGGTTCAAAATATTAGTGTTAGTTAGCATCATTAATTTACATAGGTATTTCAGTGCACGTGTATTATAAGGCAAAATAAATAGTTTAGATATAATGAACTTACCGTTTTTCCGTCTCTGAATCACAGTTTATATTGTTATTTTTGGCGGCAGCCACAATCTTTTTGGAACGGTAAAATTGCATTTGGCGATTCATTTATATGAAAAACAAATACATCGACACTTCAAGTTACTGTGTTCACGCGCCGACGCCGATAATTGAATTGAAGCGAAAGCTTGCGCTTACGTGTTGTGACATGCTGTGAACAAAGTGCACTATCCCTCTCTTTCTTCACGTTCGGACTTGATTTCAAAAACCTAGTAAGTCACTTTAACCATTTTAAAACCTAGCAAGTCTCAGACACTTACTAGGTTTTGAAATGGTTAAAGTGACTTACTAGGTTTTTATGTGGTCACGAGGCGGTGAATGTTACACTTACTAGGTATCGATGCTTTAATATATCAGCTTTTTTGTGCGTTTTCAACGCTGGTGTTTTTGTATTGAATAGGAACTTACTAGGTTAGGAAGAATATGCAATAAAACGATTTTTGTAAAAAGTGTCCCTTACTAGGTTTTGAAATAGGACAGCCGGGGTGTTGTTGGGGTTTAAATTAAGCCCGAACGACCTACTCCTGTCAAGTATTGCAGCAAGATTCGTATTAGTGTCATTGATGGCATTGGTAACATTCTGGAGTAATGTATGGGAGTAAATTAGCATATCATCTGCATATAAATGGTAAAGAGAAGATATTTGTGAAGTAATAGAATTAATAAACACAGAAAAAAGGAAAGGAGACAACACGGCACCCTGTAGTACACCAGCAGTTAGTTCACACCACGTAGGTGAGGCACCCGCTACCATAACACGCTGCCAAGGGCCACGCAAATAGCTTTGAAACCATTCAATTTCTGCTGGAAATATGTTAATAGAACGTAGCAGACTCAGCAATATGTCAAAATTGACGGTTTTAAAAGCATACTCAAATCCAACAACGTAAGTATAGTGAGCTGTTTTTGGTCAATACCCCAGCGAATATCATCTGTGAGTTTAAGTATAGCTGTAAAATACTATAACCAAGTCTGAACCCCGATTGAAAGGAGTCAATAAGGGAGTTTTTATTTAGGTAGTGGTTAAGTTGTGCAAAGTCTAACCGTTCAAGGACTTTTGAAAGGGATGGAAGGATAAATATAGATCGATAATTTGAGAGACAACAGGGGTTCTTTTTTTAGAAAGTGGAATGATATTTGAAATTATTTGAATAAACAAAAATGTTTAGGCCCAAAAATGGTCATTTGAGACGGCATCCAATCGCCTTCGACTTAGCGAATCACCCGATGGTGTCCAGGCGAGGTAACGCCAACGGCGGGGGGGAGGCGAGTGTGCCAGCTCCGGTATTTCCGGCGCTGGGCTAAGAGAGACAGTAGCTCGAAGGCAGCGGTGCGGGCCATTAGCGTATTTTGGTGACCGCTGCAGATGTTTTGCGTGTAATTCGTATTTAATTTGATAAATAGTAATTTGTATTTTTGTAATTTGTATTTAACTTGATTTGATAGGAATTGTATTTGTTAATTGATTTGTATTTGAAATCCATCAAAATAGCCAGAGGAAAAACTTCTACCTCGGAGCTGAGTACAATCAGGAGTCAAGATGGCTGCATTATAAAAGGAGAAGTATGTGTGTTAAAGAGGTGGAAAGAGTATTTTGAAAGTTTGTTTAAATGAGAGGAAGTGCAGGTACAGCATCCGGCACCTTCCATAGATACTAATATAAATGTTGATGAAAGTGTGATAAGCATGGATGAAATAGTGAAAGCGTTGAGAAGTATGAGAGTAGGTAACACTGCAGGGTATGACAGGATTATCTTCGAGATGCTTAGGGCTGGACAGGGCATAGTGGCTAGTCAGTTGTACCGCCTTTTCAATTTGTGCTGGCGAAATGGGCAAGTACAGGGAGACTGGTGCAAAGCCGTAATCGTGCCTTTGTATAAGGGAAGAGGGTCACGGCATAAATTACCGCGGTATAAGCCTTCTCAGCGTCGTCAGTAAATTGTATGCGAAAGTGTTGATTGAAAGGGTTGTGAATGAAACAGACGAAAAAGTATGGGATGCACAAGCGGGATTTAGAAAGGGAATGGGATGTACGTATCAGGTCTTTTCCTTGCGGTGCATAGCCGAAAAGTGTTTGGCTAAAAACAAGAAGGTTCATTGCGCGTTCGTGGACCTAGAAAAGGCCTATGATAGAGTGGTGAGGAACGAATTGTGGTCAGCACTGTCCGTGAACGGTGTGAGCAGTATCCTCGTACGAGCATTGCAATCTCTTTATAGGGATTCTATCTAGTGCTTGTGTGAGGATAAACGGGGCATACACTGAATGTTTTAATATCGAGAAAGGTGTTAGACAGGAATGTGTAGCGTCACCGTGGCTATTTAATCTGTTCATGGAGAATTGCTTGACAGATTTAAAAGAGAAAGAAAGCGGGTTGAGAATGAATAAGTTACTCGTCAAATGTTTTCTCTATGCTGATGACCAAGTATTACTTGCGTCTTCGGCCGAGGAGTTGCAGGAGATGGTAACCACTATAAGTGGAGCTTTTGTTAGGAAAGGAATGTAAATTAATGTAAAGAAGACGAAAGTGATGGTGTTTGAAAGAGATGAGGCAGTGACAGACTGCAATATCGTGACTGGAGATGAACAAATTGAACAGGTGAAAGAGTTTGTGTATCTGGGTTCAAAGTTTACAAGAGATGGAAAGTGTAAGAGTGATATCGAAAGAAGAGTGAATGCAGGAAACATGGTGAATGGAGCTTTGCACTCCTTTATGAGCAGTAGGAAGGTGTCTCACAAGGCTCTTTTGGCTGTGCATGAGGGGATGTTGGTTCCGACACTCATGTACGGAAGTAAAAGTTGGGTATGGTAGAAGAAACATGAAATCAGAGTATTCTAAACCAAAGAGCATGTGTGAAGGGAATAATGAAACTGGACGAAGCGAAATAAGTATGTAAGGATCGTAGCAAGTGGAAAAAAGTGGTCTCTGCCTATCCTTACGGGAAAGAGGCGTGATTATATGATTTTATGTAGAAAATGTTTAAGGTCTGTGTCTGATTTCTAAATGATTTTCGCTTTACATTACACTGTAAAACTCATATACTTAGAATATACAGGCGTAGTAAAACTACACATTAAAAGTTTTCTATCAGTAATGTATAAATAATTTTAATGCAGTTCACGTCGACATTGCTACGAGCTCATAAAAAGAAATTGTCACCGCAGTTAAAAAATAAAAATGTGCTCATACAAGCACTTAAATATCGTGTATTAACAGTATTTACACTAAATCAAAACATATTTATAGCGGCAACAGACGTGTGTTGAATCGAACATTCTGAATACTGACTAAACAATGATTAATACGGAACAATAGAAATTTAAATTCAACCTTTACTGATTTCAAAAATATAATGCTTTTAGCGCGTTATAGGTAAAATTGTATGATGCAACAGAAGTTATTAAAGAAGTGTATTTTTATTAATAATTCCAATTTTTTTAATGCGACGGGTTCGTATGAGGTGTGACGAGAACCGAAGACCATTTTACTTCTAACGAGGTATTCAATATTAATCCTCATGAGTGAAAATGCATCTACCTTTTGAGTATAGCTGTTGGTGTCTATAGAACACAGCATCCACTTTACATCAGGGGGACTTTCTGCTCGTTTGATACTTCTATAAAATCACTAAAATTATGACCACCTTATTCGGTATACATTTTATTTTAATTGAGGTTTCTAACGAAACGACATTATTTAGATTCTCCAATAAGTGTCATTTTCCATTGATATTCCACAGTAGGCCACTGATCGTAGGTTTGAGGCCCAGCTGGTGTCACCTTTTTTTATAGGATAAAGGGGACGAACGACCACACAGTCCACATGATGGTAAGTGGTTGCTGTGGCCCATAGAGATTTACATGTATCCACAACTGTGAATCAAAATGTGGATACCTTTTCACCCGTGAAGACCAAGATGGAATGTCTCATTTCCAGTAAAAAAGGGTCTTTGGCTCTCTATGGTGAGTATTCGAAACATAGCAACGTCAAGCTGCTATTTTATGCTGGTATTCTGTGAGAGAGTGGTCCTTCCCCGGTTGAGCCGGCTTATTCGTGCTATATCTATACTACTAATATAGCTGCAGCATGACTCTACCACTTATAAAAATCGTGAAAATAAAAATTTGATCAATGATATACATTACGTATTTTGGGGAGTCCACACCTGAGAAACTATTTATATCATTCGCGTATTGCGATTGTAACTGAGCAAAATAAAAACAGATAATCATTTATCCTCATCTATTTTAAAATATATTATTTTCGTTTTAAATTTATGAAATACATACAGAATGGGGTCCCACATATATGCAATAAATGAAACAAAAAGTAATAATAGTCCATAGAAGTGTAGAAAAATTAAATATTAAATTAAAACCCGTAAAATAAAAAAGTGAAATTTTTAAACAACATAAACATTTAAATAAATTAAGTAAAAGTAAACATTCTGTTTAGATTACGTACCTTGATCCCTTGGAAGAGTGGCAACGTTGCACGCGGGTGGAATGGCGGTTGGCGCCAGGCAGCGTTATTGTCGGCACGACCTTTGGTTAGTTGTACAATGTGCGACGAAATAAAAACTTATTAAACTGTTTAGGTATTTTACCGCCACTTTTTTGTTTCGCGAAAGTGGAACTGAACGAAATAAATATTATTGCATAAGTAGCTAAATTTAATGAAACCCTAAATTTTGAAATGTTCAAAATGTCCGCCACGTTCTTGAAAGTACCCAGTGACAGTAAAACTCTCTAATCAGCCTATCTCGGGGCAGCAGCGCCTGCACCTTAACATATTTATAAGGACGTAGTTTGTTACTTTTCAGCACTCGGTGTATTGTTCTATGCCTCACTTTAAACACACTCACAGCTTGTCTAAGGCTGCAGGTTGGATTCCGATCGAAATGGTCTAAGACTCGATGTTCGAACGAGGGTGGAAAGTGACGCGGAGCAACTGCTTCATGAGTGTTGGACACTATGCGCTGATTTTCCCCGATTCTTTGGACAGCACCTAGGATTGTCTGGACGCTAGTAGGGCAGACGCGAGTTGCGCCGTATCTTCCACGATAAGTACGCAGAGTTAACGCTGTATTTTGGCGGTTTTCACCATACAATAAAACCATGTCTGTATACTCCGCCGCACTGTAAAAATGCTGTTGTCTTAGAATTTTGCGCCAACAGACGCGTACACACAAAGGTCAAGTAGTGTGAATATTACGGTGAAAAAATAATAAAATAAACAAACTTAAAAACACTATTTACACACACAAAGTCAATTAGATAATAAGTTTCCATTTCACTGTAAAAAAAAATGTATGACTAATTAATTGTATTTATCTTACGAGAAATAAATAACTTGGAGCAATGCGCGCAAGCAGCGAAACACACATACACTAGACTACATTTGCGGTGAACTGAAATCGAAAGTTCCAAATTCCAAAATGACGAAAATAATAAAAGTAATAAATAGAGCAGCCACAAGGTGCAATTATCGTTTTCGATACTTTTCTTTTTACACTTACTTACCTAGTATATTTATATGTATTTATATGTACAAGTAATTTTGATTTTTGATTTGATAACAATCGACAAGTTATTGATTTAAAAAAAAAGTTTATTTTTGTACAATTGAACTTACGTAACTATCGTTTTGTGACTTTCTAGGAAACGGGTAAATAGGTATGACTTTTTTAATTGGTTGTTTTTATAAGTTTTTTATCATGTCAAAATAATTTATTATCTCTAAATTTACAAGAACACACTTATCCAAAAAAAAACTTCAAAGTTTAGCTTTAAATACTTAGGTCGTAGTGTTTTTAGAATTATAATAAGAACACGATAATTCTAAAAAAACTATGCCCTAAGTGTTTAAACCTAAACATTTTTTTTTGTTTATCGATCATTACTCCCTTTGAAAGAAGCTAATCGTCGATAACAGGTGTCCTACTCTAAGACACAGGCGCGCGCGCTCTTGCGGCGTTGCCTTTGAAGAACGTGCATGCCTCGTGCCGCTTGTTTATGGACGCCACCAAAAGACACCGCTGCAGGGACTTAAATACCGTTAAAATACAGTAACGTTATCTGCGCAAGTGCGAGATAACGTTATGTTTAAGAGAAACGATATGACAAAACGATATTATGCAAAGCTTCGCATGTATATAACGTTATAATTACGTTACAATAAATTTGTCAAATAAATGTTTCTAAAATATTGTTATCACAAAATCATAATGTTATTATTTATTGGTCTATGCCATCTCTTTTACTCGTATGATCTATCGAACACAGTGCTCTAAAATTATAGGCTAAAAATACGTTTTGTGGTCGTTAGCAGAGCAATTGAATTATCAACTGTAGTAGTACATACAACTCGGAATATGGGTGTTTCAAAATAAATAGTTCATAAACTGTATTACATTCATAACAATAAAATGATGTTCTTAATATCTTACCGCATACATTAAGGATTGTGTAGACAAAATAATTGTATAGAAGTTGAAATATTCTTCTATATTATTGTTAAACTAGATTATAAGTATGTTAGATTGCCCTTGAATTTCATAAGTAATGTGAAAAAAAACGTGTGTGAGTGTCGTGGAACACTCGGTTGGAACGAAGTACATTTCGTAGTATATTATATTATATTATTATTGATAAACGTATTATATTATTGATTAACAAATACAATGAATTACTAGCGTCTATTAAAATTAAGCGTCATTTAAAATAAAATAATATTTCTTTATAAGAAAAAGTGCGAGGGAGATGGATATTATTCCATCTCGCTTTTTTATACGTCAGAAGGGGTCGTGACAGAAAAATCTTACATTTTTTCTCGCCTAGCCCCATCCGCCAAATTCGTACCGTCCAATAAGGAACTTAGTTCCAATAAGTCTGCCTTGTCAATTTAATTTGTTTGAATTCCAGGTTGATCTATCCACATATCAATACATAGTTGAAACTCTACTTAGCTTGTCTGCTTATACTACATCAATCAGTAGTATTGAAGTGACACCAAGAAAGACGATAATGTTAAAAAAAATATCTAAATTAAAGAGAAGAATAATAGACAAAGAAAAGAGTTAAAAAATGGACATGCTCAAAAGAAAGTATAGGATAGATCTAAAGGAAAGTAAAATAAAGTAAAGTTGCAGCCTATTTACGTCCCACTGCTGGGCACAGGCCTCCTCTCATTTCTGAGAGGCATTTAAGTCAAGGAAATGTCCGCCGCACTGCCCCAATGTGTATTGGTGAACTTCACATGTCTTCCAAATATTTTTTTTCTTATTTCTCAGACATGCAGGTTTCCTCACGATGTTTTCCTTCACCGCCGAGCACGTGGTAAATCAGCACTTAAAATTGCAATTAACAATTTCATTGGTGGCGGTGGGGATCGAACCCGGGTTGCTCGAGTACTGTGAAGCTTACAGCGAGCGCTGACCATCTGAGCTACCACGGCTCTCGATCTAAAGGAATTCAACATATATATATATATATATATATATATATATATATATATATATATATTGTATATATAATACAAATTCTCTGTCACTTCAAAGTATATTAGTATTAAGTGAATATTTTCTTTCCATGCACATAAGAAAAGATCATAGTTTTGCAATATATTAAATGTGGATAGAGAGGAAGAGTTTTGCTAAACAAACTTAAGTGTGGAGACATTATCGCAGTTTGGCATTCTGAGCTTCTCACCATAATGATTTAAAATCGTTAATATATTTATTTATATTCTTAAAGATAAAATAGGTTAAATTTATCCATCAAAAGACGTGATTGATGTATACGTGATATTTTGTGAAACAATATTAAGAGCAAAAATTTAGAATAATAAGGTTTAAAAATTTTAATAAATACAAATTATATATATATTTTTAAAAACGTTATCCCCACAAATTTTACTTTTATAATTAGATTTTCTCCTGTATCGCAGGGGACGTTTACATACATAGATTTCACAAGGATAAACATCTAGACCTAGAACAATTATTTGTAGGCCATACAAATATTTATTCCGTTCGGGAATCGAACCCGCGGCCCTTAGCGCTGCAACTCATTGTTAAGCCACTGCGACACGGAGTCGTCAATTAATTGTCACCAGGATCCTATATAATTTTTAGTTATTTTTGGTTTGTTACACTAAAAAAGTGTAAATTCCTACGTGCGTATATTAGTACACACACACTTTTTTATTACATTAAGCACCTTTCAACTTAAAGAACAGTGCAATTTTCTTAAAAATCGCTTCAGTAGTTTTCAAGATAATATGTTCTGTCTAAGTATAAAGTCGGTTTGAATTTTTAACCGACTTCAAAAAAGATGGTTATCAATTCGACACGAATGTGTGTAATATTATTGGAACTGCAAAATATTCACATATAATTATCTATCAGAGCTTCCAAGCAAATATACAAAATTTTATACATCTATATAAGTATGTATGTTTGTCCACGCATTTCTCCGAAACTAATCGGATCGTGATCATTCGTTTTTTATTTATTTCAACTTAGGAATTATTTGCTTACATTTATTTCAACTTAGGGAATAATATCGATTTCATCAAAATCGGTTGACTAGTGTTTATGACATTGGCTAAAATAATATTGATAGTTTTATTAAAAATGTCAAATATTTGCGTTAATCTAAAAAAGTATGCCATCAAAAACATAACTTGTAAAAAAACCAAGTCTCGCAACTCAGATCTTCTACCGTAAAAAGTTGTGAGATCCATGTAATACCAAGTCGGTTAATTTATTCAGTCCCTACTTAAGGGTTCTTCCGTCTCAAGTTATTAAGTAATTAGCTAACCTAACAACATCTTATAGTGACCACATCAATACTAAAGATGTTTTATATTTTAAATAAATAGATTGACTTGGCCATCGTATGAAAACACAATGTATCTCTTAAGTAATACATATTATATTAAATTAGATTGTTTAGTGCGATTGCCAAGTCAATTTATATCTAAAAGGAATAGGTACCTATCTAACAGGTAAATATGACAAGGTATGATGTTGTAGAGATATGCTGCAGGCTGCAGCTATATTAGTACTTTAGTTGTAGTACGAATGGGTCGGCTCGACCGGGGAAGGACCATGCTCTAACAGAAGGTAAAGTACGTTGGTATCCTGTTTTCTAGGAGACCCTGTACATATATAAATACAATATTTTTCTTAATAAAAACTGACTGAAAAGGCGCATTCTTCTACATGTTATCTAAGATTTTTGCTTAACTTACCTTCAAAACTTTTTCGTATCCAGCAATTAAATATTTTGAAGTCTTACTATTGATCAAGACTAAAATATCTATAAAATTTATTAATTTATACGATCCATTTTCAATATTTGTAAACAAGTGTAGTTCGAATCAACTTTAAAAAATAAATAAATATAAGTAATATGATATTTATGGTTAGCTGGTAAAAATGCCATATAGCATCAAGCTTACCTTTTGTACAAATATTTGGTGCAATAAAGAATAAATAAATAAATTTATCTAGGTATAATTATTAATACGTCGCAAATTGCAATTCGCAAGCGGTTGATATTATCAAATGTTCATTCACTTTACAATGTTGCCAGTTCACTTCTGGAGTGCGTGCGGTGCAAAGAATTCCTCGTCCGTCCAAGCTATCTAGTAGACCAATTGGATCCCAGGCCCCACCCAACTCGTAAGTCGTGCGGATTCGCGCGCTTTTGAAAATGAATAGGTTTGGCAACGTCGCGTCTTTATCGTTATAATAACGTTAAATTGCCTGTCACAATTTTGTTCTGTTACTCTTAAAACGTTATACTAAATATTGAAAACGCTATGCTTGCTAAGGTAACGATACCATTATAACGTTATTATAACGTTATACATTCTGTTATTTATAACGTTTTAAGTCCCTGCACCGCTGTCTATACGTCGCAATAGTTTGCATTGCGTGGCAACGTCGCTTTTTAATGTTCAAGGATTCAAGTTCATTGAATCATTGACTTAGTGACCCAATTCTATAGAGAGTTCAAATTTGCTTAAAATTAAATCTCTACTTTTTGGCCTAGTTACTGGACCGATTACGTTCGTTTTTCGCATATCGTCAGCAAAGGCGATAACAAGTATGTGGTTTTATTAATTGCATATATGTGGGACTACATTCTGTAGAATAAAATTATAAGCCAATTTTATATTTAATTCCAAATAGAGACGTAATAATATAATATTAGTCCAATGACATAAATCAAGATAGTAATCAGGAGCTGGAACCATTAGCCTTGATATTTTCAAACCTACTGTAGATAGCGTAATTGAGATTGCATTGATTTGTATGAATAGTTTAGAAATAGTAGAAGACCGTTCACTCACTTTAACTTTTAATGCCCTCCCAGTAATAAACGAGGTAGTCGTGAGTTGAGAATCCACGAAAAAATTTTAATATATATATTTTAAAGCTAATATGTTGAGTTTATATTATTGTGGTAAACGTAATTAATTTGAAAAGTTTAAACAGAATCCTAAACTGAGGGTGCAAGCCATAACTTTTTCTACCATTCTCGTGATTATCAAGAGTGTTGTGAGCGAGGTCGATACCAGCAAATGACGCGTAAAGTTTCAAATTCATTTTGCACTTAAGTTCTAGCGTTTCTACTTCTTCCGATTGAGATGTTAAAATAAGGATCAAATTTACATATAGAGTATGTCACTTATGCAAATAAAAAATGCACTCTTCTTTGGAGCCGCAGAACGGCTATTTATAGTATGTGGTATGACTTCTATTCTGCCTAGACGTCTATCTGGGTAGGTCCAGGGGGGTGGCCCTATTAAATATTTCTAGCTTGAAGTGTACAGAGTAGTTATAATTAAAGACATTGTATCTTATACCTCTAAGATGACAACGCACCTGTATTCTCTTTCGTTTTTTGACTGTAGGTGTTGACTGTAATGAAATGAACTTTGTTTTCCATGGACTACCGCAGTTCGTTTGTTACTTCAGATTTATGAATCATCACTTCAAGATAGGCCATATTTTTCGTCTGGTGAATACGATTAGAATTAATATATGCATGAAATTATCACGGCTTAGAATCGCAGCTAAGAGGGGGTAATATTTTCATTAAATGTGTAAGATAATAATAATACTCTTGCCTTGGCGTGTAGCCGTGTAACGGCGGCGTAAAAGAACCCATCATCTTATTTCGTACGTAAGTGTCATAACCGGTGACTATGGGAAGTGCCGGAAAATGATTATGCCTTAATACAATTGGCGATATTATTCTCTCGTTTGCATTTTCTCATTGAACCAGACGTGCGCAACGATGGAGTGTGGCGATGGTGTGGTAATGCCTGTGCGGTCGCAATCAGTCTGCTAAGCGCGACGATTAAGGCAAATCTTACCTACAACTCAGGAACAAAGAGAAACCCATATCCAGTAGTGAACTTTTACGTGCTGAAGTTGAAGAAGAAAAATAAGCATGCCACGAATGTGAGCACTCATAGATAGGCACTTACTAATTCACCATACAATACATACTACCGGTTAGTGCAGTCGCATCATAATGACGTGACGGCTCTATTACTGAACCTACAGTATTTTTGTAGCGTAAGCATGCCTACTGCGCAAAAATAATTCGAAATTTCGTGTCAACCTAAACGCTCCGAAACCGTCGTAATCCACCAGGTGTCTCTGGAGCAGATACTGATGACAAGCTTCACCGAGGACGAGATCATCCAAGCGAAGAAGGTGTTAGCAGATTCAGCCGTAACCCAAATCCGTCTTATCATACGTCACAGGGATGGAAGCGGTAATAAAGACCTGCAAGACATCTCCAGGCTGTTCAATGAGACCGACCTTGATGACATCCCAACTTTCGTTGCGCGTGATCTCAACAAGCTGCCTCCCGTGACGTTCGATCACGAGACGTCACCAGATTGTTGGAAGACATCACCACGTTGAGAGCCGATGTCACCGACATCCGTTCCAAATTTGAGGAATCGGAACGAGCCGCAACAGAGCTGGGCAACGAAGTCAATATGTTGCGCAACATAATTGCAACATCTGCAAATTCACCGCCGTCGCTGAATGTAAATACGACACGCGGTAACCGTAATAGTAGTCATATTTCACCGATGATTGTGACTCCGTCACGCGATACCGTCTGTCAGCGGGTTGATGACCGTGAAACTAGGGCGACCTCGGTCGTCATTGCATCACACCACCTCAACCCTTGACTGAACCCATTGGTACTCCTCCGCCGAAGCCAACCTCAAAACAAGGGAAGACGTTTGCGGATGTTGCCCGAAAATCTTTACAACCGGCACCTTCTTGTGGTCGAAAGCTGCAGAATGTGGAAATAAAATCAGTTCCAGTGGTGACCCAAGACAAGATTGATAAGGAAGGGTTTACTCTTGTTGAGAAGAGACGTCGGTCGCGACACGTCTGTAACCAGCATGGGACCGCGAAAATAAACGCGAGTACAACTCTGCGTGCTGTGGAGCCAACCATACAGCTCTACATCTCCCGTTTAGACAAAAGTACGTCAGGGTAGACGTTCTGCGTTTCGTGGAAGAACTAAGCCGTTGCCGCATTGAGGATCCAATCTCTTTACATTTGCAGCGTCTGGAGTCTAATAGGTCAACGAACTTCAAATCCTACGTACTCCAGGTTCCTGCAAAACATAAACAGACATTCCTCGATCCCGATTTCTGGCCCTCTGGAGTAGTGTTTCGCCGATACAGGGACGCGCCAAAGAAAAAAGTTGTCTAAATAGTGTAATGTCTATATTTTATATTTATATATATTTTATACTTTAACAGTGGTAGAGCCACGCGGCAGCTTTTGCTGTCGCACGGATGGGCCGGCTCGAACCGGGGTGGTACCACGACCTCACAGAATACCAGCGTGAAGTAGAGGTTTATCTCTGCGTTTCTCTTGGTGAGTGCAGGTGGCCGGAGGCCCTTTTTACTGGAAATGAGGCAATCCATCTTAGTCCTCACGGGTGACAACGCATCTGCATTTTGATTCGCAAACGAGGATAGATGTAGATGTCAATTGGCCGCAGCAACCACTTAACATCAGGTGGACTGTGTGCTCGTTTGTCACTATTAACCTATAAAAAAATATTTTAGGTTAAGGTTGCTATGGGCCAATGTTCTTAATTTTAAGTCCTTGATGCCTGAAATAAAGTTATTGTATTGTATTTATCCGTTTTAACGGTAATACTATGGAATTAGGTAGATCCAGATATTTAAGGATAGTTTGAACACAAGATCCACATTCAAAAACCCATCATAAGTCGACTGCACATAGGCCTCCTAGAAAGAATACCACAAAGCACTTTCTAGAGCCACCTACATCTATCTTCTTACCAAGTCATTACTCCATCTTTTAGGAGGCCAGCTTACACTTCGCTTAACGATACGAGGCCTCCCCTCAAGAGCCTTTCTTCCCCGTTGAGTGTCGGTTCATCAAGCTATTTGGCTGGCCCATTGCCACCTCAGCTTATTCAAAAACAACAACTTACGAATTTTGAAGTATGGTGGCTTCTTCTTAAAACTTCAACTAGCGAGACAGAAATCATAATCTAGATTTCTAGGTAAAAATAAACTTTGAGTAGGCATAATATTCAAAATAAATTGTACTTTTCCCTAATATAGCACTTACATTATACTACTTAACAACAATACACGCAAAACAAACTTATCCTAATCCTTTTTCATATGAAAAGTGAAACTATTCCCGGCCTTCCGTTACATTATATTGTGATGTATTTCCGAGAAATAGCGAATAGGCTTCGTAAAGCCAAATTATACGTTTCTTACGTCTTTTATATTGGAGTGAAGAGTAATCAAATGTTCGTTGATTGTGTTACATAAATGAAAATGTATTGTACTTTCATAGTATTTAATGTGTTATAATTAAGGTAATATTTTTGTAAGGAATTTATCGTGTTATTACAAGTGTGATTACGTAAATAATATCTTTATTTATTAATATTATTTATAATTCATTACATTAAGTTATTAAAATACATGTTACGATTAATAACCTCCAGATAGAATTCCGGTCACAGCGTCGAGTCTCTACGGAGACCAGTCATCTACGCAGGACAGGACTATAGTGCCCGAGTATATGAGCAAGCACAGATGCACTCTCTAATTCCTTACTCTTAAAATTCTATAGGATGGCAATCCGAGCCGATCGGACAGAGGATCAGGCGTAAAACTAAAGGGTTTTATACATGCTTATTGAGGAACGGGGGTGCAAAACTGCCAAGCTTCAAACCCCGTTTTGTTATTTAGAATTTCTTGACAGAACAATTCAATAACTGATTTTTTTAGCCCAATACACCCGGGATTAAATCAGGATCAGATGTCGCGTTTACGACCACTAGACACTAGATCTACCTATATATGAATGACATACATATTATAATGTCACGCCTGTAAACCCTTGAATGAGAAGGTACGTAGAATCCAAAAACAGCAGGCTACTCGGAATACGTTAAGCTAAAAAAATGAGCGTAACCACATAAACATACCTATAAATCTCAGAACAATATGGGACTTTTGATGAACTCTGTATGAAACATCTCATTCAGAATCCGGGACGATAAATTAGAGCGCATATTGTGCCTAAATCAATGGCAAATCATTGTCGATCTTGCTTATTTTACTTTTGATAAACTCGGCTGTATTATCTTATGGCTTTTTATTTTTGTTTAATATTGTTACAAACTTGGATTCGAGACAATTGAAAACTTTAAAAACTAAAAAAAAATTATAACTGCCGAGTTAATTATCAAAATCGACACTTTATTTACAGAAGACTAACTTAAACTTAAAACTACACTAATAACAAAACACAATTGTACTACTGATCACTTTATTTCGCAGTTGTATCACTTAGAAGTATTCGCTTGTAACGCCTACTCAACACTGCCTGGATTGCGGTCTATACTGTCCTTATATAGGGCCTCAGATAAATTCCAGAACCTTCTACTGTAGAAACATCTAGAATGTTCGAGTACATACCGTTTTCAATTAACTAAGTGTCGATAATTCTAGAAAGTTGTTCCATGGAAAATTTTAGGAGGATTTTGACTCTTCTAATTCTGCTACTCGATACAAGGGGGCGCTAGTGGTAACCAGTGTTGCCATGTTACAGGTATTAATGGTGGCGCTCAACAATATGAACATGATATTGAGAATTTGCACGCAGTTGTTTACCATAAAAATACAATCTAATTATATCCATCCGTTAAAGCCTTTAAAAATCCAATGGTGAACAAGGCATTCCATAGGTTGACTCAGTGGATTTATTATTTTAAACTGTTATCAAGAAGATGCTGATGCATCGATACCCACTGGACTACAGGGGTATTGGACTCTTAGGCACCCATAACACGGCGAAAATCTTGTGATATATTAAATGATTATTACTTTGTTTGTTTGTTTTTCATTTTTGCGTTCCTATATCATTGATCTGAGTACGATGAAACTTTTGTAAAATATTATGCGGACGCCCGTGAAAGTTTGTATCATAAATCTGTATTTTTTGTTTGTTTGTTTGTCTTCTATGCATTCATGTTATCATGATAAAAGTTAAATAATTTATACAATTCATCAGATTATGATAAGGCTTTAGTGGGCCGCTGTGCGCACACCCGCAAATGTTACCAACAAAATTTTTTTCTTTTTTTTTTTAAGAAAAACGATACCCCTACACTAGGATTTTCCCCTGTATCGTGGAGGCAGTTTACAAAAATAGATTGCACGAAGACAAACATCCAGACCAGCAACAATTATTTGTAGGCCATACAAGTACTTGTTCCGTGCGAACCAATTTTTATTGTCTCGATATTTGTCTTTGTGCAGTTTATGTATTTAAACTGCCACAACGATACAGGAAAAAATCCTAGTGTCTGGATAACGTTTTTTTTTTTTTTAAAGAAGGTCTAAACATAAGTTTTACTTAACACATTTGGATAGTAAAAATTGATGTATAGAGTAAGTCAAAAAAGTAAAGTTACAGCCAATAAAGTAAAAAGTAATAAAACCAAAGGCAAAGGGCTTCACTTATTTCTGAGAAGGTTTTGGAGCAGTGTGTGTTGGCGGACTTCACATGTTCTCGATATATTATATTTTACCGTCATAAAGAGTATTTCTCACGATGTTTTTATTTACTGGAAATTAAAGTAACATCAGCAGGTAAATCAGCATTTAAAATTGTTATTGATAATTTTATAGTTGCCGGCATGGACCAAACTTGAATTGCTCGCATTCTTTGAAATTCACACCGAAGGCTTAACATCTAAGCTAAAACTTCTTGTTTAGAGTACACTAAAGAAATTGGACACAACGATGGTGTAGAAAGAGACGTTTAATAGTGAGATGGCAAAATTATATTTATCCGCTTTTGGGTCGGACGCCCCAAATAAATTGTAACAATTTTTCTTAAACACATCTGGAATGTTCTAACTGTGGTTCAAGTAAAGATAAAACACTTGTATTTTTCAATTATTAAACAAAAATTTAAAGAAATACACATATTAACTTTGGCATCGCAATATATTTTGTACTGGTATTATCTTTTACGTGGTAGAGCCATGCTGCAGCTATATTAGTTGTATAGTTTTAGCACGAATGGGTCGCCTCGACGGGGGAAGGACCACGCTCTCACAGAAAACCGGCGTAAAATAGCAGCTTAACGCTGCTATGTTTCATATGGTGAGTGTAGAGAACCGGAGACCCTTTTTACTGGCAAAGAGGCATTCCATCTTAGTACTCACGGGTGGCAACGCATCTGCATCTTGAGTGTTTATTGAGGATAGATGTAGATGTTTATGGGTAACAGTAACCACTTTTGTAACTCGTTTGTCACCCTATCCTATAAAAAAAAATTATGAAAATGTAATGTATGTACATAAAAACATAAATAGCTTTAGTAAGAATAAGGATGTGCAAACTTTAAACACTAGGAACACTAGGAACAAACAAAAACTTGTAATACCAGTTCCTAGACTCCACAGAATCAGTAATTCATTTATGGGGCAATGTATACGCTTTTACAACAAACTCCCAGAACATATTTAAAGTTTGTCAATAAATAAGTTTAAAAGATTTATTAAAGAAAAACTGTACAAAAAGGGTTATGATAATATCAAGGAATACATGAATGAAAATAACCACTGGGAATAAGGTGATCGCCACTATGCTGGTTCTATGAAAAATCATTTAAAAATCGTATAAACGAAATTATTGTTAAGTGAAATATGTTTAAAAAAAAGTTCCGCTGGGTTTCTTGCTGGTTCTTCCCAGGACAGAGGTATTTTCCGAACCAGTGGTAAATAAAAAATGACTTTCAATAAGAATTATGTAATAATCAATATTGAATAAAAAAATATTCTATTCTATTCAATTCATCATCGATTGAGATTGAAGGCAGATATTTTGTTTCGAAATTATATTATCGATTTAATCTTAATATAATTTATAAAAAGACACGTATTATCACTTTCTATTAATGTTTGTAGATCCATTAAGAATTTTGTTTTTCAAGAAACATCAAAAAAATAATCATAGTACTGTAGTCAAATCTCTGCAAAATCTTAATTTACCTTTTAAAATTTACCGTGTAGTGGCCGTGTAAGAATATCTATATATATATATATATATATATATATATATACATATATATATATATATATATATATATATATATATATATATATATATATATATATATATACATATATATATATATATATATATATATATATAGATATTATGGGGTATATATTATATATATATATATATATATATATACCCCAAATAGTTCCCTGGATGTAGTAAGAGGCGACACAGGAAAACTGAAATAGGAGATGGGCAGCAGCATCTTCCTGATAACAACTCAATATAATAAAAAACTGCTACTGTCAACGCACCTGCCAAGCATGGCAACTATGGCGAAATCCTCGTTTTGAGAAAATCTTTGGAGGGAGGCCGATGTTATGCACTGGACTTATATAAGCTGTTACGAAAATCTAAATTTGTCGATTTCAAGCCTTGAAGCATATAAAATTAATTAAAAAGCAATCATCATCATCATCATTACATTTAGAGCCCATCAAGGTCCACTGCTAAACATAGGCCGCATCTCTACCTATTCTATGAAATGTCTCTTTATGAGCATATTGTACGAGTATGCTATAATTGCCACACTTGTCGGGCGGGTTGGTAACCAACTGTCGTTTGCAAAGTACACCTCGAACGCCAAGCGAGAGAGGTTGAGCTTTACTGTCGGCTTGTTTATTATTATTTTGATTTTTTATCAACTCATCTCCTGCTTCAGTTTCCGTCTGTTATCTTTTATATTATAGTGAATTCTCTTATGCCACTACTACATAGCAAAAAATAACAACTAATAGTAAAAACAAAAAAAAAGTCAAGTTTTTTCAGTGGCGCCTTATCTTTTATCGCTAGTTTATGTAAATTGTACCAAGATACATGATTTATTTTATTTCTGGTATTTACGTAAGTCTTAGCTGGAGTAAAATTAGAAAAAAAAATTACAATTTCGACCATTCACTGATTAGCCAAACATTAAGACTTGTCTAAGAATTATAAGCATTTTGTGAGTATTTCTTCCAAATTACACATAAAGGTAATACACATTTATGTATTTATTTTATTTCATTTATAACACATTTTATAACTCAATAAAACGCTAATGTTATTTATTTAATTTACTTAATTCCAGCCGCCAAATTTCACGAACGCACATCGCATCAAAATTCACGATACCATCCTCACAATCTGGATACTTGGCGGTCCACGACTGTACGTTTTACTAGGAGTTTTCATCCTCGTACAACTTCTTTGCGGAATTGTTTACCACCGGCGATTTTTCCGGACCGATATGACTTAGGGACCTTCAAGAATAGAGCTTACACCTTTCCAAAAGTTTAACAAGATAATGGTAAATAATAAGAGTATTGATGATCCTTATAAAATTGCTACAGCATTTAATAATTAGTAGTCCCATTGCAACATTACGTTAATAATGTATGTAGCAGCTTATTCTTATTGCCATGTTCTGGACAAGAAATTAATAATATAGTTAAATCTTTCAATAACACCATATCTCTGGGTATTGACTTACTGCCTACATTATTGTTTAAATCATGTATATTAAAACTTGCACCTGTTTTAAACTTCCTCGTAAACATTTCTTTTGTTCAAGGAGTACATCCGGAAGCTCTAAAGCGGTCTAAGGTAAAGCCTTTACATAAGAAAAATAGTACTGAAGATATGGACAACTACCGTCCAATAACTCTCGTCCCTATACTTTCTAAAACTTTTTAAAAGGTAATGAAACGTGAACCGAGCCATTCGGCGTGGTGGGCGTTAAAGTCGCCAAGAATCACGATCTCTGCGGATGGGATCTGTTGTAGCAATTTGGACGTGGTCGATGAATCGGTCTGTTTCGGCATTACCGCTATGGGACCTACAGAGGCACCCGTAGATGCGTGGATGGTCGTCGCTATCTACGCGTAGCCAAAGGATGCACAGGTCCGAACCTTCAAGACTGCCGAGGCGTCGAGAAAGATGTCCTCTCTGACTGAAAATAACTCACAACACTTGTCTAAATACCTAACTTACGAGTATCTACTTAACCTACTATTTTGCCACGGTGCTTGTCTCCACCTAGGCACTTTATTCACAGGTTAAATAAACCAAATACCGGGTTCGATTACCCGCTAATAAAAAAATTACTTAATTGAAATGTTAACAAGGTTATTGTCATGCTTTTTTATCCATCTATGACAGTTCCATAGCAGAGGATATTAAAATAATAAATAACTCAAATATTACTAAAAATAATATAATTGTTTATAGCGATGACATGGGAAAAAATCTAGGCATAACTTTAAATAACTCTTTAAAGGGACAAAAAGTTACAAATTGCTGCATGCCTGGAGCATCTTTTAGTGACATCCTAAATAAAATTATTGTTACTAAATTTTGCCCAAATAGTACAATAATAATTTTTGTTGGTAGAAGAGGCAGTGTCAACAACAAACAGTTACTAAGATATATTAAACAACTTAATAACTTAAATGTACACAAAATTGTCTTGTTCACACTGCCTTATATACAGGGGTTGCCACAAGAAAATAATTTAAGACATAATTTAAATATACAAATGCATAATTTAATATGTAATAATAATTTAAATTTGACATATAATTGTTATGATAATAATCATAAATTTCATGTAATTGACATAAATAATTTAATAAAAAAGTTTTGGACAAAAGATAGGTATTACCTATCCAAATATAATTTAAGACTAGCAAATGTGCTATCTTATTATTTACTTTTTAACTTAGCCAAGTTTTTGGCTACCAAGACTGCTTTTATTGAGCATAATCATTTGACATTTAATTTGGAATCAGTTCCAACTAATTTAAATTAGTGAATGTGACAATAGAGGCAATCTCTAGCAATAATAAGAGTTTAATTTGAATATAGCCCACAAATAAGTAATAAAAATTGTTTACTCCTGGTGCATCAAAATATACAAGGCATGTTGGGCAAAGAATTGGAAGTTGAATTGTTTTTAAATAGTAACAATATACACATCCTTTGTATTACTGAACATTGGCTAAAAGATTATAATTTCATGTTTAATTTCACAAATCACCAGGTGGTCAGTTCCTTCAATAGAGAAAAAAGTTTACGTGGTGGCTCCTTAATATTAGCAGATAAATCATTATTATATAAAGAACGTAAGGATATTGTGAGCCTCTCTGTTGAACGAACTGTAGAAATGGCTTGTGTCGAGCTTGAGCACCTCATTGTTGTAAGTGTTTACAGACCCCCATGTGCTACTTATGACCATTTTGAAAGGATTGTGGAAGAAGTTTTACTCAAGCTTAGTAAACAGAACAAGTCTGTTGTAATGTGTGGAGACTTTAATATCAATCTCCTTGAAACTTCTTCCATTAGTATTAAGTTTCGCTCATTGTTTAAATCGTATAATCTTGTTAATTTATTCTTAGAACCAACACGTATTGCTGGGCCTAGTGCGACCTGTATAGATAACATTTTTACAGATATTAAGCCCTTGCATAAATCAATTATTCAAAATTTAAATTCAGATCACTGTGGACAGTTAGTATCACTACCTTACATACACAAAAAACAGAAAAATAAGAAAGTTGTGTTTGTTCCAATAAATGAACATCGCTTGGAGAGGTTTAGAAGTAATATAATAAAAAGAATTCCATCACTTTCGTTTAAAAATAGTGCTAATTATTTGTATGCTACATTATTTGAAATTATAAGTTGTGAATTTAGTAGAATATTTACTTCTAAAACTTTCTCTTTTAACAGTCGCAAATCATTTAATGAATGGGCGACAGTAGGAATTTATAAGAGTAGGCGAAGGTTATACGAGTTTTATGATGAAAGATCATATAATAGTAGTGTTATATTTAGAGATTATGTAAAAACATATTCTAAAATATTTAAAAAAGTGTGCTCCACTGCTAAGGCTTTACATTTAAGCAACAAAATTAAAACTGCATCCGACAAAATTAAAATGACCTGGAGAATAATAAACAGTGAAACGGGCAAGGTCAAACCGCGCAACTCGGATTTTCAATTGAATATTAACAATAATTTAACGCGATCTGATCAAAAAGTTGCTATGGCTTTTGAGAAACATTTTACTGATGTTCCTTTTTTGACAACAAAGTCATTAAATTCTTCTCCTACTGTCGCCGAATCATTGCTCAAACAAAATGTAAAGGCTTGTTCAAAAACATTTAAATTCCATAGAGTACTGCCAAAAGATATCGTTAAATATTTTAAAACTATTGATGTTAAGAAAACTGCAGACTTATGGGGGATTTCCGTTAAAGTTATTTTATCTATAATAGATATATTAGCACCTTATCTAGCCACTATATTTAATATAAGCGTCGAATCTGGTGTGTTACCTGATTCAATGAAACATAGTAAAGTCATACCTATATTTAAATCTGGTAGTACATTAGACCCCGCCAATTTTAGACCAATTTCTGTACTACCAACATTAAGTAAAATTTTTGAAAAAATTATTATAGATCAGATGTTAAGTTTCTTTAATATTAATAAATTGCTACATAAAAAAAAATTCGGTTTTACAAGGGGTCGCTCGACAACTGACGCTGGAGTTGAGCTTATTAAACATATTTTTTGTGCATGGGAGAATTCAGAGGATGCTTTGGGTATATTTTGTGACCTTTCCAAGGCCTTCGACTGTGTTCACCATGAGACATTAATCAGGAAGCTACAGTACTATGGTGTCAAGAACACAGCGCTTAAACTTATTATTTCATATTTAAGTAATAGAAAACAGAACGTTATTATCAATGGTAAAAGTTCTTCCAGGTCACCTGTACTAATGGGTGTTCCTCAGGGCTCGATTCTCGGCCCATTCCTGTTTCTGGTGTATATTAATGACTTACCTCACCTTGTAGGGGACAATCATGATATAGTATTATTTGCTGATGATACTTCCTTGATTTTTAAACTTAAACGTCAATCATTTAAATGTGACGAAGTGAATAATGCTATATCAAAATTAGTGCATTGGTTTAACCTTAATAATCTGCATTTGAACGGAAATAAAACTAATTGTGTTAAATTTACAACAACGAATGTTAAAAATCTGAATACCAATGTGTTTTTAAATGGGGAGGAATTGAGCCCTGTTGTATCCACTGTTTTTCTTGGCATCACTCTTGACGCAAAGCTCCAGTGGGGCCCCCATATATCCAAATTAGCAAGCAGACTAAGTTCTGCAGCCTATGCTGTAAAAAAGATTAGAGGTCTCACTAGTGACGAGACAGCTAGATTAGTTTATTTTAGTTATTTCCATAGCATAATGTCTTATGGGATTTTGCTATGGGGAAATGCGGCTGATTCAGGAACTATTTTTGTTTTACAGAAGAGGGCCATTAGAGCTATTTACAATCTAAAACCGAGAGAGTCTCTTAGAGATAAATTTAAGGAAATTAATATATTAACTTTGGCCTCTCAGTATATTTACGAAAATTTAATGTATGTTCACAAAAACAAAGATAGTTTTAGTAAAAAAAGTGATATACATTCTGTAAACACTAGGAACAAACACAAGCTAGTGATGCCAGTTTCTCGACTCCACAGAGTCAGTAATTCATTCTTGGGGCAATGTATACGCTATTACAACAAGGTCCCGGAAAGTGTACAGGTTCTCTCTATTACCAAGTTTAAATGTTTTATTAAGCTGAAACTGTATAAAAAGGGTTATTATAGTACAAATGAATACATGGTTGATAATAACCCCTGGGAATGAGGTGGTCGCTTCCAAGCACTTTCTAAAATATTTTTTTTAAATAGTTCGTAATAATTAATATTGTAAAATTTATTTTAAAAAAAAGTCCCGCTGGGTTTCTTGCTAGTTCTTCCCAGGACAGAGGGTTTTTTTTCGAACCAGTGGTAAAGTAAAAAATGACTTTCAATAAGAATTACACAACATGTAATGTATATTGAATAAAAATATTCTATATATTCTATTATATATATTCTATTCTATTCTATTCATCGTGTAGGTATATTTATTATTCTGATGTATTCAGTTATGTGCCTATTCAGATGAGTTTAGTGCTAAGTTATTTAGAAAAAATTAGGTATGAAACAGCTTACCGATCTAAATCCTACGTAGCATGATGAGATACTCCAAGGCACATTAACATGATGCCGTATTCACGAAAACAATACAAGAAAAATAAAACGTAACAACAACTAATAACAACAAGAATGTTATAAAAAATGATTTAACTGTCACTCACGCGCACGTGATAGTCAAGACGGAACTGTCTCAGAAAGTAAAATTAATAATCAATCCCGCCAAAACAAAAGCGCACAAGGCATTTGTCCTTGAAGCACTACCACAGACTGTAAAACCCTTACGACATTTGCCAACTTTTATTTTATTTCTAAGTTTACCAACAGTGGTAGAGCCACGCGGCAGCTTTTGCTGTCGCACGGATGGGCCGGCTCGAACCGGGGTAGTACCACGACCTCACAGAAAACCAGCGTGAAGTAGAGGTTTACCTCTGCGTTTCGCTTGGTGAGTGCAGGTGGCCGGAGGCCCTTTTTACTGGAAATGAGGCATTCCATCTTGGTCCTCACGGGTGACAACGCATCTACATTTTGATTTGTAACAAAGGATAGATGTAGATGTCTATGGGCCGCAGCAACCACTTACCATCAGGTGGACTGTGTGCTCGTTTGTCACCCTCATCCTATAAAGAAAAAAAAGTTTAGTTATCCCTACGACTAGTCTTCATATGGAATTTAGAAGTTATGGTTGTCATTTTTAATATAATTACACAATCAATTGTACCCTGACGCAACAAGCAGTTCTTTACTACAAACATTATATTGAAATTAATAAAAGTACCTAATTGGTTACACACTTACATAATTATAAACACTATTTCATCGTTATCTTTGATTTTGTATAAGAAAATAGAAATAAAATGGTACTGGATAATTTAATCGTTAAAATCAATTGCAATTATGATCGACAGTTAATTAATCTTTCAGAATTCATTTAAAAATAATTCTTTTACCTCTTTTAATTGACTTTCCGTATTTAATCCGACCAAAACTTTGAATTTAAAAAGAGGTACGTCAAAATTATTAAAAATTACTTGCAAGTTTTATAGTGATTGCCGCCTCTAATTCTTATATTAAATTACGCCGGCAAACTAAATTTCGGTGCAACATGGCAGCGTTGCCAACACCAATTTGTCAAATTCCCAGGAAATTCATATCGAATTCCCCAATTGAAGGACAAACCTTCAACACATTCCCTTCCCTCAATTTTATTTTAAGAAATGAATCAATTTTCAACTAATTTTATAAGAATTACTTTTTGACTAAATTTTTTTTTCTTTAAAATTAAAAATAAAGAAATTAAAAGCATCAAATGATACACAAAGGTTGCCGAAATAAATCCGAAAATTAAATGTGGTGCAAATAAGATAATTAAAAAAGGGAGGCATTCGATATTCATAAGTCTAACAAAATGTTAAGATTAATAATATTTCGATTTCTTGAAAAAAGGTCAACGGCCACGTAATTGTATTTATATTTGTAAATTTAAGTTTGTTGTGTTATGTAATATTTTTTTAAAACAATACATATTTTAATGATCTCGCCACCATTTATCGATCATGGCCATAGTCCCGTTTACCATAAATAATAAATATAATATACAAGCTAGTCTTTTCCTTAAGCTATAATGATACATTTGGGTATTTTTTAATACAAACAAGAATGACAAACTCGTACAAAGTTCACCTGTTGATAAGATGATACTGTGGCGCTTAGACACCTACGAGTACGTCTACTCTCGATTTTTAATCAGAACGCAGATACATTGTTGTCTCTGAGGACTACCTTGGCCTCGTTACTAGTCAGTGTCTGCAGTTTGTTACAGTGTCAAATTCCCTATCCTTATTCTACGCCTACTGTGTCCTTAATCTTTCTTTTATTCTGTCCTAACGTTATACGTATTACAATTTCGAATTTGTGCAGCAAGCCATCAGTGACTGACAACTGCCGACTGACAAAACAACATATCTGATAGCTAGACATTCAAAGACTGACTGGCTGTCATCGGCGTCCGAACGTGCATGAACATACTTACTTACTTTATGGATCCGAATCTGACCGGCGATGTCACTGATGTATGAGTTAGGGACCGTCTCCACGAGCGATAGAATCGCGGCGATATTATAGTCATATTCGTCGTATCACTTATTTCTATAAACTCTTAGAGCCAGCCACTCCTCTCATCGCCGCAATAAAATCGCCGTGTTCAGACACGCTCTATTAGTGTTTTGTACATCAATGATTAGATTGTATATAAATACGTGGCAGGAAGATAATATCGCCGCGATTCTCTCGCTCGTGCAGACGTCCTCTTAAGGTCTTTAGAAGAGTTTAGAATTTGGTGTAAAGTTTTTGTTTTAGTATTATATTATGTTGTTCTAATTTAATTATTCTAAATGGATTTTCTTTTTTTACTCCGCTTAAAATTGTTAAACGGAAATCATAACGAAAACGTTATAAATAAAAAACAACAAAACAGTCACCAACTCAGCATAAACTTACAGGAAAATTGCCACAGCACTTTTATTTTGCTGTTGTATCGGACAGATAGAATATGAATATTTAGTGCTTTTCCTTTTTTATCTTTTTTATTCTTTCTTATTTTTTATGAAAACCTAGTAATGATTATTGATTTATAGGTTCTATCTGAAATGATTATATAAATCAATAAATTCGCTGTAGAAAGTGTTAATAAATTGCGTGTTAATAACTTGATAACTAACATAATTTGAACGCAGTTTTATTTTAATTTAATTTATTTAACGTTTGTGCAAAAATATTAGAGTTAACAGCTGCAAGGCTTAATTAAAACATAAACGTCGGTGGCATACACTAGAACGCAAAGTATTTAAGGAGTTTTATTTAAATTTGATCTGATCACATTACGGTCATTTAAATCACATAGTTTAATGAAAGCGTAACCGTAAATAAAGTTTCAATTAGGTTTAATAAAACTGAGTGTACTATTTATATATTAAACTATTTTATGTCACAGTTTATAATATTATATATTATTGACACATAACAGTAATTGTTTAAAAAATAATAAATTTTAGAAAATTTTCATTAACATTTTAACATTTTAAAGGATAAAAGTAAAAAAAAAATTATAAGACCTAACAGAAATCTTTCATTGTTGTACGAGTACAATCGCGCTTTTTTTTCAGATTTTTCTTTACGCTTGTACGATTTACGCCATTACATAGAAACACATTTACCTGTAATGTTTTGGCTTTGCTGCCTCGGAACATAACAAAAATAAATAGAAATGATATTTTTTGTATATTATCTTACTCGTATAATAAAAATTAAATTAAGCCCCACATTTCTACTTTACTTTTGATACGGAGCCGATTATTTGTTAAATTAAAGACACTGCCTCATTACTGCAGTGCACTCACGCAGTAATGATTGCACTGCTGTACAAGAGGGCCAGATGGACTCTTAGATAGAAATTGAGCTCTATCGAGTTTTAAGTATAATATGATACCTTTTTAAAGCACGAGCGAATGTGATTCATAAAAAATTAAGTCAAAATCGAAATGAATCGAAATTAAGTTATTTTCGTAATCTTTTAATGCAGTATTCGCCAAAATCTTCTTCAAAATCAATGACAAAGCACTAAATATATTTCTCTATGTCTTATGTTTAAGATTTGATTCTAACTGCCCCATATCAACGTGCTATCCCGTTTAACTTGGCATATGATAGAGCATTTGCAATTTGCAATATTTCAGTGTCACTTGATCGTAGCCAGTAAAAGACGATTGGATGCAAAATACGAATGTATGTACGTGCTGCCACATTCGGATAAAGCCCGCTTTGCTTAGTTTGATTTTATGCTCAAAACTTTGTTTTCAGCTTAAGGAATTTTATAAAAAACAAAGTATATATTGTAAAGATTTTACTTCTATAAATTTAAATTATATAAATTAATTCAATTACAAATTAAAAAGATTTCGTATGTATATCGTATATATATATATATATATATATATATATATATATATATATATATATATATATGTATATGTGTATATGTATTATAAGTGGTATTTAGTTATATGTATGTTTACATGGATATTTGTTTTTATTATCTTTACTTTATGTTAAGTATATTAATATTATAAAGTTTTAGTATTAGAGTGCACACTAGATCAGCTTCTCTTTTAATTTGTCCAGTATCAGGCCTGCTGGAAGAAATTTCAATATGAAATAAGCAGTGCCTTTGTACAAAATATTTTTTTTTTCTCTTCCTTGTAACATTGTTTTGTGTGTACATAAATTTTTAAATAAATAAATAAGATTTTTCACAATTCAAACGAGAGCAATGAAAGTCTAACACAAAAATATTTTATGTTTTGATGCATATAATATTTAAAAATGGTTGCTAGAGATTTTTATGTGTTATTTTAGGCAACAAATCAATGGGCGATAATCTATTTAAGCAGACTGGCCGGTGCCATATATGCCAGAGGTCTGCCACTGCGATCGTCAATTCGCCTGCGTTCCGACGATATAGTCCTTATGGTAGAATCGTTGGAGGACCTAAGCACTGTGTCCAATGATCTTAATATGTTTTTTTTTTATAGAAGAGGGGGCAAACAAGCATGCAGCTCGATGCAGGTGCGTTGCCGGTCTTTTAAAAAAATGTACGCTCTTTTCTTGAAGGTCCCTAAGTCGTATTGATCCGGAAAAATTGCCGGTGGTAAACAATTCCACAGAGAGTTTGTACAAGAAAGAATAATCCTAGTAAAACGCATAGTGATAAACCGCGAAACATCCATATGGTAAGGATGGTATCATGACTTTTTATGCGATGTGCGTTCGTGAAATTTGACGGCAGGAATTTATTCGAACAATCCCTCAGAGCACTACCCGTGGTAGAGTCGATAGGAAATACAAAGGGATGTAACATCTCTACGCAGCGTCAGTAAATCGAGCCAATAAGAAAGAACTCGCTTTGTAAAGTTGCAAGCGATGTGCCGGAATGAAATACTGCGTCGCTCTGCTGAGCACAACAAGCTTTTTAGTGGCCAATTTGGGCTTCCCTTCCAAGTGACCACAAAACGTCACGTCACTCGATATGTTACACCGAGCATTCCGATGCTAGATGAGGCAGCAAGGGGAGTGCTTTGAAACTGAGGAGTTACGACAAAGGGATCTCTTTAGCGGTAAACGCGCAAACTTGTGTCTTCTGGGCATCGAACTGGACAAGATTTATTCGGACCTAATCTGAGACTTTGTTCAACAAAGATTTGACTTCAGACACAAGTTTGTTCCGATACTCGGCAAAGATTTCCCGAGAAATATTGACACGGCCAGTGTATAAAGCATCATCAGTGCTGTCATCTACAAAGCAACGAATGTTACCGGTTTGCAACATATCATTAACATGCAGAAGAAACAGCGTTGGTGATAGTACGCAGCCTTGTAAAACAAAAGCATAAATAGGCTTGTAATCGGAGCATGCATCGTCTACTACGACCTTGATGCTCCGATCTGCGAGAAAACTGATGATCCACTTGAACAATATCTCGAGAAGCCCATTTGAAGGGAGATTCGTAAGAAGCGCTTTATGCCAGACCTGATCAAAGGCCTATGCTATGTTCTAACTAACGGCCAATGCCTCCCCTTTGGATACTAATGCCTCCGCTCATCTAAGAGTCAGGTAGATCAGAGGATCACCAGTTGATCAACCTCGATGAAAACCGTATTGGCGGTCACTAATTAACTGATATGTGGTAAACAAGGTACCGCATAAGCTGGCGGTTTATAATGGATTCTATTATTTTGGAGAACAAGGAGGTGATGGCGATAGGTCTATAGTTGGACGGATCTGAGCGGTCGCCTTTTTAGGGATCTTGTGGACCAAAGCTGTCTTCCATTAATTCAGAACTACGCCTTGGGAGTAGAAATACTGGAAAATACGCGTTAAGACCGATACCAACTCCGGAGCACACGTCTTCAACACAATGGGAGGGACGTCATCAGGCCCACTCGACTTGCTGACGCCCAGATAGGGAGTGCTTTTCGAACCGAGTGCTGTGTAAATCGCACATCTGGCATGGAGCACTCACACTGCGGGATGGTCGGCGGTATTCCCCCGTCATCGAGAGTCGAGTTGGATGCAAAGAGAGATCCTAACCATCGGCTTTCTCCTTTGCGGCATGGGCCAGTGAGTCGACCTCTCTGTGCAGAGATGGAAGAGATGGCTGACAGAAGTTCCCTTGGACAGCCTTGGGGAGACACCAAAATGCACGAGTTCCCGAAGGAAGGAGAACTAGCTTGTCGCCAATTCTGCCGATGTCTCCTCTATCTTGGCATTGACCCTTTTGAAAGACCTGGAAGCGGAACAATACTTCTTTTTAAGTGCGCTGATGTTTACATCCAGGTACGTTGATGTGTCAACACAGGCCAGGTAGCACTCCTGCTTATAGCGTGATGCTATTTTACAGGAGCGACCAAACCATGGCTGGGATCAGCCTCCTCTGGGCACCACAGAGGTTCGAATAAAAAGTTCCATTTACTGAAGTACCATCAGCAACAGAATCAGCAACAACGCAGGGATCTTCCGACGAGAAGCGAACCCGCTCCCAAGGGTAGGATGCAAAAAAAGACCGCATCTTATACCAATCAGCCGATCTATAGTACCAAACACCGCGGCAACTTGCAGAATGCAACCGCGACGTAAGTGTGAGTGGCACTACACTCTGGACAAGACAATGGTCCGACGAGCCTAAAGGAGCGTCGACGGAAACCTGATACCCATACAGATGAGAGGTCAGCAGAAGGTCCAACAGGGAAGATGCATGATATTTCACATTTGAAATCCGCGTAGGCAAAATAACCAGCTGTGTTCGACCATATGCCAAAGCAAAGTCTTAAACAGATCTACCCGCATGATCGGTTGAACGTGAACCGAGCTATTCGGCATGGTGGGTATTAAAATCGCCAAGGATATGATCTCTGTTCGTCGATGAGTCGGTCTGTTTCAGCATTACCGCTATTTGACCTATAGAGGCACCCGTAAACGTGGGTATGTTCGTCGCTGTCTACGCGTAGCCATTAGATAGACAGGTCCGTACCTTCAAGACTGCCGAGGCGTTGAAAACAGATATTCTCTCTGACGTGTACGAAAACTCCAGCCCGGGGCACAAAGGAATATTCTAATTTGTACCCCGGGTAGGTGAGATATAAAAAATTAAGTATTAGCCGGGGAGGATACCTGAATCTCGGTTATAAAGAGCAAGGCCAGCTTCGCCGTCTCTAGATGGAAGTGGACAGGGTTGAGGTTGGAATGAAGTCACCTGATGTTGTCTAGATTCACGGATAGCGTGACAGTGATCAAATTTGTCTTATTGCTCTGCTTGCCCCAAGCAGTTTTAGTCGCCAGAGGAATTTCACCTCCCTGAGAATACGCGAGGTAGCCTGAGGACTCACGCCCAGGAAGAGAAGGATAGCTTGGATGCGCAGCGAGGGATTCTCCGTTACCAGGGGTGCTGGTACCCTCTGGAGGTAGTTTTTAATTTAATTCCACTACAAAACATATAATAAAAACAAAACATATAATAAAAACGCTATATATACATTTACAGAAAACATTCTCTTGTTTCTCCAATATTCGTGACATCTGTCTTTTTTATTCTTTACAATTATTTAAAAAATTAAAATAAAAACAAAACATAAAAACTCCACGAACATACTCCGCCCCCCTGGAAGCTTCAGCTTTCAGTCTTCGTATTGGGGATCCAGTAGAGTGCACAGGTATTTAATACCACGTCTGAGGACTCCGGTGGACGTCAGAACGTCTGCCACACGGTTTATTCCATCTGGTCCGGGGTAAAACTGTATGATACGTCCGAGTTACCACTGTAGTGGAGGAGCGTTGTCATCCTTGAGTAAAACCGATTCTCCAATCCGTACTTCTCGAGCTGGTACTCGACATTTATGTCGCTGTTGCAACTCAGATATATAATCCAGCTTCTATTTATTCCAAAAATGCTGACGGTATTTTTCTAGTTGTTTAAATATGTTAAGCCGGTTGAAACTCCTTGAAGTATCATGAGGTGTAGGTATCGTATCTAGAGCACGTCCGATGAGGAAATGACCGGGAGTGTGTGGATGGAAATCATTAGGAGAGGACGACATAGGACTGTTCGACTGTTCAGGATGGATTCAACTTGACTAAATAAAGTTGCCAGCTCTTCAAAAGTTACATGTGTAGAACCAAGGATTCGTTTAATATGAAATTTAGCAGATTTTACACCCGCCTCTCATAGACCGCCAAAGTGCGGCGCATAAGCCAATAAGAAATGAAATTTTATGCCATCGTTCGAAGCAAAATCGGAAATGGAACGCAAATTCGTGTTTAAAAAATTGTCTAGTTCTTTCGAGGCTACCACAAAACTCATGCCGTTGTCACAATAGATATCTGACGAGATATATACCGACGTAAAGCTAGTACAAATGCATCTTTGCTGAGATCACTCACCACTTCTAAATGAAGGCATTTATATTTCATACAAATAAATAAACATAAATAGCATTTAGTTACTATTTTACAGCCTCTACATTTACGATTAACTATAGAAAATGGTCCCGCAAAGTCTACACCTGTACTAATAAAAGGAAATCCAGCGTCTACGCGAACGGAAGGTAAGTTTCCCATTTTAGGATTTACCGGTTTAGCAGTAAATCTACGGCATCTGAAACACTGATAATAGACAGAACGAGCGACATCTTTGCCAGCGACGGGCTACACAGTTCGACGGACAGACGACAGCAGCTAACTGATAAGAATCGCCTAAACAATCAGGTTCAGAAATAAGTGGTAATCGAACACAAAACCTACCGTCGTCCATGCGACGAGTATTTTCTAAAATGTGCTTCTCACATTCCATATCAAAATTGGATAATATCTTATTAGATTCAGGGATATCGTCAACCTGCCAAAATTTAGTAATTTGCTCTTCAAGGGACAAGTGAGTACATAAAACGCCATGAACATTAGTCTTGCTAACAGACTGAAGAAATTGGGCCAGATAATATGCAACCAAACCTTGTATCTGTGACTATAGGTTTGTTACAGCCTAGAATGATCTGTTTGCCTAATATTAATTGCCAAAATACTTCAGCTCCAATAAGTAGATCTACAGGAGCAGGCTGAAAGAAGTTAGGATCGGCAAGGTTAATATTCATATGAAAGTTTAATTGAGATATATCAAGTTGGACATGAGGTAGATCGCCAGATATTTTAGGTAACACTAAGCAAAAGAAGGTAAGTGTGCAGTTAGTAGATTTAGACTTAATACGGACGGAGCAACGCTTGACGCCTGAGGTAAGTTGTTTGTCACCTACGCCTATTATATTTGTGTTTGTTTGTTCAGTGGTCAAGCAAAGTTAGCGTTTCAAATTTTCAGTTAGTATGGAAGCCTGACTGCCACTGTCTAATAAGGCGCGCGCCGTCTCAAACTGGTTAGTAATGGGATTGTACACATCTACAAGGGCGGTGGATAGCAAGACGTGGTTGTTACTGGAGGCGGACTGTACCGATACATTGACTGTAGTGTCAATGACCTCAGGGCTTCATTTGCTGACTCAGTCTCATTTGCAGTCATATTTACGGATGCATTGCTTGCCTGAGGAACCTCGCGGTGTAAAAGCGTATTGTGTTGCCGCTTACAAGTAAAACAAGGGCCTAACCTGCATAGCCGCGTAGGGTGTCCCTTACGTTGGCAATTTAAGCATAATTTCAACCTGGCTGCCTCGGTGATACGCTCCTCGATAGATTTGGACAAGAAATAAGAGCAGCTGTAGACGCGGTGCGGCCCGCCGCAGTATAGGCACGACGCCGCCGCACCCGCCTCTCCGCTGGCAGCGCTCGCAGTAGATAACGAGACACCACAAATAGACGAGTTGGGTTCCATTGAAATAGCATGAGATTTTACGGGTAATTTCTGTTGCTTAAAATTCTTGAATGTTTCGCCTTTTTCCTGTATATTATTATTCACACATTCGAGAATATCAGCTCGAGTCTTCAAAAATTTTAAGAAATTATCTAACGACGGTAAATCACAATTTAATGAAGATTTATATTCTTCCCACTTTAGTCTAGAATTGCTATCAAGCTTAGGGACAATCATATAAATGATTATTGGATCCTAATTAGTAGTGGGAACACATAAAGTGTTAAGGGCTCTAAGATTTTTTGAAACATGATCCACAGTGTTACACAAAGACTTAGCTGTCTGACAAATAGGAGGTATATTAATTAGTGCATTCATGTGTTGTGAAACCAGATGTTTTTTATTGTCATATCTCTCGCAGAGGAGGGCCCAAGCCACATTGTAGTTTCATTCAGTTACTTCCAAATTACTAATAACTTGGGCTGCTCACCTTGCAGGTAAGATAAAAGATAGTGAAATTTATGTATAAAATTTATAGTTTTATTATCATGTATTAAGGAGACATACATTTCCTTAAATTCAAGCCATTTATAATAGCTGCCATCAAAATGGGCAATTGTAATTTCTGGTAAGCCAAACCCTGACTGAATCTTAAGATTAGGCTGGCCTGAGTCTGAATAAATGTCTATCTTTTTTAAAGGATGATAATAAATCCTTAGCCAATGTCATAGGCGTGTAAAAACTACGTTCCATTTCCTCCCTTACTTCAAACTAAGAGGTATAACGAACCTCAATTTCCGTCTGCAAGTCATTAAAATATTCAAATAAACCTTCAAATTTTTCTAACCATACAGAGAGCTCAGTAATTTGACTTTGTGTAGGATTCTTAACTTCAATTAAATCATATATATAATTTTTAAATAACTTTACTCTTTGCTCAACGTTAGCCCGTTTAGTCATGAGCTCATCCATGTTTGTACCCTTTTTAGGCATTGTGAAGAGAAATGAAGAAAAAAATTAAAAATCAAGATAGGTAAATGCTTAATCCGTAAAATTATTTGAATATTAGTAAGTTAGTATGAAAAGTTGAAATACCTAAGAATTTGCTACGATGACTTGCAAATTAAAGGCAAAAAATAAACGTAACTTGCGACTTAAGCGCGGCGCAGCAGCGGTCCACGGTCGGAGGACGTGAAGAGAAGAGGAGTGCAGCAGCAAGAGACAGTCCCCTGCAGCAACAGGCGAGTAGTACTAGTAGCTTAAGAAGTTATTAAGCTTAGTTTTAAGAAGCTTAGTATGGAAAAAGTATTTGGGAGCCTAAAATTCAAATTGATATATAAAATAAAATATTATCTTATGAAATATTAGTATAAATTAACCACATTTTATGGTGATTTACAATTCTTTGCAAGGTACGCCACGTGTGTGTAAAGAAAGTTTAGGTAGATTTAGTTTTAGCTTATTAATTGAAGTAAGTAAAATTAATTGGCCTTGAACAATTTTGTTGTAATATACCGATGAAACTTTTATTTATGCAATGAACAGCCGTAGAAAAATAAGACGTGAAAATTAGGTTCACTGTGATATATAAAGAAATGGCCGACCGGCAACCTAAAGTCAAGTTGTGAGAAGGACGCACAGGGTAAGTAGGTTATGAAAGTGTTAAAGGAGTGGTCAATTCCCTGATAAAATCAGCTGTGCTGTGCAGCTGGCTCTCATTGCAGGTTCTCTCGGCAATTACAATTTGTGTTGGCTTGTCCAAAGCTTACTTCTTTATATTACTTCTTCATTGGATAATCACGTCGCAGGGTCACCAATGTTCACGCGCAGAACGCGTGGTAGTTAGGATGCAGTTTTTAAATAAAATTCTTTGTCTTCATAATATATAAATTATAATATCGTACTTGGATAATCAAATTAAAATGAAGTGATACAATTCAAGAGAAAAACGCTCTATATACAATTACAGAAAACATTCTCTTGTTTCTCCAATATTCGTGACATTAGTCTTTTTTATTCTTTACAATTATTTAAAAATTAAAATAAAAACAAAACATAAAAACTCTATAAAAAAATGTATAAGATCATGTCAAAGTTGTTGACGAGTATGTTTATCCGGAACAAGTAGTCCGACTAGGTAAGTTCAACTTCGACCGAGAGGTCAATCGACGGATTCAACTCCGCTGGCAGCGGTCGGGCGATTACGACACATTTTCTCGTCAGGTATACCTCAAACGTGAAAACGAACTGTACAACTAGTGAGTGTTACCAGTGATGACTTATGGAACTGAAACGTGGTCCTTCACTGCTGATCGTATGAGGGAGCTCAAGGTCGCTCAGTGAGCTAGAGAGCGCTATGTTCGGGGTTTCTCTGCGTTATAAACTTAGAAATGAAGATTTCCGCAGTAGAAGTAGAGCGGCCGACATAGTCCAACGGATTAGTAAACTGAAGTGGCAATGGACCGGCCATTTATCTTGAAGAACCGACAACCCATGTGGCAAAAAGGTTCTTGAGTAGCAGCCTGGTACCGGTAGGTTAAGTGTAGGGTGACCCTCTGCTATATGGAGTGACGAACTGGTAAGACATGCAGGAAGTCGATGGATGCAGGTGGTTCAGGATTGTGCTTTGAGGTATTCCTTAGAGGAGACCTATGTTCAGCATTGGACTTGTGAAGAGCTGTAATGATGATGATCATGAATATTACTCTATAAAATGTTAAATATGTCTGAATACAAAATTTTACAGTTATTTGAATTTTGAAATTCACAAAAGCGTAAAATTATGTCTAGTTATGCGTGAAATGAAAACAATGAAACCCTTTTCACAATTAGTATCTTTGGACTAAATGTTAATTACTTTCGGTACTTTTACTATTTTAATAGGCATTTAAAATATAAGACGAAATTTTTAACAATTTTTTTTATCTTCAGTCATTGTCGTATTAAAAAATGTAGGCTGCAATTTAAAACTAACGTCAGATGCACGGTAGCTCAGAAACTATACGCCCGTCATAAATTTTGCAGTACGCAATCAATCTAGGTTCAATCTGTGCCGGCACTAGTGCCTTTTTTGCTGTTGTTGCAATTTTAAGTGTTGCTTTACAAGGTTCTCGGCGGTGAGGAAAAACATCGCAAAGCAACTAGCATGTCTAAAAATTATATATTTCGCTGGCATGTGAAGTCCTACCACAACCTGGAACAACTTGGCTCTAATCCATTATTCTCTTGAAAATACGAGAAGGCCTGTGTCATGCCCACTCCAGTGATAGAAAATGAGAAAATGTAATGAGTATATAAGAAATTATAAGCCAAAATGAGCGATGTCAATAAAACAACAGGTATACACAAATGTTAAAATAAATCTGTTAAGAAGTGCCTCTCTTAACGATAACGTTCGAGGGTCCTCTCAAGCGTTATCATTATTTCGCTTTTGAAGAATGTGAAATTCCTCAAAGAGTTACAAATACTTCCCATTACAGGCAAGCGGGTTGATTAGTCTGGAAGTCTCAATGGTAATATTGCTAGTGATCACAAGTTACTCAAAATCAGTTTTGGCGTTAGATTTCCCGTGATTGGTGGGTTGTCAGAACTCCGTGTAAATTTATAAAAATGAAGTTAATCAAAGTTTTAACAACCCTGAGTGACTGAACAACATAGATAAGAAGATTTTTGGATAAAGATTTGCACAATTACTCATACATCTTAAAGAAACAAGAATCTCTTTCTTCTTCATCGGCCCGTAAAAATATACTGCTAGATATCAGCCTCTCTAGCTTAGGTAGCATTTGTCTAACTAGGAACTGTCACATTTAGGAGGCGGATCGGCAATTTAGTACTAAAATGTTACTTTATGTATCGTAATGTCTTAAATTCTTCATGTTTCCTACTAAATGTATCATTGCTGCTACTTATCGCTGGTCTGGGTAATGTATTTCTGGCGTACATGAGATGAGGAAGCCATAAGATTTTTCTTACGTTTCCTTAGTCGCCTAAGCCACACGACTTAGTCCTATGACACCATTTTGGATCTACCGTAGAATAATATAAATATTATATTAATATTATTACAGAATAAACTTTTTAAATTTTTGATATTTTTGAAATAAAATTGAAGTGTCTGTTTGTAATATCGAAATAGCTTATTCCCTATTAACCTCAGTGGGTCATTTTCATGCCATTAAGACATGAATAGACATTTATAAGACTTTTGTCTGTCTGTCTGTTTGGGTTAAAAACTTAAATTTTTGTAAAATTTAAAAATTGATAAAAATGTGATTTTAAATTACGCCACATTAATGGACCCACAAGGGCAAATCTGGGGTGTGTGTATTTTTTTGATTTTGTTGTGAAATCGAGTAATAAAAACGGCAGCTAAATTTTACGCGTTTTCAGGTTAATATGTCAATCAAAGCGTAAAGTTCAGACAAACGCGATTCAATAACATAGGAGGATTTCCTTCAAAATAGACCGTAGAGGAAAACTTAAAAGCAGTGTAAGACTATCTATTACCCTATATTGTCCCGTGCATCTCATAATAGGCGACAGAGAGAAATAAACCGGGAGATTATCCACAGCTTTACTACAGTATTATTTGAAGTATTGTCGTACATCACATGACCCCGAAATATTTTATTCCTCTGGGGTTCGTCCCGGGTTCCATGCTGACGTACTATGAAATTTACAGCATACACTAAACCCCTATACCAATAACCCTACCAATAGTAACGCAAGATTCATATTATAATCGTGCTATAGGTTACAAAATCTTTTAATTCCTGAGCAAAATTAAACAGAAAACGTTGTATCAATTGATAGATTTCCTATAATCTCAAATTATTTGCATTTCTCAGAGATACAAGCTGCGCATGCATGCGAGAAAAACCTTCAGCTAAATTCAAATAAGGAAGTACTACAGATGCGTTGTCACCTCTGAGGACTAAGATGGAATGCCTTACAGCCATTAAATTTACTGGCTCTCTATAACCTTCAGACCGGAACATAGTAGTTCAAGCACAGTTACTTGACAGTAGCAACAGGTAAGAAGATGTTAAGTAGCTACCCAGATTGAAACCTGGACAGAGCAGAAGTTCTACTACCTAGAAGACATCTGTTTTCTTCTTCTTCACTGAACGGTCCTCACCAGCCCGCGATGTATAACATTTATTAATGAAAGATGCTTCAGCTTCCCACAAAGGACGTTGTAAAAACTCGGCTTAGAACCAACATATATTTGAAAATTACCAAAATTCTTACCCTTAATTATGCATTAGATAGTAACGGGCATTTCTGAATTGTGAAATCAAAATAAAAAGGAATTTTTGGATTTTGAACTTTGTACCTATTTTAAATACTAATGTGCTGTGATTTGACTAATCGCACAATAACTACACTCACATATATTTCAAAAGTTGTTATAAACCTCAAATATATTATGCAAACGTTAATATTTTAAAATATACCTCACATTAATATATGCCACAAGGAACTGGGATACAGTGAAATCATCTTGCATTTCACTATTGATGATTTAATTCAGCATTGTGCCATGCAAAAAAAAAACGTTGACAGATGACAAGACGTTTAAATAGATAGACGTCAGACGTGCGATCGTTTTCGTTTCGTTTGAAATAATTTATTTTTGCTAATGTTTTCATGGGAATGGGCATGGCAAGGTTTTCATGCAACTTAGAACATAATTTTATGATTTTATTCGATTAGCGCAAAACTGTGACGAAAGCAATGTGTTTTTAAATGTAATCAATTTGATAATTACTTTTATAGTATTCGCATAATTTCCGGTTTTCGAACACTTGAAAACAGCCACAATCTAAGAAATTGAAGGTTCAAGGCATGGGCTATAATAATTAATAGTCCACTGATTTCTTATATTGACGTGAACATTACACATTGAATAAAGCTATTTTTAAGGGTTATAATATATTTAATTAACTTATTTTTCTTATTATTATTAATTTTCAACGTTTCGGGTGCTTTACCCACGGTTACGGGGAACTGAGGTGATTGACATTCCGATGTCAGAGTTAACCCGGAGTACCTTCAGCTTTTTAATAATTAATTTTGTTCCGATCTACGCAGAATGAACTTACTGTGTCTTGAAGTCTTGCAGTGGTATGCTTGGGTTTAGTTTTAATTTTATTAATTACAGGATCAGAATGAACAAAGTGCTTTCGAGAACCAATGACGTCCTCTCAAAAAAATCAGACGTCATGCAGCGATGGAGCGAATTTTATAGAGAAATGTATGCGTGTGATGATCTTAGTGAGGGATCCGGGGGTGACGCCTTGACTGGTACGCCAGACCCGGACCTCGATGACACTGAGGTCATCAGTATGAAAGAGATTGAACGTGCGATTCGAAGTTTGAAATGTGGTAAGGCTGCGGGACTAGACAGAGTTACTGCTGAAATGGTCAAGTATGGTGGGCCTCGCGTCTGGGACAGCTTTCATCTGCTGTGCAATTTGTGCTGGCGGACGGGGGATGTCCTGGATGATTGGCGATCCGCAGTCATTGTGCCTTTATATAAAGGTAAAGGTTCACATTTTGACTGCGGGTGCTATCGGGCGATCAGCTTGACCAGTTTAGCAAGTAAAGTTTACTCGAAGGTTTTGACACGTAGGATGCAAGAGAAATCGGGAAGATTTCTATGGGAGGCACATGGAAGAGGATGCACGGATCAAATGTTTTCTCTCCGCACGATCACGGAAAAGCTTCTGACTGCTAACCAGAAGATTTTCTGTGCTTTTGTGGATCTTGAGAAAGCATTTGATAAGGTTGTAAGGAAGAAAATGTGGGAACTGTTGCCGGAGTATGGTGTGGATAGTAGATTGCTAAGGGCTGTGCAGTCACTTTACTGTGACTCTAAAGCCCGTGTGCGGGTAGGGCATGACCTGTCTCCCATGTTTAGCGTCTAAACGGGCGTAAAACAGGGTTGTGTCATGTCTTCCTGGTTGTTCATACTGTATCTCGACAGCTGTTTACAGAAGCTGTAGGATAGCTGTTTGGGTGTGAAATTGGGTGACATAAAAGTAAATTGTCTGCTGTATGCTGATGATGCAGTGTTTATTGCACCATCAGAGGCAGAACTGCAGGCATTAGTCACATGTATGAAATAGGAATGTGAAATTAAAGGTCTCCGTTTGAATGCTAATAAAACTAAGGTTCTGATATTTGAAAGGGACGAAGAGAGAACGAAGTGTGAAATATGGGTAAATCAGGAATGTCTAGAACAGGTAAATGAAATTGTATACTTGGGGAGTGCTTTCAGCCGGGATGGAAGATGTGATTTAGATGTGGACAGACGTGTCGCTGCCGAGAACAAAGTCAATGGTGCCCTGACTGCGTTAGTCAAAAGGCAAGACGTAGTGAAGAGTGCACGCCTTGCAATACGTAACGCAGTGTTGGTACCGACTTTGTTATATAACAGCGAAACCTGGGTGTGCCAGAAAAAGCATAAAAGTAAGTTGAATGCAGTGGAGATGCGATCTCTTCGTAAAATGTGCGGCGTTACCATGGCCGACCAAAAGCGAAACGAAGAGATTCGCAATATGGCAGGTTTGAAAGATGACCTTATCACAAAAATTTATAAGGGCGTGCTTCGATGGTTTGGGCACGTTGAGCGAATGAGTGAAGACCGAATGGTGAAGAAAATATATAGCGTGAAAGTAAATATTTAAAGGTCTCGAGGTAGACTGAGACTAACTTTCGAAGACCATGTGAGCAAATTGCTCGTAGAGGGTAGGGTCAAGAGTACTTGGATACCTAGACGTGCATGTATGAAGAAGATAATGAATCTGGAAGAAGCGAAAGAGGTATGTAAGCATCGTGACACTTGGCGATCTGTTCTCTCTGGCTACCCCGTCAGGGATTGTGCGTGAATATAAGTAAGTAAGTAAGTAATTACAGGATCCCAAGCAGGTGGTAGCACCCAGTCTCACTCTCTATTGAAATTAGGATGTTTTGTAATCCTTCACTAGAAAGGTTTCAACAATAGAAGAGGACAGCTGGAAAATATTTAAATATTTAAAAGATAAAACTGATCGTGAAATTTACAATAACTACCGTATCTGTATTCGAAACTTTCAGGATCGTTTCCTATATCCTCGAACTCAAAGACTTGCAAAAAAAGCTTACGCCTGTCTTAACCATAGTAACTCTTTATTAAAAGCTTTTCCATTGTCATGTCTATAAATTGTTTTAGCAGTGCAGATTAAAGAAACTCACTTTTATGACTGAAATAGTAGTAGGGATGGTCAGGCAAACTTCTAGTTATTACTTATTATTATATGTCAGTGTATAGCTTGACTACAACCCCACCCGGTGGTAAGTAGTTATGAAGCCCTAGATAGTAAAGCACACTGTCTTAGCATAACAAAAGCTTATTCGCTTTTACCTTCAAGACAAATCATTTTTTTTTTTCAAATAATATTTTCAAAAATTAAACACTATCAGTAGCTGTCTCTGCAATACTTTTTTTTTATTTCATGAAAGAGTTATTATGACACTGGATATTACTATAGTTACTGCATGATAATTTATATTATATACTATATTCTTTTATATTTTATCTTCCCCATCAGACCAAAAATAGGTTACATCTCAGTAACCTATTTTTGGTCCATATATATACTTCAGGCGCAAGATGATTTTGATATAATCTATCAGGAAAGAGATTCTTTCTAGCATTTAACATATATTAGGGACTGCAGTGGACTGTATGATTTTGAAACTGACTGATTGACTAACTAACCGTGTGACGACTGATGTTATTTAAAGGTAGACTACACTAGGAACTGTTAAAGAAAAGATGGTACTGTAGACGATTATATATTCAACTATTTACAATGCAGCTTTCATAAACTATATACACAGAGAGGAATCTTCAATCTTCACTCTTCAATGGAGTATTAATTCTTCTCTCTTGATTTCTCTTGACGTTTCTTCTCTTGCTGTTGTCTTCAAGTGCCGCTTCCGAAATGAACAGCTCACAGACCAAAACGCCCTTATATCTCGAAAGAGAGTGTCTGGTATGAAGGGGCGACGGAGCGGCGGCTCCCCTTGCCGTCCGTAACACCATAGTAGTCTGACTTCTGGACTAAGTTTGTCTTCAATTTTATTTAAAAAAATAGCATCACATTGGATACAACTTTGATAATTAACAAATTTGATAGGCTAAATATAATATCAAATCTTTCAAAAATGCCAAATACAAATTCATCTGAATAGTGATGTGGACCAGAATCGCATGAGTAAAGAAACCGTACAGAGGCAAAGCTTCTAAGGAGCTGTCAAAATTTTTACCTATTTTGGTAGGGTTGGCACAAGATGATAAAATTAAATAAGCGAAACGTTTACCACCTTTCATTAAATACTTATGATAGAATATTTTTGTATAAACTACTTATTCTAAATATTTTATTTAATAATTTTTGTTCTTCAACACTTTTTTGTGCCTTTTAATTAAATGGCAAATTATGTATCTAATGTAAAGTTTTTTAATAATCTATTGGAAATCACTCGCATGGAAAAACAAATGTTCTTTGAAAAACCCTTATTAAGCGAGACGACTCACCGACGCATAGACCAACAGACGGCAGCTCACATTTTTTTTCACTTACATTTTTTGTTATGTAATCTAAAGTGAATCAATTAGAAAATAAACTAATCTTATAAATCAATGTTTGTAGTTAATATGACGTTAATAATAATATGGATTTGATGTCTAGCTAAAAGTATAAGAACGATTTATGTAGCGAAATTGAAGTATGGCCACATATCAAGAGTAGAGCACTCCCTCACGTTGTGAGGCGTGCAATAGAAACTTGCACACGAATATTTCATTATCAATATTTACAACTATTGAATGAATGAATGAATGAATATATTGTCTGTATTATATTTTATAGTATATACGTTTATTGTATTTATATATATATAATATTAGTTTATTTTAAAGTTTATCAGGATTTTTATTTCCTTGATTTATTCTATATATTGTTCATTTTATTTTGTCACCTATCACTTAATTTCCACACGTCCTGGGTTGACTGGGAGAGAATGCCTAAAGGCATTAATTCCGCCCTTTGTAATTATTTTATTAAGGTGCAATAAAGTGTAAATAAATAAATAAAATGAATATAATTTATTATATCCACAAACAAATATACAAATAACATAACAAAAGACAGATTAAATGTACAATTTGGCGGCTTTATCTCTCTTCCAGGCAACCAAGGGTGTAAAGGAATAAACAATGAATACTAGGTAGGTGGTGCGATATAAATATACAAAATATAATATCAATATATGCGATATATAGACAATAAATGCAATAAAATAACATATGAATAACTAATACATGCAATGATATAAATTACTAATATATAATAAAAGATAAAGTAAAGCATATAATATATACATATATAAGAATATATAAAAAAACTTACATATCTACCCAAAATACATAAATAAATTACAAAATTCCTCAAACAATTATATAAAGTTGATAAATACAATAAATACATAATCACATAATTTATCCTAACGGTCTCCGAACGATTGAGACAAGTAATGCTCTTTAAGTAATCGCTTAAAGATTACAATAGATTGGGCTTCACGTATAAGCAAAGGTAGTGCATTCCAGAGCTTAATAGACTGTATACAATAGACAGTAAAAGAATTATTAAAAATGATGTTTTGTGAGTTTGTACGCTTAAAATGAATATTCTAGAAGAGCGTAGAGGTTACCCCGAGCCCCACAAAATTAAACTTCTCCTTTAGATAGGGAGGAGCAGAGGGATGAAATAATACATAGTACAGAATAGAAAGAATATGCATGTTCCGGTGAAGTCGGATAAATAACCACTTGAGACGTGAGCGAAATTGGGAAATATGTTCCTATTTGCGCAATTCAAATATGACCCAATATTAGTATTTTGAAGTCTCAAGCTTATTAGCTGGTCCTCAGTTATGTCTAGTCGAGAATCGGAAGGAGAAGAGACTGTGCGAGCATAATTTCTTTTGAGATCAAAATATTCGCAAAATTTTTGCTCAATCAATTCATACATTCATTTTAGATACATTCTCACATTGGCTGGATGTTAAACAAGCACTATCATTTGTCAGCAAGTTAAGTGTTGGAAAAGCATTTCCAAAAAATTTATATTATTGATCCTCACAGAGTTCATATTGTTGCCTTTTTTATAATAAAAAAGTTTTGAAAGGAGATCTTTTCGTACGATAGTTTTTTACCACTCTTGCCCTTTGAAATAACACCTACCTACTTATATAAACATTATAAAAATAACTATTCAATCACTTATGCGTAGGTAGGCCACTTATAGGTGAGTTATCTATCTACCACATTAAAAATATTAAATTATATTCAAAGTTACTACCTACCTAATGGAGTCTTTGTGATAATCTATATATTATATATATATATATATAGAATATCACTACATACATTATCTATACATATATATATTTTTTTTTTTATTTATCTTCACGCACAATCCCTGACGGGGTAGCCAGAGAGAACAGATCGCCAAGTGTCACGATCCTTACATATCTCTTTCGCTTCTTTCAGATTCATTATCTTCTTCATACATGCACGTCTAGGTATCCGAGTACTCTTGACCCTACCCTCTACGAGCAATTTGCTCACATGGTCTTCGAAAGTCAGTCTCGGTCTACCTCGACACCTTTTAATATTAACTTTCGCGCTATATATTTTCTTCACCATTCGGTCTTCACTCATTCGCTCAACGTGCCCAAACCACCGAAGCACGCCCTTATCAATTTTTGTGATAAGGTCATCTTTCAAACCTGCCATATTGCGAATCTCTTCGTTTCGCTTTCGGTCGGCCATAGTAACGCCGCACATTTTACGAAGAGATCGCATCTCCACTGCATTCAACTTACTTTTATGCTTCTTCTGGCATACCCAGGTTTCGCTGCCATATAACAAAGTCGGTACCAACACTGCGTTATGTATTGCAAGGCGTGCACTCTTCGCTACGCCTTGCCTTTTGACTAACGCAGTCAGGGCACCATTGACTTTGTTCCCGGCAGCGACACGCCTGTCCACATCTAAATCACATCTTCCATCCCGGCTAAAAGCACTCCCCAAGTATACAATTTCATTTACCTGTTCTAGACATTCCTGATTTACCCATATTTCACACTTCGTTCTCTCTTCATCCCTTTCAAATACCAGAACCTTAGTTTTATTAGCATTCAAACGGAGACCTTTAATTTCACATTCCTCTTTCATACACGTGACTAATGCCTGCAGTTCTGCCTTTGATGGTGCAATAAGCACTGCATCATCAGCATACAGCAGACAATTTACTTTTATGTCACCCAATTTCACACCCAAACAGCTATCTTTCAGCTTTTGTAAACAGCTGTCGAGATACAGTATGAACAGCCAGGAAGACATGACACAACCCTGTTTTACGCCCGTTTGGACGCTAAACATGGGAGACAGGTCATGCCCTACCCGCACACGGGCTTTAGAGTCACAGTAAAGTGACTGCACAGCCCTTAGCAATCTACTATCCACACCATACTCCGGCAACAGTTCCCACATTTTCTTCCTTACAACCTTATCAAATGCTTTCTCAAGATCCACAAAAGCACAGAAAATCTTCTGGTTAGCAGTCAGAAGCTTTTCCGTGATCGTGCGGAGAGAAAACATTTGATCCGTGCATCCTCTTCCATGTGCCTCCCATAGAAATCTTCCCGATTTCTCTTGCATCCTACGTGTCAAAACCTTCGAGTAAACTTTACTTGCTAAACTGGTCAAGCTGATCGCCCGATAGCACCCGCAGTCAAAATGTGAACCTTTACCTTTATATAAAGGCACAATGACTGCGGATCGCCAATCATCCAGGACATCCCCCGTCCGCCAGCACAAATTGCACAGCAGATGAAAGCTGTCCCAGACGCGAGGCCCACCATACTTGACCATTTCAGCAGTAACTCTGTCTAGTCCCGCAGCCTTACCACATTTCAAACTTCGAATCGCACGTTCAATCTCTTTCATACTGATGACCTCAGTGTCATCGAGGTCCGGGTCTGGCGTACCAGTCAAGGCGTCACCCCCGGATCCCTCACTAAGATCATCACACGCATACATTTCTCTATAAAATTCGCTCCATCGCTGCATGACGTCCGATTTTTCTGAGAGGACGTCATTAGTTCTCGAAAGCACTTTGTTCATTCTTAAGGCCGTCGCACCACTTCGGGTCCTTCCAACCTCTTTCCAGAAGAGTTTGGAGTTCTCCTTAAAGTTGTGCGACAACCTTTCATCCGCTTCCATTCTACACCTTTCACGCACTTCCTCAATCAATGCTTTCGTGTGAACTTTCTGCAGCTTATATCTTTCTTTCATCTTCTCTCTCATATCCTTATCATTAGTAGAGGCCAAGTAGTCTAACCATGCTTTCTTCTTCTTCTTTACAGCTTCTTTCACTTCATCATTCCACCATGCATCTCTTCTTTTACTACTGCCTCTTTTTATTGTTCCACACACTTCTTCCGCTGCACTTACCATTCCATCCCTAAGGTTCTGCCATGTTCTTTCTACACATTCGTTTCTGCCATCGATGGTGTCAAGCTTTTGCAAACAACGCATCTGCATCTTGAGTCTTTATTGAGGATAGATGTAGATGTCTATGGGTCACAGTATCCACTTACCATCAGGTGTGCTGTGTGCTCGTTTGTCACCCTATCTTATAACATATATATATATATGTATATATATATATATATATATATATATATATATATATATATATATATATATATATATATATATATATATATATATATATAAGATAATAAAACCACATAAAATTTGCATACATTTACTTTTTATAAAATAACATTAAAAATATATTGGTCTAGTTTTAAAAAAAATAGTTATTTCTATATGTTTGTATACTGATCCTGATAACGTACTTAACGAGAAACACAGGGTTTGTATTACATATTGTATATATAAATATATATATATATAAATATATATATATATAAATATATATATATATATATATATAAATATATATATATATATATATATATATATATATATATAAGTACATAGTGTCACTATGGGTTTTCTTAGAATTTAAAATATCTCTATACTTTTCAATAGTTAATTTGTTTGTAACATGCTTTTTCACACCTTTTGCTTTTTTAATTGCGGACTTTAAAGTATTAACGCAGTATAATTTTGCTTTCAAGCCTATAAACTCTGTTATAATATCACCACCTAATTCATCTTTAAAAAAAAATATATATATATATGTGTGTGTAGGAAGTATAGTGGGTATAGTACAGAGACTGATTTTGTAGTTAGGAATAATAATTAATTCGTTTACACGAATTGATTATCCAACGAGTCGAGGATAAACTAGTAACGGAATACGACAAGCGCACCGTTCCACGTCAGAGCCAAGACTGTCTTAACGGCGGCCGCTCAGTCCGTTTTATACAAGCAGGACGGGCGGCAACGCAGGTGCAATGCCGCAAGTGTGCGGTACACGTGTCGTTTACAAGAATTCTGTCTAGCTAGACCGACGCCACCCCATCTACAACGGTGCAGGTGCCGTCATATATTCTATTATTGTTCGTTTGTATGAACAATAATAGAATAAATATAGAATAAATAGTACAGTAAACCATACTAACACTTTTTAATTTTCTCTCTGTACGTGACGAGCCGCCAGATCTCACACACACACGCGCCTCAAGCTTGTAGTTTTTTTTTTTAAACGTCACCCCCACACTAGGTATTTCTCCTGTGTCGTGAAGGCAGTTTACAAACACAAATTGCACAAATACAAACATCCAGACCCAGAACAATTACTTGTAGGCCATATAAATACTTGTTCCGTGCGGGATTCGAACCCGCGGCCACCAGCGCAGCAACTCATTGCTAAGCCACTGCGCCACGGAGCCGTAGTAGTTACATTGCCTCTGTGCGGTACGGTTTCTTTACTTATGTGCCAGTATTATAAATTCTGAGGTATGGGTTCTACCCTCATGAACTCTGCTCCACTGTGACACGGGAGCAAATCTTTTATAATATTATGCATGTCAGTTGGTGTATCCTTAGAATAGAATAGAATAGAATATTTTTCTTTAATATAAATTATTACGTAACATTTTATTAAAATTAAAAAATAATATATAATTATTTATATCAATTATAATAAAAACAGCATAGTAGGGATCACTTCATTTTCAGGGATTTTTTTTTATAGAAAAAGGGTTACATGCAAGCACACAGGTTACCAAATGGTAAGTGAATACTGTGGCCCATAGACATCTACATCTATCCTAGATTAAGAATCAAAATACTGAAAATAATGAATAAAAAATACTGAAAACAGAAATACTAAAAAAAATGCATTGTCTCCCCTGAATGCCTTGTGTCCAGTAAAAAGGGCATTTGGTCGTCTACAGTCACCGTATAAAATATGCAGGTATTCTGTGAGAGCGTGGCCCTTCCTCGGTTGAGCCAGCCCATGAACAAATTAATGAAAATACATTAATTTATTTCTTAATATTATAATAATACTTAACAGCCTCGTTGGTCTAGTATCATAAATGCGATTGCTCATCATGAGATCCCGGGTTCAAGTCCTGTTTCGGGCTAAAATCTGTTATTGGGTATTTCAAACAAGAAATTTTCAGCAGTAGCCTGGACTTAGGAAATGGGCAGTGTTTCACCCATTTGCCTTGGAACGCACGTAAAGCCATTAGTCCTGTGTTCTCTCTCTCTCTCCGGTCGTGATGAAATACCGTCCTAGTGGCCTATGAGAGTAAAGGAATAGATTGCCTTATACGTACCTGTGCTTGCGCATACACTTGGGTGCTAAAAAATTTGGTCTGGAGGACATTATTATTGTTATAATATATGGTATGTAGCAGTGGATAAAACAAGCCTGATAAAGAAAGTTTATGTGCTGCTCTTATACTTTCACTACTATTACAGGTTTACATGCTGAAACATTAGAAATTGAACCCACATCACATATGCCAGCTGTACTTCCTTCAAGTTTCTTCCACAAGCTCACATGATAATCGTATAAAAGGTATTTAAGTGATTTTTTTAAAGAGAGGCGAGGGGGGCAAATGAGCATGCAGCGTGCTTGACAGTAAGTGACTACCGCCGCCCATGAATGACCGCAACACCATGAAAATTGCAGATGCGTTGCCGGTCTTTTTAAAAAGAGTAGGCTCTTTTCTTGAAGGTCCCTAAAATAAAATAAAATTTGCTTAAAATTTAAACTCTATTTTTGACCTGATTACTGGACCGATTACGTTAATTTTTTGTATATCGTCAGCAAAGGCAACATGTAGTTTCATTTATTGCCTATATGTGTATATGTATATCATCATCATCATCGGTAGTATATATGTATATGTATATCATCATCATCATAGTATCGGACCGGAAAAATCTCTTATAGTAGTATAATATTAACAAATTCGTAATTAATGTAACTATATTCTATCACTATAACGGTAACTTTGCCGTGTGATAAGTTAAAGATATAGTGGCTAAAACTTAATATAATAATAAAAAGTACAATATTAAGATTTGATATGCTGAGAATCTTATCATAGCCAAACAAGTAAAAAAGCTAAATATATAGACCTGACTCACAACAAAAAAGGTGAATAGCATGACTCTGAGTTATATTTACCTTCATTTAAAAAATTATTTGGCCTGACCCACTATACTCTTTGGCTTGACCATAGGTCTGACTAAGTTGGTCCATTTAAATGAAACTAGTTTTACGGATTTTATCGCGTATATTAAATTATTTTATATTCCCAACGTTTCGAGTACTTTACAGCACCCATATTCAAGGGGGGGGGGGGGGGGACTGCGGTGTATGACGTCTCAATGTCATAGTTAACCACGGCTACCTGCAGATTAAAAATTATTAATTTTTGTTCGAATCTACGCAGTATGAACTTACAGTATCTTGAAGTCTTGCTGTTGTATACTTGGGTTGGGATTTGATGTTATTCATTATGGGATCTTAAGCAGATGGTAGCACCTAGCCATTTTCTGCGAAGTGGGTTTACTATAATGATTGTAAAATGGTTTGTTAGTCTAAATGACCAACTGCTGGTTCAGAGTTATTAAAAGGATGATTTTCGTAGATTACGGACTGTAGGAGGCGGTGAGAATGTACTTTTTCACGATACTGCAAGTGTAAATTCGGGCTACTGGAATGATGTGAAGGAATGCATGTGCACTCACCTGGACTTTTGCTAATCTGCCTCGTGTCTCCACGGGCTGCATTGCACGTTGTTGAGATGCCGCCTGTTTTCACACATACAACTTTCACAGAATATCGCGAAATATAGCATTATTGCAAATGTCTATATACTTTGTTAAGTTCTTGTATAGTCCAATATCTATACTAGACAAAGACGGAAGCGAATACGCGAGATATAAGCGACGCGATTGTTTGCGTGTTTTGAGAGCTTGTGAGAACCCCATTTTACACAAGAGTGCACATGCTAGACATAAAAGGCGGTAGATAAAAACTCGGAAATGGGCCTTGCAGTACTCTCATTGGATAACAATTACCAAATCTCATAAGCGTTAGGCGGTAGTGGCAAAGTGGTGGGAAAATACTTCATTTTCTTCAATGTTTTATTATTAGCAATTGTAAATATACTCACAGTGTTTGTCCTTTCACTCTTGTAACTTAATGTCGGTCGGTGATACCATGTAACCCCGCATGCTACTGCTACCAACTACTCCAGCTGGAAGTGATACAAGTGCCCCAACGTGTGACCTTTGCACTCAGAACGTTACTGCTGCTAAACTGCTCCCCACTTGGTAGTGAAAACATCTGCCAGACGAGTGTCCTTTGCGCTCCTTCACCTTCCGTTGGGTGATGAGAAAGAGGTTCTTCTGTGCACTCTTTCCCCACATTTTCACACATTCAGCGACGGTTACTGATGACGCAATTTATTGAACCTTTTTAAGTACTAACTTTATCCAAAACATCTAATCCGGCTTGAAGTGATGACCCTTTGGAGTTAAACATATGATGTTCAACTCCAAATTCCAAATTCTACGAGTGATGAGTACAATAGCTTAACAACTCAGGAAAATAAAATGACCGTTTCGATGCTTGCGTGAATCAAGATAAATGTTTTCTGAATACATAGATTAATTAAAATGTAGAAAGTCCGAATATAACCTGTAGAATAGAGTACGTAAGGTCAAACTATAAAACTATTTAAAACTAGTAGTGACATCTGTTGTCAAATTTAAGTATACGTGAATAATTACGTACCAAACAATTTTAATAAATATTATTTCATTTATAACACTATTTGTTACTCCATAAAACTCAAATGTTAATTTATTATAGAATAAGGGCGACTAACGAACATACAGTGCACCTGATGGTAAATGGATGCTGTGGCCCATTCACATCTACATATATCCTAGATTAGGAATCAATATGCAGATGCATTTGAGGTGCTATGCTATATAATAAAGACATGGATAAGGATATTTTTTCTGTCGTTGTGTCTGCCTGTATGTCCGGGGTGATCTTCGGAATGGCTGAACCGTTTGTAATAAAACTTAACGTAAATATTGAAAGCAACGCCAGAAATGATCTTAAATATATTTTAACTTTGATGATAAATTCAAATCTAAATAACACTACATCAATAAATCCAACCTAGGTGTACACGCGGCGCGTCGATAGTCAATAAATAAAAAAGTTCTCTGCTTATAATATTTTGTTCGGCGCATTTAACAACTCGCAATATTTTATTGATTATCATTTTATTTGAACACCGATTCTTAGGCAGGGTAATTCACAAGACTATTGAAATTAACGGCTGATGCGTATGTGGTAAATTAACAAAAACCTTGGCTTTGTTCTACCGTCTCCTTTGGACCCTAACATTAATAAAAATAAATGTGAACCCAAGTATACCTCTACAAGACACAGTTAATTTATTCTGCGAAGATCGGACCAAAAATTAATTAAATGCGGAAAGTAGCCTGGGTTAACTATGATATAATGTCTTTAAATACCTAAGTCTCCTTAATGGTGCTGCAAAGCAATCGAAAGTTCGGAAATTCATAATTATTTAAAATTAAATGCAATGAGATTCGTAATGTTAGTTTTATACAACATGTTTGTGTAATTATTATAAGCCATTCAAAGATAACCGCTACCAACAAATTCCAAACTATTTGTAATTAAGCCCGTACGTTTATCGTAATATATTGAATATGGCCACGTTATTAGATGGGACTATTGTTTATTTGCTTTTTGTCAATAGTATCATGGCAAGAGATATTTCATTTCATTTTACACAATTATATATAACCATGCATTTATTCACATTTCCGAAAACAGTGATATTTAAAGAAATGCTAAACGACAAATTTCTATATAAGTAACGTGAATAATGATAATAATGGTATTAAAAAGTATTTTTAAGCCTGACGTCTAATGTTAAAGACGTTCATTAGTGGATTTTGCCGTCCTTACGAAGCCATTAAATGTAGCCTTAGCCGTAAAATTAAAAAAAAATAAGCACACTACAATCGCACTACAAATAAAAACGATCTCTTTATTGATTCGAAGATATTAATTATTTATACGTGGTAGAGCCATGCTGCAGCTATATTAGTAGTATAGAGTTGTAGCACGAATGGGTCGGCTCGATCGGGGAAGAATACCAACGTAAAATATCAGCTTAACGCTGCTGTGTTTTGAATGGTGAGTGTAGAAAACCGGAGAGCCTTTTTACTGGAAACGAGGCATTATATCTTGGTCCTCACGGGTGACAACGCATCTGCGTTTTGATTCGTAATCGAGAATAGATGTAGATGTCTGTAGACCGCTACAACCACTTACCATCAGGTGGACTGTGTGCTCGTTTGTCACCCTATCCTATAAAAAAAGAACTACACACGTGCGAGTATGACTATCTCACAACTACACGAATGTAACGGGAAGCATTTATTTACATGAAGCATTACCCGTATGGCCCGCCAAATGAATACAAAACTTTACATTCTGCTTTACAATTTCCTCTTCTATCGTTTTTATAGACCCAATAAATCCACTGCTGCTGCATAAAAAAATTGACATGTCAATTTGTAATGTCAAAGGTTTTTACTAAATGCGTATTAAAGTATATACGGTAATTATAAAAAACACGTTTTTAAATATTTTTGTTTGTCTTTCTGTCTATTTCTTTCGGCTATTCTCCGAAATAGCTGAACCAATTTTGACGGGACTTTTACTGGCAGATAGATGATGTTATAAAAAGTAACTTAGGTTACTTATATTTTAGAAAAATAATTAGGATTCCGCGCAAAAAATAAAATGATAAATTACTCGCGGGCAAAGTCACGGGGAACAGCTAGTATATCATATGATTATAGCATCGCTGGTTTAAAAGCTATTAGTGATTATGTGTTTAGCATCTGTATTATACACTTAACAATGCAGAAGCAATGTAAAAATATTCAATTCCTCTCATGATCTTCATCTCATATCATCTTGTGGGTGGGGAAAGAATGGAGTAAGAGGCGACGGTGGGAAACAAACCAGGAGATGGGTACCAACATCTTCCTAAAAATAACTGAAAAGTACAAAACTGCGGTTGCGAACCCGCTTGCCAAACGAGGCAACTATGGTAAATGTCTCCTTTATGAGGCAGTCTATTGGGGAGGCTTATGTTCAGTAGTGGACTGTTGATAGGGGGCAAACGAGTATGCGGCTCACCTGATGTTGGCCGCCGCCCACGAACAACTGCAACACCAGGAGAATTGTATGTGCGTTGCCGGACTTCTAAAAAGGAGTAAGCTTGTTTCTTGAAGGTCCCTAAGTCGTATCACAGATGATGTAATGAACGGGAGTTTTTGGAGCTATATGCGTTGGTGAAATTTGACGACTGGAATTAATCCTATCAAGTCCACATGGTAAATGCGATAGAAAATGCAAAGGGATGAAACATCAGATATAAACTATATAAATCACAGAGAACTCGGTCGTCAACGATTTGAGCCGCTCTGCGCTGGATGCGTTCAAATGAAAGGAGCTGACACAGGGGAACCCAAGCCCAGAGATGAGAATAGTATTCAATGTGAGGCCGAACATGTGCCTTATAAAGTTGCAAGTGATGTGCCAACATGAAATACTGTCTCACTCTGCTGAGCACGCCAAGCTTTCTAGCGATTCATTTAGTTTTCTCCCCCAAGTGACCACGAAAATGCACGTCATTTGACATCTCGACGCCGAAGATTCCAACAATGACTGAGGCAATAAAGGGCGTGCTCTGAAATTGAGGAAACATGGCATAAGGGTTATTTCTAGCGGTAAACGCGCAAACTTTTGTGTTCTGGGAATTAAATTAGACTTGATTTACGTTACGTTTTGCAGAAAAACATTGCCACGGCCGGTGTATAAAGCATCACCAGGCTGTAATGGTGACGGTAACAGATGCGCATTATGCATGAATGTATTGTCTTATTTTGGAGACAATATTCGTTTCTAGTATCATGTTTTATTTTCAATCCGTAACTGTTACGGATCTGTGAACCACAAGCAAAGGCAAGCTATCTTGAACACGACATGCATAAAAAAACGTGAAATAAATACAAACATTTCAACACAAGGTGCTATAAAGTAGTTTCTAGATTTTATAGTTGCAACTGTTACGGCCTACGGCTGCTCCCTTAAAGGATCCAATCCTCTGGGGGCCAGGAGCAGAAGACTTCCCGAGCAAATGTAGGTCGGGCCTCAATGTGGCCCCGTGGAAATTCCTAATTACAATAAACCAGATGGGAGGACGTTAGAAGGACATAGTACTTACCATTATCCGAAGCTAACTTCGCACCAAGGCTTGGGCAGGCCGTGAGTGTGTGTAATAGTGGATGGAGAGTAGTGTACAGTGAGGGGTGAATGTGTGGGGCCTTGTCAAGCATAGGCGACCAGCCGCTGCCGAGTTCCAGGCTACTCCAAAATGCTGCCACACTGCTTCAGACTGCTTCGGCGCCGGACCACAGTCACTTTCTTCTCTCGTCACGATGACAGTCAATTAACTCTATCGTACGATTAACTAACTTACAGAAGCCACTAACTATCGCTGGGTATAAGGTTAACGCACAAACGCACACGGAGTTTAAAGGTCACGGCCGTTTCGCGTAGCAACAGTTAGTTCTAGAATATCAGAGGCCGCACTAGCTAATATTGTCGAATGCACTTATACAGATTCTGAGTCGGACCCAATAAGTCCCGGGAAAGGCTATCCAAACAGGGAATGCGCGTTATAATTCCTAGACAGGATATTTACTAAACGCCCTAACTATTCCGCGGTTCCCGCACAAAATTAACAGCGTGCAGACATTAGCACATCTGGCAGACGACTGCTGCGCTTGCGACCCGCGCGCCACTTGCCACGCTCGGCCGAACTTCAAACCGGTATCGCCGAGCTGCGCGCCCTCTAACGTCAATCCCGAAATCAGCGTTCGGGCGTAAACAAACCCCCGTCCCGGACATAAGGATTTAGGTCCGCGAGCAAACCGGTCAGCGGGACAGGGTCGCGACGGCAAGTTGCAAGACCGAATCTACAACCAAACTAGGCCACCTTAGGCAACCCATCAGATCTTGCAACCCTAACCAACGCCTCAAAAGATAGCCCTAATGTGCCAAGCCGGAGGGTCAGCCTCCACTGGATGCCCCTCCTGGGCATCGCAGCACTTTAATAAGTCCTGTACTGGACAGAAGTCCAACGACCTCTTTCAAACACCTATCTGTGCTCCTATGATTAGTTCCGCAATCCGACCGGATCAGCTCTGCAAACAGCGACGCTACACGAAGCTGCCCAGACAAATTTTGTGCCAGCAGTTGCTTCAGTGCAGAGCACACCCACAAATTCCACATGAACGTCGTCTGTGGAGATACGAACGAAACGCACAGATAGTCCCTAGTATGAATTTTCAACAAGTAGGCCTAGCCAGGCTACCCACTATATTATCATTTACTAAAATAGTGCGGCAGCTGATTTCAATCTGATAACCTCCAAAACTAGCTAGCCTGTTAGGCAAGTAGTCCTATGCTCATATTTCAACTAATTTTTCAAAAGCATCAATGTTCAACTACAGAATTAATTCAACCAAATTAATCACCGATGCGCATAGGTCAACTTGCAAATTAAACAAAACAATAACGTAAGGGACAGCCCTACTTCTTCGCAAAGCAAATGAATTCAAATTTTCCTTTCAGCAAACAGACGCAACAATCAAATACAGTGATTAAATATATGTACAAAACACATGCAGTAGCATTTAAAGGAGTAGATTAAATTCAATTCTCTTAATTTAAACCGCTACAAATAGGAAAATTTCGCGGAAAGCTCAAAGCATTTTTTAATTTTAATTCAAAGTATTTTTTAACTAAGTGCTCGACCAGACCAAATCTAATACCCCTTGAGCCAGCGTGATTCAACGCTCCAGGGGGGCCCTAATCTTCCCACCACCAAGGGGAGGCCACTTTCGTAGACACAGTCGCCTCCCTCCACTGGCTACGTTTCGGTGACCTCTTTGGGGAAACCGAGGTCTGTCTGTGCGATACAGGATCAGGTTATTAAGACCAACAATTATCGGAGATACATCCTAAAGGATGGCGCCGTCGACATCTGTCGAGCTTGTCGCCATCCCGGTGAGTCACTTAGGCATGTCATCTCCGGTTGTTCGGCGCTTTCTAACTCGGAGTATTTGCACAGGCACAACTTAGTAGCCAGGATTCTACACCAGGAGCTCGCTCTGAAATACGGTCTCGTGGATCGGAAACGGCCGTATTATAAGTACTTGCCGAAAGCCGTGCTCGAAAATGACCGCGCCAGGCTCTACTGGGACCGGGCCATCATCACAGACAGGACTATTCTTGCGAATAAGCCCGATATTGTGCTGATGGACCGGGCACAGTCAAGGATATTTTTGGTAGACATTACAATTCCTTATGACGAGAACCTCGTGAAAGCCGAAACAGATGGCTCGCGAGGTGACCGACATGTGGGGTGGACTGCCGGCCGAAATTATACCTGTCGTCTCTGCGAACGGGTTAATTCCAGTCAGCCTCTTGGGTCATCTGAGGCGACTGGGACTCCGTGACGGACCGTTCCAAATTCAAATGCAGAAGGCGGTGCTCCTCGATACCGCCCGCATCGTCCGCCGGTTTCTTTCCCACAGGCCACACAACCCGAGATCAATAGAGTGCGACCGCTAACAGTCGCCACTCGGGTTGTAAGCCTCACTGAGGACGTCGGCAACAGAATACCTTAACAAGTGGACTGTTGACGGCTTAAGGCTCAGTGGAGGCGGCCGTGGTGGGAGCTATGGCGGCAGCTAGCAAGGGCCGCCTCCATCAAATGGGGAATAGTGGTACACCAGTCGCGGCCACTCAGCTAACGGGAGTGAGAAGGGTCCAGCGGACCGATGAGTGGCCGTGAAATTCCTCTCCACACGCTGAGGGGGGGCGATGACACCCCGCCCCTGGGGGAATTACCCCCCGACAGGTCGGAGGAGGGACCCCTTCCAAACCTAGGGGCCCGGTGGCTGGCTGGCGGGCACCGAGAGTCGCCCGGCAGAGGGCGTGACTGAGCGCCCCCGCCCGTGGGGGTCGAGGGCCTGGCAGAGCCCCGAGAGGAGATGCCGTTCGCACCCAGGCACAAAACGGCATGGTGATTGCCTGGCAATGCAGACAGGGCCGTCGATGCGGACAGTCTCGCTGGAGGTGCCCTCCCAGACATGACCAGCACCAGCGGCGCTCCTTGGCGATAGTTCGCCTCGCTGGAACCGGCTTACCTAATGATTTCGGGCACGACGTTACCCGGTGATCAGATGCTCGACAATAGGAGCAGGGGGGGGGGGGGGGTTGACGACGACTTGCCTGGCGGGTTGAGCCTCTCACTGGGCACGTCTCGTAAGTCGTCAACGGTGCCCGCCGCGTTCTCGATCTGCTGGCACTGCTCCTCCAAAAACCGTAGCAGGTCATAGAAGGGCGGAATATAGGAGGCCTCGTCCCCGCCGTACCTCTCCTCAAAATGGATTCGAAGGTCGAGAGGTAGACGGGACAGCACGATGCGGAGCAACAAAAAAGCCCATTCGCCCACTGGTAATTCCAGCCGCCTCAACGTATTACAGGCCACTAAGACTGGATCCAACAGGTCCGGACGTAGTCTGGCCCGGTCACTAAGCAGCGGGAGGCTTAGAAGTTGCTTAACATGTTCGTCCGCAATTCGCCGGACGTTGGCGTATCTTCTGGCTAGGAGGTCCCGAGCAGTCTGGTAGGCGTCGTCCGATAATCTCAAGTGGCCGACGACGCCCAGGGCCTCCCCCTCCAGTGAGGCCAGGAGGTACGCCATCTTTTGGCTCGGGGTCAGGTCTCTCCGGGCATCCACTAGGCTGTCGAAAAGACCAACGAAGGTCAGCCATTCGGAAAGGACCCCGGAGAACTTTGGCAGGTCCAGAGTTGGGAGTCGTCCCAACAGCTCCGGCTGAAGCTGCTTCGAAGAGGACTCGGACAGCTTACTCATCCGAGCTTCACGCGCCTCCTCGGCATACCTGCCTTCAGCCTCGATCAACTCGTCCGTGAGCCACAAGAACTGCTCATAGTCCGCGAAGCAGGAGTCCAGGACTCCCTTCTCCACATCCGAATCCTCGAGCTCAGCGTAAGCCTCCTCCACTGCGGCCCTTCGAGCATCCACCTGCTCGAACCGCTTCATCAAGTTATGGACCCTATCCGGTCGACCTATCAAAGCATGGGCGCTTGCGGCCCAGCGCAACTCAGTCCGCAGACAACAGATCAGTAGCTTGGGCGATGACATCACTACTAAATACAAATTACGACGCGGCTCGAGCACAAATTACAAAGATAACAAATAAAAAATACAACAAAAATTAACAGTTAATAAATGCAGTTCCTATCAAATCGCATTGAATAGAAATTATACAAATACGAATTACTACGTATCAACCAAATACAAGTTAGCACAAAAGAAAAGTGCCGTGTAGTGGCGGTCAAGAATATCCACTACCCCATATCCTCCCGTGGGTGTCGTAAAAGGCGACAAAGGGAAACAGGCAGGAGATGGGCAGCAGCATCTTCCTGATAATAGCCAAATTACAATAAAAAAAAACTGCGGTTGCCAACCCGCTCGCCAAGCGTGGCAACTATGGCAAATACCCCCCTATGAATGACAGTAAGAAAGAAACGGCCCCCAGTCCCCGGCGGCCCCGCTATTCCTGGCTACGGTGGCGACCATGGTAACGGCGGGGCAGGGGGTGCTAAGAATCTCCGGTGGAGGTTCGGTTGCCACCTTAGACGACTCGACCTGGCAACGTACAACGCACGCACCCTGAGGACTGACGAGAAGATCGTGGAGCTGGAAGAAGAGATAGACAAGTTGCGCTGGCATATTATAGGATTATCCGAAGTCCGAAGAGAGGGGGAGGACACGGTAGTCCTCGAATCCGGCAACTTGCTCTATCACCGGGAGGGCGAACATCTGTCCGAAGGAGGTGTCGGATTTATCGTCCACAAGTCTCTCGTTAACAACGTTGTAAAGATCGGGAGTGTGTCGACGAGGGTTGCGTACCTTATACTCAGAATCACCAAACGGTATTCGCTGAAGGTCATACAGGTTTACGCACCAACCTCGGCACACCCCGATGAGGAGGTGGAGGAAATGTATGAGGATATCACTAGAGCCATGCATTGCTCCAAAACCCAATATACGGTGTTAATGGGAGACTTCAATGCAAAACTAGGCACAAGAGAGAACGGTGAGCTGAAAGTAGGGAAATTTGGAATAGGGCAACGGAACCCAAGGGGCCAGCAGCTGGCCGACTTCATGGAGAAAGAGGGACTCTTTATGATGAACTCTTTCTTCCAGAAGCGGCCCCACAGGAAGTGGACCTGGTCGAGCCCCGACGGTTCCACAAAAAATGAGATTGACTTCATTATGACGACCAGACGACAACTGTTCAGTGATGTCTCCGTGATCGCGAGGGTGAAAACTGGTAGCGATCACCGAATGGTTAGAGGCACACTGAACCTAAACGTTAAGTTGGAGAGGTCTCGTCTAATGAAGTCAACGCTCCGTCCCCCTCGTGCTCTGTTCCAAAGTCCCGAAACCTTTCAGCTCGAGTTACAAAACCGTTTTCAGTGCCTGGAAGACTGCAATGAAGTGGACGATATGAATGACAAGCTCGTGGAAACTGTCCATGCGGTCGGAGCTAAGTTCTGCAAGACCCGCCGCAGAGGAACGCAAAAAATCTCCGATCACACTCTTAATCTCATGGCTGTTAGACGGGAGATGAAGCTACATTCTTCAACAGACTTGACAGCATACAGGCATCTGAACAGACAGATCTCCAAATGCATGCGGCGGGACTTACGCAACTTCAATACAGCTCGTATTGAAGAAGCGATCGAGCGGAACCAAGGCTCCAAAGTCTTTGCCAGAGATCTGTCTGCCAGAAAGAGCCAACTGTCAAAGCTGAAGACAGAGTGTGGCAGCATCGTTTCCGGGACACCTGAGATTTTGAGTGAGATTGAGAGGTTCTATGGGCAGCTGTACACATCATCGTTGGAGCCACACGCAAGTGTGAGTAACGATCCAAGAGCGAGTCTCATCCGACACTATTCCGAAGATATCCCGGATGTCAGTCTGAGCGAAATTAGGATGGCTCTCCAGCACCTTAAAAACGGTAAGGCCCCAGGTGAGGATGGAATTACAGCGGAGCTTCTGAAAGCGGGTGGAAGACCGGTACTTGAAGTCCTTCAGAAGCTCTTTAATTCTGTCCTCCATGGTGGCATTACACCGGAGGCGTGGAGCAGAAGTGCGGTGGTCTTGTTCTTCAAGAAAGGTGACAACGCTCTCTTGAAGAACTACAGACCGATTTCCCTTCTGAGCCGCGTCTACGTGCTGTTTTCGAGAGTCATTACGAATCGTCTCGCGCGCAGACTTGACGACTTCCAGCCTCCCGAACAAGCCGGTTTCCGAAAGGGCTTTAGCACCATAGACCACATACATACCCTTCGGCAAGTTGTACAGAAGTCCGAAGAGTACAATTTGCCACTATGTCTGGCGTATGTGGACTATGAGAAAGCCTTTGATTCCGTCGAAATTTGGGCGGTGCTGCAGTCCCTTCAGCGGTGCCAAGTTGACTGTCGGTATATCGAAGTGTTGAAGTGCTTGTACAGTAGGGCTACGATGGCTATCCGAGTACAGAACCAGAATACGAAACCTATCCAATTGCAGAGAGGTGTAAGACAGGGTGACGTCATATCCCCGAAACTCTTCACCGCTGCATTGGAAGACGTTTTCAAGCTTCTGGACTGGAAAGGATACGGTATCAACATCAATGGCGAGTACATCACTTTTTTTTGATATGCCGACGATATAGTCCTTATGGCAGAATCGCTGGAGGACCTAAGCACTATGCTCAATGACCTCAATAGTGTTTCCCAACGGATAGGTCTTAAGATGAACATGGACAAAACAAAGATCATGTTTAATGTCCATGTCACACCTATGCCGGTAGTTGTTGGGAGCACTAAGCTCGAAGTTGTTGACGAGTATGTTTACCTGGGACAAATAGTCCGACTAGGTAAGTCCAACTTCGACCGAGAGGTCAATCGACGGATTCAACTCGGCTGGGCAGCGTTCGGGAAGCTACGACACATCTTCTCGTCAGACATACCTCAAAACCTTAAAACGAAATTGTACAACCAGTGCGTGTTGCCAGTGATGACTTACGGAACTGAGACGTGGTCCTTCACTGCTGGCCGTATGAGGAAGCTCAAGGTCGCTCAGCGAGCTATGGAGAGGGCTATGCTCGGAGTTTCTCTGCGTGATAAACTTAGGAATGAGTATATCCGCAGTAGAACCAGAGTGACCGACATAGCCCAACGGATTAGTAAGCTGAAGTGGCAGTGGGCCGGCCATATAGCTCGAAGAACCGACAACCGATGGGGAAGAAAGGTTCTCGAGTGGCAGCCTCGTACCGGTAGGCGAAGTGTAGGGCGTCCCCCCACGAGATGGAGTGACGACCTGGTAAGACATGCAGGAAGTCGATGGATGCAGGTGGCTCAGGACCGTGCTTTGTGGCATTCTTTGGGGGAGGCCTATGTTCAGCAGTGGACTTGTGAAGGGCTGTAATGATGATGATGATGATGATGACAAAAGAAAAGGCACAAATCAAATTAACAAATAACAAATACTAGTGCGATCAAATCAAGTTAAATTCAAATGGCGCCAATACCATTACTACTCTTTAGTTCAAATACAAATTACAGTATAAACGAAGATACACATCACGGTCGATCAACAAAAAATGCCTAGCTCGAAAATCGAACCTTCGATAAGTAATCCACTACAACTATCCGACAACGATAATTAACCGATTACGTAAAAATAACTATCTACCTACATGACATATATCTCTAGAAAAACTCCCGCTTGCGCAATCTAGGGCGCGGCTTTTCAGAATACCTACTAACCAAAAAAAAGGCAAGCAACAAACAACAAAGGGAAATAATTTTATTATTACTTACAAAAAAATATTTTTACGTATTACGGACGGGCGTGATTGTAGATACAAATTAAACCAATCGAACCAACGCTCCCTGCCACCAGAATTGTTTAATGTTTATCAAACACTATGGTCGGAATCGACCGGGAATTGAACGCGGAACCACGCTCTGCTACCAGTTTGTTACGGCCTACGGCTGCTCCCTTAAAGGATCCAATCCTCTGGGGGCCAGGAGCAGAAGACTTCCCGAGCAAACGTAGGTCGGGCCTCAATGTGGCCGCGTGGAAATTCCTAATTACAATAAACCAGATGGGAGGACGTTAGAAGGACATAGTACTTACCATTATCCGAAGCTAACTTCGCACCAAGGCTTGGGCAGGCCGTGAGTGTGTGTAATAGTGGATGGAGAGTAGTGTACAGTGAGGGGTGAATGTGTGGGGCCTTGTCAAGCATAGGCGACCAGCCGCTGCCGAGTTCCAGGCTGCTCCAAAATGCTGCCACACTGCTTCAGACTGCTTCGGCGCCGGACCACAGTCACTTTCTTCTCTCGTCACGATGACAGTCAATTAACTCTATCGTACGATTAACTAACTTACAGAAGCCACTAACTATCGCTGGGTATAAGGTTAACGCACAAACGCACACGGAGTTTAAAGGTCACGGCCGTTTCGCGTAGCAACAGTTAGTTCTAGAATATCAGAGGCCGCACTAGCTATTATTGTCGAATGCACTTATACAGATTCTGAGTCGGACCCAATAAGTCCCGGGAAAGGCTATCCAAACAGGGAATGCGCGTTATAATTCCTAGACAGGATATTTACTAAACGCCCTAACTATTCCGCGGTTCCCGCACAAAATTAACAGCGTGCAGACATTAGCACATCTGGCAGACGACTGCTGCGCTTGCGACCCGCGCGCCACTTGCCACGCTCGGCCGAACTTCAAACCGGTATCGCCGAGCTGCGCGCCCTCTAACGTCAATCCCGAAATCAGCGTTCGGGCGTAAACAGCAACATATCAAAGTTTGTACTTATTACTAAGTTGGTCAGCGAGTGGTCGAAATTCGACCGTAATTCAATTTTGTTTAAGTTTGTGTAATAAGCGAGCTGTATTTCTCTATCAACTGCATATTAATCAATAATAAAACACAGATATCTGATATACCAAACATGAAAGAAACGCTTTTTGCCTTGAAATACACTCCACAGAAATTAAACAAAATTTACAGATCCTTAAGTTAATCTTTCAGTAATTATTTCTCGCCAACATTTTGAAATTCTTTGGTGATAATATCTAATCTGTGCGTCAGTTAGACCACAGACCATTAAATGTTATACGTTAGAAGTATTTTATTTACATTTTAGCTTTCTACACTCCTTCTCCATATAATCGTTAACTATGTCAAATCTCATACTACTTCGTGCGCGCAATATACTTAAAAGGGGTACAAAATTTCCTCTTCACGTAGTAATATAAATATTTATTTTTCTGTTGTTTTTATTGGTATTTTTAATTTGTTTTATCGATTTTTCAATTACTTAACGAAGGCGTCGTCTGAGTCAAGTCAAGCCGTAAGTAAGCCAGCAGACTTTAAGGCACAATAAAAGGGCTAAAAGAGTTAACTCGAAGAGGTGTGGTAAAAATGACATACTGGTTTATCACTTTTACGAAACCTATCTATACAAATAAATAAAATTGAAGTGTTTGTCTTTAATATTAAAATAACTGTATAAAATGTAGACATCTATGGACCACAGTATCCACTTACCAACAGGTGGACTGTGTGCTCGTTTTCACCTATATTCTATATAAATAAAGGAAAAACTGCCTTCAATTGAGCTAAAGAGTTTATTTGCGTGCCATTAAGACATGAGTAGCCATTTGTAGAAAAAGGTTTATCTGTTTTACTGTCGAGCCGTCCTGGCTAATTTTAGGAATAGCTGAATTGATTGTAATAAAATTTCACGAACAGATAGAGAGCAATGCCAAGAATGTACTTGGCTATATTTTTTGCGAAAAAAAACTTTTTTTTTGTGAAATCAATAAAATTATATTATAAAATGTTTATTGATACTTATTAAAAAAATCTAAATAACCTGACCTTATCCCACCCAAGAAAGCCATTAAAGTTTCGCTAGTATTTTATAAACGTATATTAATCAAACAATGAACTGTCTGTTATCTGATTTTTCTCTAACAAATTCAAAAGTTAATACTTTGTATATAGTAGGAAAAGTAAAGTAATTTAAATTCAACTTTTTGCTTCTCAACTCACGCTTACCTTCGTGAGCGAAATCCAATTTTATTTTTACAACGTGTCTAGAGCACTGTTAACGGAATCTCATTCACCTGTATAGGTATGATGTAAACTACATCGGTTAGATAAATTAGCATAATGTTATGTTAATATATGGCTTAGTCAATACGCTCAAACAAATTGAAATCAAATTACAAATTGCTAGTGAAACTTAATTATTTTCATTCAGTCATTATAGCCTTTGAAAAGCTTTCAAAATATGTTGTTTTTTTATATAAAACTGAAGAGAAAATTTTCCACCGAATGACAGTCCACGTGGCTGCTGCAGTCCATGGACCTGCAGCCAACTTCAAACAAACTACAGTTGAGTTGTCACCTCTAAGGACTAAGATGGAACGCCTCACAGCCTGTAATTATTCTGGCTCTCTATTACCTTCAGACCGGAAAACAGGAAACACGGCAGAAATAAATAAAAGGGTACCTACCTAGACGGACTCCTAGGCAGAAATGGAGTCCTACCACCTAGTAGTAAGTAGAAGTACAAATGGACACGCAGTCTACCTGATGTTAAGTAGATGCTGTGGCAGACACATCTACATCTATTCTCAATTGCAATGCAGATTAGTTGTCACCCGGGAGGACTAAGTTGGAATACCTTGTTTCCAGTGAAAAGGGTCTTCGGTTCTCTACACTCACCATACGAAACACTGCAGCATTTAGGTGCTATACGCTGGTATTATGGGAGAACGTGGTCCTTCCCCGGTCGAGCCGACACATTCGTGCTACAACTATAATGTAGCTGTAGCATGGCTCTACCACATTCTTCTAGCGTTAACAATGATAATCTAAAAGGAATAGAATGTTTTTAATACATTTTATATAATCGAAATGGTGAAAACTTTTTAATTCTACTTTCACATATAGTTAAAACACGTTAGCTCCGTCGTTTATCTTTGTCGACTCAATTTACCTCTAGGAAATAACTCAAAAGATAATCTGAGCCCGTGCCCGTCTTCTGCAAAGTTATTTTACTTTGCTATGATATATCAGGAATAAAATGTCAAGTATACAAATTAAAATTAAAAACCAAAAATAAATATTTTAATAACTATAATATTCTGTTTTGGAAACATAGATTGAAATCGCAATGACAAAGAAGTAAAGACTGATATTTCAACAACATGTAATAAAAATGATAATAATAATATTATATTAATAATACAGATAATTATTTTAAATTTCTTATCTAAAATACGTATAATGTATCGTTAAATCGAATAATTAATTCAAAATTCTGAAATCAACGAAGGAATATATTATTACATCAATATTTTTAACATTATTGTCAAATTGATTTAATAATTTTATAGACACCGTAATTTTATAGACATGTGCTTGACATACAATACAAAAGAGTTTTTGGGCATAGTAAATATGGATGATACTTAAACTTTAAAAATCAGCTTCATTGTTCATGGTGACTTGTGATTAGCCTAATGAAATGAACTTTAGCTTCTGTTGTATTATAGTGTGTAGAAATATAAAATAAGTAAAGGAATTAATTTTAGATAAACAGGTAGAGTGAGTAACAGAATTTTGTTTACGCAAGACAATGCAACAGTTCACATAGTTTATATTTACGAGGCTAAGTTTTAAATAAAATGACTTTGAAGGAATAAATCATCATCCTAAGCCAGATCTGATTGTCTTAGACTACTTTCAGTTTACTAATTAAAAAAATATTTCACAGGGCTGGTGATAAAAAATATCAGTTAATATAACCTGTCTTTCCGTCCGTTACTACACTTTTATTACAATAAGATAGTGCGATTTATTATCTAAGGTTTTATTCACCACTTACAATCAGGTGGGGTTGTAATCAAGCAATATATATAACAAGTAAAAAAAAAGTTAAAGTTGGTTGTAAAGGAGCGTTGTAGTAGATAGCAATTTCTAAATTAATTTTATTTATTTACATAACATTGAAATATTTACAATAGTAAGAACACTAATAAAAAATAACTAAAAACAAAAACTTAAATTATCATAAAGTCCTACTCACCGTACCTAATACTTAGCCTTTGAGTGAGAAAAGAACCAGCCCTCTTATCACCCGCTGCAACGAATAGTCACAGATACAGTTCCTTTAGGTACTTCTCCGTACGTGGACCCTATGGACCGATAGTTTCTACGGCAAATGGCACAAATATATAGTCATCTCTCAGAGACTCATATTTGCGCCACTTACTTAGTTTAGCTGCCTCTAAACAAGGTATCCGTGAGATGAGAGGCTATCAATGTGTCTAGCAAGTAGCATCCCACACTAGGGCTTTACCTCTCTCCCAAGAGACCAATGTCATACCGTTGGTTCGGGTCTCTTAATATTCCACACGGCTCTTAAACCAAGGAAATATTAAATATTTCTAAATTATTTTTATGGTACGATTTGAATTTTTTTCTGTTACAAATCAAACGTGGCAAACTCTGCTCAATTACTCTCAAATATATAAAAGAAACTTGTGCCCAGCAGTGAGAAGTTTTTTATTTTCCATATTATTTTACTTCTTTTAACAATAAAGTTTTTAGTAGTGAAATATTAATTATCTTTACTTTTACGATGTCGTCAAGTTCGTCATACAATAAAAGAAATATACCTGAATGAAATGAAAAATAAACAAATTTTTTTTATGCTAAAATGACTTTTTGTATGCAATCTATATTGAATTAAAAAATCTCAATTCTATTCTATTCCTTATCGGCCATTTTAATCTACTGTTGGATATATGTATGTAGTTCTTGTTCAATAAGCGCAGCGCTTCCAGCAATTTAGGGAATTATTAACACATAATATGGCCCCATAATAAATGTATCTTTGAGGCCCACTAGTGCCTGAGATAAATAATATAAGCTATGCAACACCGAAACATCACCGATATCCAGGGTGGTGATTTGTATTATGTATACTTAGTAGACAATAGAAAACAAATTTATAATTAGATATCACGTCCCAAAACATAAATAAAGGAAATCTTACTTTATTTCCTTTCCGCAAACTTAGTCGAGGATACCTATAAAATTATATCATTGATGTCTACAAAAGTCCTCAAAATATTTAGATTACTGATAAATCTACAAAATCCCGTGTATTTTTGTTAATTTTCCTAACTTACAAGTATTTTGTTATGTTGTGGGTCAATTTACTTCTAAAAGTGAAAAAATAGCCAATTTTGTCTTTATTTGAGAAGTGTTTTGAAGCTGATTTTAAAATTGCTATTAAAATCAAGACAAATCGTGGGTGCCTAAGTGTGTTGTATAAAATTTTATAAATATTTGACGGGTTGAAACAAGGGTACTAAATAAACAGTTAACTTTTGGTGAATCAATATAGTGGCGTGAACCCAGAATCACGTAAACGACTGTTACTTCTGTTTAACAAGTGTAAAAGGTTTCTTCAATTTCTTCAAACATTCCACGGGGTACGGGAAATATTTTCTAGTTCATTAATTTTGTCGAGTTCTATTGAAGAAGAAGACGAAGCAGGCGTTCTAATAGTGGAGATGTATTTATAGATAAAACAAATACAAAACTACATTTAATTAGTCAAGCAGAATTTAATGACCTTATTAGAGAGTTAGATTCGACCAAAGAAAAGTTCGACAAGAGAGACGAGATTAAAATAATAGAATTTTTTGCAACTTGGAGTTAAAATTACAACTTATCGTAAACGTCACATTTGTTTAGCTACCTTTAATTCAAAAGAAGACGGATTCGTGTTCTGCAATAATATTGATGGATTAATGATAGCATTAGGTTACAAACATATATCTAAATTGTGGAGGATTGTTTACTGATGGATTGCTCTTCGAGCGAGAACGCACAAGCGAGGAGACGTGTGTCGCGTCGGTCTAAAAATTGTACTTAACTGATACGCTAAACAAGCTAGTAAAACTAAGTAATTAAATACGAAATTCTTATAAACAAGAAAAAGGAAATTAAATAAGTGCATCGGTCACGGCAATCATCAGCGAGCGGAGGGACCTCATTCACCACCGCGAAAACAATACAGACTGTTATTTTTGATCTCTTTCCAACATTGCACCGCAAACATCTACTCCAGTGCTATGGTGGTCGCTACAAGCTCCGCCCCCCTGCTACGTGCAAAGAAAATACGACTATCTGCTACCACGTGCCTTTGGTTTCGCTTCGCTACGAGTGTACAATTGCCCTGTATAATAGTAAAATGGAGCTCGCAATGAATAAATCAGTCTCTGAATCCAACATTCCTGGACTTACGGACGAGTTCACTCTACCAAATTTCGTAAGCCAGCGTGTGAAAAGGAAAGGCAGTCACGACCTGGACTGCGAATTTAGTGACTTCAAAGAAGAAATCAAAACCATGATTTCGACAATGTTAACTGCTCAAGGAAACCAATTTAAGAAAATGACCCCAGTCCTAGCTGACATCGAGGAAACTAACAATAATATTGAAAAATCGATGGCTTTCCTAGCTGCCCAAAACGACGAGCTGAAAAAGAAAATAGACGGATTCGAGCTTCAAGCCAGGAAAGATAGGGAATACATAACTTTTTTGGAAGAAAAAGTTGAAGTCCGAAAGTTGCCAATGAAAGTGAGAAAGAATTGTTAAATATGGTAATGAAGCTATCGGAGAATGTAGGCCATTCCATTACAAAGGCAGATAAGAGATATCTACAGAGTTAAAAACAAGAAAGGTGAAAACAATAGCCCAATTGTTGTGGAATTATCGTCCACTATGTTGAAGAAAGACTTCTTAAGATCCACTAAGACATTCAATATAAGGCACAAAGAGAAACTCTGTGCGAAGCACTTGGGACACACCAAAAACGAATACACACCTACATACATCTCCGAACGGGCACCTTTGGCGGTCAACTGGACCGCCAAAGGTGCCCGACTCCAATTCCTTGCACGAGACCTGGTAAAATCGAGTAAATACGAATTCTGCTGGACTGTTCATGGCCGGGTCTATGTTAGAAAGAGTGAAAACATACTAGTAATCTAAGTAAGAAGTGAACAACAGGTGCAAAACTTATTACAGTTGAAATGACTAGAGTCAAAAATTATCTGGCTGTTATCGTTTTCATCTCATGTAAGTTATTTTATTTTAGTAACTGCTCGTACGCAAACACCATTCACGCAAAATTATTGTACTTATTTACTACACAGCGACTTAAAATATCTTAATCATTACACATTCACAAACAAACACTTTTTTAAACCAAAAAACACACACAATGTCAAAAAACTTACTACACACTTTTACACTCATTGTCTCAGACCATATACAATTCTGAAATCTGTACCACATAATACTGATAATATCTATTTTTACCACATACTGCTAACGAATTAAGAGTTCTTAAAACAAAACATGAATCACGTTCTTAATAATTATAATGCAATAGATAATTCTGGCACGTATTTTAACTTTGAATGTAAAATTGGAAATCTGAAGAATATTATCACAGTACAAAATACAGACTTTACGATAATATCCCAAAATATTAGAGGTATATATGCCAATTTTGATGACTTTCAAGCAAACGTGACCCTTGACCTCAACTCTGATCTTATCATCCTTAGTGAATGCAAATTGAACCCTGATAAACACATCCCTAAGATAATAGGTTATAATTCTTTTCAAACATTTAAACATCTAAATCAATCTGATGGAGTAGTCTGCTATGTCAAATCCACTCAGGAAGCAAACGTATCTGAAGTCTATCTAAAACATGCGTCGTGCCTAGAGATATCTTTACTCAACTTACAGTTCTTGGTATTTATCGTTCACCCTCTAATCGCAAAGCCGAGCAATTCATTAACTCATTATGTACTCACATGGAACTTATTAAAGGGACTAAAAATATCATCGTAACCGGAGACATTAATATAAATCTAATCTGTAGACATGACAAACAACCCTATGAACGCAGTAATAGACACAATTACCTGGAAATGTTAGCTTCACTGGGCTTCCTTCCAGGTCACTCCATTTCAACGAGAGGACCTAATTGCCTCGATCATTTTATTCTAAAACTCGTTTACGGACATCAAAATGTCACTATTACTGTACTCGATGCCACTATCACTGATCACAGTATGATCTTTCTAAAAATATCCTGCCCTGATAAACCAAAAATAAATAAGAAAACTATATACTAATATCAACTACGACAAAGCCCCAGAATTTTTAAAAACAAACAAATTACCTGATCTATAACAATATACTGACCCTAATGTTATAACTGAACTTTTAATAAAAAGACTGCAACAGAGCTTAAGATTAAATACGACTATTACTTTCATCTCAGCGAACAAAAGGATCTTAAAACCTTGGGTTACTCCAAGTATCCTACGCTGCATCAGAAACAGAAATGACATGCAAAGAAGGCTAAGACTTGACCCATATAATGACACTTTAAAAATAAAATATATAAGGTACCGTAACTACTGCAGTTGTATTTTAAAAAAGTTTAAAAGGAACTATGATCGAGACCAGCTGACCAAAGCTCAAAAAACCTTAAAAAGTTATGGGATGCTAAAAACGGAATAACGCAACGTAAATCCCCCAAAACCCATAACCTTGAACTCTTGCATGCAACTTCGTCTCCGCAGCCATCGGTAGATATCACTGACACCTATTTCACAAATATTGAAAAAGACCTAGCAGAAAAAATTAAAATCTTAAATTCTCCGACAGTGAAACATAACACAAACACAAAACATGTTTCATCATTTGTCCTATATGATACTAATTGTGCTGAAATATGTGAAGTTGTTAAGTCTATGAAACTAAGTAGCTCCCCGGGATGGGATAATATCCCAACTTCTTTTCTAAGACTCGCTCTTAATGAAATTGCGCCAATTATTTCCCATATGGCCAACTTGTGCTTCGAACAGGGAATTTTTCCAACTGTACTCAAGCAAACTTTAATAACACCTATATATTAGGATGGCATCAAAAGTAACCCCTGTAACTACCGACCAATCTCTGTTCTCTCATCAGTGTCTAAGCTTCTAGAAAAATGAATTAATATTAGACTCACAAAATTCTTGACAAAATGTAGCAATATAGCAAAAAATCAATTTGGTTTTCAACGAGGCTTATCGACTGAAAATGCTGTACAGGCTCTTACAACTCTAGTAGTAAAAGAAGTGGATTCTGAAAACAAATTTTTGGGAGTAATGTTCCAGCATAAAGAAGGCATTCGACACAGTGTCGGTGCCCATCCTGTTAAATAGACTAGAGGAAGTAGGGGTGAGTGGTACTCCTCTTAAATTACTCAAAGATTACCTTAGTAACCGAAAGCAGCGTGTTCGAATAGGCAACCACACTAGCAAGGAAGCTACTTTATCATTCGGTGTCCCACAGGGGAGCATGCTGGGACCAACGCTTTTTCTGGTGTATATAAATAATCTCTGTCTTCTAAAACTATCCAATAGTACTGTATTTTCTTACGCAGACGATACAGCTATCGTTTTGTCTGGCAAATCCTGGTGTGAAGTAAAAATATCGGCAGAAAACGCCCTGGCAAAGATAGCATCCTGGTTGGACACAAGCCTCCTTACCTTAAATGCAGCTAAGACTCGATATATTTGTTTCAGTAAAAACATCTCAACTCAACCCCCGTCAAATTATAACAAAAAATTCACAAGTGTGGTGACCCATCTGATACTGACTGCTCGTGTACTGGAATAAATAAGGTCGCTTATGCTAAATACTTAGGGATTCTCGTCGACTAGCGTCTTTCTTGGCACCTGCATGTAGAATTGACCATGAAAAGAATGAGAAAGCTGATCTGGTATACTGCTCAATCCATACTGGTATACTGCATATCAGTGTGGTGCTCGGCTGCTAAAACTTCTCTACTATGTCTGAAACGAGCTCAAAGGTTGCTGTTAAAAGTAATGCTTCTGAAACCATATAGATACCCCACTGAAAATCTTTACCGGGAAGCTAATCTTCTATCAGTTAGGAAACTATACATCTTGGACATTGTCCTTAGAATGCACAAATCTCTTCCCTTTGATGCTAAGTTGCTAACCAGGAGAATAAACTATAAAGTTGCCTTGGTACTCACAGTAAAATCAGACTTTGGAAGACGGCAGCACTACATGCAGTCTGCCTCAATCTACAATAAAATAAATAAGTATCTTAACATATTCCCTCTTAATAAAAAAGATTGTAAGAAAACGGTTTTGAATTGGCTAAAATGAAAAAGTTACATTGAGACAGAACTGATGCTTAAAAACTAACACAAACACACACACACACACACACACACACACACACACACACACACACACACACACACACACACACACACACGAGCAGAATGAAATATGAAAACTTATAATAATAATATATGAAAAATTGCTTGTTTTAGTGTGTATATTCGTTGTAATTTAGTTTTCTATGTAACTGAATGTAAAAAGAGCGGTTCTTCCTAACAAAGGCGATGTTTTGTATAAAGGGGAGTTCCCACAACTAATATTGGTAATAGACTAAGTTACTGAAATAAAAAATATTTATTATTATTATTATGGGATATCTATAAAGTTTTCTCATCTGGTTGGGTAATATAAATATATAATTGTAAATAAACATGGCAAACGTACATAAATATCAATAAAATAAAATAAATACATAAATATATAAAAACCCAACCAGATGGAAGCCCTCGGCAGAGGAAACCAAACGATCGAGGGTTAGGGGAAAGAGAAAGAAACCGGCGGATGATGCGGGCGCTATCAAGGAGCACCGCCTTCTGCATTTGAGCTTGGAGCGGTCTGTCACGGAGTCCCAGTCGCCTCAGATGACCCGAGAGGCTGACTGTAATTAACCCATTCGCAGAGACAACTACAAGTATAATTTCGGCCGGCAATCCACCCCACATGTCGGTCACCTCGTGAGCCAGGTCCAGATATTTTGTCTGCTTATCTGTTTCGGCTTTCACGAGGTTCTCGTCATAAGGAATGGCAATGTTGACCAAAAATATCCTTGACAGTGCCCGGTCCATCAGCATAATATCAGGCTTATTCGCAAGAATAGTCCTATCTGTGATGATGGCCCGGTCTCAGTAGAGCCTGGCGCGGTCATTTTTGAGCACGGCTTCCGGCAAGTACTTATAATACGGCAGTTTCTGATCCACGAGACCGTATTTTAGAGCGAGCTCCTGGTGAAGAATCCTGGCTACTAAGTTTTGCCTGTGCAAATACTCAGAGTAAGAAAGCGCCGAACAACCTGAGATGACATGCCTAAGTTACTTACCGGGATGGCGACAATCTCGACAGACGTCAACGGTGCCATCCTTTAGGATGTATCTCCGATAATTGATGGTCTTAATAACCTGATCCTATATCGCACAGACAAAACCCTCGGATTCCCCAAAGAGGTCACCGAAACGTAGCCAGTGGTGGGAGGCGACTTTGTCTACGAAATGCTCATGTAGAGCCTTGTAGAACCTCCCGTGGAGCTCCTTCTCGTCGGAAAAGTCGGAAATGCTCTGTACTGCCGGGATTGTCATTGCTCGTTGGCTAAGAATAGAGGGGTAAGTCCTTTATCACAAGAAATAACGTCCCTATAGAATGGATCATCCGCTCTCGTTAGAAAGTAATTAAGGAGGCTGCACACTTCGCGATTATGCATGGTAAGCGCGCTTAAAAAGCCGCGCCCGCCATGCTTCCGCGGCAACTATAGCCTTATTACAGACGATCTCTGATGATGCATCCTGTGGGATGTCATTATAGTGCGGACTTTTCTGTCCAGAGCGTTCAATTCGGTCTGAGTCCACCTGAGCATGCCAAAGGTATACATGAGAACAGGCATGATCCAACCGTTATATGCGTGAGTCTTATTTACATCGGACAAAAGGCTGTTAAGCACTTTGGTCAAGCGTGTATAAAACACATCGCAAATTGACTGTTTCATACCCGTCTCATCTACACCGATGTTCTGTGACATACCCAGGTATCGGTATGTTTCAGCCTCGGAAAGGGTCCTTATGTTGATGGGCATAGATAAGTCTATGCCCTCAGAGTAAGCAACATGGAGGATCTTCCCCTTTCAACATGGAGGACCACACACTTATCTGTCCCCAGCTCCATTCTAATAGAATTGCTATAATCACAAGTGATGTTTAGCAATTCCATAAGATGAGAGCGACTGGAGGCGAATATCTTAAGATCATCCATATAGAAAAGGTGGGTCACTTTTGTACCTCCTTTCCAAAGCTGAAATCCCCTCCCGGAGCCCTCCAGTAAGGTACTGAAAAGGTTCAGAGAGAGGCAGAACCAGATTGGACTCAAACAATTGCCCATATTATTTTTATTATTATTATTATGGATCAAAACGAAGTCTGAAGGCAGTTTTACCTATAACGGTAAAATACTCGTACTTCCATATCTGCCTGTAGCATACGGCGCTCACTTAAAAGAAACTTACGCTATTTTTAAAGAAATTCTGGAAAAGGTCAATTATGTAGAACACAAATTGCACGTATGTGCAGATTTAAATGTAGTAGCTTCAATTTTAGGGCTGCAAACGATACGAAATATTGTTGTTTTCTCTGTGATTGAGATAGCAGAGCGCGTTCATATCATTTCATAAGACAAAACTGGACTCCAGGATCTAGATTCGTGTTTGGTCAGAAAAATTTAAAAAATGAACGATTAGTTCATCAAGGAAAATCATTTTGTCGCCGTTACACATCAAACTTGTTTTGACAAATTTTTTAAAAGCACTCCGCAAGGACGGACCTGGATTTTGTTTCTTAAAATAAAATTTCCTACGCTAAGTGAGGCGAAATTAAAGAAAGCATTTTCATCGCTCATGACATAAGAAAGTATTTCAATGATCAAGCTTTTTTATCGAGTCAATCTTACTGAAGAAAATGCATGGTTGGCTTTTCTCAACGTCACAAAAAATTTCTCGGCAATTACAAATCACTGGGTTTCCATGACAAATCAAATTTATGCTGGATGCGTATCACAAATTAGGATGCAATATGTCGTTGAAAATTCATTTCTTACACTCGAATTATTAAGGCAGCAAATCATAATTATATACTGTGAATCCAGTGGTTTTTTTTTACTTTGTTGCATAGTTATTGAAATTTTCCCTTTGGTGTTGTACTAATTAATTTTTTTATAAAAAAAAGAAATCAAGCTTTATTAACTCCTACTAACACTTTTTACTTTTCCCCTAATGTGAAGAACCATAAACACTTCGTGCAACAAAAGTAAATTATTCTGCTTTTTCACAGGTGTGTTTCTCTCCAGTCATTGAGTCGCAAATTTTACATTTAGATTAGAACACAAACTGCTATTCGTTACGCACAACGCTACAGGCTTTATGAAGCAGCGTCAATATTGCGATCGTCAATCTGCTTGTTTGAGACATTACGATCACTATCGTACTATAGATAACAAAATCCGACTGCGCAACCTCCAAACCGAGGTGAAACAGCGCATCAAACAGTTTAGACATGAGAAGTGGGATAATCTGCTGGAAGATGTCGAGCCATCTCAAACTGTATTTTCGCAGTTGGCCCGAGCTCTGAAAGCAGAACAATTCTCACCTATGCCGCCTCTCATCAGACCAGGTCTCGCCTTTGACGAAAAGACCGAATGCCTTGCGGACAGCTTAGAAAGCCAATGTACTTCCTCTAGCAAATCCACAGATTCTGCTCACCTTTCAGAGGTCGAAGCGGAGGTCGAGCGTAAGTCTACACTACCACCTGCGGGCGACCCCTTAGATCCTGTGACTGCCGACGAAGTCATAGAAGTAATCGAAAGCCTTAAATCAGCACCCGGCCCCGATGGCATTAGCAACAGGGTAATGAAATCTCTCTCCGCGCCGCTTGTTTGCCTCCCAGTAGGTATATTGAACGCTCTTCTTTCCAGGTACTCCTTCCCGGATGCATGGAAAGAAGCAGACGTAATAGGAATCCCAAAACTGGGAAAACCGCGCAACTTAGCCTCTAGTTACAGACAAATTCGTCTCCTCAGCACACTGGGTAAAGTTTACGAGTGACTAATATTGAATCGCTTTCGTAAGCACATCTTAACCAACAAACTTCTGCCAGACGAGCAGATTGGTTTCAAACCCGAACACTCGTGTACCGACCAATTGCATCGCCTCACAGAATACATCCTTAAAGGATTCAACCTCCCACAAAGAAGTCGCAGAAGCACTATGACCGGTGCCCTCTACTTCGATGTCACGAAAGCGTTTGACAAAGTCTGGCATGACGGCTTGCTTTACAAGCTACATCAGAGCCTTCCTTGCCAATCGCCACTTTCACTATCTAATAGAGGATACTCGCTCCACAAAGCGTCATCAAAGGTGGAGTCCCACAAGACTCCCCCACTACTCTTAGCACTCTTCACGTGTGATTTCCCGAAAGACACAGTAGTGAGTACTGCTCTCTTCGCTGATGACAGATCACTTTTCGTCGCCCATTACAATAAAAGAATCCTAACCGAGAAGCTCCAAATAGCAGTCAACCGCTTAGGCGACTGGTTCCGCTTATGGAAAATCGAAGTGAATCCTGAGAAAAGTGTAGCAATACACTTTCAAAGGATCTCCACTTCCAACCGTCAAATCAGACACCCCAAGAAATCGTTAGGTACTATCACCCAACAGCCAAATATATAGGAGTCACATTTGATGAAGATATGAAATTCGCAAAACATTCGCAATGTTCGCAATCGAGCAAAAATCGTCACTAGTCGTCTTCACCCGCTTGTTAACAGAAAGAGCAAACTGTTCTTAACACACAAGCTCCATCTGTACAAAGCATTCTTAAGACCTATTATGTCTTACGCAAGCGTACATAGTTTTCGCGCACGCCATAGACACTTGTACGATCTCCAAGTTATTCAAAACAGTGGAAGAGCCACGCGGCAGCTTTTGCTGTCTCACGGATGGACCGGCTCAAACCGGGGTGGTACCACGACCTCACGGAATACCAGCGTGAGGTAGAGGTTTACCTCTGCGTTTCGCTTGGTGAGTGCAGGTGGCCGGAGGCCCTATTTACTGGAAATGAGGCATTCCATCTTAGTCCTCACGGGTGACAACGCATCTGCATTTTGATTCGCAAACGAGGATAGTTGTAGATGTCTATGGGCCGCAGCAACCACTTACCATCAGGTGGACTGTGTGATCTTTTGTCACCCTTATCCTATTAAAAAAATTAGATATATTCGCATAGCCACCGGAGCCCGGTGGTACCAGCGAAACTCCGACTTACACAAAGATTGTCAACTTCCGACGATCTCTGGAAATGTCTCGGCGCTATTTCGAGAGAGCCGAGACACATCCGAAACCGCTAGTGGTAAACGCAGCCTCATACAATAATAAATTAATAATAAATAAAAATAAAATAATAAATAATAAATAATAATACGCTCCGACTCCGAATGTCACGGAAAGCCTCCGGAGGCCCCGTAACGTTCTAATCGAACCCTCCGCTCCGATAAATACCGACGACAGAAATGTCACCGACTATTGCCACACAAACACTAGACACTCACCTAGTGACACAAACACAGTTACGACAACAACGGTTGGGACGCAGTGAGTCCGTCGACGGGCGCGCCGCAAACACCTCCACACCGCGTACACACCGTACGTCCCTGGGCGGTTCCCACTGCCCAATACATCGAACAATACGAGTTAGACGTCAGAGCCCGGGCCCGTCATCCCCTGTTCGGACGGCCGTTAGATAACTCATTTACGTGCACTGTAAACTGTCCTAGGAGTCGTTGGTACGCAAGGAACGACACAGAATAATAAAAGTCACACCTATTTAGCTCGCGGCCTGAAAGGCCGCAAACCCTAAATCCCTTGAACCTATGTCGGCCAAAAGGCTAACAGCACAGACATCAGCAGAAACCGAACGTACTCTGGAATTGACCCACGCTCATATTTCGTGTATATGTGTAATATGCAAGCTTAGAAATATTTTATTTTTTCCATTCTTTATTTATAAAAGTCAACGCAAAAAAAAGTTTTATACGGATTACATTAAAGAAATTGGATACACAGATGCTGTAGACAGAAACGTTAACAGCGAGACTGAAACATTCTAGCAATCCCTTTGAGGGTTGGACACCCCAAATAAATTGCTATATATTTTTACGCATCTGGAATGTTTTAATTGTGGTTCAAGTAAAACAATATTCTTATCTTAATACTATTCTTAACTTATAACTACTGTACCTGTTACCGCGGGGAGTGCTCTGTTTGTAATTATATTACTTTTTTAGGAAGATATGTTTAGGGGGCTAAGTAAAGTATGCTAAAACCAAATTTATCGTTATTAGGTTTTTTCTGTCTATCGGTCTGTCTGTTTGATTTACGCAAAAATACGCGAGGGATATTTGATATTTTATGGCCCTAGGCAACGTATAGACTATTTGTTATTCAACCATGGGAGTGAAAGGAGAAGGGTTACGAATGTCCTTTAATTTAATGTTTATTGTTATAATAGCTGCTGATAAGTCTATCACTCATAATTGAGGTAGCTCAGTGTCCTTAAAAAGTATTTTTTAATATTAACTTAAATATTTTAAAATTATATTATATTTCATAAACAAAATTGTGAAGACACTTGAGTTAAGAACCAAAATGGTGAGTGGAAGATGTTTTTTTGTTTTATAGAATTAGGGTGACAAGCGAGCACACAGTCCACCTGATGGTAAGAGGTTCCTGTGGCCCATAGACATCTAGATGTAGATCCTCGATTACGAATCAAAATGCAGATGCGTTGTCACCCGTGAGGACTAAGATGGAATGCTTCGTTTCCAGTAAAAAAAGGGTCTCCAGTTCTCTACACTCACCATACGAAACACAGCAGCATTATGCTGCTATTTTACGCTGGTTTTCTGTGAGAGCGTGGTCCTTCCCCGGTCGAGCCGACCCATTCGTGCTACAACTATAACAGTAATAAAGCTATAGCATGGCTCTACCACGTATAAAGATAATACCGTGTTTCTCACAATGTTTTCCGAAACACGATGTTTTCCTTCACCTACCTTCCTTCTCGTAACCTGCATATGTGAAACTTGTAGTCCGCCAACACGCATTGGGATTCTGTCTCAAGTTAATACGTAATTAGCTAACCTAACAACATCTTATAGTGACCATGTCAATATTAAAATCATTTATGTTTTAAATAAATAGATTGACTTGGCCATAGCATGAAAACCCAATGTATGTCACAAGTAATACATATTTTATTAAATTAAATTACTTAATGTACTAGTTATAATTTTTAAACCACTGGTTCAAATCGAATGAAATTTGAAATATATGGTTATGGTTACTGAAAATTCAGGCTTTTAGGTTTATCCACAACTAAGTTATAGGGTCGAAAGTGGCCTAAACTGCTTCGAGGAAAGGGTGGTACGGCCGTGCCGCTTTTTTGCTCGACTTCGCGGGGTCACTGCCGTGCCCCCAGATTAAACGTAGTAAAGCCATGCTGCAGATTTATTAATTGTATAGTTGGAGCACGACTTTGTCGGATCGACCGGGGAAGGACCACGCTCTCATATAATACCAGCGTAAAATGATGATTCGCAAACGAGGATAGATGTGGATATCTATGAGCCACAGCAAACACTCACCATCAGGTGGACTGTATGCTTCCTTGTCATCCTTATCCTATAAAAAAATATTACATTTTTGATAAACATTAAAAATAGCTTTGGGTTTTGAATAAGAAATGAGTTTCAATTTACGTTCCTTTTCAGCAATATAGCGCTATTGTTACTCGTATCCTCTAGTTTTAGACTATAACAAGGAGCTTAAATAAAAAATATCTTTTCTAATAAAACTCGGAACATTTCTGTTAACGTTTCATAGTTTGTGAATATTCCAGGTAAAGTCTTGTTAGGGATAAATTCTATCAACATGCGAAAGCTCCATTTTTAGTATAGTACTTCCGATCTCGAATTATGCACTGTGACTCTACAATATTTTCGTATTTTTTACCTGATTTTAGTTTGAGTTTTCTCATAAGACTTGTTTGAAAATGGAAAAAAAGGGATAAAAAACGTTTATACGTGGTAGAACCATGCTGCAGCTATATTAGTAGTATAGTTGTAGCACGAATGGGTGGGCTAAACCGGAGAAGGACCACGCACTTACAGAATACCAGCGTAAAATAGCAGCTTAACGCTGCTATTTTGCTGTTTTGTATGGTGAGTGTAGAGAACCGGAGACCCATTTTGCTGAAAACGGGGCATTCTATCTTAGTCCTCACGGGTGTCAACGCGTCTGCATTTTCATCTCAAAAAATTATATAGCAAACCAAATAGTTTGTAATCATTATAAGTATATATATTAATATTCAACGGTGGTAGAGCAAGGCGGCAGTTTTTGCTGTTGCACGTATGGGCCTGCTCGAGCCGGGTTGGTACCACGACCTCACAGAATACCGGCGTGAAGCAGAAGCTCTGTTAGTCTCGTGAGTGCAAGTGGCCGGAGGCCGAATCTCCCCCCATCAACTTGTGGGGGGGGAGGGGGGCAAAATTCCGCTCAAAATAATTACTGCTCGAGGCAAACTGAGCAACAATACCAAGGCGACCCATGCCACACTATCCGTGAATTTCTGCAACATCAGGGCACTTCACTCGAACCTAGACGCCGTCTACTACCATCTCGAGACGGCGAAGCCGGCCATGTTCTTTCTGACTGAGACGCAGGTGTCCTCTCCGGCTAATATTTCGTATCTCACCTACCTGGGGTACAAATTGGAGCACTCCTTTGTGCCTCGGGCTGGAGTTTGCGTGTACGTCAGAGAGAACCGAGTCCTTTCCGATCGGTTCGATTCATTGGCACTGCGAAGAGATGTTGCATACCTTTGCATTTAATTTCGCATTTCCACGAGGAGTGCTCTGAGGAATTGTTCGGATTAATCCCAGCCGCCAAATTCCACGAACGCACATCGCGGCAGAACTCCCGATACTATCCACAACATCTGGATGATTGGCGGTCCACCACTGTGCGATTTAGAAGATGTTTTCTTCCTCGCACAAATTCTTTGTGGAATCGATTACCATCACCGATTTTTCCGGACCGATACGACTTAGGGACTTTTAAGAAAAGAGCCTACTCCTTTTTAAAAGGCCGGCAACATATCTGCAATTCCCCTGGTTCCCCTGGTGTTGCAGTTGTTCATGGGCGGCGGTAGTCTCTTACCATCAGGTGAGCCGCATGCTCGTTTGCCCCCTCTCCTATAAAACAGCAGTTTGTACATGCACTACTTATATAATAAAACAGACTGATATGAGAATGGCCGCATTTGTTTATCAATGTCAGTAATAAGGTAAAATATATTTATGTTACTATTTCTATCATGACTATAGATAATTTAGTATTTCATGTGTAACTTAATTCCGAATGATATTCTATGAAGGTTTTCTGTTTAATAATATTTTCAATTTATGTAATACCTTTACCGATGGTGAAGGTTTTACATAAATTAAAAAAAAGGATGGTGAATGGTGAAGGGTATTGAACTACTTTCGTAGCACTAGGTAAATGTAAAATATAACCCCAATTCAATAATTGTATCAATATACTATTCGATATCGATTGTAAAATACTCTTTCATTTAGAACAAATTAAAAAAAAACATTTCATTCGTCAGTTTAAAGTTATTATTTCGTAGTCAGTTTTGTTTCGAGTTTAGTAGTAAGTTTAAATATAGTGGCTTAAGTTGCGGACCGCAAAATGAAAAAGACTTCTATTTTAAAAGCTACGGTATACGCTATATCTAGAATATCCAATATCAAGTTTACCTAATCGATATCGATATCACCATTTCGTTCTCACTTCTGTTTTTCCACTACTATTTTAAAGTTCTAATTAAGACGCTTATTGCATTACAAAACTGAAGAGCCTATTTTTTTATTTTGAAAGCTAATAAGACGTGGATGATCTTCATTATTCAAAATAGAATGTATCCTTGAATGAAATGATAAGCAAATTACGATACGAGCTTCTCTTATGCCATTTCTGTAAATGATTGTTCTTTTAGAAATGTGTTCATTTGGTGAATTCCTATCCGTATAATAATACATTTATAAAAGTACTTTCCAGGCATAGATAGATTATGACGATTATCCTCACGGCAAAGTTTAGTATGTAAATTATGCTATTATTTTAAAAGGCACGAAAACAAAGGACAAGGTTTTATTAAAACAATTTATTATGGTAGTTTAATAAAAAAAACTTCAATATGATTTTAAGCACGCACGCACGCACGCACGCATGCGCTCACACAGACACACACGCACACATTTGATTTATTTATCTCATCATCTGTCATATATATCAACAAAACTGCATTTTATTACATTAAAATGGAGTTATTACTGATTTTTCACATTTACATTACAAAAAAGTAACACGATATGCAAATAGAGTTTCATCTTGCCAACTTGGAATAGTTCCAGTAGCAAGTTAGTTAGGTTTTACATTTATTTTATGGGCCATATGCAAGAAATGTCCCTTGTCTGAGAAAATCATTACATTTCCAGTAAAACAGTAAAGGCAAAGTTCTCATTTTGGGTGGGTTTCCAGAGCTCCAATTATTAATTCCTATTTATCGTAAAACGAGGGTGACAATGAAAGTTCTTAGAAAATCAAAAACTGAACAATCCAGCAAGTTATTGGTTTTATTATATCTTTTTATCTTTATCTTTTTCTTTTATAGTCCATTTACATCAATACATCGCTGCATCCGATGGAACCACTGAGAAACGAATTTTGCCCACTCGTCCATAGGAGTCTCTTCGACGGCATTTTGAAACACAGCCACTGCTTCCTCAGCGTCCATATAACGTTTTCCTCGATTTTTTTCTTTTATTTTCGGAAATAACTCATCATAAGGTACGAGGTTGGGTCTATAGGGCGAGTGACCCAGTAATTCCACGTCTGACATTGCCAAGTAGTCGATTGTTTGCTTGGTGGTGTGCGCTGAGGCGTTTTCGTTGTGAAGGAGGATCCTACTGCGAGGTCGTTTCTCCCAAACTTTTCCCCGACATGTGGCAAACAATTGTTAGTGTACCTCTCTGCAGTTACTGTTTTTCGATCCTCTAAAACAATTGTTGCGTGATAACCTGTCCTTCTGAAGAACGAGGCCACCATCTTTTTCCCATGTTTCGACCTCTCTTCGCTTTCTTTGGCAACGGAATGAAAAAAAATCCTCGGAATGAAACACCCAGACAGCATACTATCTCTTAGTTTCAGGATCATAACAATAAATCCAGTAAGTACCTATGTCGAACACAGCATTAGAGTCACCTCCGTTCAATCTTTGAACCATTTCACGACACCAATCAACACGACGGAGTTTTTGGGCCTACCACGTCCAAAATCAAATCTATCTATCAAAAGGCTTTAAATATTTTAAAACGCAATAATTGTTTAGTAAGGGTTATTAAATTAATAAAGAGTATATGATTGATAATGACCCTTAGGAATGATCTTTACTTCTCTTCAAATTTATTCATACTAATTTTATAATATATTATAATTTAAAATTATTTTTCCAAAAGTCCCGCTGGGTTTCTTGAGAGTTCTTCCCTGGACAGAGGTTTTTTTTTGAACCAGTGGTAAAGCTTAAATGACTTTCAATATGTATTTATTCTAGTAATCTATCTTTATATATAAAAATCAATTGCTGTCTGTTTGGAAAACGGCTAGAACGATTTTGATATTATTTTTGTGGGTGTTTGAATGGGATTCCGGCTGGTTTAGATTCACAATTGGACCAAGTCGATGGCAATGCTGTCGAGTTCCAGAAATCATATCATATAATCATAAAATGTATTTTTTCATCATCATCATTACAGCCCTTCACAAGTCCATTGCTGAACATAGGCCTTCCCCATGAAATGCCACAAAGCGGCGTGCACTGCATTCATTGACTTCCTGCATTTCTTACCAGGTCGTCATTCCTTCTTGAGGGGGGGAACGCTCTACACTTCGCCCTATACACGAGGCTTTCAATCGAGAACATTTGTTCCCCACCGGTTGTCGGTTCTTCGAGCTATATGGCCGACCCATTGCCACTTCAGCTTACTAATCCTTTGGGCTATGTCGGTTACTCTGGTTCTACTGCGGATATCCTCATTTTTAAGTCTATCACGCAGAGAAACGCCTTATATAGCCCTTATGTAGCCGTATCCATAGCTCGCTGAGCGACTTAGAGCTTCCTCATACGACCGGCAGTGAAGGACCACGTCTCAGTTGCATAGGTCATCACTGGCAACACGCACTGGTTGTTCAATCTAGTTTATTCAATTGTTATAATTTATTCAATTAATAAGTAAATACCTATTTATGGATATAGAAGTCTACATTAACATGGTATATATAATATGTTTTATTTTTAAAAGTCTTTACTACGAACTGAGAGTACGAGCTTGTCATGTCATTCTACTGTTTGAGCAAAGCATTCTGATTACTCTTGCCGTTTGTGCCTGTAATTTCTACCCGGGTTACATAATCGTCCAACATAAGTTTCACATTACAATGGACTTTAGCATCATTTTAAATAGAGAATTAGAAATGAGTATGTTACTAAGTGACGAACACAATTAGTGTTTTTTCTTACTAATTTAGCTTTGCGATAAATGAAATAATAACTATGTATCACTTATAAATATTTTTAAATTATACCGTGTGAGCTAAGTTTAGGTCCCGCCTCATATAGATAGCGATGTATCTCATTTAAAATAGCAGATGTGAAACACTCACACTTGCTTCGGAAAGCAGCGCCAAAGGTGCGAGATATTATAGGTATTGTTATCAATACTATAGGTAGTACTTTAGAACGCCACCCCTCGTCGCTTCATGCTTCTTCGTCTTATTCTCCTGCAGTATAGATGACAGTGAATAAAAAATATTGTATTCTTTTCTTTATTTTTTTTATATATTCTGAAGACAATTAACTTATAATATTTAAAAAAAGTTATTTTAATGGGTCTGAACTTAAGACAATAATTAATTTTTAATTATCATCACTATCTTCATTACAGCCCTTTAAAAAACCACTGCTAAAGATACGTCTAACACAGGTAATATTATTTGTTAATAATTGACGATGATATCAATAAAACGCTAGATAAAATGGAACGTTTAGTAAAACTTGGAATCATTATTTTATGGCCACTTTCTGTTTTTCTGCCGACTTCAAAAAGGAGACGGTACTCAATTCGACTGTATGTTTTTATTTTATGTGTGCTACCTCATAACGTTTTACTGGGTGAATCGATTTCGATGATTCTTTTTTTATTTAAAAGCTGGTACTTCACATGTGGTCCCATATATTGATCAAGGTAAGACGAATAGTTTTTGAGTTATTCTTAACAATTTATATTGAAGTCTGCTGTACAAAATTTTTAATTTTAAATTATATCTTTTGCCTTATTCAGTACTAGCTTTTATACGCAACTTTGTTATTATTATCAAATTAATATTTCGGGGAAAAAGTTTCTTCGTTTTTGTTTGTATGCAGTTAAAGAAAAATCTCTTTGATTGTACTGTTTGTATCTGACTGATTTTAATATCAATACATATAGATAGGATCTTAATAAAAAGAAAAAGTAAAAAAACACTTTCCCGCCATTTTTCAATTGCTTTTCTATCCGCCAAAATGAGTAAAACTAACGAAGAAATTCGGTATATTTTGAAGTTTTATTACAAATAAAAGGAAAATGCGACTCAAGCCGCGAAAAAAAATTGTGACTTTTGTGGACCTAAGAGCTCTCAGTAAGAGTAGCACAAAGTTGGTTCAAGCGTTTTCAGTCCTGGAATTTTGATGTCAAACAGCTCGCTCTGGTCGCCCCCCCCCCCCCCCCCATACATAAAATAGACGCTAGATGGCCTTAATACGACTAATTTAATATATTATTTTATTTCATTCACAAAGCCTTTACCTTTAGACATAATATAGTTAATCGCTAGGTTCTTGTATTTTCCCATTAAAAGAGGATAATGTTTGAATGTAAAAAAATCATAGGTTGTCATACCATCTATTGGGGTCGTCTTACACTTCGATTACCAATACTATTCAAAAACCTTTCAAGAACTTTTCTTTCCCATCGGTGGTTAGAATAGAATAGTATATATTTTTTTTATATTCCGAATTTCGAATAAGCCTTATAGGGGTTCATGACAATAGTCAAATAATAAATAAAGTAAAATAAATTTCAAAAATTTCTCAGTAGGTGCTTTAATTATTACCGCTTACGCACCCCAGTGATCTCGTTAACAAAAGCCTTAAAAGATTAGTTGCTTTGCGTTTTGCTTGTCACCTAATTTAATTAAGCTTATTCATCAGCTGCGTTTCGTAATTTCATTCATTCATTAAGGCCTACTGCTAAACATCGGACTCCCCCAAAGATGGCCTCACAGTTGCACGCTAGTAGGCGAGTTGGCAAACGCAGTTTTATTTTACTTTGATTTTTTTATCAGGAAAATGTAAAATGAATCTCTCTGTCTCTCTCTCTCTGTCTCATCTTAGGATGATATGGGATAGTAGATTATCTTATGCTACGCGGCTTTTGGTGTCATTTATAATTTTTTTTATTTCTTCATTTGTATTATGAGAGGATTACGCCCAAAACGGCCACCTGTGCCCAGGGAAAATGGCTTCTGCGTTCTAGTCTGATAATTATGTTTAATTTCTTCTTCTTCTTCGACGAGAGAGAGCTGAATAGTATCTGTACATGGAGTGTTGAGGATCTGATGATGGAGCGAACATCGTGGGAAACTGCGAAGGCTATTTAAAACGCTTTTTTATTTTACCTTTGTTACTTACTTCCTTTTAGTCGGGGGTTTGGAAACATTTTATTTATTCCTTTATTGATCACAACGATTATTTTTGTCGTTGGGTTTTTCAAAATTCATAATTCTGCTTTTTATAACCGTTACTATTGCCATAACAGTCTATCAAAAATCTTCTGCTTTACTTAATCTTCCGAAGGATTGCCTCATATTTACCACAGTATGCTTAACAGGTGGTTTGATAACTCAAGTTTTTTAGTTATTATTAAATACTATTAGAAAAACGTTGTTGCTCATTTCCTGGTTTGTTTCCCTCTATTGCCAGGTGCAACTAAAACTATATTTATCTCTGTCCCATTTGCTGGTGGCGTAAGAAAATATATCACCCAATTTAATTAGCTAATAGATAATATCCACTAGATATCCCATGTCGTCTAGTGGGTGTCGTAAGAGGCAACAGGGAAACAAACCCGCAGAGGGGCAGCAGCGTCTTCCTAATAAAAACTAAAAAGAAAAAAACTACGGTTGCCCACCCGCCTGTCAAGCGTCCCAACTATAATAATTTTCTACTAAAATAGTATTCTATTTCATTTGATTTTTCTTCAAAAAATATTTTTATATAATACTCATTGAAAGTCGTTTTTCATTTACTACACTATAGGTTTTTCTACTATTTGTTCCCTTTATTTAAAGTAAAGTTTTACAAGTAAAGTTCCTTATATTAAAAATTTTTACTTCAAACAAATTTAGTGAATTTGAAAAATCCATGACAGTATATTGAATTTCAGCGTATTATCTTCACGCACAATCCCTGATGGGGTAGCCAGAGAGAACAGATCGCCAAGTGTCACGATCCTTACATACCTTTTTCGCTTCTTTCAGATTCATTTTCTTCTTCCTATATGCACGTCTAGGTATCCGAGTACTCTTGACCCTCCCCTCTTTGAGCAATTTGCTCACATGGTCTTCGAAAGTTAGTCTCCGTCTACCTCGACACCTTTTAATATTTACTTTCGCGCTATATATTTTCTTCACCATTCGGTATTCACTCATTCGCTCAATGTGCCCAAACCATCGAAGCACGCCCTTATCAATTTTTGTGATAAGGTCATCTTTCAAACCTGCCATATTGCGAATCTCTTCGTTTCGCTTTCGGTCGGCTATGGTATTGCCGCACATTTTAAGAAGAGATCGCATCTCCACTGCATTCAACTTACTTTTATGCTTCTTCTGGCATACCCAGGTTTCGCTGTCATATAACAAAGTCGGTACCAACACTGCGTTATGTATTGCAAGGCGGGCACTCTTCACTACGCCTTGCCTTTTGACTAACGCAGTCAGGGCACCATTGACTTTGTTCCCGGCAGCGACACGCCTGTCCACATCTAAATCACATCTTCCATCCCGGCTGAAAGCACCCACCAAGTATACAATTTCATTTACCTGTTCTAGATATTCCTGATTTACCCATATTTCACACTTCGTTCTCTCTCCGTCCCTTTCAAATACCAGAACCTTAGTTTTATTAGCATTCAAACGAAGACTTTTTATTTCACATTCCTCTTTCATACACGTGACTAATTCCTGCAGTTCTGCCTCTGATGGTGCAATAAGCAATGCGTCATCAGCATACAGCAGACAATTTACTTTAATGTCACCCAATTTCACACCCAAACAGCTATCTTTCAGCTTCTGTAAACAGCTGTCGAGATACAGTATGAACAGCCAGGAAGACATGACACAACCCTTTTTTACGCCCGTTTGGATGCTAAACATGAGTGACAGATCATGCCCTACCCGCACACAGGATTTACAGTAACAGTAAAGTGACTGCACAGCCCTTAGCAATCGACCATCCACACCATACCCCGGCAACAGCTCCCACATTTTCTTCCTTACAACCTTATAAAATGCTTTCTCAAGATCCACAAAAGCACAGAAAATCTTCTGGTTAGCAGCCAGAAGCTTCTCCGTGATCATGCGGAGAGAAAACATTTGATCCGTGCATCCTCTTCCAGATCTAAAATCGCATTGTGCCTCCCATAGAAATCTTTCCAATTTCTCTTGCATCCTACGTGTCAAAACCTTCGAGTAAACTTTACTTGCTAAACTGGTCAAGCTGATCGCCCGATAGCACCCGCAGTCAAAATGTAAACCTTTACCTTTATGTAAAGGCACAATGACTGCGGATCGCCAATCACCCGGGACATCCCCCGTCCGCCAACACAAATTGCACAGCAGATGAAAGCTGTCCCAGACGCGAGGCCCTCCATACTTGACCATTTCAGCAGTAACTCTGTCTAGTCCCGCAGCCTTACCACATTTCAAACTTTGAATCGCACGTTCAATCTCTTTCATACTGATGACCTCAGTGTTATCGAGGTCCGGGTCTGGCGTACCAGTCACGGCGTCACCCCTGGCTCCCTTACTAAGATCATCACACGCATACATTTCTCTATAAAATTCGCTCCATCGCTGCATGACGTCCGATTTTTTGAGAGGACGTCATTGGTTCTCGAAAGCACTTTGTTCATTCTTAAAGCATTCGCATCACTTCGGGTCCTTCCAACCTCTTTCCAGAAGAGTTTGGAGTTTTCCTTAAAGTTGTGCGACAACCTTTCGTCCGCTTCCATTCTACACCTTCCATGCACTTCCTCAATCAATGTTTTCGTATGAAATTTCTGCAGCTTATATCTTTCTTTCATCTTCTCTCTCATATCCTTATCATTACTAGAGGCCAAGTAGTCTAACCATACTTTCTTCTTCTTCTTTACAGCTTCTTTAACTTCATCATTTCACCATGCATCTCTTCTTTTACTACTACCTCTGTTTATGCCCAAATTTGGTCATTTTTGAACGCCATCCAATTGCGTTCGAGCTGGCGCGTCACCCGATGGTAAGTAGGTGAAAAAACGCCGCCAGGTGGGGCGGCCGTGTGCGGCTTGCAGTGGCTCGACGCGTGGGCGAAGAAGAGTAGTTCGCTGGTCGCGATGCGGTGAAGCCGCATATCTAGGTTATCGCGGCCGAAATTCACGCGACCGTATATGGTCCAGATAGTTAGATTTAGTGCGTGTTACTTCGCTACGTGGATATGTGAATTTTGCAATATTTAACTTGTTCGGTTGATGCGAATTGTGCACGCGCGCGTCTAGTAGATATACGGTCTAGAATTCGAAACGCGCATTCCTTGTTCGAGAGCTTCTCCCGGTTGATTGTCAGGAAATCATTATAACTGTGCCGTCGCGTTAAGTGCCCTTTTTTGTGTGTTGGTTGGCTTGTTAGTTTACGTGTCAACGAGGCGTATTTTGAATTATTTTCACAACGTGGTGTTTTGGTATCGAATGAAGAAACTTAGTTGTGTTTAACGCTGAACCGTATGACTCATTAACAGATCGCGTTAGTTCCCTATTTATAATTTTGTGATAATCTCACAGAAAACCAGCGTAAAATAGCAGTTTAACGCTGCTGTGTTTCGTATGGTGAGTGTAGAGAACCGGAGACCCTTTTTACTGGCAAAGAGGCATTCCATCTTAGTCCTCACGGGTGACAACGCATCTGCATCTTGAGTCTTTATTGAGGATAGATGTAAATGTCTATGAGCCACAGTAACCACTTACCATCAGGTGGACTGTGTGCTCGTTTGTCACCCGATCCTTTAAAAAAAAAGTGAATCCGGGACATTGAATGTCGAATTTTGAACTACTATCCTCACTGTGTCGGGTATCACGTGTTCGATTCTACGATGAATGTGGAATTAGGCGAGTTTAAGTTAGTTAAATGTACAATGAAGCTAATAGACTGAAATAGTGACAATGAAGAAAGAAATGGTCCAGCGGTGGAGCCTGCTGGAGCGATGCAGCATTGTGGGGCAGCCTGGAACTCGGCCGCTGCTGGTCGCCTAAGCTGGTCCAGGTCTCAGACATTTACACATCACTAAACACTAATTGCCATGTACCTCACACCCACTTACGGCCTGACCGAGACTTGGGGCGATCTAAGAGTCGGAAACAGGTAAGTACTATATTTCCCTAGCCTTCTCCCATATAGCTTAGTATTATAGGACATTCTTCCATGTGGTCATTGGCCCCGTCCTTAGTTGTCCGTCGAGTCTACAGCTGTATGGGCCCCTGTGTGACCGACCTTTGTCGGGACAGCTAGGGGCGTGTACAACCTCTTTTTATCGTTCCACGCACTTCTTCCGCTGCACTTACCCTTCCATCCCTAAGGTTCTGCCATGTTCTTTCCACACATTCTTTTCTGCAATCGATGGTGTCAAGCTTTTCAGCTACCCTCGCATGATATTTGTCCCTAGTATCCGCTTCCTGAAGCTTCCAGCTTCGGATGCGACAGACCAACTGTGGTTCTGTCACTGCCGTCCGGTAGCGCCAACCCGCGAACAGACTCCTAAATCTAGTAAAGACTAGATAGTGATCCGTTCCCAGGTCAGCACCCCTGAACACTCGGGTATCCATCACCTGTTTTCGCAGTCGGTCATCCATCAGGAACAAATCAATCATACTTCTCTCATTCTTTCTTTCTCTAGTATACATATGGATTTTTTTTGTGATTAAACATAGTGTTTGTCACAAGAAAACCCTTTTCCTTGCATACAGCCAGTATAAGCTTGCCAGCATCATTAATCCTTTTATCGCCAAACTTTCCAAGCACCGACTCGTACCCTGGTCGAGCGGTACGAACCCAACCATTCAAATCACCACATACAACAATTCTTTCGTTTCCCCTAACCAAATCTAGAAATTCTCTTACATTCTCCCAAAACTCCTCCAGCTCAGCCCTAGACGACGAAGCTACCGGCGCATAAACAGCCAAAAGAAATAACTTCGTCAGTCCCAAGTTAAAGCGAACTCAGAGAAGTCTTGAGTTCACAACCTTATATAATCAGTCATAACATCGACCAACCGAGACGAGACGACAGCAGCACCCCCACTCCTTGGCAGGCACTCTCGCTCTCCGGGACTCCGGACCATAGAGCTAACTTCCAGCCAGGGAGCTCTTCAGTACCACTGCCCTTCTGTTTGGTCTCCGACATACACACGACATCTAATTCTCTTTCTTTCATTATTTCGATCAGCTCATTCGTCTTATCTCTCATGCCTCCTCTAACATTCCACATGCCAACTCTGCACTCTGTTCTCCAACTTCCGCCGTATTGGGTTGTGCGTGACGGGTGGCGGTCCCCATCGCCGCTTTGCGCGCTGCATTCCACACCAACGGGGACGAGCTGGTGTGCGTCGCCTTGGGGAGACGCCCTAACCCTCGTTGGCATGGGTGCACAGCTGTGTAGAATTGCAGCCCTGAAAAGGGCTGGCAGGGGTCGCGACGAGCACGCTTCTAAAATGACCCCCCTTAACTGATTTTGTTAATAATAAGGAAATTAAAGTTGGTAAAAAATTACTTCGCGTACATCTGCTCGATGTGTCTTACCTAGTTTAAAGAGCACCTCCCGCCCTCCCTCAATGGCGTGCACATCACCGTCATCACTAATCCCAGCACCACTACTCCCAATACAACTACACTAGGAAAGACACACCACTGACGACAATATGAAACGTGTTTCGCCTCTACTTCTACTCTCTTCATTTTATCGAGCAGATTTACGTGAAGTAATTTTTACTAACTTTAATATAATGAGCTTCCGCAAACTAACGCCTGAATAAGGAAGACCTCGCGTCTGAGCGTTTGCAGACAAGGTGGATTGATGGTCGTTTTGTTTTCAAACGTGAATTGTTGTTCTTATTTCTACAACTAGGATTAGAAAAAAATAATGACTCAGGTAGAAATATTTATTACAACAGAATTCAGTTACAATCATATCATTTTATAACACAGTTGCTTATTAGCTAAATGCTTTAATAAAATACTTTTTACGAAATTAACAAATAATGTCATCCCAAGCCAATCGATCACTCACAACTATATAGATAATATAATTATATAGATATAAGATATACACAAAACAATTATAAATACGTTTATAGCATTAATAATAAAAAATGGTGGATAATCCATGTTTCAACTTATTAAATATAAATAAATCAAGATGAAGAGAGAGACGTAGGATAGATAAAATACTATCATTGTTTAAATTATTTTTAGTAACACTTAACAATACTTACTACAAGACTGTATGTACACGATCATTGAATTATATAATAATTGAGTTATTCATTATTAAGCTTACTTATTTCTTGGGTTTTGAAAACTCAATAATAATTCACACTTAAAAGTATTGGCTTAGTCGATACACTGAAATGTACAAAGTATTTACAGTATTAGCTGTTATTTACAACATTTCATTTTTACAGACCAAATGTTTGGGTATGAAGCATAATTACTATATATATCCTCTTGAATTTAAATTTAAAATATATAATCAGTTATAATACAGGACCGTAACATCTATAAAGAACATTTGAAGGCTTAAGTATTTATACACTTCAATATATTATTATTAACTTTGTCTAAAGTAGTTTCACTCTAAATTTTAATAATTAATTTAAAGGAAAAGGAAATATTGTTTTTATCCATTTTTTTATTGTTAATGATGACCAACTTAATAAAGATAAATAAACTTATACCACCTAATATCACAAATAGTTTTGTTCATTTTGACTAAGTTTAAAACAATATTATGATTACAGTTAAAACAAAAACAAAATTGGGCATACTTCTTCCAACTTCAGAAAAAGCTTTGAGTCTTATTTCATTCTGAATCGGCTGGCCGTAAGATTCTTCAACAGATTGTAAAATTTCTTTCGGGCAAGGAAGTGAATCCAAAGGTAGGTCAGTCAACTTTTTTGCTTTGTTCAACTTTGGTTTCTCTCTATCTAAATACTCCTCATTTTTGTCATAGTACTCATAATTGTCATCTGATAAAACGTTTCCATTCTCAGCTTCCTCATTGTTATGAACGTTCAAATGTCTGTCGTTGTTCTCAACGCAGGATACTTTTTCAAGTGCCTCCTTCATTTCACTGCTCTTAGTCTCATTAAGCAGATTGTAGATCCAGGATAGCCGGCAATTACATTTAAACGGGTTGCCTGAAACAAGAAGTGCATAAATTATAGAGAAATGACGTTTACGAATTACTTTCAATAAATTTTCCTTTTAATGCAACACTGATTAGATCGGATGACGTTATTCGGCCTTTTACGTTAGGTGGCACGATGAATTTCGCTCCAAATTGACTCCGGACTTGAACAGTGTAAATATAAATTTTATTAATAAGTCGACCACAGCGCACATCATTCATCAGCACAAGATATTTTACTACTTATAAAAAATATATAACTTTTGTTAATTACTTGACTACAGCGCCACCTATCGAATTCTAGCATAGCTATGAACCATCGTCCTAATTTTCCAAATACATTGCATGAACGGTCTCAATTGGCGAAGTCGTTTCGAAGTAACACGATTGTTAAAAGATCACTGTACACACGATTATTTATACTCGCATATGTGTAACTAGGTGCTGTAGAACAGCCAAAATGTCGGGAATTAAAAAATAGTTATATTAAACGCGATACAATCCGTAGAAATGGTTTTGTTCAATACTTCGGTGCTTTGAACACGTAAAAAATTAATGAGGAAAGTGTCGTAAAGCCAATTTATACTCTAGAAAAGATTTGGGGAGGGGGGGGGGGTTGCAACGAATACCTGAAACAAGAGATGATAGACCAAATTGGCAATATATTGAGGATGGGCCAAGTTAAACTTTCCCTTGAACTAAAAACATGTATTTGAGAAAAAGTTATGTCAGAAGTCCGTAGTCTGTGCCTACACCACCCCACATAAGTGTTTATAATTATGATTATATTGTTTACTAAAAATTAGTTCAATGGTTTTTTTTACGTTTTATGAATTTTAATGCTAATTTTATTTTTACGTTATGACTTTTCTCTTGGAAGTATAGGTACATTTTCAGATAGCCAAAATATATAAACGACGGTAGTAGAAGATTTCAATTGCAGAATTTTCGAGCAGTTGTTTTTGTTTTCAATCGCTTGCACTTACAAAATAAATAATTTTATTGTTAAAAACAATTTGATTTGTTGTATCTTTAAATTCAATTTAATAAAACTATGTAGTTTGTTAATTATGTAATTTGTCCCATCATAAATTCAAATTTTAAATTTCTACTAACTTTAATGATTATACTATCCATAAAAAACCTTACACACGAATTTATTTATACTGACTTAACAAATACCCGCCTCTAGTGAAAAGGTTTTTATAAGTCATCTAACAATAGACTAGCTACAATAATTTATACTCACACATTAATATGTATAAAACCGCCTTATACTTATACACATGAAATACCATTTTTGTATTCAATTCACACAACAATGGCAGTGAATAACCCACTCATGAATAATATGAAGCAAACTGTATACGAGCGAACACAAAAGAGCTATAAAATACCTAATAAACAAGCAGAAATGCTTGCAAATAAAAAGCTATTTCTCAATGTTGCCGAGATAATTTATTAGGACCCATTGCAAAATATAGGTACAGTTCGAATCGCTGTGGATAAAATACAAGTATGTTTTAGGAGTTTAAAAATAAAAGACCATTAAATTTCTAACTAAAAATTAATAAGAAACACTCACGATATTAAGAAAGATATAAAATTATCCTAGTAAAACAAATTACAGATTTACTTATAAATCTATCTAAATATAATATTGGCGTATGATTAATTACTTTCATATAAAACTAGCGATTTGCCCCGGCTTCGCACGGGAGATAATATCTGGGTTCTACAACAGCGCCAACTACCGGGTCCAACTATGCCTATAACCTTTGGGGAAGTGCAAGCAATATTTTACCGTAACCTGATAAACGATATTATATATTAGAAAATACTCAGACCGGCGAAGGACAGCAGAGTCAAAGGTACTAGACATCTGGTACAATTATTGTCAATCCACATGTCTTCTCCCTACAACAAGAGACGCCCATGTCCAGCAATGAATTTTAATGAGCCGACAAAGAAAAAAAATCTGACCATAAATATGTTTAAATACTCACCGTCCAAATATACAACAGAGGATACAGATTTATCATTTTCTACAATATTTCGAACAGTTTCATAAGACATAAACGTTAATAAATTGTCCTTTAGATCTAATACTGCAAGGTTTCGTGTATCTTCAAGAATATCTTCGTAAAAGGTGCTTAACCTATTTCCTGATAACGTTAACTTTCTTAATTGAGCAAGTCCTCCAAACGCTCTCTCTGAAATGTATTCTATAGCATTGTTATCTAGCATCAATTCTTTTAAACCCCACAACTCGCTAAAAGCCAAATTTCCGATCATTGCCAGTTTATTGCTTCTCAAGTTTAATCTAGAGAGATTTTCGAGGCCTTCTAGCATTTCTCTTGTTACAACCGATATGTAGTTATAGTCTAAATTGAGTTCTAATAAGTTGTTTAAGTGTTTAAAGCACCCTTCATGAAGGAGGCTTATGTTATTGTTGGATAAATGCAAAATGTGTAGGTTCGGCAAATTAAAAAATACATCTCTTTTTAATTCTGATATTTGGTTGTCATCTAATGTTAAATTAGTTAACATCATTAATTGTGAAAAAGAGTGCTTCTCTAAATTAGTAATTTTGTTAGATTTAAGAACTATCTGTCTTACGGTCGAGGAATTTGTAAAAGCGTATGGTGGTATTTTATTTATTGTACCAAATTGTATAGACAAATGTTTGAGTTTATCAAGTCTTATAATAGCTTTAGCCGGAATAAATGTTAAAGCATCGTCTGATCGGACGTTGAACATTAAATGTTGAATTTGAGCTTGAGAAGAAAAACTAGGCCATATTGGATCTTCTTCAGTTAAACCCCCACTGAATATCCAGCAATCAGCTCTCGTAGCCATTTTAGGTTTATTACTGTCGCAGTAGCAATGAACTTTTGACCGTCGATCCTCAATGTCACAGATATTGATGAAGAGGGGAACTTGATAATAACGCCTGTCAATGATAGGCTTCGTCTCATTTTTGCTCTCAGTGACCTTTAATTCTACAGTCATTACTGATGCAATAATGATGATATATTTTGTAATCTGTTTCATGATGATAGTTATCTGTAACAAAAATAAAGATTTCGATTAGAGAAGAGAAATATCTACACTTGTTGCTTTTCGCTTTAAACGTAACATAAAACGCAAATTATTTGTATGCTTAATTATCCTAACATAATATGCAGTACTTGGGCGACCGAGTTTTACTCGGCGCCAAGAAAAATATATTTATAATTTCCTCAGGGACTACTCAACACATAAACTTGTAAATAAAAAAAGATCTAAGTACAAAATGTCATCCAAACCATTTTAGCCGTATTCCAGAAATCACTTACATACATATAATTTAAAAAAGTATTAAATAGGCGACAATAATTTTCTGTAAAAATACTGTAATCAAAAATTTTAGACCAAAACTTTGACCTCATCGTCAAAAAGTATGCAACACCGCAAACCAAACACTTTATTTGTCTATAATAATTTAGATTTGCCCAGCAATGGCCTGGGCTGCAATTCATATATATTATAGAACAAAAATAAATATAACTTGAATACGCTTAAAACATGTGTGGCAGACCTAAGCTCTAGTCATTGAGCTGTTGACAAATTGATCTCTGAGGCGAAATTACCAATAAAAATTATGACCCGAGAAATTCAAGTCTTTTCCTTTGTGATAGTTTTTCGTCCCCATAAACCACATTTTTTATAGCAAGGGCAAAAGAGCAGGCGCCTTGCCTTTTTTTTTTTTTTTTTTTTTTGCGGATGGAAAATCATCTAATGACGCCTTTCGCTGTGGGTGGAGCGGAAGGGAGTGTCAGACTTTTACTGACTAAAAACCATCCGTGTTCCTTCAGTGCCCTTACGTTCCGGAGCCGCGGTATCTCTTTCGAACAGCCCGCAGCCCCGGCAGGCGTCGGCCCTTGCGGGCCCCTTCACGCTGCTGACAGCTCTTTGAGGCGCGTGTGGAACAAAACGCGCCGTCGACACGGCCTGTCGTCGTTAGACGGACGGACGGCGAGCTACCCATTGCTCGCCGTCCACAGGCCCGCGCCTACGGTGGTCGGGGGCCACGGCGTAGCCCCCGACGCCCGGGGCGTCTCCCGCGGCGGCCGGGAAGGAAAGCTGTTGCTCTTTCCTTCTCCCGCTCCGCCACCTCCTTCGCTAGCATCACTGCTTCGCAGAAGGTGGTGACGGCATCCCATTCCGTCTCGCTCCGGACCATGGCTTCGACCAGAGCCGGACGCGAGAGGTCGCCGCCGCCTATCGCCGCTACGAGGACACGGCGGTGCTCCGCCCAAGCAGAGCACACCTCCACGGTGTGCTCCACCGTGTCCTCCGGTCGATCCTCGCAGTGGGAGCACCCGGGCGTTTCCTCCCGCCCGATTCGGTGCAGGAACCTCCCGAACACACCGTGTCCGGTGAGGACCTGCGTCAGGCGGAAGGTGAGGACGCCGTGGCGTCTCTCAAGCCACTCCTCAAAGAGGGGTCTTATCGCCGCTATAGTGGCGTGCCCAGCACGGGGTTGCGACAGTCGCTCTCTCCATGTCGCCATGAGATCATGCCGGAAGTCTGTCCGCTGCGCGACAACTTGCCGCGGCAGCGGGGTTTCCCCCCGGCATAGTGCTGCCGCCATTTCCATTCGTGTTTTTTAATGAAACTTACAACATTGTATATTTCAATGAAACTTTAATTTAAATTTTAAAGCCATTTTCGAAACGCGATGTTTTCGTTTACCGGTTTCGACACACAAACAAATATAAAAATATTTATTGCTCATATCAATAAAAGAAAGGTATATCATTAAAAGAAAGATTTAAGTTGGAAATCCTTAGAAACAATAAAATCATCACTCCAAGAGCTCAAGCCGCATCTAGTATCGGGATCTTCGGCAAGCAACACTATTTATTAACAAAACTTTCCTTGCAAAATATTTTTAATTAGTTACAGCCTGTATAAGTCCCACAGCTGGCCACTGGCTTGCTTTCTTTTTCCGAGAAGTTTAGGGAGCAGTTAGTAGTCCATCACGCTGTTCTAATGCGTGTTCTCGAAATTTCCGAGGAACAAATTCCCGGACATTCAGGTTTCATCAAGTTTTTTCCCTTCACCTTCGAGCACATGGTAAATCAGCACTTAAAATTTCAATCAACAATTTTATAGGCGACTGCGGTGATCCTAATTGGGCTCTTTACTCCTTTAATATAAACGACGAGCGCTTAGTCCCTGAACTATCTCGGCTTCTTATTGTACGCCTCATAACGCGAAGCGTTAAGGTGTGTTTTACTCTCGACACAACAAGGTCAAGCAATTTTGTGTTCTTAAAACACCTCTATCATAACCCTACCCTGCAATTATACGGTAATATCAGTAGCAGTGTTTGAATTGAAATTAAATTTAACGCTCATGAGGCATTCATATTTTTTTCAGATTTTTACAGTAGCAAACTATTAAATCAAATTATATTATGATTTGCGCGTTTTTCTTATTTTATTATTTACTGAACAACTACATGTATTTATGGTACGATTAGCGTTAAAATAATGCTTCGTAAATAAAATGTAACATAATATATTAACGCCAGCTTCAGAAAATTTAAGCTGAAAAGTAACCTGTAATGTAGGTTTTGTTAGGAGATTAAAACTTTTGCAGCATTTGCATTGTTATAACTGCAGTTCGCTGCGGGAAAGAATAAGATAAGCTACGTTTATTTTTTAAAGATAATTTCTTGTTTTTAATTAAGAACTACTTTGCTAATACTTTGTTGAATGGAATAAAAAGAACATTTTATCCAAAGAATAAAACAAATCCAAATTCATAGCACAAATTTCATCGGAATGTGAGGAGTTAAGCATGCCATGTCTACTCCAATTATATCGAAAGCCAATAATATGAACGTTACGAGTAATCAATAACGTACCAATAGCACATCCAAAAGTACATTGATAGGTAACCACATATTCCGATATTTTAGGGATTGCTTTTATAGAATAAGGGTCATAAACGAGCACACAGCCCACCTAATGGTAGGTGGTAGGTGGCCCATAGACATCTACATATATCATCGATTATGAATCAAAATGCAGAAGCATTGTCACTTCTAAAGACTAAAATAGAATGCCTCGTTATAATTTAAAAAGGTCTCCATAAGGTTACCATGGCCGACCGAAAGCGAAACGAAGAGATTCGCAATATGGCAGGTTTGAAAGATGACCTTATCACAAAAATTGATAAGGGCGTGCTTCGGTGGTTTGGGCACGTTGAGCGAATGAGTGAAGACCGAATGGTGAAGAAAATATATAGCGCGAAAGTTAATATTAAAAGGTGTCGAGGTAGACCGAGACTAACGTTCGAAGACCATGTGAGCAAATTGCTCGAAGAGGGTAGGGTCAAAAGTACTCGGATACTTAGAGGTGCATGCATGAAGAAGATAATGAATCTGAAAGAAGCGAAAGAGGTATGTAAGGATCGTGACACTTGGCGATCTGTTCTCTCTGGCTACCCCGTCAGGGATTGTGCGTGAAGATAAGTAAGTAAAGTAAGTAGTCTCCGGTTCTTTTCATTAGCCACACGACACAGGACAGCGGTAATGCTATTTCACGCTGTTATTCCGTGAGAGCGTGGTCCTATCGTGGTCGAGCTGACCCATTCATGCTACAGCTATAAATATCTGCAGTGTGGCTCTACCAAGTAAGTAGGGTTAATTACTTAGTTGTAGTATAGTGTTGATAAGTTATAACTGAAAAAAGGAAGGATTTACTCTTTGGATACACAAACTCTGTAATGAAATTATGTATATGCTTGCAATAATATGTATAAAAATTATTTCTTTGGCCCTGATGATGTACGGAAAATTACGAATACAATGGCATTTTAGTCAGTAAAAGTCTAAGATAACCTACCTTCCCGTATACAAGAGCATTATCCTATCAAAGCAGTAGGTGTACGACTTTCTTAAACCCTGTTATGGTATGGGGGCTTAGAAGCTGTGGCACCCACCCACACTAAAACCTAGATAAAACTAAAAGTTGTTTACAAACACCGGTTAACCGGACTACACAATCACTGGACCCTTCCTGAACGCTTCATTACTCTCATCACTAAAATGACAGCGCAATATGTTAATTTGAGACAACATAGTAAAGCCACGCTGAGGTACTTTGATTCCGTTCTAAACCCACACGATGCATTAATTGCCGTACTAATATAAAAGTCATGTCTAACCACCATGTTACACATATACCTGTACTTGCAAGGAACACTATGCTCGATGTTATTGACGAATGTGTGTACCTGGGACAAAATATCCGATTAGGTAAATCCAACTTCGACTGAGAGGCCAACCGTTAAATCCGATTTGTCATTTGGGAAATTCGGGAAATTGCGACAAATCTTCTTGTCCGCTTTACGATAAATCTGTGAATGTAAGGTGTACAACCAGTGCCTATTACTAGTGTTGGCTTACTGGAACTAAAACGTGGTCCTTAATTACTACTCGTGAATTTGAAAGACACTCAGCAAACTATGAAGAGGGCTATGCTCTTTTCTTTCTATCTGTTGTAATTATATAAGAATAAGTTAATTTTTGTATTAAATATAAAATTAATTAAGGAAACTTCAATGGAAATTCACGTCCATATCAAAATATTATCAGTCCCAAAGAAATTAGATTATCTACCGCTAAAAGTTTTTAAGATTTCTGTGAAACTATCAAAATTTAATTTGTGAAATTTATTGAAAATTTATCTCTTCTTATGCCTAAAGGGATTACACGCGTGAAGATATAATTGACTTCTTGAACTTAATCGAACTTATCATCTTCATTCGGCATTTACAAAAATGTTTTATTGATACGATCATACAAAAAATCCAATTATCAAATGCAAATACAAACTACATTTAGGCCAATTCAAAATATTAAATTTACAGCCTTTAAACGTTAACTTATTTTAGGGATGCCGAAGTCGAAGAATAGGACTTTGAATTTTGAAATTTATGGTGAACCGCCGTGGTGAGCGCTTGATCTGTTAGATAGATAATATTGCCACGCTGTACAATTTTCGAATTTTTGATATTAGCGAGTTTTTGTAAAATGTACAATTTTTGTTTAATTAAATGTACAATAAAGTAGCGGAACACACTTAACGTAGAACCTCTACATAAATAAAAACTTTCGATAAAGTTGATTCAGGGCTCGATCTCCCCACAAACCCTAGGATTTGTCAGAATTGTTTGCCAGGTGGATTAGCGACCTAAACAGTAGCTCATTGCTGCCTTTGTTGAAAGTATTATGTACTCGCATGTCTGTCATACACGAGAACCCACCGCCTGTTGGAGTCTACAAGATTACTTTGGTATAGTAATATTTTGTTAGTAAACTTGTTGATACTTACCGGACTGTAATGGATTGATGTTAAAATTATTATTGAATTGATATTTTGGTTTATTTGTTGTTTCTTGTCCTTAATTTATTTATAACATAACTACGAACAACTAGCTCTGTTAAAAAAGGTTTAGCGAAGAATAGAAAGGATAAATACGTATATAAACCAATAATTTAACAGTGGTAGAGCCACGCGGCAGCTTTTGCTGTCGCACGGATGGGCCGGCTCGAACCGGGGTGGTACCACGACCTCACAGAATACCAGCGTGAAGTAGAGGTTTACCTTTGCGTTTCGCTTGGTGAGTGCAGGTGGCCGGAGGCCTTTTTTACTGGAAATGAGGCATTCCATCCTAGTCCTCACGGGTGAAAACGCATCTGAATTTTGATTTGTAATAGAGGATAGATGTGGATGTCTATGGGTCGCAGCAACCACTTACCATCAGGTGGACTGTGTGCTCGTTTGTCACCCTTATCCTATAAAAAAAAATATTTTAAAAATGGTGATTGAATACTTGTCAAAATTAAAACTTTTTATTAAACACAGATAAATTTTCAAGTGTAATTTACTTTCAAAACAAATCTAAATGTTTCCGAAACTCGAGAGCGGCGTAATATTATTTATACTAAATTTTTGTTTATAAAAGAGATTTAATTTACTTAAAATTAATTGCTATTTGTCTTGAACAATTCAAGGTTAAGGATCATAAATAAGGTTCCTGATTAATCTATACATATAAATAAAACTGAAGTGTCTGCCTTTAATATCGTAATAACTGTCCTGTATTTGCTCAGCAGGTTATTTTCATGGTAATAGCACATGAATACCCACTTTGAAATTTTTGTCTGTCTGTCTTTCCGGGCTAATCTTCGAAATGGGTGAACTGACAGTGATGAAACTTCAATAACAGATGGAGAGAAATTCCAGAAGTGATCAAGTCTTTATTTTATCTGAAATGCTTATGATTCTTTTGTTAAATCGAAAATTTTATAAAATACATGTAAATACATTACAATTCACTATGTAAGCATATAAATCTTCGTACAACATACGAGTAAGCATAAAAATATATTTCTTTGGCTCATTTGGGCTAGTTTGCATTTTTAAATGCTAATTTAAACTTTGAATCTACCCAGGAATTAAAATAAATTTTTAAATTCACTTTTCACTTGACTTGTCAAGTTATATGCTCTTGCCTTTGAATAGATTTCCACAGCAATAATATGTATTTAGAAATACATTATAAGATACCGTTATTCGTAACTAGAACGTACAACTCCAGTAAATTAGTGGCTACGTTCAATACTTAACCTAACACAAGGTTGTAGTGAATCCATTAACCCGGCAATGGGAGGGCGGGTTTTGATCATTACGGTCTAACGATCTAAGTCAATTACGAAAGGCGACACTTAAGGAATTTCCAAACCAATCACATTGGTAAATTGGCCAGTAATTTGAGCGTTTCTTTTTACGATACTCTCATGATTTATTATTGTATTATATATTTATGAAGAAAAAAAAACATATTCTCTAAAATGGCTAAATATCGGTATAAAATATACTTACATGGGTCACAGCCATCATAATTATGCGTGGTAGATCCATACTGCAACTAAATTAATATAGTTGTAGCACGAAATGGTCGGCTCGACTAGAGAAGCACCACGCTCTCACAGAATACCAGCGTAAAATAGCAGCTTAAGGCTGCTTTGTTTCGTATGGTGAGTGTAAAGAACTGGAGACTTTTTTTACTGGAAAAGAGGCAATCTATCTTAGTCCCCAGGGGTGACGTATCTGCATTTTGATTATTAATCGTAGATAAATATAGATGTCTATGGGCCACAGCATCCACTTACTATCAGGTGGACTGTGTACTCGTTTGTTACCCTTATTTTATAAAAAATCTCTGCATGTCGAAATTCCTAACGAAGATATCCGCAGATGAATAAGAGTAAAATGATCTCAGCGGATTAATAGTCTGTAGAAGTGATTACAATTGCAAGATCTGATTAGCCTGTCATATACTTGAAGAACCGACAACTGATGAGAAAGTAAGGTTATGAAGTGACAGCATCATACTGTCAAGCACAAATGGATTGAAGACCTATGAAACATGCAAGGTGTCGATGGTTGCAGTGTCCGTGCTTTGTGGGGAAGGTCTATGCACAGCAGTGCACTTGTGATGAGCTATAATGATGATGATGAAGATGCTTGTATGCAATCTAACTTTTTACCTGATGCCTTTTTACTTGATACCTCAGATACAAGATAGGATAAAGGATGTTCCTGCGCCACCATATGGACACGTATTCTTTCACTAAACAAAATTGATAATATAAATTATTAAAAAAAATATCTCATTATACAATTCATAAAGACAAAGGTCTTTAACTCATGAAATCAAATATTAAAACCTACACCATATTGAATAGAAATAAGCCGTTTAATTTTGAATTGCTGGTACTACATAGTCTTTAATAAGTGAGCGCTTGCTAGTGGAACAATAAATTAAACAAAGTGCAGTTGAAACTCTAACAACTTCTTCTATCCGGTCAAGTGCATTAGTATCGTTTCATGATAATAATGATAAAGTATCGCTTAAGAAATAAAATACCATTGGAGTGGAGTTTTATTTTCTTTACGTAAATCACTCCATACGTTTTTAGCCGACTTCAAAAAAGGGGAAATTTCGTAATTCGACTGTATGTTCTTTTAATGTGTATGTTATACGATAACTTCGTCAATTTTTCACCGATTTTAATTATTCTTTTTTTTTAAATAAATTGTACGTCATGAATGGTCCCATATAAATTTGGAGAAAAAAGAATTAATCCTATCGGTGGCCAAATAGGGGACGTAGTTTATAATGTAATCTGCTTGTGATATTACTTTGCCTACTCACAAGAAATGCAAAAAAGAACGATCTTGAGCCACCGGCATCCGTCAACTTCTTCCATCTCTTACCAGGTCTACATTTCATCTAGCGAAATATACTTTTTTTAATTTTTCCGACATGCAGGCTTCCTCACTGTTTTCTTTCATCGAGTACTCTGGTAAAACAACATTAAAATATGCAAATCGCAATTTCGTACCGGTGGGGATCGATCTCGATTTGCTCAAGTACTTAAAAATGTTTTGTAACTTATCGACAGATCCACCACAGTACTCAAATTTAGGTGTAATAAAAATACACCAGAAGGGAAAGAGATACGATTGCCATATTGTGTTATTTATTTGAAAACCTATAAAGTACATACCTACTTAAAGGTCCATTAGGTTAGACTGTCTCGTTGACTTAGTGGCCTAAGCACGACTGCTGATCATAGGGTCCCGGGTTTGAATTACAGGTCGAGGAGAAATCCGTTATTAGGTTTTTCTGTCAAAAAATCTCAGTAACACCCGATAGTCAGGATGTTAGCGGTGTTTTACCTTCGCGCCTCGGAAAGCACGTAAAGCCGTTTGTGCTACGTCAGTGTCTTTCTGGTCGGATTGCCGTCTCATCACACTATGGGAGTGCACCTCAGCTTGCGTACACACTCGTGGACATTTTTCTTGATTGAGTCATGCGCAGATGTTAGTCTCTGTTGAGATTGGCCGCCTGCGAAATACGGTCTGGAGTACTTTTTTTTCTATTGTTTTTTTGTCTTGTTGGGATGCATACATTCTTATAAAAACATAATTCTTATCATTACATTTGCATTTTAAATAAAGCCTTTATTGTGTAATGAATTCATAAAGTTATTTTTATTTTTGATTTAGTGAGGTATTGGCAGTTATAAAAAAATCGTTATTTGTCGATTGTTTGCTAAGGTTACTTTTTGTATGCGAGTATTTAAAATCAACATAGTTTTCTATGTGGAACCAAGCTAATAGATTTCAAAGCAACATAGCAACCCATTTATTCAATGCGATAACAACTTTCGGTCTTTGTACTGAATCAATTGTATGGAAAGCACAAATTTCCTTTTTCATAAATAAAATATATGTACTGTTATGTTACTACATATACTATCAGTTAGACCTTAATATATTGTAGTCCAACCGCTTCCAGACATTGATTTATGAATTTGAGATCGCTGGCCGAAACTTCACCAACCAAAAATGATTGAATGCACATTTATATTTTACGTAATGTTTTATATAATACATTTATCACTTTCATTTCCAAATGTATTTATCTTGTCATTGTCTTTAAGTTTGTTGTGAAAATTAGCACAAAACTAATACTAATAATCGAATAACATAACGAAGCCTAGGCGCATACCTACAGTTCTTAATCGAACTGTTGAGTTGTATGTGAAAATTCTTTCGGAATGTCCGAAGGTCCGCATATTATCAAATCGATATTTGCTTGACAAAAATATCAAAAAAAAAACACATAGATTTCTTGTTGATTAATCAGTTGAACAACTATCGATTGACAGATTATTAGTGTTTTATATTTTTCAGCTGTTATCAGGAAAATACTGCTGCCCATATCCTGGTCGATTTCCCTCTGTCACTTTTTACGACACCCATGGGGTGTATAAAGTATAAAGTAGTGGGTATTCTTACACCGCCACTTAATGGTTTATTTTACGTTAAAGGTTACGAATTATTTTAGCAGAATACAGTTTGGAAAATCTGAATTGTCGTAACTCAGTGAACACTGAATCTTTATCAAATATGTTGCACGTAACGAAAAGTTATGCAACACTCGGCGCTGGCACGAGCAACTGTATCATACTTTACCGTCAAATTGATACATGAAGATTCACGTTCCAAATCTGAGTACAAATTGCTGGCGAAATAAGAGAAGTTTGTTCGTATGTAGAATTTATCCAAAGATTTTTTTTTTATATAAACGTTACCCTTACACTAGGATTTTCTCCCGTATCGTGGAGGCAGTTTACATACATAAATTGTACAAGGACAAATAACAAGACAAAAAATTGTTGATTTTGTGTAAATTAGAGCTAGTAGATATGCATAGTACATCAGGTGCTTCTAAAATATATGAGAGCTAAAATGAGGCTGACACTTTTTTTTTCTAAAGTTGAATTTTTAAGTGTCTGCCTTTATAATAAATAAAAAACCAGCAACTGCGTACAGGAGTAGTGTCGAGTAACTAAAGAACGTGCCCATTGCAATAAAATTCAATTGGCTTAATTATAATAGCGTGTATGGTATGAGGAAATGCAATTATATATTAGCAAAAATATTTAAAAGTAAATAATATAAAAACAACAGAATAAGGACATATCCAACGTCGCATATCCCAAAGCAATTCAAACTATTTGATTCATTGTAAAGATGAAAAATATGTTGCATGAGGTTAAACCGTAGACCGCAACATAACTCAATAGCTGCGGATAAACAGTAATGAGATTTTGTATTAGCTGTTTATTTATGTTTTGTATATATATTTGTTTCTTTTTTTCTTTTATCTTAAACAATAAAAAATGAATGGAATAAATGATACATTTTATATACAAAAAAATTTTTGTATTAATATATTTTTATTTAACTTTAACATAAGCCGAATACTTACTAAATCCTCACGATTCGTGAACGGAACCTATTTTGGATATTTAGAGTTTATTTTCACTAACATAGGAAACCTCGCTGTTTGTTTACGAGTTTCATAATATCGCATTACCCGTTTCTTAATTAAAATGAAGGGCGAAGGCCACTCTAGCTCCTTCTTTATGCGACACAGCTGTCGCAATTTTCGACGTTACTTAGTTACGGCTGCCTTAAGGAGCAATGAATTATTCATAAAATCACGCCTTTTGTACAAAATGTTGCAAGTAATTAATGAGACGTGACATTATTTTTAACAATCAAGATAATATTTATTAAAAGCTATTGAATCCGTGGATAAATATTTATTTATTTAAATTTAGTGATAGAAACAGTGTGTAATGGCGGGGCACGAATATCCATAACCTCATGGCGTAGCGTGGATGTCGTAAGAGGCGACAGAGAAGAAGAAACTACGAGGCGAGCAGCAGCGTCTTCATAATAACAACTAGAAAATGAAAAACGGTTGCCAACTCTCCTGTCAAGTCTGGAAACTATGGTAAATATCCAGGCTTATGAGACACTTTAAGTGGGACACCTATGTTCAGCAGTGGACGTTAATAGCCTGTTATGGATAAAAATAGCGATATCCAAAAAAACAGCGACGGGCACAAAGTTGAAAAGAGCTTTGGAGTTGTGTAAACACAATTTATTGGGATTTCAATACAGTATATATTATTTACCATACATGAAACCTTTATCGAAAATCGAACCAAGAGGCAATGCAGTGGAAAAGGGGAGACAGGGTGGCTGTCTCCCTTTAGGATAACAGTTATTGACAGCCCACCGTCTTGAAAAAAATACGGTCATTTGTAAAAGTTTATACATAGTTTATAAGATAAAGCGCGGGCATACAATTCACTCAGACAAATAACATAATCTATCAATAATAAAAAAAAACCTGAATACCACAATTTAATTCAAAATATTTTCAAAAGTTTGATAGCTCTATGGCGCAGTGGCTTAGCAATAAGTTGCAGCGTTAAGGGCCGCGAGTTCGAATCCCGCACGGAAAAAGTATTTGTATGGACTACAAATATTTTTTCCGGGTCTGGTTTTTTGGCCTTGTAAAATTTATGTATGGAAACTGCCCCACGATACATGATAAAATCCTGGTGTTAAGGTAAGGCTTTTAAAAAAAAGAGACAATTAATATAATATAAGAACTGGGTCGAGCGCATGTAATTTTGCTACTATTGCAAGTGAGCGTACATTAATTGATACTTTTTAAGAGATTAGCTCATCAAATTTTTCATTGATTAATTCTACGCTATTCGCGTAAAAATTTAATAAATCGTCTGACAAAAGTTATGTTTTTTTTTATAAAAGGAGCGTAGGGATAGGACTCTTTTCTACCTAGGATTCCGTCTAGGTTGATTGCTAGAGTCGCCAGCTTTTTCCTAGAAGTAACATAAAGTATTTCTGATTTTAAGGAGAGTAACAAAGTGGCTTTAAAAGAGTATTATATAATTTTTAAATGTATTTTGTGGTAAGTAATGGCTATTTTATGTCATGGCTGGCACTAGTAACCTTTGTGGCAAAAGTCAGGATTAAGCCAGTAAAAAGAATCTTCGGTTCTCCACACTCGCCATAAGAAACACAACAACATTAAGCTACTTTTTATGTTGGTATTCTTTAAGGATATGTTCCTTCCCGGTAGTACCGACCAACTTCTACTGCAATCATAACATAGCTGCAGCGTGCTATGTGCTATATGTAGCTATACCTAAGTAACATAGTGCTATGTGCTATATGTAGCTATACCTAAGTAACATACAGAGGGAGGGGTTTAAAAAATAATAATGCTTCATTTAGCCTAGACATGGCTCCTAGCTACTGTTTTATTAAAATACTATTAAAAAGTACTTGCGGGGGCGTAGATTTGAAGACTTACAAATAGTTTATCAAAGATGTTAAAGTAGGTTTAACTTGAAGGGGACTATATTCAATTAATTATTGTTACAAAAAAAGAGAATACATAAATAAGAGCTAATTAGGCAGAATATCAATATTAGTCCTTAAATAGACAAGACAGTCTCAGTATCTTTAGATATACAGCAAAACTTTTAAAACGTTAAGTGGGACCTGGATAAGTGAGAAACCTCCATAGCTGGAACTTATGCTTAGGTCCCGGCACTGAATTACCTCTGTTAGTGGGACAAAACAAACCTCTAGGTATATCTGGGATTAGATCTTTCGATTTTATCTTCATAATTACCTCTATAATTGAAACAGCGAGTATATTTTACCTCTTTTACTAAGACTATATATATTGTATACCGTTTTGTTTACTAATTATATTCTTCCCGCAAAATCCGCACTTGACTAATTGTGTAAAAGTGACCTCCAGTTTTAGTTTGGTTTTGTTATTATCCGGAAGTTTATGTTTCAAAGGTGTTAAAACTTTGCCTGTGAATTATCAAAATAATCAAAAAGCTTGGATGACATTTATTATTTTTGCCGATTGGATGAAGAATTTGAATCAAGTAATGAAGTCCCAGAAACGAAAAATTTTGATGTTTGTTGACAATTGTACAGATCACAATAATATGCCCGATCTAAATTTATAACTTTGAAAAACATCTTACAGCTGATACTTCCAAAAGCAAACTAAAATAACAGAGTTTTTTAATTGACGCATTCTGTATGGATTTATGTATTGTTTATAAAAAAAAATTGTTAGTAGCTTTTTTGATTGTTAATATAGATTAGAACTCATGAACATATTTACAAAATGCGTTATATTATTTAATAATCACACCTCTATAACTGAAATAACCTCTATTCTCACGGCTATTAATGGAACCCTCTGTAAATGAGACAGATATTTATGTATACCTGGATATCTGAGACATTGGGTAAGTGGCATACCTCTATAAGTGAGACGAATTTGCAGGTCCCTTGAGGTCCAAGTTATCCAGGTTTCACTGTAATACTGTTGAAAACCGAGTCCCGAACTCTTTTCAGTAGGGATACTTTTACTCCTCCTGGCGTAAATATATACAAAGTAAATATTCCAGATCCTCTACAATATGGAGGTGATCCCTACAGTATTTTAAGGATAATACTGTATTGGACGTAAAGTATATTAATGTAGACAATACTTGCCAGAAGGCTTTAAAATCTGATTTTGATTGTTTCAAGCAACAAGCATAAGTCCGAAAATGGGCGAACATATTACTTCGGACTGCTTCCGTTCTCTCTTAATATCGAGACCATGTTTAATAACGCAAATGTGCCAGACAGTCAAATGGTTTAACGATGTTTAGAGTGTAAAAAACATTAGTAGGACACTAATTACTATACCATATTTAAACTCATGAACCTTAACATATGAATCGCAAACTAGTGCACCACTAATTTCCTTAAGACCATTGATTGCACACTGCTAAGCTCCTTGACCAACTATTTGATATAAAGGTTGAAGAGGACATATAAAGTTAGCCCCTCTTGTTTAACCCCATACTCCAATTTGCATGATATGGGAATGTGTGATTCCAGTTAGAGTGACCAATTAGTTTGATACCTAAAAGTAAAGCAAAATAAACGAATACCTAAAAGTAAATTTACTGCCTGTACACATACGTTCTACTAATACACAGATCTCTAATTTTTGAGGGAGTTATAGAGTAATAATCACCCGCGCTGCTCTAGTGCACGTTGGACGATTTTATATATATATATATATATATATATATATATTATATATTATTCCTGAAACATGCAGGTTTGCTCGTGATGTTTTCTTTCACATAATCCGTCCTTACCCACTCGAGGTGGTGGAAAAGCGTATGCATTGCCCCATGTGGAAAAAATCCATGTGAGAAGGCTTGATGGATGGATGTCACAGGATGCCGTATGAAGGGCTGTATAAAAGATTCAGGAAGCTAGCATATATTGAACTTTGTTTAAATACTGAGGGTGGGGATGGGGCAAAGCATCGATCATTATGTACCTATATGAAGCGTCGATAATACAGTATCTAAGTTTATACACGTAGCCGCAGCGTTGCGGGACCGCGGGTTCGAATCCCGACAGATACATGCAATTATTATGCCCTACTAATAATTGTTTCGGGTCTGGATGTTTATCCATATTATGTTATTTATGTATATATAATGTATTTTTGATGCAGGGGAAAATCCTATTGAATTTGTAGATGGGGGCGTTAAAAAAATATTTTTAGACAAATATATTTTGAACTCTAGTCAGGTATTTAATGTTAGTTTTTTTTCTTTTTCTTTGTCAGTCCACAACAGTTCTAGCAATTGGCAGCAATAAATTTCCAGTTGAATTAGTGATTAAAGTACAAAATGTGTCGCACGTTTTACGCTGCTTCCTGTAGTCGATCTGAATATTTTATATCAAGTTTATACGAGATGGTATACCAGCTGGAGACCACAAAATCGTTCTGGCCCTTTCCCCAACCACCTTTTTGTAGAAGTAATAGTGACGAACAAGCATTAAGTGCACTTAGTGGTGGGTGAATGCTTTAGCCCGTAGACGTCCACACTAATCTACAGGATTGTTGCCTTTGGTTTGACATCTATGGGCTATAATTAAGAATGAAATGCAAATGCATTGTCAATTCTGAGAACTAAGATGGAATTCTTCTTTCATCAGTGAAAAGGGTCTCCGGTTCTCGTCATTCACTATACGAAACACACAGCTTTATATTGCTATTTTATGCTGGAATTCCGTGCGTAGTCCTTCTCCGGTGGATTCGACCCATTCCTGCTGTACCTATTAATACACTGCGCGTGCCTCTACCATGAAGCGAAACCCTCGTGAGATGAGTTCTCATAAGCCGCAACCGTACGGCAAATTAGTCTAATTATAATAAGATAACTTACGTAACGTGTTAATAGAATTAATTAATTATTAAGGAATGAAAGCTCGTCGCAATTAAATTAGTTTGTAAATTTACATAGCAAGATTTAATATCAATGAAACAAAAGCCACACAAGAGAGAGTCAATTAAATGATTCACTTGATTAATTGCTTTTAAAATTGAATGTGACGTAATTGTTTTAAAAATTAAAGTAAAAATAAATATAACAATGTGTTTTTAGTGGTAATAATAAATTTATATTTTTGTATCATATTGATTTCTTATATTTATGCAAATACTACACATGGTATAAAATTAATTTTACGGATTTTATCGCGTTTAATTTTAATTTTTTTAATTCTTAATATTTCGAGTACTATACACCGCTACTAGTACGGTACATAGTACGTATCCACTACCCTATACCATCCCGTGGGTGTCGTAAGAGGCGACAGAGGGAAACAAATCAGGATATGGGCATCAGCGTTTTCGTAGTAACGACTTAAATTAAAAAAAAAAACTTCGGTTGCCAACCCGCTTGCTAAGCGTGACAAATATGGCAAACATCCTCTCTATAAGTCAATCTATGGGGAAGGCCTATGTCCAGCAGTCGACTTTAGTAGGCTGTGACTTTTTCGTCGTCTTAGCGTCTCTACCTATACTCCTGATAAACATGCGTGAGAGTTTATTAATATATGTTTTGATTAATTCTTATAATATACTTCTTTTTTCTTTTTATAAAAACGTTACCCCCACACTAGGATTTTCTCCTGTATCGTGGAGGCAGTTTACAAACACAAATTTCACAAGGACAAACATCCAGACCCGGAACAATTATTTGTAGTCCATACAAATACTTGTTCCGTGCGGGATTCGAACCCACGCCCCCCAGCGCAGCAACTCATTGCTAAGCCCCTGCGCCACGGAGCCGTCAAATATTGATGCCAGAGTTAATTCCTTTTGCTTTTAAAAAAGAAAACGATATAAAACACTGACAAAAATATATAATCACTAACGTGAGTAGCCTTTTTAGATTTGGCTACTTAGCATGCCTGCATTAATAAACTTACAGTTCAAACACATAATTTTGCCGAACTGAATTTTAATTTGTAAATGTCGGAATAGGAATGTACCTCAATAATGTTGGTTATCACTCCATCTCATTAGGATTCACCCTGCTACGTCCCTTACCAGAACTGGATGGTAATCGAGAATCTATATCTTCCCTATAAGCTGATGGTTTTTCAAACTATGTATTTGGTACAAAAAACCTGTTCAAAATCGTGAAGTAAATATTTTGCAGTCTTTCAAATGAAAATTTTACAATTATAAGATTATACGTGATTTATTACACATCTTCGCATTAACTTTTTTAACCCGTAATAAAAAGGTATAGATTGTTTAACTATAACATATAAATATTATATATAATATATAATAAATATAATGTGAAAGATATACGAATACGAAAAGAATAGCCACAAAAGAAGCAAGTTTCAAATAGGAGAAAACTTGTTCAGAGCAAATTTTATTGCTTTACTACCAAAGTAAATAAAACGCCGAAACAACTGTGTGAAGAATCTTTTTCAGTAAAGTGGTAGCCGTAAAATCTTCAAACTACAGCTTTATTCCTTTGGGAAACATTAAAAGAAGAACTGCGGTTAAGACGAGCTCGCAACTCAAATAAATAAAAAGTATGTATATATACGTATAATATTTCGCTCATATACACTTGTATGTGATAAGCCTTAAACTAATTTTATATTTTATTTGTTTTAATGCATATATGCTAAAATAATTTAAACTAGTTTATGTTATCGTTAGAGTTATTATATCAGTAGATAAACCTTTATAAACGCTTTAAATAAACAACGATTGAACAAGCCTTTCTGTCTTATGACCAAAAGGAACCCCATATGCATTCCTTACCTCAATACTGCATGAAAAATCTTTACATTTGAATTGAATTGAAAAATTGAATACTTGATATTCACTTATCAGTAATTTTCAAACATTAATTTTCACTTTATATTGATTATGTATTTTTTTACTACTAGTAACAAGGTGCACGAAATTAAGAATTATAAAACGTAATAGCTTTTTTTTACACAAATATGACAATAATAAAATGAATATTTAAATTATTCAGATTCATAATTTTAGTATATTGCAATTTATGCACATGAGATTTATTCGGAACAAATCTTATTATTTTGGTAAGAGTTATTTAACTTCCTTGTCTATATTTTTTTTGAGTTTTTTTTTACATTTATTACTTAACATCAAATATACAATATATATGACTGTGGTAAAAAAAAGAACCAAAAAAAAACAACTTAAATTATCTTCTGTCGTCTTTTATGATTATACAAATCGTCAACTCATAATGATAACCCAAGAAGTTTACAAATTTTTCACCATGATATAAAGATATAAAATTTAATTAAAAATTATTTTTGTATATATATTTATTAAAAAAATATGAAAGCTAAGCTCCAGGACAAATAACAGACTGGCTATTTTAAAAAAATACTAGTGACTATATAAGCTGAACATATTGTTCTTATAAGTTTTGTTCCAAAAAATATAATACCATACAATAGGTTTATTAATTTAAAAATTAAAAATACTTACCTTATTTTTTCAGATCATAATTCCAACACCAAAACTGTCTTATCAGTTCACTTGAAACGAAATGTTTGAAACTTCGTAACTGAACGTAGGCAGTATACGCGTGTAACGCCTCCAACGGTCTACCGTCCACTGAATTTCAGGTCCATACTAAATTTAGCTCTACGTGAAGCTAGTAAACATGCGCAAAGCGGTCGTTTAAAGCTTTCAGCGTGGTACTATTATTAACATTCACTGGTATGGCATAAAAACCATTATCACAATAATGTATCCATATCTTTTAGTGTTAGTGTTATTACTTTGCGATATTAATATATTTTTGAAATATTTTTTGGCCTTGTACTTTACGCATGATTTTTAGGCAAATATACACACACACATATATATATATATATATATATATATATATATATATATATATGTATATGTAATTTATAGTATACCCAAAACTCTAATATATGGAATTGTAGCCGATGTGGAACAAATGTGTTATTATTATGTATTTAGACAATGATGATGTTGGTAGGGCTACTCTTCTGTTCTTAATAAAATAAATCTTTTTTTTCGAACTAGTGCTAATTAAACAAAAGAGGGACTTTCAATAAGTACTATTTCTAATCTTTAGTGAATAAAAAAGTTTCTGTTTCCGTTACTGTTTCTTCTTTCGGGTCAGTCTGGGTTATAACCGACATACTATATCTGTAGTCACTAGATAAGAAGCAACAGCAACAACATGTTGGGTTTTGGATTGAAGGAAGGAAGCCAGCATAAATCCAGCAAGTATAATTAAAGTGTGAGGAATATCATCTTAGTCTCCAGAGAACTAACTAACACACGAAATGCAGAATTTTCTTTAGTTGAAGTTAGTTGATAATATAAGAAATAAAGTTCACTGCCAGACAAAGCCAGATTTCATACATGAATTTCACTAAGACTAACGTCCAGGCCAACAAACAATTATTTGTAGACCAAACAAATACTTAGCGCGGCTCTCAGTGTCACAATACGTTGCTAAGCCACTGCGTCACTGAGTCCTCTGTGTTCATATCTAACTATAGATATTCTAACTATCAATAATATTAGTATAGTCTAAAATCTTTATATCCTATATATATATAAATTTAATCGTCTAACTATCGATAGTCGCCATAATTCTTTGTAATTCGCTCGACAGGCAGCTTTTTGACTATCGCAGTGCTAGACTTTTACCCTTTGCCGCTTCTTCCCGTTGCCGGGCTCCATATTTTACGTCGGACAGAAATAAGATGGTTTTACCACCATCTTGTCGAAGCCATAAGTTTTCTGGCATTTCCCATACTTGCCACTTGTGACACCCATGGGACAAAATACGGTGATGGTTTCTTTTACGCCTCCACCAAACCGCAAAAAAAGTATGAGAAAATTAATTTATGTAACTATACAATAAGATACCATTATATAGATCATAAATATAATATTTGTGATATAAATATTAATTATCCAATTCTTCTCTAGTTCGAACATTATTCTAACTACGAGTAATTATGTGTCTGAGATCCGTAAAAAAACAGACTTAGAAAATCAAGGTGGTTTAAATATCTCGACAATCATTTATCAAGAGATTCCTTAATTACGTAGACCACTGCTAAAAATGAGTAATCCTTAAGTATAGTATAAGATTTAGGTTCTAGCATATGATACAAATATGTCACTTCTTAATATATGTTACTTTTTACCCGCGACGGAACGGAGAAGGTGTATGTATTTAGGGTGAGAGGTTGTTTGTTTGTGTGTGCAAACGAATGTTCCCATTTATCTCCAAAACGGCTTAACCGATTCCAGTACGGTTTTCGGCAAAGGGTTTATGACTCATCGGCAATGGTTCTTAGGTAAATATTATGGTGTTAGCTCGCCAATAGGCGCTGCAATGAACATTTAGGGTGCAAACAAATGTTGCCATTTATCTCCAAAACGGCTTAACCGATTTCAGTACGGTTTTTGGCAAAGGGTTCGTGACTCATCAGCGATAGTTCTTAGGTAAATGTTATGGTGTTAGCTTGCCAGGGGGCGCTGCAATGAACATTTAGGGTGCAAACGAATGTTGCCATTTATCTCCAAAACGGTTTGACAGATTTCGATACGGTTTCCTGTAAAGGGTTTGTGGCTCATTGACGATGGTTTTTAGATAGGAGTTATAGTGTTAGCTCAACCATCACCATGCTCAATGACCTCAATAGTGTCTCCCAACAGATAGGTCTTAAGATGAACATGGACAAAACAAAGATCATGTTTAATGTCCATGTCACACCTATGCCGGTAGATGTTGGGAGCACTAAGCTCGAAGTTGTTGACGAGTATGTTTACCTGGGACAAATATTCCGACTAGGTAAGTTCAACTTCGACCGAGAGGTCAATCGAAGGATTCAACTCGGCTGGGCAGCGTTCGCGAAACTAAGACACATCTTCTCGTCAGATATACCTCAAAACCTTAAAACAAAATTGTACAACCAGTGCGTGTTGCCAGTGATGACTTACGGATCTGAGACGTGGTCCTTCACTGCTGGCCGTATGAGGAAACTCAAGGTCGCTCAGCGAGCTATGGAGAGGGCTATGCTCGGGGTTTCTCTGCGTGATAAACTTAGAAATGAGGATATCCGCAGTAGAACCAGAGTAACCGACATAGCCCAACAGATTAGTAAGCTGAAGTGGCAGTGGGCCGCCCATATAGCTTGAAGAACCGAAAACCGATGGGAAAGAAAGGTTCTCGAGTGGCAGCCTCGTACCGGTAGGCAAAGTGTAGGGCGACCCCCCACGAGCTGAAGTGACGACTTGGTAAGACATGCAGGAAGTTGACGGATGCATGTGGCTCAGGACCGTGCTTTGTGGCATGCCTTGGGGGAGGCCTATGTTCAGCAGTGGACTTATGAAAGTCTGTAATGATGACGATATAAATATATATACATTTATACATTTCTCTTAAATGATTCTGTCAATTGATAAAAACCACATCAAAATCTGTTACGTAGTTTAAAAGATCTAGGCGTACAGACGGCGGAAAGCGACATTAAAAGTTTAATTTTTTTTAACACCCCCGCACTGCTCTTTGTGGGTGGAAGTTCATAAACCCCATTCTAGGTAAATTTAACCCGCCGAAAGGAATATTCTGGCCTAGTTTCATATAAGAGCTATAATTTAAATATTAGCTTTTTTTACCCCAACCTCTCATTTCTTCTTAGCTGACCTCTACTCGGTGAAAGGAATATCCTAAGTCCTGCCTTTCAAATATCTAGGCCTTACGGTTCCAGGAATATCGTGATGAGTCAATACATAAGCGGAAATCTCTTATATACATATATAGATTTAAGGTTCTTAGTGATCACTATGTTAATGCCTCAATAATAGGTCCAGATTAAAGACAGCTTTGTGGCTTCTCTTCAGCTTTTGCGATTTGCGACCTGCGCAACGTGCTTCTCAATCGCTCTAACTCTTCCAACGCTGTGCTATTGTATGGGTTGTGGAAGAGTTTTCGTTGATTTAGATCAGATATTACTACGCGAGTAACTTAGTTCTCTAAACATTCTAAAATAAAAAGCAAAATTTAAAATTAAAAAAAAAACCCACGACGGATGTAAAAGTTGTAATCGAAAAAGGATAAACATATTGAAAAACCCCCGACTAAAAAGAAGTAAGTCACGAAAGATAAAAATAAAAAGTTATTAAAAGGGTTGATTTACCGCGGGGTCTCTCATTATGAACAACTAATTATGTCTTTCCTTAGTCCTTCCTACCTTTATGTACCTATTAGTTTGTCGTAGCGATAGACACAGCAATAATATAAAATTAGGTACTACACCTATATTCACCTATTAGGTAATATACTTATAAATAAAAAAAAACCGTCGGGGCTGCCATTGCCAACTTTGTTCCCTATTTCAATTTAGAAGAAAAGCTAAGAAATGCAGCCATTTATATCAATTAAAGACTACATTTATTTACGTATTCGCCGTCATTTCAGCTAGTCACAAACTCATAAAAATGTACAATTTTAGTTCATTTCAGTGCAGGGAATGGCAGCCCCGACGGATTTTTTTTGATTTATAAGTATAGTAGTAGTATTTTTAATTTTGCTTTTTATAAATAAAATGTCTAGTAATTTTCTATCGTTATGTTGAATGGGGCTTAATTTCTACAAATGAATCCCATTCTATTTAAAATATCGTTAATTTGCTGTCGTACAACGTTTTAATTAATGGCTACGTCTGAAGTAAAACTGTCAGAAATAAAAGGAGGAGTTTGAAAGGACCCAGGAATGGGAGGTATATAGTCTGTAACTTTACTTTTTAGATTGACGTTTAATGATGCTTGTATACAATATGTAACAAAAATCCTGCGGTTTAGAATCAGACTGCAAACGTATATAAATTACTACTTCAGAAAACACGACCATAAAGAAGTTAAATCAATATTGAATAATTTTTTTATTTGCAAATTGTATGAGGTTTTATTGACTCCGCATTAGCTGGGGAGTAAAAGTATTTTCAAAGACCCCGCTTTACTGATGCGCGTGACATTTGGAGGCTATAAAACCACATAAATTCTTTAATACAAATTTATTTAGGTTCAATATAATTTTTATATCGTCGTGTTTTCTGAAGTACAGTTATTTATATAAATTAATTCTTCTTTTGAATATTGATTCTGATAACGCACTTAACGGGAAGCAGAGGTTTTTGTTACGTGTTGTATAAAATCGTCGGCACAAAACAAACATGCCTAGGAAACGAAAGTCTTAATTCCTGCATCTTTATAGGTCATTCAATTCTTATATAGCACGTAGTTTTTCTGACAACGATTTCGTTATATTGCTCACTAAATATAGCATCGTCGTAACCATTGTAATTGTTGGTAATTAGGTACAAGCTGTAATGATCGCATATATAAATAATACTTTGCACCGATAAAGAGTGGTAAAATTAAAAATTTTGTGAACATCATGAATGTAGTCGAAGTCAATTAAGTAGGCATTATTAAGGATAACTCAAAAACTATTGGTCAGATCTTGATCAAATTTATATTGGAACCAATGAAAAGCATCACCTTCCAATAAAAAAAAAAACGAATCACTAAATTCGGTTCACCTTGAAAAACATTTAACTTTTCTCGTTTCCTGTTTTAATTTTACATATTTTATAGGTTTTTAAATCAGAAACGGTTACATTTAATTATGTATGTACCATGTATGTATATATAAATGTATATAGTATTAAGTAAATATATGTATAAATTCATATATTAAATATTGTATGTATAATGTATATCTATATTATATATTTCTGTAATTATGTTTATAATATGTATCTTAGTTTGTAGTAGTAGTTATGGTAATATTATGTAGAAATAGATATTTTTAACTTAGCTGTTTGCAATTTGCACCCACAATATCTTCTCTGCCTAGCCTGGACATAGACTTGTAGAGAATGCCCTGTTGCATTAAGTCCACCTATTTTCCATTGGTGTGCAAATAAAGCATTACAAGAATACAGTCGAATTGAGTACTTTCTCCTTTTTTAAAGTAAGTTAATTTATTAAGTCTTATATTCACATGTCTCCTGGGGAAAACCAGTATTTAGTAATTTTTAGTTATATAATAGTAATATATAGAATTTGGTAGTTAATTGTTTACAGTAATTCGTGACAAAAGTAAATAACATTAAATGCTTACATATTTATGTAAGTATACAAAATAACGCTGTGTAGTGACGGCGTAAGAAAATCAACTAACTCATATCAGCCTTTGGTTGAAATTCGAGCAGACAGGGAAAAGGATCTGATAACAACTTCAAATAATAAAAAATGCGGTTATTACTTCACCGGTCAAGCGTCACTGTGGAAAATATTTCCATTAAGAAGCAATCTAGCCTATGTTCAGCAGTAGACATTCAATAGAATGTAATGAATAAAGGAACACAAAACAAGAAAAAGTAGGAAAAGCGTCAACAGAGTAGGTAGGGTCTGTTACGAGTAAGAGCCTTTTGAGATCCACTAGTAAATCGTGAAAAAATAATATCTACTTTGAAAATTGCTTGTGTCATGTCTGATATAACAATCCAACAGTCCAATTAAGCACACGTCGAAAAAAAGTATAAAATCAGATTTTTTTATCAGTAAGTGAGATCAGCTACGGGTACCGTTAGCAGAGAAATGTTTGTATTCTCATTAAAGTGACGTTTATTTCGGCCTCATCTGTTTTTCCCCTTAAAACTGCATAAAATCTCAGCATCTGGTTGCCGGTGTACCAAATTTATGATGACAGCAACACAATTTTCTGTTATTGGAGCGATCACACGAATGATCACCGCAACGTCGGAAACTTAAAATAAAATGAAATAAAATTCCTATAAAAAAACTTTTACTTTTCGACATAAGGAATTATATTTAGTTTGTCGAACGTCAATATGAATATAACTATATATATATATATATATATATATATATATATATATATATATATATATATATATATATATATATTAAGTTTCAAGTTTTAATTACCGTAATCCGACGTTATTGTTTACATTCTTTGAAAATATTGCTTCTAATATTAAATTTTAAATTATTCACATTTCTTTAGCGATGTGAATTTATTTTGTACATAGTCTAAGTGGCCAGATAATTTAGAACAATATTGGAACAAATAAAATGTGTTTAACACAATTATCGTTGAATTATGATTACGTTTTGTTGTGATTATCAGCATGTATCAGTCTTATCCATGAACGCTAAATCAGGCATAGGTAAGTAAGATAAACCGGTGGTGGGTTATGACGGAATACCGTCGTAAAATGGCAGCTTAATGCTGTTTTGCTTTATATGGTGAGAGTCGAGAACCGGAAACCCTTTTTACTGGATACCAGGGATTCTATCTTAGTCCTCAGGGATGGTCACGCAATTGCATTTAGATTCCTAATCGAGGATGTAAAAAAAGTCTCATTACTCTCTTATTTCTAAAAAGATTCTATAGAGATCCTCTGTGCTAATACTTTAGAGATGGCAACGCATCTGTAGCCTTTTTTGCTTGAGGTTGTTTGCAGGTTACAAGTACTGTAATATCCACTTACAATTACGTGTGCACTTTCAGCGCTTCTGTCACTCTTATATTTTACATTTACAAACCTTTTATTGTCTCATTAACTTTAATTATGCCATTAAGTGGCGCGGTAATTGAATCCACTATGGGCCGCAGCATCTACTTAGCATCAGGTGGACTGTGTGCTAATTTTATTCTATAAAAAAGACATGTGCTTCGAAGTTACGAGTACTTAATTTGGTAACCAGGTAAAGAAGATACTTTTATACATCTCCATCAGCCCGTAAAACCATTACGTACATGGACCTTTCCCGTTGGAGGTACGATTTGCCTTAATCGTCACGCCTGGCAGATAGATTGACGATCGCTAAACCAGGCGTTTCCAACCTTTGTTGCTGTTCTCCGTCATAGGTCTGGATATTTTTGCTTGTCTTTAACGAGATGTTTCTACCCGCATCTGTCAGCAGCAAAATTACCTTTCCGGCATTGCCTTCTATGACAACCACGGGGCCGTATAGGATTCTCTATAAACAAGGCCGCCACTAGGAAAGATATAAGTGGTAAAATTGAATTAGTATTCTTGGATCTAGCTGTATTGTTTCTGTATCTGGAATATTTTTCTACAAAATAAGGGTTACAAATGAGCACACAGTCCACCTGATGGTAAGTGGATGCTGTGGCCCATAGACATCTACATTTCTAATCTCGATTAAGTATCAAAATTTAGGTGCATTGTCACTTGTCACACCTGATAATTAAGATGGAGTGCCTCGCTTCCAGCAGAAAGGGTCTTCGGTTCTCTACACTTATGATACGAAACACAGAGAAACATGCATAAGCATTACGAAACAATTTAGATTTAAATTTTTAAAGTTGTAAATTTTGAGGCAAGTAAATTAAAACGCATCATACTCAGGCAAGTCCAGGTGCTATTGGAATCCAAAATACACTTAAGTTTTACATAGTTCAATTGATAATAAAAAATGAAAAGCTAAAAGTTATTTCGCGTTCTTAAAAAAAATTAATAAAGTAGAAACTGACTTCCATGAACTAAGAAGTATAAAATAATTTCACAATCACACACAGTTGGTGCTAAGATATAATGTACAGAAGAATTATAGCCCTACCACTCTATAACTGGGCTAAGGAATATCATAATTATGAAGTTGTCTAAAAGGTTACATTATTATTTGTGAAAAATTTTCTCCAAATTTATTTGGAACCACTCTTGAAGTATGCCCATTTAATAAAAAAAGGGAATCATCAAAATTAGTTATGAATTGATGACGATGTCTCGTACATACAAAAAGAAACGTACAGTTGAATTTTAAGCCTCTTCCTTTATTTAAGTCGACTAAATATTTATTTCAAAGTTGACAGTGACATCAGCAGGTTAAGGACATCAATCTTCCTCGCCTTTGTCGAGGCTTTGACCGTGTCCCTAAGTGCTGTCAAACACCAAAACGTCGTAATCATAAAATAAGTAAATATTCATTGCGACGAAATAAATTCGTCTTAATCAAACATTTTATACTTTATTCAATCGATTTTTTACCAAATAAAAACTAATTAAAACAAATTATTTTAGTTAGTTCATTCCATATTGTTCAAGTATTTATAATTTTAGGTATAATGTTTGAAAGTTTAACGTTCAACTTTTTATAATATCTAACACTGAACGCCTCTTAAAGTTGTACGTAACTAGTGATTATTTTAGTTGGTCTCTTAAACATGAAACAATGTTCCTCGAGGCGAGAAGATGGGGTCGTATTAAGTTTAAGGATTGACATAAATAAATTTAAATTATTCCACTAGAGACCCAACAAACTCCAATTACCTTTAGACCGCACCTACGCCAAGCAACTTTGTGTAATTCAACACTGATAGCCGTTGAAACTGCGGAAATTTGATGAAAACGAAGCACATTTCATTATAAGGTCGGTACACACTTTAAGATTATGAGAATTGTTTGTTGTTTACATGTCTCTATGTCAATGATATTTAATGCAATGTTTCTTATTAGAATGCTAACTCTTTTTATAATAACGTCTAATTATTACGGTGAAGTCTGAACATGATTTATTTATTAACTTTAGTGATATACTAATTAGCGCCTGAATGTATCAAAAATATATTGTAAAATAAAGTACCATAAAGTTACCCTTATAGTCTATCAAAAGTCCACTACTGAACATAAACCTCCCCATATATTGCTAGGCTGGCAACGGCAGTTCTTTTTATTTTTATTTGTTATTAGGAAGATGCCGCTGCCCATCACCTGGTTTGTTTGGCTCTATCGTCTCTTATATATTAGTTCGTATTCTTACACCGTAGTTGTTATTCTTGCACCACCACTAAACGGTAAAATTTTACCGTACTACCTTTTATTCAGTTATTAGGTAGATTGATATAAATATATCACACTACCTCATTACTACAAGCTATCATGATTTAATTCACCAGCATTTTTTGACATTTTTTGGTATATATTTATACTCATTGCTCATAATTCAAAGCGGTAATTAAATTTAACTAGTCCCTTTGTTACTCTGTTAAGAAGTCACGAAGATATGAAGACTAACTTTAGGATTAAATTTATCCTAATTGTCCCAAATTATATTGGCAAATATAGATAAGAGATAAAATTATTCTATAGGCTTTATTATATATATATATATAAAAGCTATAAGCTTTATTATATTCTAAATATGGGGAAAGAACAATTTTTACTAAACCACAATCATCTCATTTATCTAGTAAAACATTACTTATTGTCAAAAGTATTCATCAACCAAATTAGTTTGTCAAAGTTCAAAGTTCACTCAGTCACCCGTAAAATTCCATAGCTAAACATATTGTTGGGATAATTTTCCTTAATTGCACGAACGCTATAACATTTTCTGTGCCTGCAAGTTGGCTACAGATGTCCATGGATTGTAGTAGCCATCCATGCGAACTTTATGTTCGTTTTGTTCGGTATCTTACAAAACTACGTAAGTAAATCCAAATAGTTTTTGACATAATAGATACGTCCTTACAAAAATTTATTTTTTATTTATTGTTTTTTGTTAATTATATAAAATATTTTAATTTACTTTCATGTATACGCGACTTAAAAATCCGTAACTTAGTGTTCATTTTCTTCAACGTTCTTTTTTGTTCCACGAGATTTCAGTTCTTATAAAAGAAGAACAAAATTTAATTAAACTCCTCTACTTGCATAATAAAAACTCTTTGTCTAAAGATATTTTGTTTTTTGATCAGGAGGTAATGCGGTAATGTGTATCTGGTAACTAACTTGGTGGTAGAAATTAGACTGAACCATATGGGTTTGGATCCACTGACTGGATGAAGTATGTTGCTAGCTCGAGGGTATCACCATTAGGCTGACCAAACTACATGGCCGGTGCGGTGAATTCGTGCAAAATATTCAAGACGTTTTGAACAAATTTACCGATTTATTTTTGGTTGGTTTTGAAACAATCATATTCAACATCATCATTACCGCCCTTCACAACTACTACTAAGGAATGTGTAACCAGGCCATCACTCCATCTTGTGGTGAGAAACCTAGAATTCGCGCACTAGGAGGCTGCCACTCGAGCACCATGAAACAATGAAACAATGACCCATATAAACTATGATCAAAGACACACTTGTTCTCAATGTAGTACGGGAGCAACTTATATGATATTATAATTTCTTCAGTTACTCAATTGTGAAACTAAAACAATTGTTAAATGCAGCTTCAAAGGCACGTCTCTTTCAAAATAGGAGTTTCTCAATTTAACAGTGTTTTTGTATACATGGTACGCGATATCGTCAATTGAGAACCGATTTTTTTTAATAAATAATTTTTCAAGGGTGGTCCCTCAATTTAGAGAAGAATTGCATCCTTACGGGTAGAAATTATGGGATTGTTACCTTGAGTTTGCGATATTCAAAATAGGCCAAAAAATATTAAAATTCGACTTCTAAGAACTAAAAAAAGGCTTTGATTTTGATATACACCCTATGTCAGATGATTAAGCACCAACTAAGAAGCCGTTACACATATTTTTTTTTTAGTTGTGGATGTCGGGTTTTATTTTTTTAGTGTTTTTTTTTTTTAATAAAAATGGCTTCGCTCTTGTTTTGAGAGGCAACCTCGATGGAGAGAGCGTTTTTATTTTTTACCTTTCTTAAGCTCTGGTATATCTCGTCAGAGACCTCTTGTTATTGTTACTGGTGATCCCCTACCATAAACAGATACTTTGGTATCGCGGGTTATCATATTCGTTGTCCCAACTGTGTAGTAGAGCAACGCCGAGGAGAACTATACGTGGCCTTGAAACACCCTAACATCTTCTTGGGGCATGGGGGTTCGGAAGCACCCCCAGGACGAACTGAATTATCGGTTTAGCTGTAGAGAGTCCGTGGTTGTTTTCCGTTTGGAGATCCTGTGACCTCTCATCGACGTTGATTGTGACCACCGTGTGGTTTTAGTCGGTAGGAGTTCGACATAACTTGCCTGTTTCTCACTAGAGCAGCCATAAATTCAAGAGGATTTCCCTACGTAAAAATGCCGATAGGGGATTGCGGCATTTTCGAGGCATATTTGAGCAGATAACTCGCGCTAGTTAGCTAACCGCGCATTGAACACACCCTAACTTTACCTCTACTTTGCATTGGATATATAACAATACAGTTAATAAATTATATGCAGTAAATCCAAATAAGGATTGATTTAGACCAAAGCTTTAAGATTAAGGAATATATTTTTTTACATAAAAAATTTCTCTTTCAATTATAAAATACAGAAATTGCATAAAAAAACTTTTAATAAAAAAGTACTAGTGCAGTAATATACAGCGTTGTAAAGTTATTTTACTTGAATATGTAGTCAGTTGCCGAAAGTTTATACATATTATGTTAATGTATTATTTTGTAAAATCGTTATTTTATTATACTTTCTTTAAAAACTGTAATTATGTATCATAAGCTTACCGGAAGTGTTCGTGCTTTAAACCACTAAAACTTGTAGCAGTCTCAAGTGGAAAATGTACGGTTAGGGTAACAATAGGAAAAACGGATTCGGAATTAATTATTAATATTATTGACTTTAAATGACAATTTGTTTCTTGTCGAAGTGGTATTCGTTACTATAGTACTTTACATAGTAATGCATTTTATAATGAACTCGTGATATTTATGAATATTTGCCATGTTATTAATTAGTACGGTACTACGTTTTAATTATTGCAATAAACAAAGTTTTTTTGTACTTTTTCACAGAAAAGAAAAGAATTTGTAATAGCTGGTTGCCTTATCCGTTATTACTATTTAAATCGAATCATTTAATATCGTACTTTTTTTGAACTTTTATATATAATACCTTATATAACTTTAAGTGTAATAAACAACTAACTATTAATGTTTTTACATCGTCACGTTTTTACCCGACTGCCAAGTATGGGTTACATTTTTCGCGCATACTCATATCTTGTATATGTACGTTTGTAAATTTCTTTATAACCTCGTATCTTCTAAACGGCTGGATGGATTTCGACAGTTAAGGTATCGTTACATTCGTTTTAAAAGCCCAAGTGTTCATAGAAAGTTATTTGAAAAAATAAACAAAATAGCGGATTTTTGGCGCGAAATATTAATACGTTAATAAAAAAAAATTACCCAAACCTATCGAGTAGGGTATCAAAATAAAGGAAATTAAAAGGGATCACAAAATTTATATAAGTTATATCTTTAATTAAATAGAGATAATGAATTGGTTAAAAAGTTTTTAATGGCTTAACAAAAATGGGCCGTATTTGTGTCAGAACTCGTGCTATCATATAAAATTTAGTTCATAAGAGTGTGTCGGGTAAGAGTTTTCTATTTTCGATCTTGTTTCGGTCTTTTTAGTGCATTACTTTAAAACTGTCTTTTTGCAGTCGGGTTTTAGATTTTTTAATTATTTATTTTATTACGATGTTTTTCTTTAATATTTTATTTTGAGACAATCTAAAAGGTAACGAGCAACAACTAACATCTGAGTCTATTACAGTGCAGAGTAATTTTTGTCTATGGCTATTACTAAGCATTTTGTGTTCTGTATTATGTTGTTAAAAATATGTTCACGTTGAACAGTGAGTACCTTACCAGCGGAGTAAAATTAAACAATGTTAGCAAGACAAAGCAAGTGTAGTGGTAAGCCCTCGAGTGTTGAGCACGCCCTTTGTTCGGTCACCCTGTGTAGAGTTTCTTTTGGATATGGTTCAAGTTATCATCGCATTTAAAGCGATTATTTATTGTGATTATTATATGGCCTCACACTTTTTGATTTTGGAAATCACTACAGCCTAATTAATTACAGCTATTATCTCTCCCTCACAAAGGAAAATTTTTCTTTATATGCCAAAGGTAAAATGGATCACTTTATTTTTATTTTCTAAGCTCTTAATGAGAAGATGCTGCTGCCTATCTCCGGTTTCAATTTTCCTCTGTCGCCTCTTACGGCACCTATGGTATCTATATGATAGTGGATATTCTTACACCGACATTTCACGGTGAATAGGTTACGATATATGTTATTAATTATCAGTTTTCCCTTTGGCTTACAGTCAGGCTTTTCCCTTAACCAACTCTTATGGCACCTTCTACGAGGAATAATAGAGTCTATTATACCGTCTTTCAACTTACGAGATGAGAAACAGTGTTCCCATTCTTCTGTTATAATTTTGAGTTTTTTTTTCTGCCGACTTCCAAAAAGGAGCCGGTACTCAATTCGACTGTATTGTTTTTTTTTTTTCGTTTTTTTTATGTGTGTTACCTCAGAACTTTTTTCTGGGTGAACCGATTTCGATGATTCTTTTTTTATTTGAAAGCTGGTACTTCTCGTGTGGTCCCATATGAATTTGATCAAGGTCAGACCAATAGTTTTTAAGTTATTCTTAAATAACTTATATTGAAGTCGGCTGTACAAAATTTTTAATTTTAAATTATTTTGTATCATTGTAAACTTTACGTAGTTTAATATAAGGCTGAATATAGCATCGTTGGTCTAGTGGTCGTACGCATGACTGCATGTCACATGTTTTATTTATATTTTCGTATGTTCAAATCACGAATCAGGCTATAAGGGCGTCAAAAATTCCCTTACTGGGTTTTCCTGTCAAGAAAATCTCAATCTTGAAGTCAGGAAGGAGACGGTGTTTCAATCCCGTACATCGGAAAGCAGGTAAATCCGTTGATCCTGCACGTGATCTCTCTTCGGTCTTATCAAACTGTCATTCTGCTGGACTATGAGAATGAGAGAATAAAGAATGCACCTGTATTTGCGCATATACTCGGGCACTCGAGTTTTATCACGCGCACATAACTTGTTTCCGTTGAGACTTGGTGTTGTGACCGAAATTCAGTATGGAGAACATTAATATTATAAGGCAGCATATGAAAAGCATCTAGGGCATCATCACAGTTTACTACATCAGAATCTATTATATTATATTATTATGGTAATATATTATATTACTGTGGTATTGTACAAGCACTGGCTAATAATATTATAAATAAGGCGAATTATTTTACTTTTTTCTAGAAGCGCCATTCTTGCCTCGCAAACTGGGCACCTCAAATTAATCCATGAAGGTGGATTGGTCATATCCAGTCAAGAAAGCATTAACATTGCGAATATTTCAACACTGCGCTCAAATGAGACATCTGTGCAATGTGATCAACAGTTATCAGGTTAGTAATATCAAGATAGAAGTATCAAAAATGTATCATTTGTTACATTCAGCAGTTGTTTAAAAAATTAATATTTTATGATTGAAATCATAATATACAAGGTTATTTTTCAAAGAGTATCCAAATTTTATATTTAAGTTCAAAGATATAAATAACGATATATCGTTATTGTAGTTTTATGTATATACCAGTAAATAAGGCTTCTATTTTTAATCATCCCAAATTGAATGTTATTTATAGGCAACAACTACGCGTGTGCACGCTGCTCTATGTCCGATGCAATTCACAACGTTTTGCCGACCGTGCAAATTCTTACAAATGTGTGCGTGCCTAGTAAAATAGATAAATTTTAAAGATGATAAGGACAGAATTTTTGAGATTTTTTTATTAATTTTTCTTCACCATTCGCCTATATTAATTATTCAGAACCTCTGAAATTTTGGGCGTATATTGCAAAATAACACTATATAACACTGTATACTAATGAAAAATCACGTAGACTCGAATAGATAGTGATTTACCATCTCGTATATGTTAGATTCACAGCAGAAATCACCAATCTATATATATATATATTGTGCTCATTTTCTTCTCGTCATCTCGAGAGTAATAGCTGAAAATCAGTGTTTGCTCTGAGCATGTTAATCGTTCAGCTAGGACCCATTTGTCAAACTACAACACACATGTACATTTAGATTTTAAGTTTTTGTAAATTATTTTTTTCGTAATATGTACCTTTGTACTTAGTTTAGTCACTGAATTTACCTGTGTGATTGGAGAAACAAATAAATGTTTTATCTATCTATCTATCTTCCTGCAAAGTATAGCACTCACATAGCCAATCCATCTGCAAAGTGTAGCCCTTCCATCGCCAATTCGCTGCAAATTGTAGCACTTCCATCGCGAATCCACCGTGTAGGTGTTAGTATTAATTTGCTCATTTTTAACTGTCCGTTATAATTAACTATTATACGTGGACCTCTAATATTGTAGAGGTATAATCAAGTATTATACATGGGCCTCTGGGATTTGCTGCAAGTACTACCAAATTGCAGGTGGATTGACGATGGAAGTTCTTCACTTTGCAGGCAGATCGGCGATGTAAATGCCACACTCAGTAAAACATAACATTATAATCGCTCCCGCTAGTAACTTGTTCCTATCATACGGAAAGCAGTCTCTTTAAACCAACTGTATAAGATTTCTGTTGTGTATTACGACTATGTCTGTAGGTGTTGCTTCCTTAACATTCTCGAATTTATGTAACACTTTTATGAATAAAAGTAATAGAACTCGTTTTCATCCAATTCACTTCATAAAATTTGCCAATTCAATTCATAAAGTTGAATAATAAGTTAGTGTTAATCTTTTTACATTTGAACTTGGCCAGTGTATTGTATATATCTGTATGTAGGTGCACATTTAAAGGAATTCCAGACGTCTCTAAAATCTCAAATTTTGTAGAACTATGAAGAACCAATTTAAATACAATAATTTCATGACAATGACCAAGTATTCTTACTAGGATCATCATAGCTCATACAAGTCCATATCGGCAGTAGTTCAAAGTGCAGCGAGCTACTCGGACTATGTTTAACCAAAAATGGGCTCAGATAGAAAATTGTGGAGGAAGTGTTAGGTGGCAAATCCATCGCCTGCATAATCACAATCCCCATGTCCCATTAGTCACCGTTTAAGACATACTATGCAAGTAACGCAGTTGGCACACTCTTGTTTTTGTAATAACATATACATCCACATAAACATGGGACCTGTAATCCCCAGACTAACATGGAACTCATCTTTATTATCACATGTTATGTTATAAAAATATAAGTTACGTCATAAATATTTATTATTAATATATACTCGTATTATTATAATATATTATTATAAATATCGTTATGTTATAAATGTACTTACTTATAATTATATTGGATGAGTTCTAGTTTAGTATTGAGAATAATTTTATAAGAAATTATACCGGTTCTCTTACTCCTTAAAGAAGTACGCAATAATAAGTGTATTTCTGTTTAGTGGTATAGGTAAAAGGTCGATACCACCTTAGATGGACTTTTAATGTTTGAGTATCCCTCTGTTTTTGATCTTTAAATTTTCTGCCGCTGGAAAGAATCTTCCATCTCTCGTGGGAAAAGTGAACCTAAAGTTTCTCATAACATTCTAAAACCAGTTGACCTTGCAATTTTAAATATCTTTGATTTTTTATCCTTTTTAGGGCATACTAAGTCTCACCATGCTTGCTATAAGTAAAATAGAAAATAGATGCTGTGTTCCATAGACTTCTACATTTATCCTCGATTAACAATCAAAATGCAGATGCTTTGTCAGTCCTTAGGACTAAGATGGAATACCTGGTTTCAATTAAAAGGGGTGTCCGGTTCCCTTATCATACGAAACACAACAGCATTAATCTGCTATTATTATTATTTATTTATTTATTTTAACTTTTATGCACATAAATAAAAAAATGTACATATGGCGGACGTAAGGCCTTAAGGCATTCTCTCTCAGTAAATCATTAGGCTAAGCAGATATATTATTGCCTGAGAAATTAAAAAAATAATATTTTGAAGACATGTGAAGTCTGCCAACATGCATTGGGCAACACGGTAAGCCATTTTACGAATGGGAAGAGGCCTGTACCCATGCGTGGGACGTGGGGAAAGGCTGACGTACCCATATTGATAGCTCCAGCTATAACCGTTTTTAGCACTAAAGATAATGGATATTTTATTATCCTACATAAACTACATACAACTTAAATAAGAAAGGTATTTTAACCTAAGTCAATAGTTTGTTCTTCTGACTATAATATTACCTGGCACATACAGAACAAACGGGAAACGGAGGAAAACTATAACTAGATTTGTTCTCTCGTATACTGATGTGAAAAACATCCGACACGTGTCTTCTTTTCCAACGAACTGACGGGACAGTGAGACTGTTCAAGTTCCTAACTAAAATTACAATAAGAATTTAATCAAAATTTTATAGAAGGGCATATTATATTTGAATAATTTCAAAGCCCTAAGAACTTCAGGCATGTCCTATAGTCCCGTTACGACACTTACATTATGAGAAGAGTTGATTTATTTTCTTTCGACGCCACTATAATTGGGTACATAATAATCGAATAAACTAACACTCTCAAATAAGGTTACTTAATGCCTTTTTCAATCCAATTTGATACAAAAACAATATAATCATTACTTTTTTCCAAGTGCTACTTTATGGTATAACGTGTAGTCATAAAATAACTGAACGGAATTGAATCTTATGTCTCTCGGAACAATGACGTCGGCGTATGTATATAAAGTTTGGTGCCGCGTCAGCGTGCCGATGACACCTTTTGTTAGAATCCCTTTGTTAGCTGCACCCTTGTTTCTCTGTTTATTTGTTAAATGAACTTTCATTTAATGGCTAACATGTTAGCCCGAAATGAATTAGAACGAATATTTCGTTTCTTTTTAAAAGATTTTTTGTACAACCAATCAAGAAACGGTTATTTGCATCGAATAATTTATTAACTACCAACTGCTTATTATAAATACCTAGTGAAGCCATGCAGCATATTATGGTTGTAGCACGATTGAGTCGGCGCTGTCGAGAAAAGACAAGCCATCAAAAACATAACTTGTAAAAAAAATTACGTCTCGCAACTCAGTTTTTCTACCGTAAAAAGTTGTGAGATCCATGCAATACCAAGTCGATTATTTTATTCAGTCCATACTTAAGGGTCCTTCTGTCTTAAGTAATTACGTAATTAGCTAACCTAACAACATCTTATAGTGACCACATCAATACTAAAAATCTTTTATATTTTAAATAAATAGATTGACTTGGACATATGCTTACACAGAATACTAAGGTGAAATAGCTAAATGTTTCATATGGTAGAGTGTAGAGAACCGGAGACCCTTTGTTCTGAAAATTGATTGAGGAAAAAGAGAAAAAAAAATTAATTGAGGCTAAATGATGTCTATTGAAAACAGCGTCTACATACTATCTGATGGACTCTGTGCTCAATTGATAATGTAATAATAAAAAATTCGCTTATAATATAAAATAATATATAAAATAATAATAATGGTGGCTTGTGCTACAACAAAGATGAAACACTGATGAATAAAACTGATATTTTTATTACATTTTACAGTACATATTATTATATAAAAGTAATAATATCTTAATTTGAAGTCACGGAATCTTAATGACAAATACAAAATTAACATTTTTAAAAGTATCGCTAGTGAAGCTACACTTTCTTTTATCACAACGTGCAATTTGAACGAATTTTTGGTTCACAAAGTTTTGACAGGTTTTTCTTGACTTGGAGGGATGTAGAGTTTGTTATTTTTTAAGTTTTATAATAATTTTATATTTTCTTATATATATTAATATAAGATAAGTGAAAAAATTTATAAAAATACTTTTTACAGAAGTAATACAGAATTACAGATAATATTTCTTATAAGTAATCAACTACAACATATTTTTCACCGAGTTCAAAAAATATTAATTTCCTGTTCGATATTTTTTTTTATATTAAGAGAAAGGACAAGAAGTTATAAATACTATTGAGACGTCATTCTAGGTGCAACCTTGAATATGTGATATTTCTTAGTCCTCACGAACGATTAAAAATTAAACTTTAAATAGAAAGTTAATTCAAACTTCAAAAACTAAAACTAAAAACTAAAAAATGAAGTATTTCCATATTAAAAAAATGGTTTCAGTAGTAGGATTACTTTTCTGACTAGGAGTTTGTCTGAGATGTACCATCCTTTCGACTTTTTCTAGTTTTTTTATAAAATAAGGGTGACAAACGAGCACACAGTCCACCTGATGGTAAGTGGTTGCTGAGGCCTATAAACATCTACATTTGTCTTCTTTTGCGAATTGAAATGCAGATGCGTTGTTAGCCGTGAGGACTAAGATGGAATGTCTCTTTTCCAATAAAAAGGTGTACAGTTTTCTACACTCACCATACAAAACACAGCTGCATTAAGGTGCTATTATGCGCTGGTATTCTGCGAGAGCCTGGTGCTTTCCCTGTCGAGCCGACGCATTCGTGCTACAACTATACTATTAATATAGCTGCAGCATGGCTCTACCACGTATTTGTTTTTTTTTTAATATTCAACCGTCAAATAGCAGTGCTTGCACTACTGTGTTCCGGTTGAAAGCTATTGAGAGCCAGTATATTTACAGGCTGTGACATGTCAGGCATTAGAATTAACAACGCATCAACAGCCTTCTTCGTTTGAAGTTGTCTGCACGTGTTTATGGACTGCAGTATCCACTAGCAGGTGGACATAAGATTTGTAGGTTCGTTTGTCACTTCATATTTATAAAAAAAGCACTTTAAATCAACAGTAAAATAGTAAAATAGTTGACGGTTTAGTAGCGCAGTGACTTAGTAATAAGTTATTGCGCTGGGGGCCGCGGGTTCGTATCCCCCACGAAACAAGTATTTGTATTGCCTACAAATAAGTTTTTCTCGGTCTGTATATTTGTCCTCGTGCAATTTATGTTTATAAATTGACTGCACGATACAGGAGACAATCCTAATGTGGGGGTCACGTTTTAAAAAAAGTGCGTAATATGGAAAACTAACTTGATAAAACTACTATCGCTGAATAAATCTAATTCTTTTAACTGTCTTTTAATAAATTTGTATACGTCTTGTACTCTATTTTACAATTTAATACACAATTTTATACTGTTTGGTTAAAACTAATTATACTTATAAGATTGATTTTAACTTCTCTTTGATTTGCTTGATTTGTAAAATAATTAAACTTGGTATAATCAGTGTCTCCCTCGCAAGCAAGCTTCAAAAGTAAAATTGATAAGCGTCCTTCTGTCATTAAAGTACACAGCATTCACTTTGACGTAAGCTAACCGACCTTTGGTATCTCGTTAAATTGAATTTTGTGAGACATAACATCAATGAAATTAATCTTTTACTAATTAAAATTAATGATAACGACATCTATAGATATTTATAACAATAAGAGCAGCCAGTTTTCCGCAAACTTTTTCAATATGAAATTATACTAAAAACAAGCGAAAGCATAAAATATACGTTATTTAGTTTTGTTATTTTAAAATACTCTTAAAGGCGTTGTAGTTCAGAGGCTAAGCTATACCTGTAAATTTCACAGTAAGAGAACAACCCAGGTTCGATCCCTTATCACTAATGAAATGATTGATTACTATTTTAAGTGCTGATTTACTATGTGTTCGGTGGTGAAAGAAAACTTTAGAATGTCTGAGAAATCAAACTAAAAACGTTGCCCTGAAACCCTCTCAACAATACGAGCTAGCAGTGGGATTTATAAAAGTTACTTATATTCCACAGCTGGGCAATATGATAATAAAATGTAATATAATATAATATGATAATGTTCCCTTGAAAGATTTTGACAATAATACTGACTGATCGTAATTTTTTTTATAGAAATAATTAATAAGTAGTCAATCACCTCATTCAGAAATGCAAGTGTTCATTAAAAGTAAATATGGGAAATGCCAAATAAATTTTAAAGCCTCGTGATGGCGGTATTACCATTCTGTTAACGTCACACGTAATGACCAATTTGAAGTTTATAAAAAAAGGGTGACGATCAAGCATACAGTCCACCTGATGGTAAGTGAATGTTGTGGCTCATAAACATCTACATCTATCCTCAAATTAAATTATTAATGAAATATAAATTGAATTAAAAATCAAGTTGCAGATGCATTGTCACCCTTAGCATTAAGATCTAATGCCTCGTATCGAGTAAAAACGATATCTGGTTCTCTATACTAACCCTACGAAACACAGCAGCATTGAGCTGCTATTTTACGCTTCTATTCTGTGAGAGCGTGGTCCTTTCCCGGTCGAGCTGACCCAATCCTGCTACAACCAAAATATAGCTTCAGCATGGCTCATATTGCATACAGCACACTACCGATTTGACATAATAAAAGTAAGCCCATTTACAATATTCAAAGTTAAAAAGATTTTAAGCGTAGTATACAATTACTATTGTTTTAAATATAGTAATGACTATATTAACTTATCTTTTAAATTGATTAATTACTAAATCGCTACTACTACTAACACTATTTTAATGAAGCCTGTTTAATATGTGTTTTTCATTAAGGAAACACTTCTTTTGAGAAATTGTTTCTTTAAACCTAATTTGAGAAACTCGTAGCTCCATCATTGTTTTTTATCTCCACTTCAACACACATGATCAAGTGGAATAATAGTCATGCACGGCTTTTAATAGTCAAAAAAAACTGAACCTGAATACTGAAAATCGCTATTTGTCTGAACTTTAATTTCAGCCAGTTATGTCAAATGGAGGAATAACTTTCTTGCACTGTAACTAAGCAATTTAAAAGCGTATTTAAAATCTACTATCCTACTAATATTATAAATGTGAAAGTTTGTGAGGATGTATGAATGTTTGTTACTCTTTCACGCAAAAACCACTGAATGGATTTCAATGAAACTTTATAATAATATAGCTCACACATCAGAATAGCACATAAGCTACAATTCGTGAAGATATTGTGTAAATTGGCCAAAATATAACGATAAATGTTAAGTAAGTCTGCAAAACTTTGTCATATGTGAGCTACTTTGACCTGACGTGCAAAAAATATAAAGGATGGTGTGAGCAAAAACGGGATCTCAGAATCATAATACGCTTATACAATGTTAAGTCGACCTTGTCAGCGACACACAATGACATAGAGTTATAATACTTTTTTTTTCATTTATTCTTTACAGTCTATCAAAGTCCACTGCTGAACATAGGTTTTTTCCTCAAATTTCCTCATAGAGGAGATATTTTTATAAGGTTGGCAACCACAGTTTGAAGTGAAAACTTCTTTAGAATCATTGTGATTTGAAACTCGATGATACTAAAAATCGACACTAATAAGAGACGAACATAATATGCTACCCACCTCCTGTTTCAGTTTCCGCTGATATAGATTCTGGAATCTCTTACGCTGTCACTGCACGGTGGCGCTTCCGATATGATTTATTATGACCAGTAAAGAGGATCTACAGTTCTCGTCATTCTATTTTTTCTTTTTCTTAAAAAAAATTACACTAGGATTTTATCCTGCATCACGAAGGCAGTTTAATTACATAAATACAAAAGGACAAACATCCACACTCGGAGCAATTCTTTGTAGCCCACACAAATTACTTGCCTCATGCGGGATTAGATCCCGCGTCACTCAGCGCTTTTAAATGATTACTAGAAAAAGATGTTATTGGTATTCGTCATTTTTTATGTCTGTTACAAAGATTTTAATAATATTTCATAGCATTATCTTGTACTTTTTCATCCAAATATTAGCTTCAGTTTCCAAGGAAATGGGTATATAAATTTTGAGGGTTTATTAGATAAAAAAATGAAAAAATGCTTCCGAGCTTATGACTTTGTCAACACATACGACATGTATGTTTATTGAAACAGACACAATTTAAAGCACGATAAAGAAGAAATGATAAAGGTGCAGTAAAGTTACAACCGTATACCAAATTCCATAGAAATAGATATAATGTATACACCGTTGTCTAGATTTAAGTATTTGATCCATAAACATTTCAGAAATGTGTAATAAAATTAGCAGATTTAATTTAATATCAATATTATATATAGAATGAAAGCATGAAATCCACAAACTGTAGCTATATCAAATCTGGTTTTTCATGTGTATATTTATTATCATATAACTATCTGTTTTCTATTTTTTTTAAAAAATCACTTCGCTATTTATGTAAGTTGTGGTTACCTGTAAGAAGATGAACACATAGCATGTAGTCGCATTGTTAAGTTATATTTTTGTTAGTATTGTGTATCATCTGTTGGTGATCCAAATAAAGAGAAAAAAAAGTTATAACCTGTACATATACATGTACCCAATGCTGGACAAAGACCTATTAAATACCACTATATATATATAGATATAAATTTATTAAGAAGACGCTGCTGGCCATTACCTGATTTGTTTCCATCTGTCGCATCTTACTACACCCACATATATGAAACAGACACAATTTAAAGTACAATAAAGAAGATATGATAAAGGTGCAGAAAAGTATCAACCTGTGTGGGTCCCACTGCTGGACACAGACCTCCTTTTATTTTCACATGTACTCTAAATATTTTATTATTTAAATGTTTTCCTTCACCGCCAAACAAGTGGTAAATCAACACTTCAAATTTCGATTATGTCAACGGAGATCGAACCCGGGTTACTAGTGTACTGTGAAATTTACAACGAGCACTTATCCCCTGAGCTACCACGGCTTGATTCTTGTATGAGGAGAAATCTAGATATCTATGGGCCACAATATCTACTTACCAGGTGGACTGTGTGCTCATTTGACACCCTATTCTATAAAAAAATATCACCGACAGTCTTGTTTCCCCACGATTCTACGGCTGCGGTAGTCGAAGTGAGTGCACCTTCCGCCACAACTCGCCAGTGATCAGCTAGGTGGGCTCGCCAAACTAACTTGGAGCCGTCTCTTCAGGTCGTCCTTACACCTCGGCCCGGTTATGTGGGTTCCTCTTTGTTCACAGTCAGTGTCCAACTTTCTGCTACTGCATGCTAATTCATCCTGGTAGTTCGGGGGGAAGGGACTTTTAGTCCATGTTATATTTGTTAATTTCTTGAAATAAATATCAGGTGAAGAAGCGTAAGCACACTTACGAGTACGTATACTGTTAAAAAGCTAAGTACAAAATCTTAAGGTCAATTGCCACTGGTAAGATCGTTGTTCTTGAGGTTTAAAACCGCCCTAAAATTGTGTTTTATGAGACATAAAGAATTTACACCGTACTCAACTCAACATTTCACGCGTCGGCTGCGAAGGTTAAGAGATCTTAAAAAGCGCCTCGTGTGATTGGTGTTTCTAAATTTGTAGCATTAAAACTGGATAAAAAATTTTGTAGAGGGTATTTCAGTACATTATTTTATTACTCTTAAAGTTAAATTCAAAGTTAAAGATATTTTATTCAGTTAAGGATTATTTAGTCACTACGTTTGTCAGAATCCACTAGTAGTCCAAAAGTAAAACCTCTCATTAGACAAAAAGAAAAAATCTGAGGTCATCGTATCTTTATGTTTCTTTTTTTTTTTAAGATAAATTTCCAACGATATGATTGCCAACTTCCCTACAAAGAAAGAGCTTCAGCAGTTGACTTTAATGTAATGGTTATAAAGTTAAAAAAATAATAGTAAAAAAAAACTGACAAAGTTATTTTTTACCCTTTTTATATTATTATATCACAATCGCAATGTCGCCTAAACAGTTACGTGCAAAAATTAATCACGAATTTTGTAAGTTTTTTTTTCTCCAAATATTTGTGAGACCATCCTGTTGACGTATAAACTATTTAATAAAGATGATGTTCAAAATTGGTTTCCAATCGGCAAAGATATCGCGTAACATAAATACAAAAAAAATACAGTCGAATTGTGAACCTCCTCCTTTTTTAAAGTCGGCTAAAAAGTTATAAAATTACAATTTCGTTGGTATAACAATTTATTGCTATATGCCAGCTGGTAACAAGCGCAGATTAAATTTTATTGTCATTGGCCCTTATTCCCGCCGGATTCGTAAATATAATAGCCCTAACTATCAACCATGTATCTTCATTTTCTTCATTATCAGTCTCCCCATATAGGAAGGATTTACTTTAACGCTTGGCAGGTAGGTTGGCGATTGCAGTACCATACGTTTGCACCTTAAACGCTGCTGGCTATCGCCAGTCTGGGTGTTCTTCATCTGGTGTGCACGAGATGGTAGTTCACAGACACCTCTTACGACACCCACGCCACGGGACAAAGGGGCCAAAGAATTCTTTGACGCCACCACCACGCAGCAATGTGTGATATGATTCTCTTGAGAAAGTTCAATCAGCAAAGCATTATATACTTTAAGGCTGTTAGAAATATATACTAAGTTATTTAGATATTTTTGATAATTCATTAAAGTTCAGGAGTAAGGATTTAACTGTAGTGTATAATGTTTCTCTTAGACTAGACTAGATTCTAGTCTATTAAGAATAAAGAAATTCGAATAAAGATATTATGTTTTGAGAACAGGCCTTTGAGATAAACTTAAAAAAAGGTATTATTGTCACGAATGTATGCATGTGTAAAAACTTATTAGTACAAGCCTACGTCGCAGTGAACGAGTGAAGCCGGCCACAGTCGAGCGAGTGCCTGCTGTACTGCCATATGTCAGAGGTGTCACTGACAAGATTGGCTACATCTTGAGGCGTGCTTCCATTAAAACATACTTCAAGCTGCCGATGCAGGAGTGTCCAACCTTAATGGGAATGTGGTCTCTTTTATATAGGAAAAACTAAAAGATCCATAAAAACCTGCGTTAAAGAATACATAGCTGATGTGAAGAATCGACGCTCCGGGAAGTCTGCAGTCTGTGAACACATACAGGATCGCCCCCGTCACTACATGAGATTTGATAGACCATAAATTCTCGCTAAAGTAAACCGATTCCTTCCAAGTATGATTCGCGAGGCTATTGAAATCAAAAAACAGCCTAATTTCAATAGAGAAGATTGCTGGGTGCTACCATCTGCTTGGAATCCCATAATTAATAAAATTAAATCCCAACCCAAGCATACCACTGCAGGACTTCAAGATACTATATGTTGATTCTGCATAGATTGGAACAAAAATTAATAATTTTTAATCTGGAGGTAGCCGTGGTAAACTATGACTCTTTACGTGGTAGACTCATGCTGCAGATATATTAATAGTATAGTTGTAGCACGAATGGGTCGGCTCGACCGGGGAAGGACCACGCTCCCACAGAATACCAGCGTAAAATAGCAGCTTAATGCTGCTGTGTTTCGTATGGTGAGTGTAGAGAACCGGAGACCCATTTTACTGGAAAAGAGGCATTACATCTTAGTCCTCAAGGCTGACAACGCATCTGAATTTTAATTCACAAACGAGGATAGATGCAGATGTTTATGGGCCACAGCAACCACTTACCATCAGGTGGACTGTGTGCTCGTTTGTTACCCCAATTCTATAAAAAAACATTGGGACGTCATACACCTCAGTCCCCCCGTAAACATGGGTGCTGTAAAGTGCTCGAAACTTCGGAAAAATAAAATATGTTAATATACGCGATAAAATTCATGAAAGTAGTTTTATTTAAATGTGTAGTGTTCGCGTAAATATAAGAAATCATTATAAATCGCTTTTTTCTTTCCTAAGGTATTTTCCACCACCTATGAACCCTCATTCTACATTGCAAAGGACGACGGGACCGGGATCACTTGAAGAGAACCTGTAATCTTAGTCGTCTAACCTTTCTTTTCAGAAAGGGCAACAGACGTTCTCGTGTGACACTCCTTCAAGGGGGTCACATCCACCTCCTTGCTCCCGAAACCAACGAGGTGTGATTTATATTTCAGGGTAGAACATCAATGAATGACTAACCCCTGTCTGATTGGACCCTTTCAGTTGAGGGATTGATGTCGAGAGCAGCTGCGACCCTTTCAATGAGAGATCTTTAAAGTTACTCGTATGAATATTCAGTTTGATTTAATAGGTCTTTACCTATGTAATTGCCATTCTGTAGTACTGGTCATTTCAAATGAAAATAATTTTCAATTCTAATTTCAAATTAATTTTATTTTAAAAACATGAAATTCTTTTTTCAATATTAGTCATTTGTTTATTAATTAGTGTCATATTTTCATCGCATTCGAGTCTTTTACGTCATCATGAATCAGTTAAAAGTTCGAGTAATTATGAAATATGAGTACCGTCGTGGCAGCAACGCGGCACAAGCGGCGCGCAACATCAACGACGTTTACGGAGCCAATACTACAAACGAAGGCAAAGGCCGGCAACGCATCTGCAATTCCCCTAGTTCCCCTGGTGTTGCAGTTGTTCATGGGCAGCGGTAGTCACTTACCATCAGGTGAGCCGCAAGCTCGTTTGCCCCCTCTCCTATTAAAAAAAAAACGAACGCACCACCAGTTATTGGCTTGCCCACTACGGTTTTGGAAATTTTGACCTGAAAAATGAATCCCGTGGTCGTCCGAAAACTTTGGTCGACAATCACAAATTAAAGGCGATTATGTAAGCTGATGATATTCAATCTTAATTAAATTAGCAGCAGCTTTCGACGTATTTGGCAAGGTAAAGTAAGCTTGACAAATGAGTGCCCTACGAACTCAATGATCGCCAGCACGAAGTACGCGTCAAGATGTGCCTTGCACTGCGCAATAGGCACACAAAAGAAAGAATTTTAAACCGCATTGTTACCTGCGACGAAAAATGGATTCGTTTTGACAATCGAAAGCGCTCAGCAAGTAGATTGAATCCTGATTTAGCACCTAAACAATGCCCTAAACGAAAACTTACCCCTAGAAAAGTGATGGTCACTGTTTGGCGGTCTAGCATCGGTGTGATTCATCACAGCTTTTTACTAAACGGAATGAGCATTATTACTGCAGATGTGTACTGTGAAATTCTGAACACAATGATGGAGAAGCTCGCACGTCTCCAACCAGCTTTGGTCACAATCACTCGTCCCTACGGCTCTTGCACGACAACGCGCGACCTCATACTGTACAACAGACGATCTCCAAGTTTCAAGAGCTGGGGTTGGAAGCTCTCCATCATCTACCCTACTCACAAGACCTTAAGCCTACAGAATTCTACTTTTTCCAGAATTTGGATAACTTTATGAAGGAAAAAAACTCAATACCTGGGATACAGTAAGCAGTCCAGCTGATTTCTTCGAGAAGGGCATCAATAAACTGCCACTGTTTTTCCAAAAATGCATTAATTGTATAAATAGTTACTTTGATTAATAGAAATAAAAAATAAAGAAAAAAATAATTTAACCTTTTTATAAAAAACGCCAAATTTATAAGTAATGACCTAATATTTATTTCATCATACAATCATATGTTTTTCGGTAATGACACCAGGTCTTTAGCTATAGGTATCAAGGTATATATACATTGATTATTATTTTAAATATGGAAGGTATTGACATTACCACCACGGAACGGAACGTCTAGAAAGAATCATGCTCTTACAGAATTCCAGCTGCAGGTGTATTTTGTATAATTAGTGACGAGAACCGGAGACTCTTCATACTGGTAACACCTTAGGGCTGACAATAAATCTTGATATTAAGTACCAAGTCTCTTAATGTGAATAAATATAGATCTCTGTCGCCCGTAGCATTAGAATAGAATAGAATAGAATGATTTTTATTCAATATGGATTATTACATAATACTTATTGAAAGTCATTATTTTATTTACCACTGGTTCGGAAAATACCTCTGTCCTGGGAAGAACCAGCAAGAAACCCAGCGGGACTTTTTTTTAAATATAATTTCACTTAACAATAATTTTGTTTATACAATTTTAAATGAATTTTCATAGAACCAGCATGGTGGCGATCACCAATATTATTCCCAGGGGTTATTTTCATTCATGTATTCCTTGATATTATTATAACCCTTTTTGTACAGTTTTTCTTTAATAAAACTTTTAAACTTGTTTATTGACAAACTTTGAACATGTTCTGTGATTCTGTTGTAAAAGCGTATACATTGCCCCATAAATGAATTACTAATTCTGTGGAGTCTTGTAAGTGGCATTACAAGCTTATGTTTGTTCCTAGTGTTTAAGGTATGAACATCCTTATTCTTATTAAAGCTATTTATGTTTTTATGTACATACATTACATTTTTATAAATATATTGCGATGCCAAAGTTAATATGTTTATTTCTTTAAATTTTTCTCTAAGGGACTCTTTACAATTTAGATTATAAATCGCCCGTACGGCTCTCTTTTGCAAAACAAATATAGCTTCAATATCAGTCGCATTACCCCATAGCAAAATTCCATAAGACATTACGCTATGAAAGTAACTAAAATACACTAACCTAGCTGTCTCAACATCTGTGAGACTTCTAATCTTTCTTACAGCATATGCTGCAGAACTAAGTCTGCTTGCTAATTTAGATATATGGGGGCCCCATTGAAGTTTCGCGTCAATAGTAATACCGAGAAAAACAGTGGTATCCACAAGACTCAACTCCTCCCCATTTAAGAGCACATTGGTTTTCGAATGTTTTACATTAGGTATTGTAAATTTAATACATTTTGTCTTATTGCCGTTTAAGAGCAAATTGTTGGCGTTAAACCAATGTACTAGTTTCGATAGAGCATTATTTACATCGTCATATTTAATTGATATATTATTGACTGCCGTTTCAGTTTGAAAATTAAAGTGGTATCGTCAGCAAATAATACTATATCGTGATTGTCCCCTACAAGATAAGGTAAGTCATTAATATAGATTAAGAACAGGAATGGGCCAAGAATCGAGCCCTGAGGAACGCCCATTGATACTACTGATCCGGAGGAACATTTACCATTAATGACGACTTTTTGAGTTCTGTTACTTAAATATGAAGTAATAAGTTTAAGCGCCAAATTTTTTACACCGTAATGTTGTAGTTTCCTGATTAATGTATCATGATGAACACAATCGAAAGCCTTGGAAAGGTCACAGAAAATACCTAAGGCATCTTGTGAATTCTCCCAGGCATTAAAAATATATTTCATAAGCTCAACACCGGCGTCAGACGTCGAGCGACCCCTTCTAAAACCAAATTGATTTTATGAAGTAATTTATTTGTATTAAAAAAAATTAACAATTGATCCTAAATTATTTTTTCAAAAATTTTACTGAGAGTTGGTAGTACAGAAATAGGTCTATAATTAGCGGGGTCCAATGTACTACCAGATTTAAATAAAGGTATTACTTTACTATACTTCATTAAATCAGGAAACACACCAGAATCGATACAAGTATTAAAAATAATAGCAAGATGAGGTGCAATTAAATCTATTATGGACGCAATCACTGTAACGGAAATCCCACACAAATCTGCGGTTTTCTTTACATCAATGGTTTTGAAGTATTTTGCAATATTATGCGGTAATACTTTTTCAAATCTAAATTCTTTTAAACAGGTATTAACATTCTGTTTAAGTAATGATTCGGCGACAGTTGGAGAAGCATTCAATGACTCTGTTGTCAAGATAGGAACATCAGTAAAATATTTCTCAAACACCGCTGCAACTTCTTGATTTGATTTAGTCAATTCATTATTAATTTTTAATTGATAGTTTGAATTACGAGGTTTCTCTTTACCGGTTTCGCTGTTAATTATACTCCACGTCATTTTAATTTTATTCTTAGCTGTCTTAATTTTGTTACTAATATGTAATGATTTGGCTGTGGAGCAAACTCTTTTAAACATTTTAGAATAATATTTTACATATTCTTTAAAAGCATCGGAAAGATTATACGATCTTTCATGGTAAAGGTCATATAACCTTCGTCTGCTTTTATGAATTCCTACTGTCGCCCACTCATTAAATGCCTTGTGACTGTTTCTGGAGAATGTTTTAGAAGTGAATGTTTTATTAAATTCATTGTTTATAAAGGTAAATAATTCTCTATATAAATAGTCTGCATTGTTCTTATAAGAAAGGGATGGAAGGATTTTTAACATATTACTTCTAAATCTCTCCAGGCGTTTTGCATTAATAGGAACAAACACAATTTTCTCATTTACCTGTTTTTTGTGCATATAAGGTAACGAAACCAGTTGTCCACAGTGATCTGAACTAAGTTTTTGTATTATTGATTTGTTGATTGGTACAACACCTGTAAAAATATTATCAATACAAGTTGCACTACACCCTGCAATACGTGTAGCTTCAAAGAATAAATTATTAAGATTATAGGATTTGAACAAAGAACAGAATTTAATACTGATGGAAGAAGTTTCCAGGAGATTGATATTAAAAAGATTGACATTAACTTACATCAGGTCTTATATATATTTAGCCTTTATAATTTGGAGCTAATTGCAAGTGTTCTCGTTCTCTGTCTATATTGGAAACGTTCTTCTCTAAGAATATTTTACGAAGGTTATTGAAATTGACACAAAGACTTTCAAATTTAAAGTATTGATATAAATTTAATGTATTTTGATTGTTAATGTGTTTAATTATTATTCCTTTAACCTTGTGAGTTAAATACATCCAATAAAATGCATCATAAGTACTACTGATAGGGCTTTCAACTGCCAAAAAAGTATTGAAATATTTTCTATATTACAAATAATAGCTTTTGTGAGGATTTGCATACGATAACTTTGTTTTGGTTTGAAAACTATTACGGTGACGAAATAACAGGTACGAGATAATTTTATACAGTAATATCTAGATATAAAAGTGAAATTTGAGTGTGCTGTGTTCTCCTTACCGATTTTAATTGAAATTATGTCACCATGACTTAAAAGGAAATTGATAATCATAAAGAGATGATCAGCACGATGTTTTCCAACCTTCAGCAAATTAAGGCTTTAAAATCATTGTTTCAAATACATTTCAAGTGCATGCGTCTTTTTAGATAACCATGTTCGCAACTGTATGCTTCTAGTCTTAATTAGCAATGGCCTTTTTTATTTCAAAATGCATACGCAATTCGCCTCGTAGGAATAATTACGGGTTATATCACACCCACTACCACTAAACCCATGAGTTCCAATTTTATCTCATATAGACAGGTTCACGTAAGTGCTTTCACACACATCTGCAGCCCCACCAGTACAGGCTGCCTTTCGGGGAACTCTCCTCGAGACTGGACAACTCCTCCGTACGTTCCTCAGATAAGGTGCGACGGAATACAACGCGTACTTTTTACGGCTTCTAAATCCATCTGCGCAACAGACTCCCTAGATTCTGTAACGCAGAGGCCATGGATCACCAAAAATGTACAATCGGAAGCAGCAGCCCCTAACCCCTACGGTGGATCTGGCTTAGCAGCCGATCCGATTCGTCTATGAAAAGTTGGAAAAGCAGCGCATCGTAATAATGACACTCCTCTCCTCCCTGGTTGCCACCACTTTCACATCAGCGATGCGGTTACGCCAGAGCACGTAGGTTATGGAGAGTGCCGCATCGCCATATTTAAATTTCTTTCCTCTGTGTTTTTTTTTAATAGAATAAAGGTGAAAAACTAACATACGTGTGGTTATCTATACTCAACATAAGAAACAAAGTAGCATTAAGGTGCAATTTTAGGTTGGTATTCTGTGAACGTGGTCCTTAACCGTTAGACCCGTTCCAGTTGCAGCTGCATATAGCTGTAGCTCTGGCTCTACTACAGTAATAGGGTAAGGGGAGAGGACACCACTTCCAACGTTGTCCAAAGTGGCTCCACAAGCAAACTCACCTTGAGGCGTATTTGTTTTATAGCATATTTAGCATATTTTTAACTTAAAATAAGGCAGTGTTCTATTACTTAGGATAGTAGCTTATTTTAAATGGCTTAGCTTAACAAAATATTATTGAGCCCATTCACTCTTACCTTGAAAAGACCCACGGAATGTATTTGGCCCATGAACTATTTTTTCTGCAAATCAAATAATACATGCCCGTCTTTCTGGGAACCCTATTTACGTAATTTACTTAGTTTAGACAGGACAGCCTTAATCGTGGCGACATCACATAACTATAATCAAACTTGTGGTTAGCCAAAATGGGCCTAAATAAATGATGAAGAAGGAGTAATGTACACATACAATAGGTTGTCCGTTGAGAACAAGCTACACAAATTAACTTAATTTTAGTTAGAAGTTTTCAAACAACTACTCCCAATTAAGGAAATGGATAAAGTTTGACAAGGCTCACCAGAAAGGAGATATTCCTTTTTGTTGAGTACTAGACCGAGCCGAGTCGTAATCCCTTTTTAGATATACCTAATTGCAAAGTCGTCAAATGATTTAATTAATTAATAATGTTATGTATATTTATACTTAATCCAAACACAATTAAATCTTACCATAGTTCTTTTTATTACGAATATATATTGTTAAATAGTATAGTATTATGAACCATTTTTTCGTCAGGTAGCAGGTGCAGCGGGAATGCTCCAGCAGAATTGGATGACCACGCTCTCTTAGAATACCATCGTAAAACAGTAGACAATGCTGCTGTGTTTCATTAGGTGAGTGTAAAGAACCGAATATCTCTTTTACTAGTAACGAGCCACTCCATCTTAGTTCTTAGAGGCAACGTGGTGGGATTGGAAGGGCATCGTTTATTATGAGCTTTTACCGCCGGGCAAAACCGATGATTCGAATCTCTAGCCAACAACTAATGAGACTCGAACAAAAAATTGAGGAAAACTGGCCGGAATTGATTCACAGAAAATGAGTGGTCTTTGATCATGATAACGTCAGATCACACACCTTTTTGGACACTCAGCAAAAATTTAGAGAGCTTGGTTGGGAAGTGTTAATGAATCCACCATATAGTCTTGACCTTGCACGCCCAGATTTTCACCTGTTTCGATCTCTTCAGAATTCTTTGGGTAGTGTTAGGTTAATAGCATGAAAGGACTGTCAAAACTATTTGTCGCAAGTTTTTAATCAAAAATCGCAAAATTTCTTCCCGTATCTGTAGAATTATAGTAATATTAACATAGTTATCGAACAAAATGGCAAATACAGGGTTATTTTTCAATGATTAGCCAAATTTAATAATTAACTTCAAAATATAAATATCTACTGATATACACTTATTGCCGTTTTTAAATGTACGCGTGGTTAAGATTTATTTGAAAATTTTGATTCAGGTTTCTACATTTATTTGAAAATATCCGAAATGGTATGTGATTTATGGGCAACAACTAAAGCATACGCGAGCTCATGTAAAAGATAAAGAGCTAGGAAGCCGATGATAGGTTGGCGCGTTTTAAATAACGCTTACTCAGGCGGTGTGAGCGTAGCGTCTAGCGTTGAGGGCGTTTAAAACTAGGCACTAGTCCGATAATAAGCAGTACGAAAAGTGCCGAGTATTGCCGACCTTTGCCGACACCTACATCGCGTCGGCGCATGCGCCGTTCTATTAAGCGTAATACGTCTATTAACATTATTTTACTACTTAAATATGCAATCACTTAAAATAACACTAACCACTCACAAAAATGTTTTCGAGGTGGACCATCGTTATTATTCAGTGCTCGTTTACATTGGTAATGAAATGGCATCAAGAAGAATTCATTACTTTCCACATGTACTGTCTAACTCTGAACTCGAGCTGCATCATTGGTGCTAGCGCGGGGGTTCGATCGAAAAACTCGATTACTGCGTTTTTCGACAGCCGGGTTTATTTTGATTCTTAATCGATGTTACATGTAGTCGATGATAACTATAGATGTCATGGGTCATAGCATTAAATGGGACTATGGACTATGTGTTCATTTGTCACCAACACATGGACTATGTGCTCGTTTGTCACCCTTGTTCTATAATATAATATAATATTAAATATGATATCCCATTTAATTGGCTAATTTATATCCCCCGACATTTCGAGTGCTTGATAAAATTATGTTTAACATATAAGGTTATTAAGGGCTTTCAGGTATTTTAACATCCTGTTGACATAACTAACCAAATTACATTTACTTTTAAGTAACTATTTGTTTCTAAGTTACACAGCAAACTAAAGCTTTGTATTAAGAAATTTTGCACTATCCTGATGGGTCTTCGTATTTTTATTGCTATAGCATAACCATAGTTTCATAAAATAAAGTATTTTTAATTGCAGTGGCCTCGTAAATCATTATTTTATGTTTTATGAGGACTTATGTTATAAATTATAAGTGTGCTCATATTTTATACAAACATATCACAGTGGTAAACTCTAACGAACACTTCCCTTTAGTAATTGTACTTTTAAGGTATAAATTACATATCGCATAAGTCTCTGCTACTCAGAGCAATAACGAGAAAATTCAAAGAACGTAATAAATTAAGCACTTAATTAGTGTTTGACGTTTATTACATTGAAATTGTGCGTGGCCACTTTTATTACTTAAGAACCTACCCTAACGTTATACTACTAGAGTAATCATTCTTTGGTTTTAAGAGCAGAGTTTATTTTAAAAGTTGCATTAAATTGCAATAAAAGACGATGTCCCATTTATTTATTTCTCCCGACAGTGGCCATAAACCCCTGTTAAAATATATAAATTCCGTATATGCTATGCGCTATGCACGGGGTTTCTCTGCGTGATAAACTTAGAAATGAGGATATCCGCAGTAGAACCAGAGTAACCGACATAGCCCAACGGATTAGTAAGCTGAAGTGGCAGTGGGCCGGCCATATAGCTCGAAGAACCGACAACCGATGGGGAAGAAAGTTTCTCGAGTGGCAGCCTCGTACCGGTAGGCGAAGTGTAGGGCGACCCCTACGAGATGGAGTGTCGACCTGTTAAGACATGCAGGAAGTCGATGGATGCAGGTGGCTCAGGACCGAGTTTTGTGGCATTCCTTGGGGGTGGCCTATGTTCAGCAGTGGACTTATGAAAGGCTGTAATGATGATGATGATGATGATAGAAGTTTGATTATGTACGGGTGTATTAATTTTCGTTAATTATAGACTATAATCGAATACAATACATTTAATTTACATATAACGTAGATTATAACAGAATGCGTTCTAAAAGTTATTTATTGCGGAAAATATCTTTATCCTGGAGAGAGCCAGCAATGAATCCAGCCGAGTTATTTTTATGTATAATTTTGTACAAACCTTTATATAAATTACTTTAAAAACAACAAATTCACAGCTGGCACGTGTTACTCCTGTATGACTCCTGTGTCACTCGTCTTGTACTGGGATAGTAATACACAGTTTTCTTATAAACATATAAGGTAAAAAAAAACATAATAATATAATTAAATTCAGTCCCATCAAATAGCCTTCCTTAAACAGATGCTTTAAATTCTGAGTAATATCTCACGCCTAACTGAGGAAAGACTCTCTTGATAAGCGGTTCTAGCTTATTTTAAAGTCAAATTGCCAATCACAACATATTTAAGACAACGGTAAACTTACTTAGCATTGCAAATTATATTGTCTGTGTAAGCAAACAGATATACAGAAGGTAATTTATATAATATATATGTATATATAATAGCGAGTAAAAGGTTTTTAAAATTATTGTTTAAAAAAAGAATATTTATTACGTTTGATTAGAAATATTTTTTATTCCATAAGTTTAAGTTAAATACAAAATTAAATAATTTGTGGGATTCATGTAAATATTTAAAAAAAAAAACGTTCATTTCACTAACTGTCATGATAAACTTATTTTCTGACAAAAACCATGTAACCACACTATTAGAATAACTTTTTAATTATAATATTCCATTTTTAATTGAAAAGTTATCCTAATATTGTATACTAGTAATCATACCAGGTAGATTATAAAATCGTTTATCACTTTAATATAGGCATATAAAAACACCAAGAAATAACCCGATCTTTCAATTAGATACCATTCTTTCCATTAGTCACATACAATTTTAAGTTTGTATCCGGATTTTATCTTAGCAAATTAACTTTTACATTAGTAAAGTTACAGTCTAATTACGACGCAGTGCTGAGCACTGGACTTTTATTACTCAAAAGGGTTTTTAGAGCAGGCAAAATACCACCTCATCGCTCAAATGTGTGTTGGAGAATTTCACATGTCTGCGAAGATATATTTTTTATCTTCATTTCTTAAGCATGCAGGTCTGCTCACGTCGTTTTCCTTTTCTGCCGAGCTTTATGTAGATTAGCATTTGAAATTGCAATTCATTTTATTGGATTAAATTTGGTTTGCTCGCGTACTATGGAATTAGTTACTTTTTAAAAAAGCTTATACTTTATTAGGTTTTAATAACCGATACGACTTAGGGACCTTCAAGAAAAGAGCCTACTCCTTTTCAAAAGGCCGGCAACGCATTTACAATTGGCCTGGTATTGCAGTTGCTCATGGACGGCGGTAGACACTTACCATCAAGTGAGCCGCATGCTCGTTTGCCCCCTCCCCTATTAGAAAAATTAATATTTTTTATCAAAATAGCATATGTTTGTACAAATTATTAACTATGTATAGCCCTTCAAGCCTGTAGGCAAATAGAGTAGTTAACGACCATAACGAATTCATTTGGGGAGGAGTTGCAAGTTATTTAAAAGTCAAATTATCACGTGGTAAGCGTTCAAAGCGATGTTAGATTATTTGGACTTGCAAATATATTGTCTTTGTTAGTGACTCGATGCCAGAAAGATAAGTTTCAACTGTAAGTACTGATGCCATTGCATAAAGGAAGCTTGTTCATTATCATAGGCTGCAGCTGTCTTGCCAGTTGACGTCGTTTGTTTGGTTACATTTATTTTTTACAAACGTTGAAAACGGAGCAGGTTCTAATTTTGACTGTGAATTTTTTGTATGTTTATTTCCCGATATCTTCGTAATTTGAGAACCAATTTTGATTACTCCTTTTTTTATTTAATAAGTTATACTTCAGCAGTGGTATCATATATTTAGGAAAAAACATTGTAAGCTTAAAAATAATAAGAGATGTAGCGCTTCATGTAACATTAGACATTTTAGTTGTTATTCTGAACTTGTGATGATCCTTTACGCGTCATATATTAAATTTTTAATAAGATGCATACAACTAAAACGAATAAAATAATTTTCACATAGCAGCCACTGAAGTCGGGGCTTTATTTATTCTTCTATACATTATGTCGTATTTTATTATTTTTAGCTCTTTGAAGTTGGCTTTACTTTTTTTTAATTAACTTTCTCAAAAGAAAAAGGTATTTGGTACAAGACGGTATAGCCACAACTACCTAACATACCATGGATTGATAACCATAAGCTATCGCGACAAGATTCATTAGTGATAATGAGGCTTCGTACTGGACACATTCCATCTGGGAAGTTTGCATTTCTCATGAAAAAGGTCCAGTCACCCAACTGTGATCAATGCGGTCTTCCCGAGGAACTAATACATGTCGTGATGGAGTGTGCTTACAATGCTGCCTTTCGTATTGATAAGTGCCATCACATCTTAAAAGACTTTGCTGATTTTAATATAACTTTAGCTAAGCCACATTCTGACGACATAAAATTATTAATCAAACTTTACAAGGTGAAGTTATCAGATCGATCACACTTTCCTCACTGTGATTGATCTGGGAATTTTGATTATAACTAAATGCATAACTTTTTCTACTTATTGTAATTCATTAAGAATTTAAGAAATGTATAATGAAATTAAGTTTTAGTATACCTAAGGTATTTGTTTTTGGTGTTGAACTAACGGAGCGACTTATACACATTGTGATAAATTTCATTAATAAAGAATTTGAAATTAGTTTATTTATAATACTGTCATTGTGTAAATAAAGTATAACCCGAAACTGTGATTTATAATTTTTAAGCGAATACTACGTATGAAACAAGATTTAAAGCTTAAAGTTGGCAAAAATTATCTTGCGTACATCCACTCGATAAAATAAAAAGTTGGGTCTTACCTAGTTTGAAGAGCTCCTCCCGCCCTCCTTCAATTGCGTGCACTATCCCCGTTACCACTAATCCCAGAACCACTGCTCCCAACATCACTACACTAAAAATGACACCTCACTTACGAAAATACGACACGTGTTCTTCACTTTTCACCTCCTACCGGTAAGCCAAGTGTATGGCAGCCCCCCTCCCAACGATCTGGTAAGATATGCAGGTAGCCGATGAATGCAGATGGCTCAGGACCAAGAAGCACATAATATAAAGTGATAACAGTAACTGTAAGTTTAGGTAAAACTTGGAGTAGCCAAATTCATTTTAATTTATTTTAATTTAGCAATTTTACACTTTTCACCTAGAAGTAATGAAACAGAGAGAGAGAGAAAGAAAAAAGAAACACTTCATTTTTACACAAACCAATTGATGTACAACAATTTACTGATATTAAGTAAAAAAAATTAATAAATTAAATAAATCATTATCAAACTATTGTGTAGTGCATGGTGCTATTTATGTTTGTAAAATGACTCCACGATACAGAAAAATTTCTTAGTGTAAAAGAAACTTAAAAAAAGAGCGTAATAAACAATGAAAATTGTTAACCACTGAATAGAAGTAAGTTTAGGTTGTAAAATAAAGAACTTCTTTTACAAAGTTTACAAAAATTCCCTGGTATGTTAAAATTGTTTGAAATATTACTATTAAGTTTTAGCACTAGCAGCTCGTCGAAAATACGACACCAAATGTTATTAATAGTTCCGAAACTGTTAATTGAAATTCTTGTAAGAATTGCGGATGTTGCTTGTTATAACATATTTTCAAAGTTTTATTTATGGTTCTAATTAAATATTCTTGATAGAATCAAACAGTTACTATAATGATTCATAAAATGGTAGCATTAAACTTTATTCACACCTTTTCTTAACTGAATGTTCTTATTTCTTTTTTGTTTATTATTCATGTTTAAAACATTAAAGTTTTTGAACGTATCGTTAGTATTATATTGTTAATATATGGATAAATGTATTAAAGTCGAGTAACTTTGAACAATAAAAAAAATATTCGTTTCTTCTTATTAGCGAAAGTGAGTTTCTAAGTTTTATTCTAAAACAAAACATATTCTTCTGATAACACAGGACTCTTCACCTCTTGTTACGAACTCCCAGAAATTTCACCAATACTTTAGGAGTTTGTCGAAAGTTCTGATAAATCCGATTGGAAAGTTTTCTTTCGATATCGCTGTTAAAAGATTCAGGTCTATCGCTCGAAGTTTTAAGTGACTTAGGGTGTTAGAGTTTTGCTTAACACATTGAGTTAAAAACAGAATTTCATTTAGTAGAAAGAGTTGATTCAAATAAGGTTTTATTTAATATCATTATATATATACTGTTCTATTCTATTTTCTCCTGATAATGCCCCGTTACGAGGCGAAACACGTGTCATATTTTCGACACTGGTGTTTCTTTCCCAGTATATCGGTGTTGGGAGTAGCGTTGTTGTTAGTGGTGGTGACTGGGATAGAGCACGCAATTGAAGGGAGGCAAGAGGTCTTCGTCAAACTAGGTAATTCAGATCATTTTTATTTTTCACTCGAATCTTAGCTAAACTTTAACATCCTTAATATAATTGATAACCGCAAAGTAACGCCTGATTCTATTAATTAAGTGTCGGGAGTTAAAAATAACTAGAACGACCTTTGTTTCCGATAAAATACTAGTTATTTTTAAAAGGAAGGCGCATCTCTGTGTAATATAATACCATAGAATTATTATAATACGTAATGCAAATGTTCGCAGCAAAAGCAGTGTAACCAACATAACTCAACCAATCAGTAAACTGAAGTAAAGTCACTTGAAGTCCTCGTATAGAAAGCCTCGTCATAGGATCTTCTTCCTTCCTCACTCACATATAAAACCCACCGGCATTACAGTGCTATTTACGCTGGTATTCTGTAAGAGCATAGTCCTTCTCCTGTAGAGCTATTATTTTTGTGATAGCTATATCACGCTGCATTGTGGCTCTACAAAGTAAAAAGTACTTTTACATTATTCCGTAGACTGTCTACAGTGACACATAGGTTTTCTTTTCAATTTATGGTCAAGCGGAGATCTTACTTTTTGCACATTTTTATCCAGTAGTTGACTCTTCTTACGCTCACGATATGCACTGTTATGATGGACTCTTTTATGTTGTCACTATGATATGGTACGTATGTAAGTCTAAAAGTAAGGAACTTCATTTATTCATTCATCACTGGCTATCAAAAGTCCCCTGCAGAATACAGGCTTCCCTTATTGATTACCTCATCATATATGCCTTAGTTACTATGCTCGGCAGGTGGTTTGGCAACCGTATTTATTTATTATTGTGGGAGGAAGAGGCTGCTGCTTATATCCCGTTTTATTTCCCTCTCTCGCCTTTTATAATTCCCAAAAGATGATATGGGGTATTGGATTATCTTACGCCGCCATACTAAAGAAATATTTTTAATATTTTCTTAAATTAACGACGATGGGAAGACCGTCATTTTTACTCCTTAATAGTTTTATTGCAAAACGACAATTGGAGTTCTTCCTCACTTCTAATTTAGAACTCAAAGTAGCAAACTATGAACATTTTTGGTCATACTTTACTCCTATTAGAAAAAAATCATTCAATTGTCATGAAGTCATTTATTCATTAAAGTTCAAATTTAAACTTTGAAACATTATTATCTTATCGTTGTATAACTTCACCAAAATCTAAACCTGGGGTTTAGATTTTAGTAAACTATAGTTTCAGTTAGTTTTCTCTTAGTTAGAGCCTTCTGTCTTCATTAATGACAGATGCCTGGTTAGGCTTCGTTGGCAAGGGATTCTTCGGTACATCTGCTGGATAGGGATCCTGGTAGGTGAGCTCTGATACAACTGGTAGGAGCTCCCTGTCTTCATCAACCTTCGAGTCCTAGCTAATTTTTAGTGGCACAGGATTCTTGGGTACATCTTCCGGATTGTGATCCTGGTAGGTGAGCTCTGATACAATTGGTAGGAGCCCCCTGTCTTCATCAACCTTAGAGTCCTGGTTTGTGAGCTTCTTCTGCGGCTCACTGAGGTCTACAACCTCCGGGGGTGACCTTGTGATGGTTTTGTTTAGTGGGGCCTCCCCTCCGGTGGCGGCGCCTTGAGTAGGCTTTTGCTTGGCTACGGAATTTTCGAGCCAAGATCGGACGTACTCGCTTTTGGAGTGACCATCTTCATCATAGTCGTCCGATTCATCTTCTTCCTCAGCCATTTGTAAGGAAATTTGTGCGAGTTCCAATTTGATTCTCAACACTTCTTCACGAGCCTTCAAAACTTTTTTATTGGGCCGAATAGTTTTCTTTGACTTTGTACTTTTATCTCAGTGGCCCCTCGGTGGCTCTTCGGTGCGGGAGTCTTCCCGGACTGTTGGCGGTGATGCACAGCGAATGTCATCGTTGCCTTCTATTTGTTCCCTCTGCTTCGGTGTACCGGTTGTAATGGCTGGCACGGGCAGAAGTACCCACCCCCTCGCGGGGGCAAGGTGGCGCCTCAGCGCACTCTGTTGTCGATGGTGAGCGTGGTGGCATCTGATGGCGGACGGCGTCGGTATTGTCCGACGGGCCTCCTTCCAGACCGACGGTCCACGCCATGGCTCCCCTTCCTTGCGAACGAGTGATCGGCATCTTGATTCTGAAAATTCTGCAACTTTAATACGGTAGTGACTATGTATCCGGTTCCGAAATACAAACGGATGAGATATCCGGCTCGAAGGACCAGCGAATGTGCCGGACGGGCGTAACTCTCCGGAGTAAATGTTGTCGAAGATACTCCGCGAGCCGCTCACGTCCTACACCTATAGGTTCCGGAGGATACTTTCACTGCCGTCTCTGTATATGCTATTGGAGAACTGTGGACTGAGGTTCAGAATTAAAAATGCACGATTTATAAATTAAAATAGCAAGGGAGTGGCCAGCGGTTCGACTGATTAATTAGTCGCGAAATTTTATAACTATTTATTTATTGAACACGGTTGTTCAACTATGGTTGTTCACTATTGGTTGTTCACTATATATTTCAAAACAGATCTAATTAAAATGCGCGGTAATATTCAAATTGCTATTGGTTTTAAAATTTCTATTCGTATTTTCAAAATATCTATTGATAATATCAAATATCTATTGGCAGTAACAAATTTCTATTGGTACTTTCAAATATATCTATTGGTAATTTCGAATATCTATTGGAAGTAACAAATTTCTATTGGTAGTATCAAAAATATCTATTGGTAGTAGCTGGTTTTATAACACTACTGACTAGCAGCTATTAATCAACTAAAATTAGTTGAATTTTATCACTTTTGTAACTGCGAATATCAGTTACCACTTTTTCCGTCTAGCTAACACTTTTCACTATATGTAACGGCGAAATTTCCGTTACCACTTTTTTCGGCTAGCTAACACTTTTTCACTTTATGTAACTGCGAATTTTCAGTTACCACTTTTTTCAGCTAGCTAACACTATTTTACTATATGCAACTGAGAATTTTCAGTTGCCACTTTTTCGACTATGTGTAACTGCGATTTTCAGTTACGACCTTTTTCGGCTAGCTAAATTTTTCTATTTCACTATAACTTTTCACTGTGTTCTGCTACTAGTCACTTCAGCTACTACCGGATACTACTGCTTATTACTGGTAGTTCTTCCTACTACAACGTTACTGTGATTTGCCCCCATAAGGTAGACTTCGGCTATACTGTATAGAGAGCCGCTTGCCATTTTCCGGTTTTGCCTCTTTATTTTTAAACATTTTCATTATGTAATTAGCACAAATCGCAATATTTTCTATACAATGCTAATTTTTACACTAACACGCTATACACTATTAAATAGGCATTTTGGTCATTTATCATTATGTGATAAAAGTTACTTAATATATTTACATTTAAAAAAGTTATTAAACAAAATGTACCAAATTTTCATAACAAATATGCACATTAAATCTTTAATTTTACTATATTTATCAAAAGCGTTTATTTACTCAAATTATTTCTTTATTATTGCAATCTATACATCATATGCTAACTAAATATCATATTTACAACTCTTTCAGTACCTACACAAAAATATTCTCATTATTTTCATATAAACTATTGCGCAGTTAATTAACTTCTAGAAAGTTCCACGATATGCTGCGCTGTGATTGGTCGAATTTTTATTAAATGATTAAAGTTGTTTATATCAATTATTATTAAAAACGACATTCTATACAAGTATATTAAGAGTTGTAAACACATTGTAAACCTATATTAATACACAATTTGTTCGATTTTGTTGCTAATTTCACTTTTTAAACAAATTAATATTCTTTCATCACTTTTTGCTTAAAGTCTTTAAACCGTCGCGAACATCCTGATTGTTGCACGAATGGGTCGGCTCGACCGGGGAAACACCACGGTCTAACAGAATATCAGCGTAAAATAACAGCTCAATTTTGCGGTTTTTAAACTGTGAGTGTAGAGAATTGGGAACCCTTTTTACTGGAAATGAGGCATTCTATTTTAGTTCTCAGGGGTGACAGCCGCATCTGCGCATAGATGTAAATGTTCATAGGTTACAGCATCTACTTACCGTCAGGTAGACTGTGTACTAGTTAGACATCGTTATTATAAAAAAATAATTTTAATATATTTCGTCATTATCATCAACAAAAGTCCACTGCTAAATGTAGGCCTCTCCCAAACTGTCTCAGAAGCACGGTCCTGAGCTACGGTCTTCATGGATTCCATACACCCCTCATTAGATCGTCACTACAAAAAGCCTAGTCTTATAAGGCGATACCTTTTTAATTACCGTCATGTCGTGTACCATAACACAGTTAAACTAAAAACCTAGCATGTTTAAGGAAAAAACTTTCTACTCCACCTATATTATTAAATAAATGTGACCATGTCAGATTTATTATATTGCATTCGTAGGCTTATTAGGCTAGCCTTGTTAGGTAATTTTAGATCTGTCAAATGTATAAATTCACACCTTTTAGTAATAAATTTGGACGTGTCTGTCCATTTGACAATCTAACAAATGATTTTGTTTCATTCGTACAATAAATATAAGAGGAGAAATATATATTTAATTTTAATTTAATATGTGCATGTGAATAATTAAAACATATTTCTAATATTAATATCATCAAAAATACGAAAGACACATTGATTAATATCTGCGAAAGGTGCGTCTGCCGCGGATTTCACACACGAAAGGAAAAATATTTTTTTTTAACAGATAGGTACTATTGCCTTAATAAATTTTATATTTATTTCGGCAAGGGACTGAGCCTTACCATTATACTTATCTAACATATTTTCACTAATCACTTTGAAAATTTAAGACCTTCTAAGTTGGTATTTTTGTTGGGACAAATTTACTAATTTCAAAAGCGAGAAAATGTATAGAATAATTTTTTGAGGTTGGTTCCATACAAGGAGAATTCTATATGCTATAACCATAAAAAAACATTTTAATTTTAAAAGTTACTAGACGAATAAATTTTAATTATTCACTCGATTTTCTAATGATTAAAATGTGGAATACATTTATCCGGCAGGTGTTCAGTTTATAGAGAAAAGTATTACGAATAATTACGGTATATATAGATTAATACTGGAACGAAGGTATTCGAGTTGCAATCTAGTACCGATAAACGAAGTGTCGGACAGCTATACACTTGATGGAGTACCGACTAGGTCAGCGCCATGACATGCATGAAGTCGATGAATGCATGTGTCGTATGACCGTGCATTTTGGCATTCTATGGAAGAGACCTACGCTCAGCAGTGGACTTGTGATGAGCTGAAATGAAGATAATAATACTGAATTATTTCAGCATTTTTTTAAATTTAATTTTTATTTGAATCATAATTACTTTTTGAATCAGACTTTATTAAGTACCTTATCTGTTTAGTGCAGTGTTTTAGTTACTTGTGTGTTAGTTTAAATTGATAAAAAAATATATTAAGCATTAGATCTGATTTTCGGTATTTGGATTTGGTAGATGAGTCGAACCTATTCTACTCAAGTAGCCCATCGAATGAGTAACAGTTTTTGAAAACTGATGTGACAAACGGAATAAAACTCGACCCGATCATAAGCGGTTCCTACATTCAATGGAAACATACAACAAACATCAAATAAGGAAGGCAACAATCAATATTGAATGCCCCACAGCCTGAAGTTATGCTAGCTCTATATACCATTTAGACCAGAAAACATCAGCGCAGGCACAGCTATTTGGCGGCAGAAATAGGTAAGAGGGTGGTACCCAGACGGACATCTCGGCAGAAAAAACTTAGAAAATATGGAATATATATATGATATATATATCATCATCATCATCATTACAGCTCTTCACAAATCCACTGCTGAACATAGGCCTCCCCCAAGGAATGCCACAAAGCACGGTCCTGAGCCACCTGCATCCATCGACTTCCTGCATATCTTACCAGGTCGTCACTCCATCTTCTGGGGGGACGTCCTACACTTCGTTCGCCGGTACGAGGCCGCCACTCGAGAGCGTTTTATCCCCATCGGTTGTCGGTTCTTCGATCTATATGGCCGGCCCATTGCCACTTCAGCTTACTAATCCGTTGGGCTATGTCGGTCACTCTGGTTCTACTGCGGATATCCTCATTTCTAAGTTTATCACGCAGAGAAACTCTGAGCATAGCTCTCTCCATAGCTCGCTGAGCGACCTTGAGCTTCCTCATCCTGCCAGCAGTGAAGGACCACGTCTCAGTTCCATAGGTCATCACTGGCAACACGCACCGGGTATACAGTCTCTTTTTCAAGTTTTGAGGTATACCTGACGAAAACATATGCCGTAATTTCCCGAACGCTGCCCAACCGAGTTGAGTCCGTCCATTGACCTCTTGGTCGAAGTTGGACTTACATAGTGGGACTATTTGTCCCAGGTAAACATACTCATCAACAACTTCGAGCTTAGTGCTCCCAGCAACTACCTATTACCTATGCTAGGTGTGACATGGACATTAAACATGATCTTTGTTTTGTTCATGTTCATCTTAAGACCTATCCGTTAGGAAACACTATTGAGGTCATTGAGCATGGTGCTTAGGTCCTCCAGCGATTCTGCCATAAGGACTATATCGTCAGAAAATCGAAGGTAAGTGATGAGCTCGCCATTGATGTTAATACCGCATTCTTTCCAGTCCAGAAGCTTGAAAACATCTTCCAATGCAGCAGTGAAGAGTTTCGGGGATATAACATCACCCTGTCTTACACCTCCATGCAATTGGATAGGTTTCGTACTCTGGTTCTTGGTACTCGGATAGCTATCGTAGCGCTACTGTACAAGCACGTCAGCACTTCGATATACCGACAATCAACTTGGCACCGCTGAAGGGACTGCAGCACCGCCCAAATTGCGACGGAATCAAAGGATTTCTCATAGTCCACATACGCCAGACATAGTGCCAAATTGTACTCCTCGGAATTCTGTAAAATTTACCGAAAGGTATGTATGTGATCTATGGTGCTAAAGCCTTTTCAGAAACCGGCTTGTTCGGGAGGCTGGAAGTCGTCAAGTCTGCGCGCGAGACGATTCTCAATGACTCTCGAATACAGCACGTAGATGCGGCTTAGAAGAGAAATCTTGTAGTTCTTCAAGAAAGCGTTGTCACCTTTCTTCAAGAACAAGACCACCGCACTTCTGCTCCACGCCTCCGGTGTAATGCCACCATGGAGGATGGAATTAAAGAGCTTCTGAAGGACTTTAAGTACCGGTTTTCTACCCGCTTTCAGAAGCTCCCCTGTAATTCCATCCACGCCTGGGGCCTTGCCGTTTTTAAGGTGCTGGAGAGCCAATCTAATCTCTTTTAGACTGTCGTCCGGGATACCGTTGGAATAGTATCGGATAAAACTCGCTCTTGGCTCGTTACTCACACTTGCGTGTGGCTCCAATGATGATGTATACAGCTACCTATAGAACCTCTCAATCTCCCTCAAAATCTCAGGTTTCATGGAAACGACGCTGCCACACTTGGTCTTCAGCTTCAACAGTTGGCTCTTTCTGGCACACATATGTCTAGCAAAGAATTAGGGGCCCTGATTCTGCTCGATCGCTTATTTAATACGAGCGGTATTAAAGTTGCGTAAGTCCCGCCGCATGCATTTGGAAATCTGTCTGTTCAGTTTTCTGTATGCTTTTAAATCTACTGAAAACTGCAGCTTTATTTCCCGTCTAACAGCCATGAGATTATGAGTGTGAGCGGAGAGTTTTTGTGTTCTACTTTTTTTTATATAGGAGAGGGGGCAAACGAGCATGCGGCTCACCTGATGGTAAGTGACTACCGCCCCCCATGAACAACTGCAACACCAGGGGAATCGCAGATGCGTTGCCGGCCTTTTAAAAAGGAGTACGCTCTTTTCTTGAAGGTCCCTAAGTCGTATCGGTCCGGAAAAATCGCTGAATGTAATCGATTCCACAAGGAGGTCGTGCGAGGAAGAAAACATCTTCTAAATCGCACAGTGGTGGACCGCCAATCATCCAGATGGTGTGGATGGTATCGGGAGTTCTGCCGCGATGTGCGTTCGTGAAATTTGGCGGCTGGGATTAATCCGAACAATTCCTCAGAGCACTCCCCATGGTAGATGCGAAAGAAAATGCAAAGGGATGCAACATCTCTTCGCAGTGCCAATAAATCGAGCCGATCAGAAAGGGCTCGGTCGTCGACGATTCGCGCAGCTCTGCGTTGGATGCGGTCAAGTGGAAGGAGCTGGCACTGGGAGCCCCTGCCCAGAGATGGGAAAAGTATTCCATGTGAGGCTGAACTTGCGCCTTGTAAAGTTGCAAGCGGTGTGCCGGCATGAAATACTGTCCCGCTCTGCTGAGCACGCCAAGCTTTTTAGAGGCCAATTTGGCCTTCCCTTCCAAGTGACCACGAAACTGCACATCACTCGATATGTCGACTCCGAGGATACCGATACTGGCTGAGACAAGAAGGGGAGTGCCTTGAAACTGAGAAGATACGACAAAGGGGTTCTTTTTAGCGGTAAACGCGCAAACTTGTGTCTTCTGAGTATTAAACTGGACTAGATTTAGTCGCCCCCAATCCGAGACTTTGCTCAGCAAAGACTCGACTTCAGACACAAGTTTGTTCCGGTACTCAGCGACGTTTTCCCGAGAAATATTGGCACGGCCGGTGTATAGAGCATCACCAGTGCTGTCATCCGCATAGCAATGAATGTTACCAGTTAGCAACATATCATTGATATGCAGAAGAAACAGCGTTGGTGATAGCACACATCCTTGTGGAACACCAGCGTTAATAGGCTTGTAGTCAGAGCATGCACCGTCTACAACGACCTTGATGCTCCGATCTGCAAGGAAGCTGGTGATCCAATTGCACAATTTCTCGGGAAGCCCATAGGAAGGGAGCTTCGAAAGAAGCGCTTTGTGCCAAACCCGATCGAAGGCCTTCGCAATGTCCAGACTAACGGCCAACGCCTCCCCCTTGGACTCTACTGCCTCCGCCCATCTATGGGTCAGGTAGACCAGAAGATCACCAGCTGATCGACCCCGACGAAAACCGTATTGGCGGTCACTAATCAGCTGGTGATCCTCAAGGTACCGGATGAGCTGGCAGTTAATAATGGATTCCATTATTTTGGAGAACAAGTACGTGATCGCGATAGGCCTATAGTTGGATGGGTCTGAGCGGTCGCATTTTTTAGGGATCGGGTGGACAAAAGCTGTCTTCCATGATTTCGGGACTACGCCTAGGGAGTAGGAGTACCGGAAAAGACGCGTTAGGACCGGTGCCAACTCCGGAGCACACGTCCTCAGCACAATTGGGGGGATTCCGTCAGGCCCACTCGACTTCTGGATGTCCAGGGAGAGAAGTGCTTTGCGAACCGAGCGCTGTGAGAACAGCACATCCGGCATGGAGCACTCACACCGCGGTATGTTCGGCGGTGTTTTCCCCCCGTCATCAAGAGTCGAGTTGGACGCAAAAAGGGAGCCTAAAAGGTCGGCTTTGTCTTTTGCGTCATGGGCCAGTGAGTCATCCTCCCTGTGCAGAGATGGTAGTGATGGCTTACAGAAATTCCCTTGGACAGCCTTGGCGAGAGACCAGAATGCACGGGTTCCCGAAGGAAGGCGAACTAGTTTCTCGCCAATTCTGCCTATGTGCTCTGACTTTGCCTTGGCAATAACTCTTTTGAAGGATCTGGAGGCGGAGTTATACTTCTTTTTGAGTGTGCTGGTGTTTACATCCCGAGTCGCCGAAGCCGCAGCCCAGGCTTGATAACACTCCTGCTTACTGCGTAATACAGTCTTACAGGAGCGACCAAACCAAGGCTGAAATCTGTTTTCGATGGGTACCACAGATGATGGAATAAATAGCTCCATTCCCTGTAGCACCACATCAGTGACAGAGTCAGCAACAGCGCTGGGATCGTACGGCGAGAAGCAAACCCGCCCCCATGGGTAGGATGCAAAGAAAGACCGCATTCCGTCCCAATCCGCCGACCTGTAATGCCAAACACGGCGGCAACCTGCAGAACGCAACCGCGAAGGGAGCGTGAGTGGCACCACACTCCGGATCAGACAATGGTCCGAAGAGCCGAGAGGGGCATCGACGGAAACCTGATATCCGTCCGGATGAGAGGTCAGCAGAAGGTCCAACAGGGAAGGTGTATGATCCTCCACATCTACTGCGGCGAGTATTGCAAAACTTAGCTTCGACCGCATGGACAGTTTCCTCGAGCTTGTCATTCATATCGTCCACTGCATTGCAATCTTCTAGGCACTGAAAACGGTTTCGTAGCTCGAGCTGTTGATTTCATTAGACGTGACCTCTCCAACTTAGCGTTTAGGTTCAATATGCCTCTCACCATTCGGTAATCGCTGCATGTTTTCACCCTCGGGATCACTGAGACGTCATGAACAGTTGTCGTGTGGTCGCCATAATGAAGTCAATCTCATTTTTAGTCGAACTGTTGGGGCTCGACCAGATTCACTTCCTGTGAGGCCGCTTCTAGATGAAAGAGTTCATCATAAAGATTTAGAATTATTTCCCCATGAAGTCGGCCAGCTGCTGGCCCCTTGGGTTCAGTTGCCGAATTACAAATATTCCGAATTTCCCTACTTTCAGCTCACCGTTATCTCTTGTACCTAGTTTTGCGTTGAAGTCTCCCATTAACACCGTATAGTGGATTTTGAAGGAATTCATGGTTCTAGAGATATCCTCATACATTTCCTCCACCTCGTCATCGGGGTGTACCGAGGTTGGTGCGTAAACCTGTATGACTTTCAGCGAATACCGTTTGGTGATTCTGAGTATAAGGTACGCAACCCTCGTCAACACACTCCCAATCTTTACAACGATGTTAACCAGAGACTTGTGGACGATAAATCCGACAACTCATTGGGATAGATGGTCGCTCTCCCGGTGATAGAACAAGTTGCCGGATTCGAGGATTACCGTGTCCTCCCCCTCTCTTCGGCCCTCGTATAATTCTATGATATTCTATCGCATGTTGTTTATCTCTTCTTCAAGCTCCAGGATCCTCTCGTCAGTCCTCAGGGTGCGTGTGTTCGGCAGGTCGAGTCGCCGTAGGTGGCAACCGAACCTCCACCGGAGATTCTTAGCATCCCCTGCCCCGCCGTTGCCATGGTCGCCACCGTAGCCAGGAATAACGGGGCCGCCGGGGACTGGGGGCCGTTTATTATGATCACTGCTCATGGAGGGTATATTGCCATAGTTGCCACGCTTGGCTGCTGCCCATCCTACGCTTCAGTCTCCCTCTGTCGCCACTTACGACACCCACGGGAAGATATGGGGTAGTGAGTATTCTAACCCTCCACTACACGGTAAAGTCGTTAGGTGATATTAATTAATTAAATTTTGTTTGTATCCTAATATTTATGTAAATTAACGGTGGGGATATGGCGCTGACAGCTGATGCACAGGTCTACGTTTCAAATATAAATAGCTAAATATATAGCTTTATTAAGTGCTAAGCTAATATCTGCTTGTAGTACCTTTTGGAAATAAAGAATTTATTATAATTTTTATTTATTCTTTATATTTAATTTCTTTCGTCACCACTATAATTGGGTACACAATAATCGAAAAAACTAACACTCCCAAATAAGGTTACTTAATGACTTTTTCAATCCAATTTGATACAAAAACAATATAATCATTACTTTTTTCTAAGTGCTTCTTAATGGTATAACGTGTAGTCATAAAATAAATGAACGGAAATGAATCTTATGTCTCTCGGAACAATGACGTCGGCGTATGTATAAAAAGTTTGGTGCCGTGTCAGCGTGCGGATGACATCTTTTGTGAGAATCCCTTTGTTAGTTGCACCCTTGTTTTTTTTATGGCTAACATGTTATCTTGAAATTAATTAGAACAAATATTTCGTTTCTTTTTAAAAGATTTCTTGTGCGAGCAATCAAGAAACGGTTATTTGCATCAAATAATTTATAACCTATCAACTGCTTAGTACAAATACCTGGTGAAGCCATGCAGCAACTTTATTATGGTTATAGCAAGAATTAGTTGGTCCTATCGAGAAAAGACAATTTTTTCACAGAATACTAACTAGCGTGAAATAGCAGCGTAACCTATGTTTTTGTATGGTGAGTTTAGAGAACCAGAGACCCTTTGTACTGGAAACTGGAAAGCATTCCATCTCTGTCCTCAGGGTGACAACGCATTCTGCATTTTAATTCTTAATTGAGGCTAGATGATGTCTATTGACTACAGCGTCTACTTACTATGTGATGGAACTGTGTGCTCTATTAATAATGTAAAAATAAAAAAATTCGCTTAATAATATAATTAAATAATAATAAGGGTGATTTTTGCTACAACAAAGATGAAACACTCATGTATAAAACCCATGTTTTTATTACATTTTGCAGTACATATTATTATATAAAAATAATAATATCTTAATTTAAAGTCACGGAATCTTAACAAAAAATACAAAATTAGCATTTTTAAAAGTATAGCTAAAGTGAAGCTTCCCTTTTTTTATCACATTATTATTTACACATTATAACTTATTATTTTCTTACATATATAATAATATAACAAAGTGAAAAAAATTATAAAAATATAAATACTTTTTTCAAAAAGTAATACAGAAATTATTACAGATAATTTTTCTTACAAGTAATCAACTACAACATATTTTTCAGCGAGTTCAAAATTACTAGTTTCCTTTTCAATATTTTTTTTTATATTACGAGTAAGGATATGAAGTTATTAATACCATTGAGACGTCATTCTAGGTGTGACCTTGAATATGTGATATTTCCTAGTCCTCAGGAAAGATAAAAAAATTAACTTTAAATAAAAAGTGAATTCAAACTTCAAAAACTGAAACTAAAACAGAAAGTATTTCCATATAAAAAAATGGTTTCAGTAGTAGGATTACTTTTCTGACTAGGAGTCGGACTGGGTTGCCCTTTCGTTTTTCTCTAGTTTTTTTTTTTATAGAATAAGGTTGTAGTGTTATGCTACTTACTTATCATTTTACATTATTTTAAATTCATTTTTCCATTCTGTTTCGATTTTCTACATTCACCTCAAAACTGGATATTTTACATCACCTTTATTTCCATAGGATCCTGTAACGATTTTAAACCATAAGAACACAAAAACAAATCATTTCTACTTCGTATTTTCACATTATCAGCACTTTTAAATTGGTGTCAATGGAGTCTACCTTTTTTCGATCTTTTATTTAGTTTTCCGTAACTCTGCAATTTCGGGCTTTGTGCATGCAGTTGCGCTACCTTTTTTTCTATATCAATAATATCTCATTTTTCACTTAAATCTTGCCGTTTTTATATTACAAGCCTAAAACCAAAATTTGACATGTTTTGACATTGTTGTTTATTTGGTCTCTATGGCAATTATATTCAAATTTGCTACCGGTCTGTTGTTTCTATTTCGATAATTCCACATAAATACTCTTTTCTCTTGACCATTTACAAAAAATTTAGAAAAGTATGAAAGCCGAACAATCGGTGAAGAAATTCAGTCTCGCTTCAGTTCTCGAATTGGAAGCATCTCCTAAAGGCCTTATCCCGGGGCCGCACTGCCCCGGGATCCTGCAAGCCTCTGTCCTGCCTGAAGCCACTGGACTCTATGAACCTCTGCTCTACCTGAAGTCGCCGGATCCTACAAACCGTTGCTCTGCCTGAAGTCGCCGGGATCCTACAAGTCTCTGCTCTACCTGGAGTCGCCGGAACCTGCAAACCTCTGTTCCGCCTGAAGTCACCGGAACCTGCAAACCTCTGTCCCGCCTGCAGTCACCGGATCCTCCAGGCCTCTGTGCTGTCTGAAGTCGCTGAGGATCCTGCAAGCCCCTGTCTGGCCTGAAATCACCGGATCCTGCAATCACCGCATTCACCTGAGGTCGTCGCCTAGAGACGCCCACGCCATCTCACCTACGCCGTGCGTGCTCGTTCCAGGCGCGGAGAGCACACTTTGGATCTTCAGGCTCAGCTTGGACACTAATTTCTTTTTTTTTATTACTTTTTTTTAAATAATTTGTAAATCACATCATCCATCCTCATTTTCATACTCCATTTTTGTTATATAAAATTGTAAATATCTTTTGAATCTTAAATATATTATTTGTTTTTGTTGTATTTTTGTTGTGTTGTTGCTCTTAGGTTAGATTCTATTTGTTCTTAATTGTCGCTTCACGACGTTTTGACGCCCAACGTAAAAGTTCTCTTTCTCTTTTCTTCACCTTTACTGCGCCTTGTCCATTCCTTTTGATTTAATTGCTTCCTCTTTCGTAGTTAACTCTTTATTTATTCATCCTTTTCATACCTTCCAAATTCTAAAACAACACTTCATCTAGTGTTTCAACTTATCTGGATTATATTTAGACCTACATTTAACACTTCACTTACATTCATCACTTTAATATTTTTATTCTAGATAATCTTCCAAATTCTAAAACAACACTTCATCTAGTGTTTCAACTAGGGGGTCATTGTAGAAGCGTGCTCGTCGCGACCCCTGCCAGCCCTTTTCAGGGCTGCAATTCTACTCAGCTGCGCACCCATGTCAACGAGGGTTAGGGCGTCCCCCCAAGGCGACGCACACCAGCTCGTCCCCGTTGGTGTGGAATGCAGCGCGCAAAGCGGCGATGGGGACCGCCACCCGTCACGCACAGCCCGACACGGCGGAAGGTGGAGGACGGAGTGCAGAGTTGGCACGTGGAATGTTAGAGGAGGCATGAGAGATAAGACGAATGAGTTGATCGAAATAATGAAAGAAAGAGAATTAGATGTCGTGTGTATGTCGGAGACCAAACGGAAGGGCAGTGGTACTGAAGAGCTCCCTGGCGGGGCGTTTGCTCTATGGTCCGGAGTCCCGGAGAGCGAGAACGCCTGCCAGGGAGTGGGGGTGCTGCTGTCTTCTCGGTTGGTCGATGTTATGACTGAATATAAGTTTGTGAACTCAAGACTTCTCTGGGTTCGCTTTAAATTGGGACTGACGAAGTTATTCCTTTTGGCTGTTTATGCGCCGGTGGCTTCGTCGTCCAGGGCTGAGCTGGAGGAGTTTTGGGAGAATGTAAGAGAAGTTCTAGATTTGGCTAGGGGAAACGAAAGGATTGTTGTATGTGGTGATTTGAATGGATGGGTTGGTACCGCTCGACCAGGGTACGAGTCGGTACTTGGAAAGTTTGGCGATAAAAGGGTTAATGATGCTGGCAAGCTTATACTGGCGGTATGCAAGGAAAAGGGTCTTCTTGTGACAAACACTATGTTTAATCACAAGAAAATCCATATGTATACTAGAGAAAGAAAGAATGAGAGAAGTATGATCGATTTGTTCCTGGTGGATGACCGACTGCGAAAACAGGTTATGGATACGCGAGTGTTCAGGGGTGCTGACCTGGGAACGGATCACTATCTAGTGATTACTAGATTTAGGGGTCTGTTCGCGGGTTGGCGCTACCGGACGACAGTGACAGAACCACAGTCGGTCTGTCGCATCCGAAGCTGGAAGCTTCAGGAAGCGGATACTAGGGACAAATATCATGCGAGGGTAGCCGAAAAGCTTGACACCATCGATGGCAGAAACGAATGTGTAGAAAGAACATGGCAGAACCTTAGGGATGGAATGGTAAGTGCAGCGGAAGAAGTGTGTGGAACAATAAAAAGAGGCAGTAGTAAAAGAAGAGATGCATGGTGGAATGATGAAGTGAAAGAAGCTGTAAAGAAGAAGAAGAAAGCATGGTTAGACTACTTGGCCTCTAGTAATGATAAGGATATGAGAGAGAAGATGAAAGAAAGATATAAGCTGCAGAAAGTTCACACGAAAGCATTGATTGAGGAAGTGCGTGAAAGGTGTAGAATGGAAGCGGATGAAAGGTTGTCGCACAACTTTAAGGAGAACTCCAAACTCTTCTGGAAAGAGGTTGGAAGGACCCGAAGTGGTGCGACGGCCTTAAGAATGAACAAAGTGCTTTCGAGAACTAATGACGTCCTCTCAGAAAAATCGGACGTCATGCAGCGATGGAGCGAATTTTATAGAGAAATGTATGCGTGTGATGATCTTAGTGAGGGATCCGGGGATGACGCCGTGACTGGCACGCCAGACCCGGACCTCGATGACACTGAGGTCATCAGTATGAAAGAGATTGAACGTGCGATTCGAAGTTTGAAATGTGGTAAGGCTGCGGGACTAGACAGAGTTACTGCTGAAATGGTCAAGTATGGTGGGCCTCGCGTCTGGGACAGCTTTCATCTGCTGTGCAATTTGTGCTGGCGGACGGGGGATGTCCCGGATGATTGGCGATCCGCAGTCATTGTGCCTTTATATAAAGGTAAAGGTTCACATTTTGACTGCGGGTGCTATCGGGCGATCAGCTTGACCAGTTTAGCAAGTAAAGTTTACTCGAAGGTTTTGACACGTAGGATGCAAGAGAAATCGGAAAGATTTCTATGGGAGGCACAATGCGGATTTAGACCTGGAAGAGGATGCACGGATCAAATGTTTTCTCTCCGTATGATCACGGAAAAGCTTCTGGCTGTTAACCAGAAGATTTTCTGTGCTTTTGTGGATCTTGAGAAAGCATTTGATAAGGTTGTAAGGAAGAAAATGTGGGAACTGTTGCCGGGGTATGGTGTGGATGGCCGATTGCTAAGGGCTGTGCAGTCTCTTTACTGTGACTGTAAAGCCTGTGTGCGGGTAGGGCATGACCTGTCACCCATGTTTAGCGTCCAAACGGGCGTAAAACAGGGTTGTGTCATGTCTTCCTGGCTGTTCATACTGTATCTCGACAGCTGTTTACAAAAGCTGAAAGATAGCTGTTTGGGTGTGAAATTGGGTGACATAAAAGTAAATTGTCTGCTGTATGCTGATGATGCAGTGCTTATTACACCATCAGAGGCAGAACTGCAGGCATTAGTCACGTGTATGAAAGAGGAATGTGAAATTAAAGGTCTCCGTTTGAATGCTAATAAAACTAAGGTTCTGGTATTTGAAAGGGACGAAGAGAGAACGAAGTGTGAAATATGGGTAAATCAGGAATGTCTAGAACAGGTAAATGAAATTGTATACTTGGGGAGTGCTTTTAGCCGGGATGGAAGATGTGATTTAGATGTGGACAGGCGTGTCGCTGCCGGGAACAAAGTCAATGGTGCCCTGACTGCGTTAGTCAAAAGGCAAGGCGTAGCGAAGAGTGCACGCCTTGCAATACATAACGCAGTGTTGGTACCGACTTTGTTATATGGCAGCGAAACCTGGGTATGCCAGAAGAAGCATAAAAGTAAGTTGAATGCAGTGGAGATGCGATCTCTTCGTAAAATGTGCGGCGTTACTATGGCCGACCGAAAGCGAAACGAAGAGATTCGCAATATGGCAGGTTTGAAAGATGACCTTATCACAAAAATTGATAAGGGCGTGCTTCGGTGGTTTGGGCACGTTGAGCGAATGAGTGAAGAACGAATGGTGAAGAAAATATATAGCGCGAAAGTTAATATTAAAAGGTGTCGAGGTAGACCGAGACTAACTTTCGAAGACCATGTGAGCAAATTGCTCGAAGAGGGTAGGGTCAAGAGTACTCGGATACCTAGACGTGCATGCATGAAGAAGATAATGAATCTGAAAGAAGCGAAAGAGATATGTAAGGATCGTGACACTTGGCGATCTGTTCTCTCTGGCTACCCCGTCAGGGATTGTGCGTGAAGATAAATAAAATAAATAAATAATAAATAATATTTTTATTCTAGATAATCTTCCAAATTCTAAAACAACACTTCATCTAGTGTTTCAACTTATCTGGATTATATTTAAACCTACATTTAACACTTCACTTACATTCATCACTCTAATATTTTTATTCTAGATAACTTAAAGAGGTATAATTTTTTAATTAAATTTTTATTTCTTAAACTTAACTTTACAAATTTGACGCTATTACTTAACAATTCGAATCCTTGACTCCACCTTCAACTGAAAATGACTCTGCATCACTTGACCCGCCTGTTGACCCGACTGTCATGGAACCCCCTCTTGTTTCTCAAACTTCACCATCATTCTCATGTTCACCATCATTTTCACCTTAATATTTTTATTTCTTTTAATTTGTTTGTTTGTTTGGTTGGTTAATCTTCACTTTTTATTATTATTTCAGACACATCTCGCTAGTGATGTTGCTGATCTCTGGCTTTGAGCCCTACCACTCTGGCCGTTCTTAATCTTTACTTAAGTCATAGCGACTAAAGCTTGCTTAAGATTGATTTCTTTATCTTTATCTTCACTTGAGAGCGGCTGACTACTCCCTTAATAATTTTTTTTCCACGCAGGAGCGGATGACTACTCCTTAAATAAGCCTGAATGTCATTTCGAAAACACACTTTTAGAGTGGTAGTCATTGAATGTGAACTCCACCCTTACCTGAATGCAGATGATGAATGTAAGAGATAGTATATCTGATTTTGCCTGGTGATGTCTGTTTCTGCAAAGCTGTGTTTTTATGGTTTATTTTAGAATGTATATATCAAAATTTTTGCTGAGTCAAAAATTTTCCAGGGTCGGGGGGAAAATGTAGTGTTATGCTACTTACTTATCATTTTACATTATTTTAAATTCATTTTTCCATTCTGTTTCGATTTTCTACATTCACCTCAAAACTGGATATTTTACATCACCTTTATTTCCATAGGATCCTGTAACGATTTTAAACCATAAGAACACAAAAACAAATCATTTCTACTTCGTATTTTCACATTATCAGCACTTTTAAATTGGTGTCAATGGAGTCTACCTTTTTTCGATCTTTTATTTAGTTTTCCGTAACTCTGCAATTTCGGGCTTTGTGCATGCAGTTGCGCTACCTTTTTTTCTATATCAATAATATCTCATTTTTCACTTAAATCTTGCCGTTTTTATATTACAAGCCTAAAACCAAAATTTGACATGTTTTGACATTGTTGTTTATTTGGTCTCTATGGCAATTATATTCAAATTTGCTACCGGTCTGTTGTTTCTATTTCGATAATTCCACATAAATACTCTTTTCTCTTGACCATTTACAAAAAATTTAGAAAAGTATGAAAGCCGAACAATCGGTGAAGAAATTCAGTCTCGCTTCAGTTCTCGAATTGGAAGCATCTCCTAAAGGCCTTATCCCGGGGCCGCACTGCCCCGGGATCCTGCAAGCCTCTGTCCTGCCTGAAGCCACTGGACTCTACGAACCTCTGCTCTACCTGAAGTCGCCGGATCCTACAAACCGTTGCTCTGCCTGAAGTCGCCGGGATCCTATAAGTCTCTGCTCTACCTGGAGTCGCCGGAACCTGCAAACCTCTGTTCCGCCTGAAGTCACCGGAACCTGCAATCATCTGTCCCGCCTGCAGTCACCGGATCCTGCAGGCCTCTGTGCTGTCTGAAGTCGCTGAGGATCCTGCAAGCCCCTGTCTGGCCTGAAATCACCGGATCCTGCAATCACCGCATTCACCTGAGGTCGTCGCCTAGAGACGCCCACGCCATCTCACCTACGCCGTGCGTGCTCGTTCCAGGCGCGGAGAGCACACTTTGGATCTTCAGGCTCAGCTTGGACACTAATTTCGTTTTTTTTATTACTTTTTTTTAAATAATTGTTAAATCACATCATTCATCCTCATTTTCATACTCCATTTTTGTTATATAAAATTGTAAATATCTTTTGAATCTTAAATATATTATTTGTTTTTGTTGTATTTTTGTTGTTTTGTTGCTCTTAGGTTAGATTCCTTTTGTTCTTAATTGTCGCTTCACGACAAGGTTGACAAACAAACACAGAGTCCACCTGATGGTATGTGCTTGCTGTGGCATATAAACATCTACATCTATCTTCGTTTGCGAATTAAAATGCAGATGCGTTGTTAGCCGTAAGGACTAAGATGGAATGCCTCTTTTCCAATTAAAAAGGTGTCCAGTTCTCTACACTCACCATACGAAACATAGCAGCATTAAGCTGCTATTTTGCGCTGGTATTCTGTGAGAGCGTGGTCCTTCCCCTGTCGAGCCGACCCATTCGTGCTACAACTATACTATTAATATAGCTGCAGCATGGCTCTGCCACGTATTTGTTTTTTTAAATTTTCTACCGTCAAATAGCAGTGCTTGCACTACTGTGTTCTGGTTGAAAGCTATTGAGGGCCAGTATATTTACAGGCTGTGGCATGTCAGGCATTAGAGTTAACAACGCATCAGCAGCCTTCTTCGTTTGAAGTTGTCTGCACGTGTCTATGGACTGCAGTATCCACCAGCAGGTGGACATAAGATTTGTGAGGTTCGTTTGTCACTTCATATTTATAAAAAAAAAGCACTTTACATCAACAGTAAAATAGTAAAATAGTTGACGGTTTAGTAGCGCAGTGGCTTAGTAATGAGTTATTGCGATGGGGGCCGCGGGTTCGTATCCCCCACGAAACAAGTATTTGTATGGCCTAAAAATAATTGTTCTGGGTCTGGATATTTGTCTTCGTGCAATTTATGTTTATAAATTGGCTCCACGATACAGGAGACAATCCTAATGTGGGGGTCACGTTTAAAAAAAAGTGCGTAATATGGAAAACTAACTTGATAAAACTACTATCGCTGAATAAATCTAATTCTTTTAACTGTCTTTTAATAAATTTGTATACGTCTTGTACTCTATTTTACAATTTAATACACAATTTTATACTGTTTGGTTAAAACTAATTATACTTATAAGATTGATTTTAACTTCTCTTTGATTTGCTTGATTTGTAAAATAATTAAACTTGGTATAATCAGTGTCTCCCTCGCAAGCGAGCTTCAAAAGTAAAATTGATAAGCGTCCTTCTGTCATTAAAGTTGTACACAGCATTCACTTTGACGTAAACTAATCGACCTTTGGTATCTCGTTAAATTGAATTTTGTGAGACATAACATCAATGAAATTAATCTTTTGCTAATTAAAATTAATGATAACGACATCTATAGATATTTATAACAATAAGAGCAGCCAGTTTTCCGCAAACTTTTTCAATATGAAATTATACTATAAAAAAAGCGAAAGCATAAAATATACGTTATTAAGTTTTGTTATTTTAAAATACTCTTAAAGGCATTGTAGTTCAGAGGATAAGCTATACCTGTAAATTTCACAGTAAGAGAGCAACCCAGGTTCGATCCCTTATCACTAATGAAATGATTGATTACTATTTTAAGTGCTGATTTACTATGTGTTCGGTGGTGAAAAAAACTTTAGAATGTCTGAGAAATCAAATTAAATTCGTTGCCCTGAAACCCTCTCAAAAATACGACTAGCAGTGGGATTTATAAAAGTTACTTATATTCCACAGCTGGGCAATATGATAATAAAATGTAATATAAAATAATATGATAATTTTCCCTAGAAAGATTTTGACAATAATACTGACTGATCGTAATTTTTTTATAGTAATAATTAATAAGTAGTCAATCACCTCATTCAGAAATGCAAGTGTTCATTAAAAGTAAATATGGGAAATGCGAAATAAATTTTAAGGCCTCGTGATGGCGGTAAAAAATGGGGGAATAACTTTCTTGCACTGTAACTAAGCAATTTAAAAGCGTATTTAAATCCTACTATCCTACTAATATTTTAAATGTGAAAGTTTGTGAGGATGTATGAATGTTTGTTACTCTTTCACGTAAAAACCACTGAATGGATTTCAATGAAACTTTACAATATTATAGCTCACACATCAGAATAATACATAAGCTACAATTCGTGAAGATATTGTGTAAATTGGCCAAAATATAACGATAAATGTTAAGTAAGTCTGCAAAACTTTGTCATATGTGAGCTACTTTGGCCTGACGTGCAAAAAATTTGATTCTTTCCGTTGCACACTTTGCACTAACAAATTGATTATTATCAGAATAAATACTTTTATCACTTTTGATATTCAAAGTAGATAAACTCTGTCTTTTAAACTACGTTATTTGGTCAAATAGTTGAAAGTTACTACTATATAAAATTGCGAGGTCCGGCGCGCGCAGGGCGGTCGGGCGTACTGCGGGCAAGGTGAGAAAAATTATTTCTCACCTATCTATCTATATGTTTAATATAATATATCTCTAACACAGCGTCAGTGTGAACACACATCACGCAAAAACCTGTGAAACGATTTGGATGGGACTTTTGCTGTAAGTAATCTGATATTATAAGGAGTAGCTTAGGCTAGGAGTGACTTATTTTAGGATTCCGCACAAAAAATTTCACGCGGGCGAAGTCACGGGGAACAGCTACTTTAATTATATTGGAACGAAGTTCCTTATCGGACGGTATGAATTTGGCGGATGGGGACTAGGCGAGAAAAAGTGTAAGATTTTTCCATCACGACCCATTCTGACGTAGTGTAGACGGCCTTGGCGTCTATAAGGAAGCGAGATGGAATAATATCCATTTCCCTCGCACTTCTTCTTATCTTACCATGAAATAAATATTATTTTAAAAACGCTTATTTTAATAGATGCTAGTAATTCATTTATTTGTATTTGGTTATCAATAATATAATGCATGAGTGTTGTAGAACAGTCGGTCCAACCGACTGTTCTACGACACTCATGCATATTTTTTTTCAACAATAATTTTAAGTTATAAGCGTACGAAGCTAACCTTCTTCGTTTTCTCTGCAACTTTAATGATTAATATCCACTGGCAAAACTTAAAGACATTATATGTCTATACAATGCCCTGAAAAGCAAAATCGTATATTACGGCGGCTATAAACCGTTACTTATAAACGATGGTGTGAGCAAAACCGGGATCTCAGAATCATAATACGCTTGTACAATGTTAAGTCGACCTTGTCAGCGATACACAATGACATAGAGTTATAATACTTTTTTTTTTCATTTATTCTTTACAGTCTATCAAACGTCCACTGCTGAACATAGGTTTTTTCCTCAAATTTCCTCGTAGAGGAGATATTTTTATAAGGTTGGCAACCACAGTTTGAAGTGAAAACTTCTTTAGAATCATTGTGATTTGAAATTCGATGATACTAAAATCGACACTAATAAGAGACGAACATAATATGCTACCCACCTCCTGTTTCAGTTTCCGCTAATATAGGTTCTGGAATCTCTTACGTGGTCACTGCACGGTGGCGCTTCCGATATGATTTATTATGACCAGTAAAGAGGATCTACAGTTCTCGTCATTCTATTTTTTCTTTTTCTTAAAAAAAAATAATCACACTAGGATTTTATCCTGCATCACGAAGGCAGTTTAATTATATAAATACAAAACGACGAACATCCACACTCGGAGCAACTCTTTGTAGCCCACACAAATTACTTGCCTCATGCGGGATTAGATCCCTAGTCACTCAGCGCTTTTAAATGACCACTAGAAAACGATGTTATTGGTTTTCTTCATTTTTTATGTCTGTTACAAATATTTTAATAATATTTCATAGCATTATCTTGTACTTTTTCATCCAAATATTAGCTTCAGTTTCCAAGGAAATGGGTATATAAATTTTGAGGGTTTATTAGACAAAAAAATGGAAAAATGAGCCCGCGCTTATGACTTTGTCAACACATATGACATGTATGTTTATTGAAACAGACACAATTTAAAGCACGATAAAGAATAAATGACAAAGGTGCAGTAAAGTTATAACCTGTACATATACATGTACCCAATGCTGGACAAAGACCTATTAAATACCACTATATATATCTTTATATATTTTCACGTATTAAATACCACTGCTGAACATAAGCCTCCCCCATAGATTGCCTCTTAGGTGGGATAATTGCAATAGCTGCCACGCTTGACAAGCGGGTTGGCAACCGTAGTTGTTTATTTTTAGTCGTTATTAAGAAGACGCTGCTGGCCATTACCTAATTTGTTTCCATCTGTCGCATCTAACAACACCCACATATATGAAACAGACACAATTTAAAGTACAATAAAGAAGAAGTGATAAAGGTGCAGTAAAGTAACAACCTATGTGCGTCCCACTGCTGGACACAGGCCTCCTTTTATTTTCACATGTACTCTAAATATTTTATTATTTAAATGTTTTCCTTCACCGTCGAGCAAGTGGTAAATCAACACTTCAAATTTTGTTTATGTCAGCGGGGATCGAACCCGGGTTACTAGCGTACTGTGAAATTTACAGCGAGTACTTATCCCCTGAGTTAACACGGCTTGATTCTTGTATGAGGAGAAATCTAGATATCTATGGGCCACAATATCCACTTACCATCAGGTGGACTGTGTGCTCATTTGTCACCCTATTCTATAAAAAAATATCACCGACACTCTTGTTTTCCCACGATTATACGGCTGCGGTAGTCGAAGTGAGTTCACCTTCCGCCACAACTCGCCAGTGATCAGCTAGGTGGGCTCGCCAAACCAACTCGGAGCCGTCTTTTCAAGTCTTCCTTACACTTCGGCCCGGTTATGTGGGTTCCTCTTTGTTCACAGTCATTGTCCAAGTTTCTGCTACTGCATGCTAATTCATCCTGGTAGTTCGGGGGGAAAGGACTTTTAGTCCATGTTATATTTGTTAATTTCTTGAAATAAATATCAGGTGAATAAGCGTAAGCACACTTACGAGTATGTATACTGTAAAAAAGCTAAGTACAAAATCTTAAGGTCAATTGCCACTGGTAAGATCGTTGTTCTTGAGGTTTAAAACCGCCCTAAAATTGTGTTTTATGAGACATAAAGAATTTACACCGTACTCAACTCAACATTTCACGCGTCGGCTGCGAAGCTTAAGAGATCTTAAAAAGCGCCTCGTGTGATTGGTGTTTCTAAATTTGTAGCATTAAAACTGGATCAAAAATTTTGTAGTGGGTATTTCAGTACATTATTTTATTACTCTTAAAGTTAAATTCAAAGTTAAATATATTTTATTCAGTTTGGGATTATTTAGTCACTACGTTTGTCAGAATCCACTAGTAGTTCAAAAGTAAGACCTCTCATTAGACGAAAATGAAAAAATCTGAGGTCATCGTTTTTTTATGTTTCTTTTTTTTAAGATAATTTTCGAGACATCTAGAACTGCGGCCGAAAATCCACTTGCTGTACGTAACGATTGCCAAATTCCCTACAAAGAGAGAGCTTCAGCAGTTGACTGTAATGTAATGGTTATAAAGAAGAAAAAAATAATAGTAAAAAGTAAAATATTTTTTTTAAGTCAAAAGAATAAAATAATTTTACTGACAAAGTTATTTTTTACCCTTTTTATATTATATCATAATCCCAATGTCGCCTAAACAGTTACGTGCAAAAATTTATCACCAATTTTGTTTGGGTTTTTTCTCCAAATTTATATGAGACCATCCCTGAAGTATCAACTATTTGATAAAAAATGATGTTCAAAATCGGTTCTCAATAGGCAAAGATATCGCGTAACATAAATACAAAAAAAATACAGTCGAATTGTGAACCTCCTCCTTTTTTAAAGTCAGCTAAAAGTCAAAAATTACAATTCCATTGGTATAACAATTTATTGCTACGTGCCAGCTGGTAACTAGCACAGATTATATTTTATTTTCATTTGCCCTTATTCTCGTCCAACCTCTAACTACCAACCATGTATCTTCATTTTCTTCATTAACAGTCTCCCCATATAGGAAGGATTTGCTTTCACGCTTGGCAGATAGACGTACGATTACAGTACCATACGTTTGCACCTTAAACGCTGCTATCGCCAGTCTGGGTCTTCTTCATCTAGTGTGCACTAGATGGTAGTCCACAGACTCCTCTTACGACACATACGCCACGGGACGAAATAGACCAAAGAATTCTCTGACACCACCACCACGCAGCAATGTGTGATATGATTCTCTTGAGAAAGTTCACTCAGCAAAGCATTATATACTTTAAGGCTGTTAGAAATATGTACTAAGTTATTTAGATATTTTTGATAATTCATTACAGTTCAGGAGTAAGCATTTGTCTGTAGTGTCTAATGTTTCTCTTAGACTAGACTCTAGTCTATTAAGAATAAAGAAATTCGAAGAAAGATATTATGTTTTGAGAACAGGCCTTTGAGATAAACTTAAAAAAGGTATGTTAACAGTTAGAATAGAAATTGCACTGATTGAACTCCGTTTTTGTAGTAATCGCGACACTTCTACTTGAAATAAAAATAAAAAGAATTTAATTTGGAATTGCTACTTAATTTACCTACAGTAAGAGAAAATTAGTCTGGCCCACCAGGAAGGGTGAATGAAATAGGTAAACTCACGGTTAGCGGCAGCGGCGATCAACTTCAACTTGGCTTCAACAATATCTTCGGATGAGGAAGGTTTCAGTCTTCCTTGACCACACTCCTACGTGATTATATAGTCTATGCACACAGCTGGGTCGACCCGGCACACTCACTAACTCTTAGTTACATTGATTTTATTTTGGAAGGTTTAGACAAGAACAGCCATTACCGATGCAGTTCGTCTTGAGTCTTGATTACATGTGTGTATCGATCGCGTCGACTTCTCTTGCAGACGCTTTTGTTGTAGGCCAACAGATGGCGCCATAAGTTTTGTTTTGCATATAATTGGAAGGAAGGATGCGATAGAAAAGTAAGGAAGGCAAGCCAGTACATAATTCCCCCCACTTGAAATCGTTTCAGATTTCATGAGTAATAATAGCAGTTCTCCCTATAAAACTAAATACTTCACGAACTAGAAACTAACTTAGAATAATATCTAACTAACTATAATATTAATACTTGAATTTGAGTTGCATACCTATTAGAATGGTATGTAAGGCGACAAAATTTAATATCCAACTATACCTGTAAGCTAAGTAACAAAAAACTATAATATTAATTAAAAAAAAATTGACATTTTTTTTTTCATAAGTATAGCTATATATTATTGATTTAAAGGTAGAGGACACAGTTTATTTACTCTTAAGGAGTCCATTAGTAGTGCGTAGGGTGACCACGCGCACTAAGTACACCGTCTTTGCCGGGATGCACGTCTTGAACTCTACCTGAACGCCACTCTAGTGGTGGTAAATTGCTATCGACAATTAGTACAATATCTCCGACATGAATATTTGGTTGTTCTCGAAACCATTTCGCGCGTTGCTGCAAGGTATGGAGATAATCGCGTTGCCAAATATGCCAAAAAGACTGTGTAAGTTTTTGCAACATCTGCCAGCGGGCCCGAGGTGGAACATATTCATTAGAAAGTTCAGGTTCTGGTAACGCTATAAGAGAACCATGGACCAAAAAATGACCAGGTGTAAGAATATCGACCTCATTAGGATCCGGAGATAGACAGCACAACGGTCGCGAGTTAAGTATGGCTTCGACTTTAGTAAGAATTGTTATAAGCTCCTCGAATGTCAATACTTGTAACCCTATAACGCGTTTTAAGTGAAACTTCATTGATTTTACACCGCTCTCAAATATGCCACCAAAATTACTCCCGGTAGGAGGGTTCAGTCGCCAGATAATGTTTCGTTTCGCAAGACTAGACTCAAGTGAATCCTTATTCTTAGAAATCATTTGCTGTAGTTCGTTAAGGTAACGGCGAGCACCAATAAAGTTAGTACCGCAGTCGGTGACTATGAAGGTACAAAGGCCACGACGTGATACGAAGCGATCTAACGCTGCAAGAAAAGCAGAAGTCGATAGCTCGGTTACTGCCTCAAGATGGATAGCCTTTACCGCGAGGCAAACGAATACACACACGTAGGCCTTGTACGAGCGTTTCGTCTACGACTTTCCTTCACCATGAATGGACCGGCAAAGTCGATTCCCACATTTTGGAAACACCGCGTCGGTTGTATTCTTGGTGAAGGAAGATTTCCCATTAAATTAAGTTACGAATTAAGAATTAAGTTACGGATGCCAAGTATCCAATATCTACGCTGAATAATCGATTGAAGAGTACGAGGACCACAGTGTAAGTAATTGACATGAAAGTGATCTATGATCAACAATGATAGGCGTGAAGCCTTTGGCAACAATACGGGATGTTTTACAGTTGCTGGTAGATTAGCGTGCTTTAGACGGCCCCCCACTCGCAGCAAATCCCGCATCATCAATAAATGGACTCAGTTTTTTAACGGATTTTGTGGCTTTGACTTCATCTGTAAGATGAAGTTTTTGTTCATGTCGAACCATATAGACGATAGACTGCTCCAGCTCTGATACGCTCAGGAAATTCTTAGTTTTAGAGTTTCGTTTGAATGCTGCTACAGCACGCAGACACCAAGCTAGCACACGCTGGACGCGGGATAGCGTGGAGTAACGGTCTAACAGTCCACCAATAAAGTCCAACTCAGCAGAGCTAGTATCCGTTTGAGATACATGAGCAGTAGAGCGCAACTCGGGTACGGAATCTTGTGCTTCCCACTTGCACTTTACTGGCCAAGTGGAGGAATCGTTAGCGAGCCAATTTGGACCTGACCACCACGTACAACATGTCGCTAGCTGTGAACCGCTAAGACCTCGACTGCAATGATCGGCAGGATTATCATATGTTGATACGTGTTGCCAGCTATCAACTGATACACCGTCGATGATTTTCGCAACGCGATGGGAAACAAAAGTCTTCAGTTTATGAGGTTCCGTGTGCAACCATGCTAGAACCGTGTTACTATCAGTAAAGGCAATCACTTTACTGAGGGGGATTTTATCTCGCAGCAAATTTTGCATGTGCTTAAGAACTCGCCCTAGAAGGACAGCACCGCAAAGCTCTAGACGGTTAACCGTTAGTGGTTTAGGGGTGCAACTTTTGATTTTGCAATCAACAGATGCGTGTTAAACTGGTTGGCACGAACTGTCCTCAAGTATACACAACATCCATATGCCTTTGAAGAGCCATCACAAAACCCAATCAATTGGTAACTCTTGGCGTCATCATGTGTAACTCTACGAGTCAGTTTAATCTGTTTAACATGTTGCATTTCAGAGATAAAGTTGTGCCATTGGTGAGCGACCTCAGGTGGAACGGGTTTGTCCCAACTTAGCTGAAGGAGCCACATGTCTTGAAGCAATAGTTTGGCTATTAGAACAACAGGAGTGAGCCAACCAATTGGGTCATAGATGCGAGCGATATTTTATAATATTGCACGCTTTGTTAAATTGTAATTGAACCCGGACACTGAATATTTAAAGAAGTCTTCTACGTGGTCCCACTGTATACCAAGAATTTTAAGGATATGGTTGTGATTTTCGTCACAAAAGGCCCTAGGTACTTGACAATGTTCAGACGGTAGAGCTGCAATAAACTCGGCTGAATTACTACACCATTTACGCAGCTCAAATTGCGCACAGCCCAGTAGTTTAATAAGTTCATCTTTGAGCTCAAGTGCCTGTTTAAGAGATGGCGCTCCGGTTGTTATGTCGTCCATAAAAGTATCATGACGTATAACGTGAGCCGCTTGAGGATACTCAGAAGCATGATCAACCGCTAATTGATGCAGAGTACGAATGGCTAAGTATGGTGAACTAGTCACACCGTATGTCACGGTATTTAATTCGAACTCACGCACGGGATCAGCTGGAGAGTTTCTCCACAACACGTGTTGCCACCCTCGATCTTCCTGACGTAAATCTATATTGCGATACATTTTCGAAATATCGGATGTGAACACTATTGCGTGAAGACGAAATTTTGTCAGCACATCAACAATGTCATTTTGAAGCTTAGGCCCAGTGTACACGATATCATTTAAAGATTTTCCGTTCGTCGTTCTGGCACTTGCATCAAAAACGACACGTAGTTTTGTCGTAGTACTCTCAGGGCGGAGTACACAATGATGCGGAATTACAAATTTGCCTGATCCAACGTCTGCGGGTTGCATATGGCCCAGATCGGAATATTCAGTCATAAAATCAGAATAGTCCCTTTTTAACTCTACATTGCGCTCAAGTCGCTTTTCGAGTTTGAATAAGCGTGATTTTGCCATCTCGAAAGATTTACCCAGATCATCACAAGGCTTCTTCAGTAACAAAGGAACGACGTAACCACCGTCAGGTTTACGTGACACAAGAGTAGAGTAGAGTTCTTCGCATTTAACGTCTTCGGGGTTCGATATAAATGTTTTCGGTGGTTCTTCGACCTCCCAAAAACGCTTGACCACGTCATTCAAAAGCCGGGTGGAAGTAACGAGGGAAGAAACCATAGGTGGAGGGTGACAGCTGTGATCAATTTTGCCAGTGAGCACCCACCCAAAGACACTATGTAGAGCGACTGGTAAACCAGGACCTATCTCTAGGCGTTGGCCATCATAAATTTTATGGAATAGCTCTGCGCCCAGCAGCATGTCTATATTAGTGGGTTTGTCGAACTGTTTGTCTGCTAAAACTAGATGTTTAAAATTTTTACGAACCTCAGAAGGTACTTCTACAACAGGCATTTTACTTGTTATTGTATTCATTATTATGGCATTAATAGTGAAGTTTGGACTATCAGAATCCGTTGGCATTACCACGCATGAAGTTTCACCCTTTATTTGATGCACTACATTTTGTCCTAAACCTGCCACAGCTAAATTGTAGCGGCGAATGGGCAACCCTAAACGTTGAGCGAGTGATAACGTCATAAAACTATCCTGAGCTCCACTGTCAATAAGTGCGCGGGCGGTAGTATACTGAGCGGCAGCACCGCAACCACGCACGCGCACTACACATGTGCCGAGCAAAACGAGAGCACGACTATGACCAACGTGAGCGCTGGTAGTCACGGAGCTCACAGTCGAGGTCAAGTCGTCAACCGTAACTACTGTTTTGTCGCTAGTCTTGTCAGTGGAGCAACACGGAACAGCAGCAATGGTAGTGTTATCGTGGAGCAACGAATGATGACGCTCACCACAAGTTGAGCATGTAATTTTTGAAAAACATTTTTTTGTATTATGATTTAAACGTAAGCAATTCATGCAAACATTTTTATTAGACACTAAGCCGTATCTTTCAGAAATATCAAGTTCTTGAAACTTCGGACATTTGAAAAGCGCATGTGCCGCCCCGCAACATAGACAATCAGCTGTTTTATTTGAAGCATTTGAAGCTATGGCAGTGTTCGACGGCAACGATATAGATTTATGGTATTGTTTATTATTGTGACTATTTCGTGTCCCGGTGGCACGTACATTATTTTTATACAACTGTCCCGATTGAAATCCAGACCCGGAACAACTGCCCGATTGACTAACCTCTAGAACTTTAACATAACTTTGTAAAAAAATTAACAAATCAGAAAAGGTAGGAATTTGTTCCCCGTTTTGCATTTCAAAACGTTTACGTGTATCAGAATCTAAAACACGCGCAGCTAAATAAAATAAAATGAACTCATATAATTCCTTAATTTTCATAGCTCTAAGAGCATTAACAGTTTCATTCAACACATTGGTTAAATTACGTAAATCGGCATAATTACTGGACTTCAAAGGAATGAAACAACAAATTTTATCTAAGTACGTTGCGGCCAAAATTCGTTTGTTTTGGAACCGCTCGATAAGTGCGTCAAAAACAATTTTGTAGTTATCAGAGGTAACAGGCACTCCTTTTGCGATTGACAACGCTGAACCCGAGAGACACGTCAACAAATAATAAAACCTTTCGATTGACCTTATATTATTGTTTTCATGTACAAGTGTGGAAAATGTATCGAAGAAAGTTTGCCAATGTTCAATGTTTCCATCAAATTTCGGCAGCTCGAGTTTCGGTAAGCGTGCTTGCGCGTATGGTTTCGTAATATGGTATGAAAATCCGGAAGTCAAACTCGGATCCGGGTCGCGTTGCGGATCGGCTCGAGTGCGACCCTCGCTTAGAGCAGCCCTGGCGGCATCGACGGTGTAGTACATGTCGTCAAACGCAATCACGGGCTTCATATCAACTATATCGTCCGGCTTTAATTTTAACTTTAAATCGTTTATTTGATTGGTATACTCCAAGAATTCTTTACGCACTAACTCAATACGCTTAAACCTAGACTCGAATTGAGAGGCAGAAGTTGTATCCGTTTGGATATTCTTCGATAAATCACATAGTATTTGAATTTCTCGAAATGCATATTCCCTTTGAATAGTAAGCAACTTGAGTTGTCTCTCAATTTCACTAGCGTTCGACTTTGCCTTATCTGTCATTATGTTTGAAATTATAACCAATAAAACCGTAAATTTAAAAACAAACCTACTTTTTAACTAATCAATAATAACGCTATTAATAGGTATATATTATAATTACACCTATTGAAACAACGTATCAGTATTGAATATGTGGAGTATAATTATTCACCTACTACCTCCGTGTTTAAGTACAACGAACGGCACATAACGAGTAATTGTAATTTATGCAATCGACAGAGAATAATTCTCCCTAATTATAAAATTATATATCAAATAAATTTAATAAATTACTTCGTATTATCTATATCGTTAAAATTAAGGCAATTAAAGAAGTACCTTACCAAATTTTACTTGTAAAAGTTTTTTTTTTTAAGCTGAATTGCTATGAACTGTAATTTTGGAGTTTTCAAATGAATTGAACCCAAAATACCATAGGAAATTCGCGCTCGTACGGACCACTTGTTAACAGTTAGAATAGAAATTGCACTGATTGAACTCCGTTTTTGTAGTAATCGCGACACTTCTACTTGAAATAAAAATAAAAAGAATTTAATTTGGAATTGCTACTTAATTTACCTACAGTGAGAGAAAATTAGTCTGGCCCACCAGGAAGGGTGAATGAAATAGGTAAACTCACGGTTAGCGGCAGCGGCGATCAACTTCAACTTGGCTTCAACAATATCTTCGGATGAGGAAGGTTTCAGTCTTCCTTGACCACACTCCTACGTGATTATATAGTCTATGCACACAGCTGGGTCGACCCGGCACACTCACTAATTCTTAATTACATTGATTTTATTTTGGAAGGTTTAGACAAGAACAGCCATTACCGATGCAGTTCGTCTTGAGTCTTGATTACATGTGTGTATCGATCGCGTCGACTTCTCTTGCAGACGCTTTTGTTGTAGGCCAACAGATGACGCCATAAGTTTTGTTTTGCATATAATTGGAAGGAAGGATGCGATAGAAAAGTAAGGAAGGCAAGCCAGTACAATTGTCATGAATGTATGCATATGTAAAAACTTATTAGCACAAGCCTACGTCGCAGTGAACGAGTGAAGCCGGCCACATTCGAGCGAGTGCCTGATGTACTGCCATATGTCAGAGGTGTCACTGACAAGATTGGCTACACCTTGAGGCGTGCTTCCATTAAAACATACTTCAAGCTACCGATGCAGGAGTGTCCAACCTTGATTGGGAATTTGGTCTTTTTTATATAGGACAAACTAAAAGATCCATAAAAAGCTGCGTTAAATAATACATAGCTGATGTGAAGAATCGACGCTCCGAGAAGTCTGCACTCTGTAAACACGTACAGGATCGCCCCCGTCACTAGATTAGATTTGATAGACCACAAATTCTCGCTAAAGTACACCGATTCCTTCCAAGCATGATTCGCGAGGCTATTGAAATCAAAAAACAGCCTAATTTCAATAGAGAAGATTGCTGGGTGCTACCATCTGCTTGGAATCCCATAATTAATAAAATTAAATCCCAACCCAAGCATACAACTGCAAAACTTCAAGATACTGTAAGTTAATTCTGCGTAGATCGGAACAAAAATTAATAATTTTTAATCTGGAGGTAGCCGTGGTAAACTATGACATTGCGACGTCATACACCTCAGACCCCCCGTAAACATGGATGCTGTAAAGTGCTGGAAACTTCGGAAAAATAAAATATGTTAATATACACGATAAAATTCATGAAAGTAGTTTTATTTAAATGTGTAGTGTTTGCGTAAATATAAGAAATCATTATAAATCGCTGTTTTATTTCCTAAGGTATTTTCCACCACCTATGAACCCTCATTCTACATTGCAAAGGACGACGGGACCGGGATCACTTGAAGAGAACCTGTAATCTTAGTCGTCTAACCTTTCTTTTCAGAAAGGGCAACAGACGTTCTCGTGTGACACTCCTTCACGGGGGTCACATCCACCTCCTTGCTCCCGAAACCAACGAGGTGTGATTTATATTTCGGGTAGAACGTCAATGAATGACTAACCCCTGTCTGATTGGACCCTTTCAGTTGAGGGAATGATGTCGAGAGCAGCTGCGACCCTTTCAATGATAGATCTTCAAAGTTACTCGTATGAATATTCAGTTTGATTTAATAGGTCTTTACTTATGTAATTGCCATTCTACAGTACTGGTCATTTCAAATAAAAATAATTTTCAATCCCAATTTCAAATTAATTTTATTTTAAAAACATGAAATTCTTTTTTCAAAATTAGTCATTTGTTTATTAATTAGTGTTATATTTTCATCGCATTCGAATCTTTTACGTCATCAGGAATCAGTTAAGAGTTCGAGTAATTATGGAATATGAGTACCGTCGTGGCAGCAACGCGGCACAAGCGGCGCGCAACATCAACGACGTTTACAGAACCAATACTACAAACGTAGGCAAAGGCCGGCAACGCATCTGCAATTCCCCTGGTTCCCCTGGTGTTGCAGTTGTTCATGGGCGGCGGTAGTCACTTACCATCAGGTGAGCCGCATGGTCATTTGTCCCCTCTCCTATAAAAAAAAAAACGAACGCAACACCTGTTATTGGTTTGCCCACTTCCATTCTGGAAATTTTGACCTGAATGAATGAAATGAATCCCGTGGTCGTCCGAAAACTTTGGTCGACAATGACGAATTAAAGGCGATTATGTAAGCTGATCACACTCAATCTTAATTGAATTAGCACCAGCTTTCGACGTATTTGGCAAGGTAAAATAAGCTTGACAAATGAGTGCTCTACGAACTCAATGATCGCCAGCAAGAAGTACGCGTCAAGACGTGCCTTGCACTGCTCAGTAGGCACACAAAAGAAAGAATTTTGAACCGCATTGTTACCTGCGACAAAAAATGGATTCGTTTTGGCAATCGAAAGCGCTCAGCAAGTAGATTAAATCCTTGTTTAGCACCTAAACAATGCCCTAAACGAAAACTTACCCCTAGAAGAGTGATAGGCACTGTTCAGTGGTCTAGCGTTGGTGTTATTCATCACAGCTTCTTACCAAACGGAATGAGTATGACTGCAGATGTGTACTGTGAAGAGCTGAACACAATGATGGAGAAGCTTGCACGTCTCCAACCAGCTTTGGTCAATCACTCGTCCCTGCTGCTCCTGCGCGACAACGCGCGACCTTATACTGCATAACAGACGATCTCCAAGTTGCAAGAGCTGGGGTTGGAAGTTCTCCATCATCTGCCGTACTCACCAGACCTTATGCCTACAGACTTCTACTTTTTCCAGAATTTGGATAACTTTATGGTCGTAAAAAAACTAAATACCTGAGATACATTACAAAATGCCTTTGAAGAATTTGTTGCCTCCCGTCCAGCTGATTTCTTCAAGAAGGGCATCAATAAACTGCCACTGCTTTGGCAAAGATGCATCAATTGTACAGATGATTACTTTGATTAATAGAAATAAAAAATATAGAAATAAAGTACTTCAACTTTTTCATAAAAAACGGCGAATTCATAGGTAAAGACCTAATAATTAAATCAACATATATTTTCGCTAATGACACCAGTGCTTTAGCTATAAGTATCAAGGTACCTTGATAATTTAGGAAAATATGGAAGGTATTGCCATTACCATCACTGAACGGAACGGCTAGAAATAACCACGCTCTTACATAATACCAGCTGCAGGTGTGTTTTGTATAATTAGTGACGAGAACCGGAGACCCTTCATACTGGTAACACCTTAGGGCTGACAATAAATCTTGATCATAAGTACCAAGATTCTTAATGTGAATAAATATAGGTCTCTGTCGCCCGTAGCATTAACTTACCATCGGGCGGACCGTATGCTCTTTCGTATATAGCCTTTATAATTTTGAGTATATTGTGAAGTGAGTGAAAGTAAGGGTAGATATAATAATAGGTTATATGCACCATCAAATCGTCTAAAAGTTAGAAAAAGAAATGCTTCTGCAATGTCGATAAGAATTTATAATAAATTACCTGATAATTTAAAGCGTAAAAGTTTATTGTCATTTAAGAAATCTGTTTTGGCATTGGTGCTCACTAAATGTTATTATTCTGTAGAAGAGTTCTTAAACGACAACGACCTACATACGAATAATAATGAATGATAATTTTAGAATATGATTAATTACGTAATTACAAGATTCAAATGTTAAAAAAAAATAATGTTTTTTGATATTATTTTAAAAATTTGACTTATGTATTTAATTAATTTATAAATTTGATGTAAAAATGAAAATAAATTAATGACAATTGGATATGTAACATTATATAATTATTGACATAAGAATAATAATTAATATATGACATTGACCTATAATAATAATGTTACTTGATATAATAATACTTACTTATATATTTTGATGGCATTTTTCTGACACTGTGGCATAATAAATTAATTATCAAATCAACTAAATAATATTAATTAATTTTATATTTTGTTAAATTAATATATGTTGTTAAATTCGATAAGTATTGTTTTTAAGGATATTTGACCACTAAGAAGATATTTGCACACCACTAAGTTGTAAATATGTAGAACGAATTATACTCAAACACAACCATATTCTTGCAAATAAAGATTATTATTCTTATTATTATTATTGCAAGCGTTCTCGTTCTCTGTCTGTATGGGAAACGTTCTTCTCTAAGAATATTTTTCAAAGGTTATTGAAATTGACACAAAGACTTTCAAATTTAAAGTATTGATATAAATTTAATGTATTTTTATTGTTAATGTGTTTAATCTAACTTGTTCCTTTACCTTGTGAGTTAAATACATCAAACAAAATGCATCACAAGTACTACTGATAGGGCTTTTCAGCTGCCAAAAAAGTATTGAAATATTTTCTATATTACAAATAATAGTTTTTGTGAGGATTTGCATACGATAACTTTGTTTTTATTTGAAAACTATTACGGTGACGAAATAACAGAGACGAGATAATTTTATACAGTAATATCTAGATATAAAATTGAAATTTGAGTGTGCTGTGTCCTCTTTACCGATTTTAATTGAAATTATGTCACCATGACTTAAAAGGAAATTGATAATCATAAGAGATGATCAGCACAATATTTTCCAACCTTCAGCAAATTAAGGCTATAAAATCATTGTTTCAAATACATTTCAAGTGCATGCGTCTTTTTAGATAACCATGTTCGCAACTGTATGCTTCTAGTCTTAATTAGCAATGGCCTTTTTTCATTTCAAAATGCATACGCAACCCGCCTCGTGGGAGTAATTACGGGTTATATCACACCCACTACCTTATTATATTTAATTTTATCTCATATAGACAGGTTCACGTAAGTGCTTTCACACTCATCTGCAGTCCCACCAGTACAGGCTGCCTCTCGGGGAACCTTCCTCGAGACTGGACAACTCCTCCGTACCTTCCTCAGATAAGGCGCGACGGAATACAACGCGTACTTTTTTACGGCTTCTAAGTCCATCTGCGCAACAGACTCCCTAGATTCTGTAACGCAGAGGCCATGGGGTCACCAAAACTGAACAATCGGAAGCAGCAGCCCCTAACCCCTACGATGGATCTGGCTTAGCAGCCGATCCGATTCGTCTATGAAAAGTTGGAAAAGCAGCGCATCGTAATAATGACACTCCTCTCCTCCCGGGTTGCCACCACTTTCGCATCAGCAATGCGGTTACGCCAGAGCACGGATGTTACGGAGAGTGCCGCATCGCCATATTTAAATCTCTTTCCTCTGTGTTTTTTTTTAATAGAATAAAGGTGAAAAACTAACATACGTGTGGTTATCTATACTCACCATACGAAACAAAGCAGCATTAAGGTACAATTTTAGGTTGGTATTCTGTGAACGTGGTCCTTAACCGTTAGAACCGATCCGTTCCAGTTGCAGCTGTATATAGCTACAGCTCTGGCTCTACTAAGCTAATAGGGTAAGGGGAGAGGACACCACTTTAAATGTTGTCCAAAGTTGGCTCCACAAGCAAATTACCTTAAGGCGTAATTGTTTTATAGCATATTTTTAACTTAAAATAAGGCAGTGTTCGATTACTTAGGATAGTAGCTTAGCCTGAATGGCTTATGGCTTAACAAAATATTATTGAGCCTATTCACTCTTACCTTGAAAAGATCCACGGAAAGCATTTGGCCCATGAACTATTTTTTCTGCAAAACAAATAATAAATGCCCGTCTTTCTGGGAACCCTATTTACCTAATTTACTTAGTTTAGACAGGACAGCCTTAAACGTGGCGACATCACATAACTATAATCAAACTTGTGGTTAGCCAAAATGGGCCTAAATAAATGATGAAGATGGAGTAATGTACACGTACAATAGGTTGTCCGTTGAGAACAAGCTACACAAATTAACTTAATTTTAGTTAGAAGTTTTCAAACAACTACTCCCAATTAAGGAAATGGATAAAGTTTGACAAGGCTCACCAGAAAGGAGATATTCCTTTTTGTTGAGTGCTAGACCGAGCCGAGTCCGAATCCCTTTTTAGATATACCTAATTGCAAAGTCGTCAAATGATTTAATTAATTAATAATGTTATGTATATTTATACCCAATCCAAACACAATAAAATCTTACCATAGTTCTTTTTATTACGAATATATATTGTTAAATATAAAGTATTACGACCCAGTTTTTCGTCAGGTTATGCATTAAAACATGACAATAAAAGTGTAACTGCAGCTGTACGAGTATATAGGTGCAGCGGGAATGCTCCAGCAGAATTGGAAGACCGCGGTCTGTTAGAATACCATCGTAAAACAGTAGACAATGCTGTTGTGTTTCGTTAGGTGAGTGTAAAGAACTGAATATCCCTTTCACTAGTAACGACATCGTTTATTCTGAGCTTTTACCGCCGGGCAAAACCAGCGATTCGAATCTCTAGCCAACAACTAATGAGACTAAAGCAAAAAATTGAGGAAAAATGACCGGAATTGATCAGCAGAAAATGAGTGGTCTTTGATCATGATAACGTCAGACCACACACCTTTTTGGACACTCAGCAAAAATTTAGAGAGCTTGGATGGGAAGTGTTAATGAATCCACCATATAGTCTTGACCTTGCACGCCCAGATTTTCACCTGTTTCGGTCTCTTCAGAATTCTTTGGGTATTGTTAGGTTAATAGCAAGAAAGGACTGTCAAAAGTACTTGTCTCAAATTTTTAATCAAAAATCTCAAAATTTCTATAGATCCCGTATCTGTAGAATTATAGTAACATAAACCTACTAGTTATCGAACAAAATGGCACATACAGGGTTATTTTTCAATGATTAGCCAAATTTAATAATTAACTTCAATATATAAGTATCTATTGATATACACTTATTGCCGTTTTTAAACATACGCGTGGTTAAGATTTATTTGAAAATTTTAATTCAGGTTTCTACATTTATTTGAAAACATCCGAAATGGAATGTGATTTATGAGCAACAACTAAAGCATACGCGAGCTCATATGTAAAAGATAAAGAGCTAGGAAGCCGATGATAGGTTGGCGCGTTTTAAATAACGCTTACTCAGGCGGTGTGAGCGTAGCGTCTAGCGTTGAGGCGTTTAAAACTAGGCACTAGTGCGATAATAAGCAGTACGAAAAGTGCCGAGTATTGCCGACCTTTGCCGACACCAACATCGCGTCGGCGCATGCGCCGTTCTATTCGGCATAATACGTCTATTAACATTATTTTACTACTTAAATATGCAATCACTTAAAATAACACTAACCACTCACAAAAATGTTTTCGAGGTGGACCTTCGTTATGATTCAGTGCTTGTTTACATTGTTAATGAAATGGAATCAAGAAGAATTCATTACTTTCCACATGTACAGTCTAACTCTGAACTCGAGCTGCATCATTAGTGCTAGCGCGGGGGTTCGATCGAAAAACTCGATTACTGCGTTTTCGACAGCCGGGTTTATTTTTATTCTTAATCGATGTTACATGTAGCCGATGATAACTATAGATGTCATGGGTCATAGCATTAATTGGGACTATGGACTATGTGTTCATTTGTCACCAACACATGGACTATGTGCTCGTTTGTCACCCTTGTTCTATAATATAATATAATATTTAATATGATATCCCATTTATTGGCTAATTTATATCCCCCGACTTATTCGAGTGCTTGATTAAATTATGTTTAACATATAAGGTTATTAAGGGCTTTCAGATGTTTTAACATCCTGATGTTATAACTAACCAATTTACATTTACTTTTAAGTAACTATTTGTTTCTCAAGTTACACAGCAGGCTAACGCTTTGTATTAAGAAATTTTGCACTATCCTGATAGGTCTTCGTATTTTTATTGCTATAGCATAACCATAGTTTCGTGAAATAAAGTATTTTTAATTGCAGTGGCCTCGTAAATCATCATTTTATGTTTTGTAAGGACTTATGTTATAAAGTATAAGTGTGCTCATATTTTATACAAACATATCACAGTGGTAAACTCTAACGACCACTTCCCTTCAGTAATTATACTTTTAAGGTATAAATTACATATCGCATAAGTCTCTTGCTACTCAGAGCAATAACGAGAAAATTCAAAGAACGTAATAAATTAAGCACTTAATTAGTGTTTGACGTTTATTACATTGAAATTGTGCGTGGCAACTTTTATTACTTAAGTACCCTAACGTTATACTACTAGAGTAATCATTCTTTGGTTTTAAGAGCAGAGTTTATTTTAAAAGTTGCATTAAATTGCAATAAAAGACGACGTCCCATTTATATATTTCTCTTGACAATAAACCCCTGTTGAAATATATAACTTCCGTATAGAAGTTTGATTATGTACGTGTCTGTTAATTTTCGTTAATTATAGACTATAATCGAATACAATACATTTAATTTACATATAACGTAGATTATTACAGAATGCGTTCCAAAAGTTATTTATTACGGAAAATATCTTTATCCTGGAGAGAGCCAGCAATGAATCCAGCTGAATTATTTTTATATATAATTTTGTACAAACATTTATATAAATTACTTTAAAAACAGCAAATTCACAGCTGGCATGTGTTACTCCCGTATGACTCCTGTGCCACCCGTCATGTACTGGGATAATAATATTCAGTTTTCTTATATACATATAAGGTAAAAAAGAAACATAATAATATAATTAAATTCAGTCCCATCAAATAGCCTTCCTTAAACAGATGCTTTAAATTCTTAGTAATATCTCACGCCTAACTGAGGAAAGACTCTCTTGATAAGCGGTTCTAGCTTATTTTAAAGTCAAATTGCCAATCACAACATATTTAAGACAACGGTAAACTTACTTAGCATTGCAAATTATATTGTCTGTGTAAGCAAACAGATATACAGTAGGTAATTTATAAAATATATATGTATATATAATAGCAAGTAAAAGTTTTTTAAAGTTTTTATTTAAATAAAAGAATATTTATTACGTTTGATTAGAAATATTTTTTACTAGCTTTTTACCCGCGGCTTCGCTCGCGTGCGCATTAATTTAGGAGCATCATTAAAAGCTGTTCCGTGCCAAATTTAGAAAAATTCGATCTCTTTTAGAGTCACCTCGGTGTCTGTCTCTATGTCTGTCAAAGATTTTTTTCATTCTAAAATACTATTAGACGTAGATGAATGGTAACATGCTATATAAACACGTGCTTATATATGTCTAGAAACACCTACTGTTTTTTATATCGGGCGTGTCTTCCGATTCCGATGTATCCACAAGAAAGGTAAATAGTCTTGAAATTAAAATATATTTAGTTAAAGTTAATTTAGTTTTAACAAAGTAATATAATGTTTATTTGAGACATTTTATTCATATCATTGGTCCTATTTAATATTGATTGGCAACGTTATGATATACCTATGATCAATTCTACGATCTGGCCACGACATATACAAAAATCTCTTGAATAAAACTTTCATGATAATGAAAATTTTGCAACAACTGCAGACATACCAGTTTTAATCACTTTACATATATATTAGTAATTGCAATAAATACCTTATCAATTTTCATATTTTTGATAGACGTTACTATTATCTATTGAAATTATTACACTTTTAAAATAAAATAACAAAAATACTAAAAACTAAACGTGAGTTTTTTAATAATTTTAAAAATCTAATCTATTAATCATATACATGCAAGTTATTTATATTATTTCATTTATTAGTAACTGAAGGCAAAATATACTACTTTTTCCATTTGATGATAGATGGCGCTGTTTTGAATACCCAATCGGTGTAGTTTCAAATTATTTTACCAACATTATAACTATATTTTAAACTTTATTTACAAATATGGTATTTATTTAAAAACAACCGTCATCCCACCTACAACCAAGATATAATAAAAAATTAACATCTAAAGGAAATAAAATACTTAACCTTCCTTTTTTGACGTTCTGTAATCGGATAAAAAGTAGTCTATATGTTGTCACGGGTTACTCACTACCTACATACAAAATTTAATGTAAATCGGTTCAGTAGTTTTTGCGTGAATCCGAAATACACAGACAGACAGAAAGACAGACAGAGAGACAGACAAAAATTCTAAAAACCACTAATTTGGCTTCAGAACCCTTTATTTAGTCCCCTGGACTTGTTTTTTCAAGAACATATTATATTACAGACACGACTTTTCTACAGATTATATGTATTATGTATAGATGAATATGTATAGATTCCATAAGTATAAGATAAATACAAAATTAAGTAATTTGTGGCATTCATGTAAATGTAAAAAAAAACGTTCATTTGACGAACTGTCATGATAAACTTATTTTCTGACAAAAACCATGTAACCAAACTATTAGAATACCTTTTTAATTAAAATATTCCATTTTTTTAATTAAAAAGTTATCCTTTTATTGTATAGTAGTAATCATATCAGGTAGATTATAAAATTGTTTATCACTTTAATATACTCATACAAAAACAGCAAGTAATACCCCGATCTTTAAATTAGGTACCATTCTTTCCATTAGTCACATACAATTTTATGTTTGTATCCGAATTTTACCTTAGCAAATTAACTTTTACATTAGTAAAGTAACAGTCTGATTACGACCCAGTGCTTGGACTTTTATTACTCAAAAGGGTTTTTAGAGCAGGCAAAATACCGCCTCATCGCTCAAATTTGTGTTGGAGAATTTCACATGTCTGCGAAGATATATTTTTTATCTTCATTTCTTAAGCATACAGGTCTGCTCATTTCGTTTTCTTTTCTGTCGAGCTTTATGTAGATTAGCATATGTAACCACACTATTTGAATACCTTTTTTTTTAAATATTACATTTTTAATGGAAAAGTTATCCTATTATTGTATAGTAGTAATCATATCAGGTAGATTATAAAATCGTTTATCCATCACATCTTAAAAGACTTCGCTGATATTAATGTAACTTTAGCTAAGCCACGTTCTGACGACATAAAATTATTAATCAAACTTTACACGGTGAAGTTCTCAGATCGATCACACTCTACTAACTGTGATTGATCTGGGAATTTTGATTGTAACTAAATGCATAACTTCTTCTATTTATTGTAATTTTTTAATAAATGAATGAATGAATTTATTTTCTCTTCACAATCAGTTGGAAAATTTCATACTCATCCGTTGGTAGCATTTCAAACGAGTTGAAGGGGGATGGATATAAGACCACGCTCTCTTAGAATACCATTGTAAAACAGTAGACAATGCTGCTGTGTTTCGTTAGGTGAGTGTAAAGAACTGAATATCCCTTTCACTAGTAACGAGCCACTCCATCTTAGTTCTTAGATGCAACGTGGTGGGATTGGAAGGGCATCGTTTATTCTGAGCTTTTACCGCCGGGCAAAACCAGCGATTCGAATCTCTAGCCAACAACTAATGAGACTAAAGCAAAAAATTGAGGAAAAATGACCGGAATTGATCAGCAGAAAATGAGTGGTCTTTGATCATGATAACGTCAGACAACACACCTTTTTGGACACTCAGCAAAAATTTAGAGAGCTTGGATGGGAAGTGTTAATGAATCCACCATATAGTCTTGACTTTGCACGCCCAGATTTTCACCTGTTTCGGTCTCTTCAGAATTCTTTGGGTATTGTTAGGTTAATAGCAAGAAAGGACTGTCAAAAGTACTTGTCTCAAATTTTTAATCAAAAATCTCAAAATTTCTATAGATCCCGTATCTGTAGAATTATAGTAACATAAACCTACTAGTTATCGAACAAAATGGCACATACAGGGTTATTTTTCAATGATTAGCCAAATTTAATAATTAACTTCAATATATAAGTATCTATTGATATACACTTATTGCCATTTTTAAAAATACGCGTGGTTAAGATTTATTTGAAAATTTTACTTCAGGTTTCTACATTTATTTGAAAACATTCGAAATGGAATGTGATTTATGAGCAACAACTAAAGCATACGCGAGCTCATATGTAAAAGATAAAGAGCTAGGAAGCCGATGATAGGTTGGCGCGTTTTAAATAACGCTTACTCAGGCGGTGTGAGCGTAGCGTCTAGCATTGAGGCGTTTAAAACTAGGCACTAGTGCGATAATAAGCAGTACGAAAAGTGCCGAGTATTGCCGACCTTTGCCGACACCAACATCGCGTCGGCGCATGCGCCGTTCTATTCGGCATAATACGTCTATTAACATTATTTTACTACTTAAATATGCAATCACTTAAAATAACACTAACCACTCACAAAAATGTTTTCGAGGTGGACCTTCGTTATGATTCAGTGCTTGTTTACATTGTTAATGAAATGGAATCAAGAAGAATTCATTACTTTCCACATGTACAGTCTAACTCTGAACTCGAGCTGCATCATTAGTGCTAGCGCGGGGGTTCGATCGAAAAACTCGATTACTGCGTTTTCGACAGCCGGGTTTATTTTTATTCTTAATCGATGTTACATGTAGCCGATGATAACTATAGATGTCATGGGTCATAGCATTAATTGGGACTATGGACTATGTGTTCATTTGTCACCAACACATGGACTATGTGCTCGTTTGTCACCCTTGTTCTATAATATAATATAATATTTAATATGATATCCCATTTATTGGCTAATTTATATCCCCCGACTTATTCGAGTGCTTGATTAAATTATGTTTAACATATAAGGTTATTAAGGGCTTTCAGATGTTTTAACATCCTGATGTTATAACTAACCAATTTACATTTACTTTTAAGTAACTATTTGTTTCTCAAGTTACACAGCAGGCTAACGCTTTGTATTAAGAAATTTTGCACTATCCTGATAGGTCTTCGTATTTTTATTGCTATAGCATAACCATAGTTTCGTGAAATAAAGTATTTTTAATTGCAGTGGCCTCGTAAATCATCATTTTATGTTTTGTAAGGACTTATGTTATAAAGTATAAGTGTGCTCATATTTTATACAAACATATCACAGTGGTAAACTCTAACGACCACTTCCCTTCAGTAATTATACTTTTAAGGTATAAATTACATATCGCATAAGTCTCTTGCTACTCAGAGCAATAACGAGAAAATTCAAAGAACGTAATAAATTAAGCACTTAATTAGTGTTTGACGTTTATTACATTGAAATTGTGCGTGGCAACTTTTATTACTTAAGTACCCTAACGTTATACTACTAGAGTAATCATTCTTTGGTTTTAAGAGCAGAGTTTATTTTAAAAGTTGCATTAAATTGCAATAAAAGACGACGTCCCATTTATATATTTCTCTCGACAATAAACCCCTGTTGAAATATATAACTTCCGTATAGAAGTTTGATTATGTACGTGTCTGTTAATTTTCGTTAATTATAGACTATAATCGAATACAATACATTTAATTTACATATAACGTAGATTATTACAGAATGCGTTCCAAAAGTTATTTATAACGGAAAATATCTTTATCCTGGAGAGAGCCAGCAATGAATCCAGCTGAATTATTTTTATATATAATTTTGTACAAACATTTATATAAATTACTTTAAAAACAGCAAATTCACAGCTGGCATGTGTTACTCCCGTATGACTCCTGTGCCACCCGTCATGTACTGGGATAATAATATTCAGTTTTCTTATATACATATAAGGTAAAAAAGAAACATAATAATATAATTAAATTCAGTCCCATCAAATAGCCTTCTTTAAACAGATGATTTAAATTCTTAGTAATATCTCACGCCTAACTGAGGAAAGACTCTCTTGATAAGCGGTTCTAGCTTATTTTAAAGTCAAATTGCCAATCACAACATATTTAAGACAACGGTAAACTTACTTAGCATTGCAAATTATATTGTCTGTGTAAGCAAACAGATATACAGAAGGTAATTTATATAATATATATGTATATATAATAGCAAATAAAGTTGACCTGATTATTTAAAATAAAGGAAAATTTATTATGTTTGATTAGAAATATTTTTTATTCCATAAGTTTAAGTTAAATATAAAATTAAATAATTTGTAGCATTCATGTTAATATAAAAAAAAAATTCATTTCACTAACTGTCATAATGAACTTATTTTCTGACAAAACCATGTAACCACACTAATAGAATTACCTTTTTAATTAAAATATTCCATTTTTTAAATAAAAAGTTATCCTTTTATTGTATAGTAGTAATCATATCAGGTAGACTATAAAATCGTTTATCACTTTAATATACTCATATAAAAACAGCAAGCAATAACCCGATCTTTAAATTAGGTACCATTCTTTCCATTAGTTACATACAATTTTATGTTTGTATCCGGATTTTACCTTAGCAAATTAACTTTTACATTAGTAAAGTATCAGTCTGATTACGACCCAATGCTGAACACTGGACTTTTATTACTCAAAAGGGTTTTTAGAGCAGGCAAAATACCACCTCATCGCTCAAATGTGTGTTGGAGAATTTTACATGTCTGCGAAGATATATTTTTTATCTTCATTTCTTAAGCATGCAGGTCTGCTCACCTTACTTTTCTGCCGAGCTTTATGTAGATTAGCATTTGATATTGCAATTCATGTTATTGGATTAATTTGGTTTGCTCGCATACTATGGAATTAGCTAGTTTTTAAAAAGGCTAATACTTTATTAGGTTTTAATAACCGATACGACTTAGGGACCTTCAAGAAAAGAGCCTACTCCTTTTTAAAAGGCCGGCAACGCATTTGCAATTGGCCTGGTATTGCAGTTGTTCATGGGCGGCGGTAGACACTTACCATCAGGTGAGCCGCATGCTCGTTTGCCCCCTCCCCTATTAGAAAAATTAATATTTTTTTTATTAAAATAGCATATGTTTGTACAAATTATTAACTATGTATAGCCCTTCAAGCCTGTATCCAAATTGAGTAGTTAACGACCATAACGAATTCATTTGGGGAGGAGTTGCAAGTTATTTAAAAGTCAAATTATCACGTGATAAGCGTTCAAAGCGATGTTAGATTATTTGGACTTGCAAATATATTGTCTTTGTTAGTGACTCGATGCCAGAAAGATAAGTTTCAACTGTAAGTACTGATGCCATTGCATAAAGGAAGCTTGTTCATTATCATAGGCTGCAGCTGTCTTGCCAGTTGACGTCGTTTGTTTGGTTACATTTATTTTTTACAAACGTGGAAAATGGAGCAGGTTCTAATTTTGACTGTGAATTTTTTGTATGTTTATTACCCGATATCTTCGTAATTTGTGAACCAATTTTGATTACTCCTTTTTTACTTAATAAATTATACTTCAGCAGTGATCCCATATATTTGGGAAAAACATTGTAACCTTAAAAATAATAAGATATGTAGTTCTTCATGTACCTAACATTAGACATTTTAGTTGTTACCTTGAGCTTGTGATGATCCTTTATGCATCATATATTAAAATTTTAATAAGATACATACAACTAAAACGAATAAAATAATTTTCACATAGCAGCCACTGAAGTCGGGGCTTTATTTATTCTTCTACACATTATGTCGTATTTTATTATTTTTAGCTCTTTGAAGTTGGCTTTACTTTTTTTTAATTTACTTTCTCAAAAAAAAGGGTATTTGGTACAAAACGGTACAGCTGCAACGGTGAAGTTTGCATTTCTCATGATAAAGCTCTAGTTACCCAACTGTGATCAATTCGGTGTTCCCGAGGACCTAAAACATCTCTTGATGGAGTGTGCCCACAACGGAACGGAAGGATTGGGTGCGACATATAGTACCTTTTAAGCGTTTGTCCTTTAGCAGTTCCGGATCGTATGTACATTGAGAATATTTCATTAGGACAGTTTGTAAGATGAATGTTTGTCTCACTGCTAGAACATCCCACTTTTTGTAGAGGTCCACTGTTGGAAAGCGGAACGGGAGATCTGCACTAACTTTTAGGATGGCCCTTTGAACTCTTTCTACCTCGATTAGGTATGTTTTAGCAGCACCTTCCCATGAACTGATGCAGTAATGTATAAGTGGTTGGTATAGAGCGTAATAGACCACTTTGATGATTCAACAATCAGCTACGTGTTTGAGCGATTTGAAGATATAAATGAGCTTGCGTAACCTAGTGACAAGTATATCAATATGTGCCTTGAAAGTCAGGGTTTGGTCTATTACGATTCCGAGATATTTAATCTTGTCAGTTCTTTGTACAGCGAGACAATGGCATTTAGTTGGCTCGGAGTTGCAAACGTGGGCTGTGATGGAGAGGTAGGGAGGAGGGTTTAGGCTCGACCGAAGTGTGAAGGTTATGTATTCTGTTGTGTCAATGTTTAATATCAACACGTTTCTTTGTAACCGCTTTGTGCAGAATCAAAGACCTCTCTTCAAATATTACCACTGAAGAATAATGCAGTATCGTCGGTAAATTAGAAAATTTTCCCTTTGTGTAGCTGAAGCTGGCATAAGTCATTGACATATACCAGGAACAGCATTGGGCTGAGTATGCTACCTTATGGCAAGCCATATTCAACAGTTAACTCATCACTTATCTTATTCTCTATTCCGACTCTCTGTATTCTTCCACTCAGACAGTTTTCTATTAATTGCAGAGGTAAGCATCTCACACCAATTTTTTCCAACTTAGTTATAAGGTTCGGGATCAGGACTGTGTCAAATGCCTTTGCTAGATCGAGGAATATAGTTAAGCATTTTCTTCTTTTATCCAAGTTGTTTATAATTGAGTTAACAAGCTCGTGTACCACGTTATTTGTTGACTTTCCTTGCCGAAATCCGAATTGTGCTAGTAAAAGAAGATTATTTCCCTCTAGAAAATTGATTAAGCGTTTATTTGTTAAGCGCTCTAAGATTTTGGACAATGTGGGTAAGATGGAGATTGGCCAATAATTATTGACACAGAGACTGTTCACCACTTTTCTGAATAGGTTTAATGAGCGCTGTCTTGAAAGCTGAGGGAAAGATTCCTCTAGGCAAAGGAAGGTTAAAAATATGTGTAATAGGGTGGAGGGGGGGGGGGGGTAAGAATATGTATATATCTTTTAAGTATTACACTAGAAATCTGATCAAGCCCTACTGCACAATTGTCTCTTAAACCCTGAATCAGTTGGAAAATTTCATACTCATCCGTTGGTAGCATGTCAAACGAGTTGGAGGGAGATGGATATAAGACGTCAGTTTCAGTAGATTTTTTATGTTTAGATTTTATGATATCTTCAGCCAGATTCCTTGCTATATTAGCAAAGAAGTAGTTAATATCATTAATACCTTTTTTGGACTTTCTGCAACTTGTTTTTATTATTTTTCGCCTTTTTAATCTCTTGTTTCACATAGTCTTTTTTTGCTAGGCCTGAACAAAGAGTAATGCGACACTTTTTTATAGAGTACTTCTGTCATTCGACGATATAGTTCATTTGTGTAACGTGTAATGAGTATAGAGTCTATTTTGTGGGAGTAAAAAATATTAAAATAAAGGAACTGAACATAAGTATCTAATAACAAGGTAAAAAAGCTGAAACAATTAAACAAAACAATGATCGCTATGACCCAGTATGATTAGTCATATGATAAGTTTATGTAAATTAATTTCTTCTTCGATAAGTATTGGCGCTGCTCCCTCCTCCTTCTTAACAAAGACCTTCCCATGCGTTGTCCAGGATGCAGCAAGCTTTTTGCTTTTAACATTTTGCCATGCGAGGTAGAATATTCTTCTTCTTTTACTTGTTAAATATTCAGAAATATATATAGGACGCGATGGACCCGGTAGATTTACGTGATCTGAGTTTTATTGTGGCTCTTTGCTATCGCGTTTTATCTTATTATATATTTAGTATTTTGAGATTACGGATTCTTTTCGGAGGGAAGTGACGAAGTCTACCACTAGTGCCTCAGACCTGCAGCGATATATGTTTTTGATTTCCGAATACTGAATTATTTAAACAGTGGTAGAGCCACGCGGCAGCTTTTGCTGTCGCACGGATAGGCCGGCTCGAACCGGGGTGGTACCACGACCTCACAGAATACCAGCGTGAAGTAGAGGTTTACCTCTGCGTTTCGCTTGGTGAGTGCAGATGGCCGGAGGCCCTTTTTCCTGGAAATGAGGCATTCCATCTTAGAAATTACCTCCAAAATCGTACATTTACGGTTAAATTAAATAACTCGTTCAGCGACCCTAAGATTGTGACAGAAGGCACGGCCCAAGGATCGGTCCCTGGCCCATTGCACTTCTTATGTCCACGAGATGGGTAACTGTCTGAAACACAGTTCCTGTTACCAATTCGCAGACGATACGTGTCTTCTCGTATCGAGTAAGGATATCTCAAATGCGTGTAATGCCCTTCAAGCCGATTTGGATACGTTGATACGATGGTGCCATGACGTTGGCCTGTTATTAAATGCCGATAAAACCAAAGTCATGATTATCAAATCCCTATACATGAGATATCCTAATCCAAACCCATTAATTGTTCATAATCACGACTGCCTGCATCAACTAGGAACTTGCCAATGTCCTACAATCGAAGTTGTGACCACACAAAATACCTCGGTCTTATAATTGACTCAAAGTTTAACTGGAGCTTCCACATGTGTAATAAGTTGCGTCAGTTTCTAGCCAATATAAAATCTTAAAAAATCGCCTACCATTCAAATTAAAACTGATGCTTTACAACTCTCTGGCTGAATCCTATATTCAATATGGTTTGTAAAGTTATGGTCGGACGTACAAATCATATTTAAAACAGATCTATGATCTTCAACTTAGATTTCTTAAAAATATTGTATCCTTAAATATGCGTGTCCTAATTAATGATGATGAAAATGAGATTTTTAAACATTGTAAAATCTTACCAGTTTATGACCAAATTAAATTCATGTTATTACAGCAATATTTCTTTTGCGATAACATAAAGTCATACATAGATCAACCTGTACGTACGCGTGCTATGACACATAACCGGCTCCGGTACATCACTGCTAATAATGTCTACGGGCAGCGGACGGCCGCTGTTATTAATAATTATTTATTAAATGCGGTACCTGATGTACCGCATTTAATAAATAATTTACCTTTCGATTTACGCGAAAAAATTTCACAAAAAACATTAAAACTAAACTCAAAAGTACATATACACACATACACATATTTATATATATATATATATATATATATATATATATATATATTACATATATAAATATAATAATATATTATATATATATTCACTGGGACTACAAAGAAAGATGGTGCTCTTTGACTCGCCTTTTGAACACGGACACTGTTTGAGCGTCTCGAATTGCAGCAGGAAGAGAATTCCATAACCTAACTGCATGTACTGTAAAAGATTGAGAATAGGACTTAGTTCTAGAGGAAGGGAAATTTAGGAGGGTTTTTAAATGTGATCTGCAAACTGCATCGGGGGATTGCGCAAAGTGGAATCGATCTCGTAGATAGGGTGGTGATGTTGGATTGTATAGTATGTTAAAGAGGAGGTATAGGATTCGGGTATTCCTGCGAAGTCTGATTGGGAGCCACTTGAGCTGTTTGTTTTACCTTCTTAGTCTTTATATTCTTACTATACATACTAACTACTCACATACCTAACAACTTACTTAGACTGTGTCTTGCACATAATATGCTGACTTAAACTAAATTATTTAGCACTTTTTTTATAGGATAGGGTTACAAACGAGCACACAGTCCACCTTATGGTAAGTGGTTACTGTGACCCATAGAGATCTACATCTATCCTCAATAAAGACTCAAGATGCAGATGCGTTGTCACCCGTGAGGACTAAGATGGAATGCCTCTTTGCCAGTAAGCTGCTATTTTACGCTGGTTTTCTGTGAGAGCGTGGTCCTTACCCGGTCGAGCCGACCTATTCGTGCTACAACCATAATATAGCTGCAGCATGGCTCTACCACGTAGCATCAAGTCAAACCCCCGTGGTTTTTAGATGTTAATTAGACCTATACATGCATTCTCTTCTTTTGATCTGATAAATAAACTAAAAAAATAGGGTAAAACTTGGAGTAACCAGAAGTACATCATTTTAATTTAGCACTTTTCGACCTAGAAGTAGTGAAATAGAAAGAGAGAAAGAAAAAAGAAACACTTAATTTTTACACAAACAGATTGACGTACAACTATTTACTGATTTTAAGTAAAAGAAAAAAAAACGAAATTTAATAAATAAAATAAATCAATATCAAACTATTGTGTAGTACATGATGCTATTTATGTCTAATTTCTTAATCTAGAAGTAACTTTAAAAAAATAAAGAGCCTAATAAACAATGAAAATTGATTATATGAAGAACTTCTTTTACAAAGTTTACAAGAATTCCCTGGGATGTTAAAATTGTTTGAAATATTACTATTAAATTTTAGAACTAGCAGCACGTCGAAAATATGACACCGAAATTAATAGGTTCGAAACTATTAATTGAAATTCTTGTAAGAATTGCGGATGTTGCTTGTTATAACATATTTTCAAAGTTTTATTTATGGTCTTAATTAAATATTCTTGATAGAATCAAAACAGTTACTACGAGTATAATGATTCATGAAATGGTAGCATTAAATGTTATTCACACCTTTTCTTAACTGAATGTTAAGAAAAGGTGTGACTAACTAAAAAAAGTAGCCTATAAGTTGCCCCGGGTTACTCACTACCTACATACAAAATTTAATGTAAATCGGTTCAGTAGTTTTTGCGTGAATCCGAAATACACAGACAGACAGACAGACAGAAAGACAGACAGAAAGGCAGACAAAAATTCTAAAAACAACTAATTTGGCTTCAGAACCCTTTATTTAGTCCCCTAGACTTGTTTTTTCAAGAACATATTATATTACAGACACGACTTTTCTACAGATTATATGTATTATGTATAGATGAATATGTATAGATTCCATAAGTATAAGATAAATACAAAATTAAGTAATTTGTGGCATTCATGTAAATGTAAAAAAAAACGTTCATTTGACGAACTGTCATGATAAACTTATTTTCTGACAAAAACCATGTAACCAAACTATTAGAATACCTTTTTAATTAAAATATTCCATTTTTTTAATTAAAAAGTTATCCTTTTATTGTATAGTAGTAATCATATCAGGTAGATTATAAAATTGTTTATCACTTTAATATACTCATACAAAAACAGCAAGTAATACCCCGATCTTTAAATTAGGTACCATTCTTTCCATTAGTCACATACAATTTTATGTTTGTATCCGAATTTTACCTTAGCAAATTAACTTTTACATTAGTAAAGTAACAGTCTGATTACGACCCAGTGCTTGGACTTTTATTACTCAAAAGGGTTTTTAGAGCAGGCAAAATACCGCCTCATCGCTCAAATTTGTGTTGGAGAATTTCACATGTCTGCGAAGATATATTTTTTATCTTCATTTCTTAAGCATACAGGTCTGCTCATTTCGTTTTCTTTTCTGTCGAGCTTTATGTAGATTAGCATATGTAACCACACTATTAGAATACCTTTTTTTTTTAAATATTACATTTTTAATGGAAAAGTTATCCTATTATTGTATAGTAGTAATCATATCAGGTAGATTATAAAATCGTTTATCCATCACATCTTAAAAGACTTCGCTGATATTAATGTAACTTTAGCTAAGCCACGTTCTGACGACATAAAATTATTAATCAAACTTTACACGGTGAAGTTCTCAGATCGATCACACTCTACTAACTGTGATTGATCTGGGAATTTTGATTGTAACTAAATGCATAACTTCTTCTATTTATTGTAATTTTTTAATGCATGAATGAATGAATTTATTTTCTCTTCACAATCAGTTGGAAAATTTCATACTCATCCGTTGGTAGCATTTCAAACGAGTTGAAGGGGGATGGATATAAGACCACGCTCTCTTAGAATACCATTGTAAAACAGTAGACAATGCTGCTGTGTTTCGTTAGGTGAGTGTAAAGAACTGAATATCCCTTTCACTAGTAACGAGCCACTCCATCTTAGTTCTTAGATGCAACGTGGTGGGATTGGAAGGGCATCGTTTATTCTGAGCTTTTACCGCCGGGCAAAACCAGCGATTCGAATCTCTAGCCAACAACTAATGAGACTAAAGCAAAAAATTGAGGAAAAATGACCGGAATTGATCAGCAGAAAATGAGTGGTCTTTGATCATGATAACGTCAGACAACACACCTTTTTGGACACTCAGCAAAAATTTAGAGAGCTTGGATGGGAAGTGTTAATGAATCCACCATATAGTCTTGACCTTGCACGCCCAGATTTTCACCTGTTTCGGTCTCTTCAGAATTCTTTGGGTATTGTTAGGTTAATAGCAAGAAAGGACTGTCAAAAGTACTTGTCTCAAATTTTTAATCAAAAATCTCAAAATTTCTATAGATCCCGTATCTGTAGAATTATAGTAACATAAACCTACTAGTTATCGAACAAAATGGCACATACAGGGTTATTTTTCAATGATTAGCCAAATTTAATAATTAACTTCAATATATAAGTATCTATTGATATACACTTATTGCCATTTTTAAAAATACGCGTGGTTAAGATTTATTTGAAAATTTTACTTCAGGTTTCTACATTTATTTGAAAACATCCGAAATGGAATGTGATTTATGAGCAACAACTAAAGCATACGCGAGCTCATATGTAAAAGATAAAGAGCTAGGAAGCCGATGATAGGTTGGCGCGTTTTAAATAACGCTTACTCAGGCGGTGTGAGCGTAGCGTCTAGCATTGAGGCGTTTAAAACTAGGCACTAGTGCGATAATAAGCAGTACGAAAAGTGCCGAGTATTGCCGACCTTTGCCGACACAAACATCGCGTCGGCGCATGCGCCGTTCTATTCGGCATAATACGTCTATTAACATTATTTTACTACTTAAATATGCAATCACTTAAAATAACACTAACCACTCACAAAAATGTTTTCGAGGTGGACCTTCGTTATGATTCAGTGCTTGTTTACATTGTTAATGAAATGGAATCAAGAAGAATTCATTACTTTCCACATGTACAGTCTAACTCTGAACTCGAGCTGCATCATTAGTGCTAGCGCGGGGGTTCGATCGAAAAACTCGATTACTGCGTTTTCGACAGCCGGGTTTATTTTTATTCTTAATCGATGTTACATGTAGCCGATGATAACTATAGATGTCATGGGTCATAGCATTAATTGGGACTATGGACTATGTGTTCATTTGTCACCAACACATGGACTATGTGCTCGTTTGTCACCCTTGTTCTATAATATAATATAATATTTAATATGATATCCCATTTATTGGCTAATTTATATCCCCCGACTTATTCGAGTGCTTGATTAAATTATGTTTAACATATAAGGTTATTAAGGGCTTTCAGATGTTTTAACATCCTGATGTTATAACTAACCAATTTACATTTACTTTTAAGTAACTATTTGTTTCTCAAGTTACACAGCAGGCTAACGCTTTGTATTAAGAAATTTTGCACTATCCTGATAGGTCTTCGTATTTTTATTGCTATAGCATAACCATAGTTTCGTGAAATAAAGTATTTTTAATTGCAGTGGCCTCGTAAATCATCATTTTATGTTTTGTAAGGACTTATGTTATAAAGTATAAGTGTGCTCATATTTTATACAAACATATCACAGTGGTAAACTCTAACGACCACTTCCCTTCAGTAATTATACTTTTAAGGTATAAATTACATATCGCATAAGTCTCTTGCTACTCAGAGCAATAACGAGAAAATTCAAAGAACGTAATAAATTAAGCACTTAATTAGTGTTTGACGTTTATTACATTGAAATTGTGCGTGGCAACTTTTATTACTTAAGTACCCTAACGTTATACTACTAGAGTAATCATTCTTTGGTTTTAAGATCAGAGTTTATTTTAAAAGTTGCATTAAATTGCAATAAAAGACGACGTCCCATTTATATATTTCTCTCGACAATAAACCCCTGTTGAAATATATAACTTCCGTATAGAAGTTTGATTATGTACGTGTCTGTTAATTTTCGTTAATTATAGACTATAATCGAATACAATACATTTAATTTACATTTAACGTAGATTATTACAGAATGCGTTCCAAAAGTTTTTTATAACGGAAAATATCTTTATCCTGGAAAGAGCCAGCAATGAATCCAGCTGAATTATTTTTATATATAATTTTGTACAAACATTTATATAAATTACTTTAAAAACAGCAAATTCACAGCTGGCATGTGTTACTCCCGTATGACTCCTGTGCCACCCGTCATGTACTGGGATAATAATATTCAGTTTTCTTATATACATATAAGGTAAAAAAGAAACATAATAATATAATTAAATTCAGTCCCATCAAATAGCCTTCCTTAAACAGATGATTTAAATTCTTAGTAATATCTCACGCCTAACTGAGGAAAGACTCTCTTGATAAGCGGTTCTAGCTTATTTTACAGTCAAATTGCCAATCACAACATATTTAAGACAACGGTAAACTTACTTAGCATTGCAAATTATATTGTCTGTGTAAGCAAACAGATATACAGAAGGTAATTTATATAATATATATGTATATATAATAGCAAATAAAGTTGACCTGATTATTTAAAATAAAGGAAAATTTATTATGTTTGATTAGAAATATTTTTTATTCCATAAGTTTAAGTTAAATATAAAATTAAATAATTTGTAGCATTCATGTTAATATAAAAAAAAAAATTCATTTCACTAACTGTCATAATAAACTTATTTTCTGACAAAACCATGTAACCACACTAATAGAATTACCTTTTTAATTAAAATATTCCATTTTTTAAATAAAAAGTTATCCTTTTATTGTATAGTAGTAATCATATCAGGTAGACTATAAAATCGTTTATCACTTTAATATACTCATATAAAAACAGCAAGCAATAACCCGATCTTTAAATTAGGTACCATTCTTTCCATTAGTTACATACAATTTTATGTTTGTATCCGGATTTTACCTTAGCAAATTAACTTTTACATTAGTAAAGTATCAGTCTGATTACGACCCAATGCTGAACACTGGACTTTTATTACTCAAAAGGGTTTTTAGAGCAGGCAAAATACCACCTCATCGCTCAAATGTGTGTTGGAGAATTTTACATGTCTGCGAAGATATATTTTTTATCTTCATTTCTTAAGCATGCAGGTCTGCTCACCTTACTTTTCTGCCGAGCTTTATGTAGATTAGCATTTGATATTGCAATTCATGTTATTGGATTAATTTGGTTTGCTCGCATACTATGGAATTAGCTAGTTTTTAAAAAGGCTAATACTTTATTAGGTTTTAATAACCGATACGACTTAGGGACCTTCAAGAAAAGAGCCTACTCCTTTTTAAAAGGCCGGCAACGCATTTGCAATTGGCCTGGTATTGCAGTTGTTCATGGGCGGCGGTAGACACTTACCATCAGGTGAGCCGCATGCTCGTTTGCCCCCTCCCCTATTAGAAAAATTAATATTTTTTTTATTAAAATAGCATATGTTTGTACAAATTATTAACTATGTATAGCCCTTCAAGCCTGTATCCAAATTGAGTAGTTAACGACCATAACGAATTCATTTGGGGAGGAGTTGCAAGTTATTTAAAAGTCAAATTATCACGTGATAAGCGTTCAAAGCGATGTTAGATTATTTGGACTTGCAAATATATTGTCTTTGTTAGTGACTCGATGCCAGAAAGATAAGTTTCAACTGTAAGTACTGATGCCATTGCATAAAGGAAGCTTGTTCATTATCATAGGCTGCAGCTGTCTTGCCAGTTGACGTCGTTTGTTTGGTTACATTTATTTTTTACAAACGTGGAAAATGGAGCAGGTTCTAATTTTGACTGTGAATTTTTTGTATGTTTATTACCCGATATCTTCGTAATTTGTGAACCAATTTTGATTACTCCTTTTTTACTTAATAAATTATACTTCAGCAGTGATCCCATATATTTGGGAAAAACATTGTAACCTTAAAAATAATAAGATATGTAGTTCTTCATGTACCTAACATTAGACATTTTAGTTGTTACCTTGAGCTTGTGATGATCCTTTATGCATCATATATTAAAATTTTAATAAGATACATACAACTAAAACGAATAAAATAATTTTCACATAGCAGCCACTGAAGTCGGGGCTTTATTTATTCTTCTACACATTATGTCGTATTTTATTATTTTTAGCTCTTTGAAGTTGGCTTTACTTTTTTTTAATTTACTTTCTCAAAAAAAAGGGTATTTGGTACAAAACGGTACAGCTGCAACGGTGAAGTTTGCATTTCTCATGATAAAGCTCTAGTTACCCAACTGTGATCAATTCGGTGTTCCCGAGGACCTAAAACATCTCTTGATGGAGTGTGCCCACAACGGAACGGAAGGATTGGGTGCGACATATAGTACCTTTTAAGCGTTTGTCCTTTAGCAGTTCCGGATCGTATGTACATTGAGAATATTTCATTAGGACAGTTTGTAAGATGAATGTTTGTCTCACTGCTAGAACATCCCACTTTTTGTAGAGGTCCACTGTTGGAAAGCGGAACGGGAGATCTGCACTAACTTTTAGGATGGCCCTTTGAACTCTTTCTACCTCGATTAGGTATGTTTTAGCAGCACCTTCCCATGAACTGATGCAGTAATGTATAAGTGGTTGGTATAGAGCGTAATAGACCACTTTGATGATTCAACAGTCAGCTACGTGTTTGAGCGATTTGAAGATATAAATGAGCTTGCGTAACCTAGTGACAAGTATATCAATATGTGCCTTGAAAGTCAGGGTTTGGTCTATTACGATTCCGAGATATTTAATCTTGTCAGTTCTTTGTACAGCGAGACAATGGCATTTAGTTGGCTCGGAGTTGCAAACGTGGGCTGTGATGGAGAGGTAGGGAGGAGGGTTTAGGCTCGACCGAAGTGTGAAGGTTATGTATTCTGTTGTGTCAATGTTTAATATCAACACGTTTCTTTGTAACCGCTTTGTGCAGAATCAAAGACCTCTCTTCAAATATTACCACTGAAGAATAATGCAGTATCGTCGGTAAATTAGAAAATTTTCCCTTTGTGTAGCTGAAGCTGGCATAAGTCATTGACATATACCAGGAACAGCATTGGGCTGAGTATGCTACCTTATGGCAAGCCATATTCAACAGTTAACTCATCACTTATCTTATTCTCTATTCCGACTCTCTGTATTCTTCCACTCAGACAGTTTTCTATTAATTGCAGAGGTAAGCATCTCACACCAATTTTTTCCAACTTAGTTATAAGGTTCGGGATCAGGACTGTGTCAAATGCCTTTGCTAGATCGAGGAATTATAGTTAAGCATTTCTTCTTTTATCCAAGTTGTTTATAATTGAGTTAACAAGCTCGTGTACCACGTTATTTGTTGACTTTCCTTGCCGAAATCCGAATTGTGCTAGTAAAAGAAGATTATTTCCCTCTAGAAAATTGATTAAGCGTTTATTTATTAAGCGCTCTAAGATTTTGGACAATGTGGGTAAGATGGAGATTGGCCAATAATTATTGACACAGAGACTGTTCACCACTTTTCTGAATAGGTTTAATGAGCGCTGTCTTGAAAGCTGAGGGAAAGATTCCTCTAGGCAAAGGAAGGTTAAAAATATGTGTAATAGGGTGGAGGGGGGGGGGGGGGTAAGAATATGTATATATCTTTTAAGTATTACACTAGAAATCTGATCAAGCCCTACTGCACAATTGTCTCTTAAACCCTGAATCAGTTGGAAAATTTCATACTCATCCGTTGGTAGCATGTCAAACGAGTTGGAGGGAGATGGATATAAGACGTCAGTTTCAGTAGATTTTTTATGTTTAGATTTTATGATATCTTCAGCCAGATTCCTTGCTATATTAGCAAAGAAGTAGTTAATATCATTAATACCTTTTTTGGACTTTCTGCAACTTGTTTTTATTATTTTTCGCCTTTTTAATCTCTTGTTTCACATAGTCTTTTTTTGCAGGCCTGAACAAAGAGTAATGCGACACTTTTTTATAGAGTACTCTGTTATTCGACGATATAGTTCATTTGTGTAACGTGTAATGAGTATAGAGTCTATTTTGTGGGAGTAAAAAATATTAAAATAAAGGAACTGAACATAAGTATCTAATAACAAGGTAAAAAAGCTGAAACAATTAAACAAAACAATGATCGCTATGACCCAGTATGATTAGTCATATGATAAGTTTATGTAAATTAATTTCTTCTTCGATAAGTATTGCGCTGCTCCCTCCTCCTTCTTAACAAAGACCTTCCCATGCGTTGTCCAGGATGCAGCAAGCTTTTTGCTTTTAACATTTTGCCATGCGAGGTAGAATATTCTTCTTCTTTTACTTGTTAAATATTCAGAAATATATATAGGACGCGATGGACCCGGTAGATTTACGTGATCTGAGTTTTATTGTGGCTCTTTGCTATCGCGTTTTATCTTATTATATATTTAGTATTTTGAGATTACGGATTCTTTTCGGAGGGAAGTGACCGAAGTCTACCACTAGTGCCTCAGACCTGCAGCGATATATGTTTTTGATTTCCGAATACTGAATTATTTAAACAGTGGTAGAGCCACGCGGCAGCTTTTGCTGTCGCACGGATAGGCGGCTCGAACCGGGGTGGTACCACGACCTCACAGAATACCAGCGTGAAGTAGAGGTTTACCTCTGCGTTTCGCTTTGGTGAAGTGCAGATGGCCGGAGGCCCTTTTTACTGGAAATGAGGCATTCCATCTTAGAAATTACCTCCAAAATCGTACATTTACGGTTAAATTAAATAACTCGTTCAGCGACCCTAAGATTGTGACAGAAGGCACGGCCCAAGGATCGGTCCCTGGCCCATTGCACTTCTTATCTTATGTCCACGAGATGGGTAACTGTCTGAAACACAGTTCCTGTTACCAATTCGCAGACGATACGTGTCTTCTCGTATCGAGTAAGGATATCTCAAATGCGTGTAATGCCCTTCAAGCCGATTTGGATACGTTGATACGATGGTGCCATGACGTTGGCCTGTTATTAAATGCCGATAAAACCAAAGTCATGATTATCAAATCCCTATACATGAGATATCCTAATCCAAACCCATTAATTGTTCATAATCACGACTGCCTGCATCAACTAGGAACTTGCCAATGTCCTACAATCGAAGTTGTGACCACACAAAATACCTCGGTCTTATAATTGACTCAAAGTTTAACTGGAGCTTCCACATGTGTAATAAGTTGCGTCAGTTTCTAGCCAATATAAAATCTTAAAAAATCGCCTACCATTCAAATTAAAACTGATGCTTTACAACTCTCTGGCTGAATCCTATATTCAATATGGTTTGTAAAGTTATGGTCGGACGTACAAATCATATTTAAAACAGATCTATGATCTTCAACTTAGATTTCTTAAAAATATTGTATCCTTAAATATGCGTGTCCTAATTAATGATGATGAAAATGAGATTTTTAAACATTGTAAAATCTTACCAGTTTATGACCAAATTAAATTCATGTTATTACAGCAATATTTCTTTTGCGATAACATAAAGTCATACATAGATCAACCTGTACGTACGCGTGCTATGACACATAACCGGCTCCGGTACATCACTGCTAATAATGTCTACGGGCAGCGGACTGCCGCTGTTATTAATAATTATTTATTAAATGCGGTACCTGATGTACCGCATTTAATAAATAATTTACCTTTCGATTTGCGCGAAAAAATTTCACAAAAAACATTAAAACTAAACTCAAAAGTACATATACACACATACACATATTTATATATATATATATATATATATATATATATATATATATATATATATATATTAAATATATAAATATAATAATATATTATATATATATTCACTGGGACTACAAAGAAAGATGGTGCTCTTTGACTCGCCTTTTGAACACGGACACTGTTTGAGCGTCTCGAATTGCAGCAGGAAGAGAATTCCATAACCTAACTGCATGTACTGTAAAAGATTGAGAATAGGACTTAGTTCTAGAGGAAGGGAAATTTAGGAGGGTTTTTAAATGTGATCTGCAAACTGCATCGGGGGATTGCGCAAAGTGGAATCGATCTCGTAGATAGGGTGGTGATGTTGGATTGTATAGTATGTTAAAGAGGAGGTATAGGATTCGGGTATTCCTGCGAAGTCTGATTGGGAGCCACTTGAGCTGTTTGTTTTACCTTCTTAGTCTTTATATTCTTACTATACATACTAACTACTCACATACCTAACAACTTACTTAGACTGTGTCTTGCACATAATATGCTGACTTAAACTAAATTATTTAGCACTTTTTTTATAGGATAGGGTTACAAACGAGCACACAGTCCACCTTATGGTAAGTGGTTACTGTGACCCATAGAGATCTACATCTATCCTCAATAAAGACTCAAGATGCAGATGCGTTGTCACCCGTGAGGACTAAGATGGAATGCCTCTTTGCCAGTAAGCTGCTATTTTACGCTGGTTTTCTGTGAGAGCGTGGTCCTTACCCGGTCGAGCCGACCTATTCGTGCTACAACCATAATATAGCTGCAGCATGGCTCTACCACGTAGCATCAAGTCAAACCCCGTGGTTTTTAGATGTTAATTAGACCTATACATGCATTCTCTTCTTTTGATCTGATAAATAAACTAAAAAAAAAGGGTAAAACTTGGAGTAACCAGAAGTACATCATTTTAATTTAGCACTTTTCGACCTAGAAGTAGTGAAATAGAAAGAGAGAAAGAAAAAAGAAACACTTAATTTTTACACAAACAGATTGACGTACAACTATTTACTGATTTTAAGTAAAAGAAAAAAAAACGAAATTTAATAAATAAAATAAATCAATATCAAACTATTGTGTAGTACATGATGCTATTTATGTCTAATTTCTTAATCTAGAAGTAACTTTAAAAAAATAAAGAGCCTAATAAACAATGAAAATTGATTATATGAAGAACTTCTTTTACAAAGTTTACAAGAATTCCCTGGGATGTTAAAATTGTTTGAAATATTACTATTAAATTTTAGAACTAGCAGCACGTCGAAAATATGACACCGAAATTAATAGGTTCGAAACTATTAATTGAAATTCTTGTAAGAATTGCGGATGTTGCTTGTTATAACATATTTTCAAAGTTTTATTTATGGTCTTAATTAAATATTCTTGATAGAATCAAAACAGTTACTACGAGTATAATGATTCATGAAATGGTAGCATTAAATGTTATTCACACCTTTTCTTAACTGAATGTTAAGAAAAGGTGTGACTAACTAAAAAAAGTAGCCTATAAGTTGCCCCGGGTTACTCACTACCTACATACAAAATTTAATGTAAATCGGTTCAGTAGTTTTTGCGTGAATCCGAAATACACAGACAGACAGACAGACAGAAAGACAGACAGAAAGACAGACAAAAATTCTAAAAACAACTAATTTGGCTTCAGAACCCTTTATTTAGTCCCCTGGACTTGTTTTTTCAAGAACATATTATATTACAGACACGACTTTTCTACAGATTATATGTATTATGTATAGATGAATATGTATAGATTCCATAAGTATAAGATAAATACAAAATTAAGTAATTTGTGGCATTCATGTAAATGTAAAAAAAAACGTTCATTTGACGAACTGTCATGATAAACTTATTTTCTGACAAAAACCATGTAACCAAACTATTAGAATACCTTTTTAATTAAAATATTCCATTTTTTTAATTAAAAAGTTATCCTTTTATTGTATAGTAGTAATCATATCAGGTAGATTATAAAATTGTTTATCACTTTAATATACTCATACAAAAACAGCAAGTAATACCCCGATCTTTAAATTAGGTACCATTCTTTCCATTAGTCACATACAATTTTATGTTTGTATCCGAATTTTACCTTAGCAAATTAACTTTTACATTAGTAAAGTAACAGTCTGATTACGACCCAGTGCTTGGACTTTTATTACTCAAAAGGGTTTTTAGAGCAGGCAAAATACCGCCTCATCGCTCAAATTTGTGTTGGAGAATTTCACATGTCTGCGAAGATATATTTTTTATCTTCATTTCTTAAGCATACAGGTCTGCTCATTTCGTTTTCTTTTCTGTCGAGCTTTATGTAGATTAGCATATGTAACCACACTATTAGAATACCTTCTTTTTTTTAAATATTACATTTTTAATGGAAAAGTTATCCTATTATTGTATAGTAGTAATCATATCAGGTAGATTATAAAATCGTTTATCCATCACATCTTAAAAGACTTCGCTGATATTAATGTAACTTTAGCTAAGCCACGTTCTGACGACATAAAATTATTAATCAAACTTTACACGGTGAAGTTCTCAGATCGATCACACTCTACTAACTGTGATTGATCTGGGAATTTTGATTGTAACTAAATGCATAACTTCTTCTATTTATTGTAATTTTTTAATAAATGAATGAATGAATTTATTTTCTCTTCACAATCAGTTGGAAAATTTCATACTCATCCGTTGGTAGCATTTCAAACGAGTTGAAGGGGGATGGATATAAGACCACGCTCTCTTAGAATACCATTGTAAAACAGTAGACAATGCTGCTGTGTTTCGTTAGGTGAGTGTAAAGAACTGAATATCCCTTTCACTAGTAACGAGCCACTCCATCTTAGTTCTTAGAGGCAACGTGGTGGGATTGGAAGGGCATCGTTTATTCTGAGCTTTTACCGCCGGGCAAAACCAGCGATTCGAATCTCTAGCCAACAACTAATGAGACTAAAGCAAAAAATTGAGGAAAAATGACCGGAATTGATCAGCAGAAAATGAGTGGTCTTTGATCATGATAACGTCAGACAACACACCTTTTTGGACACTCAGCAAAAATTTAGAGAGCTTGGATGGGAAGTGTTAATGAATCCACCATATAGTCTTGACCTTGCACGCCCAGATTTTCACCTGTTTCGGTCTCTTCAGAATTCTTTGGGTATTGTTAGGTTAATAGCAAGAAAGGACTGTCAAAAGTACTTGTCTCAAATTTTTAATCAAAAATCTCAAAATTTCTATAGATCCCGTATCTGTAGAATTATAGTAACATAAACCTACTAGTTATCGAACAAAATGGCACATACAGGGTTATTTTTCAATGATTAGCCAAATTTAATAATTAACTTCAATATATAAGTATCTATTGATATACACTTATTGCCATTTTTAAAAATACGCGTGGTTAAGATTTATTTGAAAATTTTACTTCAGGTTTCTACATTTATTTGAAAACATCCGAAATGGAATGTGATTTATGAGCAACAACTAAAGCATACGCGAGCTCATATGTAAAAGATAAAGAGCTAGGAAGCCGATGATAGGTTGGCGCGTTTTAAATAACGCTTACTCAGGCGGTGTGAGCGTAGCGTCTAGCATTGAGGCGTTTAAAACTAGGCACTAGTGCGATAATAAGCAGTACGAAAAGTGCCGAGTATTGCCGACCTTTGCCGACACCAACATCGCGTCGGCGCATGCGCCGTTCTATTCGGCATAATACGTCTATTAACATTATTTTACTACTTAAATATGCAATCACTTAAAATAACACTAACCACTCACAAAAATGTTTTCGAGGTGGACCTTCGTTATGATTCAGTGCTTGTTTACATTGTTAATGAAATGGAATCAAGAAGAATTCATTACTTTCCACATGTACAGTCTAACTCTGAACTCGAGCTGCATCATTAGTGCTAGCGCGGGGGTTCGATCGAAAAACTCGATTACTGCGTTTTCGACAGCCGGGTTTATTTTTATTCTTAATCGATGTTACATGTAGCCGATGATAACTATAGATGTCATGGGTCATAGCATTAATTGGGACTATGGACTATGTGTTCATTTGTCACCAACACATGGACTATGTGCTCGTTTGTCACCCTTGTTCTATAATATAATATAATATTTAATATGATATCCCATTTATTGGCTAATTTATATCCCCCGACTTATTCGAGTGCTTGATTAAATTATGTTTAACATATAAGGTTATTAAGGGCTTTCAGATGTTTTAACATCCTGATGTTATAACTAACCAATTTACATTTACTTTTAAGTAACTATTTGTTTCTCAAGTTACACAGCAGGCTAACGCTTTGTATTAAGAAATTTTGCACTATCCTGATAGGTCTTCGTATTTTTATTGCTATAGCATAACCATAGTTTCGTGAAATAAAGTATTTTTAATTGCAGTGGCCTCGTAAATCATCATTTTATGTTTTGTAAGGACTTATGTTATAAAGTATAAGTGTGCTCATATTTTATACAAACATATCACAGTGGTAAACTCTAACGACCACTTCCCTTCAGTAATTATACTTTTAAGGTATAAATTACATATCGCATAAGTCTCTTGCTACTCAGAGCAATAACGAGAAAATTCAAAGAACGTAATAAATTAAGCACTTAATTAGTGTTTGACGTTTATTACATTGAAATTGTGCGTGGCAACTTTTATTACTTAAGTACCCTAACGTTATACTACTAGAGTAATCATTCTTTGGTTTTAAGATCAGAGTTTATTTTAAAAGTTGCATTAAATTGCAATAAAAGACGACGTCCCATTTATATATTTCTCTCGACAATAAACCCCTGTTGAAATATATAACTTCCGTATAGAAGTTTGATTATGTACGTGTCTGTTAATTTTCGTTAATTATAGACTATAATCGAATACAATACATTTAATTTACATTTAACGTAGATTATTACAGAATGCGTTCCAAAAGTTTTTTATAACGGAAAATATCTTTATCCTGGAAAGAGCCAGCAATGAATCCAGCTGAATTATTTTTATATATAATTTTGTACAAACATTTATATAAATTACTTTAAAAACAGCAAATTCACAGCTGGCATGTGTTACTCCCGTATGACTCCTGTGCCACCCGTCATGTACTGGGATAATAATATTCAGTTTTCTTATATACATATAAGGTAAAAAAGAAACATAATAATATAATTAAATTCAGTCCCATCAAATAGCCTTCCTTAAACAGATGATTTAAATTCTTAGTAATATCTCACGCCTAACTGAGGAAAGACTCTCTTGATAAGCGGTTCTAGCTTATTTTAAAGTCAAATTGCCAATCACAACATATTTAAGACAACGGTAAACTTACTTAGCATTGCAAATTATATTGTCTGTGTAAGCAAACAGATATACAGAAGGTAATTTATATAATATATATGTATATATAATAGCAAATAAAGTTGACCTGATTATTTAAAATAAAGGAAAATTTATTATGTTTGATTAGAAATATTTTTTATTTCATAAGTTTAAGTTAAATATAAAATTAAATAATTTGTAGCATTCATGTTAATATAAAAAAAAAATTCATTTCACTAACTGTCATAATAAACTTATTTTCTGACAAAACCATGTAACCACACTAATAGAATTACCTTTTTAATTAAAATATTCCATTTTTTAAATAAAAAGTTATCCTTTTATTGTATAGTAGTAATCATATCAGGTAGACTATAAAATCGTTTATCACTTTAATATACTCATATAAAAACAGCAAGCAATAACCCGATCTTTAAATTAGGTACCATTCTTTCCATTAGTTACATACAATTTTATGTTTGTATCCGGATTTTACCTTAGCAAATTAACTTTTACATTAGTAAAGTATCAGTCTGATTACGACCCAATGCTGAACACTGGACTTTTATTACTCAAAAGGGTTTTTAGAGCAGGCAAAATACCACCTCATCGCTCAAATGTGTGTTGGAGAATTTTACATGTCTGCGAAGATATATTTTTTATCTTCATTTCTTAAGCATGCAGGTCTGCTCACCTTACTTTTCTGCCGAGCTTTATGTAGATTAGCATTTGATATTGCAATTCATGTTATTGGATTAATTTGGTTTGCTCGCATACTATGGAATTAGCTAGTTTTTAAAAAGGCTAATACTTTATTAGGTTTTAATAACCGATACGACTTAGGGACCTTCAAGAAAAGAGCCTACTCCTTTTTAAAAGGCCGGCAACGCATTTGCAATTGGCCTGGTATTGCAGTTGTTCATGGGCGGCGGTAGACACTTACCATCAGGTGAGCCGCATGCTCGTTTGCCCCCTCCCCTATTAGAAAAATTAATATTTTTTTTATTAAAATAGCATATGTTTGTACAAATTATTAACTATGTATAGCCCTTCAAGCCTGTATCCAAATTGAGTAGTTAACGACCATAACGAATTCATTTGGGGAGGAGTTGCAAGTTATTTAAAAGTCAAATTATCACGTGATAAGCGTTCAAAGCGATGTTAGATTATTTGGACTTGCAAATATATTGTCTTTGTTAGTGACTCGATGCCAGAAAGATAAGTTTCAACTGTAAGTACTGATGCCATTGCATAAAGGAAGCTTGTTCATTATCATAGGCTGCAGCTGTCTTGCCAGTTGACGTCGTTTGTTTGGTTACATTTATTTTTTACAAACGTGGAAAATGGAGCAGGTTCTAATTTTGACTGTGAATTTTTTGTATGTTTATTACCCGATATCTTCGTAATTTGTGAACCAATTTTGATTACTCCTTTTTTACTTAATAAATTATACTTCAGCAGTGATCCCATATATTTGGGAAAAACATTGTAACCTTAAAAATAATAAGATATGTAGTTCTTCATGTACCTAACATTAGACATTTTAGTTGTTACCTTGAGCTTGTGATGATCCTTTATGCATCATATATTAAAATTTTAATAAGATACATACAACTAAAACGAATAAAATAATTTTCACATAGCAGCCACTGAAGTCGGGGCTTTATTTATTCTTCTACACATTATGTCGTATTTTATTATTTTTAGCTCTTTGAAGTTGGCTTTACTTTTTTTTAATTTACTTTCTCAAAAAAAAAGGGTATTTGGTACAAAACGGTACAGCTGCAACGGTGAAGTTTGCATTTCTCATGATAAAGCTCTAGTTACCCAACTGTGATCAATTCGGTGTTCCCGAGGACCTAAAACATCTCTTGATGGAGTGTGCCCACAACGGAACGGAAGGATTGGGTGCGACATATAGTACCTTTTAAGCGTTTGTCCTTTAGCAGTTCCGGATCGTATGTACATTGAGAATATTTCATTAGGACAGTTTGTAAGATGAATGTTTGTCTCACTGCTAGAACATCCCACTTTTTGTAGAGGTCCACTGTTGGAAAGCGGAACGGGAGATCTGCACTAACTTTTAGGATGGCCCTTTGAACTCTTTCTACCTCGATTAGGTATGTTTTAGCAGCACCTTCCCATGAACTGATGCAGTAATGTATAAGTGGTTGGTATAGAGCGTAATAGACCACTTTGATGATTCAACAGTCAGCTACGTGTTTGAGCGATTTGAAGATATAAATGAGCTTGCGTAACCTAGTGACAAGTATATCAATATGTGCCTTGAAAGTCAGGGTTTGGTCTATTACGATTCCGAGATATTTAATCTTGTCAGTTCTTTGTACAGCGAGACAATGGCATTTAGTTGGCTCGGAGTTGCAAACGTGGGCTGTGATGGAGAGGTAGGGAGGAGGGTTTAGGCTCGACCGAAGTGTGAAGGTTATGTATTCTGTTGTGTCAATGTTTAATATCAACACGTTTCTTTGTAACCGCTTTGTGCAGAATCAAAGACCTCTCTTCAAATATTACCACTGAAGAATAATGCAGTATCGTCGGTAAATTAGAAAATTTTCCCTTTGTGTAGCTGAAGCTGGCATAAGTCATTGACATATACCAGGAACAGCATTGGGCTGAGTATGCTACCTTATGGCAAGCCATATTCAACAGTTAACTCATCACTTATCTTATTCTCTATTCCGACTCTCTGTATTCTTCCACTCAGACAGTTTTCTATTAATTGCAGAGGTAAGCATCTCACACCAATTTTTTCCAACTTAGTTATAAGGTTCGGGATCAGGACTGTGTCAAATGCCTTTGCTAGATCGAGGAATATAGTTAAGCATTTTCTTCTTTTATCCAAGTTGTTTATAATTGAGTTAACAAGCTCGTGTACCACGTTATTTGTTGACTTTCCTTGCCGAAATCCGAATTGTGCTAGTAAAAGAAGATTATTTCCCTCTAGAAAATTGATTAAGCGTTTATTTGTTAAGCGCTCTAAGATTTTGGACAATGTGGGTAAGATGGAGATTGGCCAATAATTATTGACACAGAGACTGTTCACCACTTTTCTGAATAGGTTTAATGAGCGCTGTCTTGAAAGCTGAGGGAAAGATTCCTCTAGGCAAAGGAAGGTTAAAAATATGTGTAATAGGGTGGAGGGGGGGGGGTAAGAATATGTATATATCTTTTAAGTATTACACTAGAAATCTGATCAAGCCCTACTGCACAATTGTCTCTTAAACCCTGAATCAGTTGGAAAATTTCATACTCATCCGTTGGTAGCATGTCAAACGAGTTGGAGGGAGATGGATATAAGACGTCAGTTTCAGTAGATTTTTTATGTTTAGATTTTATGATATCTTCAGCCAGATTCCTTGCTATATTAGCAAAGAAGTAGTTAATATCATTAATACCTTTTTTGGACTTTCTGCAACTTGTTTTTATTATTTTTCGCCTTTTTAATCTCTTGTTTCACATAGTCTTTTTTTGCTAGGCCTGAACAAAGAGTAATGCGACACTTTTTTATAGAGTACTTCTGTCATTCGACGATATAGTTCATTTGTGTAACGTGTAATGAGTATAGAGTCTATTTTGTGGGAGTAAAAAATATTAAAATAAAGGAACTGAACATAAGTATCTAATAACAAGGTAAAAAAGCTGAAACAATTAAACAAAACAATGATCGCTATGACCCAGTATGATTAGTCATATGATAAGTTTATGTAAATTAATTTCTTCTTCGATAAGTATTGGCGCTGCTCCCTCCTCCTTCTTAACAAAGACCTTCCCATGCGTTGTCCAGGATGCAGCAAGCTTTTTGCTTTTAACATTTTGCCATGCGAGGTAGAATATTCTTCTTCTTTTACTTGTTAAATATTCAGAAATATATATAGGACGCGATGGACCCGGTAGATTTACGTGATCTGAGTTTTATTGTGGCTCTTTGCTATCGCGTTTTATCTTATTATATATTTAGTATTTTGAGATTACGGATTCTTTTCGGAGGGAAGTGACGAAGTCTACCACTAGTGCCTCAGACCTGCAGCGATATATGTTTTTGATTTCCGAATACTGAATTATTTAAACAGTGGTAGAGCCACGCGGCAGCTTTTGCTGTCGCACGGATAGGCCGGCTCGAACCGGGGTGGTACCACGACCTCACAGAATACCAGCGTGAAGTAGAGGTTTACCTCTGCGTTTCGCTTGGTGAGTGCAGATGGCCGGAGGCCCTTTTTACTGGAAATGAGGCATTCCATCTTAGAAATTACCTCCAAAATCGTACATTTACGGTTAAATTAAATAACTCGTTCAGCGACCCTAAGATTGTGACAGAAGGCACGGCCCAAGGATCGGTCCCTGGCCCATTGCACTTCTTATCTTATGTCCACGAGATGGGTAACTGTCTGAAACACAGTTCCTGTTACCAATTCGCAGACGATACGTGTCTTCTCGTATCGAGTAAGGATATCTCAAATGCGTGTAATGCCCTTCAAGCCGATTTGGATACGTTGATACGATGGTGCCATGACGTTGGCCTGTTATTAAATGCCGATAAAACCAAAGTCATGATTATCAAATCCCTATACATGAGATATCCTAATCCAAACCCATTAATTGTTCATAATCACGACTGCCTGCATCAACTAGGAACTTGCCAATGTCCTACAATCGAAGTTGTGACCACACAAAATACCTCGGTCTTATAATTGACTCAAAGTTTAACTGGAGCTTCCACATGTGTAATAAGTTGCGTCAGTTTCTAGCCAATATAAAATCTTAAAAAATCGCCTACCATTCAAATTAAAACTGATGCTTTACAACTCTCTGGCTGAATCCTATATTCAATATGGTTTGTAAAGTTATGGTCGGACGTACAAATCATATTTAAAACAGATCTATGATCTTCAACTTAGATTTCTTAAAAATATTGTATCCTTAAATATGCGTGTCCTAATTAATGATGATGAAAATGAGATTTTTAAACATTGTAAAATCTTACCAGTTTATGACCAAATTAAATTCATGTTATTACAGCAATATTTCTTTTGCGATAACATAAAGTCATACATAGATCAACCTGTACGTACGCGTGCTATGACACATAACCGGCTCCGGTACATCACTGCTAATAATGTCTACGGGCAGCGGACGGCCGCTGTTATTAATAATTATTTATTAAATGCGGTACCTGATGTACCGCATTTAATAAATAATTTACCTTTCGATTTACGCGAAAAAATTTCACAAAAAACATTAAAACTAAACTCAAAAGTACATATACACACATACACATATTTATATATATATATATATATATATATATATATATATATATATATATATATTAAATATATAAATATAATAATATATTATATATATATTCACTGGGACTACAAAGAAAGATGGTGCTCTTTGACTCGCCTTTTGAACACGGACACTGTTTGAGCGTCTCGAATTGCAGCAGGAAGAGAATTCCATAACCTAACTGCATGTACTGTAAAAGATTGAGAATAGGACTTAGTTCTAGAGGAAGGGAAATTTAGGAGGGTTTTTAAATGTGATCTGCAAACTGCATCGGGGGATTGCGCAAAGTGGAATCGATCTCGTAGATAGGGTGGTGATGTTGGATTGTATAGTATGTTAAAGAGGAGGTATAGGATTCGGGTATTCCTGCGAAGTCTGATTGGGAGCCACTTGAGCTGTTTGTTTTACCTTCTTAGTCTTTATATTCTTACTATACATACTAACTACTCACATACCTAACAACTTACTTAGACTGTGTCTTGCACATAATATGCTGACATAAACTAAATTATTTAGCACTTTTTTTATAGGATAGGGTTACAAACGAGCACACAGTCCACCTTATGGTAAGTGGTTACTGTGACCCATAGAGATCTACATCTATCCTCAATAAAGACTCAAGATGCAGATGCGTTGTCACCCGTGAGGACTAAGATGGAATGCCTCTTTGCCAGTAAGCTGCTATTTTACGCTGGTTTTCTGTGAGAGCGTGGTCCTTACCCGGTCGAGCCGACCTATTCGTGCTACAACCATAATATAGCTGCAGCATGGCTCTACCACGTAGCATCAAGTCAAACCCCCGTGGTTTTTAGATGTTAATTAGACCTATACATGCATTCTCTTCTTTTGATCTGATAAATAAACTAAAAAAAAAGGGTAAAACTTGGAGTAACCAGAAGTACATCATTTTAATTTAGCACTTTTCGACCTAGAAGTAGTGAAATAGAAAGAGAGAAAGAAAAAAGAAACACTTAATTTTTACACAAACAGATTGACGTACAACTATTTACTGATTTTAAGTAAAAGAAAAAAAAACGAAATTTAATAAATAAAATAAATCAATATCAAACTATTGTGTAGTACATGATGCTATTTATGTCTAATTTCTTAATCTAGAAGTAACTTTAAAAAAATAAAGAGCCTAATAAACAATGAAAATTGATTATATGAAGAACTTCTTTTACAAAGTTTACAAGAATTCCCTGGGATGTTAAAATTGTTTGAAATATTACTATTAAATTTTAGAACTAGCAGCACGTCGAAAATATGACACCGAAATTAATAGGTTCGAAACTATTAATTGAAATTCTTGTAAGAATTGCGGATGTTGCTTGTTATAACATATTTTCAAAGTTTTATTTATGGTCTTAATTAAATATTCTTGATAGAATCAAAACAGTTACTACGAGTATAATGATTCATGAAATGGTAGCATTAAATGTTATTCACACCTTTTCTTAACTGAATGTTAAGAAAAGGTGTGACTAACTAAAAAAAGTAGCCTATAAGTTGCCCCGGGTTACTCACTACCTACATACAAAATTTAATGTAAATCGGTTCAGTAGTTTTTGCGTGAATCCGAAATACACAGACAGACAGACAGACAGAAAGACAGACAGAAAGACAGACAAAAATTCTAAAAACAACTAATTTGGCTTCAGAACCCTTTATTTAGTCCCCTGGACTTGTTTTTTCAAGAACATATTATATTACAGACACGACTTTTCTACAGATTATATGTATTATGTATAGATGAATATGTATAGATTCCATAAGTATAAGATAAATACAAAATTAAGTAATTTGTGGCATTCATGTAAATGTAAAAAAAAACGTTCATTTGACGAACTGTCATGATAAACTTATTTTCTGACAAAAACCATGTAACCAAACTATTAGAATACCTTTTTAATTAAAATATTCCATTTTTTTAATTAAAAAGTTATCCTTTTATTGTATAGTAGTAATCATATCAGGTAGATTATAAAATTGTTTATCACTTTAATATACTCATACAAAAACAGCAAGTAATACCCCGATCTTTAAATTAGGTACCATTCTTTCCATTAGTCACATACAATTTTATGTTTGTATCCGAATTTTACCTTAGCAAATTAACTTTTACATTAGTAAAGTAACAGTCTGATTACGACCCAGTGCTTGGACTTTTATTACTCAAAAGGGTTTTTAGAGCAGGCAAAATACCGCCTCATCGCTCAAATTTGTGTTGGAGAATTTCACATGTCTGCGAAGATATATTTTTTATCTTCATTTCTTAAGCATACAGGTCTGCTCATTTCGTTTTCTTTTCTGTCGAGCTTTATGTAGATTAGCATATGTAACCACACTATTAGAATACCTTCTTTTTTTTAAATATTACATTTTTAATGGAAAAGTTATCCTATTATTGTATAGTAGTAATCATATCAGGTAGATTATAAAATCGTTTATCCATCACATCTTAAAAGACTTCGCTGATATTAATGTAACTTTAGCTAAGCCACGTTCTGACGACATAAAATTATTAATCAAACTTTACACGGTGAAGTTCTCAGATCGATCACACTCTACTAACTGTGATTGATCTGGGAATTTTGATTGTAACTAAATGCATAACTTCTTCTATTTATTGTAATTTTTTAATAAATGAATGAATGAATTTATTTTCTCTTCACAATCAGTTGGAAAATTTCATACTCATCCGTTGGTAGCATTTCAAACGAGTTGAAGGGGGATGGATATAAGACCACGCTCTCTTAGAATACCATTGTAAAACAGTAGACAATGCTGCTGTGTTTCGTTAGGTGAGTGTAAAGAACTGAATATCCCTTTCACTAGTAACGAGCCACTCCATCTTAGTTCTTAGAGGCAACGTGGTGGGATTGGAAGGGCATCGTTTATTCTGAGCTTTTACCGCCGGGCAAAACCAGCGATTCGAATCTCTAGCCAACAACTAATGAGACTAAAGCAAAAAATTGAGGAAAAATGACCGGAATTGATCAGCAGAAAATGAGTGGTCTTTGATCATGATAACGTCAGACAACACACCTTTTTGGACACTCAGCAAAAATTTAGAGAGCTTGGATGGGAAGTGTTAATGAATCCACCATATAGTCTTGACCTTGCACGCCCAGATTTTCACCTGTTTCGGTCTCTTCAGAATTCTTTGGGTATTGTTAGGTTAATAGCAAGAAAGGACTGTCAAAAGTACTTGTCTCAAATTTTTAATCAAAAATCTCAAAATTTCTATAGATCCCGTATCTGTAGAATTATAGTAACATAAACCTACTAGTTATCGAACAAAATGGCACATACAGGGTTATTTTTCAATGATTAGCCAAATTTAATAATTAACTTCAATATATAAGTATCTATTGATATACACTTATTGCCATTTTTAAAAATACGCGTGGTTAAGATTTATTTGAAAATTTTACTTCAGGTTTCTACATTTATTTGAAAACATCCGAAATGGAATGTGATTTATGAGCAACAACTAAAGCATACGCGAGCTCATATGTAAAAGATAAAGAGCTAGGAAGCCGATGATAGGTTGGCGCGTTTTAAATAACGCTTACTCAGGCGGTGTGAGCGTAGCGTCTAGCATTGAGGCGTTTAAAACTAGGCACTAGTGCGATAATAAGCAGTACGAAAAGTGCCGAGTATTGCCGACCTTTGCCGACACCAACATCGCGTCGGCGCATGCGCCGTTCTATTCGGCATAATACGTCTATTAACATTATTTTACTACTTAAATATGCAATCACTTAAAATAACACTAACCACTCACAAAAATGTTTTCGAGGTGGACCTTCGTTATGATTCAGTGCTTGTTTACATTGTTAATGAAATGGAATCAAGAAGAATTCATTACTTTCCACATGTACAGTCTAACTCTGAACTCGAGCTGCATCATTAGTGCTAGCGCGGGGGTTCGATCGAAAAACTCGATTACTGCGTTTTCGACAGCCGGGTTTATTTTTATTCTTAATCGATGTTACATGTAGCCGATGATAACTATAGATGTCATGGGTCATAGCATTAATTGGGACTATGGACTATGTGTTCATTTGTCACCAACACATGGACTATGTGCTCGTTTGTCACCCTTGTTCTATAATATAATATAATATTTAATATGATATCCCATTTATTGGCTAATTTATATCCCCCGACTTATTCGAGTGCTTGATTAAATTATGTTTAACATATAAGGTTATTAAGGGCTTTCAGATGTTTTAACATCCTGATGTTATAACTAACCAATTTACATTTACTTTTAAGTAACTATTTGTTTCTCAAGTTACACAGCAGGCTAACGCTTTGTATTAAGAAATTTTGCACTATCCTGATAGGTCTTCGTATTTTTATTGCTATAGCATAACCATAGTTTCGTGAAATAAAGTATTTTTAATTGCAGTGGCCTCGTAAATCATCATTTTATGTTTTGTAAGGACTTATGTTATAAAGTATAAGTGTGCTCATATTTTATACAAACATATCACAGTGGTAAACTCTAACGACCACTTCCCTTCAGTAATTATACTTTTAAGGTATAAATTACATATCGCATAAGTCTCTTGCTACTCAGAGCAATAACGAGAAAATTCAAAGAACGTAATAAATTAAGCACTTAATTAGTGTTTGACGTTTATTACATTGAAATTGTGCGTGGCAACTTTTATTACTTAAGTACCCTAACGTTATACTACTAGAGTAATCATTCTTTGGTTTTAAGATCAGAGTTTATTTTAAAAGTTGCATTAAATTGCAATAAAAGACGACGTCCCATTTATATATTTCTCTCGACAATAAACCCCTGTTGAAATATATAACTTCCGTATAGAAGTTTGATTATGTACGTGTCTGTTAATTTTCGTTAATTATAGACTATAATCGAATACAATACATTTAATTTACATTTAACGTAGATTATTACAGAATGCGTTCCAAAAGTTTTTTATAACGGAAAATATCTTTATCCTGGAAAGAGCCAGCAATGAATCCAGCTGAATTATTTTTATATATAATTTTGTACAAACATTTATATAAATTACTTTAAAAACAGCAAATTCACAGCTGGCATGTGTTACTCCCGTATGACTCCTGTGCCACCCGTCATGTACTGGGATAATAATATTCAGTTTTCTTATATACATATAAGGTAAAAAAGAAACATAATAATATAATTAAATTCAGTCCCATCAAATAGCCTTCCTTAAACAGATGATTTAAATTCTTAGTAATATCTCACGCCTAACTGAGGAAAGACTCTCTTGATAAGCGGTTCTAGCTTATTTTAAAGTCAAATTGCCAATCACAACATATTTAAGACAACGGTAAACTTACTTAGCATTGCAAATTATATTGTCTGTGTAAGCAAACAGATATACAGAAGGTAATTTATATAATATATATGTATATATAATAGCAAATAAAGTTGACCTGATTATTTAAAATAAAGGAAAATTTATTATGTTTGATTAGAAATATTTTTTATTTCATAAGTTTAAGTTAAATATAAAATTAAATAATTTGTAGCATTCATGTTAATATAAAAAAAAAAAATTCATTTCACTAACTGTCATAATAAACTTATTTTCTGACAAAACCATGTAACCACACTAATAGAATTACCTTTTTAATTAAAATATTCCATTTTTTAAATAAAAAGTTATCCTTTTATTGTATAGTAGTAATCATATCAGGTAGACTATAAAATCGTTTATCACTTTAATATACTCATATAAAAACAGCAAGCAATAACCCGATCTTTAAATTAGGTACCATTCTTTCCATTAGTTACATACAATTTTATGTTTGTATCCGGATTTTACCTTAGCAAATTAACTTTTACATTAGTAAAGTATCAGTCTGATTACGACCCAATGCTGAACACTGGACTTTTATTACTCAAAAGGGTTTTTAGAGCAGGCAAAATACCACCTCATCGCTCAAATGTGTGTTGGAGAATTTTACATGTCTGCGAAGATATATTTTTTATCTTCATTTCTTAAGCATGCAGGTCTGCTCACCTTACTTTTCTGCCGAGCTTTATGTAGATTAGCATTTGATATTGCAATTCATGTTATTGGATTAATTTGGTTTGCTCGCATACTATGGAATTAGCTAGTTTTTAAAAAGGCTAATACTTTATTAGGTTTTAATAACCGATACGACTTAGGGACCTTCAAGAAAAGAGCCTACTCCTTTTTAAAAGGCCGGCAACGCATTTGCAATTGGCCTGGTATTGCAGTTGTTCATGGGCGGCGGTAGACACTTACCATCAGGTGAGCCGCATGCTCGTTTGCCCCCTCCCCTATTAGAAAAATTAATATTTTTTTTATTAAAATAGCATATGTTTGTACAAATTATTAACTATGTATAGCCCTTCAAGCCTGTATCCAAATTGAGTAGTTAACGACCATAACGAATTCATTTGGGGAGGAGTTGCAAGTTATTTAAAAGTCAAATTATCACGTGATAAGCGTTCAAAGCGATGTTAGATTATTTGGACTTGCAAATATATTGTCTTTGTTAGTGACTCGATGCCAGAAAGATAAGTTTCAACTGTAAGTACTGATGCCATTGCATAAAGGAAGCTTGTTCATTATCATAGGCTGCAGCTGTCTTGCCAGTTGACGTCGTTTGTTTGGTTACATTTATTTTTTACAAACGTGGAAAATGGAGCAGGTTCTAATTTTGACTGTGAATTTTTTGTATGTTTATTACCCGATATCTTCGTAATTTGTGAACCAATTTTGATTACTCCTTTTTTACTTAATAAATTATACTTCAGCAGTGATCCCATATATTTGGGAAAAACATTGTAACCTTAAAAATAATAAGATATGTAGTTCTTCATGTACCTAACATTAGACATTTTAGTTGTTACCTTGAGCTTGTGATGATCCTTTATGCATCATATATTAAAATTTTAATAAGATACATACAACTAAAACGAATAAAATAATTTTCACATAGCAGCCACTGAAGTCGGGGCTTTATTTATTCTTCTACACATTATGTCGTATTTTATTATTTTTAGCTCTTTGAAGTTGGCTTTACTTTTTTTTAATTTACTTTCTCAAAAAAAAAGGGTATTTGGTACAAAACGGTACAGCTGCAACGGTGAAGTTTGCATTTCTCATGATAAAGCTCTAGTTACCCAACTGTGATCAATTCGGTGTTCCCGAGGACCTAAAACATCTCTTGATGGAGTGTGCCCACAACGGAACGGAAGGATTGGGTGCGACATATAGTACCTTTTAAGCGTTTGTCCTTTAGCAGTTCCGGATCGTATGTACATTGAGAATATTTCATTAGGACAGTTTGTAAGATGAATGTTTGTCTCACTGCTAGAACATCCCACTTTTTGTAGAGGTCCACTGTTGGAAAGCGGAACGGGAGATCTGCACTAACTTTTAGGATGGCCCTTTGAACTCTTTCTACCTCGATTAGGTATGTTTTAGCAGCACCTTCCCATGAACTGATGCAGTAATGTATAAGTGGTTGGTATAGAGCGTAATAGACCACTTTGATGATTCAACAGTCAGCTACGTGTTTGAGCGATTTGAAGATATAAATGAGCTTGCGTAACCTAGTGACAAGTATATCAATATGTGCCTTGAAAGTCAGGGGTTTGGTCTATTACGATTCCGAGATATTTAATCTTGTCAGTTCTTTGTACAGCGAGACAATGGCATTTAGTTGGCTCGGAGTTGCAAACGTGGGCTGTGATGGAGAGGTAGGGAGGAGGGTTTAGGCTCGACCGAAGTGTGAAGGTTATGTATTCTGTTGTGTCAATGTTTAATATCAACACGTTTCTTTGTAACCGCTTTGTGCAGAATCAAAGACCTCTCTTCAAATATTACCACTGAAAAATAATGCAGTATCGTCGGTAAATTAGAAAATTTTCCCTTTGTGTAGCTGAAGCTGGCATAAGTCATTGACATATACCAGGAACAGCATTGGGCTGAGTATGCTACCTTATGGCAAGCCATATTCAACAGTTAACTCATCACTTATCTTATTCTCTATTCCGACTCTCTGTATTCTTCCACTCAGACAGTTTTCTATTAATTGCAGAGGTAAGCATCTCACACCAATTTTTTCCAACTTAGTTATAAGGTTCGGGATCAGGACTGTGTCAAATGCCTTTGCTAGATCGAGGAATATAGTTAAGCATTTTCTTCTTTTATCCAAGTTGTTTATAATTGAGTTAACAAGCTCGTGTACCACGTTATTTGTTGACTTTCCTTGCCGAAATCCGAATTGTGCTAGTAAAAGAAGATTATTTCCCTCTAGAAAATTGATTAAGCGTTTATTTGTTAAGCGCTCTAAGATTTTGGACAATGTGGGTAAGATGGAGATTGGCCAATAATTATTGACACAGAGACTGTTCACCACTTTTCTGAATAGGTTTAATGAGCGCTGTCTTGAAAGCTGAGGGAAAGATTCCTCTAGGCAAAGGAAGGTTAAAAATATGTGTAATAGGGTGGAGGGGGGGGGGGGGGGGGGTAAGAATATGTATATATCTTTTAAGTATTACACTAGAAATCTGATCAAGCCCTACTGCACAATTGTCTCTTAAACCCTGAATCAGTTGGAAAATTTCATACTCATCCGTTGGTAGCATGTCAAACGAGTTGGAGGGAGATGGATATAAGACGTCAGTTTCAGTAGATTTTTTATGTTTAGATTTTATGATATCTTCAGCCAGATTCCTTGCTATATTAGCAAAGAAGTAGTTAATATCATTAATACCTTTTTTGGACTTTCTGCAACTTGTTTTTATTATTTTTCGCCTTTTTAATCTCTTGTTTCACATAGTCTTTTTTTGCTAGGCCTGAACAAAGAGTAATGCGACACTTTTTTATAGAGTACTTCTGTCATTCGACGATATAGTTCATTTGTGTAACGTGTAATGAGTATAGAGTCTATTTTGTGGGAGTAAAAAATATTAAAATAAAGGAACTGAACATAAGTATCTAATAACAAGGTAAAAAAGCTGAAACAATTAAACAAAACAATGATCGCTATGACCCAGTATGATTAGTCATATGATAAGTTTATGTAAATTAATTTCTTCTTCGATAAGTATTGGCGCTGCTCCCTCCTCCTTCTTAACAAAGACCTTCCCATGCGTTGTCCAGGATGCAGCAAGCTTTTTGCTTTTAACATTTTGCCATGCGAGGTAGAATATTCTTCTTCTTTTACTTGTTAAATATTCAGAAATATATATAGGACGCGATGGACCCGGTAGATTTACGTGATCTGAGTTTTATTGTGGCTCTTTGCTATCGCGTTTTATCTTATTATATATTTAGTATTTTGAGATTACGGATTCTTTTCGGAGGGAAGTGACGAAGTCTACCACTAGTGCCTCAGACCTGCAGCGATATATGTTTTTGATTTCCGAATACTGAATTATTTAAACAGTGGTAGAGCCACGCGGCAGCTTTTGCTGTCGCACGGATAGGCCGGCTCGAACCGGGGTGGTACCACGACCTCACAGAATACCAGCGTGAAGTAGAGGTTTACCTCTGCGTTTCGCTTGGTGAGTGCAGATGGCCGGAGGCCCTTTTTACTGGAAATGAGGCATTCCATCTTAGAAATTACCTCCAAAATCGTACATTTACGGTTAAATTAAATAACTCGTTCAGCGACCCTAAGATTGTGACAGAAGGCACGGCCCAAGGATCGGTCCCTGGCCCATTGCACTTCTTATCTTATGTCCACGAGATGGGTAACTGTCTGAAACACAGTTCCTGTTACCAATTCGCAGACGATACGTGTCTTCTCGTATCGAGTAAGGATATCTCAAATGCGTGTAATGCCCTTCAAGCCGATTTGGATACGTTGATACGATGGTGCCATGACGTTGGCCTGTTATTAAATGCCGATAAAACCAAAGTCATGATTATCAAATCCCTATACATGAGATATCCTAATCCAAACCCATTAATTGTTCATAATCACGACTGCCTGCATCAACTAGGAACTTGCCAATGTCCTACAATCGAAGTTGTGACCACACAAAATACCTCGGTCTTATAATTGACTCAAAGTTTAACTGGAGCTTCCACATGTGTAATAAGTTGCGTCAGTTTCTAGCCAATATAAAATCTTAAAAAATCGCCTACCATTCAAATTAAAACTGATGCTTTACAACTCTCTGGCTGAATCCTATATTCAATATGGTTTGTAAAGTTATGGTCGGACGTACAAATCATATTTAAAACAGATCTATGATCTTCAACTTAGATTTCTTAAAAATATTGTATCCTTAAATATGCGTGTCCTAATTAATGATGATGAAAATGAGATTTTTAAACATTGTAAAATCTTACCAGTTTATGACCAAATTAAATTCATGTTATTACAGCAATATTTCTTTTGCGATAACATAAAGTCATACATAGATCAACCTGTACGTACGCGTGCTATGACACATAACCGGCTCCGGTACATCACTGCTAATAATGTCTACGGGCAGCGGACGGCCGCTGTTATTAATAATTATTTATTAAATGCGGTACCTGATGTACCGCATTTAATAAATAATTTACCTTTCGATTTACGCGAAAAAATTTCACAAAAAACATTAAAACTAAACTCAAAAGTACATATACACACATACACATATTTATATATATATATATATATATATATATATATATATATATATATATATATTACATATATAAATATAATAATATATTATATATATATTCACTGGGACTACAAAGAAAGATGGTGCTCTTTGACTCGCCTTTTGAACACGGACACTGTTTGAGCGTCTCGAATTGCAGCAGGAAGAGAATTCCATAACCTAACTGCATGTACTGTAAAAGATTGAGAATAGGACTTAGTTCTAGAGGAAGGGAAATTTAGGAGGGTTTTTAAATGTGATCTGCAAACTGCATCGGGGGATTGCGCAAAGTGGAATCGATCTCGTAGATAGGGTGGTGATGTTGGATTGTATAGTATGTTAAAGAGGAGGTATAGGATTCGGGTATTCCTGCGAAGTCTGATTGGGAGCCACTTGAGCTGTTTGTTTTACCTTCTTAGTCTTTATATTCTTACTATACATACTAACTACTCACATACCTAACAACTTACTTAGACTGTGTCTTGCACATAATATGCTGACTTAAACTAAATTATTTAGCACTTTTTTTATAGGATAGGGTTACAAACGAGCACACAGTCCACCTTATGGTAAGTGGTTACTGTGACCCATAGAGATCTACATCTATCCTCAATAAAGACTCAAGATGCAGATGCGTTGTCACCCGTGAGGACTAAGATGGAATGCCTCTTTGCCAGTAAGCTGCTATTTTACGCTGGTTTTCTGTGAGAGCGTGGTCCTTACCCGGTCGAGCCGACCTATTCGTGCTACAACCATAATATAGCTGCAGCATGGCTCTACCACGTAGCATCAAGTCAAACCCCCGTGGTTTTTAGATGTTAATTAGACCTATACATGCATTCTCTTCTTTTGATCTGATAAATAAACTAAAAAAAAAGGGTAAAACTTGGAGTAACCAGAAGTACATCATTTTAATTTAGCACTTTTCGACCTAGAAGTAGTGAAATAGAAAGAGAGAAAGAAAAAAGAAACACTTAATTTTTACACAAACAGATTGACGTACAACTATTTACTGATTTTAAGTAAAAGAAAAAAAAACGAAATTTAATAAATAAAATAAATCAATATCAAACTATTGTGTAGTACATGATGCTATTTATGTCTAATTTCTTAATCTAGAAGTAACTTTAAAAAAATAAAGAGCCTAATAAACAATGAAAATTGATTATATGAAGAACTTCTTTTACAAAGTTTACAAGAATTCCCTGGGATGTTAAAATTGTTTGAAATATTACTATTAAATTTTAGAACTAGCAGCACGTCGAAAATATGACACCGAAATTAATAGGTTCGAAACTATTAATTGAAATTCTTGTAAGAATTGCGGATGTTGCTTGTTATAACATATTTTCAAAGTTTTATTTATGGTCTTAATTAAATATTCTTGATAGAATCAAAACAGTTACTACGAGTATAATGATTCATGAAATGGTAGCATTAAATGTTATTCACACCTTTTCTTAACTGAATGTTAAGAAAAGGTGTGACTAACTAAAAAAAGTAGCCTATAAGTTGCCCCGGGTTACTCACTACCTACATACAAAATTTAATGTAAATCGGTTCAGTAGTTTTTGCGTGAATCCGAAATACACAGACAGACAGACAGACAGAAAGACAGACAGAAAGACAGACAAAAATTCTAAAAACAACTAATTTGGCTTCAGAACCCTTTATTTAGTCCCCTGGACTTGTTTTTTCAAGAACATATTATATTACAGACACGACTTTTCTACAGATTATATGTATTATGTATAGATGAATATGTATAGATTCCATAAGTATAAGATAAATACAAAATTAAGTAATTTGTGGCATTCATGTAAATGTAAAAAAAAACGTTCATTTGACGAACTGTCATGATAAACTTATTTTCTGACAAAAACCATGTAACCAAACTATTAGAATACCTTTTTAATTAAAATATTCCATTTTTTTAATTAAAAAGTTATCCTTTTATTGTATAGTAGTAATCATATCAGGTAGATTATAAAATTGTTTATCACTTTAATATACTCATACAAAAACAGCAAGTAATACCCCGATCTTTAAATTAGGTACCATTCTTTCCATTAGTCACATACAATTTTATGTTTGTATCCGAATTTTACCTTAGCAAATTAACTTTTACATTAGTAAAGTAACAGTCTGATTACGACCCAGTGCTTGGACTTTTATTACTCAAAAGGGTTTTTAGAGCAGGCAAAATACCGCCTCATCGCTCAAATTTGTGTTGGAGAATTTCACATGTCTGCGAAGATATATTTTTTATCTTCATTTCTTAAGCATACAGGTCTGCTCATTTCGTTTTCTTTTCTGTCGAGCTTTATGTAGATTAGCATATGTAACCACACTATTAGAATACCTTCTTTTTTTTAAATATTACATTTTTAATGGAAAAGTTATCCTATTATTGTATAGTAGTAATCATATCAGGTAGATTATAAAATCGTTTATCCATCACATCTTAAAAGACTTCGCTGATATTAATGTAACTTTAGCTAAGCCACGTTCTGACGACATAAAATTATTAATCAAACTTTACACGGTGAAGTTCTCAGATCGATCACACTCTACTAACTGTGATTGATCTGGGAATTTTGATTGTAACTAAATGCATAACTTCTTCTATTTATTGTAATTAATAAATGAATGAATGAATTTATTTTCTCTTCACAATCAGTTGGAAAATTTCATACTCATCCGTTGGTAGCATTTCAAACGAGTTGAAGGGGGATGGATATAAGACCACGCTCTCTTAGAATACCATTGTAAAACAGTAGACAATGCTGCTGTGTTTCGTTAGGTGAGTGTAAAGAACTGAATATCCCTTTCACTAGTAACGAGCCACTCCATCTTAGTTCTTAGAGGCAACGTGGTGGGATTGGAAGGGCATCGTTTATTCTGAGCTTTTACCGCCGGGCAAAACCAGCGATTCGAATCTCTAGCCAACAACTAATGAGACTAAAGCAAAAAATTGAGGAAAAATGACCGGAATTGATCAGCAGAAAATGAGTGGTCTTTGATCATGATAACGTCAGACCACACACCTTTTTGGACACTCAGCAAAAATTTAGAGAGCTTGGATGGGAAGTGTTAATGAATCCACCATATAGTCTTGACCTTGCACGCCCAGATTTTCACCTGTTTCGGTCTCTTCAGAATTCTTTGGGTATTGTTAGGTTAATAGCAAGAAAGGACTGTCAAAAGTACTTGTCTCAAATTTTTAATCAAAAATCTCAAAATTTCTATAGATCCCGTATCTGTAGAATTATAGTAACATAAACCTACTAGTTATCGAACAAAATGGCACATACAGGGTTATTTTTCAATGATTAGCCAAATTTAATTATTAACTTCAATATATAAGTATCTATTGATATACACTTATTGCCGTTTTTAAAAATACGCGTGGTTAAGATTTATTTGAAAATTTTAATTCAGGTTTCTACATTTATTTGAAAACATCCGAAATGGAATGTGATTTATGAGCAACAACTAAAGCATACGCGAGCTCATATGTAAAAGATAAAGAGCTAGGAAGCCGATGATAGGTTGGCGCGTTTTAAATAACGCTTACTCAGGCGGTGTGAGCGTAGCGTCTAGCGTTGAGGCGTTTAAAACTAGGCACTAGTGCGATAATAAGCAGTACGAAAAGTGCCGAGTATTGCCGACCTTTGCCGACACCAACATCGCGTCGGCGCATGCGCCGTTCTATTCGGCATAATACGTCTATTAACATTATTTTACTACTTAAGGCCTTAACAGTCGTTGAAATGCATAAATCTTGGATATTTAAGTAAAAAAATCTCAATAACTGTTCATTTAATTAACAAAGAAAAAATACAGGGTAACAGAAGAGGATTTGATAAATGTTTTTAATTTAACAAAATTGTATTTTTGTCAACCCCTTATTAGAAAAAAAATCCCCAAAGAGTACCTATCTTTGTCATATTTTGCAAAATTTCTCCAAAACGGCACAAACTTTTTAAATAGTTCTTACACTAAAAAAAAGGTCTTAAAAATATTAATATTTTTAATTGAGAGTTTTATTTTTATTACCCGTTTTATAAGAGAATATATCATTTTTCCCTGAAATTGAATATATTTACGTGAGCGCGCATGCTCCGTCGCCATGTAAGCTCTGTCACAGTCCGTTTTCGGACATCATCGAGGGTGGACCGCACGTCGGTGTTAGAGCGACTTCGTTCAAATATATATTAGTTTTTTAAAAGTTTATACTCAATTATAAATATTTTTATGACTAGAAATACTTAATTTAGTTAATATCTGTACACTGGTAACTGTAAATATTATTTTCTAAATAAATGAATTTTTAAAGTGCCCAAAGAAGAAGAAATTTTCGAGGCGACGTTGATTAGTGAAATTGAAAAATGCATTTTTATATAATTTAGATGTGGAACGACGAACATGGTCTCGTTACTTAGATTTCGATAGTTTTTAATACCTATGTAATTTTATTATTGCATATTTTTATTAATTAGTTGATACTGAATTTTATAATTATGTATTACAATAAAACGCTGTTGTTATGAGTATGACTTTATAAAATATTATTGGGGAAAGAAATAAAGATACAGACATTTAGGTACACTGTTATCAAATTAAATCAAACAATTTCAATAAATAAAAGAATGGTGCTTACCTAAGTATAAATAACTATATAAAGACATTCTTGGGTTTATGTTTTTTTTATGTTAGACACTATCATATAAAAAATTTAAAAATTTTAAATTGGAGAGGGGTTTCTCTACGTGATAAAGTTAGAAATGAAGATATTTGCATTAGAACCAGAGTAACTGACATAGCCCAACAGAATATTACAGTGAAATGGCAATGGGCTGGCTATATAACTTGGAAAATAGATAAAAAATAGGAAGAAAGGTCCTCGAGGGGCAACCTCGTACAGGTAAGCGAATTAGTACTCAACCTTTATTCCTCTTCACGTATTATACACTATACACACACACACACACACACACACACACACGAATAGGTCGCAAATAATACTTACCTAGTACTATTAGGCAAGAGTGAATAGGTTTTTGTTAAGTCAGTACAATTCACCATCTTAGGCTACATATCCACTTACCGGTGGGATTGTAGTTGCTTTACTACTTTCTGGGTAAAATAGTAAAAAAAAAAATTACCCTGTGAAAGTTTGCATTTAGCTATAATTTTTCTATCCAACCATAAAAATATGATGAGAATATGTATATAAGTATAAAGGTTGCCTCACACGGGACTGTAATAATGTAATATTATATCTTCCATTATCTACGCATGAAAACTTTTAAAATCTCTGTATCCCGAGGTATGTTCATATTAAGAGGCTGAATAGAGCCACATTGATATGCATGGGGACCGTTTTGTAATTTCACGTCATTATCGAAAAAAAATTGTACGTATTTCAGGTGGCGGTTTGCAAAACACGATTCCACAAAAATTAACACAATAGAAAATAATTGCAAAGTTGCTTCTAAAAATACTTAAATTTTCAACGTCAATTTTTTCTTACGTGGTAGAGCCATGCCATATTAGTAGTAGGTATAGTTGTAGCACGAATGGGTCGGCTTGACGCGTAAGGGCCACGGAATAACATGTAAAATAGCAGTTTAACCCTGCTGTGTTTCGTATGGTGGGTCTACACCCACCATACGAAATAGAAATTCTCTACAGAATCGGAAAACCTTTTTAGTGGAAACGAGGCATTACATCTTAGTCCTCACGGGTGACAACGCATCTACATTTTGATACGTAATCGAGAATAGATGTAGATGTGTATGGGCCGTAGCAAAGTGGTTGCTACGGCCCATACACATCTAAATGGTAAGTGTACCATCAGGCGGACTGTGTGCTCGTTTGTCACCCTTATTCTATTAAAAAAAAACTTTCTGAGATTTCAGTAAAATAATGTTAAGTATTGTAAGCACTCATACAATTATGTGTCTCATGTTAATAAAGCTATTGGACTATTTTGATTTTTAATAAAGTGATTTTACTTTATAGATTAAATAATTTATTTACCCTTCTATATCAAGAACCGTTTTTTTCTGTCACTCCTATTGAATTTGACAGTGCTTGCTGAAACTTAGCATCTTTAGATGGATCAGAATCGCGCGCTGATCCGGCTGTTAGATATTGCAAAAATAATCGAAAATATTTATTTTTACTTTCGTGCCGAAGACTACCTTGTTTTATTTTATTACGGTCAAATAATATTTATTAGGTTATAAAGCAAGTATTTTTGTAAAAGTTGTGTATCTAAATGTAAATTTTTTCATTATTTTGTTATTCTATTGTTTACAGTTATTATGACGTCTTAGCTTTACACCAAGAATTACATTAGAAATTCTTGATGGGATGCGATGTAACGAGCATACATTATTTTCATCAAGAACTATAATATATATATTTGGTTATTTTTTACCAGTAGAGTTTCAACAAAATCTTAAAAAAGTTCAATGAATTAAAAAAATGCCAATAATTATATAATTTCAAGTCAGTTTAAGATCAGTCATAATGAGCCAAAGTTATTATTTTCATTTTGATTAATTTAATTCGAGACTAAAATAAATGTGAAAGGTCTTTTATCTGCAATAATAATTTTCATCAAAAATAACATAGACTTATAAAAGTCATATACACGGTCAATCATACTGAAGATTATCAATTGTACTACAAAATATTTAAAAGGCTATTTCCAGTATAATGACCCGAATATCATCATTAATGTTTGACTGGCACACTTAAAAGTTTTATCACATGGCTAAATGATTGACTTTTATATTATGGTAAGGTCATGCTTTTCAATTTTCAATTTTTTTTCAATTTCAATTTTCAATTTAATTCTTTATTTGCGCAATATGGGTACAGATGGTGTTACAGTGGTCAGTTTACATTGTTGATCGCCATATTTAGGCTCATGCCATGCAAAAATTCTCAATTACATGCTATAGTTTAAATTAAAATTATTACATATCAAATTACAGTGTCGAAATAATTATTAAAAATAATGTCAAATGAGATTACCTAATTAATACACAATCTCAACTTTGTAAAATAAATGTCACATAAAATGTCTAATTAATATCACAGTACCACTAAGCCAGTTACAATACTACATCTAATAAATTGTCTTCAAGAAATTCCCTTACCGAATAATATGATTTTTCTAAAAGTAGTGTCTTCACTTTTTTTTTAAATAAATTATTATTTGAAATTTCAAGCAGAGAGTTGGGTAAATGATTATACACTCTAGGAATCATACAAAATACACTGCTGTTTAAAAGTTTAGTTTTGTTAGACATGAAGCTTATTTGGAAAAGGTATCTCTTGCTTTTTAATTTAACAAATAAGTTACTATTATTTCTTACAAATAGTACCATATCCAGTATATAAATACACGGTAGTGTCAATATTTTAACTTTTGGAAATATCGACCTGCAGCTCTCGGTTTGTTTCATTCTATATATAGCCCGAACGCATCTCTTTTGCGCTCTAAAGACCAACTCTTTTCCTACAGAGTTGCCCCAAAACATAACACCATACATTAAAAGAGGAGTAACATGTCCATGGTAAGCCATTAAAACTGTGGATGTACTGGCAGTTTATAGTCTATAAAAAGTTGCAAGAAATTTTAAATCACGGACCTATTGGTTTGTTTTACTTTTTAATTAGTGAAAAACAAGATGGACTGATCTTAAAGTTTACTTTCTTATGTAAAAGGTGCTATTTAGAATTTTATGCAAATGATAATTAAAGTTTCTATGTAAATAAGTGTAACAGCGGGTATTATATTCAATGGTAGCGGCCATCCATATTTGCAAAGCCAGCATCATTTTCTGTACAGAAACCGGCAAAGTGTTGCTCAAGGCACTATAAACAAAGCAGCTGATAAAATGTTACACTCATAACTGTTAACAAAAACTGTTTCCGCAAATGATCTTATAGATAATAATAACCATTTCGCCGTGTTAGGTGCAGGAGCTATTATTAGAAGGAGAAGAGGTAAAATTTTGTTTTAGAAATGCGCAATCAATATTGTTTTATCTGCAATTGAGCATAAAATAAAAAATAACTTCATCCAAAGAGCATAATTGGCATTATACTCAGGCCCATCATTTGGTATGGAAAAAAATAATTTTACCACGTTTCAAAAAATCAATCAAAATTCAAAAAAACAAATATTAAAATCAAAAAATGTATATATGTATGTCTATACATACATATAATGATTCATGGCCGCTTAGTAACTGACGGTGACTCACTTTAACATCCTACAGTCACGCCGAAACTAAGAGGAGAGAATCACTGTATATAATAGTAATAATTTATTGCGGAAATTTTGTGATAAAATTAAAAAAATTATAAACTTATCCAATTTAATCTAACTTAGTCTAACTTATCCTTAATCTTTACAAAAAAAAAACAAATAATAAAATAGTGAGATGGCGTCAGTTTTTAAGAAGGTATAACAAAAATAAACAAAAAAATAAATTTCAAAAAAGTTCAGTATTTAATTGATTATATACCGCTGACACTTAATCACGCTTTTCGAAACCACGCCAGGTGTAAACAATACTTGTGTGAAAAGACAAAATCTTCTTTCCAAATTTCCGCCGAGTTTTAAGTAGAAGGCCAAATAGGTCATGTGTCAATTTTAATTAAATATATTTTATATGAAGTGATCTTGACTACGTTTTATCAATTAACCATTGGTAAAAATTAAAACAGGAATTTTACGATTGTGTTTACAAAAAACATTATTAGTTGAACCTTGCAGCTTGTTCATTATTTTTATTATAAATACCTATAAATATATATATTATTAATAAATAGTTCCTATAATATTTTGTATAATTTTTTATTTTGCCCTATCTGCAATGTTCTACGCTCTATAGAAAATGTGGCGTATGACATGACTGACAATCTTTCGAACGTTTTATCTAGGTACAAAGATGTTTTACGTTTTCGTCGCCTCCACATGATATTTTTGTCAGCATAAGGTACCCTTCTATATCTGAAACGAATACGAAAAAAATAAATATTGCTACAAAGTAAAGTAATAGGCTATACAAGTTCCTCTACTGGGCACAGGACTCTTTTTTTTATTTCTGAGAGGGTTTTAGGGCAAGGAAATGCCCGCCGTGCTTCCCCAATGCGTGTTGACGAAAATTGCAATTAAAAATTTCATTCGTGCTGTCGGGGATTAAACCCGGGAAAATTTACAGCGAACGCTTTGACTCAGATCTACTAATACGATACAAATAAATACGATATAACATACAAAATAAAAAACTCTTACGTACTTGAAACTTGAACACTTGATAGCTCGTGACGCCTACCGGAAAAAGCTATAGCACAATGTAATTGAAGATGCGTAACCGCGACATAATTATCAGTGATGCGCAAGCATAACAGGCAGTATGTCACTTATATAATTGTCATCTCTGCAGTCTATTAATCTTTGCACTTTTATAAGTAATACAGAACGTAGTTGCTAGACGGTTTTGACGTCGGCTAAAATCTCTGCGATCGCCGTTTCGTCAAGGTCATTCAGGCTAGTTAAAGCCTTAAATATGCAATCACTTAAAATAACACTAACCACTCACAAAAATGTTTTCGAGGTGGACCTTCGTTATGATTCAGTGCTTGTTTACATTGTTAATGAAATGGAATCAAGAATAATTCATTACTTTCCACATGTACAGTCTAACTCTGAACTCGAGCTGCATCATTAGTGCTAGCGCGGGGGTTCGATCGAAAAACTCGATTACTGCGTTTTCGACAGCCGGGTTTATTTTTATTCTTAATCGATGTTACATGTAGCCGATGATAACTATAGATGTCATGGGTCATAGCATTAATTGGGACTATGGACTATGTGTTCATTTGTCACCAACACATGGACTATGTGCTCGTTTGTCACCCTTGTTCTATAATATAATATAATATTTAATATGATATCCCATTTATTGGCTAATTTATATCCCCCGACTTATTCGAGTGCTTGATTAAATTATGTTTAACATATAAGGTTATTAAGGGCTTTCAGATGTTTTAACATCCTGATGTTATAACTAACCAATTTACATTTACTTTTAAGTAACTATTTGTTTCTCAAGTTACACAGCAGGCTAACGCTTTGTATTAAGAAATTTTGCACTATCCTGATAGGTCTTCGTATTTTTATTGCTATAGCATAACCATAGTTTCGTGAAATAAAGTATTTTTAATTGCAGTGGCCTCGTAAATCATCATTTTATGTTTTGTAAGGACTTATGTTATAAAGTATAAGTGTGCTCATATTTTATACAAACATATCACAGTGGTAAACTCTAACGACCACTTCCCTTCAGTAATTATACTTTTAAGGTATAAATTACATATCGCATAAGTCTCTTGCTACTCAGAGCAATAACGAGAAAATTCAAAGAACGTAATAAATTAAGCACTTAATTAGTGTTTGACGTTTATTACATTGAAATTGTGCGTGGCAACTTTTATTACTTAAGTACCCTAACGTTATACTACTAGAGTAATCATTCTTTGGTTTTAAGAGCAGAGTTTATTTTAAAAGTTGCATTAAATTGCAATAAAAGACGACGTCCCATTTATATATTTCTCTCGACAATAAACCCCTGTTGAAATATATAACTTCCGTATAGAAGTTTGATTATGTACGTGTCTGTTAATTTTCGTTAATTATAGACTATAATCGAATACAATACATTTAATTTACATATAACGTAGATTATTACAGAATGCGTTCCAAAAGTTATTTATTACGGAAAATATCTTTATCCTGGAGAGAGCCAGCAATGAATCCAGCTGAATTATTTTTATATATAATTTTGTACAAACATTTATATAAATTACTTTAAAAACAGCAAATTCACAGCTGGCATGTGTTACTCCCGTATGACTCCTGTGCCACCCGTCATGTACTGGGATAATAATATTCAGTTTTCTTATATACATATAAGGTAAAAAAGAAACATAATAATATAATTAAATTCAGTCCCATCAAATAGCCTTCCTTAAACAGATGCTTTAAATTCTTAGTAATATCTCACGCCTAACTGAGGAAAGACTCTCTTGATAAGCGGTTCTAGCTTATTTTAAAGTCAAATTGCCAATCACAACATATTTAAGACAACGGTAAACTTACTTAGCATTGCAAATTATATTGTCTGTGTAAGCAAACAGATATAGAGTAGGTAATTTATAAAATATATATGTATATATAATAGCAAGTAAAAGTTTTTTAAAATTTTTATTTAAATTAAAGAATATTTATTACGTTTGATTAGAAATATTTTTTACTAGCTTTTTACCCGCGGCTTCGCTCGCGTGCGCATTAATTTAGGAGCATCATTAAAAGCTGTTCCGTGCCAAATTTAGAAAAATTCGATCACTTTTAGAGTCACCTCGGTGTCTGTCTCTATGTCTGTCAAAGATTTTTTTTCATTCTAAAATACTATTAGACGTAGATGAATGGTAACATGCTATATAAACACGTGCTTATATATGTCTAGAAACACCTACTGTTTTTTATATCGGGCGTGTCTTCCGATTCCGATGTATCCACAAGAAAGGTAAATAGTCTTGAAATTAAAATATATTTAGTTAAAGTTAATTTAGTTTTAACAAAGTAATATAATGTTTATTTGAGACATTTTATTCATATCATTGGTCCTATTTAATATTGATTGGCACCATAACGTTATGATATACCTATGATCAATTCTACGATCTGGCCACGACATAAACAAAAATCTCTTGAATAAAACTTTCATGATAATGAAAATTTTGCAACAATTACAGACATACCAGTTTTAATCACTTTACATATATATATTAGTTTTTGCAATAAATACCTTATCAATTTTCATATTTTTGATAGACGTCACTATTATCTATTGAAATTATTACTTAACTAAACGTGAGTTTTTTAATAATTTTAAAAATCTAATCTATTAATCATATACATGCAAGTTATTTATATTATTTCATTTATTAGTAACTGAAGACAAAATATACTACTTTTTCCATTTGATGATAGATGGCGCTGTTTTGAATACCCAATCGGTGTAGTTTCAAATTATTTTACCAACATTATAACTATATTTTAAACTTTATTTACAAATATGGTATTTATTTAAAAACACCCGTCATCCCACCTACAACCAAGATATAATAGAAAATTAGCATCTAAAGGAAATAAAATACTTAACCTTCCTTTTTTGACGTTCTGTAATCGGATAAAAAGTAGTCTATAAGTTGCCCCGGGTTACTCACTACCTACATACAAAATTTCATGTAAATCGGTTCAGGAGTTTTTGCATGAATCTGGAATACACAGACAGACAGACAGACAGACAGACAGACAGACAGACAGACAGAAAGACAGACAGACAGACAGACAAAAATTCTAAAAACCACTAATTTGGCTTCAGAACCCTTTATTTAGTCCCCTGGACTTGTTTTTTCAAGAATATATTAGAATTACAGACACGACTTTTCTACAGATTATATGTATCGATGAATATGTATAGATTCCATAAATTTAAGATAAATACAAAATTAAGTAATTTGAGGCATTCATGTAAATGTAAAAAAAAACTTTCATTTGACGAACTGTCATGATAAACTTATTTTCTGACAAAAACCATGTAACCAAACTATTAGAATACCTTTTTAATTAAAATATTCAATTTTTTAATTGAAAAGTTGTCCTTTTATTGTCTAGTAGTAATCATATCAGGTAGATTATAAAATCGTTTATTACTTTAATATACTCATATAAAAACAGCAAGCAAACCCGATCTTTAAATTAGGTACCATTCTTTCCATTAGTCACATACAATTTTATGTTTGTATCCGAATTTTACCTTAGCAAATTAACTTTTACATTAGTAAAGTAACAGTCTGATTACGACCCAGGGCTAAAAACTAGCCTTTTATTACTCAAAAGGGTTTTTAGAGCAGACAAAATACCGCCTCATCGCCCAAATTTGTGTTGGAGAATTTCACATATCTGCGAAGATATATTTTTTATCTTCATTTCTTAATCATACAGGTCTGCTCATTTCGTTTCCTTTTCTGTCGAGCTTTATGTAGATTAGCATATGTAACCACACTATTAGAATACCTTTTTAATTAAAATATTACATTTTTAATGGAAAAGTTATCCTATTATTGTATAGTAGTAATCATATCAGGTAGATTATAAAATCGTTTATCCATCACATCTTAAAAGACTTCGCTGATATTAATGTAACTTTAGCTAAGCCACGTTCTGACGACATAAAATTATTAATCAAACTTTACAAGGTGAAGTTCTCAGATCGATTACACTTTACTAACTGTGATTGATCTGGGAATTTTGATTGTAACTAAATGCATAACTTCTTCTATTTATTGTAATTTTTTAATGAATGAATGAATGAATTTATTTTCTCTTCACAATAGGTAAACTTAATGCTAAGTATTACAAGAGTGTATGCGTGTGTGTGTGTTTTTGTGTGTGTGTGCGTGTGCGTGCATTTACGCGTGTATGTGCGCGTGCCTGTGTGTATGTGTGAGTGTAAGTGTGTATGAGTGTTTGTGTGGGATTATCATATTATACAAAATTGCATATTAAACCAAAATGATGAAAAGATGTGATACTATAGGGAGTTCGTGGCTGAGCGAGATTAGTATTTATTATATAGACGACTTTAATAGTTTTTCGGTCGATTTATAGTCTAAAGTTTTCAGATATTTTGTTAGAACTGATTTACAACTAGATTTAGGTAAAGGATAGAAATTTTGGATATTATTTAGTTTATTATACATGTACGGTCCTAGAAAACAGAAGAAATTTTGTGAGGTAACAGAACGGAAGGATTGGGTGCGACTTATAGTACCTTTTCTGCGTTTGTCCTTTAGCAGTTCCGGGTCGTATTTACATTGAGAATATTTCATTAGGACAGTTTGTAAGATGAATGTTTGTCTCACTGCTAGAACATCCCACTTTTTTTAGATGTCCACTGTTAGAAATCGGAACGGGAGATCTGCACTAACTTTTAGGATGGCCCTTTGAGCTCTTTCCTCCTCGATTAGTTGTGTTTTAGCAGCACCTACCCATGAACTGATGCAGTAATCTATATGTGGTTGGCATAGAGCGTAATAGACCACTTTCATGATTCGACAGTTAGCTACGTGTTTAATCAATTTGAAGATATAAATGAGCTTGCGTAACCTAGTGACAAGTATATCAATATGTGCCTTGAAAGTCAGGGTTTGGTCTATTACGATTCCGAGATATTTAATCTTGTCAGTTCTTTGTATAGCTAGACAATGGCATTGAGTTGGCTCGGAGTTTCAAACGTGGGCTGTGATGGAGAGGTAGAGAGGAGGGTTTAGGTTCGACCTAAGTGTGAAGGTTATGTATTTTGTTGTGTCAATGTTTAATATCAACACATTTCTTTGTAACCGCCTTGTGCCGGATCAAAGACCTCTCTCTAACTATTACCACTGAAGAATAATGCAGTATCGTCGGCAAATGGGAAAAATTTCCCTTTGTGTAGCTGAAGCTAGCATAAGTCATTGACATATACCAGGAACAGCGGTGGGCTAAGTATGCTACCTTGTGGCAAGCCATATTCAACAGTTAACTCATCACTTATCTTATTCTCTATTCCGACTCTCTGTTTTCTTCCACTCAGATAGTTTTCTAATAATTGCAGAGGTAAGCGTCTCACACCAATTTTTTCCAGCTTAGTTATAAGGTTCTGGATCAGGACTGTATCAAATGCCTTTGCTAGATCGAGGAATATAATAATAATAATCTAAATTGGTTATAATTGAGTTAACAAGCTCGTGTACCGCGTTAATTGTTGACTTTCCTTGCCGAAATCTGCTGGTGAAAGAAGATTATTGCCCTCTAGAAAATTGATTGAGCGTTTATTTATTAAGAGCTCTAAGATTTTGGACAGTGTGGGTAAGATGGAGATTGGCCTATAGTTATGGACACAGTCCCTCTCACCACTTTTATGAATAGGCTTAATGAGCGCTGTTTTGAAAGCTGAGGGAAAGATTCTTCTAGACAAAGGAAGGTTACAAATATGTGTAATAGGGTGGAGGGGGGGGGGGGGGTAAGAATATGTATATATCTTTTAAGTATTATACTAGAAATCTGATCAAGCCCTACTGCACAATTGTCTCTTAAACCCTGAATCAGTTGGAAAATTTCATACTCATCCGTTGGTAGCATATCAAACGAGTTGGAGGTAGATGGATATAAGACGTCAGTTTCAATAGATTTTTTATGTTTAGATTTTATGATATCTTCAGCCAGATTCCTTCCTATATTAGCAAAGAAGTAGTTTATATCATCAATACCTTTTTTTGCACTTTCTGCAACTCCTTTTTATTATTATTCGCCTTTTTAATCTCTTGTTTCTCATAGTCTTTTTTTGCCTTTTTTGGGATAGATTTAAAGTAGTTCTAGTAGCGTTTGTAGGTTAGTTTTATTACTTCATTTTCAGGGTACCCTTTTTCAATTTCTTGTAAAGGTTGTCTCTATTTTTCATACACTGCCGTAAGCCTTTGGTGACCCATGGTTTTCTGATAAGTTTTCTTTTGGGAATTTAAACCAATGTGGTGTTATCTGTTATGGTTATGGCTAAATATTTCAGAAGTAGGTCTGTTGCTAGGTTTGCATCCATGCAATCAATATTAATTTGGTATTCAATTTTTTGTACAGTTTTATCTAATTCCAGAAAATCAATGCGATAGCTTTATTTATTTAAGTTTTCTGGGCGAGTAGCTTGAGTAATGATAATGGCTACACTTTCGTGGTCAGAAATCGATGATTCCAAAATGAAACAAGTGACAGGCAATTTAGTTTTAATTATATATGGTCGAGACATGTTTTACCATGTGTAGGTTTAGTATGACCTGGGAGCATGCTATGAATCGCCAATACATTTAGGTAGTCGTGTGAGCACTTATCAGAGCTATTCGGGACTACATCAATATTGATGTCGCCACAAAAAATTATGTTTTTATAGCTCTTAAGTTTGGACATGAGGGAGTCAATAGAATATATGAAACTGCTGGTATTAGATTGGCTAGGTGGTCTATATATGTCAATAATACAGGTTTCGGAGTTTAGACGTAGTAGTAGACAATTGGCGTCACTGATTTGGGGTTCTTCAAAAGATACTTTCAGGTGTTTATTATAGTATATGACCACTCCCGCATTCTGAGTCATATGGGTAGTTGTTGTTATATAATTGTAGTTGTCTAGATTGGGTATGGACTAAATCGATGGTAGCCAGCATTCAGAAAGTACTAGTACATCCCAGGATATTTCGGATCTTTGCAAGAATGTTGTTAAATTAGGCATATTACGGTTAATGCTACGTATATTTTGTGAAAAAAGGTTTAGTGTGCAATTACTGTTTTTAATACGTTGTTTAATATTGTCAATATCGCATACGATTGTCTCAGCAACCTGTAAAGTATCCAGATTTAAATTTAGAATTTCAATATTTTGCATATTTGAAAGTGTCCGATATTGTATAATATGTAGGAAGACAGTCACGGAAATTTACTCGTGACGTTAATATTATACTTTTAACTTTATGATCTGGTAGGATACATGTACACTTTTTTATAGAGTACTTCTGTCATTCGACGATATAGTTCGTTTGTGTAACGTATAATGAGTATAGAGTCTATCTTGTGGGAGTAAAATTATTAAAATTAAGGAATTGAACATGAATATCTAATAACAAGGTAAAGAAACTGAAACAATTAAACAAAACAATTATCGCTGTGACTCAGTATGACTAGTCATATGAAAAGTTTATGTAAATTAATTTCTTCTTCGATAAATATTGGCGCTGCTCCCTCCTCCTTCTTAACAAAGACCTTCCCATGCGTTGTCCAGGATGCAGCAAGCTTTTTGCTTTTAACATTTTGCCATGCGAGGTAGAATATTCTACTTCCTATACTTGTTAAATATTCAGAAATATATATAGGACGCGATGGACCCGGTAGATTTACGTGATCTGAGTTTTATTGTGGCTCCTTGCTATCGCGTTTTATCTTATTATATATTTTGTATTTTGAGATTACGGATTCTTTTCGGAGGGAAGTGACGAAGTCTACCACTAGTGCCTCAGACCTGGAGCGATATATGTTTTTGATTTCCGATTCCTGAATTATTTAAACAGTGGTAGAGCCACGCGGGAGCTTTTGCTGTCGCACGGATGGGCCGGCTCGAATCGGGGTGGTACCACGACCTCACAGAATACCAGCGTGAAGTAGAAGTTTACCTCTGCTTTTTCTTGGTGAGTGCAGATGGCCGGAGGCCCTTTTTACTGGAAATGAGGCATTCCACCTTAGTCCTCACGGGTGACAGCGAATCTGCATTTTGATTCGCAAACGAGGATAGATGTAGATGTCTATGGGCCGCAGCAACCACTTACTATCAGGTGGACTGTGTGCTCGTTTGTCACCCTTATCCTTTAAAAAAAATGTTTCCAGGCCCAGTGACGAACCAAGTTTTTGGTTTATATGAGTGAGAGCTTCTTTATTTTCATTATTTTGTTTGAATAAGTTGCGGATTTCAATAGTAGTACTACAAGTATTCCTTTCAAAGAGATCTAATTTATGTTCTAAGGCGGACACTCGCTTCTTATAATCGCTATTTTCTTGTTTTGTTCCAGGTTATTAATTTTTAGTAATAATTCTTCATGACGGTTGGTAAACACTTCGAGAGATTTTTGTAATTCTTGGTTTTGTGTCATTATAGCAGTGAGAGTGTTATTCAACAATTCGAACTTATGATCTTGTTGTTCTTTAAGTTCGGAAAACATGTTTTTAGTTTCTGTGATAGATGATCCCGATTGATCTTGTAAGTCGCCAAATGTACGTTTCTTTAATTAAGAATACGTACGTGTAATTAATTAAGAATTTAAGAAATGTATAATGTAATTAACTTTAAGTACGAGTTGCCTGAGGTATTTGTTTTTGGAGTTGAACTAACGGAGCACCTTATTCACATTGTGATTAAGCTCATTAATAAGAATTTGAAAAAAAAAGTTTATTTTTAGCACTGTCATTGTGTAAATAAAGTAGAAGCCGTAACTGTGATTAATAATTTTTACTCGAATACTACGTACGAAACAAGATTTAAAGCTTAAGGTGGTAAAAATTATCTTGCGTACATCCGCTCGATAAAATAAAATGATGTGTCTTACCTAATTTGAAGAGCACCTCCCGCCCTCCCTCAATGGCGTGCACTATCCCCGTTACCACTAATCCCAGAACCACTAATCCCAACATCACTACACTAGGATAGACACATCACTTACGAAAATACGACACGTGTTCTTCCTCTCCCCTCTAGATGAGTGACGACCTGGTAAGATATGCAGGTAGTCGATGAATGCAGATGGCTCATGACCAAGAAGCACGTAATATAAAGTTATAAAAGCAACTGTAAGTTAAGTTAAACTTGGAGTAGCCAGAAGTACGTCATTTTAATTTAGCACTTTTGGACCTAGAAGTAATGAAATAGAAAGAGAGAAAGAAAAAAGAAACCCTTAATTTTTACACAAACCAATTGACGTACTGATTATATTATATTTACTGATTTTAAGTAAAAAAAAAATTAATAAATAAAATAAATCATTATCAAACTATTGTGTAGTGCATGATGCTATTTATGTTAGTTATGTCTAATTTCTTACTATAGAAGTAACTTTAAAAAAATAAAGAACCCAATAAACAATGAAAATTGATTTTACGCAGAACTTCTTTTACAAAGTTTACAACAATTCCCTGAGATGTTAAAATTGTTTGAAATATTACTACTAAGTTTTAGCACTAGCAGCACGTCGAAAATGTGACACCGAAATTAATAGGTTCGAAACTATTAATTGAAATTCTTGTAAGAATTGCGGATGTTGCTTGTTATAACATATTTTCAAAGTTTTATTTATGGTCCTAATTAAATATTCTTGATAGAATCAAAACAGTTACTACAATGATTCATGAAATGGTAGCATTAAATGTTATTCACTCCTTTTCTTAACTGAATGTTCTTTTTTTTATCATGTTTAAAACATTAAAGTTTTCGAACGTATCGTTAGTATTTTATTGTTAATATACGGATAAAAGAACAATAAAAAAATATTCGCTTCTTCTTATTAGCGAAAGTGAGTTTCTAAGTTTTATTCTAAAACAAAACATATTCTTCTGATAACACAGAACTCCTCACCTCTTGTTACGAACTCCCAGATATTTCACCAATACTTTAGGAGTTCGTCGAAAGTTCTGATAAATCCGATTGGAAAGTTTTCTTTCGATATCGCTGTTAAAAGATTCAGGTCTATCGCTCGAAGTTTTAAGTGACTTAGGGTGTTAGAGTTTTGCTTAACACATTGAGTTAAAAACTGAATTTCATTTAGTATAAAGAGTTGATTCAAATAAGGTTTTCTTTAATATCATTATATATATATATATATATATATATATATATATATATATAATTATATATATATATAATTATATATATATACTGTTCTATTCTATTTTCTCCTGATAATGCCCCGTTATGAGGCGAAACACGTGTCATATTATCGACGCTGGTGTTTCTTCCCCAGTATATCGGTTTTGGGAGTAGTGTTGTTGTTATTTGTTATGACGGGGATAGAGCACGCAATTGAGGGGAGGCAAGCATGTTTCCATGGAATGTAGGAACCACTTATCATCGGGTGGAATTTAATTCAGTTTGTCACCTCAGTTTTCAAAAATCGTTACTCATTCAATAAGCTACTTGAGTAGCACAGGTTCGATTCTCATCCACCAAATCCAAATACAAAAAATCAGATCTACTGGTTAGTACATTTTTTTATAAATTTAAACTAACACACAAGTTGGGTACTTGCAAACACTGCAATAAACAGATAAGGTACTTAATAAGGTCTGATTGTCAAAGTAATAATTATTCAAATAAAAATCAAAATAAAAAATACAGAAATAATTCAGTAATATTATCTTCATTTCAGGTCATCACAAGTCCACTGCTGAACGTACGTCTCTTCCATATAATGCCAAAATGCCTGGTCATGCGACACGTGCATTCATCGACTTCGTGCATCTCTTGGCGCTGACCTGGTCGGTACACCACCTAATGTGTTGCTGTCCGACACTTCGTTTATCGGTACTAGATTGCAACTCGAATACCTTTGTTCCAGTATAAATCTGTATATACCGTAAAGTAATATATAAATAGATATTCGTAATACTTTTCTCTATAAACTTAATACCTGTCGGATTAATTTATAGCCTATTTTTAATATTTCGAAAATCGAGTGAATAATTAATATTTATTCGTCTAGTAACCTTTAAAATTAAAATGTTTTTTATGGTTATTTTTATGTTAATTTTTTATTATATTTTTATGGGATAGAATTCCCCTTGTATGGAACCAACCTCTAAAAATGTATTCTATAAATTTTCTCGCTTTTGAAAAGTAGTTTTGTCCTAACAAAATACCATCTTGGAAGGTTTTAAATTCTCAAAGTGATGAGTGAAAATATGTTAGATAAGTATAATGGTGAGGCTCAGTCCCTTGTCGGGATTAGTATAAACTGTATTAAGGCAATAGTACCTATCTGTTACATTATTTTTCCTTTCCGTGCGTGAAATCCGCGGCAGACGCACCTTTTAATATATAATATATAATAATAAGTTTTAATTATTCACATACACATATTAAATAATATAAATTCTATAATTAAAAATATATTTCTACTCTTATATTTATAGTACGAATAAAACAAAATCATTCGTTAGATTGTCCAACGGACAGACACGTCCAAATTTACTACTAAAAGCAGTGAATTTATACGTATGACAGATCTAAAATTACCAATAGACTAACGAGCCTAACAAGACTACGAATGCAATATAATAAATCTGACAGTGTCACATTTATTGAATGTATGTGTGTGTAACATAATATATTAAACCATATATAGGGCACAGCCTCGCCGCAGCCATATCATGCTTGTTGCACGAATGGGTCGGCTCGACCGGAGAAGTACCAAGCTCTAACAGAATACCATCGTAAAATAACAGCTCAATTCTGCTGTGTTAGATACTGTGAGTGTAGAGAATCGGGGACCTTTTTTACTACAAATGAGGCATTCTGGTTTAGTCCTCAGGGGTGACAGCGGCGTCTACATTATAGCATCGGCGTTACAGCATCTACTTACCATCAGGTGGCTACCAAAATTGCATAGGTTTCCGTACAAAATTACACACACTTTATATGAACATTTTAAACAGTAACTATAATATCATTGTACTTACCGAGACTTGGTTGATATCGGAAATTAGCAACAATGAGTTTATCGATCAAGGATCTGAAGAAGCACTTAGCGTATTTTATGGAATAATTGACGAAATTATCAAGCAACACACGCCGTTGGTTGGCTCCAGAACTTCTGCTTTTCCGATCTGGTTTTCAAAATCTTTAATTAGCACATTTAGAAAAAAACGTAAAGCGTGGGTGAAATGGAAGAAATATCACAACATATCAGACTATGAGATATTTTCCCAGTATAGAACGTTATTTAAGGATATGTGTAATTAATGTTTTTCTAGATATATTGGATCTGTCGAGGATAGCATACGCAAAAATATTAAGGATTTCTGGGTATACATGTCTAATCGTCGTGACAAACCTGGAATACCGGCTGAGGTTGAATATAATGATGATGTTGCAAATGATCCACAGACAATATGCAACATGTTTTCTGAATTCTTTTCTTCTGTTTATGAACCGCCCTCACCTACACTATCGCAGTGGAGGCCACCTGCCGATTCAGCATTCCATGATACCACTATTACTGACCTTCATTTTGAAGTAGAAAAGGTATTAAAAGAGCTGAAATCTCTGGATCCATCTAAGGGGCCAGGCCCTGATGGCCTATTTGCTTATTTTCTAAGAAACACCGCCTCTGTTATATGTAAACCCCTAACCATCATCTATAATAAATGCATTACTGAAGGTGTTATGCCAACAGTATGGAAACATGCTTACATCACACCTGTACACAAGAGCGGATCTAAACGTAGTGTAGATCAATATTGACCGATATCAATTTTATCCGCCTTGTCGAAGCCCTTCGAGAGACTAGTGCATAACGAAATATATCCCATACTGCATAATATTATTATACAGTAACAGCATGGTTTCGTTAAACGTTGATCAACAGCCACCAATCTATTATTATTTTCCAGCTTCTTATTCGAAAATGTAGATAATCGCGTATAGGTTGATGCAGTATATACAGACTTTCGAAGGGCCTTCGATAAGGTGGACCACGAAATGTTACTAAATCAAATAGCTTACAATGGCATTCAGGGTAATCTTTTACGATGGTTTGTTTCTTATATCACTAACCGTTGTCAAAGGGTTGTAATCAATGGATACCACTCTAACGTTTCGATGGTAACCTCCGGTGTACCTCAAGGCTCTATTCTCGGTCCTCTGTTATTTGTAATGTTTATTGTTGCGCGCCACTATTAATGTCTTGTACATGGCAACACTAGTTACACTAGCGCCCTCTAGTGTCGAGTAAAAGAAAGTATTGCGCGCCAATATTAATGTCTTGTACATAGCAACACTAGTTACAGTAGCGCCCTCTAGTGTCGAGTAGCAGAACTAGGAGAGTCGAGATCCTTCCAGAAATTTCGGGACCGATATGTACTCGGACATTCTAGATGTCGCTACAGTAGAAGGTTCTGGAAACTATCTGAGGCCCTATATAAGGCCGGTATAGACCACGACATGGGCAGTATTGAATTAGAGATACAAGAGAATACTTCGAAGCGAAATAACGGCGAACTGTGTTTTATAATTAGTGTGATTTTAGACTGTAATTAGTGATGTGTAATTAAAGTGTCAATTTTGGTAATTCAATCGGCAGTTTTTAATTGTCTCGGACCCCAAGCTCGTAACATTATCAATGACATAAGTATCTGTTTTCACAATTCTAAATTTCTATTATATGCAGATTATCTTAAAGTTTATAAATCTATCCATACTACACAAGACTGCATTCTTCTCCAAGACGACCTAGATAGACTGACAGACTATTTTTACAAAAGTAAACTTCAGTTAAGTATTCCGAAGTGTAAATATGTCCGTATTACTAAAAACAAGAATATTATAAAATTTTCGTACTCACTGTGTAACATTCCTTTGGCTAAAGTGGATTCTATACGAGACCTTGGTATATTGTTTGATTCAAAACTGTGCTTAGAATTACATATTGAACAAATTGTAAACAAAGCATACAAATTATATGGATTTATTATGAGATCAACTCGCGACTTCAAACGGACCTCTTCATATCTTTGTTTATATAAAACCCTAGTTCGCTCTCAACTTGAGTATGCTGTGCCTATTTGGAATCCTTACTATAATAAATATATACACAAAATTGAAAATGTTCAACGCCGGTTTCTACGTGCAATGCATTATAGATGTCATAAATCTTATATACCATATGACCAGTTACTCAGTAGATACGGACTGCTAACCATCGAATCTAGACGTAAGCAATTAGAGGCTATGACACTGTTCCATATAGTAAGATGCAAGTTTGACTGTATTGAGTTAAATAATGTGTTATGTTATGCGGTCCCCAGAACTGTCCATAGACGAAAGGTGCGTGCGGGTAAACTCTTTGCCGTAAGTGCCTGTCGATCCAATACTGGTATACGTTCACCGATTCGACGTATGGCTGCCACATAATTATAAGGAGACCTTCGAGCATATAGATATTTTCACATGCTCAACGGAAAGGTTTTGTGGTTTTTATACAAGACACTTTTCAAATAATAATTTGTCACCTCGGTCACATTATAATATCATTGCTGACCATACTTCGACAATTATATAATACGTTCTGCACAGCTGCAGGTCTCCTAGCGTCTTAATCATCTATCTCAAGAGGTAATCTGTGAACAGCACTGTGGGCTGCATTATTGCGTATATTAATTTTACTGTACTATCTGTATGTAATACATATAATGTAGCTGTTAGCTGTTCCACTTTGAATAAATAAATAAATAAAAATAAAATAAAAAATTAATTTTAACATACGTTGTCATTATCATCAACAAAATTCCACTGCTAGATGTAGGCCTCTCCCAGTGATTGTCTCTAAAACACGGTCCTGAGCTACGGTGTTCATGGATTCCATACACCCCCCATTAGGTCGTCACTAGAAATAGCTTAGCCTTATAAGGCGATACCTTTTTAATTACCGTCATGTCGTGTACCATAATACAGTTAAACTAAATACCTGACATGTTTAAGAAAACAACTTTCTACTCCACCTGTAGATGTCATTCCTGAACCTCCTCATCAGCCCATATTGAGTCTACTGCTGTACGCCATGCTTGGCAGATGAATTAACTTTGACGTTGATGCTTGCCTCTGGTCTGGATATAATATGACTTCCAGTAAACTAAAAGCTAGTTTAACGTTATTTGTCGGAGACGTAAACGGGTGATTTATTTCAATACAACACAAGTACATGGAGACCACGAGCACACATATTTTAGGTTTTAACGTTACAGCAGCTAGATATTTTTCAATTGTCATGAAGGAAGTCAATTCATAACAAAAGATTTTAAATTCATAAGTTGCACCCATTTCATAACATTTATAATCTATCTTTTATCTATACTATAATAAAACCCTAACACGACATTTCTATACATTGATTTTTTTTTTAATTTGAATTGGAGTACACTTTGTTATCGGATACAGATGCCCAAACAAAACGTTGTATGTCTGTCTGTCTGAACACGCATCACGCAAAAACCTGTAAACGGATTTTGATGTGACTTTCAATATAGTATTGTATGGTGGTTGATCCGTTGCGTTGGCATAAGTTTATATCATCAAGCTATCTATAATAGGAGCTGGGCAGTAGGCATAATCTTCCCTTTTGCAGCTTCAAAAAGTTTTAAAATCTACATTTTGAGATGTTCTTATATAATTCCTACCCACTATTATCATAGTTTTTATTTTAGAGTAATAATCAACTAATTACTATACTTTCATCTTTTCGAGAATTCCTTTATAGGAAAACTAATTTTCGGCCCGATGATTCCTAATAATTTAAGTTCACTTTCCTACGTTGAGTTGAGTTTTCTTATTCATTTTGTTATAGTAATTATTTAATTAATATTAGGTAGTCATCGGCACTGGCGGATTATTCTTAAGGCAAACTAGGCACGTGCCCAGGGACACAAGGTTAAAAAGGGGCGCGCGCGGAAGTGTTTAAACAAAAAGATTCGTCTATTTGATTACTTCTATATCACCCTCTCTCTCTCGTAGCCTTATAAAGTTTGAAGAAAAAAAAATTCTGTACGAAAAACATTCATAACGTAACATTAAACCAAGAAATTAGTAAAGACAGTCGACAACATCTTATTTATCCATTACTGAACAAGTCCCCTGCTGTACATGGACCGCTCCCACAGCCAGGAAGATTTGGCTTATTCGTCACGCATTTGTACCAGACATCTCGCATCCTTGACGTTGACCACTATTTTCAATTACAGCTACAAATTCTGCTTATAAAAGCCAAAGTTTTTTACTACAGTACAATATTTTATTATAGTACCGCATGATATAAAACATTTTTACTTAAATACAAACACCGCAGTCTAGTAAGAACAACCTGAATTTGAATTCATTAAACATGATAACGTTTGATACTAACTTACTTAACGAGTTACAAAGAACTCTGTTCAAACATATCCTGAGTAAAACTTGTTTCTAACTTTTGTTCTTTAAACACAAACTCTGCTTCACACGCTAAGAAGATTCAATAAAGGTTTAGTTAACGTAAAACTTGGTAAGGTATTTTAGGTAGTTTTCACGAGAAATTTACTTGATTACACATACATATATGTTGTTTTTAGGCATGCTGATTATATCGCAATGACTTTCTTCACGTGGTGAAATTAGTAATTTCACCTCTTTATAAACTTAACTACTTTAAATGAAGGAAATTTATTATTACCTGGCACTAACAGAAGCCTTACTGTTTAAAAAAAAGATTAAGTAAAAGGGCAAAATTAACAAAACATTTCGAAATTTAATACTAAAACCCATAAATGTTGCAATAATGGAGTTCTAATTATGATGCTACAGACATCTCAGTACGGGAGTAACTCTAAAGAGAATATATGAATAATTTAATACAAAATTATTTATCACAAGTCTTTTGTATAATTCCAAGAATCACCAGTTTTAAATTATTAAATAGGGCATTGTAGTTTGACCGATTAATACAGAATTTTAAGTCATTTAGTAGAGTTATAGTTTTTCAAAATTTATTGCATTAAACATGAATTATCTTCATAAATATTTAATTTTAAGAAAATGTGTGACAAAAGAACACAGTTCATCTGATGTTAGAGAAAGTAGATGCTGTGGCCCATGGACACCTACATCTATCCTCGATTATGAATCAAAGTAGGAATTGGTTATCAGCAGACGATAAGATAAAATGCCTTATAACCTGTCGTAAAGCGACAATTAAGAACAAAAGAACCTAACCTAACAACAACGAAACAACAAAAATAGAACAAAAACGAATAATTTATTTAAAATTTAAAAAGATATTTACAGTTTTATATATAAAAAAATGAAGTATGATGATGATGATGGATGACGTGAATTACAATTATTTAAAAAAAAAAGATAGATGAGTACTGAAGCGGAGCCCGAAGAACAAAGTGGCACACCGCGCTTGGCGGTGGTGCTCACCGCTCACGGAGTATGAACAGGCCGTGCCTGTGTTAGGTGCGCAGCGCCTGGAGTAGGCACACGCAGCGCTTGGAGTAGGCACACGCAGCGCTTGGAGTAGGCACACGCAGCGCCTGGAGTAGGCACACGCAGCGCCTGGAGTAGACACACGTAGCGCCTGGAGTAGGCACACGCAGCGCCTGGAGTAGGCACACGCAGCGCCCGGAGTAGGCACACACAGCGCCTTGAGTAGGCGCTCTCAGCGCCTGGAGTAAGCGCGCACAGCGGCTAAAGACAGCGTGGGCACTAGTAGGTGGAGGCGTGGGCGTAGCTAGGCGACGACTTCAGGTGAAGGCAGAGGCTTGCAGGATCCCGGGGCAGTGCGGCCCCGGGATAAGGCCTTTAGGAGATTCTTCAAGTTTGAAAGCTGAATCGAGACTAAGTTTATTGGCCGATTGTTCGGCTTTTATACCTTTTTGGAGAGCTCCGCGCTCGACGGCGGATCTGGGATGAGAACGGAAAATTATTTAAATTAAAAGCAAATTTTTGTAAATGGCAAAGAAGAAAAAAGTATTTTTGTGGAAGTATTGAAGTAAAAACATCAGACCGGTAACGAATTTGAATAAAAATTGCCATGACAACCAGATAAACAACGATGTCAAAACATGTCAAATTTTGGTTTCAGGCTCGTAATAGAGAAACGGCAAGATTTAAGTGAAAAATGAGATATTATTGATATAGGAAAAAAGGTAGCGCACTAGCTCGCACGAACCCCGAAATTGCAGAGTTACGGAGAACTAAATAAAAGATCGAAAAAGGTAGACTCCATCGACACCGATTTAAAAAAATGCTGATAGCGTGAAAATACGAAGTGAAAATGATTTGTTATTGTGTTCTTATGGTTTAAAAACGTTAAAGGATCCTATGGAAATAAAGGTGATACAAAATATCCAGTTTTGAGGTGAATGCAGAAAATCAAAACAGAATGGAAAAATGAATTTAAAATAGTGTAAAATGATATGTAAGTAGCATAACACTACATTTTCCACCCGACCCTGGAAAATTTTTGACGCAGCAAAAATTTTGATATGTACATTCTAAAATAAACCATAAAAATACAGCTTTGCAGAAACAGACATCACCAGGCAAAATCAGATATATTATCTCTTACATTCATCATCTGCCTTCAGGTAAGGGTGGAGTTCACATTCAATGACTACCACTCTAAAAGTGTGTTTTCGAAAGGACATTCAGGCTTATTTAAGGAGTTATCATCCGCTTCTGCGTGAAAAAAAAATTATTAAGGGAGTAGTCAGCCGCTCCCAAGTGAAGATAAAGATAAAGAAATTAATCTTAAGTAAGCTTTAGTCGCTATGACTTAAGTAAAGATTAAGAACGGCCAGAGCGGTAGGGCTCAAAGCCAGAGATCAGCAACATCACTAACGAGATGTGTCTGAAATAATAATAAAAAGTGAAGATTAACCAACGAAAATTCGAGATCCTAAGGCAAGATTTGTTGAAGAACACTGGATCACCAAACAAACAAAAAAATTTAAAGAAATAAAAATAATAAGGTGAAAAGGATTGTGATATTTATACATATATATAAATTAACAGTTAATAAAAGTTAAGAAAATTTATGATTTTACATCTTTGATGTGCCACTTGCCTCTAACTCCATTAGGGTCTTCAAGCACATAGACTATTGGTGACAGTTTAACTATCACTTTGCACTTGATGAACTTAGGGGCAAGTTTAGCATTAAAGTATGCGCCGGCGTTGCTTAAAACATGGTTTTTACGCCAAACAGTATCTCCCACATTAAATTCTTTAAAATACCGGCGAAGATCATAGCGAGCGCTATTTTTAGCGTGAGCTAAGTGAAGTTTAGTTTGAACTTTGTGAAAGATAGATGAGAGGAGACCAGCATTAGACGCGTAAATATCACGAGGCATAAATATCAATTCCTCGAGGTTCTGAGTTGGAGTATAGAAGGAACCACAAGGTATTGTTTCCCTACCAAAGACTAGAAAGTTTGGAGTAAAGCCAGTAGCTACATTTGTAGCGCTGTTCATTGCGTACTGAATCTTAGCAAGATGGTTGTCCCAGGATCTATGATCGTCTCCTACTAGAGATGCTAGAGCTGTAATAATTGTACTATTAAACTTCTCCGTAGGATTAACCTGAGGACAATATAAAGCTGTGTGAAAAATAAAAGGAACGTTATAAGAATTTAAGAATGAGTGGAATTCTCGCGACTGAAATTGAACAGCGTTGTCCATTATAATAGTTTGGGGAATGCCATGAACTAGGAAAACTGAATTTTCCAAAACATTAATAATATTAGCTGAAGTAGCACGTTTAAGGGGAAAAATCATAGTATATTTAGTAAAATTGCAGTTAATTACTAGAATATACCGATTTCGTCTTCGAGTCATAGGCAATGGACCCATAAGATCTAAGGATATAGTTTGAAAAGGTCTGGAGCAAAGTTTAGGTTTACCCATAAGACCATAGGGAGAATGATTAGGGTGTTTGTAGGTTAAGCAGGTTTCACAAGTTGAGATTAAATTGGCAATGTCCTTAAACATACCAGGCCAATAGTATTTTAAAGATATTTTCTTGAATGTCTTGAAGATACCAAGATGGAGTTCTGAAGGGGAACCATGGCTAACATCAATAAGTGCATGTCTATCTTGAGGTAGTGGAACTTCTTTCCAAATAAAGTCATCGTTTAGACGATCGGGAGAATGGATGCAGCGGTAAAGTTTGTTATTTCTGATAGTGTAGTTGGAATATGCGTCTGGGTTGTTGGAGCATCCGAGAAAAATCTTGTTGTAGTGCTCAAGTTTACGATCAGGTGGTTCTTCAATCGTAATAGGATGTACGCATTGAGGTGAAGTTTCTCGTGTATCAGGACGTTCTTGATTTTTATGTCTTGATAATAAATCTGGAACAACGTTATCCTTTCCTTTTTTATGTTTCAGGACAAAGTTAAAGCATGATAAGCGTAAAGTCCAGCAAGCAAGTCTTCCTGATGGATTCGATAAGTTCTGAAACCATTTAAGTGCAGCATGGTTAGTATATATTATAAATTCTTTACCATTGTCTAGGTAACATCTCCAATGTTCTAACGCAGTTATTACAGCCAATGTATTTCTTTCAGTAGTTGAGTAGTTCTGTTGATTTTTGTTTAGTGCTTTACTCATGTAAGCAATCACGACTTCTTTGTCATCTTGATGTTGAGTAAGCATTGCTCCTATGCCATAATTTGATGCATCACAATGTACAGAGAAGGGTAGATCGAAGTTAGGGCAAGCAAGGACAGGAGCAGTTACCAAAGCTTCTTTAATTTTATGGAAAGCAGCTGCAGCTTGTGAATTCCATAAAAATTTAGGAGCGTTCTTCCCGGAACAGGTTAGTTGATTGAGTGGAGAGGCAATAGTGCTAAAGTTTGGAATGAATCTTCTGAACCAGCTGCAGGTGCCTATGAATCTTCGTACTTCTTTTCTGCAAGTAGGTACAGGATATTCTAAAATAGCTTTTATTTTATCTGGATCAGCACGTAGACCATACTCGTCCACTAGAAAACCAAGGTATTTCAGTTCTTTCCTGAAGAATTGACTCTTCTCAAAGTTAATAGTCAGATTAGCATATGAAAGTTTTTCATGAACTTTCATGAGAAGTGATATGTGTTCATCAAAAGTCTCGCTAATAATAACGATGTCATTCAGGTATCAAAATACCTTGTTCTCAAATTCAGGAGTAAAAAGCATATCCATTAATCTTTGCTTAGTTGCAGGTGAGTTAGTGAGACCAAAAGGCATTACCTCGAATCTAAACATACCTCTTCCAGGTACATAAAATGCAGTTTTATCTTTATCAGCAGGATTCAAGGGAATCTCCCAAAATGCTTTCGCAATGTCGATGCTTGATAAGTATTTGGCATTCCTCAGGTTGTCCAAAATTTCGCTTATTAGTAGCAGACTATAAGCTCACGACGTGTAACTGAGTTAAGTTTCCTGCTGTCTACGCAGAAACGCCATTCACCATTCTTCTTCGGAGTGATGAGAACTGGAGATAACCAAGGACTTTCGCATTGTTCAATGACGTTCAATCCCAGCATCTTGTCAACTTCATTAATTAATGCCTTTTGTTTTTCAGGAGACAGTCTGTAACATCTTTGTTTGATTGGAAGAGAATCACCAGTGTCAATCTTGTGGGTGATTAAGTGTGTGCTTTTCAGGATACCTTTTTCTTCAAAAAAAATTGTCTTGAAGCGTTGGATGATGTCATTAGCGATGTTCTTTTGATTAGGAGTTAAATGCTCATAAGGTAAAACTTTAATATCTTTAGTTTCGATTGCAGAGCATTTAGATTCTGTAAAGTTAAGAGAAGATAAAACACTAGGTAAAAGATTAAATTTTCTCTAAAAGTCAATACCTAGTATTAGCGAAGGAAATATTTCAGGGAAAACATAAGCTTTAATCAAATGAGTTTGATAATTGAAATGAACAGGTAAGTCAAAATAACCCAAGGAATTAACTTTTTGATTATTAGCAGTAGAGACAGTAATAAGATCTGACTTGAGAAGTTTGCAGCCCAGTTTAAGAATTTCCAAATGAGAATTATTACCCAGAATAGTTACTGAGCTGCCAGAATCTAGTAAACCAGATAAAGTTAAGTCATAAATTTTGACATTAACGAATGGACGATTAAGATCTTGTTCTTTGGAGTAGAGTGTAGAAGAGATTTTGTAACAAGAAAAGAAGTTTTGAATTGTTTTAATCCAATTAGTCCAATCGTCATTATCAAAGTTTAAGTTACTTTTCAAGTCAGCAGTTAGTTTTGTTGAACTAGTATTAGGTTTGGGAGAACAAGTAGGGCAATCTGCAGTTTTAAAACCCTTAAGACCACATTTGAAACAAATCACGAATCGTGGTTGAGTACAAGTGTTCAAAGTATGACCTTGTTTACGACAGCGAACACAAAAAGAGCTTTCTTGAGGAGCTTTAGTTTGAGAGAGACTATAAACTTGTCTAGAAGGGTATTTGTAGGATGAAGTAAATTTGTTCATGAAGGGAGGAGAAGGTTTGAGTTATTAGAAGAATTTGGAGAGTCAACTGAACTTGAAGTGGAATGCTTGTAGTTGAGTTCAGAAATAAGAGGACTCTGTTGTACATTTGGTTCTTTAAACTGTTTGTCTCTGTCTAGGAACTTTTCATAGTTTTGGCAAATAGCCAGAAGAGAGTCGATAGAATCAATGTCTTTTAGAGCTACGAAGACTGAATAACATGGGCAAATATTCCTCAAAATAATCTCCAATTGTTCTGTTTCAGAAAGTTTCTTCGGAAGACGAGAGAACATTCCAGACATGATGGAAATATAGATGACGATAGGTTCATCACGACCTTGAGTTCGATTCCTAATCGCGCGAACCAATGAAGAGCATTGTCGGTGAAAATTTCGAACACTTGAGAAATCAACAAGTCTTTGGACAAGCCACGTGCTAAGCAGTATTCTTCAAGTTTTTGAAGAAAGGGTCTTGGACAGCTTTTACCATTGAAGGTGTGTCTTTTTAGATCTTTGAAGACGTTAGTTGGAGAAAAAGATTGAGGTGGTGGTGAAGGATACGGGGTATGGATCTGAACAGAAGTTTGAGAAACAAGAGGGGGTTCCATGACAGTCGGGTCAACAGGAGGGTCAAGTGATGGAGAGTCATTTTCAGTTGAAGGTGGAGTCAAGGATTCGAATTGTTTAGTAATAGTGTCAAATTTCATCTTCAAAGTATCGAAAATAGCTTTAAAGTCTGGATATAAGTCAGTATCTATTCGCCCCAATCTGTAAAAAACATGATTAATAAAAGTTTCTATTAGTCGTAAGTATTTGGTTTCACCTTGTAAAAATGTTTCAATTTTACAGTCCAGGTACAGGGGGTCATTGTAGAAGCGTGCTCGTCGCGACCCCTGCCAGCCCTTTTCAGGGCTGCAATTCTACTTAGCTGCGCACCCATGCCAACGAGGGTTAGGGCGTCCCCCCAAGGCGACGCACACCAACTCGTCCCCGTTGGTGTGGAATGCAGCGCGCAAAGCGGTGATGGGGACCGCCACCCGTCACGCACAGCCCGACACGGCGGAAGGTGGAGGACAGAGTGCAGAGTTGGCACGTGGAATGTTAGAGGAGGTATGCGAGATAAGACGAATGAGTTGATCGAAATAATGTAAGAAAGAGAATTAGATGTCGTGTGTATGTCGGAGACCAAACGGAAGGGCAGTGGTACTGAAGAGCTCCCTGGCGGGGCGTTAGCTCTATGGTCCGGAGTCCCGGAGAGCGAGAACGCCTGCCAGGGAGTGGGGGTGCTGCTGTCTTCTCGGTTGGTCGATGTTATGACTGAATATAAGGTTGTGAACTCAAGACTTCTCTGGGTTCGCTTTAAATTGGGACTGACGAAGTTATTCCTTTTGGCTGTTTATGCGCCGGTAGCTTCGTCGTCCAGGGCTGAGCTGGAGGAGTTTTGGGAGAATGTAAGAGAAGTTCTAGATTTGGCTAGGGGAAACGAAAGAATTGTTGTATGTGGTGATTTGAATGGATGGGTTGGTACCGCTCGACCAGGGTACGAGTCGGTACTTGGAAAGTTTGGCGTTAAAAGGGTTAATGATGCTGGCAAGCTTATACTGGCGGTGTGCAAGGAAAAGGGTCTTTTTGTGACAAACACTATGTTTAATCACAAGAAAATCCATATGTATACTAGAGAACGAAAGAATGAGAGAAGTATGATCGATTTGTACCTGGTGGATGACCGACTGCGAAAACAGGTGATGGATACGCGAGTGTTCAAGGGTGCTGACCTGGGAACGGATCACTATCTAGTGATTACTAGATTTAGGGGTCTGTTCGCGGGTTGGCGATACCGGACGGCAGTAACAGAACCACAGTCGGTCTGTCGCATCCGAAGCTGGAAGCTTCAGGAAGCGGATACTAGGGACAAATATCATGCGAGGGTAGCCGAAAAGCTTGACACCATCGATGGCAGAAACGAATGTGTAGAAAGAACATGGCAGAACCTTAGGGATGGAATGGTAAGTGCAGCGGAAGAAGTGTGTGGAACAATAAAAAGAGGCAGTAGTAAAAGAAGAGATGCATGGTGGAATGATGAAGTGAAAGAAGCTGTAAAGAAGAAGAAGAAAGCATGGTTAGACTACTTGGCCTCTAGTAATGATAAGGATATGAGAGAGAAGATGAAAGAAAGATATAGGCTGCAGAAAGTTCACACGAAAGCACTGATTGAGGAAGTGCGTGAAAGGTGTAGAATGGAAGCAGACGAAAGGTTGTCGCACAACTTTAAGGAGAACTCCAAACTCTTCTGGAAAGAGGTTAAAAGGACCCGAAGTGGTGCGACGGCCTTGAGAATGAACAAAGTGCTTTCGAGAACTAATGACGTCCTCTCAGAAAAATCGGACGTCATGCAGCGATGGAGCGAATTTTATAGAGAAATGTATGCGTGTGATGATCTTAGTGAGGGATCCGGGGATGACGCCGTAACTGGTACGCCAGACCCGGACCTCGATGACACTGAGGTCATCAGTATGAAAGAGATTGAACGTGCGATTCGAAGTTTGAAATGTGGTAAGGCTGCGGGACTAGAAAGAGTTACTGCTGAAATGGTCAAGTTTGGTGGGCCTCGCGTCTGGGACAGCTTTCATCTGCTGTGCAATTTGTGCTGCCGGACGGGGGATGTCCCGGATGATTGGCGATCCGCAGTCATTGTGCCTTTATATAAAGGTAAAGGTTCACATTTTGACTGCGGGTGCTATCGGGCGATCAGCTTGACCAGTTTAGCAAGTAAAGTTTACTCGAAGGTTTTGACACGTAGGATGCAAGAGAAATCGGAAAGATTTCTATGGGAGGCACAATGCGGATTTAGACCTGGAAGAGGATGCAAGGATCAAATGTTTTCTCTCCTCATGATCACGGAAAAACTTCTGGCTGCTAACCAAAAGATTTTCTGTGCTTTTGTTGATCTTGAGAAAGCATTTGATAAGGTTGTAAGGAAAAAAATGTGGGAACTGTTGCCGGGGTATGGTGTGGATGGTCGATTGCTAAGGGCTGTACAGTCTCTTTACTGTGACTGTAAAGCCTGTGTGCGGGTAGGGCATGACCTGTCACCCATGTTTAGCGTCCAAACGGGCGTAAAGCAGAGTTGTGTCATGTCTTCCTGGCTGTTCATACTGTATCTCGACAGCTGTTTACAGAAGCTGAAAGATAGCTGTTTGGGTGTGAAATTGGGTGACATAAAAGTAAATTGTCTGCTGTATGCTGATGATGCAGTGCTTATTGCACCATTAGAGGCAGAACTGCAGGCATTAGTCACGTGTATGAAAGAGGAATGTGAAATTAAAGGTCTCCGTTTGAGTGATAATAAAACTAAGGTTCTGGTATTTGAAAGGGACGAAGAGAAAACGAAGTGTGAAATATGGGTAAATCAGGAATGTCTAGAACAGGTAAATGAAATTGTATACTTGGGGAGTGCTTTTAGCCGGGATGGAAGATGTGATTTAGATGTGGACAGGCGTGTCGCTGCCATGAACAAAGTCAATGGTGCCCTGACTGCGTTAGTCAAAATGCAAAGCGTAGCGAAGAGTGCACGCCTTGCAATACATAACGCAGTGTTGGTACCGACTTTGTTATATGGCAGCGAAACCTGGGTATGCCAGAAGAAGCATAAAAGTAAGTTGAATGCAGTGGAGATGCGATCTCTTCGTAAAATGTGTGACAATACCATAGCCGACCGAAAGCGAAACGAAGAGATTCGCAATATGGCAGGTTTGAAAGATGACCTTATCACAAAAATTGATAAGGGCGTGCCTCGATGATTTGGGCACGTTGAGCGAATGAGTGAAGACCGAATGGTGAGGAAAATATATAGCGCGAAAGTTAATATTAAAAGGTGTCGAGGTAGACGGAGACTAAATTTCGAAGACCATGTGAGCAAATTGCTCAAAGAGGGGAGGGTCAAGAGTACTCGGATACCTAGACGTGCATGCATGAAGAAGATAATGAATCTGAAAGAAGCGAAAGAGGTTTGTAAGGATCGTGACACTTGGCGATCTGTTCTCTCTGGCTACCCCGTCAGGGATTGTGCGTGAAGATAAGTAAGTAAGTAAGTACAGTCCAGGTAGCTCAAAGTAGAACCAATTTGAGACAAGTCATCCTCGATCGGAATTGGAGAAGTCAGAATATCTTCAGGGTGAGAATTCGCAACTAAACGCAAAACCTGTTTTTTTAGAAGCAAAACAGTATTAGCTGGATCCTCACATCTAATCTTCACTTCGTATTCGAGCTCGGCCTTGTTAAGGAATTCGTACTTAATAACCCTTTTCATTGTTATAATTAAGTGCAAAGTTAAGTTTAAGAAATAAAAATTTAATTAAAAAATTATACCTCTTTAAGTTATCTAGAATAAAAATATTAAAGTGATGAATGTAAGTGAAGTGTTAAATGTAGGTCTAAATATAATCCAGATAAGTTGAAAAACTAGATGAAGTTTTGTTTTAGAATTTGGAAGGTATGAAAAGCATGAATAAATAAAGAGTTAAGAACGAAAGAGACAGCAATTAAATCAAAAGGAAATAGACATGACAATGGACATTTCAGAAGTCTAGTTAAGAACGAAAGAGAAAGCAATTAAATCAAAAGGCGCAGTTAAGGTGAAGAAAATAGAAAAAAAAAATTAAGTGAGAAAGAGAACTTTTACGTTGGGCGCCAAAATGTCGTAAAGCGACAATTAAGAACAAAAGAACCTAACCTAACAACAACGAAACAACAAAAATAGAACAAAAACGAATAATTTATTTAAAATTTAAAAAGATATTTACAGTTTTATATATAAAAAATGAAGTATGATGATGATGATGGATGACGTGAATTACAATTATTTAAACAAAAAAATAAAGATAGATGAGTACTGAAGCGGAGCCCGAAGACCAAAGTGGCACACCGCGCTTGGCGGTGGTGCTCACCGCTCACGGAGTATGAACAGGCCCTGCCTGTGTTAGGTGCGCAGCGCCTGGAGTAGGCACACGCAGCGCTTGGAGTAGGCACACGCAGCGCTTGGAGTAGGCACACGCAGCGCCTGGAGTAAGCGCTCTCAGCGCCTGGAGTAACGAATTTGAATAAAAATTGCCATGACAACCAGATAAACAACGATGTCAAAACATGTCAAATTTTGGTTACAGGCTCGTAATAGAGAAACGACAAGATTTAAGTGAAAAATGAGATATTATTGATATAGGAAAAAAGGTAGCGCACCAGCGCGCATGAAGCCCGAAATTGCAGAGTTACGGAGAACTAAATAAAAGATCGAAAAAGGTAGAATCCATCGACACTGATTTAAAAAATGCTGATAGCGTGAAAATACGAAGTGAAAATGATTTGTTATTGTGTTCTTATGGTTTAAAAACGTTACAGGATCCTATGGAAATAAAGGTGATACAAAATATCCAGTTTTGAGGTGAATGCAGAAAATCAAAACAGAATGGAAAAATGAATTTAAAATAGTGTAAAATGATATGTAAGTAGCATAACACTACAAACCATTAAAAGGTTATCGGATTCTCTACACTTACAAAACAACACAGCAGTGTTAAGCTGTTATTTTATACTAGTGCTCATTTGACTTTAACAAAGCGAAGTTCGATAAACATTTTGTTGCTTCAAAGAATAAATTGTTTAATTAAAGAAAAAACAACTTTTATGTCTTTTGAGTTCTATATTTAACCGTCTGAAGACTAGATAGTAATTTACTCAACTGGCAATATCCGGCTGAAAATGGGAAAGAGCGAATTAAGAATGTTACATTAAGCGAAACCCACTAATAGTCTAACTTGCTATCGATTACATCTGTGAAGTAAAATTTACTGGGCTCTTATTCGAAGTATTTAACAAATTATAAATCCCTGCGCTGGAAAACTAATGCTTACTTTAATTAACATGTAACTTATTCTCATTTTAAATGAAACTATACATTTTAATATTTTAATGTAAAATCGTACAACCCCATATAGCACACAAAAAGATAAGTGCATATGAAAATTAAAATAATATATATATATATCAAAGTTAAACGTCGGTTATTCATTTAAATTACATAATTATTTAGTTTTTTTGAAATATTAAAATTTTATACGATTTAATAACTATGTAATATTAGCCCTTAAAACCTGTATCCAATCATTTGAAAATGCTATTCATTTTATAGGATTAAATGTGGTTTACTCACGTACTATGGAATTAGTATTTAAAAAAGCTAATACCTTATGTTTTTAATAATATTTTTTATTGAATTAGCAAATGTTTATACAAAATATTATCTATTCATAGCCCTTAAAACTTGTACCCAATAAGTAGTTGAGGACCATAACGAACTCATTTGACAAGCAGATGCAAGTTATTTGAAAGTCAAATTATCACGTGGAAATCGTTCAAAGCGATGTTGAATTATTTGGACTTGCAAATTTATTATCTTTGTTAGTGAGTCGACACCAGAAAGATAATTCAACTGTAAGTACTGGTGCCATTGCATAAAGGAATCTTGTTTCATTATCATAGTTGTATTGTCAGTGCACCTCGTTTGTTTGTTTACATTAATTTTAACCAGAGCAGGCTCTCAATTCAACTGTTCGTTTTTATATGTTTATTACGCGATAATACTAATTAATTGTAAATATATCTATATAATAAAAATTAATTTAATTAGTATTACGCCACCCCCTGTTCGGACGGCGGTTAGACAACTCATGTCATGTTGTGATTTTCGGCGGCATCAAGGAGTATTTGATGTTGATGTGATGATGATGTGATCACTAAACACAATAAACCCCACACACAGATTATCGATTTTAGTAATATATAATCTCCTCCCCTTTTTTATAGCCCACGACCTTTCAGGACGCGAGCCCTGAGTCCGATGAAGCTGTAACAGCCGCATAAGCTAACAGCATTAACATCACAGAATCTATATATATATATATATATATATATATATATATATATATATATATATATATATATATATATATATATATATATAGTTGTAATTATATAATAATAGTATTAATAATAATAAATTACAATAATAAAAGCTGGGTACCTGTAATACCTAATGTTTCCAGTTTATTTATAAATCTAGGGATCAAAACTACATCGAGAGCCTTAGCTAGGTCTAAAAATATAGCATCTCATTTTGCTATTAAGGCATTGACAAAAAAGTCAGTGTGGACATGTATTGCACCATTGGTCGATTGTTCCTAACGAAAACCATACTGCCTGTTTAATAAAAGATTATGCCCTTCCAAGAAATTTAGAAGTAATTTTTTTAAAGACTTTCTATTACTTTCGACAAAGATGGAAGCACTAAAATGGGCCTATAATTATTAAAACGATTTTTCCCCAGACTTGTAAATAGGATGGATGAGGGCTTTTTAAGGTCAGACGAAAAAAATCCTTTTGTAAAACAGAGTTTAAATATGAATGTGAGTGATGGTACTAATATTTCTCTGAAACGTTTTAAAATAAGAGCAGTGATACTATCTACTCCAGCTGAACAATTAGTACGCAGTGAGAGGATCTCTTCTTCGATATTCTTATGATCGGTTTTTAAAAGAACGAATGAATTTGGGTTTGAACTTAAGTAAGTACGGTTGACTTTACTCTGATTATTATTTCTATTGACTTTATTTACTATATTTTTGCCTAACCAACTAAACATGAATTTAATTTTGCTACCGATTTCCATAGGTCACTTTTAGCAGCTAACAAATCTTAAGGTGGTATTTTGTCATTGTTTGTGTACGATATTTCTTGTATAACTTCCAAAAGGCACTTGTTGTTTGTTCCATCTTGGATTAGTTAATTTCTTTCATATTATATTATTAAATTTTTTAGCAAATTATTACAAAATTGTGATACCTTTTGAATGTCGATTTCAAAACTTCATTTTCCGGTGAGTATTTAATTTTTTTTTTGCATACAATCTCTGTTACGCATACATCCTTAACAAACCCTGTGTAATCCACGGCTTTTTTTATTTTTAAACAATGTGGTACAGATAAAATGCTTGTATTGTTCTTTATAGCCCTTCTTATTGACGTAACAAAATAGTACATAGCTGCCCAGGGTCAGTTAGATTGTATACTTCCGAAAAATCTAGTACAATTATATCTTTATCCAAGGTAATAAAATTAGTTTTTGAGACTTTTTTTTTGTTTATAAGAAAAATGCAGTTTTTATAATCCAAGCACTGTAGCTTTGCGATCTATGACAGCGAATCATAATCATGGTTACTTTTAGCTTGGCTTTAAGAATTACATGTCTATAGGTAATTTGTAATGAGTAATTTAAGTATGGGCTGGAAGAAGTCCATGACTAGCCAGATTCAAGTAATCAGATGCCATAATATCATTATTGTCAGGTAATATGTTAATATTACCACCCATTATTGCAATAGTACTCAACGATGATAGTTTAGTAAGGCTTTAGTGTAGTGAATCAAATAACTTACTTAATATGTCTCTTGTAGAAAGAGACCTGTATATTGCTAATAAAACTAAGTTATTACCAATTAAAATCTGAAAAACAGTAGCTGTTTTCAATTTAAACACATACTTTTTGAAGATCTTTTCAGATATAAACTACAACTCCGCCATTTTTTTTTATATTACATAGTATATGGTAGCTGCTATAACCATCCAAAGATGGAAGGTATGGATTAGATGCTAGAGTACATTCTGTGAGTATGAGGCTGAAACCTTAAGACTAACTATTTGTTGGTCATCTCATTATTAAAATGGATGAACATAATTTTATTATTATTTTTTTCAAATTGGCCGATTTTATGTATAACTAATTCATAAAATCGGCCAGTTTGAAATTAAAATTGAGAAACTCTAAATAGCTGTAAGATGAGATATGTGATTGATTGTGTGTGTGTGTGTGTGTGTGCGTGTGCGTATGCGTGTGCGTGTGCGTGTACGTGTGCGTGTGCGTGCGCGTGTGCGTGTGCGTGTGCGTGTGCGTGTGCGTGTGCGTGTGCGTGTGCGTGTGCGTGTGCGTGTGCGTTTGCGTGTGCGCGTGCGCGTGCGCGTGCGCGTGCGCGTGCGCGTGCGCGTGCGCGTGCGCGTGCGCGTGCGTATGCGTGTGCGTGTGCGTTAGCGTTTGCGTGTGCGTGTGCGTGTGCGTGTGCGTGTGCGTGTGCGTGTGCGTGTGCGCGTGTGTGTGTGTGTGTGTGTGTGTGTGTGTGTGTGTGTGTGTGTGTGTGTGTGTGTGTGTGTTAGTATGTAGATGAAAGTAATAAATGTTATGGAACATGATAAAAGATAACCAATAATATATTTAAAACGGTTCTTGGTTTAAAACGCAAAAGTTAACAAGTAAAAATAATTCTAAATTTCTTAAACAATAATAAAAGGAAAAAATTTAGAATTAAATTAAAACTTATAGCAGAATAATACTCAAATCTTAAAACTGTTGAGAAAAACAGTACAGCTAGTGGATCAGCTTTTATCGTCAGCCTCTTCAAGTCTGCTTCAGAATTAACCCTTACCACAAGGCCGTTCTACGATTTTCCAAGGTACACTTGAGCTCTAGATGTCCAACAGTACGAAAAGTTCTCTTAGGTTGAGAATTATCTAGCTAAAAAATTTTTGTGTTTTCTTAGTTAAAGTTTCAGAAACAAATATTGGTCGTTTATCTCCAGGAAATGTAAAATGTGACGTATTTAGTTTACTTTCCTTACATGCATTTATGTTCAAGTTTTTAACAGATGACAAAATTTGCTCCTCAACCTACTCTATTCAACAATAATGAGGTTAGTGGTCACTTCTTTGTTGGAATTAGTTCTGTAGATGTCCTTCAGATCAAACTCTTTTTAAGTGACATTCACAGTTTCTGCCAAATTTAAAATAATTTTCCTCAAATCAGCTTTTGACTCAATTATGTATGTGTTTTTGAGAAATTGCGAATTTAAAGTTCAATTAGCTTTGGCTTTACGTTCAAGGAACTCAACTCTATCTTTTAATGAGGCCATAAGTTTTAGATCTTTCATTTTTTCCTTTTCATACTGCTCCATTTTAACAAGCATATTATCGTACTTACTTATTCGTACTTTTTTCTACCATGACCTCCTATTACTATCTTATAAAATATGACCACCGGAAGTGAAATAGAAAAGCTACAAAAACTGACACAGGTGTTATTTTCGTTGGTATTCTGTAAGAGCGTGGTCCTTCTCCTGTAGAGCTATACAAAGCAAAAAGTACTTTTACATTATTCCGTATATAGTCCACAGTAAGAAATAGGTCTCCTCCATATATGAGAGGATATATGCCTTAATCTTCACTTTTGTCAGATGATTTAATGATCACTGAACCAGACGTTCCACTCCTTAGACATTGTTCCCATCACTGATCTCATAAACTTAAACTTGACATCTTGATTACCTTCGTCAAGCGGAGGTCCTAAGTACTTTTTATACATTTTTATCAAATAGTTGACTCTCCTTACGCTTACAATATGAGATGTAGTGATGGGTTCTCTTATGCTGCCACTAATGAATGGTAAGTACTATAGCCTGAATGTAAGGAATTTAATTTATTCATGTACATGCTATCAAAAGTCCACTGCAAAATACAGACCTACCTTGTTGATTACCTCATCATATTATATGCTTTCGTTACAATGATCGGCAGATGCTTTGGCAACCGCATTTATTTATTATTTTGGGAGGATGATGCTGTTCCTCAACTCCGGTTTAATTTTTTTCTGTTATCTCGCACGATCGTATTATGGATATTGTCAAATTTTATTAAAAAAGGATGATGGGAATATTGTGATTGTTTTTATTTCTTAATAGTTTAATTGCAACACGACAATTTGAGGAATGGAATGAATAAAAGTATTTTTCATTTGTCTGTTTTATACGAAACTGGTTGATCCGACCGGGGAAGGACCACGCTCTTGCAAAATATCAGCGTAAAAATGCAGCTTAATGTTGCTGTATTTCGTAGAGTGAGCATAGAGAACCGGCGACTCTTTCTACTGGAAACGAGACATTCTATATTAATCCTCAGGGGTATCGCATCTGCAATTCTATGGACCACAGAATCCACTCATCATCAGGTAGACAGTGTGGTCATATGTCATCCATATTCTATAAAAAATAGTTGTGTTTCCCAAATATTACTAGTAATTTGGTTGAGTTTCGTACCGCAGGTCTTTCTTTCATTACAGTCTATCAAAATCTAATGCTAAACAAAGGCCCCTATAGAATGCCTCATACAGAGGATAGTTGCCACACTTCGCAAACAGGTAGGCAACCGCAGTTTTTTCTAGTCGTCTTTATGAAAACACTGTTGCATATCTCACGATTTATTTCCGTCTGTCGCCTCTACGACAACCACGGGACAATATGGGATATTGGATATTCTTACACCGTCACTACACGGTGACTCAGCTCTTGCTAATTTCTAACTTAAAATTCAAAGTTGCTACTGAACGCTAAATCATGTTTTGTTAGGAAAAAAAAGTCATATATTATTATTAAAGTTTTCAAATTAAAACGTTAAAGTATTATTGTCTTATCGTTGTATATATAAATTTGTTGTATTGCAATTCAAAATTCCAAAATCTAAGCCAAGGTTGTTGTTTCATAAATTATGAAAAAGGTATGAAATATTTAAATTTTTACTCGTAAAGATAACTTGAATTAAAACCCCCATTTCCCTTCCTTCCCACGTGCCCTAAATAAATATGGTGTAAATCGATATCTATGACAGATTAAAAGATTTCGGGTATAATTTTAAAAATAAATATTTCAATTCGCACGTTTTTTAGATGTTTATTTTTGACCAACTCCTGATATTTAATATAAGTCATTATAGTATCCAATCTTTAAGGCTCATGCATAATTTCTATGAGGTAGAAATTATGGATTATTTTTATGCTTCGGTGTCCATCTAAGTGGGTACCACCCTCTTGCCTATTTTTGCCACCAAATAACTGTGCTTGCACAGCTGTATTCTGGTTTGAATGGTATAGAGAGCCAGTGTAGTTTCAGGCTGTGAGGCATTCAATATTTGTTGTTCTCAGAGGTGACAACACATAGTAGACTTCTTTGTTTGAAGTTGGTTGCATGTTCTCAGGGAATGTAGGACCACCTATCATCTGGTGAACTCTAAGTCCATTTAACCCCTCAGTTTGTCACCGTTACTTATTCAATGGGCTACTTGAATAGCAACAGGTTCGACTCTCACCCACCAAATCTAAATACAGAAAAGTGGATCTACTAATTAGTAGCTTATTTAAAAGTACTACTAACTAACACGCAAAAAACTAAAACACTGCGGTAAATAGATCAGGTAACTAATTAAGTCTGATTCATAAAGTAATTACTTTCAAGTAAAATCAAAATAAATAAGTTGCTGAAATCTTTCAGTATATCTTCATCTTCATTTCAGCTCATATCTAGTCCACTACTGAACGTACGCCTCCTCCATAGAATGACACAATATATGGTCATGCGCCAACTGCACTCATCGACTTCATGCATCTCTTAGCGCCGTGCTTAGAGCGTGCTAAGTCTAAGTGTGCGGCTGCCCGACACTTGGTTTATCGGTACGAGACTGCAAATCTTATACCTTTGTTTCAGCATAAATCTATATATACCGTAACGTAATATATAAACAAGGATTCGCAATACTTTTTTCTATAAACTTAATAACTGTCGAATGACTGTGAATAATTCATATTTATTCATTTTGTAATTTCTATAATAAAAATGAATATTTTTATGGTTATAACATAATATAGAGTTCTCCCTTATATGAAATCCATATCAAATAGTTATTCTATAAATTTTTCGCTTCTGAAAAGCAGTTAATTTTTCGCAACAATAATACCAAATTGAAGGTCTTAAATTATCCCTAGCCGGGATAAGCATACACTTTATTAAGAGCTATGTATGTACCAATCTGTTATTTTTCCTTTCCGTATTAATCAATGTGTGCTTTCGTGTTTTTGATAAATTTAAAATTATAAATAAGTTTTAATTATTTACATGCACATATTAAGTTACAATAAATTCTAAAATTAAAAATATATTTCTCCTCTACTAATTATATTTATACTCGTAGTACGAATAAAACAAAATCGTTCGTTATAAAGTCGCACGGATAGACACATCCAAATTTACTACTAAAAACAGTGAATTTATACGTTTGACAGATCTAAAATTATAAATAAACTAACGAGACTAACAAGACTGAAAACCTTTTTAATTACCGTCATGTTGTGTACACAGTTAAACTAAATATCCGGTGTTTTTAAGAAAAAAGGCCTGAACGATATGAGAAGTTACCCAAAATATAGCCAGAGTAACCGACATGATAGTCCAACGTATCAAAAATTGCTACTGTTATTTTTCGTATTGTGTGTTTCTTATTGTTAGTGTTATTTTAGTCCCACTTTAACTTTAGTTAGTATTTAATTTAAATGTTTATGGGTCACAGTATCTACTTACCATCTGTACTGTACAAGCTGTTTTGAGCCAAGCTCATTAGCTTTCCTAGACGTGTTAGTTATCCGAAATCCTAACGACACCATAGGTCACACTGTGTTTAGAAAAAAATCATACGAACCGTTACCCATTATCCATTATCCTTCACAGTTAGCTACCGTTGGCAAATCTGTTTTATAGAGAGCACGAGGGATTTCTGTGATTAAGTTTTAATTTTATTAATTATAGGATCCCAAGTAGGTGTCTCATCTATAGGGCAAACAAAACGATCTATCCAAACCCGCGTAAAAGGACACATAGCTGACGTAAAACATCAACATTCCGGTAAGTCTGCAGTTTGTGATCATATCCTAGACGGCTCCCGCCATTACATTAGATTTGATATACCACAAATTCTCACGAAAGAATATCGATTCCTGCCAAGGATAATATGCGAAGCTATTGAAATTAAAAAAAAAAACATCCTAATTTCAGGGAGGTTGGGTACTATCACCTGCTTGGGATCCTGTAATTAATAAAATTAAAACCAAACCCAAGCACACCACTGCAAAACTTCAAGACAGTGTAAGTTCATTCTGCGTAGATCGGACCAAAACTAATAATTAAAAAAAGCTGAACTTCCTGAACTTACTCCGGTTAACTCTGACATTGGGACGTCAATCACGTCAGTCCCCCGTGACCATAGGTGATGTAAAGCTCTCGAAACGTCGGGAATTTAATAAAAATAAATTGATTAAACGCTATAGAATCCGTAAAAGTAATTTTGTTCAATGCGTAGTGTTCACGTGAATTTACGAAATCAGCTAAAGAGTATATAATCACAAAGTTTTGGGTTGCGTTCAAAAACCAATATACATTCTCATACACGTGACGACTAGCTAAGTGGACGTGTATTTTTTTTATGAAATTCTTCTAAGCTAGACACAGTAATACAATAAATAAATAAATATATTCATTCGTTTGCAATGCAAAAGTAATAATAGACAAGCCCATCGCAAAAATATAATATATGCAGAAAGATCAGAGATTTTTGAAAATGTTACATTCACCTAGTGGAGAAAAATATCACTTACAGCCGAATCTAACTGAAGAATATAATATATAATTTAATACGAAAACGCAAACAGACTGACGATTATTCTGATCTACGAAATTAATTAGAAAATATATTTAAACTGGGGACTGAACAACAAGATATAAAACATAATGAACTAATTGCTACTTTATTAGAATCGAAAAAACAGAACGAAGAGATAAAAAAATTGTTAGAAGATAATAAAGAACAAATTACGGAGCTTAAAACTAAACAGGACTCCATGACACTTGATTACACTGTTGCATTAAAAATAGTTGATAGTTTGGAAAAAGAAATGGAAGAACTTAAAAGAATTCAATGCATGAATATTATTGAAATAAGTAATGTTCCTAAATTAGAAAAGGAAAAATTGGAGGACCAATCAGTCCATCCCACATGTCGGTAACCTCGCGAGCCAGGTCTAGATATTTTGTTCGCTTATCTGTTTCGGCATTCACGAGGTTCTATCATACGAAATGGTAATGTCGACCAAAAATATCCTTGACTGTGCCCGGTCCATGAGCACAATATCAGGCTTGTTCGCAAGAATGGTCCTGTCTGTGATGATGGCCCGGTCCCAGTAAAGCCTGGGGCGGTCATTTTCGAGCACGGCTTCCGGCATGTACTTATTTTTTTTTATAGGTGAGGGGGCAAACGAGCATGCGGCTCACCTGATGGTAAGTGACTACCGCCGCCCATGAACAACCGCAACACCAGGGGAATTGCAGATGCGTTGCCGGCCTTTTAAAAAGTAGTAGGCTCTTTTCTTGAAGGTCCCTAAGTCGTATCGGTCCGGAAAATCGCTGGTGGTAAACTATTCCACAAGGAAGTTGTGCGAGGAAGAAAACATCTTCTAAATCGCACAGTGGTGGACCGCCAATCATCCAGATGGTGTGGATGGTATCGGGAGTTCTGCCGCGATGTGCGTTCGTGAAATTTGGCGGCTGGGATTAATCCGAACAATTCCTCAGAGCACTCCCCATGGTAAATGCGAAAGAAAATGCAACATCTCTTCGCAGTGCCAATGAGTCGAGCTGATCGGAAAGGACTCGGTCGTCGACGATTCGAGCCGCTCTGCGCTGGATGCGGTCAAGTGGAAGAAGCTGGCACTGGGGAGCCCCAGCCCAGAGATGGGAACAGTATTCCATGTGAGGCCGAACCTGCGCCTTGTAAAGTTGCAGGCGTTGAGCCGGCATGAAATACTGTCCCGCTCTGCTGAGCACGGCAAGCTTTTTAGAGGCCAATTTGGCCTTCTCTTCCAAGTGACCACGAAACTGCACGCTACTCGATATGTCGACGCCGAGGATTCCGATACTGGATGAGGCAACAAGGGGAGTATCTTGAAACTGAGGAGATACGACAAAGGGGTTCTTTTTAGCGGTAAACGCGCAAACTTGTGTCTTCTGAGGATTAAACTGGACTAGATTTAGTCGCCCCCAATCCGAGACTTTGTCCAGCAAAGACTCGACTTCAGACACAAGTTTGTTCCGGTACTCGGTGACGTTTTCCCGAGAAATATTGGCACGGCCGGTGTATAGAGCATAACCAGTGCTGTCATCTGCATAGCAATGAATGCTACCAGCTTGCAACATATCATTGATATGCAGAAGAAACAGCGTTGGTGATAGCACGCAGCCTTGTGGAACACCAGCGTTAATAGGCTTGTAGTCGGAGCATGCACCGTCTACAACGACCTTGATGCTCCGATCTGCAAGAAAGCTGGTGATCCAATTGCATAATTTCTCGGGAAGCCCATAGGAAGGGAGCTTCGAAAGAAGCGCTTTGTGCCAAACCCGATCGAAGGCCTTCGCAATGTCCAAACTAACGGCCAATGCCTCCCCCTTGGACTCTACTGCCAACGCCCATCTATGAGTTAAGTAGACCAGAAGATCACCAGCTGATCGACCCCGACGAAAACCGTACTGGCGGTCACTAATCAGCTGGTGATCCTCAAGGTACCGCATGAGGTGGCAGTTTACAACGGATTCCATTATTTTGGAGAACAAGGGGGTGATGGCAATAGGCCTGTAGTTGGACGAATCTGAGCGGTCGCCTTTTTTAGGGATCGGGTGGACAAAAGCTGTCTTCCATGATTTCGGGACTACGCCTAGGGAGTAGGAGTACCGGAAAAGACGCGTCGTGGGCCAGTGAGTCGTCCTCCCTGTGCAGAGGTGGTAGTGATGGCTTACAGAAATTCCCTTGGACAGCCTTGGCGAGAGACCAGAATGCACGGGTTCCCGAAGGAAGGCGAACTAGTTTCTCGCCAATTCTGCCTATGTGCTCTGACTTTGCCTTGGCAATAACTCTTTTGAAGGACCTGGAGGCGAAGTTATACTTCTTTTTGAGTGTGCTGGTGTTTACATCCCGAGTCACCGAAGCCGCCGCCCAGGCTTGATAACACTCCTGCTTACTGCGTAATGCAGTCTTACAGGAGCGACCAAACCAAGGCTGAGATCTGCCTCCGATGGGTACCACAGATGATGGAATAAATAGTTCCATTCCCTGTAGCACTACATTAGTGACAGAGTCAGTAACAGCGCTGGGATCATCCGGCGAGAAGCAAACCCGCCCCCATGGGTAGGAAGCAAAGAAAGACCGCATTCCGTCCCAATCCGCCGACCTATAATGCCAAACACGGCGGCAACCTGCAGAACGCAACCACGAGGGGATCGTGAGTGGCACCACACTCCGGATCAGACAATGGTCCGAAGAGCCAAGAGGGGCATCAACGGAAACCCGATATCCGTCCGGATGAGAGGTCAGCAGAAGGTCCAACAGGGAAGGTGTATGATCCTCAACATCTGGAATCCGCGTAGGCAATGTAACCAGTTGTGTCAGACCATATGCCAAGGCAAAGTCATAAACAGATCTCCCCGCATGATCGGTTAAACGTGAACCGAGCCATTCGGCGTGGTGGGCGTTAAAATCGCCAAGGATCACGATCTCTGCGGATGGGACCTGTTGTAGCAAGGAATCTGTAGCCATTTGGACGTGGTCGATGAGTCGGTCTGTTTCGGCATTACCGCTATGGGACCTATAGAGGCACACGTAGACGCGCGGATGGTCGTCGCTGTCTACGCGTAGCCAAAGGATGGACAGGTCCGAACCTTCAAGACTGCCGAGGCGTCGAGAACAGATGTCCTCTCTGACATACACGCAAACTCCAGCCCGAGGCACAAAGGAGTGCTCCAATTTGTACCCCGGGTAGGAGAGATACGAAGTATCAGCCGGAGAGGACACCTGCGTCTCGGTCAGAAAGAGCAAGGCCGGCTTCGCCGTCTCAAGATGGTAGTGGACGGCGTTTAGGTTCGAGTGAAGTCCCCTGATGTTGCAGAAATTCACGGATAGCGTGGCAGGGGTCGCCTTGGTCTTGTTGCTCAGTTTGCCCCGAGCAGTTATTGTGTTGAGCGGAATTTTGCCCCCCCCCAGAATACGCGGAGCAGCCTGAGCACCCACGCTCAGGAGTGGAATAGCATGGTCGTGGATGCTCAGCGAGGGATTCTCCAGGGGTACTGGTACCCTCCTGGGGTAGTTTATGACGTAATTCCGCTACCATGTTGATGGGGGGGGGGGGGGGGAATTGGGCATCCGGTCACCTGCACTCACCAGACGAAACGCGGAAGCAGAGCTTCCACTTCACGCCGGTATTCTGTGAGGTCGTGGTACTAACCCGGCTCGAGCCGGCCCATACGTGCAACAGCAAAAGCTGCTGCAAGGCTCTACCACCGTTAAATAAGGCAGTTTCCTTAACTTATAATAAGGCAGTTTCCGATCCACGAGACCATATTTCTGAGCGAGCTCCTGGTGTAGAATCCTGGCTACTAGGTTGTGCCTATGCAAGTACTCAGAGTTAGAAAGCGCCGAACAACCGGAGATGACATGTCTAAGTAACTCACCGGGATGGCGATAAGCTCGACAAATGTCGACGGTGCTATCCCTTGGAATGTATCTCCGATAGTTGCTGGTCTTAATAACCTGATCCTGTATTCCACTGAAAAAACCCTCGGTTTCCCCGAAGAGATCACCAAAACGGAGCTAGTGGAAGGAGGCAACTGTGTCTACGAAAGGCTCATGTAGAGCCTTGTAGAACCTCCCGTGGAGCTCCTTCTCCTTCCATACGGTCTCCCGGTCAGAAATGCTCTGTACTGCCGGGTCTTGCCATTGCTGGTTGGCTAAGGATAGAGTGGTAAATACTTTGTCACAAAAAATGACGTCAATATAGAATGGATCATCCGCTCTCGTCAGAAAGTAATTACGGAGCCTGAACACTTCCCGATAATGCATGGTAGGCGCGCTTAAAAAGCCGCGGCCACCATGCTTCCGCGGCAAGTACAGCCTCATTACTGACGATCACGGATGATGCATTCTATGGGACGTCATAATAGTGCGGACTTTTCTATTAAGAGCGTTCAATTTGGTATGAGTTCACCTGAGTATGCCATATGTATACATGAGAAGAGGCATGATCCAACCATTATATGCGTGTGTCTTATTAACGCCCGATAAAAGACTGTTAAGTACTTTTGTCAAGCGTGCATAAAACACATCGCAAGCTGACTACCTCATGTTCGCCTCATCGATACCTATGTTCTGTGACATACACAGGTATCAGTATGTTTCAGCCTCGGATAGGATCTTTATGTTGATGGACATAGACAAGTCTATGACCTTAGATTTAGCAACCTCTCCCCTTTCGACATGGAGGACCGCACACTTATCCGTCCCTAGATCCATTCTAATAGAATTGCTAAAATCACAAGTGATGTTTAGCTATTCCATAAGATGAGAGCGACTGGATGCGAATAATTTGAGATCATCCATATAGAAAAGGTTAGTCACTTTTGTACCTCCTTTCCGAAGCTAAAATCCCCTCCCGGAACCCTCCAGTAAGGTACTGAGAGGATTTAGAGAGAGGCAGAACCAGATTGGAATTAAACAATCGCCTTGGAAGATATCCCTTCTTATCCTTATGTGGTTCTCCGCAGCCGTCATCCGCTCGCCTAGATAACAAAATATCGTACTCCACTGTCCCATACACTGCCCGAGGAAGTCTCGAACTGAACAGTTAAACTTGTACAGCTCGAAGCTCTTAGCTTAAGAAGAAGGTTGTCTGGAAGAGATTGCTATAAGACCGCCCTTTGTATTTCCCTCAATAGTTGTTTATTTTTATTTTTGATGTTTTTATCTTTTCTTGGTGTACAATAAAGAGTATTGTATTGTATTGTATTGTAAGCCATTTATGAGGCACCGAGTCGAATGCCTTTTAAAAGTCTATCCAGGTGGCGGAGAGGTTCCGACGGTTGCGTTGAACCACCTTGCCAATGACTGCGTCAATGAGAAGTGGTTCCTTGGTTCCACGACCACTACCCCGACATCCGTTTTGAGCGCGCGACTTTACCTGATTTGAGTTCAGGTGATGAGTGATTCTCGCGCTAAAATGGATGTTAGTGTCTTGTATATGTTAGGTAGACACGTTATGGGAGGGTATTTGCTCGGGTCTGTGGAATCCCGATCTTTAGGATCCAAATGAGTGATCCCAGTAGTGAAGAGGCTCAGGAGCGACTTTTGGTCGAGAGCCTCTTAAAACTGTCGGGCGAGCACAGCGTGACACACCACGAACCCCTTCAGCCAGTAGTGATGCAGTCCAACGAGTCCCGGACTGTTCCAGTTCGGGGCTCTACGGACCGCCTCAGCTACGTCATCCGGCGTTATGATGAAGGGGTCCATGGGCGAAGGCAAGACTCGCACACTGACTCGCCACAACTTCCGTTCAAGGGCCTTCGCTGTGGTTTACGTGCTCTGACCACAGCCGCGCCAGAATGCGACAGTGTCGGCCTGATTCGTTGCTGGGCCCGTTTCTCGTACTATTGGTCGCCCCAATGATTCATAGAGCCTCGTCTGATCACTCTGGAAGATACGATTCTAGTTGAACCGTGTCGACATCTCGGTATATCGCCAAATCCGCTTCCCCCAAGCAGCGATTCTCTGCTTCAGGTCGTCTATGCACTCCGTCAGTTTTTGCGTTACATCCAGCTGGGACAAACTGATATTTGTCCCAGCAATCGCCATCCTGACGGTGCACACAATTCTCGGCCTATTATTGCCCGACCTGAAGCTTATCAGTCTGCCGATGAGGGCCCTTTCTTTTGCGATATGGTCCTCAATCCTCCTTCTCCAGGCTGGGATGGCGCTACTTTGTCTATTAGCGCGTCCAGTCGTGGGAAGTTTGGCGCCAATAATACGGCAAACTGCCAGAGCGGCGCCAAAAAGAATTGAGTCCGTCTTGCAAAGGTCCCGGTTGGCTTCCAAATCGGTCACTAGCATTGCTCATTAGCAGGTTGAGAGCCCTCACGACAGCCCGATTCCGCTTGCTGAGGGGTATGCGGGGAAGTCGTGGTCACTTTTCGAGAGGCGCACTGCGCGTTTCCACAATCGCCTCCTCGAATTTACTCCTCATCTGCTCTAACTTTTGGGTGACCATTCCATCATCGCCTGAATCAAGCAAAGCGGGAAGATCCATGACGGATTCCACATATGGCTGCAGCTGATCTATGATCTTAGGAGCCGCATCCCCAGATATATAGCTGGTTCATTCGATGAGGGAATAGCCTCACGTTGTAGTCGTTCGAGTTCGGCATCATCAAATATTTTCGAGCGTCTGATGTACCGAACTCGGTCTGCCAGGTTTTGCTCTGTGATGGGAACAGATGGCTCCAGCTATGCAAAAAAGCGATGCATCCGATCCTATCCCTCCAGTTTCTTCCCCTTTCGCCCTATAGTAATCCCGCAATGCGTTTATGTTAATATATTTTGTCCAACACATGCGGCGTACTCCACCAGCGGCGGGTGTCGCTTGCCGAGTCCGAGAGGACCCAGCCGACACCACGCCATCTGATGGGGATGATGGATGCGAGGTGCAGCTAGGTGTTCGTGCAGCACCTCGCGCTCGGCTGGCGGCCTGCTTGCTGTCGCGTTCAGCGCCAGCTTCAGACGCGCCCCGGCGACCCCCAGGCATTATTAATATTATTTTGTAAAGCTACTCATCAGTTCATACTCAGTCCAACGCTTGACACGAGCCACTTCTACAGAAGACTGGATTTGAGAAAATCGTCATGCTTGGCAAAGTGATTGATGGTTGAATTACCAGACTTTTTTTTACTTTGACGTTGATGATCGCCGCTGGTTTTGATAATTAATCATTTGCTTATTAACTAGAGTTACGTTTTCATCGTATTTGAATCTATTTCGTCATCATGGATACGTTAAAAATTCGAGTAATTATGGAATATGAATACCATTGCCATCGTGGCAGCAATGCGGCACAAGCGGCACGCAACATCAACGACATTTACGGAGCAAATACGAAAATTGAATGCACCATTTATTATTGGTTTATCCGCTTACGTTCTGGAGAATTAAAAATGAAAAATGAACCCCGTGGTCATAAAAAAACTTTGATCGACGTATTAAAGGCGATTGTGGAAGCTGATGATACTCAATCGATGGCTGAATCAGCAGCAGCTTTCGATGTTAGCATCAAAACAATATTGGTATATTTTCGTCAAATTGATTAGGTAAGGTAAAAAAGCCTGGGTAATGAAATGGGTGCTCCACGAATTCAATGAGCGCTAGCGCGAAATACGGGTCGAGAAATGCTTTGCACTGCTTAAAAGGCACACAAATAAAATAGTTTTGACGCACATTGTTACCTGTGACGAAAAATGGATTCTGTTTGACAATCGCAAGTGCTCAGCAAGTTGGTTGCTTCCTAGTTCAGTACCTAACCATGCCCTAAACAAACACTTACCCCTAGAAAAGTGGTGGTCACTTTTTGGTAGCCTAGCGCCGGTATGATTCATCACAGCTTCTCACCAAACGGGATGAGCATTATTGCAGATGTGTGCTGTGTAGAACAGAACAAAATGAGGAAGAAGCTCGGAAGTCTCCAGCCAGCTTTCCAATTGCCTATCCCTGCTGCTCCTGCATGACAACATGCGACCTTATACTGCACAACAGATGGTGTCCAAGTTACAAGAGTAGGGTTTCAATTCTCAATACTCTTTCGCGCTGTTTTGGCAGTTTTTCGCATTATTGGTGCCAAACTTCCCACGTCTGAACGTGCTACTGGGCAAAGTAGCGCTATGCCAGCCTGAAGAAGAAGGATTTAGCAGCTTATCGCAAAAGCAAAGGCCTTCATCGGCAGACTGATAAGCTTCAGGTCGGGCAATAATAGGCCGAGAATTGTGCTCATCGTCAGGATGACGTTTTCTGGGACAAATATCAGTTTATCGCAACCGGATATAATGCAAAAACTTACGGAGCCAATATACTGAGAGGTCGACACGACATTTAACCAGAATCTTCCCTTTGAGAATGATCAGAAGAGGCTCTGTAAATCATTAGAGCGGCCAGTGGTACGTGGAACAAGCCCAGCACCGAATCAGGCCGACACTGTCGCATTCTGGTGGGGCCTGTGGTCAGAGCCCGTAAACCACAGCGAGGGCCTTTGGACGGAATTTGTGACGAGTCAGTGTGCAAATGTTACGCACACAGTGTATCCTATCATTATAACGCCGGACGACGTAGCTGAGACGATCCGATGGGCCCCGAACTGGAAAAGTCCAGGCGAAAAAGAATGAATGTTGGGGCGGTTGTATTGGAACCAAGGAATCACTAATATACTATAAAGATCAAAATTAATTTACTACGATCTTTTATTTTAAAAGATTGATTTGAATAACGAATTATAGAATAATGTAAATATAACCTTATTTTGTAAGTAAGTAAAATTAGTTGTTGTCTTAAAATAAAATTGTATTTTATAACAAAAGCAAAGTTTATCATACATACGACCCACACCTGGGCACAGACCTTTTTTAAGTTCTAAAGGTGGTTAAACGCAACTGTCGGAACCTCTCCGCCGCCTGGATAGACATTCAACTCACTTGCCTCATACATGGCTGAAGAGGGTCCTCGAGCTATACAAGGTTGACTGTACAGTTCCAGACTTGCTCAGGCAATGTACGGGCATCCTTTGTCATCTAGGCGAGCGGATGATGGCTGCCGAAAACCACATAAGGATAAGAAGGGGTATCTTCCAGGGCGATTGAGTCCAATCTGGTTCTGCCTCTCTCTGAACCCTCTCAGTAGGTACTGGAGGGTTTGCAAGTCTCCAACCAGCTTTGGTCAATTGTTTTTCCCCGTTGCTCCTGCACGACGGATGGTCTCAAAGTCAATTCAAGTCAAGAGCTGGGGTTGGAAGCTCTAAGTCATCCGCCGTACTCCCTCCCGCTGCAAGGAACCTTTGCCTTATTCGTCAAGTATTAGTACCAGACATCTCGCATCTTTGACGTTGACCTCTTTTTAAAACACCGCGGTCTAGCAACAACTACCAAATTTGAATTCATTAAACATGATAACGTTTGATACTAACTTACTTAACGAGTTACAAAGAACTCTGTTCAAACATATCCTCAGTGAAACTTATTGCTAACTTTTATTCTTTAAACACAAACTCTGCTTCCCGCGCTGAAAAGATTCAATAAAAGTTTATTTAACGTAAAACTTAGTAAAGTAGTAGGTATATCGAACGTGGAATTCACTTGATTTATATGCATATACATACATATATATTGCTTTTAAAGAAGGAGCACAAAAGACAAAAACACGAAGTTATTACGGAAAAATAGCAAACAAGCAAATCAGTAATTAAGGTTACTTCGAAAAATCAATTTAAAAAACCTAACTACAGTACACAATACTGAAATCGACTAAAATACTAAATATAATGGCAACTGTCAAAATGGGGTCAATAAAGCAGCACCCTTTTGACCCTTTATTATTTTATTGACTGACAAAGAGCTGTCGTATCACAAAGCAATGTATACAAACAAGGTTGTAGCTTTTATGTTATAAGAAAGTTACCATATTACCCGGATGACCATATTACCCTTACGTACTATATTTTAAATAAAGGACAATTATTACTAGATAACTGTAACATTGTAGAAGTTTCACTGCTTAAAAAAATATTAGGTACAAATTTAGAACATACAAAAAAGGCCCATTTCTAAATTTAGTATTACTAAACATAAATGTTGTATAATTGGGTGCCATGTATGGTGCTAGAGACTTACCAGTACGGGGGTAACTCGTAAAGGGAATATACGAATAATTTAATGCAAAATTATACATCAACGGTTTGGCGCATAATTCCAAGAATCATCAGTTTAAAATTATTAAATATGACATTGTAGTTAGCCCGATTAATTAATAATTTTAAGTCTTTTCTTAGAATAGTTGAAGTTTTTCAAGGTTTATTACATTATAATTCTATTATCGTCATAAATATTTATGTATAATAAAAAGTGTGGTAAAAGAGAACCTATTTTTTAAGATGTTAAGAGAAAGTGGATCCTGTTGTCCATGGGCACCTTCATCTATCCACGAGTAAGAATCAAAGTGGGAATATGTTATCAGCAGAGAACTAATATACATTGCACTTGAGGACTGAAATGGAGTTCTCTACACTTACAAAACTAAATAGCAGTGTGAAGCTGTTACTTTATACTGGTACTTATTCGAATTTAACAACTCGAACTTCAACAACCATTTTATTATTTCCAAAATTTTATTTAAAAAAAAACTTTTATGTCTTTAGAGTTCTATATTTAACCGTCTGAAAACTAGATAGTAACTTACTCAACTGGCAATATCCGGCTGAAAATGGGAAAGAGCGGATTAAGAAGGGTACATTAAGCGAAACCCACTAAAAGTCTAACGTGCTATCGATTACATCTGTGAAGTACAATTTACTGAGCTCTTATTCGAAGTATTTAACACATTATAAAAATCCCTGCGCTGGAAATAAAATAAATTGGAAATGGAATGCTTACTTAAATTTACCTATTACGTGTTCTTATTTTTAATAAAATTATATGATTTAATATTAAAATGGAAAATCATTTAACCCTATATTTAGTCCACAAAAAGCTAAGCGCATATGGAAATGACACATACCAGTTCTTATAACTTTGTTATAGTAGTTTGCGTGTATGCATAATTTATTCTTGCGTGTACCTACTAATAAGTTGTTAAAATGTAAATATTCACCGTCATCCTCATCATTACAGCCGTTTGGCTGTAATGATTAAGTCCACTGTAATTGCCACAAAGAATGCCACAAAGCATGGTCCTGATCCACATGCCTCCATCGACGTTTCGGTCATGCCTAATAATGGTGCAATACACATAGCTTCATTATCAATCACTGTCACTGTAGAATTCGTGGAGGCAGTACGTATGTGGCATGTGACCAAATGTGGCACAAGTGTTTCGAATTCCGAACTTGTGCAAAACTTTTAATTAGAGCAACATGGCGTTGCGAGCGTGGTATGCTGTGGAAACAAAAGTTAAATCTTAAATTATGAAGCGCTGTAAGAACTTTGTCATATTTTCAAGGGCTACTTATGAAAAACTGAGTGAGACAGTAGCGGTTCATAGTTACGAAGTTACTCCACTACAATGTGAATAGAAAAATGCAAATTAAGAATAAAATGGGAAAATTAAAGATAAAAAGAGATATATAGAACGCTAATCTAGTGCCTACCAGAAATATGAAACCAATTAGAGTATTTTTACGGTATTTTCTTAATGAAAGAAAGTTTTGTGGCATTCTTGATTTTTATTATTATTTATTATTAAAATATTTTATTTAACTTCACTTGTATATATATCCTGGAATTGGGCAATCAATATTCCACCCTTTTCCACTGAAGCCAACTGGCTAAAACGTTTAATTTTTGTGACAATGCACGTTTACTTAAATGCCGCTATTTTAAATCAAATTTGGCGGACGTTACAAAATTGCGATTTATCATTTCCACAGCAAACCTCATTCTATGAGTATGGGTACTAAATGGAAGGGCTTGATATGCGAAACAATATGTTAAGTAACGACATTCTAAATCCAATATGGCGGACGTCACAAAATGACAATTTATAATTTCCATAGTAACCCCTATGATATGGGTATCAAATGAAAAGGCTTGAAAAACGAAACACAATAAGTAAAATTACATCATTCTAAATCTAATATGGCTGATACCCAAAAATGTTGGACTATGTTTTTATTTATGTACCCCCATGATATGGATATTCAATGAAACGGTTTACTGAGAACAATACGAATAAAATAATGCCCACCTTCAGCATTTCGAAGCGATGGTGTATTACTGCTCAGCTTAACGATAATACTTAGCGGGACCGTGTCTTAACTAATATCGACTTACACCCTGAGCAAATATTGGCGGAAAATAAAACGGCCGCCATACCAAAAAAGAGAAAAAGTTTTAACTCAGCAAATATTAGGGATGGTTTGATGGTGCTCGAATAAATGTTGTAAGGACCTACAAGGGTCAACTGGCGGACTTCTTCAAGTTCTGCGGCGTTCTTCAACTACTACTTCAACTTCAAGTTGGCGGATCTAAACTGGCAATCAAAAATGACGCATTAAATGAAATGAATCCACTTCGAAATATATCCAGCGATAACTATAAAATAAAAAAAAATATATAGTATAAAATATTTTAAAAACAAGCTATTATTTATTTATATGCTTAAATTAAACGAAACCCATTAATTTATTAGCTTACACAATTTATATGACATAAAAGCTTGTCGCGAGATTTACCTGTGTTAATAAACAAGAATACAATATGTAACTTTATATCGACATAAGTAGGTAATTGTAAGAAAAAAATAATGTTTTTCTTTTATATAAAATAACTAAATCTCGCGACAAGCTTTAACTAAGCTACACAACGTAAGGTAAGAATTTTTTTAATTTAATTTAACGTTTATTTTCTTTCTTTTTAAAGCAACATAAACTTGTTCTTAAAAATATTGTTTTACTATTACTTTATTTGTGTTTAGATAACACAAAATTATTGACGTATGTAAAAGTTTAAGCTTCCATCTTGGCAGCAAGTTAATTTATGGTGACGGAAGAATACATAAAGAAATATATTTTACCAAAAATGAACGGGATGCTGATATGACCTGAAATTGCAATGGGTCCCCTCTCATGTGGGATTATAGGATTGAATATTTTACGTGTATTTTATTTTAAGTGACTGACTCCGACTGGCTTGTTGGTCTGGTAGTTGACAGCGCGACAGCTGATCACGTGGGCCCGGGAACGAATCTCCGGTCGGACCAAAATTAGTTATTGCGTTTCTCTGTTAATAATAATTAAAAAAGTAGGCGGTGTTTGACCCCCTTGACTCGAAACGCACATAGAGCATTGGTTAGTGTCAGATTAGGCGCCCCAGCAGAGTAACGGAATATAGAGTGCACCTGCTCTTGCACTGAGATTGGCCGCCTTGACCGAAATATTGTCTAGAGTACTACCCTATCTGTCGGACACTAAAATATATCCCAAATGTTCCTCTCATATCAACAATACGTGACACGACTAAGATGAGATGGGATGCCGAATTTCTTGTGCCTTACATTCGATGAGCGCAACTACCAACCTACTTTTAGATTTTTTAGTCACATTATAATTAGTATGCAAACAGTATTCTGATAATAATACACTTTCCTTTCCTACAAGAATTTGGAATAGTAGACATGGATCAGAATACTTTTCAACGTGGCGCTAAGATAGTTACTTCATTGCTACGCTAAGGCAATACGTCTATGGAGTTACATCGGATAATATATTTTATATCATGTAAAGTTAGAGGCAGCCAACTTCAAATTCATTCCAAACATTACATTATTATATAACAAAAAACCTAACATAAATCAATTCTATTTGTCAAATTATCATAACATGTATGGTATGAGGAAAAGCATTTCATTTTACCAAAATTATTAAGCAGTCTCAGTGAAGACATATACAGAATAAGTACCAATCCAATTCGCATACCTCAAATCAAATAAAAGTTATTTGATTATAGGTGACGTCATAAAATAACTTCCACACAATAGCTTTTGAAGTGGTTGCTAAGGCATAGTATTTCGAAGGATTAAAGACCGACTTCGGAAGCAATATGGAATTATTCTTTGTTTTATTATTTATAAAGTTTGGTAGGTTTGATTTTTATTAAGATCTATTTTTTTTACCTTTACTTTATAGGGATTCTAGTGCTTGTGTAAGGATAAATGGTGTATGCCACACTGAATGGTTTAATATCGAAAAAGGTGTTAGAAAGGGATGTGTAGCGTCACCGTGGCTGTTTAATCTGTTCATGGACAATTGTTTGACAGATTTAAAAGAGAATGAAAGTGGGTTGAGAATGAATGAGTTACTCGTCAAATGTTTTCTCTATGCTGATGACCAAGTATTACTTGCGTCTTCGGCCGAGGAGTTGCAGGAGATGGTAACTGCTATGAGTGGAGCTTTTGTTAGAAAGGGAATGAAGATGAATATAAGGAAGACGAAAGTGATGGTGTTTGAAAAAGATGAGGCAGTGACAGACTGCGATATTGTGATTAAAGATGAACAGGTGAAAGAGTTTGTGTATCTGGGTTCAAAGTTTACAAGAGATGGAAAGTGTGAGAGTGATATCGAAAGAAGAGTGAATGCAGGAAACAGGGTGAATGGAGCTTTGCACTCCATTATGAGCTGTCGGAAGGTGTCTAACAAGGCTTGTTTGGCTGTGCATAAGGGAGTGTTGGTTCCAACATTCGTGTACGGAAGTGAAAGTTGGGTATGGCAGAAGAAACATGAAAGCAGCATAAATGCAGTTGAGATGAGAGCATTAAGAAGTATGATAGGAGTTAAACTGAGTGACAGGATAAGAAATAGTGAGATAACGGAACGTTGTGGTCTGAAAGAAGATGTAGTGACAAAAATTGAGAAAGGTATGCTGAGATGGTTTGGCCATGTCGAGAGAATGAATGAAGAACGATTGACGAAAAAAGTGTATAAGGCGAGTGTGAATTAAAGTGTTGGAAGGGGTAGACCTAGGCGGACAGTTCTAGACCAAATCAGGGACGTCTTGAAAAAAGGCCAGGTCAAGAGTACCCTAAACCGTAGAGCATGTATGAAGAGAATAATGAAAGTGCACGAAGCAAAACAAGTATGTAAGGATCGTAGCAAGTGGAAAGAAGTGTATGAAGGGAACAGAGCATGTATGAAGGGAATAATGAAAGTGCACGAAGCAAAACAAGTATGTAAGGATCGTAGCAAGTGGAAAGAAGTGGTCTCTGCCTACCCCTACGGGAAAGAGGCATGATTATATGTATGTATATAAGTTTGCTAAGCAATATCACAATCTCAAGGTAAAAACCAAGAATGATGTTGAAAAGGTTATATTAAAAACTTCAACCAATTAAATTTTTTTCTCACGTAAGAATGGATTATTTTATATTTTATTTCGTAAATCCTAAAATATTCTAGTTTTTAACATTCCACTGATTATTCTTTTTTTATATTAAGTGTAAATTTCAATGCATTTTGAGTGATCTTCACTATTAGGTTATCGATTTATCCGATACCATTCCACTACTTTGTGGATGTTACGGTGTTAGTATGCGTGACAACATATGGACTTTCGTACTAGGTATATGATATTATGAGCAGAATTTGTCTCGCGTATTTAGCAAACTTATTTTATTAAATTCATAATTGCGTAACATAACATAATATAACTCGCCTTTCGTGTGACACTTACCATCAAGTGAACCGCATGATCGTTTACTTGATCTGCTTTGAAAAAATTTGTGCTTATTAAATTTGAATCAATAATTTAAATTCTATCCTTACTAATTTTTTGAATTGCTTTTTTTGAATTGCATGTTTAAATTATAGCCAAATTTTTATAGAATAAGGTTGACAAACGAGCACACATTCCACCCGTTGGTAAGTGGCTGCTATGACCCATTGACATCATCTATCTTCAATTAAGAATTAAAATGCACATGCGTTATCACCCCTAAGTACTAAGATAGAATAATAATTATTGTAATAATAATTTATTTCAAGAAAATGTACAATTAATTCAAATAATGCCTTAATTTAAAATAGTCTACAACAACAGGCACATGAACTGAGGGTAAACCTGTATCTCAGGTGTATGTGCTAATAGATGCATTTACAAATATTTTCTGTTTCTTATATAAAATGAATAACATACTAACTAATTAGAGTTATATCGTTAAAATATATTATCACTAATTTACTTATGATTTTAATTAACTTAAAACAATCAGCAACTTTTCCGTATCATCGTATGCTTCACATCCAGTTAAAACGGTCTCCCGTTCCCTACACTCACCATACGAAACATAACAGTATTGAGCTACTAAATTACGTTAGTATTCTGTGAGAGCGTGATCCTTCTTCAGTCGAACTGACCCATTCGTGCTACAATAATAATAAATAAGAAAGCAGCACGACTCTCACATCTAAATATATTGCTGAATACTTTAATAATTGCAATGAAAATACTTTTAACTTATCGAATTTCTAGATCATCGTTATGAGGATACCCATTACAATTTATTTAAATATTATAAGCCTTTTAAAGAACACACTAACGAAGAATTTTAAAGTGATTTTACTATACGACATGAGGTATCTATATTCACGGAAGCTTACGTTTTATGACGTAAGGATTGAGTTTCCGTGACAATAAAAAGTTCTCTTTTGAGAATTTTCGCGTTCAGTTATAGCATTAGATCGCAACGTGTCTCGTTTGTGAATTTATACATTAAAACTTAAAAAGAAATTGTATATTTTGTATTAACATTATTTTGGAGAACAAGGAGGTGATCGCGATGGGCCTATAGCGGTCACCTTTTTTTACGCCTTGGGAGTAGGAGTACCGGAAAAGACGCATTAGGACCGGTGCCAACTCCGGAGCACACGTCCTGAGCACAATTGGGGGGATTCTGTCAGGCCGCAGGAGTGGAGTGCTTTGCGAACCGAGCGCTGTGAGAACAGCACATCCGGCATGGAGCACTCACACCGCGGGATGGTCGGCGGTGTTTTCCCCCCGTCATGAAGAGTCGAGTTGGACGCAAAAAGGGAGCCTAAAAGGTCAGCCCCATGGATAGGATGCAAAGAAAGACCGTATTCCGCCCCAATCCACTGACCTGTAATGCCAAACACGGCGGCAACCTGCAGAACGCAACCGCGAGGGGAGCGTGAGTGGCACCACACTCCGGATCAGACAATGGTCCGAAGAGCCGAGAGGGGCATCGACGGAATACTGATATCCGTCCGGATGAGAGGTCAGCAGAAGGTCCAACAGAGAAGGTGTATGATCCTCCACATCTGGAATCCGCGTAGGCGAAGTAACCAGTTGTGTCATACCATATGCCAAAGCAAAGTCATTAATAGATATCCCCGCATGATCGGTTAAACGTGAACCGAGCCATTCAGCGTGGTGGGCGTTAAAATCGCCAAGGATCACGATCTCTCCGGATGGGACCTGTTGTAGCAAAGAATCTGTAGCCATTTGGATGTGGTCAATGAGTCAGTCTGTTTCGGCATTACCGCTATGGGACCTATAGAGGCACCCGTAGACGCGCGGATGGTCGTCGCTGTCTACGCGTAGCCATAGGATGGACAGGGGTCGCCTTGGTCTTGTTGCACCCACGCTCAGGAGTGCAATAACATGGTCGTGGATGCTCAGCGAGGGATTCTCCAGGGGTGCTGGTACCCTCCTGGGGTAGTCTTACGTGTAATTCCGCTACCATGTTGATGGGGGGGGGGGGGAATTGGGCCTCCGGCCACCTGCACTCACCAGACGAAACGCAGAAGCAGAGCTTCTACTTCACGCCGGTATTCTGTGAGGTCTTGGTACCAACCCGGCTCGAGCCGGCCCATACGTGCAACAGCAAAAACTGTTGCGTAGCTCTACCACCGTTATTAGATTACCTACCCATCTTATTGTCTATAATAATCTAACACGTGCATGACGAATACAAGCTCTTTTATTACCGCGTCATGAGTATGACATATGAATGTAAGACGTGTTCCTTCACTGCTGGCTGTATTAGGAAGCTCAAAAGCGCTCAGCGAGCTATGGAGTGGGTTATGCTCGGAGTTTCTCTGCGTGATAGACTTAGGAATTAGGATATCTGCAGTAGAATTAGAGTGACTGACATAACGCAACGGCTCGGTAAGCCTAAGTGAGAAGGGGCCGGCTATATAGCTCAAAGAACCGGCGACCGTTATGAAAAAGGTTTACAAATGGCAGCTTCATACCGGTAAGCGAAGTATGTGGCAGCCTCCTACTAGATGGAGTGACAACCTGCAGGAAGTCGATGGATGCAAGTGACTCAATACCGAGGTTTGTGACATTCCTTGGGGGCGACCTATGTTCATCAGTGGACATGTGATGGGCTGTAATGATGATGATGATAATGAATGATGACTATTTAAAATGTATAAAAATTGAGCCGCTGGGTACGTAAGGCCTTAAGCTCAGTATTCCATGATATAACTAGAAAAAAAAGTCATTTTTAGTTTTCATTGTCTTTCTCTACAACTATTTGAAATTATTAATTGAAGAGTCGACATTGTTCATGGCGACAGGGCTTGATTAACCCAAATCCAAGTTAGCCAACTATTCTTAGTCCCCGTTTCCTTAAAGTATAGAATTTTTACGCGATATATAAAGTTAGAAAAAGATAGAGGGGCCCCTTAGTAATTAATAAAATTAAAATTTATTTCACACAAAATGATAACAACATTAACTACAATTCTTATTTATGTATATTTAAATACTTTAGTAATGTTTGGAGTATTTTTATTTATTTTGGACCTCTTATTGCCTTCTATCTCCATTTTCCCTGCAGAAATGCTACAAACTGGTGTAGCTCTGGAGCTAAGCGCTCGCCGTAAATATCATAGTAGGCAAGCAAACCGGGTTTGATTACCGCCGGTATCAATAAAATTGTTAATGGCACTTTTAAGTGCAGAATTATCGTGTGGTGAAAGATAAAATCTTACAAAAATTGCATGCCTGGGAAATAAAATAATATATATATATATATATATATATATATATATATATATATATATATATATATATATATATATATATCAAAGACATGTGAAGTCGGCCAACACGTTTCTTGTCTTAAAAACTTCTCATAAATTAGAGGAGATCTGTAGCCAGGAGTAGGACAGGACGTAGATAGATAGTAGAATAGACTTTTATAGAGGGCTTACTCCTTCCCCGGTACCAATTGTCATTTGTAATGCAATATGATAAAGGATACAGTGTCTAAAAAATCAAGGAGCCTCACAACAAAACCAACTTCGAATCGAAAGTTAATAGTTTGTTTTTTGCAGTATCACCTGAAATAAATATTCTCTAAATAATCTTTATACTAAAGAACACTCTTTCGGACATGAAAAGGGTTAAATTACAAATAAGTTCATCCTTTTCGGATTTTCTCCCAATTTCGTTTATGAGCAACGCGGGAGCGTTGGCAATAACAATAAAGCTTTATGGTTCATATCATCGACACAAAATGTATTAACTATTAAGGTTTTCGGCACACCCTAACCTTGTTATAGTAATTTAACGCGTTGTTATTTGATCGAATGTCATTAAAATTACAATATTAAGAGCTTTTGTATTGATTAAAAGTCTTGACTATGTAGGTAGGTGAAAATATATCCACCAAACCATTATGATGCCACATTCCCCACGCCTTCTGTGCTTTCCACCCATTAGCCTTCCCCGGCGTCCTCGGACACCGGCTCCGAGATATAGACAAACGGGAATCAACCCACTAAACCCGACGATGACGGCTTCACCTTCGTCTCGGAAGAAAAGCGTAAGCGCTCCGCCGCGAAATAGAGAGACAAGCCCCACTCGGCCCTTTCGTCCCCTAAAGTCACTCCGGATAAAAAGGTCGCGCCTTCAGCGTGTCATAAACAATCAAAAACGCGAATATAACCACAAACCTCAAACCAGCCTCTAAGCAAGAGGAAAATCCGCGAAGAAATGTTTAACGTCAACCGCATCTGCAACCTCACGGGAATTGCAGTAAGTAAAAGCTTTCCGAAACATGGGCATTGTTGGCAAACGCTACCGATGCCAGCTTTACGGCCACTCAGCCAAAAATTGTTTCGCCCGGCTTAGATACGTAAAGTGCTTAGGCAATCACGGCACACCCCAGTGCACTCAAACGACCGAGTCGGTAGACCCTCCAAGCTGCATTCTGTGCGACGAAGTGGGATATCCAGCGAATTACGCAGCTGTACAAAAGTGACGCAGAAGAAAAGGCGCGGAGGCGTAGACCGGCGCGGACGAGCGGCTAGCCCAACCCGCGGCTAATTCCGCGTTCTCTCAGACTCTTACCAAACCCGCCCGTTAAAGAGACTATCGGGCAAGGTGTAAGGCCCCGGCTTTCAGCATGATAATCGAAAGTTTGAGTCAAGCCCCGGAGATGGTAAGCACGGCCGCTTCACGAACAGCGCCCTCTCTTCAGGCTCAGAAGCCCAAACCCGCCCTTCGGGCATCTTCAAACTTCGCTGCTGACTTTTCGTTAGTCATTTTGTTAGTCTAGTTACTTCCGCAACATAAACGTTGTTGAAGTCACTTCTCTGGCTCGCAAACTCTGCGAGGCCAAATCTACCCAAGATAAACTCAATTCTACCACTGAGCCTATCAATATATTTTGAGACTTTCCAATGCACGTAAGTCGACTTCTTTTTAAATCATTAAAGCAGTAAAATCTTCTGGTAGAATCAAGCCAAGCTCACTGACTGTTGCGTTCTTCAACGCTAACTGCCTCAGACATCAGAAGGAGGTAATCTAGAGGTAACGCTGGAGGTAAAGAGGATGATGTCGACAATATGCTAGTGCAAGAGACCTACTTGAAACGTAACAAGCGTGATCTCAAAATTGCTAATCATACCCTAGTTAGAAACGATAGGCTGACCGGACCAAAAGGCGGCACCTTGATCGACTACAAAAGGTCTTTGCACTGCGTACCGATAGACAATCCATCTCTTGCTAATCAAAGCATCTGTTAGTAGGATACCACTCACAGGCCATCCGCCTACCTGTCATAGATACATCGGCATACCTGTCACCGATGAAATCTATATATGAAGCTGACGCAGCCCTACTAGATCTCGACCCTAGCGTAATAATCGCGGGGGACCTAAATAGTAAACACGTTTGTTGGAATCATTAGGTTAATAACCTAAACGGAAAAGTCTTTGTGACCTCTCGGGGAGACTCAATTTCGATGTTGTCGTTCCCGAGAGTCCAACTCTCGATCCTTTGGCTTCAAACCGACAACCGGACATCCTTGAAGAAGTGAAACTCAAAGATGTCCGGCTTGCTATAAACTCAATAGAAACGTTAATAGAATTAGTCACAGACCACATGCTGCTCGCATTACAGCTGGGCCGGTCGACAGGTAAGCTTCCAGAGGCCAAACCATTGTCGACTCGCGTATTACACAGCTTTTCAGGACGCGAACCCCGTGTCAAACAAAGCTGTAAGAGCCAAAAAGGCTATCAGTACTAACATCTCTGAATAAATATGTATGTAATAAAGCTAGATAACACACGGAGCGTTGGGAGAGATTTGCCTTTTCTTACCACAGCGAAAATAGTGCTCTCGACGTGTTTTGAACACCGCAACATAGCAACCTTCGGAAAACTCAACTTTAAGCTTTCGTTATCGTCCTCAAGTACCCCAACCATTCGCTCCCGAACAGATATTGTCTGCAGTCTTCAGATTCTGTAAGTCATCTAACTTTACTGGGTTCATCGCAGCACTAGAATAACGCTTCCTGTTCCTTCAAGCTACTGCTTGGCACAGCAAGCAGTGTTTGACACGGCTCTGATGCTTTACGCTCGCCTCTGCTTCACGGCACTCTCGCGGATTACTTGCCTTTTTCTCAACTCACCACAGACTATAAGGCAATTCCTGGCACTTGCACATTCTTCAACAACTAGACTGCATTGTCAAACTCCAGCTTGAGCAGGGGGGTGATGTCGCAGCATTATCGTCGCGCCACAATCGAAACACAGCAGAGCCTAAATCACGCTCTAAATGTTCAAAAGTACTACGCTATATATACAACAGCTTTGTATTAACACACGGAGTGATGGCCGCTTCTCGGGTTGAACACCTTACCCGGCGCGAGATCTCCCCTTTTCCCGACAAGGCCAAAAGAAAATAGATTTAATCCATTTCTAAATCATATCAAATCTATTAACAATATCACAATTCACCCTCTCAGAAATTTGAGACAGTCTTTGCCCTGCTTTTGGTAATGGGAGGCCATACAACACGAATATAGAAACGACAACCGCACCAAACCCATCTGAAATGGTACTGTGAGAAGATTACTCAATGCAAAGCAGGCTTGTCTTAGATAAATCAATAAGATCTGGAAACGAAGCCCGGTCGACGGATTGGCTGGTTATGGCTGTTTATTGTGTTTCGGTGTCTGGCGTCAATTCCCTTACGAAATCGGAGCAGCATCAATGCGTACACTCAAAACAAAAAGCCTGTAGTGGCAGTACAGGAATGTTTACTACTTCATATCGTCCCGTGTGTATTGTAAGAGGCGACAGAGGGGAAAAACCAGGAGATGGACAGCAACGTCTTCCTGATAACAAACTAAAAATAAAAATAAACTGCGGTTGCAAACCCGCCTGCCAAGCATGGCAACTGAAGCAAATATAAAGCCATCTATGTTGAAGGCCTATGTTTAGCAGAGGACTTTTATATGCTATAATGGATGGATGGATGAATACTACCAAATGCTGGACAGAAGTCTTAACTGATGTGAACAACAAGCGACTATATACGAGGGTTCGGCGGGGCCGAAATTGGTTAGGGCATGACATTCGTTAAATTACCAATACGAAAAATTTACTAAGTAAACATACAGATATAAACACACAGGCATTATTTTAAAAGCAATAAAATCGAACTCTTTGCCACTCTAAACGTGTATAATATGATCTTGTTATTAAAAACGTAATTGGGAATTGTTTAGATTGCCGTCAGTTTAATAGCGCCTCTTACCCCACTGTATGAGATAGGGTGATGGAGATTGGAGTATCTTTGATTTTTCGAGTGTTCGTTACACCATACTTGCGTAATTTACCTTTAAAATTAATATAGTTTTACAAATATCATAATACTCATTACAATATTATTGTTTTGTTTTGTTATTATTGTGGGCTGTTAGTGTTTTCATAAATTGTCATTTATTATTGTGGTAGCACATAAAATAAGCTAATTTTTATAGTTAATTTTATAGAATAAAGGTGGTAAACGAGCACACATTATAATGAATACAGATGGTAAGTGATGGTAAGTGGATGCTGTGGGCCACCGACAACTACACCTGTCTTCGATTAAGAAGCAGAACGCAGATGCGTTGTCATCCCTGGTCACTGAAATGAAATGCCTCTTTTCCAGTAAAAAGGGTCTCCGGTTCTTTGTTACGCATTACGTGGTAGAGCCATGCTGCAGTTATATTAATAGTATAGTTGTAGCACGAATGGGTCGACTCGACCGGAGAAGCGAAGTAGCAGCTTAATGTATAGCACCAACGGTCTTACTTGCTTTCCGAGGCACGCAAGTGATACACCGCCAGCTTTCCCCGATATCGAAAACCAGTATAATTACAGACAGGAAGGCATTCCGTCTAAGTCCTTAGAGGTGATAACTTATCTTTAGGCTTCTTTATTTAAAGTTGGTTGTAGATGTCCATAGACTGCAGTAACCACTTACCATCGGGTGGGCTGTAAATTTATTTGTCACATCAGTTTATCTAATAAAATACCAGCGTAAAATAAGCGCTTAATACCGCAGTGTTTCGTATGGTAAATGTAAAAAAACCGAAGACCCTATTTACTGTAAACGGGGCAATCCACCTTTTGCACGTTGATTCTTAATCGAGGATAGATGTAAACATCAATAGGTCAAATGGTCTATCAAGCGAACTGTGGCTTATTATATATTATTATATAAAATAAGTTTTGTGAAGAATAAATAAAACTTTCCTTTATGTAAATCGTTAATATAAATAAATAAATTATTTATCTTACGTTAATGTGTTATATTTGTAAGTAGTTATAAACTTGAAATTTAAAAAAATATTTTAAACAAAAATTCAATCAATCCCTTTTTAAATACGTTTACCTAATTAATTCTAGAGCAAACTTTACCGCTTAGAATGCCTAAGGGATATCCCAGCGGTCTAGCAATGAAACTGATTCATACTGTTAGCTCAAAATTTGAGAGAAGATTCAAGATCCTTGAGGGAAATCAAGAGAGCTCTCTAGTATCTATTACAGTTTCTTTTTTCAATTAAGAAACAGCATTTAAATTAGATTAGGAAGCAAATTGTGATTCTCGTTTCTTTTCTTAAAATTTGGTATTGTATTCATAATAAGGCGTAAAAAAATCCAACATCTCATTACGTCGTGTCGGTATCGTAAAAAGCAACTAAGATATGGCAGAAAAATATTTTGACTTCTAATATAACTATCTAATTTAATCATTAGGCTCGTGAAGAAATGGGAACAGATGCATGATAAGCAATCTTATTATAAAATTGATTAACAAAATGTCACAATCACACTTTCGAAAATTTACCACCTTTTTCGGATAGTATATCGAGTGTAAAGTATGTCGACCGAGCTCTTTCTGATTGTCTTGACTCACGAAGAGATGTTACATCTCTTTGCGTATTTTATCGTATCTACCACGGGGAGTGCTCTGAGGAATTGTTCGGACTAATTCCAGCCACTCAATTTCACCATCGCACATCGCGACAGAACTCGCGATACCATCCGTACCATCTGGATGATTGGCAGTCCAATACTGTGCGATTTAGAAGAAGTTTTTTTCCTCGTACAACTTCCTTGTGGAATTGAATACCACCAGCAATTTTTTCTGACCGATACGACTTAGGTGCGTTCCAGAAAAGAGCCTACTCTTTTTAAAAAGGCCAGCAACGCATCTGCAATTCCCCTGGTGCTTATGCCCAAATTTGGCCATGTTGAACGCCCTCCAATTGCGTTCGAGCTGTCGCGTCACCCGATAGTATGTAGGTGAAAAAACGCCGCCAGGTGAGGCGGCGGTGTGCGGCTTGTGTGGCTAGACGCGTGGACGAAGGAAGTTTAGTCCTCCACTGGCCGTGATGCGGGGAACCTGCGTAGCTCGTTATCGCGGCCGAAGTTCACGCGACCGTTGTAGAGTCCACATAGTTAGATTAAGTGCGTGTTACTTCCTTACGTGGTTATGTGAATTTTGCAATATTTAACTTGTTCGGGGATGCGGAATTATGCACGCGTGCGTCGAGTAGATATACGATCTAGGATTCGAACCGCGCATTCCTTGTTCAAGAGCTTCTCCCGGTTGATTGTCAGGAAATCATTATAACTGTGCCGTCGCGTTAAGTGCCCTTTTTTGTGTGTTGGTTGGCTTGTTAGTTTACGTGTCAACGAGGCGTATTTTGAATTTTTTTCGCGACGTGGTGTTTTGGTGTCGAGTGAAGGAACTTAGTTGTGCTTAACGCTGAAATGTATGACTCATTAAGAGATCGCTTTAATTCCCTATTTATAATTTTGTGATAAGTGAATCCGGGACATTGAATGTCGAATTTTGAACTACTGTCCTTACTGTGTCGGGAATCACGTGTTCGATTCTACGATAAATGTGGAATTAGGCGAGTTTAAATTAGTTAAATGTACAATGAAGCTAATAGACTGAAATAGTGACAATGAAGAAAGAAATGGTCCAGCGGTGGAGTCTGCTGGAGCGATGCAGCATTGTAGAGCATCCTGGAACTCGGCCGCTGCTGGTCGCCTAAGTTGATCAAGATCTCAGACATTTACATTTCACTGAACACTACTTGCCATCCACCTTACACCCACTCACGGCCTGACCGAGCCATGGTGCGAAGTTAGCTTCTGATACTAGTACGGACTATGTGTTTCTAGCATTCTCCCATATAGTTTATTATGATAGGATATTCTCCCATGTAGCCAATCGGGCCCGACCTGCGTCTGCCCGTCGAAGAAGCTGCTATGGGCCCCAGCCATGACAACATTTGCATGGGCAGCTGTAGGCCGTAACACCTGGTGTTGCAATTACTTGTTCATTGGCGGCGGTAGTCACTTACCATCAGGTAAGTCTTATGCTCGTTTTAGGGGCAAATTAAATAATTTCTATATTAAAAAAATTAAGTTAAAATTTAATATTAAGTTTAAGTAAAAAAAATGTATTATATTAAGGCATGTTATTGCAAGTGATTATATAAGATATCTTCGCAAATGTCAGTGCTTTTTGATAATCAGTTAGCGCAGTAAATAAAGAAAATACAATGGCATAATATGGGGATATTATTATAAGATGCCTAGTAACAAGTAATAAATGTTAAATTTAACGTATTTTTGAAGCTGTTATCACTTTAATATACATTTTTAATACTAATAAAACACCTTTAACCCTAGATACATAACGTTCTTTGATACCCCTGACAGCATAACGTGAGGTCGATGGAATAATGTTTCTACACCAGTCTAATAAATGAAATAAAAAGAACTATTAAATTGTATTATTGCGTAATTGTATATATTGTATATTACTTCAAAACAAACCAAAAATGAAGTTCTTTGAAATAATGAATCTTAAAACGAGTATTTCCTTTCCTTTTTTTTTTTATAGGAGAGGGGGCAAACGAGCATGCGGCTCACCTGATGGTAAGTGACTACCGCCGCCCATGAACAACCGCAACACCAGGGGAATTGCAGATGCGTTGCCGGCCTTTTAAAAAGGAGTAGGCTCTTTTCTTGAAGGTCCCTAAGTCGTATCGGTCCGGAAAAATCGCTGGTGGTAAACTATTCCACAAAGAAGTTGTGCGAGGAAGAAAACATCTTCTAAATCGCACAGTGGTGGACCGCCAATCATCCAGATGGTGTGGATGGTATCGGGAGTTCTGCCGCGATGTGCGTTCGTGAAATTTGGCGGCTGGGATTAATCCGAACAATTCCTCAGAGCACTCCCCATGGTAAATGCGAAAGAAAATGCTAAGAGATGCAACATCTCTTCGCAGTGCCAATGAGTCGAGCTGATCGGAAAGGACTCGGTCGTCGACGATTCGAGCCGCTCTGCGCTGGATGCGGTCAAGTGGAAGAAGCTGGCACTGAGGAGCCCCAGCCCAGAGATGGGAACAGTATTCCATGTGAGGCCGAACCTGCGCCTTGTAAAGTTGCAGGCGTTGAGCCGGCATGAAATACTGTCCCGCTCTGCTGAGCACACCAAGCTTTTTAGAGGCCAATTTGGCCTTCTCTTCCAAGTGACCACGAAACTGCACGCTACTCGATATGTTGACGCCGAGGATTCCGATACTGGCTGAGGCAACAAGGGGAGTACCTTGAAACTGAGGAGATACGACAAAGGGGTTCTTTTTAGCGGTAAACGCGCAAACTTGTGTCTTCTGAGGATTAAACTGGACTAGATTTAGTCGCCCCCAATCCGAGACTTTGTCCAGCAAAGACTCGACTTCAGACACAAGTTTGTTCCGGTATTCCTTTGGGTATTAATCACGTACACGTTAATCACAAATAAAATAAATATATAAAAATGAATAAAAAGAAGACATAATAAAATCAAAATATTAACATATCAGTCCCAAAATAGGAACTACATACAGTCTAAACAAGTCGAAACTTTATACTCTCCACAGACAGGTTTGTTACATTTTTTGCACTCTGCCTGCATCTTACTTCTTAGTTTCCACGGATAGAAGTATTTCCTTCTTTTTGTAGCAGGTTCATCATCACGTAGTAAGTTCACGGCAGGATAATTCGGTAACATACTTTGTATATTTTCGAATAATTTGCTTGGCGAATGGCTTGCTAAGTCAGTGCTCAACTGTTTCATTAATGTGCGTCTATTTAGGGGTTATTCCTTTTTGGAAAGAATTTTATAGTAATAAATGACGTAGCTGTTGACAAAAGTCATATTCATCATGCCGTAGAATAACGCCATAAGCCATCTATTTGTCTTCCTACTGCATGTCATCTGCGAGCACATTAGGTCGAACGAACCCCTTTATTTGAGTGTAGAATTCAATCATATCTGATTTTCCAAAGCTAGATTTAATGACACTTCATATCCAAAATAAATCATCTTCGTCACGTTGCACGTCATCTTCACTCAAGTTATCTTCTTCTTCAACTACAGGCATCGACAGTTTCTGATTCTTGCTCCAAAAGTTCTTCAACCTGAAACTCTTGCAACGCCCGAGATGAAGTCATTATGCAGTAGGTTTAGCTGGATGATCAACTTTAAAACCATAAACAAATACATATTATCAAAATTAACTAAAACAATCGAAAAAACATTCGGCTAGTTAAGTTCAAAATGTTACAAATCACTTAACGTGGTGTCATTTTGACTCATGATTGCACTAAATCTACATATATACAATGCTTACCAGAAACACACGTGTACCATATAGGTCATCTGGCCGCGTTCTTAGTTGGCTCGGGCAGATTACGTGATAAATAAAATGGTTGGAACCATATAGATGAAAACCTTTCGCGCGTGAGTCGTTTTGACTCACGTTATGTATCTAGGGTTAAACATGAAACGGAAATCTGTACATAATGAACTAAATATGTATTTGTGTGTGTGGATTTCGATATCAATACGCTAATATTTTCATTAAATAACGAAATATTAATTTAAAGAAAGCAATTTTGAAAAGCGTTAACTCTGCTCTAGCGCTCTGCGTGATTAACGCCTGTAGTTTAAAACTAATACGTTCAACAGAGAGTTTTTTTAAATATTATTCTAAGCCAGTGCTTAACTACAATCCCACCTGATTGTAAGTGGTAATATAGCCTAAAATGGTGAAGCGCACTGACTTAACAAACGCCTATTCAGTTTTGCCTTGAAGACAACCACATTTTAATTGGATGGAAATAGAAACAGCAATAGATTTTTATATATCAGGTTGACTGTGTTCTCGTTTGTCACCCTATCCTATAAAAAAGTTGAATAAAAACAAAATAAAAATGATAACTAACAACATTATATTTTTTTTTTATAAGAGAGGGGGCAAACGAGCATGCGGCTCACCTGATGTTAAGTGACTACCGCCGCCCATGAACAACCGCAACACCAGGGGAATTGCAGATGCGTTGCCGGCCTTTTAAAAAGGAGTAGGCTCTTTTCTTGAAGGTCCCTAAGTCGTATCGGTCCGGAAAAATCGCTGGTGGTAAATTATTCCACAAGGAAGTTGTGCGAGGAAGAAAACATCTTCTAAATCGCACAGTGGTGGACCGCCAATCATCCAGATGGTGTGGATGGTATCGGGAGTTCTGCCGCGATGTGCGTTCGTGAAATTTGGCGGCTGGGATTAATCCGAACAATTCCTCTGAGCACTCCCCATGGTAAATGCGAAAGAAAATGCTAAGAGATGCAACATCTCTTCGCAGTGCCAATGAGTCGAGCCGATCGGAAAGGACTCGGTCGTCGACGATTCGAGCCGCTCTGCGCTGGATGCGGTCAAGTGGAAGAAGCTGGCACCTGCGCCTTGTAAAGTTGCAGGCGTTGAGCCGGCATGAAATACTGTCCCGCTCTGCTGAGCACACCAAGCTTTTTAGAGGCCAATTTGGCCTTCTCTTCCAAGTGACCACGAAACTGCACGCTACTCGATATGTCGACGCCGAGGATTCCGATACTGGCTGAGGCAACAAGGGGAGTACCTTGAAACTGAGGAGATACGACAAAGGGGTTCTTTTTAGCGGTAAACGCGAAAACTTGTGTCTTCTGAGGATTAAACTGGACTAGATTTAGTCGCTCCCAATCCGAGACTTTGTCCAGCAAAGACTCGACTTCAGACACAAGTTTGTTCCGGTACTCGGTGACGTTTTCCCGAGGAATATTGGCACGGCCGGTGTATAGAGCATCACCAGTGCTGTCATCTGCATAGCAATGAATGCTACCAGCTTGCAACATATCATTGATATGCAGAAGAAACAGCGATGGTGATAGCACACAGCCTTGTGGAACACCAGCGTTAATAGGCTTGTAGTCAGAGCATGCACCGTCTACAACGACCTTGATGCTCCGATCTGCAAGAAAGCTGGTGATCCAATTGCATAATTTCTCGGGAAGCCCATAGGAAGGGAGCTTCGAAAGAAGCGCTTTGTGCCAAACCCGATCGAGGGCCTTCGCAATGTCCAAACTAACGGCCAATGCCTCCCCCTTGGACTCTACTGCCAACGCCCATCTATGAGTTAAGTAGACCAGAAGATCACCAGCTGATCGACCCCGACGAAAACCGTACTGGCGGTCACTAATCAGCTGGTGATCCTCAAGGTACCGCATGAGGTGGCAGTTTACAACGGATTCCATTATTTTGGAGAACAAGGGGGTGATGGCGATAGGCCTGTAGTTGGACGGATCTGAGCGGTCGCCTTTTTTAGGGTTCGGGTGGACAAAAGCTCTCTTCCATGATTTCGGGACTACGCCTAGGGAGTAGGAGTACCGGAAAAGACGCGTTAGAACCGGTGCCAACTCCGGAGCACACGTCCTCAGCACAATTGGGGGATTCCGTCAGGCCCACTCGACTTGTGGATGTCAAGGGAGAGGAGTGCTCTGCGAACCGAGCGCTGTGAGAATCGCACATCCGGCATGGAGCACTCACACCGCGGGATGGTCGGCGGTGTGTTCCCCTCGTCATCAAGAGTCGAGTTGGACGCAAAAAGGGAGCCTAAAAGGTCGGCCTTCTCTTTTGCGTCGTGGGCCAGTGAGTCGTCTTCCCTGTGCAGAGATGGTAGTGATGGCTTACAGAAATTCCCTTGGACAGCCTTGGCGAGAGACCAGAATGCACGGGTTCCCGAAGGAAGGCGAACTAGTTTCTCGCCAATTCTGCCTATGTGCCCTGACTTTGCCTTGGCAATAACTCTTTTGAAGGACCTGGAGGCAAAGTTATACTTCTTTTTGAGTGTGCTGGTGTTTACATCCCGAGTCACCGAAGCCGCAGCCCAGGCTTGATAACACTCCTGCTTACTGCGTAATGCAGTCTTACAGGAGCGACCAAACCAAGGCTGAGATCTGCCTCCGATGGGTACCACAGATGATGGAATAAATAGTTCCATTCCCTGTAGCACTACATCAGTGACAGAGTCAGCAACAGCGCAGGGATCATCCGGCGAGAAGCAAACCCGCCCCCATGGGTAGGAAGCAAAGAAAGACCGCATTCCGTCCCAATCCGCCGACCTGTAATGCCAAACACGGCGGCAACCTGCAGAACGCAACCGCGAGGGGAGCGTGAGTGGCACCACACTCCGGATCAGACAATGGTCCGAAGAGCCAAGAGGGGCATCGACGGAAACCTGATATCCGTCCGGATGAGAGGTCAGCAGAAGGTCCAACAGGGAAGGTGTATGATCCTCAACATCTGGAATCCGCGTAGGCGATGTAACCAGTTGTGTCAGACCATATGCCAAGGCAAAGTCATAAACAGATCTTCCCACATGATCGGTTAAACGTGAACCAAGCCATTCGGCGTGGTGGGCGTTAAAATCGCCAAGGATCACGATCTCTGCGGATGGGACCTGTTGTAGCAAGGAATCTGTAGCCATTTGGACGTGGTCGATGAGTCGGTCTGTTTCGGCATTACCGCTATGGGACCTATAGAGGCACCCGTAGACGCGCGGATGGTCGTCGCTGTCTACGCGTAGCCAAAGGATGGACAGGTCCGAACCTTCAAGACTGCCGAGGCGTCGAGAACAGATGCCCTCTCTGACATACACGCAAACTCCAGCCCGAGGCACAATGGAGTGCTCCAATTTGTACCCCGGGTAGGAGAGATACGAAGTATCAGCCGGAGAGGACACCTGCGTCTCGGTCAGAAAGAGCAAGGCCGGCTTCGCCGTCTCAAGATGGTAGTGGACGGCGTTTAGGTTCGAGTGAAGTCCCCTGATGTTGCAGAAATTCACGGATAGCGTGGCAGGGGTCGCCTTAGTCTTGTTGCTCAGTTTGCCCCGAGCAGTTATTGTGTTGAGCGGAATTTTGCTCCCCCCCCCCCCCCCAGAATACGCGGGGCAGCCTGAGCACCCACGCTCAGGAGTGGAATAGCATGGTCGTGGATGCTCAGCGAGGGATTCTCCAGGGGTACTGGTACCCTCCTGGGGTAGTTTATGACGTAATTCCGCTACCATGTTGATGGGGGGGGGGGGGGGGAGAATTGGGCATCCGGTCACCTGCACTCACCAGACGAAACGCGGAAGCAGAGCTTCCACTTCACGCCGGTATTCTGTGAGGTCGTGGTACTAACCCGGCTCAAGCCGGCCCATACGTGCAACAGCAAAAGCTGCTGCAAGGCTCTACCACCGTTAAATTATATACATTTGACTATTTCACTAATAAATAAACTATATTAGTGAAATAGTATATATATATATATATAGATATGTACATGCATATTCATGCAAATGACTATGAATATATACGTCTGTTTAGCAATACAAATTGCATGGATGAATCATGTAAAAAGCGTTGTCTTTAATAGATGATTACGGACCAACTTTTTAAAAACAAACGTATTGGGTGCTTTTCTGGTATCATCGAGCAAGGAGTCCCAAAGACGTTGTCGTGAAGCGACAATTAAGAACAAAAAAGAAATCTAACCTAACAGCAACAAAACAACAAAAATAGAACAAAAACAAATAATATATTTAAAATTTAAGAGATATTTACAATTTTATATAACAAAATGGAGTATGAAGATGAGGATGGATGTCGTGATTTACAATTATTTAAAAAAAAAGATAAAAAAAAGGATTAGTGTTGAAGTTGAGCCCGAAGATCCAAGGTGTACAGTAAGTGCTCTCAGCGCCTGGAACGAGCACGCACAGCGTAGGTGAAGGTGTGGGCGCCTCTAGGCGACGACTTCGGGTGAATGCGGAGGTTTGCAAGATCCGGCGACTTCAGGCAAGACAGGGGCTTGCAGGATCTTCAGCGACTTCAGGCAGGACAGAGGCCTGCAGGATCCGGCGACTTCAGGCGGGACAGAGGCTTGCAGGATCCGGCGACTTCAGGCAGAGCAGAGGCGTGCAGGATTCGGCGACTTCAGGCAGAGCAGAGGCTTGTAGGATCCAGCGGCTTCAGGCGGGACAGAGGCTTGCAGGATCCCGGGGCAGTGCGGCCCCGGATAAGGCCTTTAGGAGATGCTTCGAATTTGAGAACTGAAGCGAGACTGACTTTCTTGACCGATTGTTCGGCTTTTATACCTTTTTAGAGAGAACGGAAAAATTATTTAAATTAAACGCAAATTTTTTGTAAATGGCCAAGAGGAAAGAGTATTTATGTGGAATTATCGAAGTAGAAACAACAGACCGGTAGCGAATTTGAATATAATTGTCATGACAACCAGATAAACAACGATGTCAAAACATGTCAAATTTTGGTTTTAGGCTCGTAATAGAAAAACGGCAAGATTTAAGTGAAAAATGAGATATTATTGATATAGGAAAAAAGGTAGCGCACCTGCGCGCACAAAGCCCGAAATTGCAGAGTTACGGAAAACTAAATAAAAGATCGAAAAAGGTAGACTCCATTGACACCAATTTAAAAGTGCTGATAGTGTGAAAATACGAAGTGAAAATGATTTGTTATTGTGTTCTTATGGTTTAAAATCGTTACAAGATCCTATGAAATAAAGGTGATGTAAAATATCCAGTTTTGAGGTGAATGCAAAAAATCGAAACAGAATGGAAAAGTGAATTTAAAATAATGTAAAATGATATGTAAGTAGCATAACACTACAACGTGTAGCCATTTCGTTGTTAGCAGACGAACATAGAACCCTATGATGAGATGAGGAGATATAATGAAATTTACTCTTAAGAAGGCAAGAATGGGTCATTTAATATGGATAAAAGAATTGCGCCTCTGCCGGATTGTAAGCTAATTAAGTTTAGATCTATATTGCGAAATATGGTCATACTTACGAAGCCTGAAAATACAATTTATACAGTTACTAAGAAGGCGTCAAAAAAATAGGAGAAAGAATACAGCCTTGCGGCACACCAGTTTCCACATCAGCCCAATTTGAGGTTATTTGCCCCACACAGACTGTTGTCGACTGCGAAGATGAGATGCAAACTATTTCAATGCAGTAGGGTCACAATTTAGATGAGACAGTACGGATTTTTTTTCTTTTTTTTTTATAGGATAAGGGTGACAAACGAGCACACAGTCCACCTGATGGTAAGTGGTTGCTGCGGCCCATAGACATCTACATCTATCCTCTATTACAAATCAAAATGTAGATGCGTTGTCACCCGTGAGGACTAAGATGGAATGCCTCATTTCCAGTAAAAAGGGCCTCCGGCCACCTGCACTCACCAAGCGACACGCAGAGGCAAACCTCTACTTCACGCTGGTTTTCTGTGAGGTCGTGGTACCACCCCGGTTCGAGCCGGCCCATCCGTGCGACAGCAAAAGCTGCCGCATGGCTCTACCACTGTTAAAAATGATCAACTGTATTGAAAGCATTTGGGAAATAAACTAGTACCAGTATTGTAACGTTTCTTTCTTCCATACCTTGTCTAATATCGTCTATGACGTTAATTAAAGCAGTAGTGTTACTATGAACAGGGCCAACCCAGACTGATATATACTCAGTAGGTTATATTTCGAAATAAAAGTAGAAGTTTGCTTGTAATCACAGGATTCTAAAATTTTGAAAAGAAAGGTTAGAATAGATATTTGGCGAAAATGATTGGGAAGAATGGGGTTAAGAGCTTTCGGAAGGTGCTTTTTAAAAGCCCTTTTGCAAAGATGAGGGTACTGACTTGAATCAAAGGAAAAAGTTATAATATGGGAAATCGCCGAAAAAAGATGCTCCAGTATAAATACTACCATGTGTCTACTAATCTCATGATAATTCACCGTCTTGAAATAAATTGCCAAAATAGACGTTTTAACATCATCATCATGTTATGAACTTGCACAGAAGCAATGGAAGCCATAGTTTGTGAGCGAATGTACCTTCCATTGCTTTTGCAGAAAATTTCATCAAGTGATAGAGAAGGACCACAATCCAGTGTAGTTGGCCTGCAAAGACCAAAAGACTTAGGAAATTTCTCACACTTCGGCGGGAGAAGAGTTATTATTACAATTATGGAAATATCGGCGTTTTACTCCTCATACCATGTGCTTGCAAATTTTATTCCTGGCTGATTTAAAAGACAAAAAAAATTTCTTCAGTAAGTTCTCTCTTGAAACGAACGAAAGCCCAATTTCTTTTAAACATTGCCAACCTTACGCCCTCTGTCATCTTTGGGGCTGGGTGACGCTTAAATCTAACCTTATGAACTGGAGCATGAGTATCATAAATATTTTATCGTCAACAGTAGGTGCTGAAAGAAATGAGACTAGATCGAGATTAAGATTTTCAATGTCTGTTTTAGAAAAAAACTGCGCAGATGCAGTACAAAAGGTGAACACCTTAACCTTTACACCACCTCTGGCTACACCTCCCCAACCTTTTCCAACCCGATCATTCGTAACAAGTAGGGGATATAAAGTCGACGGTTAAGAAGGCTTTATCTAACTTTCCGACACTAAAATGGTATGAATATGCTCGGGCGAAAATGAAGCTTCAAGTTCGGTATAGTGGCGGGATATTTATATGACATTTGACTTTTATAATAAAATTATATTATAGAACGTTAAATACTAGTAACGAACCTGTTTCTTAAAATTTATATCACGCAACTGATTTCGAATTTTTGAATATTTGAAATATTGACCATACACTGATTATTGTCTGATACCATCACATATTTAAGTATAATTATGAAGGTAAGAATTATTTCAAAGATAAACTTTCTGTGTATCGATAAACCTAGAATGAAATGCTTATAATATTCCTTTGAATATCAGAAACTATATTCACGCACGCTCTGCACACACGAATTCTGAATAAATAAAACATGAATTGGTCTCTTTGAGGATTTGAAATGCTTACACTAACATTCTGTATTTTCTCTTATGCAAGTAAATGAAGATATATTTTTCAAAATCAACTATTCACAACGTGTAAAATGTTTTACAAGTTTAGAAAATGAATTTTTAACCAGAAGCTTATAATTTCCTCGTGACCGATTTTTTTAAAACCATTATGATGTATGAAAAACAAAAAATGCAAAAAATAGATAATCTTAAAGTTAGGTTAGCTAAAACTTACACAAAAAGTTTTGAACAAATCTATGACAATGGATAGTAAAATTACTGTTGATATTACTGTACTGCCCGAAGAAAACTTTAAAAAATGTTAAAAGTACAATGATTTTTAAGATCTCTTGTAAAATTGAAAAGTTTCATTGGAAAATAAAGAAATAAAATTCTTTCTTATGATCAGCTGGCAAAATAATAAAAACGAGATTTAATGAAAGCAAATAGCGTGACCTTCACAAATCGACACTATAGACCAACCTCACTGTTTCAAGTTTGAGGTGTGCACTTATAATATTTACTAACATAATTTAATTTAATTATTATCATTTAAAATGGATTGATAATTTTGTTCTTAAAAATAGTAAAAAAAAAAAAACAAGGGAAACCATAACCACTGGTAGAATTTGACGTTCATAAGAGCTTTTCACAAAACTGAACTGAATGTTATAATTTTCACTCTCGACCTTTATTTAGATATTTAACTCAAACAAATTTCGAATAATCGAAAGCTAAAAAACTGTACAAGACATAGTACTCAACAATCACAATTGTACGTACAAATACAAACACACTCACCCGTCCTAATATAGTTGGCTAGGATTAGAATATATTTAAGAGACTTAGACACAAGCACAAACGATTTGTTTTTCTACAAATGTTGGCTCTGGCTGATATACGCCACACACAGAACCAATTATTATTTGTAATTAATAAACAAAAGTTAAAACAAAAAATCTTAATATTTCCCCGGTCGAGGTCGGCTCGACGATGCCGCAGTCATAATACTCCTTTTCGTCCCGTCGAGCGTCGTAAGAGTTGACACCATCTTGTATATTCTAAAAGTAAATATCCAGTAAGTAGGCAAAGTCAAATGTGCAAGGCGTCTGGCACTATAACGTCAATTCTCATAACAAACAAAAAATTTGTATGAACAAAGAAAAATCTTTACTAGCAGTGAGAGATTAATTACCGTCAATGGGCTATTTATATAAGTAATTGTAGAATACATCATATTAGCAATATAATAAATTTCTTTATCTAGATTATCAAAATGAATTATGACAATGCTCATAAATATTTATTCTAGGTTTATAGACGTCACAAACTAACTCGGATTAGTATCACGGAGGGATTTCCCAATGGTCTAGCAATCAAATTGCTTCATATCGGTAACGCATAATCTAAGAGTTGTTTTAAGATCCTACTGGGAAATAAAACTAGCCGTTCTCTGATTGGCTGAAACTATTCAGTTTGTTTTTATTGTAAATCTTAAGGAAATTATTCCGTTTCCCTACAATCGATAATCAATAAAAAAAATTATGTTCAAATCCTTGTGAATAACTTGTGAGCTGAAGGGTATGTTCGTGTGTGTAACCAACCTGAGCTTAATTCCGCCTCGACACCAAATAAATTGTTAATAGTAATATTAACTGTTACTACACGTTACGGAAACGTGCATGTCTAATTGATTGCAAATTTTTTAAGTATATTCGAGGAAATCGCGGACCCCTACTCTATGTGCAGCAGTGGGACATATTTAGATTATAACTGTATTCATGTGTTATGTCGTGTATCTGTGTATAAATGTACATATATCCAGCCGTAGTAGCTCAGGGGCTAAACGCCCGCTGCAAATTTCACAATACGTGACCTGTGTCCCCGCTGAAACAATGAAATTGTTAGGTGCAATTTTAAGCGATTTACCACGTGTTGATGAGGAAACTAATCTCCGCCAATATACATTGAGGTAACGCTATGGATTTCCTTGCTCCACAAAACCCACTCAGTAATAAGAGAAGACTTGTTCCCAGAAGTAGAACGTACATAGACTGTACATGTAACTCAACATTTATTTCATCTTCTGTACTCATTTCACCCATCACTGGGAGTATATGGTGGTAGCTTTATAGAGTCCATCACCTCATTTCATTCCGTAAGTGTAGTAAGAGACTACTATGAGAAACGCCAGAAATATCTTAAGGCTTTCGATTGATGGCAGTATTACTATCTCGATTATGAGGTAGAGCCACGTTTCAGCTTTATACCTTTTAAGCTTTGTAGCTTTCAAATTCCACCTTAATGCTGCTGTTTCATATAGAAAACCACTTTCTACTGGTAAGGAGCCATTTTATGTTATATTTCAATGGCGACAAGGTATCTACAATCTTAATATAATTTAGATTTAATATAAGTGTCTATGGATCCGAATATTCAAATACCTTCAAGTGGACTACGTGTTCATTTGTCACGCTTGTTCTATAAAGAAAAATTTAAAATGCTCAGACCAGCGACGCGCAGAATGGTAAAAGGCGCGAGACGTATTACGTTAAGTAACTTGGTAAGACGCCTGCGAAACGGTGCGATTAAGACAAAGCCTTCCTATAACGGGAAAAGTCCTACATCCACATCTTATAAGATTGACAAAAGAGGAAGATACAATAATATCAGAAAAATCAAACCAGTCTTATACTCGTAGGCTTTACAATAATGCGGATTGATGGCGTAATGTAATAGCTAAATATAGCACAGCAGTTTTGCCATAGTGATGACTTTACCATGAGCGTTGAAGATTTTATTTTATTTTAAATTATTGAAAAGTTACACACAATGAAATATATATAACCCAATATATAACCCAATTCTAAATTTGTTATACAAATAGCAGATACACGTATTTATAGGTGTATACAACATTTTAAGATCACGATAAACCAAAAAGTATCAAAATAAAATAAAAAAGACATAACATTGTATAATTACAGGTTTTGTAGAAATTAAAAAATACATTAAGCTTATTTATAGTAAGAACAATAACTATGAGTTGTTAAATACTAAAGCGATGTCGTGCGGCTAAGAGGAAAAGAACAAAATAAAATAATTTGCCATATTGACGACAACTTGTGCACTTTGTAAATTGTATGTTGCAGACACAGAATTTAAAAAAATCCCATTATTTTTGTGTAAAAATAATGAATACAATTTTTAATGCAACGGCTATTATAGAGTGGTCAAAACTGGTTTGTTTCCTGAAAGTATGGCTCCTTGCTTTGACTAGAAATGACAATTAAACAGTGGAGTCGGCGACTTCTGTAACATAACACTACATAATATCCAGTAACCTAATATCAAAAGGTAAGTTGGGACAATACATGATCAACTTGTGTTGTAAAATAATGGCTACTTGCATATAGTCTTAGTCATGACAGCTTGTATCGAAAGCTTAGTCAACACAATTCGTGATCAATGTTTTGTAAAATTATGGCTACTTACAAATAATATTATGTTTACGAGTAATCTTATATCAAAAGCGTAGTCAGGTTAAATTTGGGATCAACAGGATGTTATAATATTACGGCTACATCCAGACTGTATCTAGTTATGCATTCTGGAAGTAGCCGTAATATCATAACAACCGTTGTGGGACTGGCTTTGGCCTGTATGGCCTTTTGCCGTATCGGAAGCGACCCTGCGCCCTCTTTCCCTAAGGGGTTAGGCAAAGGGGGCGCAGGCCCGCTCCGTCGCCGCAAGGTCGTTTTATATCCGTTGCAAAAAAAGTTGAGTAGTGGGGCGGTGGGTGAAATTGAGTGGCGCACCGGATGGCGTGATCAGTGCACGGGTTGTTTACAATATTTGCTGTACTACGCTGTTGTCACGGTCATGCTGACATGCGGACGTCCTCGTACGCAGCGACAAAATCACTATGGTTCTGAAACAATAAACATGGCTCGATTATCCCGACAAAAATCATAAATTTTTATACATTCTGCAATATGTTCTGGTCTGGTCTATAATGATGAAAGAGTTTCCGTGCCAACCTCGGCACATCCCGAAGAGGAGGTGGGAGAAATGTATGAGGATATCTCTAAAGCCATGCATTCCTCCAAAACACAATATGCGGTGTTAATGGGAAATTTCAACCCAAAGCTAGGTTCATGAGAGAACGGCAAGCTGAGTGTAGGTTAATTTGGAATAGGGCAAGGAACGCAAGGGGCCAGCAGCTGGCCGACTTCATAGAGATAGAGGAATTCTTTATGATGAACTTTTTCTTCCAGTAGGGGCCCCACAGGAAGTGGACCTGGTTGGTCCCCGATGGCTCGACAAACAATAAGATTGACTTCATTATGACGATTAGGCGGCAGCTATTCAGTGATGTCTCAGTGATCCCGAGGGTGAAAACTAGTAGCAATCACCGAATGGTTCGAGTCACAATGCACTTAAACGTTAAGTTGAAGCGGTCTACTCTAACGAAATCAACGCTCCGTCCCCCTCGTGTCCTAATCCAAAGTCCTGAAACCTTTCAGTTCGAGCTACGAAACCGTTTTCAGTGCCTAGAAGATTGCAATGCAGTGGACGATATAATTGAAAAGCTCGTAGAAACTGTCCATGCGGTCGGAGCTAAGTTTTGCGAGACCCACCGCAGAAGAACACAAAAACTCTCCGATCACAATCTTTATCTCATAGCTGTTAGACAGGAAATGAAATTGCAGTCTTCAGTACATTTGATAGCATACAGGCAACTGAACAGCGCATGCGGTGGGACTTACGCGGCTTTAATACTGTTAGTATTGAAGAAGCAAACGAACGCAACCAGGGCTCCAAAGTCTTTGCTAGAGATCTGTCTGCCAGAAAGTGCCAACTGTCAAAGCTGAAGACCGAATGTGGCAGCATCGTTTCCGAAACACCTGAGATTATGAGTGAGATTGAGAGGTTCTATGGGCAGCTGTACACGTCATCGTTGAAGCCACACGCAAGTGTGAGTAACAATCCAAGAGCAAGTCTTATTCGACCCTATTCCGATCATATCCCGGACGTCAGTCTGAGCGAGATTAAAATGGCTCTCCAACACCTTAAATACGGCAAGGCCTTAAGCGAGGATGGAATTACAGCAGAGCTTCTGAAAACGGGTGGAAAACCGGTACTTAAAGTCTTTCAGAAGCTCTTTAATTACGTCCCCCATGGTGGCATTACACCGGAGGCGTGGAGCAGAAGTGCGGTGGTCTTGTTCTTCAAGAAAAGCGACAACGCTCTCTTGAAGAACTACAGACAGATTTCCCTTCTGAGCCGCGACTACGTGCTGTTTTCGAGAGTCATTACGAATCGTCTCGCACGCAAATTCGATGACTTCCAGCCTCCCGAACAAGCCAGTTTCCGAAAAGGTTTTAGCTCCATATACCATTTACATACCCTTCGGCAAATGTACAAAAAACCGAAAAGTACAGTTTGATACTATATCTTGTGTATGTGGACTATGAGAAAGCCTTTGATTCCGTCGAAATTTACGCGGTACTGCAGTCCTTTCAGCGGTGCCAAATTCACTGTTGGTACAGTAGCGCTATGAGTACAGATCCAGAGTACGAATCCTATCAAACTGCTGAGAGGTGTAAGACAGGGTGACGTTATACCCTCAAAACTCTTCACCACTGCATTTTAAGACGTTTTCAAGCTTCTGGTCTAGAAAGTATATGATATTATCATCAATGGCGAGTACATCACTCAACCTCGATATTCCGACGATATAGTATTTATGACAGAATTCCTGGAGGACCTAAGCACTATGCTCAATGACCTCAATAGTGCCTCCCAACGGATAGGTCTTAAGATGAACATGGACAAAACAAAGATTATGTATTAAGTCCATGGCACACCTATGCCAGTAGTTGTTGGGAGCACTAAGCTCGAAGTTGTTGACGAGTACGTTGACCTGGAATGAATAATCTGACTAGGTAGTTCCGACATTTACCAAGAGGTTAATCGACTAATTCAACTCGGCTGGGCGGCGTTTGGGAAATTACGACACATTTCGTCTGGTATACCTCAAAATTTGAAAATGAAATTGTGAGAACAACAACCAATGCGTTTTGTCAGTAATGACTTATGGATCTGAGACATGGTCCTACACTGCTGGTCGTATGAGGAAGCTCAAGGTCGGTTAGCTAGCTATGGAGAGGGCTATGCTTGGGATTGCTCTGCGTGATAAACTCAGAAATGAGGATATCCGCAGTAGTACCAGAGTGACCGACAGAGCCTAACGGATTAACAATGGCTCGGCCATATAGCTCGAAGAACCGACAACCGATGGGGAAAAAGGTTCTCGAGTGGCAGCTTCATACCGGTAGGTGAAGTATAGCGACCTCCCACTAGATGGAGTGACGACCTGGTAAGACATGCAGGAAGTCGATGGATGCAGGTGGCTCAGGACCGTACTTTGTGGCATTCTTTGTGGGAGTCCTATGGTCGGCAGTGGACTTATGAAAGTCTATAATGATGACGATGATGATCCATTAATATTCCTTTACAATACGATTACCTTTGAGTATATGCAATTTTAATATAATTTTGTTCTGTAATTAGGATATAAAACGAAAAAGTATTAAAAATCGACGCCGTTTCGGATTTTTTTCGATCGAGCAAAGTACAATGTATCCTGTTTTGAACCTTTAATAACACTTAATAAAGGCATATTTTTTTCTGAACGAAAATTACTGATTGGACTATGTAAAGTTTATTTTAAAAGAGCTAATAATGAGATAGCCTGCCGTTAATATGACGCTGTTTTAGCCGTTTTCAAATAAAGGAATAGGTTCTTAATTCGACTGTTTTTTTGTGTGTGTTTTACGTCGTATCTTAATCAATTGTGGACGGATTTTACTGAAGAGAAATGAAATTTTCAATGTTCTACTATTTAGACAACATTTAAGCTTCTACACAAGGGGTGAAAAAAAATAGTTTTTCATAAAAATTAAAAGCTTACTTAAATACTAAAGTCAAAAAATAATTTCCACATCGAGACTTTAATAAAGAAAACTATATACTGTCTCAGCACTATGACTTCTGAAGTTATTATGTGGAAAATATTATGTTTTTTACAATTTTGAAATAAACTTTTGCTTTTATTAAAATTTTTTTTTTTATTTGATCGAGAATCTTATCGTTAATCAACGATTTATCTGTTTTAAAATTACTCGACCTCAATGTTAAGTTAGCATTATTCGCAATTGGCAGCAACCTTCTTTAAGTAATGGAATGAATACTTTTTTTAAATCAAATTGATATTGGCTGTGAAATTTCTCAAGTCAATCTTTTATTCTCTCTTGTTATTAGAACAAATTATGAGATTCAGCCTCCTTCAAAACTTATCACTCCTGAACTTTGTTACGGAATTATTTATTTATTTATTTTAGAGACATGGTACCATAAGTTGTTCCATTATAACTTTAAGGATCCTTAATATGTCTTACCGGTATCGGCGTAGAAATAGCACAATAAATAATTCTTAGTTTTTTACAATGTCAGTTTAAAGATAAGATGTCAATTTATTCTAATCTCCGTGTAACTACAGTTTAAAGATACAATATTGATTTCATAATGATTTCTTATATTTACGCGAACACTACACATTGAATAAAACTACTTTTACAGATTTTATCGCGTTTAATTAAGTTATTTTATATTCCCGACGTTTCGGTTGCTGGAAAGCAAATATTGATTTCAGTTAGTTCATCTCATTCCAAAAGCCTCCTTTATCTTCGTTTTTGGTCTCAGTACGTTGGGGAGATATGAAAATCCATCACCCCTTTTAGTGACGGGAAACTGGTGGACACTGGAACTTGGCAAATTGATACAGGTTAAAAAAAAAACAGAAATAGTAATTTTCATAAAGTATACTCATACAAAATTTTATTCACATATTAAATACGTACTTAACGATATTACTTGAGTTTTATTTGATTGTCTAAAATAAAAATAGCACTAACAGAAAATCACAAAAGAAATAACGTTATCATTTCGCTTCTTTTTATGTCTTACGTACAAAAGAAGGAATATTACAGAGGGGAAACGAGCATGGATGACGAGACAATGGCAACAGATAAAGCGTCTTAGATATTATATCTTTTACTTTTTGTCAGTAAAAGCTTGAATAACATTGAAATAACAATCATAAAATTTATTTATGTCGAAATTGATATAGTCTAGCTATAAGATTTTCTTGCAGAGAATGCCTTTGGGCAATAAAATCTGTGTTGGTGTATGTTTTTCTTATGTTTCATATTAATATACTTAAATGTGTAATAATAAAACAGTACAAAATCACACTTGGGAATAAATATTGCGCAATATTTGAGAAACAGAAAAAATTCTGACCTCTATGTTTACATTTACTATAAAAATTGTGATATATATATATATATATATATATATATATATAAATATATATAGTTTGTGTATATACTTCTTTAGACCATGATTCTACGGATTTTAACAACACATTTTAATGTTCCTATCTAATAAACAAATTTTTCATGAATTGGCGACTTAAGAGAATCCAATACTCATATCATTCCGTGGGTGTCGTAAAAGGCGCCAAAGGGTATCTGAAATAGGAAATGGGCAACAGCATTATCCTTATCAACGGTTGCCGTTACAGTCTAAAAAAGTCCACTTCTAAACATAGGCCTCCGCCATATTATATAGACTCACTTTTTTATTTTTTATTATAATTATCAAGACGCTGATTTCTATATCCTGGTTTGCTTTTGCTGTAGTAGATATGTTTACACCGCCACTATAAAGCCGGTTCAGTTCAACTCAGCTCAATAATAAAAATAAAACCAGCCAAGTGCGAGTCGGACTCGCGCACCGAGGGTTCTGAACAAATCCGTAGGCATATAAGTTTAAAATTATTAAAAATATTTTTATTATATGATGTAACTAAGAATTTATGCTTTTTCCAATTTTTCTTTTATCTGTGTTATAACACGTTGCTTCGTACCAAATTTTAAGATTCTGAGTTCACGGGAAGTACCCTGTAGGTTTTGATTCCCTTGCGAATGTCGAAAATTTGCGGCATAAACGACTGTATCTTTTTATTGCGTTGGCTTAGAAGTTTGATTTTTTTCACAGCTCCAAGAGACAGTAGACTTGAGTAATTTCATCTTGATATCTCCACGCGTTCCTGAGAAAAAGGGTCTTGATGGACTGACAGACGGACAATAAAGTGATCCTATAAGGGTTCTGTTTTTTCCTTTTGAGATACGGAACCCTAATAATATGAAAAACTGCTGTTCCTAAACTGTCTGAAGCGTGCAACTGTGGAAAATGAAGCAATTTATGGAGAAGGCCTATGTTCAGATGGGGTGTAATTTATAAAGGAATGGAAGAAAAAACAAATAGTGGTAGCCGTGTGGTGGTGGCGTAAGAGAATCTATTAGCCCATTTCATCCCAGCACTAGAAATTGAAAGAGGCGACATGAAATATGCCAGAAAGATCTAATGGCTATAATGTAATCCAGACTAAATTTTTGATACGGTGGCCAGTCTTAGTGGAGACTATTCATCTGTGCAGAACAGGATTAAAGTTACCGAGTGTAAGCGCAAGCACATGTGAGCTATCTACTCCCTAAATCTCATAGTCTAATAGGAGGGCAAGCCGACATGATCGGAGAAATATTATGCTCAGGATCAACGACTTTACGTGCTTACAAAGGCACGGAGGTGAAACACCGCCAACCTCTTGTCTCCGCGCTGTTACTGAGAATTTTTTTGAAAGAAAAACCCAATAACTGATTTTAGCCTAACCTGGGAATCAAACCCAGGACCTCATGATCAGCAACCTTGTTTACGACCACAAGTCCAACGAGGTACGAGTAGTAGCAATGGCTATATATAGATGACAGTGTAATTACCTCGTTTATTCCAGTGTTAAATACCCTGACCGAATACGAGAGCATCTCAAGCGGGAGTTGCTGATATGATTGCCAATGGTGTTCTCGTTGCAATTATTTAATTTCTCACTACAACAGAAGAGGTGCATTTACAGTAGTGAGTAAAAGTCCAATGGTTTGATGAAGAAGATCATAATTTTACGTCTTCACGTATTTCATATTGCATATTTTATCTCATTAACTATTCGCATAAATTTTTCCTTTTGTAAGATTCTTTTGTAAATTATGATAATCAATACTTCAAATAAATTGGATATTGTGAGCAGATACTCAAACGAAAATTTTGTTTTGAGTGTGCAAATTGAGTTAAACAAACTGGATCAGAATACCTACAATGTCACTCGGTTTGTAGTTTAAGGATTTCTGTTTGTTTTTCATTTGAAAGTTAAGAATAGCCTTCATAGTTAACTGACTACTGCGCACAGGCCCTCTTTTATTTTTCTAAAAGTTAAGAATCAGTATAAAATACGCTACATGCTCCAGCGTAAATTTTTAAAACTGAAACTTGAGTTTTCGTTAGGTTAGGATTCCATCCGTTGTGTGTGCGGAGTGTGCCTTCCTGTAGTATGCATACTGCATCTATTTTGGTGTTTTCTTGCATTTACTTCTAACTGCTTACAGTATCTATATGTATTGTATACCCTTAAGACCGTAGTCCTTAAGGGTGGTAACTTGTTATAGAACACCAACATTGACATTTACTAGTCACACATACGCATTGCGTAGTGTTAGTATACGCAACCTGGATATAAATAAATTACTTCCAGTGCTTTCCACAAGTTAAATATTCATCATACATTCTTCTTCGTAGGATATTTATGAAAATCACAAAAACACGCATTATATGTAGCCATTAGCTTGTCACATAGCGAAGTCCACCGGCCCGTAGTGAATAGCCAGCGGCAAAGGGTGGCGGTCAGTGTACAATTTCTAGGTATTATGTTAACAAAGTTTATGAAGGAATTAAAAATATTATCAGTGTTTTGTGTAAGATGGAAAATGTGGGTATCGAGTATAAAACACGATATTTTATTAAAAAATGATGGTTTATTTAAAATAATTAAACATATTACAACAATCACAGTGGTTTAAACAATTTATATTTTGTGGGCACTAATGAAATGTTACTCATGATCACATACGGTGCTCTGGTATGGTGGATCAAAAAGAATAAAGCCACCATTATAAAGAAGCTTCAGCGTTACCAGAGACTGGCATGTATGTCTGCAGCAGCCTTAGAGGCTATGCTGGAGCTACCGTATCACCTACATATAAACAAGAAGCGCCTTTAGCTGCCATTGGTCTTATAACCGATAGAATTTACACCAAAATTTCAATCGTACAAGTCAAGTATGACAACAACTTTATTTCTTTTGATTGTATCTTATATTTTTTACCAAAAAAATTGTGTTTGATAAGAAATATAAGATACAAGTAAATGAAACTAACCAGCCGGATTAAACCCAAGAGCTTAGAATTCACGGATGGTCCTAAAACAAATGAAGGTGCAGGATCTGGAAATTTCTCGAAAGACCTCAATACTCTACTCGAAGAATATAAATATAGATAAATAATATATAATAAATAAATGTAAATTTTCTTCGTATTTTATTTGTATAAAATTGAAGATAAATCTCTTTGATTATTCTGTTTGTACCTGGCTGGTTTTAATATCAATACATATAGAACATTAAGAAAAATTAAAAGTCAAGAACACTTTCCAGCCATTTTTCAATCGTTTTTCTGTCCATCAAAATAAGTGAATCTAACGAAGAAATTCGATACATGCTGAAGTTTTATTACAACAAAAAGTGAAAATGCGACTCGAGCTGCGGATAAGTTTTTTGACGTTTATTGACCTAATGCAGTATGCAGTAAAAGTAGCAAAAAGTTGGTTCAAGGGTCTTCAATCCGGGAACTTTGATGCCAAATATGGATTAAGTCGATGCCATTTTTGAACAAGTGGACAAGTAATAGGAATATTAGTAGTTACAACATAATCAAGGAATTGAAAATTGACAACAAAACTGTTTTGAACCATTTTAAAAGTCTGGCTATACAAAAAAGTACAATATTTGGGTACCACACGAGCTCACTAAAAGAAACCTAATAAAACGTGTACTCATTTGTGATTCTCTATTGAAACGTAGTGAAACAGAAACATTTTTGAAAAGATTGATCACTAGTGATGAAAAGTGGATCACCTATGACAATAACGCGCAAAAAAGATCATGGATAAACGGTATTCAAGCTCCACAGTCTGTAGCGAAACCCAAATTAAAACGCAATAAGGTACTGGTTATGTGTATGGTGGGATGAGAAGGGCATCGTTTATTATGAGCTTTTACCGCCGGGCAAAGACATTGGGTTGAATCTCTGCCTACAACTAATGAGTCTCAAGCAAGAAATTGAGAAAAAACGGCCGGAATTCATCAACAGAAAAGAAGTGATATTTCATCATGATAACACCAGACCACACTCATTTCTGGCCACTAAAGATAATGATGTGGATGGCGATTAAAGTAGTAATAATAAACCAGACATCAGCAACAAAATAGTTACCTGTTACGAATGTCCTATAGGATATATTTCGTATTTTTGTCATTTAGTCTTAGTGAAATCATCAAAAGACGCATTCGTTTCCTAAATTTCAAAAATATTTTTTAAAGAAAATATGCCCGATTGTGCATTAACATATTTTAAATCCTGATATGTAACAAAAATTGAATGTGATTTCGTTTTATTATCGCAAGTATAATGTATATTTACCCAATAATTTTTAAATTTTATTATTTCTGGTAGATTATTCTAGACCATTTATCATTATTGTAATAAGCGCCCTCTCTTATCCAGTAACGTCAACAAATGAGTTAGTGATTGACAACGTTTACCAATTGATGCTATTGATAAAAAATATTTAAGAAGGTGAAACGATACGATGGTATGGGTACACCAATAAAGAATTCGGGTGGGCCAATATTGGGGCACACAGCTTTTGGTTTTAATGTGAAACGTCTATGTCAGCAAGTACAACCAGTCAATGCAACCTCAAGATAGCCTCCTTTTTAAAATTTTAATATAATTCTACAACACCAGGATAATTTAAAAAGCGTTTCCGGCCTTTTAAAAAGGAGTAATCTCGTTTCTTGAAGATCCCTAAGTCGTATCGGTCCATAAAAGTCGCCGATGGTAAACGACCCTTCTTTTTTTTTTTTTTTTTGCGGATGGAAAATCATCTGATGACGCCTTTCGCTGTGGGTGGAGCGGAAGGGAGTGTCAGACTTTTACTGACTAAAAACCATCCGTGTTCCTTCAGTGCCCTTACGTTCCGGAGCCGCGGTATCTCTTTCGAACAGCCCGCAGCCCCGGCAGGCGTCGGCCCTTGCGGGCCCCTTCACGCTGCTGACAGCTCTTTGAGGCGCGCGTGGAACAAAACGCGCCGTCGACACGGCCTGTCGTCGTTAGACGGACGGACGGCGAGCTACCCATTGCTCGCCGTCCACAGGCCCGCGCCTACGGTGGTCGGGGGCCACGACGTAGCCCCCGACGCCCGGGGCGTCTCCCGCGGCGGCCGGGAAGGAAAGCTGTTGCTCTTTCCTTCTCCCGCTCCGCCACCTCCTTCGCTAGCATCACTGCTTCGCAGAAGGTGGTGACGGCATCCCATTCCGTCTCGCTCCGGACCATGGCTTCGACCAGAGCCGGACGCGAGAGGTCGCCGCCGCCTATCGCCGCTACGAGGACACGGCGGTGCTCCGCCCAAGCAGAGCACACCTCCACGGTGTGCTCCACCGTGTCCTCCGGTCGATCCTCGCAGTGGGAGCACCCGGGCGTTTCCTCCCGCCCGATTCGGTGCAGGAACCTCCCGAACACACCGTGTCCGGTGAGGACCTGCGTCAGGCGGAAGGTGAGGACGCCGTGGCGTCTCTCAAGCCACTCCTCAAAGAGGGGTCTTATCGCCGCTATAGTGGCGTGCCCAGCACGGGGTTGCGACAGTCGCTCTCTCCATGTCGCCATGAGATCATGCCGGAAGTCTGTCCGCTGCGCGACAACTTGCCGCGGCAGCGGGGTTTCCCCCCGGCATAGTGCTGCCGCGCGCCATTCGTGCAGGCGCGCGAGGACTATCGCCTCCAGATCCCACGGCGGCAATCCGGCAAGGAGGCTCGCCGCCTCGCGGGAGATCGTGCGGTAGCCGCGAACCATCTTTACGGCAACCACCCTTTGGGGCGCGTTTAGGTGGTGGACGGCAAGCCGCGCCAAACCACGCGCCCACACCGGGGCCCCGTAAAGGGCCATGGACCTCACGATCCCCGCGTAGAGCCTCCGGCAGGAGGCGTTTGGCCCCCCCAGGTTCGGCAGGAGCCGCCTGAAGGCAGCCCCGGTCCGTTCCAGTTTGGGAGCCAAACGTCGGAAGTGCTCAACGAAGTTCCATCGGCCGTCGAGGACGAGTCCTAGGTACTTCAACGTCGACTTGACGCCGATGGATACCCCTCCTACCATCACTGAGGATCCCGGTGGTGGCCTGTTCCGAGGACCATGGAAGTGCATGGCCTCGGACTTGTGCAGAGCCACCTCGAGACCCAGTTGCCGGATCCTCTCAACGACTATCGCAACCCCGCGTGTCATAGTTTCCGCCGCCGCCTCGTACGACCCCCCTTGTGCCAGTACCAGCGTGTCGTCAGCGTAGCAAACTACGCTGACGCCGGTAGGGAGGTCGGCGCGCAGCACCCAGTCGTAACCGATGTTCCACAGGGGCGGCCCCAGAACCGAACCCTGTGGGACACCGCACGACATCTCTCGCCGGTTCCACTCTCCGTTTCGACCGGGGTAGATGACGGCCCTGTCCGTCAGATAGTCCCCGACTATACGACGGAGATAGGTCGGCACCCGGTGATACCGGAGTGCCTCCCTAATGCAGCTCCAGGGCATGGAGTTGAAGGCGTTGGCGATGTCGAGAGACACCGCCAAGACAACCCCCCCCCTGGCCACTGCATCCCCCGTCGTGAGGGCTCTCACGCGCATGATGGCGTCCACCGTAGAGCGCCTCTTGCGGAAACCAAACTGGTGTTCCGCAAGATCCGGCCCCGTCCCCGCAAGGTGCTCGGCGAGGCGGTTTGCAATTACTCTTTCAAAGAGCTTGCCCACCTCGTCGAGCAGCACCACGGGCCGGTATGCGGACGGAGAGTCCGCAGGGCGCCCCGGCTTCCGAATGAGGACCAGCTTCCCCGTCTTCCAACGAAGCGAGAATTGGCCTCTCTCCAAGCATGCGCTTAGGAGCCCCTCCAGTCGGGGCCCGAGAGCCTCCGAGGCCAGGACCCAGGCTTTGCCAGGCAAGCCATCGGGTCCTGGGGCGGTATTCCTGGCCTTGAGCCTACGTACCGCCACTCTCAGGTCTACCCCGGTCCCTTCCGGGATGTCGTCGTCGTCGTCCTGGTGGTCCGCTTCCGGCACCGCAGGTGGCGGAGCCATAGGCGGGGGCGGATGTTCCCCGCGCGCAGGGAACAGAGCGCTCACCACATCCTCCACGAGCTGAGGCCGGAGACTCTGCGTCAGCGGGGGGGCCCAGGTGCGGAGTTTATCCCGCACGATCTTGTAAGGGCGCCCCCACGAATCTCTATCGAGAGTCTCCAGCATCTCCTCACGGGCCCGATCCCGGGCCCGCAGGACAGCCTCCCGGAGGGCGGTCTTTGCCGCTCTGTATCCCTCGTACAGCTCCGCCTCAATGGCTGCCGCATTCGGTGGACGAATGCGGAGCCTGCGATGCCTGGCGTACAGGTGCCGCGCGGCGACACACGCCTCGCGCAGAGACGTCAGCTCACGCGACCACCAATACACCTGACGCCGGGCGCTTCCTGGCCGGACGCGGGGCATTGCCACGTCACATATCTCGGACATGGCCTCCTGGAACCACCCTGCCTCATCATTGACGTCGGCAGGCCTGTCCGGTGATGACACCCAGGCCTGCACGATCGAGGCTTCCAGGAGGAGCTCCCGGTCCAGCTGCTTCAGCGCCCAACGCGGACCACTCGGGGCCTGTTGGACTGGCGCGCTCGAGGGCTGGGTGGAGACGTCAAACCGGATGTACCGGTGGTCGGAGTAGGTCTCCACCCCCTCCATGACACGCCAGTCAATGGCACGCGGCGACAGAGCGGGGCTAGCGAACGAAATGTTCACCACCGACTCGCCCCGCATCCGCACACACGTGGGGACAGAACCCCGATTTAGGACGACCAGGCCTGTCTCCAGAGCCCAGTCTTCCACCATCCTACCCCGCACATCTGTACGACGAGAACCCCAAGCCAAGTTCTTGGCATTGAAGTCCCCGAGGACAAGTACGGGGAGGGGATTACTTCCGACGACGACTGCTCTCAGCTCTGCAAGAGAGTTGTGAAACTCGGCGAGAGATCGGTTCGAGGAGAAGTACACCCCCACAACGACGAACTCCCCGAACCGTGCTGCTACGCACCCCTGACCCCTCCTGACACCTTCAAGGGTCGGGGTACCGGCGGCGGCTGAAGAAATGATGGCCACTGAGCCGTTAAGGTCCGCCACCCAGTCCTCCCTAGGCCAGACAAAATACGGCTCAGCGACCACAGCGATGTTGATCGACCACTGCGCCATGCTCTGGAGCAACAGATCCTGAGCGCAGGCGCAGTGGTTGATATTCGCCTGGAGGAAGCTTAATGGGGCCGTTATAGGCATTCCATTTCAGCTTCCTCCACGGGGCGCCTCTCTGCGGGCGTCGGTGTCACGGCGGCGGCGGCAGCGATAGTGACAGCGGCGGCGGCGGCGGCGGCAGTCGCGACTGCGGCGGTGGCCACAGAGGCGGTGGCGGCGGAGGGCCCTCCCCTACCCGCGGCCTTGGCCTTGGCGGGTGGCACGCAGGCCTTGCTTCCGGCCCGGTGATCGGCTGGCTTGCCGGTCGCCGCACATGCATCACAGTGCGGCGTGGCGCAGCAGGTCGCCGATATGTGTCCGGGCTGACAGCAGCGGAAGCAAAGGCCACTGCGGTCAACCTCCGAGGCGCATTTCACAGATACGTGGTGCCCCACGAGACAGCGGTAGCACCTCAGAGGTCTGGGCTCCAGCAGCTTAACCTGCGCTGAGACCCAGCCCACCAGAAGCCTTCGGCCCTCCACTATGGTTTTGGCCGCCGTAACAGGGCAGCACACCGTGGCGGCATGCATACCCTGTTGGTCCGGGCGTATGGCGCCTGACCTGACCTGGTCAGTAGTGCACCCCCCGGACCTGGCGACGGCGGCCACTAACTCCTTCTCCGATACCGAGTCGTCCAGACCCATGATGCGCAGGTCTGCGCATCTGACGGGCCTGGACACTCGGGCCTCGTCCGCGTCCAGGGACGCTCTGAGCTTCGCAGCCAGAGCGTCCGCGGTCGCGCCACTGGATTCCCCGGGGATCTCCAGCATACGGGCCCCCGTCTGGGTGACTTTGAGCCGGAAGCCCCCGGTGATCCCGAGCTCCCCGAGATCCACCGCCTCTTCGCCTTCGCGAGCAGATCGCGGTAGGTAACGCCCTTCTTTTCCGCGTCCGGCTGTAGTGTAATCACTACAGCTGCGGTCTTCGGGGCGCGGAGCCTAGCCGCCATCTTGCGCGCCCTGAACTGGCGCTGCCGCTCCTGCTCTTTGGCCTTTTTGGCTGCCTTCTTCCCCTTATTTTTGTCCCCGACCACCTGCCAACCGGCTTCAGCCGTGGGAGGTGTAGGGAGCTGCGGGGGCGGTGGCGGCGGCGGCAGCTGGCTTGCCGCTGGCGCTGGCACATTCGCCGCAGGCACTGGGGCTGGCGCAGCCACCACCTGTGCTGCCGCTTTGCCCTTTTTTGTCTTCGCCTTGCCTCTCTTTCCCGTTGCCGGCTTAGCCGGAGCCGGTTCAGCCGGTACCGGTTTTGCCGGAGCCGGCTTTTCAGGGGGAGGAGGGGCAACTGCAGCCCCGCCCGAAGGCTGGCTGGACGGCCCCGGCCTGGATGCGGCAGCTGTGGCCGCCGCGTACGAGACCGTTGCCGGCCTCGCCGCCGTCTTGTTTGCCCCTAGGGGGGGGCGCAGGACGATGCCCTCCAGCACGGAGAACCGGTGCTGGAAGGCAGCCAGCTCCTGCCGGACCAGGTTCAGAACCTGGTTCTCCACCGGCACGGGCTGGCTTGGGCGCTGCGTCTGGGGCGCCGCGCGAGAGGCAGGCTCACGTAGACTGGCCAGGTCTGCGCGGAGCTTCTCGTTCTCCTTCTGGAGAGTCTCCATGGCGGACGTCAGGCGGGCCACTTCCGCCCGCAGCTCCGCTACCTCGTTTACATTAAGCTCGGCCCCAACAAAGTTGGCCTCCGCAGCCGCCATGATGGAGGCGGAGGCCGCGGGAATGGCCTTTAACTTTGAGGAGGCCTTTTGCTTGTGGGCCACGACCTTGATCGCGGCCTCCACCTCCTTTACGAATCTGGCCTTACGCTCCACCTCGGAGCCGCCAGTCGCATCCGTCTCTTCGCCTAATACCCGAGCCGTATCGCCCGGGTGGCGCCCCTCCTCGGCATGCTTTGCCGCTTGTTCGGCCCTCTGATTGTCAGAGGGCCCCCTCCCCTTGCCTCTCAGCCCGCCCCGCCTGTTGGTGGGGATTTTCCGGGCCGAAGTCTCCTCTTCTCCGGATGACGACCCCTGGTCGCCATCCCGCCTGGACCGCTTGCGGAAGAACTTACTGGTCTCCGCGGTCCCAGGCTCCACGCGTCGGGAGCTCTCTGAGCCTCCCACGCTGCTCGATGCGGCGTCGGACTCTGTCCCCGCATCGTTCCTCCTCTCCTCTACGTTGCCGTTGCCGGCGGTTTTGGTTTTTTGTTGTTTATTTTCCATATTTGTACCCACGAGTATGGGAGTAATTAAATGTCCACCTTGGCAGTGACCCCTTACCAAGGTAAGCAGATTTAGAGGATTTATTACTCGCCAGGGGGTCTGCAGGTACCCTGGCGAGGAGCGCACTATCGACTGATTTGTTCATAGAACCCCGTCAGCCATCCATCCCCTCGCGGTGCGTCGCCGCTTGAGATTCGGGGTAACTTTTTATAGAGGTTTTCTCCCTCGCGGTCCGGGCGGTTAAGCCAAGACCCTCGGTCCCAATCAAAGCCGCGAGACATGATCCACGACACTTCGATACTGGGATTACGAGACCGGCGGTGACAGCAAAGGATGAATCCTTCACTGTCTGCCCGGAGGCAGGGTAAGTGCACACCGAGCCCGCCCTCACTCCTCTGCTATGCCCTCTGCTGATCAGAGGGTCACGCAGTGGAACGCGCCGTTGGTCCGGGACGGACCCCACCCATGTCAGAATAATTAGCCGCGGCAGTAACCTTCCCCAAGGAGTAAGAATTTCTTCTCATTTCTCGAGGAAGATTACTGCCGCGCCCAGGGTGCACCGGCCCAGTAGCTGCTCTTCCCTCCAGACGTATCGAGAGGGACCCGCAACTACCAGGCACACGTGGAGGACTTCTGACTTCGCACCCCATGGTAAACGACCCTAAGAAAACTCCTAATAAATCGCACGGTAGTGGACCGCCAAGCATCCAAATAATGTGGATGGTAACATAAGTTTTGTCCCGATATGTGTTGGTGAAATTGGTGTCTGGAATTAATCCAAACAATTCCTCAGAGCACTTCCCGTAATAAATACGATAGAAAATGCAAAGGGATGCAAAATCTCTACGCAGCAGCAGTGAATTGAGTCAATTAAAGAGAACTCGGTCGTTGACGATTCGAGCCGCTCTGTTCAGCCTGCTCTTCTGTAAGGCGCTCGCACTGGGGAGCCTCGGTACAGAGATGAGAACAGTATTCCATTTGAGGCCAAACCTGCGCTTATAAAGTTGCAAACGGTGTGCAGGCATGAAATACTGTCCCAACCTACTGAGTACTCCAAGCTTTTTAGAAGCCAATTTAGCTTTCTCTTCCAAGTGACCATGCTACTGCAGGTCATTCGATATATCGACGCCGAAGATTCCGCTACTAGCTACGGCAACAAAGGAAGTGTTCTAAAATTGAGGAAATACGACAAAGGTGTTCTTTTTAGCGGTAAACGTGCCAACTTGTGATTTTGTATAATAATTTATCGAGTAACGATTTTTAGTTCAGTGCTTTCCTAAAATATGTTAGATATAAAGTGTATTTTTCTAAAAGAAACAAATTTAGATCGCAACCCTCTTTAAATGGATTTGATTCTTAGTTATTGGAAATTAAATATGTTATTTTATGACATTTCATTTCATTCATGACGTTATTCATGACTTAAAAAGTTTATATAATCTTTTGGTGTGATGGAAGTAATAATAAATAGATTTATACAATAAAAAGCATCCACATTTCCTATTATTATATCGTAAAGCATTACAAACTTAGTAACCTTCAAGAAAATTATATAATAAATACTTTGATGTCAAAACGGTAACATTCCTAAAACGGGTTTTTACCTTACTAGCGTCACCTAATTGGGAATAGCTGAAATGTGTTCCTAATTAATATTCAGCGTAGTTTTGCTATGTTTAGCTAGAGGGCGTTACACACGCGCGAGCTCAAAGTTTTTGTTCGCAAATGTTCCCTTTGTCCGCTCTATAGTATACTTATATATTTAATTCTCCATGTTCTCAACAAAAACTGAGAGAGCTTAGTTGGGAAGTGTTAATACATCCGCCATATAGTCCTGACCCTCAAATTTTCACTTATTTTGGTCGCAAGTGTTAGGTTCATCAAGAGAGAACTGTCAAAACTACTTGTCGCATTTTTTTGATTAAAAGTCCCAAGATTTCTACAGCAACGTTATAATGTTAGTACCTACAAGATGGCAACAAGTTATTGAAGAAAGTGGTGCATATATATATATTATTATTAAATGTAATCAATCTTTAAAAAAGTCTTATATTTGTATAATATAATATGTAATAAATTTTCTCCGACCTAGTATTTAAAATAATAAATAAAAGAAATAAAGAAGATATTTTTGGCTAACTCATTAATCGACTTTTTCCATACCCAGGACTAAATGAGGCTATGGAATCTCTTAGACCGCTACTATAATAAATGTTATTATAGTCATCGCCATTATCATCAGATTTCGTTACAAGTCCACTGTTAAACACAGGGTTCCCCCAAGGAATGTCACAAAGCACGATCCCGATCCACCTACATCCATTGACTTCCTGAATGTCTTACCAGGTTATTATGCCAGGCTATTATAGTATAGTAACAAAATATATTACATTACAGAAATAACAAATTTTAAACCGCTAATATATGCGTTCTTAACCAATAAATTATGTGTTCTAACAATTGTGTCGTTAACAAGATCACGTAGATCGCGATTGCTTGAATTGCGATTGTTATCTCTATTATAACTTCCGCAGATAAGTTTAATTAATGTAGAATCCCCATTATTATTATTTTATTATATCATAAATAAACAATTAAACGTATTTAATAATCTACATAATAAATGACATTATAGGAAAAATATAAATAAATAGGTAGAGATTTTAAAATGTGTGTTTAAACGATGTTATTGAAATGTTTAGCTCTCTTGTCTGGACTGTGCTAGCAGCGAAACGTGCAACAAGCGAAACTATTTACTCCATAAAATCCTTTTATTATAGACAGAAATTCATTTTGTAAATATTATTTAATTATCCTTATAATGTTATAAAATGCTGTTGTTTCTGCAGACAATTAACATATAATAAAAGTAACCGCCTACGGTAAATCGTTCCGATGGCGGCAGTAATCAAGTAATATGAAGCGGTGAATGGTTACAGACAAAGGGAGTTGTTCTTGCTCTTCCTTTGTTCCTCAGAGATAGAGGACAAATATTGGTATGTTACGGGCTGTGTACAATAAATGTAATTTGTACAAAATTTCGGCAAACAGAGAGTGTATACTCGATATACGAGGGACTGGAATGATAGAATATGTAAATTTGTTCATAACACAACGACGCGTACGATGACGCGTAAAGACAATAAATCGAACTGAACTGACAAATAACACTGGCTTACAGCGAACGCGTACAAAATAAACTTTAGTATTAGGTTCTAATATATTAATTATTGAATAAGAAATTTAGAAGACGTTCCAAACGTTAACTGATCCCTGTAAAATTATGTACACTTGACGTCTAAATATTAAATAACATATAAATATTTACGCATAAATTGGTTTTGCTTTCTATACAGCGATATTTTGACGTATCTAGTGCTAGTAACACTAAACACTGAGTTGGATAAAAATGATATCTTAAGTTATAACGTCAATGAAATTCAAAAACTATAGATACACTTACTGGACCAGCTGATGTTATTCTACCCTTTCCGGTAGGTGGCGCGAAAAGTTTACTGCGAGTACAATCCGGAAATTTTAGTCTAAATCTGTAAATAAATAAATAATTAATAACTCGACCGCTGCGCCACCTGCGGCACAAAACCTAAGTAAACTAACTTAACAAACTATTGTGCATACAGTTAATAACTTAGCTAGAACGCACCTATCAGATCCAAGCATAGCTATGGACTATAGTCTCAAGAAAAAATTATATTTTACGTGGTATATATTATTTTACGCGGTAGCACAAATGGGTCAGTTCGACCAGGAAAGGACCGTATGGTGAGTGTAGAATACCGAGACCCTTTTTATTGGAAACGAGGCAGTCTATTCTGAGAATAAATAAATTTGCATATCTCCATTAGGGACTTAGTATGTAAAGTATGTAAATAATAAAGTGTTAAATTAGAGAGAGACGTGTTGTTGACACTAAATCTTTAATTATGCTCATTAAACTTATTCTACTTTACACTAATATATACTGTCGTGGAGGCTACACTACACATCCCATCGACAAAAAAAAATTAAGTTATCTATCTTTTATCAAACCTAAAAACTATTCTAAACGTAATTAAAGAATATCTAAATGAAAACTATAATCTAAGGCATAATATCTAGATTTATGAGGGTGTTTAGCTAAGCCCTCTGGTACGTAAAAATATGTAGTCACATTAGTTATAGTAATTGACATAATCAGGCATAATTATGTAACATAATATAATAATATTACAATTTGATTTTCGTAAACATTAACAACACTCATTCGTATCCTTAGTCATCAAGATATGTCATATAGTCCGGACATTTTGTAATACATAGTAATTTTTTACATACCTTATGTATTTCTCCCTCCTTATAATTTTCATTTCATTCTATGCCTACATTTATTTTTTTTTATATTTACCATTATTTATCTTTCATTTTACTTCATCATTATTAGCTAAATATTCATTAAATATTTGTGTCATTTCTTTCACGTACACGGCTCGCGTACATATGTGATCAAGACAATGACTAATATCATTTTATTCGATTGTTTACATTTATAGCATTTCAGCTCATATAACTTATTATTTAATTGTACCATAACTTTCACGTACACGACTCCCGCAAAAACATGATCAAGATAATGGACAATGTTCCTATACAGTTCTTAATAAAGTCACATTTCTTCAAACAATTCATTAAAAATTATTCCCATTTAATCGCGTCCGAACAACCTTAAAAATTAATCAAAATATTAGGTTTTCCAAACTCTCAGCGCATCAGGCTGATTGTATGTGGATATGCTAACCTCCGACAATTTTCTTTACCTTACTCTCACAACTACATACTATCAATATTTTCGTTTACAATTATGTATTCCGTTATTTATGCATTCATTTGCTTACATCTTTTACAAATTCATATCATATAGTCTCATATAATATTAAGGTATATTATTGTCAAATAGGGATTGAGGCTCACAATATGGGCACAACAAAATTTAAATTAATTAATTGTATACATAATAAAATGAGTTTCGAAATCATATTAAACGAAGTAAATATTCTCATATTCTACACAAGTTAATACTATTTTCCGAGAAAATAATAAATTATAATAGTTAAAAGCTTACGTAAGTCATCACTGGCAACACGCACTGTTTGTACAATTTCGTTTTAAGGTTTTGAGGTAAGTCTAACGAGAACATGTGTCGTAGTTTCCCGAACGCTGCCCAGCAGAGTTGAATTCGTCGATTGAGATAATTCTTACGGATCTGAGACATGGTCCTTCAGTGCTGGCCATATGAGGAAGCTCAAGGTCACTAAGCAAGCTATGGAGAGGGCTAAGCTCGGGGTTTCTCTGCGTGATAAACGTAGAAATGAGGATATCCGCAGTAGAACCAGAGTAACCTACATAGCCCAACGGATTAGTAAGCTGAAGTAGCAGTGGGCCAGCCATATAGTTCGAAGAACTGACAACCAACGGGGAAGAAAGGTTCTCGAGTGGCAGCCTCGTACCGGTAGGCGAAGTGTAGGGCGACCCCCCACGAGATGGAGTGACGACCTGGTAAGACATGCAGGAAGTCGATGGATGCAGGTGGCTCTGGACCGTGCTTTGTGGCATTTCTATGTTCAGCAGTGGACTTATGAATGGCTGTAATGATGATGATGATGAAAAGCTTACGATTTAAAAGTTCAAACAACATAAAACCGAAAATAAATTATTACTTTCACATTAAGATGAAGAGAAAAAAGAAGTGAATGTTATGCAAAGTAATCCAACACACATATCAAAATACAAATTGTAATCCTAGCAGCGCAAGCAATTTGACACACCTTTGCTTTTAATCCAAAGTAAGTATATGGAAACGATTACATCGAATTATGACCACACGGTGTGATTTACACCTAATTAAAAGATAACTTGTATAATATGTTATTGGTAATATGAATGCAAGTAAAATGTACCTTAAAATCATAGTTTCATACATCAGTTAGGTATATAGTTAGGTGAATAGTTTTATTAGTTTTACATACATCGAAAGACACATTACCTTTTTTTTTTCAAAAATTGGAAGCTAAGAAATAAGATGTTTAATTTTTCGTATACACAACATTATTGAAAATTATTACAACTACTATCAAGTTTATATAATAAAACATTAATTTATTTAAACATTGAAATGAACAACATTAATTTTTATGTAAGTTAGCACATAGGGTTCATTGCCTTTAGAGAAGAAAAAACTTTTAACAATAGCGAATGTGTAAAACCCCTTTTCAAAATTTTATACATTTAAATTAAAAGACTACAGAAAAAACAACGAAATGTAACACAGTATTATTTTAACTATAAATTTCGTGAAATTACGTAAAAGTTTAACCTTTCATAATATTTAATTCGTTTTTGCACGACACAGTAATAAATATAAAATAATAACTGAATAAAAGTGATTATAAAATCGTCTTGTGTCTTAATACAAACATGCCACAGGAGTGCTTACGTAACTTAATTTGTAATTATTGCATTTTGATTATTTCTTTCAGATACAGTAATAAAAATATTAAAAATCTATTGAATTGTAAATTATCTGATAATTACTTTCAATTTAAACATAGGTATATTAAATACAGAATATTTAATACTTAATTTCAAAAATATAGTAGCTAAAAGAACATAAAAATAATCTCAAATTTGGTAAATATTCAAACAGTGGTAGAGCCACGCGGCAGCTTCTGCTGTCGCACGTATGGGCCGGCTCGAACCGGGGTAGTACCACGACCTCACAGAAAACCAGCGTGAAGTAGAGTTTTACCTCTGCGTTTCGCTTGGTGAGTGCAGGTGGTCGGAGGCCCTTTTTACTGGAAATGAGGCATTCCATCTTAGTCCTCATGGGTGACAACGCATCTACATTTTGATTTGTAATAGAGGATAGATGTAGATGTCTATGGGCCGCAGCAACCACTTACCATCAGGTGGACTGTGTGCTCGTTTGTCACCCTTATCCTATAAAAAATAAAATAAAAAAAAACTTTTAAATGGAATCAAAATCACACAGGTGAGAAGTTACCTCTTTGTATTTCTTCTTTGTTCTTTTCGGCTCAATTTTCACATTCTTCTGGACGAATCTTGCAAGAGTACAACCGTTTCTTTCCTTTTTAAATAGATCTGTCGTTTCTTAAATTTTGGTCTTTGGTCATGATATAAAAAATCCACAATTTTTTTCCTCCTTCTTGGTTAGTGGTCTTCATAGTAATATTACTTTTTTTATAATTTTCAGACAGCTTCTGTAAAATAATTATTGCGGCCTCTTCTGTTTCGTCACATCCGGTATTGCGTCCATTCCGTTATAATAATATTTTTTGTGTCAATTATTTCACTCACGTGTTCATTATTTAATTTATTAATATTTATTTCCACCTTTTAACTAGGCCCGGCAGTGCGCATGCATTGTAGCAGCGCACCGCCTGGCAGGGTAGCCATGTAATGTTTTAAGTGTTAAATGAGAAAGAGACATGTTGTTGAAACTAAATCTTTAATTATACTCATTAAATTTATTCTACTTAACACTAATATATACTGTTGTGGAGACTACACTACAATACATAATATTTAACAGTATCTCATGTAACATACATACTAAAAATCAAATAAGTAAATAAATATCTTAGTCCTAGGGAGTGACAACGCATCTGCATTTTAATTCTTAATCGAGGTTAGATGTAGATCTCTGTGAGCCACATCATTCACTTACCGTCAATATATATTAAAAACATAAATGTTTAAATCTGAATAACGAAGCTTTTTCACTCTCAAATCGAAACACATCAGCTATTCCGTAACGACACATTCACATCTATCCTTGATTAAGAATCAAAACAAAGATGCGTTGTCACTCCCGAACACTAAGATGAAAATGATAAATAAAATACGTCCTTGCGTTACGGCGTTTATTGCAATCTAACGTGGCAGATGCAACTGCCTACCTGCATAGAAAAATATATACATACTTATATTGATGATTTACCGACATACATCACACCTCCCCACTTAAATTACAACAGGGTAGGTATCTTTGATTATACATGTATATAATCAAAGGTAAGTATCTACATTTTAACTAATAGGTAACACATTAATTAATGATCTATTAATTTAATTCTGATATTCCATAACGTTGAACAGGTTTACGGTTTCGTTTGGGATTCGTGGATGCTCACTGCGCCGCCCGTGAATCGCCCCAGACCGTCCGCAAACACCTCACAGTATTTGGAACTGAAAGCTTCCAAATTGAATTCTTCGTTTATATTATTCACAGTCACACAATTAAATTTGGAAAGTTGTACATTGAGCTCTATTAACCATTGCCTACTCAGTAGCGAAGTTTTAGCAGCCTCTATTACATAGGTACAAGTTCAAATATTTCTTCTCATCATTGTACAAAACTAAAGGTTTTATTACACCAAGGGGTCTAACTAACTTTTCGGTATAGTATCTTAACTTCAAGTTAGATTACTTAATCTCTAAATCTTTAAATAACTTTAGATAAAGTTCGTGACTTATGCAAGATACTACAGTGCCCGTGTCACATTCCATATCTATATTTTTGCCGTGCATATTAAGCATCATCTTAGTGGGGCTACACATTAAATTATTACATAATTGATGAATGTCTTTTATCATTACCTCATCACTCTTCCCGCTGTTCCTCTCTTTAGGTGGTGCGGAATTTGTCACTTCGATTGTATGGTGATCAGTCAAATAAGGACAGACACGCCGTAAATGACCCTGCCTGTTGCACACTCGGCACACGTTGCGCACAAGTGGGCATTGCGAACTATCGTGATTACCACTGCATGCACTACACTGCTGCTTCTAGGTGATGGGGCGCTCCCGTTGCATGGTAGCTCGCTGCCCGCAGTGCTCACTGCGCCCGCGGCCTTAAGGCACTTTATGATAGATTCTTGATATTATTACATGTTTTACTAAGCAAATAATAATGATTGAACATTACAATTGGAAATATAAAGGATATTTTTACTTATAGTACCCAAGGCAATTGTGTCAGTGGGGCAAGCTTAGTGTAACAAATGCAAATTATGCGGCATAAACACGATTTTTTGGTAAAATTTTATCTATTAAACAACGCCGAAACTTTTATACTATTGACTATACCGACAGTTAAGTACATCATCATTCATCATTACAGCCCTTCACAAGTCCACTGCTGAACATAGGCCTCCCCCAAAGAATGTCACAAAGCACGGTCCTAAGCCACCTGCATCCATCGACTTCCTACATATCTTACCAGGTCGTCACTCCACCTAGTGGGGAGACGCCCTACACTTCGCCTGCCGGTACGAGGCTGCCACTCGAGAACCTATCTTCCCCATCGGTTGTCGGTTCTTCGAGCCATATGGCCGGCCCATTGCCACTTCAGCTTACTAATTCGTTGGGCTATGTCGGTCACTCTGGTTCTACTGCGGATATCCTCATTTCTGAGTTTATCACGCAGAGAAACTCCGAGCATAGCCCTCTCCATAGCTCGCTGAGCGACCTTGAGCTTCCTCATCCGGCCAGCAGTGAAGGACCACGTCTCAGTTCCGTATGTCATCACTGGCAACACGCACTGGGTGTACAGTCTCATTTTCAAGTTTAGAGGTATACCTGACGAGAAGATGTGCCGTAATTTCCCGAACGCTGCCCAACCGAGTTGAATCCGTCGATTGACCTCTCGGTCGAAGTTGGACTTACCATGTCGGACTATTTGTCCCAGGTAAACATACTCGTCAACAACTTCGAGCTTAGTGTTCCCAACAACTACCGGCATAGGTGTGACATGGACATTAAACATAATCTTTGTTTTGTCCATGTTCATCTTAAGACCTATCCGTTAGGAAACACTATTGAGGTCATTGAACATAGTGCTTAGGTCCTCCAGCGATTCTGCCATAAGGACTATATCGTCGGCAAATCGAAGGTGAGTGATGTACTCGCCATTAATGTTGATACCGTATCCTTTCCAGTCCAGAAGCTTGAAAACGTCTTCCAATGCAGCGGTGAAGACTTTCGGGGATATGACGTCACCCTGTCTTACACCTCTCTGCAATTGGATAGGTTTCGTACTCTGGTTCTGTACTCGCATAGCCATCGTAGCCTTACTGTACAAGCACTTCAACACTTCGATATACCGACAGTCAACTTGGCACCGCTGAAGGGACTGCCGCATCGCCCAAATTTCGACGGAATCAAAGGCTTTCTCATAGTCCACATACGCCAGACATAGTGGCAAATTGTACTCCTCGGACTTCTGTACAATTTGCCGAAGGGTATGTATTTGGTCTATGGTGCTAAAGCCTTTTCGGAAACCGGCTTGTTCGGGAGGCTGGAAGTCGTCAAGTCTGCGCGCGAGACGTTTCGTAATGACTCTCGAAAACAGCACGTAGACGCGGCTCAGAAGGGAAATCGGTCTGTAGTTCTTCAAGAGAGCGTTGTCGCCTTTCTTGAAGAACAAGACCACCGCACTTCTGCTCCACGCCTCCGGTGTAATGCCACCATGGAGTACGGAAATAAAGAGCTTCTGAAGGACTTCAAGTACCGGTTTTCCACCCGCTTTTAGAAGCTCCGCTGTAATTCCATCCACGCCTAGAGCCTTGCCGTTTTTAAGGTGCTGGATAGCCATTCTAATCTCGCTCAGACTGACGTCCGGGATATCATCGGAATAATGTCGGATAAGACTCGCCTTGGATCGTTACTCACACTTGCGTGCGGCTCCAACGATGACGTGAACAGCTGCCCATAGAACCTCTCAATCTCACTTAAAATCTCAGGTGCCCCGGAAATGATGCTGCCACATTCGGTCTTCAGCTTTGATAGTTGGCTCTTTCTGGCAGACAGATCTCTGGCAAAGACTTTGGAGCCTTAATTGCGCTCGATCGCTTCTTCAATACGAGCCGTATTGAAGTTGCGTAAGTCCCACCGCATGCATTTGGAGATCTGTCTGTTCAGTTGCCTGTATGCTGTCAAATCTGTTGAAGAATGTAGCTTTATCTCCCGTCTAACAGCCATGAGATTAAGAGTGTGATCGGAGAGTTTTTGTGTTCTTCTGCGGCGGGTCTTGCAGAACTTAGCTCCGACCGCATGGACAGTTTCCACGAGTTTGTCATTCAAGCTTCAAGTTAAGTACATAGCTTCAACTATTTGATCGACAGACGTCATTTTTTTAAAACTACTTAGGAAACTTGCCAAATGTTGGGAAAAGCTCATTGTTACACAAAAATCGACATTCAAATCGTTTATGCGTCTTAAGATATTTTGATATTAGTATCATCTCTTAAATTTTATGGAAAATCACAGATAATAATATAGTAACTACAAAAATAAGCGTATACTTGCTTCATGGATGGGGTAAGTGTGACAGTCTTCCACCTCAATTACTTTTAATTACTTTAAATTACAAAAAGCTCCTTGTAGATACTAAAATGCTTGATCAAACAAAAAAGCACTTAATAATTGATGTTATGAAACTGAATTCTCTATGTTAAATCCTTGCAGAGTAGAAGTATTTAATGTCCATTATAGTTTTAATTAATTTATATCACACTTGCCTCGGGTGATTATATACGAACAATCAATCTACATAAAATATAAAAAATTTAACAGTGGTAGAGCCAAGCGGTAGCTTTTGCTGTCGCACGGATGGGCCAGCTCGAACCGGGGTGGTACCACGACCTCACAGAATACCAGCGTGAAGTAGAGGTTTACCTCTGCGTTGCGTTTGGTGAGTGCAGGTGGCCGGAGGCCCAATTCCCCCCCCCCCCCCCATCAACATGGTAGTGGAATTAAATACAAGACTACCCCAGGAGGGTACCAGCAACCCTGGAGAATCCCTCGCTGAGCATCCACGAACAAACTACTTCACTCCTGAGCGTGGGTGCTCAGGCTGCCCCGCGTATTCTGGGGGGGGGCAAAATTCCGCTCGTGACTAATGCTGCTCGGGGCAAGCGGAGCAATACAACCAAGGCGACCCCTGTCACGCTATCCGTGAATTTTTGCAACATCAGGGGACTTCATTCCAACCTTAACGCTGTCCATTACCATCTAGAGACGGCGAAGCCGGCCTTGCTCTTTTTAACCGAGACTCAGGTGTCCTCTCCGGCTGATACTTCATATCTCTCCTACCCGGGGTACAAATTGGAACACTCCTTTGTGCCCCGGGCTGGAGTTTGTGTATACGTCAGAGAGGACATCTGTTTTCGACGCCTCGGCAGCCTTGAAGGTACGGACCTGTCCATCCTATGGCTGCGCGTAGACAGCGACGACCATCCCCGCGTCTACGGGTGCCTCTATAGGTCCCATAGCGGTAATGCCGACACAGACCGACTCATCGACCACGTCCAAATGGCTGCAGACTCTGTGCTACAACAGGTCCCATCCGCAGAGATCGTGATACTCGGTGATTTCAACGCCCACCACGCTGAATGGCTTGGTTCTCGTTCAACCGATCATGCGGGTAGATCTGTCTACGACTTTGCTTTGGCATATGGTCTAACACAACTGGTTACTTCGCCTACGCGGATCCCAGATGTGGAAGACCATGTACCTTCCCTGTTGGACCTTATGCTGACCTCTCATCCGGACGGATATCAGGTCTCCGTCGATGCCCCTCTGGGCTCTTCGGACCATTGTCTGATCCGGAGCACAGTGCCACTCACGCTCCAATCGCAGTTGCGATCTACAGCTTGCCGCCGTGTTTGGCACTATAGGTCAGCTGATTGGGACGGGATGCGGTCTTTTTTTGCATCCTACCCTTGGGGGCGGGTTTGCTTCTCGCCGGAAGATCCCAGCGTTGTTGCCGATTCTGTTGCTGATGTGGTACTTCAGGGTATGGAACTTTTTATTCCATCCTCTGTGGTGCCCATCGGAGGCAGATCCCAGCCATGGTTTGGTCGCTCCTGTAAAATAGCATCACGCTATAAGCAGGAGTGCTACCGGGCCTGGGCTGACGCATCAACGTCTCGGGATTTAAGCACCAGCGCACTTAAAAAGAAGTATAATTCCGCCTCCAGGTCCTTCAAAAGCGTCATTGCCAAGGCAAGGTCTGAGCACATCGGCAGAATTGGCGAGAAGCTAGTTCGCCTTCCTTCGGGAACCCGTGCATTCTGGTCTCTCGCCAAGGCTGTCCAAGGGAACTTCTGTCAGCCATCCCTCCCATCTCTGCACAGAGAGGACGACTCACTGGCCCATGCCGCAAAAGAGAAAGCCGATCTGTTGTGCTCTCTTTTTGCGTCCAACTCGACTCTAGATGACGGGGGGAACACACCGCCGACCATCCCGCGATGTGAGTGCTCCATGCCGGATGTGCGATTTACACAGCGCTCGGTTCGCAAAGCACTCTTCTCCCTGGACGTCAGCAAGTCGAGTGGGCCCGATGGAGTCCCTCCCATTGTGCTGAAGACGTGTGCTCCGGAGTTGGCACCGGTTTTAACGCGTCTTTTCCGGTACTCCTACTCCCAAGGCGTAGTCCCGAATTCATGGAAGACAGCTTTGGTCCACCCGATCCCTAAAAAAGGCGACCGCTCAGACCCGTCCAACTACAGGCCTATCGCCATCACCTCCTTGTTCTCCAAAATAATGGAATCCATTATAAACTGCCAGCTCATGAGGTACCTTGAGGATCACCAGCTGATCAGTGACCGTCAGTACGGTTTTCGTCGGGGTCGATCAGCAGGTGATCTTTTAGTTTACTTAACTCATAGATGGGCGGAGGCAGTAGAGTCCAAGGGGGAGGCATTGGCCGTTAGTTTGGACATAGCGAAGGCCTTCGATCGGGTCTGGCACAAGGCGCTTCTTTCGAAGCTTCCTTCCTATGGGCTTCCCGAGAAATTGTGCAAATGGATCACCAGTTTCCTTGCTGATCGGAGCATCAAGGTCGTAGTAGACGGTGCATGCTCTGATTACAAGCCTATCAACGCTGGTGTTCCACAAGGCTGCGTGCTATCACCAACGCTGTTTCTCCTGCATATCAATGATATGCTGCTAACTGGTAGCATTCATTGCTATGCAGACGACAGCACTGGGGATGCCTTATATACCGGCCGTGCCAATATTTCTCGGGAAAACGTCGCCGAGTACCGGGACAAACTTGTGTCTGAAGTCGAGTCTTTGCTTAACAAAGTCTCGGATTGGGGCCGACTAAATCTAGTCCAGTTCAATCCCCAGAAGACACAAGTTTGCGCGTTTACCGCTAAAAAGAACCCCTTTGTCGTATCTCCTCAGTTTCAAGGCACTCCCCTTGCTGCCTCAGCCAGTATCGGAATCCTTGGCGTCGACATATCGAATAGCGTGCAGTTTCGTGGTCACTTGGAAGGGAAGGCCAAATTGGCCTCTAAAAAGCTTGGCGTGCTCAGCAGAGCGAGACAGTATTTCATGCCGGCACATCGCTTGCAACTTTACAAAGCGCAAGTTCGGCCCCACATGGAATACTGTTCTCATCTCTGGGCCGGGGCACCCCAGTGCCAGCTCCTTCCACTTGACCGCATCCAGCGCAGAGCGATTCGAATCGTCGACGACCGAGTTCTTTCCGATCGGCTCGATACACTGGCACTGCGTAGAGATGTTGCATCTCTTTGCGTATTTTATCGCATCTATCACGGGGAGTGCTCTGAGGAATTGTTCGGACTAATTCCAGCCGCTCAATTTCACCATCGCACGTCGCGACAAAACTCGCGTTACCATCCATACCATCTGGATGATTGGCGGTCCACCACTGTGCGATTTAGAAGAAGTTTTCTCCCTCGCACAACTTCTTTGTGGAATCAATTACCACCAGCGAATTTTCCGAACCGATACGACTTAGGAACCTTCAAGAAAAGAGCTTACACCTTTCTAAAAGGCCGGCAACGCATCTGCAATTCCCCTGGTGTTGCGGTTGTTCATGGGCGGCGGTAGTCACTTAACATCAGGTGAGCCGCATGCTCGTTTGCCCCCTATTCTATAAAAAAAAAAAAAAAAAAAAAAAAAAAAAAAAAAAAAAACAAATATTTGGAAATCAGAATCTCATATTACTTTTATGTTATTTATAATTATTTTTATTCTTATCTATACTATGCTATATGATAGTCACAATGCAGCGTATTATGACTGTGGATAAAGTGGTATAATATTTTTGGTTATGAGAATTTGAGAAAATTATCATGGTAGTGATGCAATCAAGCTCTAGCGTCTGTACCTATATATTTGGAGTGTCCGTGAGCTGCAGAATTTATTCACCAACGATGGACTAACGAAAGGCGAGTCGCCTTATGTATCTCCAATAGAATATCAGCGCTGCGGTAACACTTATGCTGTAGCTTATGCTTGGTCGGTAGCCTTTTCGTTGCCACAATCCGGTTAGAACGTGTTTTGATAAGTTATTATGTTCTTGTAATAGTTTTTTCAACTGTTTGTAGTAATGATTTTTTTCCTGTTTCTAAAAAGGTAAGAAATGTGTTATACAAAAAAACTATTTATTTAACTGTAACAATGTTTTAAATAAAATAATAGACGGATACATTTTACACCACATATTTTGTTCTTTAATTAAAGAAAGGCACGAAACGCTTCTAAATACGATGCAGGCAATTGCTAAAGAATTCCCTTGCGTCCGAAATAGGCACTTAAAATAAATTGCATGCCTGATACGCATTTATAAAGACAAAAGGACAAGGAAAACGGCCGAATATAAAATAGTAGACAAAATAAATTATTTGTCTAAACCATTATATTTAATGAACAAATGGGACAATCATTTTTTTTAAATTAATTTAATGTAATTCAATTTTATTTTAATTTAATTCAAATGTAATTGAACATTTAAATTACATTTCAAATGTAACTATGATCTGATGGATTGAAATAAATGATTGTTATTATTATTATTTTATATCTTTATTTTTTCTAGCCTTGCGGCCGTTATTAATGCTAATTACGGGTGTTCACCAAGTAAAAAGCATATGGGCATTTTATTAAGTAGTATGTTCTGGGATATTGGGCCTAACTTCGTTTTCATATATTTGTAAAAAAATCTCACAATATGCAATATGTAATTGTATGTATTTATTCTCTTTTATATTTAATAGTTTCAGGCTGTGGTGAAGATGTTTTGGGATAACTCCTGTGGTTGATAACACAATCGGTACTATGTATACTTTTTCTTGTTTCCAAATTCTGCTAACTTCGTCTTGGTCATCTGCATATTTGTGGATTTTTTCTGTAATTGTCTTTGTAATATTATGTGTGTTAGGTATAGCTATATCAATGAGGTATGTGATTTTATTAAGTTTATCTTGTAGTGTAATGTCTGGTCTATTATAATGTATTGTTTTGTCAGTTAGGATGGCGCGGTCGTAGTATAACTTATGTGTTGTATTTTCTAGAACTGTACTTGGGATGTATTTATATTATAATAAGGTGTAATAGTGTCTTGTATGAGGTTATGTTGAATAGCAAGAGTTTGATGTATGTTATTAGCTACCTGGTTATGTCTGTGAGTGTAATCGGTTTGGGCGAGATGGGGGCATGCTCCAGTTATATGCTGAATGGTTTCAGAATGTGTGTGGCACTTTTGTGTTTATTTCAGGTTCTATTTTGGCAGACGATCTCGAGTATATGTATCATTCATCCTAAGCTCCCACGCTGAAGCGAATTCTACGTACTTCACATTTTTAGTATGCAAAGACCGTGCCTTTGTAAGAAATAACTTGCATCAATTTGAAACATTTTTATAAATTTGATGTACGGCGAAAAAATTGGCATTACTATTTGATATTCATTATTTAAGAAACAATTGCATATTTATAAAGTAAAGAAGCAGGAAAAATTTCTAACATAGACATACGCTTAAAACAATTAGTGATCGCTATACACCAAGCCACCGTATATCAAACCTTTTTCGAAAACATGAGAACCATTGACCATCTGAGGACATGTTTTTCGCGTGCCTGTCAAATGCTATAACGGCCTCTTCTAGCTCCGTGAATTTCAAACTTCTCATCAAATCTTGGATTCTTGGAAAAATATGACTTTTTCTTGTTCGCGGTACGCGCCGAAACATTTTTTTAGTGCAGTATGATGCGAATTCTTGGTCGTTTTTCCCTAACTTCGAAAAAAACACTTGGCAACTTAACAAATAGTAGTGTACCACTAAGTATTAACTGAGGATTCAAGCGGTAACAAAGTTTTCTAAATTTTAATTCTTGAATAATGCCCTCAAATCTCCCGTTAGTGAATCTTCGCTAACAACCTGACGTCGCCCTGTTACTTGAGATAGTTCGGTCGACTTCTTGTGAGAAAAATAAACCAATAAGAGATTTTTCGACCTGACCTGGCACTTGGAATCCTGACCACGCTATCAGAACTGCTTGACAAGATCAACGAGGCAGTTTTAAAAATTAAAAAATACATCATAAATTAAGCCGGGATGGAAGATGTGATTTAGATGTGGACAGGCGTGTCGCTGCCGGGAACAAAGTCAATGGTGCCCTGACTGCGTTAATCAAAAGGCAAGGCGTAGCGAAGAGTGCACGCCTTGCAATACATAACGCAGTGTTGGTACCGACTTTGTTATATAGCAGTGAAACCTGGGTATGCCAGAAGAAGCATAAAAGCAAGTTGAATGCAGTGGAGATACGATCTCTTCGTAAAATGTGCGGCGTTACCATGGCCGACCGAAAGCGAAACGAAGAGATTCGCAATATGGCAGGTTTGAAAGATGACCTTATCACAAAAATCGATAAGGGCGTGCTTCGGTGGTTTGGGGACGTTGAGCGAATGAGTGAAGACCGAATGGTGAAGAAAATATATAGCGCGAAAGGTAATATTAAAAGGTGTCAAGGTAGACCGAGACTAACTTTCGAAGACCATGTGAGCAAATTGCTCGAAGAGGGTAGGGTCAAGAGTACTCGGATACCTAGACGTGCATGTATGAAGAAGATAATGAACCTGAATGAAGCGAAAGAGGTTTGTAAGGATCGTGACACTTGGCGATTTGTTCTCTCTGGCTACCCCGTCAGGGATTGTGCGTGAAGATAAGTAAGTAAGTAAGTAAATCATAAATTAAGTGACGGACCCCACTAGATGGAGCAATAACCTGGCAAGAAATGCAAGAAGTTGATAGATGTAGCTAGCTTAGCACTGTGCTTTGTGGTATTTCTTGGGGGAGGCTTAGGTTTATTTAGCTAGTGAAGTTTTGAACGGGTATTATTATAATGATATATATTATATACATATCTATTAAATAAAAGAAACACTACAAGCAACAACACATATATTAGGTTTTTACCTAGGAAATTGCCGCTCTTTATGAAATAAGTTAACGTTATTTTTTTCTATAGTTTTTAATTTCTATTAATTAAAGTAATCACCAATGCAATTGATGCATCTTTGCCAATGCAGTGGCAGTTTATTGATACCCTTCTTGAAGAAATTAGCTGGACGGGAGGCAACAAATTCTTCAAATGTATATTGTACTGCCTCTCGAGTATTAAATTAACTTTCTCGCCAAATTTTGAAAAAAAAAGTTGAAGTCCGAATGCGCAAGATCTGGTGAGTACGGCGGATTACGGAAAGCTTTCTTTCCCAGCTCTTATAACTTTGAGACCGTCGGTTGTGCAGTATAAGGTCAGGCGTTGTCATGTAGGAGCAACGGGGAAAAGCGACTGACCACAGCTGGTTGAAGACGTGCGAGCTTCTCCATCATTGTGTTCAGTTCTTCTCAGTTACACATCTGCATTAATGCTCATCCCGTTTGGTAAGAAGCTGTGATGAAACATACCAGCGCTAGACCACCAAACAGTGACCATCACTTTTCTAAGGGTAAGTTTTCGTTTAGGACATTGCTTAGGTGCTAAAACAGGATCCAGCCAATTTGCTGAACACTTGTGATTATAAAACAGAATCCATTTTTCGTCACAAGTTACAATGCGGGTCAAAACTCTTTCGTTTGTGTGAGCATCCTATTGAGCAGTGCAAGGCACGTTACGATGCGTACTTCACGCTGGCGATCATTGAGTTTGTGGGTCACCCATTTGTCAAGCTTTTTACCATGCCAATTTGAGGCAAATGGACCAATATTGTTTTGATTCTAACTTCGAAACTGCTGCTTCGAAAATGCAGTCGTAGATTGAGTTACATCAACTTCCAGAACCGCTTTTAATTCGTCATTGCTAAGCAGAGTTTTTGGACGACTACGGGCTTCATTTTTCTAATCGAAATTTTCAGAACAGAAACGGGCGATCCAATAACAGGTGGTGCGTTCACTTGCAGTTTTCGCTTTTTAAACGTCGTTTATGTTGCGTGCCGCTTGCTTCGCTTTGCTGCCACAACGTTACTCATATTCCATAATTACTTGAATTTTAAATGTATCCATGATGACGAAAAATATTCAAATGCGATGAAAACATAACGCTAATCAACAAACAAATGACAAAGTTTTAAAGAAATAATACTCGTACCATGTTTTCAAAAATAAAACAAATTTGAAATAGAAATTATATGTAAATATGGAGTAGTCAAGATAGGTAAGTAAAAAAGTTAATTGAATTAATTGATCGCCAGGATACAGCAACATGAACCATAGAAGTGTTTATAAATTAATATTTTGGTTAATCTATTACAAAAAAAAACAATATTTACTAAATCTTACACATTTTAATTTACTTCAATATCAAGAACACATTCTTTTGTTGGGAGGTGCTAAAAGTTTTAATATCATGAATGTAGCTAAGGCGAACATTTGCTTTACTTTTGTCTCAATAACCCCTCGAAAACCAACATCAATTATGTATAAAAGAATTGCTATAAAGTACGATTTAGACCTGACGAAGTACGGTATGAAATCAATATCAGTAAGATTAGTATAAAAGTACATAACATTTTAAGTTATACACATTTTTGTAAGAAGTTTTTTGTCATATAGATAATAAAATATCCTTTCTTAATAGTACCATCCTGAATTTGTATAACATTTATGCACCAGTACATTGTGTAAAAGTTAAGCGTCCTCCTGCTCCTTGGATGACTAAAGGGGTCCAGGTGGCAATGGCGCGGCGAGATCGGGCTTTCCAGAAGTTTAAAAAGGATCGCTCTGAACAAAATTGGTGTAACTTTAAGTTGCTAAGAAACCGATGCAATCAGGTGGTACAAAATGCTAAACGCTGCTACATTCATGACAAAATAACTAAGTCTTCGCCCACTGATGTATGGGAATTCCTTAGATCTCTCGGAATTAATAAATGTAATTCCCCGGAATATGGCTCCTCTCTTAATTTGGATGATTTAATGAATCGTCACTTTGTTTCTATTACTTCATTGGACCCTCAAATCCGTTCTTAAACTATTGCTTCTATAGAATCAAGGCAGCCTCTCCGGATCCCTGACTTTTATTTCTCCTCTGTTACTCAGGATAAAAAAAAGAAAAAGCTCTGTTAGCCATTAAATCTAAGGCTGTGGGTTATGATGCAATTAGTAAGCAAATGATATCTATGATACTTGAGTACCTACTTTCAGCTATAATACACATCATAAATTATTCTCTGGACTCAGGTGCATGGAAAAAGGCTTTTGTAAGACCCTTTCCTAAAATAACTAATCCTGTACTCCCTAACCATTTTCGTCCTATCTCAATTCTCCCATACTTCTCTAAAGTTTTGGAAGTCTGTGTTTTTAAGCAAATATCTGTTTTCATTGCAAAACATAACCTTCTGAATTAATTTCAATCGGGGTTTCGCTCTGGTCACAGCACTACCACTTCGCTTATCAAAGTCACAGACGATATAAGAAAAGGCTTGGATAAGCAGAAATTAACAGGGGTAGCGCTAATTGACTTTTCAAACGCTTTCTACACGGTACATCATGGTATCCTTCTATCTATCCTCAAACACCTTAAATTTTCATCTGCAGCCTTGGATTGGTTCTTTTCTTATATTCACGGCCGGCAGCAATCGGTTCGTTCAGGTCAGCGTTTTGAATGGGCTGAAATTGAGTCTGGTGTACCGCAAGGCGGAATACTTTCTCCTATTATGTTTTCTTTATTTATAAACTCTGTCTCCTCAGTTTTAGATTGTTCGTACCATCTGTATGCGGATGATCTTCAGCTCTATGTGCAGTCAGACTTAAATAACCTTAACTATGTAGTACATAAACTAAATAATAACCTGGAAGCCATAAGAGAATGGTCGTCTAAATATGGCGTTTCAGTTAATCCAGCCAAGTGTAAAGCTATAATCTTCGGAAGTTCACAATTATTGGCTAAGATTGATTATGGAAATCTCTCTCCTGTAATTTATAATGGAACTCTGATTCCATATTGTGTGTAATTTATAATGGAACTCTGATTCCATATAAAAAATATTGGCTTGTACATGGATAAAACTATGACCTGGAAATTGCAGATCTCTGAAGTAAGTCGTAAAGTTGTTGCCACCTTGCGTTCCCTTTATCGTCTTAAAAATTTCCTACCTTTTAAAACCAAGCTTACACTTGTTCATTCCCTCATTATACCTATTATAGATTATGCAGATGTATGTTACCCAGATTTGGCACAAAATCTTCTAAACAAGTTGGAGCGCCTTTTTAATAATTCCATAAGGTTTATTTTCGGTTTACGTAAGTATAACCACATATTATCTTCCTATCGTTCAAAGCTTAAATGGCTACCTATACGTCAAAGGCAATGCTTTAGAATATTACTGGTACTTTATTCAATTTTAAACGATCCAAGGTCGCCTTCTTATCTTAAAGATAACTGTCATTTTCTTCATTCGATTGACGGTCGAATACCACGACAATCAAACCGTCTGAGGATAAGTTTTCCACAGCATAGGTGTAATTTTTGCAGGTCCTCGTTTACGATACAAGCTATACATCTTTGGAACACTCTCCCTGATGATATTAAGAATGCTACAAATAGAAACTCATTTAAATTACTTTTACGACAACATTACCTGAAGGCACTTACTAACTGACATTTTTCTTTCTTCAAATATTTATTTATTTATATATTAATACGGATATTTATAAAGTTTATAAGCATGTATACACATTACATATATATATATATATATATATATATATATATATATATATATATATGTATTATTGTATTTAAATATATGTTGTGTATGTATGAACCTACTATAATATATTATATTTTAAGATAAATACACTTTATTTATGTTTCGCACCTGCCTACAATTGTCTTTGGCACCCAGTGTTGACTGGCAGAGAATGCCACATGGCATTAAGTCCGCCCTATTTATATATTCTTCCTTTACCTTAAGGTGTTACATTTAAGTTTTTAAAATAAAATAAATAAAAAATAAATTTTTACCGTTTTCGAGTACTTATTTACTTACTTATCTTCACGCACAGTCCTTGACGGGGTAGCCAGAGAGAACAGATCGCCAAGTGTCACGATCACGTTTCGAGTAATTGCGAAAAAACACTTTTAACAATTTTTTTTCAAGGCTTGCCGGGGGTTGCAGACCCTTAACCCTTTATATATTGTTTTTGTATTGTTAAAACTACGTTATATCAAAAATGCAAAGTTGAGTGCCAAAATTTTGATTTCAGACCTTATTTGACTAGATTATGATGTGCAACTGAATGTTGATATTTATTTGCCAATAGTATCAAAACAATAATTAACAATAAAATTAGCATCTATACAAGTTTTAAAAAGTAATGCATTTAAACGCATGTTATAAAGCATTTCTTTTTGTGGTGTTAAGTGACTACTGCAGTCCATGTACACCTGCAGATAACTTCAAGCAAAGAAGCAAGATACCTTTCAGCCTGTAATGATACTGGATGTCGATACTCGACCGGATCTCGACCACAACACAGCATTGCAGGCACTGCTATTTATCGACAGAATTATGTGAGGGGTGGTACGTCTTCGGACGGACTTTTTAACAGTGGTAGAGCAACGCGACAGCTTTTGCTGTCGCACGGATGGGTCGGCTCGAACCGGGGTGGTACTACGACCTCACAGAATATCAGCGTGAAGTAGAGGTTTACCTCTGCGTTTCGCTTGGTGAGTGCAGGTGGCCGGAGGCCCTTTTTACTGGAAATGAGGCATTCCATCCTAGACCTCACGGGTGAAAACGCATCTGCATTAGATGTCTATGAGCCGCAGCAACTACTTACCATCAGGTGGACTGTGTGCCCGTTTGTCACCCTTATCCTATAAAAAAAAAACTTTTAGTCAGAAAGGGAATCCTACTACGATTCTCAAAACTTTAAATACCATAATAATTTTACCACACGACATACATTACTTTCAGTAATATATTGCGATACGAGCAGTTTAAGAAGTTATTTTGAACATTCAATGATGTTCGCAAAACACTTCATTACAGCGTTTTCTTTGTCCGTATTCATCATTTTAATGTCCTGTCAAACGTGAATTGAAAATAAATGGGGAAACGTGTATACTAAGCGCTCCGCCATCCCCGCAGTCTGTACAACCTATTCAGTACATTTCACATCATAAATATTTGTCAATTTACCGACAAAGGTCGTTCCCTTTATGAAAATTTTGTTATAATAGAAGTAGCAAGCTTAAGCGATTGAATTTTTATTTAGGTGTTTAGAATAACAAATTTAAGTTATTCTTCGTTTTTATTTATATATTTTTTTCTTAATAAACGATACGCTACAGTTATTCCCGTTAGATTAAAATTTTCATTGTAAACATTACAAGAAAAAAATATTTCTTTTTAGTACAAAAGTAATTGATGAATATTTAATAATGATTAGTAGTATAATCTATAATATGAAGGAGGAGTGCAGAAAGCTAAAATTTATATATGTAATAAATAGTGTTACACATTATACATGAAATTTCAAACACATAAAAATCTTTGGTCAAACAGCACAGAGTGCGATTTGAAATATTCGTTTTTCAATTATTGTCTGTGGAGTTTATGTTTAGAAAAAAACTTTTATTTTATATTTTGTATGTGAGATATGTGTTTTAATGTGCAGTTGAAAGGGAAATACAGATTGCTTAATGTACAAATATAAATAAATTATGAGCTACTGTCTTTGACCACTATAAGACAACTTGTCACAATAATTATACCACTTTTCATTACAAAGAGTCCTAAATAATATCCTAAGTGTAATTAGTTACTTTCCATAGATCAGCTCACGTACACAGCTATTTGCTTTACTTGAAAATGAATATTAGAGCCTAGAATACTAGAGCTCGATGTCACGTACACCAACGTTTCAATGAAATACGCCATTGTTTTCTCAAACAAGCTAAAAAACACGTTGAATGATATTAGGTGTACCGTAATTAACAGAAAAGCCTTTTATTTCTTTAAAAGAAATACACTTAAAGAAATTAGTAGAATTACAGCGTTTTAATTGTGATAATTGGTATGCTGTACGGTTTATCGATACCCAGAAGAAATATTTATCTATTCAATATTTATCTACCTCTGGTTTTGTCAAACTTGCTGTAAATGATTCGTTAAAACGATTTGAATCTGCAATTTTGCGTGATGATCCTCGTTCTTAATTGCTAATACTTCCAAATTCAATTGGGATTTAGAGCCATAGGACCAAAACTTCCTTAAATATGACTCGCCAAATTCAAAGTATGTTAAAGTCCGGAGTATTCAAACAGGCAGAGCCGAGTGATAGCTTCCTTTCCACATTCTTTTTGGTGCCAAAACCAGACGGCAGCTACCGTCCAATCTTCAGTTTGAAACAACTGAACAGGTTCGTCAAAACGAAACCCTTCAGACTGTTCAGTCCCTTTCAAGTACCTTCCTGCAGCATCAGGATTGGATGGCAAAATTAGACCTAATCCAAGCATACTTTCACGTTCCGATTGCTCGGCGTCATTGAAGATACTTGAGGCTAAATTATCACATCAATTCAAACCAGCACCAACTGCTCCAGATGAACTGCTTACCGTTTGGCCTTTCCTCTGCACCGAGAACGTTTGCCTCAATAACAAACTGGGTAGCGATGTTTCTCATCGATCGGTGCATCAGATGTGTAGTTAATTTGGACGATTTTCTAATGGCAAGCCAGTCGATGCAAAAACTACAAGAAGATGTATCATTTATGATAAAGATCATGCAGTTACTAGGTTGGACAATAAATTACGAAAAGTCCGTGCTTAACTCCGACACAGTGCCTCGAGTTTATCGTCATAACAAGGGACACAAAACAAAATGCAAAGTCCTTATCGGAGAAAAAGTGCTTAACGCTACGCAACGCATTTCAGCAACAGTTCTTAAAATGCAAGTAGCCACTTTTTTTGCTATTTTGCCACTTACGTAACCCGGAGTGGTCGGCTTCACTGTCGAACACTGCAATACTTCAGTTGACACTTATCAAAGGACCATCCTTACAGCCAAGTGAAGATTCCACTACCAAATCAATCCAAGATGGAATGGTGGCTACAAGCTATAGGTCAATCTATACCGATACACATGAATGCAGTAGTAACTAACCTTCTAACAACCGATGCTTTAGACATTGGCTGGGGCGCTTAACTCGGCGATATAAGTGTCGGGGGTATTTGGATGAAACGGCAACTAACCTGGCACGCAAACATAAAATAAATGTTCGCAGTTCAAGCAGCGATATCACACAAACAAAAACTGCTACAGAACTCACAAGAGCTTCTTCACACAGACAATCGAACAGTGGTGTCTTACATAAACAAGGAAATCGGAAGCAATTCTAAACAGCTTCTCGAGCAAATTCGACAACTACTTTCACTTTTAGACAAATTAAATATACACCTCAGGTCCAGTACTTTCCAGGCAGGTTCAATGTCGAAGTGGACGCCAAAAGTCTTGCCCCGAGCGGCACCTCACAACAGCGGCAACATAAAAAATATTTCGAATGTGGGGTACTCCGGAGATAGAACTATTTGCGTCAAGTGCTGCTCACGTGACCCCGAAGTATGTTTCAGTGAACATTCAGGACAAGCAAGTACAACACCGCAACACATTTTGTCACTAGTGGAACTACAACACAATTACAGTTACAATTTTTTTATACGGTATGAGTGACAAGTGTGCACACAGTCCACTTGATGGTAAGTGGTTGCTGTGGCCCATAGACATTTAGATCTATCGTAATTTGCGAATCAAAATGCAGATGTGTTATCAGCCGTTAGAACTGAGATGGAATGCCTCTTATCCAGTAAAAAGTGTCTTCGGTTCTTTACACCTACCAAACGATCTACAGCAGCATTAAGCTGCTATAAAATAGCTGGTATTCTGAGAGAGCGTGGTCCTTCCCAGGTCGAACCCACCCATTCGTGCTACAACTATACAATTATATATATATCATCAAAATATATATCAAGGTCTTGATGGAATATTATCTTGTATAGCAGAATAGTGTTTGCTTTTAGTATTCGTGACGCTTCCCTTATCCATTCCACGAATTAACAAGCTTCTTCCTAGCAAGTGACAGCAAGTCATGGGAATAAGTAACATTTAGTGGGATGCCATTTCTTGTAGCCGATTTGGCACACAAACCTGCTTTTTCATTTTCACAGATACCACTATGACTAGGTATCCAGGCTAAACAGACAGAAATCTCTTTAAGATGTCACCTATACAAAATGCTTTTTAATATTATTAATAGAATCAGGCGTTACTTTGCGGAAATCCATTATATAAAAGCTCTTACAAAAATTTACTTCGCAAATATCCGCGTTATAAAATAAAATGATGTGTCTTACCTAGTATGAAGAGCACCTTCCGCCCTCCCTCAATTGCGTGCACTATCCCCGTCACCACTAATCCCAGCACCGCTACTCCCAACACCACTACACTAGGCAAGACACACCACTGACGATAATACGATACGTGATTCGCCTCTACACGAGGCATCCTCTGGTGATATAGACTCTACGGTGGCTAACCGCTAAGTGAGCGGCGAGCCAAAACAAGTGCCTTTTATATAAACCGATGATGCAACCGCTCTCTACCTAAGGAGCGAGCGACTGCGTCATGCGATAAAACATGTGACCAATCACCGCTAGACTTACGCAGCCGTTTGTAAAATTAAAAACAAACCGCCGCGCAACGCCCACTCTCCAACCACGCATCCAATCGCCGATCACCGTGAGGGTGACAAACGACCATATTGCGAGGCTCTCTATTATTAGAGAGGAGGCTTGAAGATATTTAAGAGAGGTGAGTTAGTAACATTTGTTTGTTCATTCAGCATTTGCTTTTTATATCAAGAATTAGGGGAAATTTATATTTACTTTGAAATTGGTTAGCCAAAATAGCAGATAAACAACTCTTAGAATCGCTAAAGATTACTGTCTTGTCTAGGCTATGTGATTCAACATATAGCAGAGCTTCATGGATTGCAATTATCTCAGCAGTAAAAATGGAACATAATGAAGGGCACTTAAAGCTAAGAATTATTTTAAACCAGACAGCTGCACTAGTGCAGCCATCATCAGTATTTTTGGATGCATCTGTTTACATGGTCATCCACTATTTCCAATTTTTCCCTATGGCTTTTTTAATTTTAATTCTGCCTCAGGGGAACCTTTTCTAATATCCAACTCAAGGTGAATGTTAGGTTGATATATAATAGCTTTGAAAGGAGTATTAAAGAGTGGACTATTGCATGAAAAAATGGGCTTAGGAATTTGTAGAAATGAGACTAAGCTATTAAATAAACGTGGACAATCTTTATGGAGCCAGTACCTACTTGAAGATAAGAATTCTGAGAGGAAGAGTGTAACCTCGGAATTAGGGGATCAAAAGAGAGTTGACAGATCTTAAAGAAGAATCTGTCTGAAAGATATTGTTTTCTTATGTTGAGAGGAGGATCTACACATTCTACCTGAAGGGCATTAATCGGGGAAGATTTCATTGCACCAATTATAATGCGGAGAAATTTATACTGTATTTTGTCTAAAGTTTTAAGTGATGATGTATTGCATGGCTCTAAAAGAAAGCATCCGTAATCTAAATGACTACGAATTATAGCATTGTATAATAGCTTTTGTGAAAAGAGGTGAGGTCCCCACCACACTCTTGAAAGGGATCGAAGAATATTTATATTCTTCTTACACTTTTTAGAAATATATTCAATGTGGTGTGTAAAGGATAATTTATTTTCTAGTACCATATCTAAAAATTTTACCTTGTCCCAAATAGGAATATGTAAGACTTTATATAAAACTGGAATATTAGAGACATTTTTGTGGCGAGTAAAAATCACTATACTACTTTTGGAAACAGAGAGAGATATACTATCAGTTTACCAGCATTGTAAATATTCCATGGTAGAATTTAACCGGAATTAGCTGTACTCAGGTTGTCTGTAGAAATGTATAGGGCTAAATCATCTGCATATTGCAGGACATTACAAAATGAATTGACTGCAAGATCTAAATCGAAAGTGTAGATAGTATAGAGAATAGGACTGAGGACTGACCCTTGTGGAAGACCTTTCCAAATATGTGGGGGGGGGGGGTAGTGCATTTTGAAAGTTTATTGCAATAGACCGAGAAGAGAAAAAGTTTGATATATAGTTTACTATTTTCACTGGTATACTCAGCTTCAGCATTTTTTGCCTGAGTACAGGAAGAAGTCCATTGTCGTATGCGGATGAAACATCGAGAAAGACTCCAACAAGGTATTCATTTTTAGAAAAAGCAATACGGATGTTAGTCACTAGTGTTATGAGACTGTCCATAGTGTTTAAGCTTTTTCGAATGCCTAATTGGCTTTTTAATAAAACATCCTTATTTTCTAGGAACCATTCTAACCGATTTTTTATCAGATGTTCTAGTATCTTTGCCATTGTACACGACAGTGTAATGGCTCTGTAAGTTGAAAATTCTTCACTGGCTTTACCCGGTTTGAAAATAGGAAGTACTATTTGGATCTTCCATTCTTTGGATGGAATTCCCGAGTCAAAAATGTGATTCAGAATGTCAAGAAATACAGTTCTAGTTTATTTACTGCTTTTAATAATGAATGAGTAAGGAATCCCATCTACTCCTGAAGAGGAATTTTTAAGGCCCTGAAGGACTGTAAATAATTCCTCGTAAAAGGGGGCATCAAATTCATCTAGAGATTGTATAGAAGGCGAATCAAAAACTAAACATTCAGTATGTGTGAGCACTGAAGGAGGAGCAAGATGAAGTGCAATACTTTAAGCCAAATTGAAGGGTCATTGGAAGACATATTCTGTTCAACTGTATTAGAACAGCGATATCTTTTAATGTTTCTCCAGACTAGAGAAGGAGATGTGGAAGAACCTTACCGACAGCGATATCTTTTAATGTTTCTCCAGACTAGAGAAGGAGATGTGGAAGAACCTTACCTTCTTCCACATCTCCTTCTCTAGTCTGGAGAAACACAACACAAGAACAGAACGTATGCCAGCCGTTTTTTTTTCTTCTGAGATAGCAATATCACTGTTTCAGCTGCTATTTGTTTATAGGAAATGTAGTTTTCCATGGTCATTGATAAAGAGTTCAGCCTCTTTCCTTTTTTTGCAAGCAGATGTGCAATCCTGGTTCCACCATGGAGGTGAAGCCAATTTGTTTCTGAAGGGTTGTTTTAAAGGAATAGTCTTATTGGCGGAAAATAATAATACATTTTTGAATTCTGTATAGACTGAATGTACATTTTCATGATGCAAAGAAGGAATTGTTGATGTTGCTTGATCTAAGAAAGAAGAATAATGATGCCAGTCTGCCTTTGATAAACTATATTTTAACCTCGGATTAAATACAGAATTTGCTCTTGTAGAGTCAACAGATGTGATGAAAATTGGATAGTGATCACTATCATATGAAATTGGTAATATTTTCCATAATATAAGGGAAATTAAGCCATGAGAACAAAAAGTCAAGTCCACTACACTTCTTACGTTCTGAGATGGTGAAACACGGCGGGTAGGATAACCATCATTAAGAATACAAAGATTTAAGTTGTCTATCATAACTAGAAACGTAGATGATAGAGAATCACAGTGATTTGAGCCCAATGAAGAATGGTGAATATTAAAATCCCCCGTGATAACAACAGGGGGAGTTAAAGAGAAATAAGATTAAAAAGTTCATTTAAGATGGTAACATTAGGAACAGGAATGTATACATACTTATATTTGATGATTGGTAGTAAGTACGTTGAGGAATAAAGATTGTTTTTTTCCAGAAAAAGTTTTTTTTTTCATTTATTCAAAATATTCAAAAAAAAACAAAATGATTTTTTATTTAGCCCTACAACAGAAACCACACACGGTTTAGTTGCTGTGGTCTATTAACTATAAACTTTTTTTTATAGGATAAGGGTGAAAAACGAGCACACAGTCCAGCTGATGGTAAGTGGTCGCTGTGGCCCATAAACATCTACATCTATCTTCGATTAAGAGTCAAAATGCAGATGCGTTGTCACCCGTGAGGACTAAGATGGAATGCCTCGTTTCCAGTAAAAAGAGTCTCCGGTTCTCTACACTCACCATACGAAACATAGCAGCGTTAAGCTGCTATTTTACGTTGGTATTCTGTGAGAGCGTGGTCCTTCCCCGGTCTAGCCGACCCATTCGTGCTACAACCATCTTATATTAAAACTATTATTGATAATAATTGTAGATTTATATATTTATTAACTAATCACCTAATCACTAAGTATGTTATTAATATGTAAATTTGAGATAAATCAGGTATAAACACATTAGATCAGGCAATTTATAGTAATTATGTTATTATTTAAGATACTATTAATATATTATACTAACTTATAATAATACAAATACACATACCATAATATGTTCTTTTAGCTATTTTTACTTTATAATGTTTTACTTTATTTAAGATAGTGAGAGGAAGTTCGTTGAGTAAAGAGGGGAGCGGGTATTCCCACGTGCGCTTACCATAAACATTTTTGTAAGTTGGAAGCTTAAATGTCGGTAACCTATTCAACTTACGTAGGGTTACAGGTCTACTATATTTTTTTAATTTACTCAACTGTTCCCACTCTTCACATAGGACTGCCAAATTAATTTCTTCATATACATTTAACGTTTTACAATATTTTATTTAAATAAGTTTGAATCATTATGTCTGTATAGTTGCTTAACATATTTAGGAATTATTGCTTTTAAGATTTTTAGTTGTATTTTATAAATTTCTTGTATATCTCGTAAGTTTTAAATGTTCTACCATAGCTACTCAGTCCATAGTTTATTATTGAACTTGCTAATGCCAAATATAAAAGTCTCAATATTTGGTAAGGAATTTTATGCTTAAGTATTGTTAAATTACAAAGTATTGCTCTTAGTTTGTTACAAATGTACATAACATGAGGTCTCCAGTTAAATTTACTATCTATTATTAGGCCTAAATACATATTCTGATCAACCATTTCCAGGGGGTTACAGTTGCGTTTGGTGTATTGCTGATGCAGACAGCCGTGCTCATGTGCAATGATAGTGGGTTGTGTATCATATTTTATGTAGCTTGAGTGTATATGCATCATTTTGTAGTATTGATTACCAGCCCAACATCATGTGCCCATTTGCACAGCTGATCATATTTATGTTGCATCAATTCTTGTGCTTTAAAAAGGTTGTTATGTGCAGTTATTAGACATGTGTCGTCTGCGAACTGGTAAATGGAACAATCTTTAAAGATATTACACATATTATTCACGTATAACAAATATTCGCACGGACCAATGATAGAGCCCTGGGCTGTACCCTAAGAAGTAGATATTTTATTACTATATTCACCTGCGACCTTTACTACTGTATGATGGTTTGTGTGATAGTTTTTGAACCAATTCAGGGCCGGCCCCTGAATTTTGCTCTAATTTTGAAAAAAGTTAGCTTAAGACCCAGTGAGCGGCAAACTTACCTAGGTCCATACCTGAGGTACATGAAAAGGGGACTCTTTAATTTGACCTGTAGTCAATATATATATATAAAATAACATTGGCAGACACCCATGATGGTTTCAAGTTCATGGCAGACAAGTTGAAAAGTACGAGACACATATTGTGGTTGTATCACCCAAGCAGACAACAAACCTCTGAGGCGTCCATATGCGCGTACTATAATAGCGCTCGCTCTAATACAGTCGTTAGATCAAGTTATAAATATATATATATATATATATATATATATATATATATATATATATATTTAAAATAGAAAGTATAAACGATCGTTTCATATTGAATGCAATCAATAATAATTACGGGTTATAAAACAAATAAATGTCGAATAAGCCCACAATAGTTAATATTTATTTGGTTATGTTTTATTGTTATGATGTCAAAATAATATTAATTTATTCATTAAAATGTTTATTACGCATTTTATTAAAAACACAATAATTTTAAGAATATTCGAATCATATTATTCTTGGCTATCGAAGTTGTAGCCTTCAGGTTCATCGTCAGATACATCAATTCCATCGAAATCTACATTCTCATCATTAGACGGAATTATTTCTGCAAAGAATAAGTTTCAATTTGTAAATTAAGCCAATTATAATAAAATAAATAATTTAAAAGTATAAATTCTTATAAAGGAAAATTAACTGGTAGATCTGCGACAATAATTACAATGGACAATAATTCTATAAGGGCTGCTAATCAAACAAAAACTTACCGATCTCCGGAGGTAGGGTTGACCACAGGGTACCAGTCAGGTAATAAGTGAGGTGTATGTAATGTAGATGCGAAAGTGTATATACATGTAAACTGACGGCCCGATGTAATCGGACAGAAGATACACCGGCGCTGCTTTTCTCCAAATGTGCGCTCCCTCCAGTCGTAGTTCACCAATTAAAAACTTCTGCCTTCATTTCACTATTTCAGTTTTATATATTTTAGTTTTATATGTTATACAGTTTTCATCATCATTACAGCCCTTCACCAGTCCACTGCTGAACATAGGCCTACCCCAAGGAATGCCACAAAGCACGGTCCTGAACCACCTGCATCCATCGACTTCCTGCATATCTTACCAGGTCGTCACTCCATCTAGTGGGGGGACGCCCAACACTTCGCCTGCCGGTACGAGGCTGCCACTCAAGAACCTTTTTTCCCCATCGGTTGTCGGTTCTTCGAGCTATATGGCCGGCCCATCGCCACTTCAGCTTACTAATCCGTTGGGCTATGTCGGTCACTCTGGTTCTACTGCGGATATCTTCATTTCTAAATTTATCACGCAGAGAAACTCTCCATAGCTCGCTAAGTGACCTTGAGCTTCCTCATCCGGCCAGCAGTGAAGGACCACGTCTCAGTTCCGTATGTTATCACTGGCAACACTCACTGGTTGTACAGTCTCGTTTTCAACTTCTGAGGTATACCTGACGAGAAGATGTGCCGTAATTTCCCGAACGCTGCCCAACCGAGTTGAATCCGTTGATTGACCTCTCGGTCGAAGTTGGACTTACCTAGTCGGACTATTTGTCCCAGGTAAACATACTCGTCAGCAACTTTGAGCTTAGTGCTCCCAACAACTACCGGCATAGGTGTGACATTGACATACATGATCTTTGTTTTGTCCATGTTCATCTTAAGACCTATCCGTTGGGAAGCACTATTAAGGTCATTGAGCATAGTGCTTAGGTCCTCCAGCGATTCTGCCATAAGGACTATATCGTCGGCAAATCGAAGGTGAGTGGTGTACTGGCCATTGATGTTGATACCGTATCCTTTCCAGTCCAGAAGCTTGAAAACGTCTTCCAATGCAGCGGTGAAGAGTTTCGGGGATATGACGTCACCCTGTCTTACACCGCTCTGCAATTGGATAGGTTTCGTACTCTAGTTCTGTACTCCGATAGTTATCGTAACCCTACTGTGCAAGCACTACAGCACTTCGATATACCGACAGTCAACTTGGCACCACTGCCCAAATTTCGACGGAATCAAAGGCTTTCTCATATTCCACATATGCCAGACATAGTGGATAATTGTACTCCTCTGACTTCTGTACAATTTGCCGAAGGGTATGTATGTGGTCTATGGTGCTAAAGCCTTTTGGAAACCGGCTTGTTCGGGAGGCTGGCAGTCGTCAAGTCTGTGTGCACGACGATTCGTAATGACTCTCGAAAACAGCACGTAGACGCGGCTCAGAAGGGGAATCGGTCTGTAGTTCTTCAAGAGAGCGTTGTCGCTTTTCTTGAAGAACAAGACCACCGCACTTTTGCTCCACGCCTCCGGTGTAATACCACCATGGAGGACGGAATTAAAGAGCTTCTGAAGGACTTCAAGTACCGGTTTTCCACCCGCTTTCAGAAGCTCCGCTGTAATTCCATCCTCGCCTGGGGCCTTGCCGTTTTTAAGGTGCTGGAGAGCCATTCTAATCTTGCTCAGACTGACGTCCGGGATATCATGGGAATAATGTCGGATAAGACTCTCTCTTTGATCGTGACTCACACTTGCGTGTGGTTCCAACAATGACTTGTACAGCTGCCCATAGAACCTCTCAATCTCACTCTAAATCTTAGGTGCCCCGAAAACGATGCTCCCACACTCTGTTTTCAGCTTCAAAAGTTTGCTCTTTCTGGCAGACAGATCTCTGGCAAAGACTTTGGAGCCTTGGTTCTGCTCGATTGCTTCTTTAATAAGAGCTGTATTGAAGTTGCATAAGTACCGCCGCATGCATTTGGAGATCTGTCTATTCAGTTGCTTGTATGCTGTCAAATCTGTTGAAGAATGTAGCTTCATCTCCCGTCTAACAGCCATGAGATTAAGAGTGTGATCGGAGAGATTTTTGTGTTCTTCTGCGGCGGGTCTTGCAGAACTTAGCTCCGACCGCACGGACAGTTTCCACAAGCTTGTCATTCATATCGACCACTTCATTGCAGTCTTCTAGGCACTGAAAACGGTTTTGTAACTCGAGCTGAAAAGTTTGGGGACTTTGGGTTAGAGCACGAGGGGGACGGAGCGTTGAATTCATTAGACGAGACCTCTCCAACTTAACGTTTAGGTTCAGTGTGCCTCTAACCATTCGGTGATCGCAGCCGGTTTTCACCGTCGCGATCACTGAGACATCACTGAACAGTTGTCGTCTAGTCGTCATAATGAAGTCAATCTCATTTTTTGGCGAACCGTCGGGGCTCGACCAGGTCCACTTCCTGTGGGGCCGCTTCTGGAAAAAAGAGTTCATCATAAAGAGTCCCTCTTTCTCCATGAAGTCGGCCAGCTGCTGGCCCCTTGGGTTCCGTTGCCCTATTCCAAATTTCCCTACTTTCAGCTCACCATTCTCTCTTGTGCCTAATTTTGCATTGAAGTCTCTGCATGGGAGCATTAATACCGTATATTGGGTTTTGGAGGAATGCATGGCTCTAGAGATATCCTCATACATTTCCTCCACCTCCTCATCGGGGTGTGCCGAGGTTGGTGCGTAAACCTGTATGACCTTCAGCGAATACCGTTTGGTGATTCTGAGTATAAGGTACGCAACCCTCGTCGACACACTCTCAATCTTTACAACGTTGTTAACGAGAGACTTGTGGAACGATAAATCCGACACCTCCTTGGGACAGATGGTCGCCCTCCCGGTAATAGAACAAGTTGCCGGATTCGAGGATTACCGTTTCCTCCCCTCTCTTCGGACTTCGGATAATCCTATAATATGCCAGCGTAACTTGTCTATCTCTTCTTCTAGCTCCACAATCTTCGTGTCAGTCCTCAGGGTGCGTGCGTTGTATGTAGCCAGGTCGAGTCGTCGTAGGTGACAACCGAACCTCCACCGGAGATTCTTAGCACCACCTGCCCCGCCGTTACTATGGTCTCCACCGTATCCAGGAATAGCGGGACCGCCAGGGACTGGGGGCCGTCTCTTAGTAAATTTATCCATTTGGGGGGTATTTGCCATAGTTGCCACGCTAGGTGAGCGGGTTGGCAACCGCAGTTTTTTTTAATTGTATTTTTGCTGTTATCAGAAAGATGCTGCTGCTCATCTCCTGCCTGTTTTCCTTTGTCGCCTTTTACGACACCCACGGGAAGATAATGCAGTTTTAAAAATTAACATTTAGCGCAAACATATATATTTATATAAATTGATCTAACGCATATGGACGCCCCAGAAGTTTGTTGTCTGCCTGGGTGATACAACCATAAAGGATCTTGGCGTGACTTTTGATTGTAGCTTAACTTTTGATGCCCATATATCCGCCTTGGCTGTTGACTGTTACAAACGCCTCAGATTCGTTTTGCGCAATGCCCGCGAATTTCAAAATACAGAAGAAATCAAACAATTATTTAACACGTTAGTAAGGAGAAAATTTGAATCAGCGGCATGTGTTTGGAATCCTTATGAGTCGTAGTATGTTTTGACCATAGAAAAAGTTCAAAAGGCCTTCTTACGTTTCCTTTATAAAAAAAATTATGGATACTACCCGTTTTTATATCCCACACAATTTTTGTTGGGTACCTTAGGGTATAATTCTCTTGCAGTTCGTCACTCTCGCAACATAATTATCATTGCACTCAAAATTCTAAGAGGCGTAATAGATGCCCCTGAACTTCACAATACCTTATGCGAGATCTATGTGCCTGACCACTACTTGCGACATAGGCCATCTCGCCGGCCTAGATTATTCGAGACGGCATCATCGCGCACGCTGTCGCACGCTAATTCCCCACTATTTCGAATGCACAGCGCAATCAACGATTTTGTGGGAGCTGCACCCGACTTTGATATAGTTGCGGATAGTTGGAATGTGCTGTTGTCAGCTTGTTTACGATTTTGCGAAAGCAATGATATATAATTTGTATTTTTCATAGTATAGTTTAAATTATAGCATAGTTTATTCTCATGTGCCTTTCAAAATTATTAATAATTAGTGTAATTGGAGTAAAACCGTTGTAATTAATTAATTAAATAGATAACCACAATATGTGTTTGCCGTGAAAATTATACATGTCAAATTATATTATCAACAATATATATAAATTGCAGATTTATTGAAATAACGTAAATTATTAATAAAAAATCGTACTTTTCAACCTGTATACCATGACCTTGAAACCATCATAGGTGTCTGCCAATGTTATTTTTCGATAACTTTTATTAAATATTTCAAGATGTCAAAGCGGCAGACTTATTGCAATCACGTTTTTTGGTTCATTTTTTTACACCTTTTACACCTGAGCGTCTCTATATTGACCGCCGGTCAAATTAAAGAGTCCCCGTTTCATGTACCTCAGGTTGTCGTGAAGCGACAATTAAAAACAAAAAAAAGAACCTAACCTAGCAACAACAAAACAACAAAAATAGGGCAAAACAAATAATCTATTTAAAATATAAAAAAGATATTTACAGATTTATATAAAAAAAATGATGTATGAGGATGAAGATGGGTGACGTGATTTACAATTATTTCTAAAAAAAAGATAATAAAAATGATGAGTATTGAAGCTGAGGCCGAAGATCCAAATGGTACACTGCTTTTGGTGGTGGTATTCGCTGCCCACAGATTATACACAGGCTGTGCTGGTGGTAGGCCCACAGCGCCTGGAATAAGCGCTCGCAGCGCCTGGAGCGAGCACGCAGAGCGTAGGTGAAGGCGTGGGCGTGTCTAGGCGACGACTTCAGGTGAATGCAGTGGTTTGCAAGATCCGGCGACTTCAGGCAAGACAGAGGCTTGTAGGATCCGGCGACTTCAGGCAGGACAGAGGCTTGCAGGATCCGGCGACTAAGGCAGGACAGTAGCTTGCAGGATCCGGCGAATTAGGGCAGGACAGAGGCTTGCAGGATCCGGCGACTTCAGGCAGAGCAGAGGCTTGCAGGGTCCCGGCGACTTCAGGCAGGACAGAGGCTTGCAGGATTCCGGCGAATTAGGGCAGGACAGAGGCTTGCAGGATCCGGCGACTTCAGGCAGGGCAGAGGCTTGCAGGGTCCCGGCGACTTCAGGCAGGACAGAGGCTTGCAGGATTCCGGCAACTTCAGGCGAAGGCATAGGGTGAGACTTGCAGGATCCGGCGACTTCAGGCGAAGGCAGAGGCAGAGACTTGCAGGATCCGGCGACTTCAGGCGAAGGCAGAGGCAGAGACTTGCAGGATCCGGCGACTTCAGGCAAGGTAGAGGCAGAGGCAGAGGCTTGCAGGATCCCGGGGCAGTGCGGCCCCGGGATAAGGCCTTTAGGAGATGCTTCGAGTTAGAAAGCTGAAGCGAGACTGCTTTTATACCTATTTAGAGAGAACGGAAAATTATTTAAATTAAAAGCAAATTTTTTGTAAATGGCCAAGAGGAAAAGAGTATTTATGTGGAAATACTGAAGTAAAAACAACAGACGGGTAACGAATTTGAATAAAAATTGCCATGACAACCAGATAAACAACGATGTCAAAACATGTAAAATTTTGGTTTCAGGCTCGTAATAGAGAAACGGCAAGATTTAAGTGAAAAATGAGATATTATTGATATAGGAAAAAAGGTAGCACAACAGCGCGCACGAAGCCCGAAATTGCAGGGTTACGGAGAACTAAATAAAAGATTGAAAAAGGAAGACTCCATCGACACCGATTTAAAAAATGCTGATAGCGTGAAAATACGAAGTGAAAATGATTTCTTATTGTGTTCTTATGGTTTAAAAACGTTACAGGATCCTATGGAAATAAAGGTGATACAAAATATCCAGTTTTGAGGTGAATGCAGAAAATCAAAACAGAATGGAAAAATGAATTTAAAATAGTGTAAAATGATATGTAAGTAGCATAACACTACAAGGTATAGGGGATTAACTGAAAAAAATGTGAAGCTTATTGAAATACCGTATGTCTGCCGCTCCCTGGCTCTTAAGCTAAGTATATTATTATTTAAGTTAGAACTACTGTTTGTGTTGAAATCCATGAAACGTTATTGCTGTCACTCACTGATCGTCTATTGAGTCGGCGAGCTTTAATTATAGTACCATATCCAGAGGGAATTTCTATAGCTGCTATTAATTCTTCTATTTTCCACTCTATGGGAACTTGTTTGACTAGCCCCATACGAGTGATACTATATGAGGGGATAGTAGTTTCATATTTAGAAGTCTGAAGAGCTGGGTGATCAATAAAAGTGTTTGCATCCACTGCTGTTTCAAACTAAACCGATATCCTGTTTCATCCAACTTTTTTGACTCCGTCACAAACTATATTTTTAATATTATTGTAATACAGAAAGTGACCGAATTTAATTGGTTTGAGAGTTACTCCGTGTTAGTTAATAAATACGTGGTAGAGCCATGCTGCAGCTATATTAGTAGTATAGTTGTAGCACGAAAGGGTCGGCTCTACCGGGGAAGGACCACGCTCTCACAGAATACCAGCGCAAAATAGCAGCTTAACGCTGCTGTGTTTCGTATGGTGAGTGTAAAGAACCATTTTACTGGAAACGAGGCATTCCATCTTAGTCCTCAGGGGTGACAACGCATCTGCATTTTTATTCTTAATTGAGGAGAAATGTAGGATGTCTATGGGCCGCAGCAACCACTTATTATCAGGTGGATTGTGTGCTCGTTTGGCACCCTTAAGCTATAAAAAAAAACACTATATTACTTACTTAGGCGCGTTTACGGTTAATAGATTCTACATTATCAATGTGTAAGGTAAAGGAGTCATTGCGAACCCTTTCAAGATAGGGAGGTTCGTACTCCATTATATTTTTATAACTAAAACTTACATAAAAACGGCACAACTAAAACACTTACTAATCTACAGATGTTAAAACCACCACCAAGACAAAAAAAAATTGTGTAGTGACTCAACAGCACTTAATATAACAATAAATTTAAGCGAAAAAAACTACGACACTTGTATCTCTCACTTAACCTCAAAGCAAAGTCAAGGCGATTAATTTAAATGCCCCTTACTATTATTTCTATTCCTTCACTACTGGATATAGAAGCCAATATCCAGTAGTGAAGGGGCTCATAAATAAAAAGAAAGATTAAAAGATTAATAAGAGGTTTAGAGCTCTTAGGTAATCTGGATCTGGTTAAGTATTACGCTCCTACTACGTAGTATTATTATTTATTGTGCTCTTACTCAAAAAAATCTATTTTGTATATTAGACGGATCTATGTCGGTCTGATACATCTCAACTAAAAAAAAAATATTCCTCGAAACTAGAAAACAAGAATGTACCAGTACTTTAGTGACATTACGTGTTGCCAGTGATTACATATGGATCTGAGTCATGATCCTTCCTAGCTAGCCGTATGAGGAAGCATAAGGTCACTCAGCGAGCTATGGAGGGGGCAATACTCGGAGTTTTTCTGGGTGATAAAATTTGTAGTAGAGATATCCACACTGTAGTACTCCAGTAAATGATATATTCCATCGGATCAGTAAGTTGAAGTGAACGGTACATATAGCTTGAAAAATTGACAATAACTAACCAGTGTGGCAGGCAAATTTTATTCAATATAGATTTCAGTACACAACACTTATTAAAAGTGATTTTTTACTTTTACCACTGGTTCACAATAAAACCTCTGTATAATATAATATTTTATAAAATTAAGTATGAAAACATTTAGAAACAGCATGTTAGCGATCACCTCATTCCCAATCTAATAAATAATTGAAACGTTTTGATAGATAGGCTGCATATTTTCTAGGACTTAGTTGTATAACTAACTTGTGCTTATTCCTAGTATTTACAGAATGTGTAGTGGTAATCAAACAAAAGAGTGACTTTCAATAAGTATTATTTATAATCTATATTGAATAAAAAAATTCTGTTTCTGTTTTGTTTGAATGTAAATCACTATTTTTAATAAAACTATTTTTGGTTTTGTGTACGTACATTAAATTTTCGTTAATATACTGAGAGGCCATAGTTAATATATTTATTTCTTTAAATTTTCTCCAAGGGATTCCTTTGAATCTAGGTTATAAATTACTTTTACGGCTCTTTTTGCGAAACAAAGTTAGTTTCAATGTCAGTCGCATTACTCCATAGCAAGATTCCATATGACATTATGCTTTGGAAGTAACTAAAATAAACTAACCTACAGCAGCTACAGCATATGCTGCAGAACTTAGTTTGCTAGCTAGTTTAGATATATGAGGACCCATTGAAGCTTCGCGTCAACTGTAATTCCGAGAAAAACAGTATATTCAACAGGGCCCAGGTCCTCCCCATTTAAAAGGACACTGGTATTTACCTGTTTAACATTAGGTGTGGTGAATTTAATACATTCTGTTTTATTACCGTTCGAAAGCAAATTATTAATATTAAACCAGTGTACTACTTTTGAAATAGCATTATTCACTTCGTGACTTACTTATTATTATGGTTTTGAGCAAAACCATAATAATAAGTAGTGAGAGTACCATCATAATCACCATTGGGTTGGATAGGAAATCAGTTAGCCGCCACTGTTCACATATTTGGAAATATCGAAATTTAGACAATGCATGCATTCTTAGTGTTTGAGTGTAACTGACCTTTCTGGCCCTGTATTTACCTTTGGAGTTGATTTTAGCATGTACTGGTTCGTACATGTAGTCAGGATTGACGATTTCCACAACGTATGATCCCGTAGGAATGTTATGTATCGTGAATGATCCATCCTCCTTGACGAATCTGATATATTCACCGCCATTTACATGAATTCTTGTTTCTTCTTGTCAATTTCTTAAATTCTGATCTTCTGGTACAAAACCTTCGATAAAATATCTACCACTACCCGTATCTTCTTCAGCCGAATTAATTGCATGCGAAATATAAGCGAACGAGGAAATAATGAAGAACTCTGACTCATATTGATTTTTCTTGGAGCTTTTATATAATTAAATATATCGTGTAAATATTCAGTTTAACACACTAATATGTATATGAAAAATTACACTATCTTATCATAGTCGTATATCAAAATTACCTTGGATTTTTATATTTTTGAATAACCTTTAATAATTAAATCCAAAAAATCATAAAATATTTCTCATAACTATTATAGGGTAGAAGTTGTGTATATAATGATGTAATTCATAACAAAAGATAGACGCAACTAAGTTTTAAAATTAAAAGGGTTAAAAGTCGCGCTGGGTTTCTTACTGGTTCTTCCCAGGACAGAGGCTTTTTTTCTTAATCAATGATAAAATTAAAAATTACATTCAATAAGAATTACATGACTGTAATCTGTATAAAATAAAATGAACTATTATATTCTATGAAATATTTATTCTGAAGAAAAATATCAACACTTGCAAAATAAATAATTAAAACTCTTTACATGGTAGAGCCATGCTGAAGCTATTTTACCGGTATAGTTATAGCACGAACGGGTCGGCTCAATCGGAGAAGCACCATGCTCTCAGCAGCACCATGCTGCAGAATACCAGCGTAAAATAGCAGCTTAACTCTGCTGTGCTTCGTATGGTGAGTGTAGAGAACCGGAGACTCTTTTTACTGGAAACGAGACATTTCATCTTAGTCCTCAGGGGTGGCAACGTATCTGCATTGTGATTCGTAATCGAGGATATGCCTATGGGCCACATCAACTACTTACAATCAGGAGGACCGTGTGTTCGTTTGTCACCTTTTTCCTAGAAAAAAAATAGAATACCTGAAGTTGAAAAAGTGGTTTTTTATTTGAAAAATAAAGTAAAGAATTTAATATACATACCCGTTAATTTCTAAGTCTAACGGTACATTGGCGGTCAGCCTTCCGGTTGACTGCAAGCGAAAATATAATGTATAAGAAAGACTTATTTCTATTTGCACTGCGATGCCACTGCCCGAAAACCATTCCTGTTATTTATTTTTCCTATTATTCGTACTGTGCGTTCGCAAAGGGATTCAAGCTATCCTATTTAACACCAACGCTTACTCACACATCCACACTACCAGCGTCGACAGGCGCATGGCCAGTATCTCTTCGGGAAAGGACTACTTCTCTCCTTATTTTTTTTAGGTATACGAAACTGGAAAGCAAGTCGCACTTTCCTGTACAGCTTCCAAATTCATATGTGTATCTGTTTGTGTGAAGGATGTCGGTATAATTATACGCTGTGAAGGTTTTGCTTTAGTCCTCGTGGTGGTGACAATTCATCTGTACCATTATTTCTTTGAATTTTTTCGCAAGTGTCCATGGGCTGCAGTAGTCATTCAACATCAGGTGAACTGTCCGCTCATTCGCCAAGTTATACAGTTTAGTAAAATTCTAATGTTATATACTCATCGTGAAGTCTCACTTCTCGATCACATATAGTTTTTTTTTATTTTAATATTACAACAGGTAAGCTTTTTCTATTACCAAAATATATACATTTCAAAATCAAATGGAATTAAATAAATACTCCTTTACCAGCTTTTAAAATTCCACTGCTGAAGCTGTGCCGTCTCATTGTAGGAAATATTTCCCTTTATCGTCTAATTTGGTAGGCGAATTCAACATCGGGACTTTCTTTAAAAGCACAATTTATAATATAATATTTTATACAATTGCTATGAAAACATTTAGAAGCAACATGGTAGTGATCGCCTCATTCCCAGGGGTTATAATCAGTTATATATTCTTTAGTAGATTAATAACCCATAAATTATTTAACAACCTTGTAGACCATGCCCTTATTCTTATTGTAAAGAAGGTTATTCAAGATAATGTTGTAGTATTTCTGGATATTGTGTATGGATAAGTTAAAAGTTATTTCACTTTTTCACAAATTTTTGTGGTATTTTAGTGAGCTTGAAACATTTTACTATCAAAATTATTTGTAATAAAATGTACAACGGCGTTCATAGTTTCGTAAAATGGTGATACAAAATAAGATTATTTTTTTATCGTTTTATATCCTTTTTATATATTGTAGAGCCACGCTGCAGCTGTATTACGATTGTAATACAAATAGGTCGGTTTGGCGTAAGAGATAATGAAAAATTAAAATAATTCAACATTCGGCTCGGCGCGAGAGCGACGCCTAACTCTAACCGTCCGATGAAAAACGAGAGAAACCACTCTCGGTTCTTATCGGGCGGCTAGGGTATAAGCAGCGAACGTATAAGAGACGCGTGATATACGCAGGTGAAACCGTGAGTGAAACCGTGAGGCACAGCTAGTATATTATAACGTACATTATGTATGACCACACATTATTGGGCAAACAAAAATATCAATAAAAACCCGCGTAAAAGAACATATAGCTGACGAGAAACACTAACTCAAGTGTTTTGTAAAAGTAATAATTAAAAACTGAAGTTAGTCTTTGTTAACTTTTACATCGGAAGTCAATCAACTCAGACCCCCCCGTGACCATGGGTGCTGCAAAGCATCAAAAACCGGGATTAAAAATAAGTAAAATTTAACACGATAAAATCTGTAAAAATAGTTTGATTCAACTATTAGTAATAATTGATTATAATCTTTTCTTTTTTGTTTTCTTTTTAATCCTGTTAAATAAGTTTATTTTTTATTCGGATATTGTTGTAGGTAGGGTATTTTTGTCTATATCTATGTATGCCAAATATTTAAAATAAATAAACGCTCGCTCGCACACAACAATTTCTACTTTAGCGGCATTTCATACACTTAGTAAAATTACGTAAGCGCATGAAAGGGTCATTAATGAGTATCAATTTGTCACTGACTCCCACAAGATTAAAGGATCTTAGCTTTTATTCACGCCTCTTGGATATTACATAGAATTAGTATCAAACGAAGACATTAAATCCTACATATTAATAGTGCCGTGTGGTGGCGGCATTGAATCCATTACTCCATTTTTGTAACGAAGTTCCTTATCGGGCGGTACGAATTAGGCGAGAAAAAGTGTAAGATTTTTCCGTTACGGCCCCTTCTGACGTAGTGTAGACGGCCTTAGCGGCTATACGAAAGCGAGGTGGAATAATATCTATCTCCCTTGCACTCTTTCTTATCTTGCCATGAAAGTAATATTATTTTATTTCAAATGACGCTTCATATTTAAAAAAAAAGCTAGTTATTTATTTATTTTTATTTGTTAATCAATAATATAATACGTTTATTAATAATAATATATTAATATACTACAAAAGGAACTTCGTTCTAACCTTCTGGTCCACGACACTCACGCATGTTTTTTATAGATAAGGAGGAAAAATAGCAAATCATTTCATTCCATGGTTGTAGTAAAAAGCAACTTAAGAAAATGCCTGCAAAACTTTATAGCTTCTGATAAGAGGAGGTATACCTTTGACACTGCGGCCCGTCGCCAGAATGACGACGGGCCGCAGTGACTCGTGATGTAAACACCAGCACACTTAAAAAGAAGTATAACTTCGCCTCCAGGTCCTTCAAAAGAGTTATTGCCAAGGCAAAGTCAGAGCACATAGGCAGAATTGGCGAGAAACTAGTTCGCCTTCCTTCGGGAACCCGTGCATTCTGGTCTCTCGCCAAGGCTGTCCAAGGGAATTTCTGTAAGCCATCACTAACATCTCTGCACAGGGAGGACGACTCACTGGCCCAAGACGCAAAAGACAAAGCCGACCTTTTAGGCTCCCTTTTTGCGTCCAGCTCGACTCTTGATGACGGGGGGAAAATACTGCCGACCATCCCGCGGTGCGAGTGCTCCATGCCGGATGTGCTATTCTCATAGCGCTCAGTTCGCAAAGCACTTCTCTCCCTGGACATCCAGAAGTCGAGTGGGCCTGACGGAATCCCCCCAATTGTGCTGAGGACGTGTGCTCCGGAGTTGGCACCGGTCCTAACGCGTCTTTTCCGGTACTCCTACTCCCAAGGCGTAGTCCCGAATTCATGGAAGACAGCTTTTGTCCACCCGATCCCTAAAAAAGGCGACCGCTCAGACCCGTCCAACTATAGGCCTATCGCGATCACCTCCTTGTTCTCCAAAATAATGGAATCCATTATTAACTGCCAGCTCATCCGGTACCTTGAGGATCACCAGCTGATTAGTGACCGCCAATACGGTTTTCGTCGGTGTCGATCAGCTGGTGATCTTCTGGTCTACCTGACCCATAGATGGGCGGAGGCAGTAGAGTCCAAGGGGGAGGCGTTGGCCGTTAGTCTGGACATTGCGAAGGCCTTTGATCGGGTTTGGCACAAAGTGCTTCTTTCAAAGCTGCCTTCCTATGGGCTTCCCGAGAAATTGTGCAATTGGATCACCAGCTTTCTTGCAGATCGGAGCATCAAGGTCGTTGTAGACGGTGCATGTTCTGACTACAAGCCTATTAACGCTGGTGTTCCACAAGGCTGTGTGCTATCACCAACGCTGTTTCTTCTGCATATCAATGATATGTTGCTAACTGGTAACATTCATTGCTATGCGGATGACAGCACTGGTGATGCTCTATACACCGGCCGGGCCAATATTTCTCGGGAAAACGTCGCCGAGTACCGGAACAAACTTGTGTCTGAAGTCGAGTCTTTGCTGGACAAAGTCTCGGATTGGGGGCGACTAAATCTAGTCCAGTTTAATCCTCAGAAGACACAAGTTTGCGCGTTTACCGCTAAAAAGAACCCCTTTGTCGTATCTCCTCAGTTTCAAGGCACTCCCCTTCTTGCCTCAGCCAGTATCGGTATCCTCGGAGTCGACATATCGAGTGACGTGCAGTTTCGTGGTCACTTGGAAGAGAAGGCCAAATTGGCCTCTAAAAAGCTTGGCGTGCTCAGCAGAGCGGGACAGTATTTCATGCCGGCACACCGCCTGCAACTTTACAAGGCGCAGGTTCGGCCTCACATGGAATACTGTTCCAATCTCTGGGCAGGGGCTCCCCAGTGCCAGCTCCTTCCACTTGACCGCATCCAGCGCAGAGCGGCTCGAATCGTCGACGACCGAGCCCTTTCCGATCGGCTCGATTCATTGGCACTGCGAAGAGATGTTGCATCTCTTTGCATTTTCTTTCGCATCTACCATGGGGAGTGCTCTGAGGAATTGTTCGGATTAATCCCAGCCGCCAAATTTCACGAACGCACATCGCGGCAGAACTCCCGATACCATCCACACCATCTGGATGACTGGCGGTCCACCACTGTGCGATTTAGAAGATGTTTTCTTCCTCGCACAACTTCCTTGTGGAATAGTTTACCACCAGGGATTTTTCCGGACCGATACGACTTAGAGACCTTCAAGAAAAGAGCCTACTCCTTTTTAAAAGGCCGGCAACGCATCTGCAATTCCCCTGGTGTTGCGGTTGTTCATGGGCGGCGGTAGTCACTTACCATCACGTGAGCCGCATGCTCGTTTGCCCCCTCTCCTATAAAAAAAAAATGTAGATATCATAGATGTGGATGTATGTGCGCCATGTAATCTTATCTTATCGTCATGTAGACTGTGTGCTCTTTTTTCAACATTTGCAATAAATGTGAGTGCTATGTATAAAGTTGTTTCATCATTTCGCTAAATTTAGTTGACACTTTTTTAATGGGTTTCATAACGCCTACGGAACTATTACGGATTAAATCTTCAACAGCGCGTAAAATTACAGTACTTCATTACGATTCTATTATTTAAAGAAGCGCCAATGTTCTAACGCTTAAGGGTACGAACGGCGAAACTCTAATATCGTGGGTATAAATTCCGCATACTATCTTAAACACTGATTATATTTTATTATGTAATCAAAGCTTGAATATTGGTTTTACTGTATTAGGTATGTTATTATACATATAGGCTGATCTTATTACCATGGAGAGGTAATAATCAACACAGACTATATGTAATGGATGTACTATGTAAAAGCCTTTGGCATAGAATATTTTCCAACATTCATTAACTTTCCATGAAATTAGATCTCTCAATAAATTGGTTCAAGGTCAAGGGCGTTACAAATTCATTTATACTTACCACGTGTGTAAAGGCTGCATATGAATTAAATTTCGTCATTATTATTATCATTTAGTTTACAAACTGAAAAATTTAACTTTAAAAAAATCTAAATATATCTTTGCTTCTTATAAATATTTTTGCTTTTACTTTGTTTTATCTATTACATCCTATTTTTTCCCTCTTGCTGTTAAAAAATCTGCCGGTATATTACTTTATTATTGCGGTCATAAACACTCTTAACACAAACAGTCGGATTTAGTTGGAGTAGTTAATGAGACTATTAAACGAGATTATACTGTCATTAATTATCGGCAGTCATGAGTTTTTCGGGCATTTTCAATAATCGCCTCTTACGAAACCGATGAGATGAAAGGGGTTTATGTATTTTCTTACGCAACCACCCACGGCTATGTGACAAACTCTACTGTACTCGTAGTTTATTTATTAAACGATAATTTGGGACACTTGATGGATTGCTTTACGATTGTTAATAAATATGTATAGTAATTTATATCTTTATATAAGTTAATATAAAGACACAAAATACTTTAACCCATTTTAAAATGTGAAGTATACAAATATCGATTTGGAAAAAATAATAATGAAGCACACTTCTAAGGATGTGACCTTAAATATTTGTAGGGCTGGACAAATTGCCCCTTTGCTAGCCATGAATATGTTAATGGGTGCACACAGTGGTCTTTTTGGCGTGTCTTTTGATACATTTTTAGAAGAAGAGGACAAACACACGCTACTTCTATAAAATCTATACATTATACTTATCAAATCGGCCGGTATTTTACTCGGTACCTGCGACAATGTAGGCCACGGGTTCGAATCCCGCGCAGAAATAAGTATTTTTATGGTCTACAATTATTTTCCGAGTCTAAGTGTTTGTCCACGTGCAATTTATATACAAAAACTGTCGCTAATTTAATAATACAGACTTAAGTATTAGTTTAAAAAAACAGAAACACCACTGTTTAAAAAACATTTCATTCTTTATTAGAAAAAGTACATTAAATTTAACCAAGGGTTGCTATAAATCAAGATTAACATTTAAAATATTTCCGTATTTAGTCGTGCAGATAACTTAAATTAAGGAACCCAATACCCTCTCCTGCTACGTGCCCAAAATAAAAATGCTGTAAATCAATAAGTTTCACCGTTGGGAATGCCGAATTGGTAGACAAAATAATGGTAATTTCAACTCAAATTCAAAACACGTTTTCCCGTTTGTGTATTGCATGAAAAAAAATATTAAGTGTGAATTGCCGTTTGGTGGCGGTTAAGAATATCCACTACCCCATATATTTCCGTGAGTGTCGTAAAAGGCGACAAAGGGAAACAGGAAGGAGATGGGTAGCAGCATCTTCGTGATAACAGCAAAAATAGAATAGAAAAAACTGCAGTTGCCAACCCGCTCGCCAAGCGTGGAAACTATGGCAATTACCCCCCATGAGCAATGACAGTAGTAAACGGCCCCCAGTCCCCGGCAGACCCACTATTCCTGGCTACGGTGGCGACCATGGCAACGGCGGGGCAGGGGGTGTTTCGGCGAGTGTTGCGTACCTTATAGATACTCAGAATCACCAAACGGTATTCGCTGAAGGTCATACAGGTTTACGCACCAACCTCGGCACAGACCGATGAGGAGATGGAGAAAATGTATGAGGATATCTCTAGAGCCATGCATTCCTCAAAAACCCACTATGCGGTGTTAATGGGAGCCTTCAATGCAAAACTAGGCACAAGAGAGAACGGTGAGCTGAAAGTAGGGAAATTTGGAATAGGATAACGGAACCCAAGGGGCCAGCAGCTGGTCGACTTCATGGAGAAAGAGGGACTCTTTATGATGAACTCTTTCTTCCAGAAGCGGCCCCACAGGAAGTGGACCTGGTCGAGCCCCGACGGTTCGACAAAAATGAGATTGACTTCATTATGACGACCAGACGACAACTGTTCAGTGATGTCTCCGTGATTGGGAGGGTGAAAACTGGTAGCGATCACCGAATGGTTGGAGGCACACTGAATCTAAACGTTAAGTTGGAGAGGTCTCGTCTTATGAAATAAAAGCTCCGACCCCTCGTGCTCTGTTCAAAGTCCTGAATTATTTCAGCTCGATTTACAAAACCGTTTTTAGTGCCTAGAAAACTGCAATAAAGTGGACGATATGAATAACAAGCTCGTGGAAACTGTCCATATGGTCGGAGCTAAGTTCTGCAAGACCCGCCGCAGAAGAACACAGAAACTCTATGATCACTTTCTTAATCTCATGGCTGTTAGACGGGAGATAAAGCTACATTCTTCAACAGATTTGACAGCATACAGGCAACTGAACAGACAGATCTCCAAATGCATGCGGCGGGACTTCAATACAGCTTGTATTGAAGAAGCGATCGAGCGGAACCAAGGCTCCAAAGTCTTTGCCAGAGATCTGTCTGCCAGAAAAAGCCAACTGTCAAGGCTGAGGACCGATTGTGGCAGCATCGTTTCCGGGCCACCTGAGATTTTGAGTGAGATTGAGAGGTTCTATGGGCAGCTGTACACATCATTGTTGGAGCCACACGCAAGTGTGAGTAACGATCCAAGAGCGAGTCTTATCCGACACTATTTTGAAGATATCCCGAACGTCAGTCTGAGCAAGATTATAATGGCTCTCCAGCATCACAAAAACGGCAAGGCCCCAGGCTAGGATGGAATTACAGCGGAGCTTCTGAAAGCGGGTTGAAAACCGGTACTCAAAGTCTTTCAGAAGCTCTTTAATTCCGTCCTTCATGGTGTCATTACACGGGAGGTATGGAGCAGAAGAGCGGTGGTCTTGTTCTTCAAGAAAGGCGACCACGCCCTCTTGAAGAACTACAGACCGATTTCCGTTCTGAGCCGCGTCTACTTGCTGTTTTCGAGAGTCATTACGAATCGTCGCGCACGCAGACTTGACGACTTTCAGCCTCCCGAACAAGCCGGTTTCCGAAAAGGCCTAGGGCACAACCCTGCGGCAGAAAAAACAGAAGACAGAGTATAATCTGCCACTTTGCCTTGCGTATGTGGACTATGAGAAAGCCTTTGATTCAGTCGAAATTTGGGCGGTGCTGCAGTCCCTTCAGCGGTGCCAAGTTGACTGTCGGTATATCGAAGTTCTGAAATGTTTGTACAGTGGAGCTACGATTGCTATCCGAGTACAGAATCAGAGTACGAAACCTATCCAACTGCAGAGAGATGTAAGACAGGGTGACGTTATATCCCCGAAACTCTACACCGCTGCATTCGAAGACGTTTTCAAGCTACTTGATTGGAAAGGATACGGCATTAACATCAATGGCGAGTACATCACTCACCTTCGATTTGCCGACTATATAGTCCTTATGGCAGAATCGCTGGAGGCCACTAAGCACTATGCTCAATGACCTCAATAGTTTCTCCCAACGGATAGGTCTTAAGATGAACATGGACAAAACAAAGATCATGTTTAGTGTCCATGTCACAACTATACCGGTAGTTGTTGGGAGCACTAAGCTCGAAGTTGTTGACGAGTATGTTTACCTGGGAAAAATAGTCCGACTAGGTAAGACCAACTTCGACCGAGAGGTCAATCGATGGATTCAACTCGGCTGGGCAGCGTTCGGGAAACTACGACACATCTTCTCGTTAGACATACCTCAAAACCTGAAAACGACATTGTACAACCAGTGCGTGTTGCCAGTGATGACTTACGGATCTAGACGTGGTCCTTCACTGGTGGCCGTATGAGGAAGCTCAAGGTCGCTCAGCGAGTTATGGAGAGGGCTATGCTCGGGCTTTCTCTGCGTGATAAACTCAGAAATGAGGATATCCGCAGTAGAACCAGAGTAACTGACATAGCCCAACGGATTAGTTTAGTCCCCGACTATACGACGGAGATAGGTCGGCACCCGGTGATACCGGAGTGCCTCCCTAATGCAGCTCCAGGACATGGAGTTGAAGGCGTTGGCGATGTCGAGAGACACCGCCAAACCCCCCCCCCCCCCCCCTCTGGCCACTGCATCCCCCGTCGTGAGGGCTCTCACGCGCATGATGGCGTCCACCGTAGAGCGCCTCTTGCGGAAACCAAACTGGTGTTCCGCAAGATCCGGCCCCGTCCCCGCAAGGTGCTCGGCGAGGCGGTTTGCAATGACTCTTTCAAAGAGCTTGCCCACCTCGTCGAGCAGCACCACGGGCCGGTATGCGGACGGAGAGTCCGCAGGGCGCCCTGGCTTCCGAATGAGGACCAGCTTCCCCGTCTTCCAACGAAGCGGGAATTGGCCTCTCTCCAAGCATGGGCTTAGGAGCCTCTCCAGTCGGGGCCCGAGAGCCTCCGAGGCCAGGACCCAGGCTTTGCCAGGCAAGCCATCGGGTCCTGGGGCGGTATTCCTGGCCTTGAGCCTACGTACCGCCACTCTCAGGTCTACCCCGGTCCCTTCCGGGATGCCGTCGTCGTCGTCCTGGTGGTCCGCCATAGACGGGGGCGGATGTTCCCCTCGCGCAGGAAACAGAGCGCTCACCACGTCCTCCACGAGCTGAGGCCGGAGACTCTGCGTCAGCGGGGGGGGGCCCAGGTACGGAGTTTATCCCGCACCATCTTGTAAGGGCGCCCCCACGGATCTCTGTCGAGAGTCTCCAGCATCTCCTCACGGGCCCGATCCCAGGCCCGCATGACAGCCTCCCGGAGGGCGGTCTTCGCCGCTCTGTATCCCTCGTACAGTTCCGCCTCAATGGCTGCCGCATTCAGTGGACGAATGCGGAGCCTGCGATGCCTGGCGTACAGGTGCCGCGCGGCGACACACGCCTCGCGCAGAGACGTCAGCTCACGCGACCACCAATACACCTGACGCCGGGCGCTTCCTGGCCGGACGCGGGGCATTGCCACGTCACATATCTCGGACATGGCCTCCTGGAACCACCCTGCCTCATCATTGACGTCGGCAGGCCTATCCGGTGATGACACCCAGGCCTGCACGATCGAGGCTTCCAGGAGGAGCTCCCGGTCCAGCTGCTTCAGCGCCCAACGCGGACCACTCGGGGCCTGTTGGACTGGCGCGCTCGAGGGCTGGGTGGAGACGTCAAACCGGATGTACCGGTGGTCGGAGTAGGTCTCCACCCCCTCCATGACTCGCCAGTCAATGGCACGCGGCGACAGAGCGGGGCTAGCGAACGAAATGTCCACCACCGACTCGCCCCGCACACACGTGGGGACAGAACCCCGATTTAGGACGACCAGGCCTGTCTCCAGAGCCCAGTCTTCCACCATCCTACCCCGCACATCTGTACGACGAGAACCAAAAGCCAAGTTCTTGGCATTGAAGTCCCCGAGGACAAGCACGGGGAGGGGATAGCTTCCGATGACGACTGCTCTCAGCTCTGCAAGAGAGTTGTGGAGCTCGGCGAGAGATCGGTTCGGGGAGAAGTACACCCCCACAACGACGAACTCCCCGAACCGTGCTGCTACGCACCCCTGACCCCTCCTGACACTTTCAAGGGTCGGGGTACCGGCGGCGGCCGAAGAAATGATGGCCACTGAGCCGTTAAGGTCCGCCACCCAGTCCTTCCTGGGCCAGACAGAATACGGCTCAGCGACCACAGCGATGTTAATCGACCATTGCGCCATGCTCTGCAGCAACAGATCCTGAGCGCATGCGCAGTGGTTGATATTCGCCTGGAGGAAGCTTAATGGGGCCGTTATAGGCATTCCATTTCAGCTTCCTCCACGGGGCGCCCCTCTGCAGGCGTCGGTGTCGTGGCGGCGGCGGCGGCGACAGTGACAGCGGCGGCGGCGGCAGTTGCAGCTGCGGCGGTGGTCATAGAGGCGGTGGCGGCGGAGGAGGGCCCTCCCCTACCCGCGGCCTTGGCCTTGGCGGGTGACACGCAGGCCCTGCTTCCGGCCCAGTGATCGGCTGGCTTGCCGGTCGCCGCACATGCATCACAGTGCGGCGTGGCGCAGCAGGTCGCCGATATGTGTCCGGGCTGACAGCAGCGGAAGCAGAGGCCACTGCGGTCAACCTCCGAGGCGCATTTCGCTGATACGTGATGCCCCACGAGACAGCGGTAGCACCTCAGAGGTCTGTGCTCCAGCAGCTTAACCTGCGCTGAGACCCAGCCCACCAGAAGCCTTCGGCCCTCCACTATGGTTTTGGCCGCCGTAACAGGGCAGAACACCGTGGCGGCATGCATACCCTGTTGGTCCGGGCGTATGGCGCCTGACCTGACCTGGTCAGTAGTGCACCCCCCGGACCTGGCGACGGCGGCCACCAACTCCTCCTCCGATACCGAGTCGTCCAGACCCATGATGCGCAGGTCTGCGCATCTGACGGGCCTGGACACTCGGGCCTCGTCCGCGTTCAGGGAAGCTCTGAGCTTCGCAGCCAGAGCGTCCGCAGTCGCGCCACTGGATTCCCCGGGGATCTCCAGCATACCGGCCCCCGTCTGGGTGACTTTGAGCCGGAGGCCCCCAGTGATCCCGAGCTCCCCGAGATCCACCGCCTCTTTCGCCTTCGCGAGCAGATCGCGGTAGGTAACGCCCTTCTTTTCCGCGTCCGGCTGTAGTGTAATCACTACAGCTGCGGTCTTCGGGGCGCGGAGCCTAGCCGCGATCTTGCGCGCCCTGAACTGACGCTGCCGCTCCTGCTCTTTGGCCTTTTTGGCTGCCTTCTTCCCCTTCTGTTTCTCCCCGACCACCTGCCAACCGGCTTCTGCCGCGGGAGGTGTAGGGAGCTGGGGGGGGCGGTGGCGGCGGCGGCAGCTGGCTTGCCGCTGGCGCTGGCCCAATCGCCGCAGGCACTGGGGCTGGCGCAGCCATCACCTGTGCTGCCGCCTTGCCCTTTTTCGCCTTCGCCTTGCCTCTCTTTCCCGTCGCCGGCTTAGCCGGAGCCGGTTCAGCCGGTATCGGTTTTGCCGGAGCCGGCTTTTCAGGGGGGGAGGGGCAACTGCAGCCCCACCCGAGGGCTGGCTGGACAGCCCCGGCCTGGATGTGGCAGCCGTGGCCGTCGTGTAGGAAACCGTTGCCGGCCTCGCCGCCGTCTTGTTTGCCCCTAGGAGGGGGCGCAGGACGATGCCCTCCAGCACGGAGAACCGGTGCTGGAAGGCAGCCAGCTCCTGCCGGACCAGGTTCAGAACCTGGTTCTCCACCGGCACGGGCCGGCTTGGGCGCTGCGTCTGGGGCGCCGCGCGAGAGGCAGGCTCATGCAGACTGGCCAGGCCTGCGCGGAGCTTCTCATTCTCTTTCTGGAGAGTCTCCAAGGCGGACGTCAGGCGGGCCACGTCCGCCCGCAGCTTCGCCACCTCGTCCGCATTAGGCCCGGCCCCAGCAAAGTTGGCCTCCGCAGCCGCCATGATGGAGGCGGAGGCCGCGGGAATGGCCTTGAATTTCGAGGAGGACTTTTGATTGTTGGCCACGACCTTGACCGCGGCCTCCACCTCCTTTACGAATCTGGCCTTACGCTCCACCTCGGAGCCGCCAGTCGCATCTGTTTCTTCGCCTGATTCCCGAGCCGTATCGTCCGGGTGGCGCCCCTCCTCGGCAAGCTTTGCCGCTCGTTCGGCCCTCTGATTGGCAGAGAGCTCCCTCCCCTTGCCTCTCAGCCCGCCCCGCCTGTTGGTGGGGATTTTCCGGGCCGAAACCTCCTCTTCACCGGATGCCGACCCCTGGTCGCCATCCCGCCTGGACCGCTTGCGGAAGAACTTGCTGGTCTCCGCGGTCCCAGGCTCCACTTGTCGGTAGCTCTCTGAGCCTACCTCGCTGCTCGATGCGGCGTCGGACTCTGTCCCCGCATCGTTCCTCCTCTCCTCTACATTGCCGTTGCCGGCGGTTTTGGTTTTTTGTTTGTATTGTTTTTTTTCCATTTTTTGTACCCACGAGTATGGGGGAATTAAAGGTCCACCTTGGCAGAGACCCCTTACCAAGATAAGCAGATTTAGAGGATTTATTACTCGCCAGGGGGTCTGTAGGTACCCTGGCGAGGAGCGCACTAACGACTGATTTGTTCATAGAACCCCGTCAGCCATCCATCCCCTCGCGGTGCGCCGCCGCTTGAGATTCGGGGTAACTTTTTATAGAGGTTTTCTCCCTCGCGGTCCGGGCGGTTAAGCCAAGACCCTCGGTCCCTATCAAAGCCGCGAGACGTGATCCACGACACTTCGATACTGGGATTACGAGACCGGCGGTGACAGCAAAGGATGAATCCTTCACTCTCTGCCCGGAGGCAGGGTAAGTGCACACCGAGCCCGCCCTCACTCCTCTGCTATGCCCTCTGTTGATCAGAGGGTCACGCAGTGGAACGCGCCGTTGGTCCGGACGGACCCCCCCCCCCATGTCAGAATAATTAGCCGCGGCAGTACCATTCCCCAAGGAGTAAGAATTTCTTCTCATTTCTCGAGGAAGATTACTGCCGCGCCCAGGGTGCACCGGCCCAGTATCTGCTCTTCCCTCCAGACGTATCGAGAGGGACCCGCAACTACCAGGCACACGTGGAGGACTTCTGACTTCGCACCCCATCAAAAGGTTACCCTTTGATACGAGAAATATTCTTACAAATTAATACGAGCTCGTAATACTGTCGGTTTCTACTTTGATTACATTCTATTATATTAACTTTGTAGCCATATTTGTGTCATGGAGTCTTCGAAAAGTATTTTTATATTACGCCGTAAATAACATTCTGAACCCACGTTTCGGTATATCGCTTGTCACTCATAACAAAAACACCTAAACGAGGACTTATACAAAAAGCGTGACTCGCTCGAGGAAATATATTATCATTCTAAATAAACGTTGCCGACAGTAGTAAAGTGACGTGTTTTGTAAATAAACGTCTATCCATCAATCCGTCTTCCTCACGTAGTCGTTTTTAGCCTTTGTTCAAATTTTAAGGCAAAGTAAAGAAATTTTTAATATTCGATGTCAGTGAAAAATTTGTTACAGAAACATGATTTTATTTAATAAAACTGATGTGACAAACAAACTTCCAATTGTTGACACTGATGTGACAAACAAACTTCAAATTGCTTTACCACCTTTCCAACTTTTGACTTCCTTGATCAGACGTCCTAATACTGGGCAAAGGCCTTCTCCCATTTATGTGTGGTTTTTAGGACAAATACGAATCCGCTTGCGCAGCATTGCACTTTGCGCTAGCCCTTTGCAGCTGCCCAAATGCATGTTACTGGCGACACATTTACTCGTTTTTTTTTAATATTCAGGTTTCCCATCGTAGCAAGTCAGTACTTAAAATAGTTGATAACAATTTCAGTCATACCGCTGTTGATCGACTTTGATTTGCTCGTGTTATATAAAATTTTAAATAGAATCCTTCTGAACTCCCACGGCTGTTTTGAAAAAATTAGGTGTAATTAAATTACATCAAAGGAAAAAAGAAAGAATGCAATACTTCATTTATCATCAAAACATTTTGCAAACTAAGACTAAAAAAAAAATAATAAAGAAAACATTATATATTCAAATATATTGGCTAACATTAAGTATTAAAATCCTTTTCTACGAGAATTCCGTCAAGGTAGGTAACGCCCTCATATATATTTTTTGGCGGCAATAATATATCAGCAGCATTGCAGAATCTGCTATATTCCGGTATAAAGCGTATGGAGAATCAGTATAATGATAGGCTGAAAGGCATTCCATTCAAGGCTTTAAGAAGCCTGAATGACCGGGATGAAACGGCGACCACAGAGATTTTAGCTGACGTCAACTCCATCTAGCGGCTACGCTTTGAATTACTTATAATAATAATAATGGATTTCAAGGCGGTCGTCGTGGAACCAAGGAACCACTCCTCATTAACGCGGTCATAGGCAAGATGCTTAAATGCAACCGTCGGAACCTCTCCGCCGCCTGGTAGACTACAAAATGGCATTCGACTCGGTGCCTCATACATGGCTGAAAAGGGTTCTCGAGCTGTACAAGGTTGACTGTACAGTTCGAGACTTCCTAGGGCAGTGTATAAGGCAGTGTAGTACGATCCTTTGTCATCTAGGCGAGCGGATAACGGCTGCGGAGAACAACATAAGCAAAAAAAGGGGTATCTTCCATGGCGATTGTCTGAGTCCAATCTGGTTCTGTCTCCCTCTGAACCCTCTCAGTACCTTACTGGAGGATTCCGCGAGGAGATTTCACCTTTGGAAAGGAGGTACAAAAGTGACCCACCTTTTTTATTTGGACGATGTTAAATTATCGCCTCCAGTCGCTACCATCTTATGGAATTGCTAAACATCACTTGAGATTTTAGCAATTCTATTCTATTAGAATGGAGTTAACGACATGTTGAAAGGGGAAGGGTTGCTAACTCTGAGGTCATAGACTTGTCTATGGCCATCAATACAAAGATCCTATCCAAAGCTAAAACATACCGATACCTGAGTATGTCAAAGAGCATAGGTATCGATGAGGCGGACTTGAGGCAATCACTTTGCGACGTGTTTTATGCACGCTTGACAAAAGTTCTAAACAGTCTTTGGCGGGCGTAAATAAGACACACGCATATAATGGTTGGATCATGCCTGTTCTCATGTATACATTTGACATACTCAGGTGGACTCAGACCGAACTGAAAGCTCTGGGTCGAAAAGTCCGCACTATTATGACGTCCCACAGGATATGTTATCCGAGATCGTCAGTAAAGAGGCCGTAATTACAGCGGAAACATGATGGGCGCGGCTTTTTAAGCGCGCTTACCATGCATAATCGCGAAGTGTGCAGCCTCCGTAATTAGTTCCTGGCGAGATCGGATGATCCATTTTACATGGAACGTCATTACTTGTGATAAAGGGTTTACTCCTCTATCCTCAGCCAACGAGCAATGGCCAGACCCGGCAGTAGAGAGCATTTCCGACCGGGAGACCGGATGGAAGGAGAAAAAGCTCTACGAGAGGTTCTACAAGGCTCTACATGAGTTTTTCATAGACACAGTTGCCTCCCTTTACTGGCTAGGTTTTTATGACCTCTTTGAAGAAACCGAGGGTTTTGTCGATGCATTACAGGATCAGGTTATTAAGACTAACAACTATCGGAGATACATCCTAAGGGATGGCACCGTCGACATATTATGTCGAGCTTGTCGCTATCCCGGTGAATCACTTAGGCATGTCATCTCTGGTTGTTTGGCGCTTTCTAACTGTGAGTACTTTTTTTATAGGAGAGGGGGACAAACGAGTATGCGGCTCACCTGATGGTAAGTAACTACCGCCGCTCATGAACAACCGCAACACCAGGGGAATTGCAGATGCGTTGCCGGCCTTTTAAAAAGGAGTAGGCTCTTTTCTTCAAGGTCCCTAAGTCGTATCGGTCCGGAAAAATTGCTGATGGTAATCGATTCCACAAGGAAGTCGTGCGAGGAAGAAAACGTCTTCTAAATCGCACAGTGGTGGACCGCCAATCATCCAGATGGTGTGGATGGTATCGGGAGTTCTGCCGCGATGTGTGTTCATGAAATTTGGCGGCTGGGATTAATCCGAACAATTCTTCAGAGCACTCCCCGTGGTAGATGCGAATGAAAATGCAAAGAGATACAACATCTCTTCGCAGTGCCAATTAATCGAGCCGATCGGAAAGGACTCGGTCGTCGACGATTCGAGCCGCTCTGCGCTGGATGCGGTGAAGTGGAAGGAGCTGGCACTGGGGAGCCCCTGCCCAGAGATGGGAACAGTATTCCATCTGAGGCCGAACCTGCGCCTTGTAAAGTTGCAGGCGGTGTGACGGCATGAAATACTGTCCCGCTCTGCTGAGCACGCCAAGCTTTTTAAAGGCCAATTTGGCCTTCTCTTCAGTAAAGGGAGGCAACTGTGTCTTCCAAGTGACCACCAAACTGCACGTTACTCGATATATCGACTCCGAGAATTGCGATACTAGCTGAGGCAACAAGGGGAGTGCCTTGAAACTGAGGAGATACAACAAAGGGGTTCTTTTTAGCGGTAAACGCGCAAACTTGTGTCTTCTGAGGATTAAACTGGACTAAATTTAGTCGCCCCACTGAGTCTTTATTCAGCAAAGACTCGACTTCAGACACAAGTTTGTTCCGGTACTCAGCGACGTTTTCCCGAGAAATATTGGCACGGCCGGTGTATAAAGCATCACCAGTGCTGTCATCCGCATAGCAATGAATGTTACCAGTTAGCAACATATCATTGATATGCAGAAGAAATAGCGTTGGTGATAGCACACAGTCTTGTGGAACACTAGCGTTAATAGGCTTGTAATCGGAGCATGCACCGTCTACAACAAACTTAATGCTCCGATCTGCAAGGAAGCTGGTGAACCAATTGCACAATTTCTCGGGAAGCCAAACCCGATCGAAGGCCTTCGCAATGTCCAAACTAACGGCCAACGCCTCCTCCTTGGACTCTACTGCCTCCGTCTACCTATGGGTCAGGTAGACCAGAAGATCACCAGCTGATCGACCCCGACGAAAACCTTATTGGCGGTCACTAATCAGCTCGTGATCCTCAATGTACCGCATGAGCTGGCAGTTAATAATGGATTATTTTGGAGAACAAGAAGGTGATGGCGACAGGTCTGTAATTGGACGGATCTGAGCGGTCGCCTTTTTTAGGGATCGGGTGGACAAAAGCTGTCTTCCATGAATTCGGGACTACGCCTTGGGAGTAGGAGTACCGGAAAAGACGCGTTAGAACCGGTGCCAACTCCGGAGCAAACGTCCTCAGCACAATTGGGGGGATTCCGTCATGCCCACTCGACTTGTGGATGTCCAGGGAGAAGAGTGCTTTACGAACCGAGCGCTGTAAGAACCGCACATCCGGCATGGAGCACTCACACCGCGGGATGGTCGGCGGTGTGTTCCCCCGTTATCAAGAGTCGAATTGGACGCAAAAAGGGAGGCTAAAAGGTCGGCTTACTCTTTTGCGGCGTGGGCCAGTGAGTCGTCCTCCCTATGCCGAGATGATAGTGATGGCTTACAGAAATTCCTTTGGACAGCCTTGGCGAGAGACCAGAATGCACGGGTTCTCGAAGGAAGGCGAACTAGTTTCTCGCCAATTCTTCCTATGTGCTCTGACTTTGCCTTGGCAATAACTCTTTTGAAGGATAATTAATAGAATCAGGCGTTACTTTGCGAAAGTCCATTAGTTGACAAAAAATTACTTTGCGTACATCCGCGCGATAAAATAAAATGATGTGTCTTACCTAGTTTGAAGAGCACCTCCCGCCCTCCCTCAATTGCGTGCACTATCCCCGTCACCACTAATCCCAGCACAACTACTCCCAACACCACTAAACTAGGAAAGACACACCACTGACGACAATACGACACGTGTTTCGCCTCTACACGAGGCATCCTCAGGTGATATAGACTCTACGGTGGCTAACCGCTAAGTGAGCGGCGCGGAATAACATGGTCGTGGATGGTAATTCCGCTACCATGTTGATGGGGGCGGGGATTGGGCCTCCGGCTACCTGCACTCACCAGACGAAGCGCAGAAGCAGAGCTTCTACTTCACGCCGGTATTCTTTGAGGCCGTGGTACCGGCCACAATTCGGCTCGAGCCGGCCCATACGTGCAACAGCAAAAACAGCCGCGTGGCTCTACCACCGTTAGAGTACAATGTAGATCTTAAATAAGCAGATCTTCAACCGATTCTTCTCTACTTAAGGCCACGTATGATTAACCAGCAGCGAAGAGCTTTGAATTTATTTTTCTTATTATTCTCAACTAACCCTTTGATTTGATACCCCTAATATTATGATGGTAGATAAGAATATTTTATTCGTCATCTAGTCGCGTTCGCCATATTGAATTTAGAGTGACGTCATTTAATTTTTCGTATTCTTCTCAACAAACTCTTTCATTTGATACCCATATCATGATTGTAGATTGAAATAAATTATCCGCCATCATGTGACGTCCGCCATATTGAATTTAGTGTGAGGTCATTTTATTTTTCGTATTCTTCTCAGCGAACCTTTTTAACTGATAGCTATGTCAGTTAAAAAGTTGGACGGGTCTGAGCGGTCGCCTTTTTTAGGGAACGGGTGGACAAAAGCTGTCTTCCATGAATTCGGGACTGCGCCTTGGGAGTAGGAGTACCGGAAGAGACGCGTTAGGACCGGTGCCAAATTCGGAACACACGTCCTCAGCACAATTGGGGGGATTCCGTCAGGCCCAATCGACTTCTGGATGTCCAGGGAGAGGAGTGCTTTGCGAACCAAGCGCTATGAGAACAGCACATCCGGCATGGAGTACTCACACCGCGGTATGGTCGGCGGTGTTTTCCTCCCGTCATCAAGAGTCGAGTTGGACGCAAAAATGGAGCCTAAAAGGTCGGCTTTGTCTTTTGCGGCATGGGCCAGTGAGTCGTCCTCCCTGTGCAGAGATGGTAGTGATGGCGTACAGAAATTCCCTTGGACAGCCTTGGCGAGAGACCAGAATGCACGGGTTCCCGAAGGAAGGCGAACTAGTTTCTCGCCAATTCTTACTATGTGCTCTGACTTTGCCTTGGCAATAACTCTTTTGAAGGACCTGGAGGCGAAGTTATACTTCTTTTTAAGTGTGCTGGTTTTTACATCCCGAGTCGCCGAAACCACAGCCCAGGCTTGATAACACTCCTGCTTACTGCGTAATACAGTCTTACAGAAGCGACCAAATCAAGGCTGAGATCTGCCTCCGATGGGTACCACAGATGATGTAATAAATAGTTCCATTCCCTGTAGCACTACATCAGTGACAGAGTCAGCAACAGCGCTGGGATCATCCGGCGAGAAGCAAACCCGCCCCCATGGGTAGGATGCAAAGAAAGACCGCATTCCGTCCCAATCCGCCGACCTGTAATGCCAAACACGGCGGTAACCTGCAAAACACAACCGCGAGGGGATCGTGAGTGAGAGTCACACAAATGTATGTGACCTATATGTGGGGTGGACTGTCGGCCGAAATTTACCTGTAGTCATTTCTGCGAACGGGTTAATCCCAGTCAGCCTCTCGGGTCATCTGAGGCGACTGGGACTCTGTAACAGACCATTCCGAGCTCAATTGCAGCAGGCGGTGCTCCTCGACACCGCCCGCATCGCCCGCTGGTTTCTTTCCCTTTCCCCCTAACCCTTGGCCGTTTGGTCTCCCCTGCCAAGAGCTTCTATCTGGTTTGATTTTTATTTAATTTATGTATTTTTTATGTATTTATTTTATGTTTTTGATATTTATATATGTTTATTATTTTCATTTACAATTATATATTTATACAGCCCAACCAGTTGAGAAAAGTATATAGATACCCCAAATAATAATAAATCCCTTTATTCCGATCTTATAATATTTAACATTAAAATCCACACTAATATTATAAATCCGATAGTTTGTGCGTGTGTGTGTGTATGTTGTTACCTCTTCACGCACAAACGGTTCGACGGATTTGGATGAAATTTGGTACACAGATAGAATATAACATGAAATAACACATAGAATACTTTTTACCGCAGTAAAATAACTTATTCCCACGGGAGAACGCGAAAACTTCGTCTTCAGTTGAAACTGCTGTGTGGAAATGTAAAGAAACAGATAGAATATGACCCGGAATAACATAAATAGGCTAATTTTTACCACGGTAAAATAACTAATTCCCACTGAAAAAACTTCGTCTTCAGGTTAAACTGCTGAGCGGAAATGACCGAATGGAAAACGGAATGAAAGAGGAAAACATATTGACATAGCTACTTTTTACCGCGGTACTCACTCCCATGGGAAAACATAAATACTTCGGCAGCAGGTGAAACTGCTGAGCGGAAATATAAAAAAAAATAGATAGAATATGACCCGGAAGAACATATTTTAAATTTTTTACCGCGGGAAAATATTTAATTTTCATTGGAAAACACAATATTTAGTAAAAGTTATTCTTCTTCCGCGGGAAAACACGATATTTCCGACAGCAAATTGCGTTGATAAACTTTAGTTTAGCCTTGCAAACTAGAGGGCGCTGTTAGTTTCTAAAATGCGGTATCGTTATGTTTTCCTCATTTGCATAAATATTTTCAATTTTTTCGACCAATTTAACATGAAAAAAAAATTAGTTTGTTGCGTATAATTGATTTTTGTGTTTCGTGAGTTTTCTCTATCTGATTTGGAGATAGTTATGGTTTTCTGATTTTGCTTTTGTTTTATTTTGGTTTATTACGTATAACTAAGGTTGGTTTTGGGATTTGGAATTGATAGTAAGATTCTGATTGTTTATTTAATAGTAAGTTAAGAGTATTTAGGTTACATAAAAAAAATTTGTTGGTAATTATTTGATTTAAGTTTGATTTAGTTAGTGCATTAATTACGTTTAGGATAATTAGTAGATTAGGTTGTCATTTCGACATATTAGATTTATTTTGTAGGTTGGTATTGTGTTATTAATTATAAAACTCGCTATGACTCGTAAACGCAAGTTTAATCTTTCACAGAGCTCCCAAAGAGCTCGAGCTATGAAGATAGCTAGACAACAGGAGTCATCAGTGCAAGCCGAAGAGCGACGAATTTCGCAGGCACAGCGACAGAGAGAGAGAGAGAGAGATAAACAGCGCAGGCTGATGCTCGCTGTCAGCAGAACGCAGAACGCATTGCCTCTCAGCGTGCTGCTGAGACACTAGAGCAGTCTGATGCCCGACGTTTGGATAATGCAGAACGCATGGCCTCACAGCGTAATTTGAGACAGCAGAAGTGGCGGCAAGTCGACGTCTAACAAATGCAGAGAGCATGGTCTCTCAGCGTGCCTCTGAGACTGCTGAAGAGTCGGCAACACTGTGTCTAGCAAATGCAGAGAACATGGTCTCTCAGCGGGCCTCTCAGCGTGCCTCTAAAACTGCTGAAGAGTCGACAACACGACATCTATTAAATGCACAGCGTATGGTTTCTCAGCGTTCCTCTGAGACTGCTGAATAGGCGGACGCGCGACGATTCCCTGTTGCTCAACGAAAAGCAGAATGTCGACAAATATTTATCAGAAATAACTGGGGAGTTTTCGAAAAGTGTGCGTTCGAATACGATCCCGGATTAGATTACAGTAGTCACAGGCTTATTAAAATTGAGCGAATGAACCAACTATGTAGATTTTGTGAAGCCCTGAAATGAAAAGAGAAAACAGCGGGAATGTGTTGCACAGGAGGTAAGGTAGTAATTTTCACAATAGAGGAGCCAGTCGATCCTTTAAAGGCATTATTTTCTGGTGAAACTGATGAGTCACGGCGCTTCCTTAGCCATATAAAAAAATACAATTCATGTTTTCACATGACTTCTTTTGGGGCAGATAAAATTCTAGCAATGCCTGGATTTTAACCAACTTTCACATTGCTTCACAAAATAGGCTCACTTTTACCACCGTCCGATTGTCTTGCTCAAGTTTTGCAACTTTACTTCATAGGAGATGATGAGGCAGAGGCTGAAAGACGGTGTGAAATTATTCAGGGAGTCGACCGAGCAAATGTTTTTAAAATCCAAAAGATCTTACACGATCACAACGTGTTGGTGCACGAATTTAAAACAGCTCTTGAGAATATACCAGACGATACCGGCAAGGTGCCGTAAAACGGGGTGAATAGGGATCGCGAGGTGAATAGGGACAAAATCGGGAATGTGATTGGGACGCGATTTTAACAAAATAAGAAACGTATGAATTGTAGAAATTATTTTGTCGTGTAGTAGAATATATGATTTTTTTCGTGGCAACACCTATCCATAGGTAAGTTTGCAGCAAATGGTCATAATTTTCATACGAAAACGAACGGTTGCAATTGTGTTTTTATATGCTCTCAAAACTTGGCTTATAATTTGAAAACTTGTTGTGTTAACGTAGCAAAAGTGTTTTTAAATTGATAATCATTTATCCTTAGAGATCCACACAAGAAGGTAAGTCTTAATAAAATGTAGTTTTTGCTAAATGTTGAAATATCTAAAATATTGTTATTTTGGTTTTGTTACGAGGTTAAAAGAAACAGCAGAAGGGCGAATAGGTACACTCTGAGTCTTAATAGGAACTTCAGTACAAGTAAATAGGGATGTTTATGAGTTTACTTGAAACAGTAAAGTTTGAATAGGGACAGGGTTGTCGCTTTATAAATGTATACAATATTTGTACTAGCGATTCGGGTCGGCTTTGTTCGGATTTAATTGACTACAGAAAAAAGGCCTCATACAACCTTTTATTCCGTATTTTACACATTTGGGGGACTCATTTTGAAAAATGTTTCAATCTTCAGTAGTTCCAGCTCTGCGTTGATAAGTCAATCAGTCAGTAGTTCGCAATTTATAATATTAGTATAGATAGATTTAAATTGTTTAAAAATTAGTTACTTACAGTAGGTCAAATATTACCTATAGGTTCCATTTCACCTACTATAAGCAACTAATTTTCATTATATTTTGTTTCAGATAACTATGCCTCGCACTTACAAACCACGGGCTAGACAATATAAAAAATACGATGAAGAGACGATAAATATTGCGCTTACAGAATACAAAACATCAAATAGTTCGTTAGCAGATATTAGTGCAAAATATAATATTTCTAAATCTGTTTTACACAGACACAACACAAGATTCATGAAAAAGCAAGGTGGGCAGACGGTATTAACTGACGAGGAAGAGCCTTATATTATAGAAAATATAAATTATTGTTCTGAGTGGGGATATCCATTAGATACCTACGATTTGCGGATTTTGGTTAAAGGATACTTAGATAGGATAGGTGTGAATGTAAAAAAGTTTAAAGATAATCTACCAGGTCCTGACTATGTAAAAAGTTTCCTAAAAAGAAACCAAGACAAAATTTCACTGAGAATAAGTCAGAACATTAAACGATCGCGCGCGGCAGTTTCACGCGAAGTTATAGAAGAATATTTTACTCATCTTGAGAAATGTGTAGCAGGAGTGCCTTTATCGAATATTATAAATTATGACGAAACGAACCTCTCGGACGACCCTGGTAGGAGAAAAGTTCTTACAAAAAGAGGTGCAAAATACCCAGAGAGGGTCATGAACCACAGCAAAGCCTCAACATCATTAATGATGGCAGCATCTGCGGATGGTGTACTTCTCCCTTGTTATGTGGTGTACATAGCAAAACATTTGTACGAATCTTGGATCGAGCAGGGGCCAAAAGGAATGTCGATACAATTGTACCTCGTCTGGATGGTTTGACAGTAACACTTTTGAGGATTGGGTTCGTACCATTGCATTATCATATTTTAATGGCAAGGACGGTTGTGACCGAGGTGGCGGATGTAGTCACGGGCGCCGACCCTACCGCGCCAAGGGATATCGTTCTACGTAAGTACGATGACTCCCTTACAAGGATTACCCATGCACACCGCTTCTACGATGCTCTTCAATATCCAATTATATTCTGGAAAGGGCAAGAAGGATATCATTTCAATATCCCCCAAACGAATCCAGCAAATGGGTAGCCGAATCCAAACAAAAAATATCATGCATGGATTACTATTCTTTTCTCCTGATGTTCCGAGACCACGATTTTAACCTATAATTGAAGTGTAGGGTGCTTTTGTCTCAATTTTTAGTAGATATGTACGTTAAGATGGAGAGTGAGCGTCTAAGATTTATATCATTGAACCAAAGTAAGTTGCGTGCAGAAAATTATATCCATTTGCAAGATGCCATTGCAAATTATGGTAATGTGAATCCGAACGACCTAGGACAGGCGGTGATTCTCCCATCATCGTTTGTAAATAGTCCGCTATACCTCTATGAATATATCCAAGATGCGTTCACTTACGTCAGAAACTATGGGTGGCCGGACTTATTCATCAGTTTCACGTGCAACCTAACCTGGACAGAGATTAAAGAAGAAATGATAATAGGGCAAAAACCAACGGACCGCCACGATATCGTAGCACAAGTTTTAGAATTAAGATTCAAAAACTGGTGGCCCTCCTCACCAAAGGGCATACTTTTGGCGAGTCACAGTGCTTCATGTACTCAATCGATTGGCAAAAGCGCGGCTTGCCACACGTGCATTTGCTGCTGTGGCTAAAAGAAAAATTGCGGCCGGACCAAATTGATGATGTGATATCAGCAGAGTTGCGCAACCCTGAAGTGGATAAATAACTCTACGATACAATCATTAAGAGTATACTTCACGGTCCTTTCGGAAGCCTAAACCCTTCGTCCCCATGCATGAAAGACGGAAAGTGTACCAAAAAGTATCATCGGGGGCTGCTAAAAGAGACATAAACAAATGACAATGGTTATCCACTGTACAGACAAAGAGCGCCCGAAGATGGTAGACGTGCGGTTACAATTAAAATTAGAGGTACTGCCCTAGACGTCGTAGTTGACAACAGATGGGTGGTCCCATACTCACCGCTGCTTGCCAAACTTTTGATGCCCATATTAATGTCGAGTTTTATAAGTCGGTTCTGGCCATTAAGTACATTTGTAAATACATAAACAAGAGCAGTGATCAGACAACATACAGACTGCAGCAGCAGGGTAACGCTAATCTCAACCGGAGAGATGAAGTTCAGAGGTTTAGAGCACGTCGATATGTGAGCAGCAATGTAGCGGCATGGTGGCTTGCCGCTTCACAAAAGGTACCCTACTGTGACACTTCTTGCGGTGCACCATCCCAATGGTGAGCGTGTTTATTTCATCGAGGACAACATGCGCAAACGCGTATCGATACCGCCCAAGACCACTTTTACCGCATTTTTCCACCTATGCCAAACAGACGACTTTGCCAGAACTTTGCTCTACGCGGAATTGCCAAAATATTACACGTGAATTCAACACGAAAGGAATGGAAACGTCGTATGCTGAGCACCCCCGTCGAAGGCTGACATGATGTAAAAGCGTCAGATGCCTTGGGTAGAATTTACATTGTGCACGTAACACAATTTGAGTGTTATTGTTTACGGTTAGTGCTAACCCGAGTCAGGGGCCCGATTAGTTTTCAAGCCCTCAAATCAGTCGACGGACAAGAAAAAGCCACGTTTCGGGAGGCGTGTGAGGCGATGGGACTTCTGGAAGATGACGGCCACTGGGACCATACAATGGAGCTCTTTGCCATCGTGTTGAGCACCAGCGGACTCTCTAATCCTGTGCAACTGTGGGAAAAATATAAAGTTAAAGATATCGCACACAGGTACCAAGGGACACCACCAGCCAGTGAAAACATATTTTTCAACGAAGCGCTCAAATCAATCGAGAACAAAATTTTCGGAATGGTGGGAAAACTGTTGTCAGATTTTGACATGCCCGCCCCACAACGAACAAGCGAATTATCCACTGATTTGCTTAAGTAACAAAATTACGACACCGCTGCCTTGGGGGCTCAAGTAGCACAAACTGAACCCCAGCTCCTCTACCAGAGCAAAAACAAACTTTTAATAAAGTTGTGGATCGTGTGGAGAGCGGTGAAGATGGTTTATATTTTTTAGACGCATCAGAAGGCACAGGAAAAAAAACATTCCTGTTGAATTTACTGTTAGCGCAATTGCGCAAGGACAAGAATGTCGCGCTAACTGTTTTGTCTTTTGGTATAGCCGCGACCTTGTTAAGTGGAGGAAGAACTGCTCACTCGGTATTTAAGCTACCACTAAACCTCGCAAGTGAGGAAACACCAACTTGCAATATGAGCAAGAGCAGTGGACGGGGCACTCTATTGCAGAAGTACAAATGAATCGTGTGGATGAGTGCACGATGTCACACAAACGTGCGAACGAGGCGCTTGATCGTAGTAAATAAATATGTAAATATATAAAGACTTCTATATAACATAAAATGTCGTCTCTTTACACACACACATATATATATATATATATATATATATTGGTAAATGTACAAGCTGTAGATTTAGTTTCAATAAAAAAAAAAAAGATAACTTTATAAAAAATATCTTTAATTAAATTGGCATATGGCATATATTTTACTTTGCAGAGACATGCTGTAGATATATTATGGTTGTAACACGAATAGGTTGGCTTGACTGGAGCAGGATCACGCTCTCACAGAATACCAGTGCTTTTGTGTTTCGTATGGTGAGTATAAAGAACCGGAGACCTTTTTTAGTAGAAACAAGGCATTCCTTACAAATCGACCGAAATTTGAAAAGAAATATTTTGTCTGTTCTTAATCCTCTTGTGTGTACACCGTTTTTCATCGAGGTATTGTTTACAACTGGCGTTATTTCCAAAAGCATGATTTAATGTCAGCTGTATATCGTCAATGAGGTCCTGTATTTTTTTTGACATTCATTTTTTTGCTAACTTGTATTGTTTCTTACTTGTTTCTTGTAACTTTTTTAAAAACTGATGCAAACTCATAAGTTTGTTGTTTGTTTTACCATATTGGATATTTTATATAAGTTTGTAATTTTTTTTTAATTTTATCACACAGTTTTCGCAATAAATTATTACGTTTTCTACAGTGATTCTCTCCTGTTGGTACAAACGTGACGGTAGAATCTTATATTGGTACTTGATCACCGTCAGACACTAAGCAGCCATAAGTTAATATATGTTTGCACATGATTTTTATCGTTTTATATATTATTCGAAATCTCGTAAAATTATTTCTTTTTCCATATTAGTTGATGGGCCTTATTTTTTATTATTTTTATTTTTTATTTACGGATTGCGGACAAAACATTATTTATTGCGCATCTCTAAAACAAAAGTTTACCTCTTCTCCATTTAATGATAGCTCCTGCACCTGACACTACAAAATGGTTTCTTATATAAAACCATTTGCAGTCATAATTTTTGTTAACAGTTATGGCGTACCATTTTACATATCATTCATCATTACAGCCCTTCACGAGTCCACTGCTGAACATAGGCCTCCCCCAAAGAATGCCACAAAGCACGGTCCTGAGCCACCTGCATCCATCGACTTCCTGCATATCTTACCAGGTCGTCACTCCATCTAGTGGGGGGACGCCCTACACTTCGCCTGCCGGTACGAGGCTGCCACTCGAGAACCTTTCTTCCCCATCGGTTGTCGGTTCTTCGAGCTATATGGCCGGCCCATTGCCACTTCAGCTTACTAATCCGTTGGGCTATGTCGGTCACTCTAGTTCTACTGCGGATATCCTCATTTCTGAGTTTATCACGCAGAGAAACTCCGAGCATAGCCCTCTCCATAGCTCGCTGAGCGACCTTGAGCTTCCTCATCCGGCCAGCAGTGAAGGACCACGTCTCAGTTCCGTATGTCATCACTGGCAACACGCACTGGATGTACAGTCTCGTTTTCAAGTTTTGAGGTATACCTGACGAGAAGATGTGCCGTAATTTCCCGAACGCTGCCCAACCGAGTTGAATCCGTCGATTGACCTCTCGGTCGAAGTTGGACTTACCTAGTCGGACTATTTGTCCCAGGTAAACATACTCGTCAACAACTTCGAGCTTAGTGTTCCCAACAACTACCGGCATAGGTGTGACATGGACATTAAACATGATCTTTGTTTTGTCCATGTTCATCTTAAGACCTATCCGTTGGGAAACACTATTGAGGTCATTGAGCATAGTGCTTAGGTCCTCCAGCGATTCTGCCATAAGGACTATATCGTCGGCAAATCGAAGGTGAGTGATGTACTCGCCATTGATGTTGATACCGTATCCTTTCCAGTCCAGAAGCTTGAAAACATCTTCCAATGCAGCGGTAAAGAGTTTCGGGGATATGACGTCACCCTGTCTTACACCTCTCTGCAATTGGATAGGTTTCGTACTTTGGTTCTGTACTCGGATAGCCATCGTAGCCCTACTGTACAAGCACTTCAACACTTCGATGTACCGACAGTCAACTTGGCATCGCTGAAGGGACTGCAGCACCGCCCAAATTTCGACGGAATCAAAGGCTTTCTCATAGTCCACATACGCCAGACATAGTGGCAAATTGTACTCCTCGGACTTCTGTACAATTTGCCGAAGGGTATGTATGTGGTCTATGGTACTAAAGCCTTTTCGGAAACCGGCTTGTTCGGGAGGCTGGAAGTCGTCAAGTCTGCGCGCGAGACGATTCGTAATGACTCTCGAAAACAGCACGTAGACGCGGCTCAGAAGGGAAATCGGTCTGTAGTTCTTCAAGAGAGCGTTGTCGCCTTTCTTGAAGAACAAGACCACCGCACTTCTGCTCCACGCCTCCGGTGTAATGCCACCATGGAGGACGGAATTAAAGAGCTTCTGAAGGACTTCAAGTACCGGTTTTCCACCCGCTTTCAGAAGCTCCGTTGTAATTCCATCCTCGCCTGGGGCCTTGCCGTTTTTAAGGTGCTGGAGAGCCATTCTAATCTCGCTCAGACTGACGTCCGGGATATCATCGGAATAATGTCGGATAAGACTCGCTCTTGGATCGTTACTCACGCTTGCGTGCGGCTCCAACGATGACGTGTACAGCTGCCCATAGAACCTCTCAATCTCACTCAAAATCTCAGGTGCCCCGGAAACGATGCTGCCACATTCTGTCTTCAGCTTTGACAGTTGGCGCTTTCTGGCAGACACATCTCTGGCAAAGACTTTGGAGCCTTGGTTCCGCTCGATCGCTTCTTCAATACGAGCTGTATTGAATTTGCGTAAGTCCCGCCGCATGCATTTGGAGATCTGTCTGTTCAGTTGCCTGTATGCTGTCAAATCTGTTGAAGAATGTAGCTTCATCTCCCGTCTAACAGCCATGAGATTAAGAGTGTGATCGGAGAGTTTTTGTGTTCTTCTGCGGCGGGTCTTGCAGAACTTAGCTCCGACCGCATGGACAGTTTCCACGAGCTTGTCATTCAAATCGTCCACTTCATTGCAGTCTTCTAGGCACTGAAAACGGTTTTGTAACTCGAGCTGAAAGGTTTCGGGACTTTGGATTAGAGTACGAGGGGGACGGAGCGTTGACTTCATTAGACGAGACCTCTCCAACTTAACGTTTAGGTTCAGTGTGCCTCTAACCATTCGGTGATCGCTGCCGGTTTTCACCCTCGCGATCACTGAGACATCACTGAACAGTTGTCGTCTGGTCGTCATAATGAAGTCAATCTCATTTTTTGTCGAACCGTCGGGGCTCGACCAGGTCCACTTCCTGTGGGGCCGCTTCTGGAAGAAAGAGTTCATCATAAAGAGTCCCTCTTTCTCCATGAAGTCAGCCAACTGCTGGCCCCTTGGGTTCCGTTGCCCTATTCCAAATTTCCCTACTTTCAGCTCACCGTTCTCTCTTGTGCCTAGTTTTGCATTGAAGTCTCCCATTAACACCGTATATTGGGTTTTGGAGGAATGCATGGCTCTAGAGATATCCTCATACATTTCCTCCACCTCCTGATCGGGGTGTGCCGAGGTTGGTGCGTAAACCTGTATGACTTTCAGCGAATACCGTTTGGTGATTCTGAGTATAAGGCACGCAACCCTCGTCGACACACTCTCAATCTTTACAACGTTGTTAACGAGAGACTTGTGGACGATAAATCCGACACCTCCTTGGGACAGATGGTCGCCCTCCCGGTAATAGAGCAAGTTGCCGGATTCGAGGATTACCGTGTCCTCCCCCTCTCTTCGGACTTCGGATAATCCTATAATATGCCAGCGTAACTTGTCTATCTCTTCTTCCAGCTCCACAATCTTCTCGTCAGTCCTCAGGGTGCGTGCGTTGTATGTTGCCAGGTCGAGTCGTCGTAGGTGGCAACCGAACCTCCACCGGAGATTCTTAGCACCCCCTGCCCCGCCGTTACCATGGTCGCCACCGTAGCCAGGAATAGCGGGGCCGCCGGGGACTGGGGGCCGTTTATTATTGTCATTGCTCATGGGGGGTATATTGCCATAGTTGCCACGCTTGGCGAGCGGGTTGGCAACCGCAGTTTTTTATTTAACATATACTGTAAAATATTTGAGAGATGATACTGGCTTTGGTATTTTTTATTTGAAATAATTCGTAGGCTTAGTGCCGCAGAAAATGGTTACAAATAAAACCACAGATACGGCGCTTCGCTAGAATAAAACGTTTACTCTCGATCTGGCCAGTATTTTATAATCGTGCTTACACTGCCAATCCTGACACACGACCATCCTCGGGGGTGTTTTAATCATGAATTCCTGTAACAAACACTATTAATCACCACTTCTTCCGCTCGTCTGTCCTGACATGAATAATACTCTGTCCCTTTCTTTGGACATTTACACACAGATATGCAAACGTTTGACCTCATACAAATTAACACTAGCTAAGGCATCTTTTGAACAACCATCTTCTCATATGACAACATGGGCCGGACAACTGGCTCTTTCCATAAAACACACACAGATACGAGGGCGCCACTGAAAGTTTTTAGAACTGGCCACTTGTAAACAATGTAATAAAAAATAAGTTCAAATTTTGAAAATGGAACTCTTTGCCAATATTATTATGTATGTTATTTATTAATTTATCATTTGTTTACGATTTGGCGGGAAATTGATTATTGTCTGTGTAACGTCAGCATAAATTTAACGCGAGAAAATTTTCGTACAGTGATTTTTTTATGAATTTCGATGCCATTTAATTCAACAACAAAGTTATGATAGATATTGATTGGGCTTTCACGATGAAACCCCATCTCGTGCCACTGTTTACAACTGGTTGAATGAGTTTAAACGTTGTCGCACTAATCTCACCGATGATCTGGGTGAGGGACGGACTGAAGATAACATCAGTGTTGTGCGGTGTATGATAGATACTGACAAAAGGGTGACTTATCAGCAGATTCGGACAAGCTTAGGCATCGGTATGAGTCAAGTGCACAAAATACACTATGAACATTTAGCGGTCAAGAAGCTTTGTGCCTGGTCGATACCTCATTATGTGACAGAGGCCCAAAAACTACGTTGTGTTGTTTGGTGTCGTGAAATGGTCGAAGAATTAACCGAGGTGACTGAAATGCTGTGTTCGACATACTTACGAATGACGAAAGATAGATTTATTGTTATGATCCTGAAACTAAGAGAAAGTCTGCTGTCTGTGTGTTTTTTTTCGAGGAGTTGCCAACTAAAAAGAAGAGAGGTCGAAGCGTGGAAAAGAAGATGGTGGCCTCGTTCTTCAGAAGGACATGTCATTTGACGGACGCAACAATAGTTTTAGAGGATCGAAAAACAGTTACTACAGTGTTACACTAACAAATGTTTGCCACTTGATGTAGGGCCACAGCTACCACTTACCATCAGATGGACTGTGTGCTCGTTTGTCACCCTTATACTGTAAAAAAAAAATCGAATATATTAAAACCGAATCAGCACGCCCCGACTCCACGTAGTCTTGTCTGCCCTACCCCTAGAGTGTTTTTGTAAAGCCTTAGGCGCGAAGGTAGAGCAGTCCCCGCCCGCTGTAGCAAATAGTAGGTACCTATGCGAGCCGTAGTGGCTGAGGCTGGTTGCCGAAGGCGACCAATAAGCCAAATCTGCAGAGGTGAGCATGGATGTCTGCAATTTTCTACACGAGGACTAAAAGGCTGCACTTCCCGCAGCGCGGAAGCCGTTGCAGAAGTAACTTTGGGTTACTATTCCTGTGTAAAAAAGAGTAATTTTTGAGTATCTATTACCCTTACGAAGCTCGAATCGAGCAGTCGTGCCTATTTTCAATTATACAAGTGTTTAAATATTTTCAATAAAATTGTGACCTAGATAAGCCATTGGACAATTTCTGCTAAGTTGTGTTTTTACAGTAGTGAATAACAAATTATAATGAAAAACATTTGAGAGGAATCATGTCTAATACATACCAAAATAGCCCTTTCAACCGGAGCACCATTACACCTCGGAGTCCGCCCAGCACGCCTTAACCATCGCTGCGTGATGCTGCAGACCCCATTGAATTTTTAGCCACCAGTGAAATTAAAAATTGAATGACGTCAATCGAACAGTGACTCATGAAGTTTGCATTTTCTGTATAATCAAGTCAAGGCAATTTTGTACACGTATCCATTAAAAATGGCAGATTGTAAAAATGTAATTCGGACATGGTTACAAAGTTTGTCATACGATGATACGGAAAAATTCTAATTAAAATCTTAAATAAATTAATCGTAATATATTTTACCGAATTAACCGTAATTAGTTAGAAATTTATTCATTTTATATAAGAAACAGAAAATATTTGTAAATGTATCTATTAGCACTTACACATTAGGCACCTGAACTAGGATAAACCTGTATCTCAGGATACAGGTTTATCCTAGTTCAGGTGCCTGTTATTGTAGACTATTTTATATTAAGACATTATTTGAATTAATTGTACAGTTTCTTGAAATAAAGTATTATTATTATTATTACATTATCGAATATTTTGTCATAAAACTATAATATTATAAATATAAATCCATATTCCGGAAACTAAGCGAGATATCGAAAAATGTTATTCTTACTTTTCGGCGTATTTCTCATTGAGATCTATGCGAATCCACCGTAAGGACCGTAGTTGTGCCCCAAGGAATGCCACAAATCACAGTCCTAAACCACCTGCATTTCTTACCATGTCGTCCGTCAATCTAGTGGTGGGGCCGCTACACACTTCGCTTACCGTTACGAGGTTGGCACTCGAGAATCTTTAATCCCAAACAATTGTCGGTTTTTCGAGCTGTATGGCCGAACCATTGCCACTTCATCTTACTAATCTGTTGAGCTATGTCGGTTACTCACGTTCTACTGCGGATATATTTAAGTATGTCACGCAGATAAACTCAGAGCATAGCCCTCTGCGTACCTTGTTGAGCGACCATTACATTCCCCATACGGCCAGCACATTTGGCTTATCTTCTATTTTTAGTTTTTTAGATGATTGTTTGTATTATATTTGAAGAAAACATAAACGCAAGAATGTATTTGTACAGCACTAAGGAAATCACCATTTTTATTTTGTTTAAATTGTTTGATTTTATTTTATAACAGTGTACCTTATTAAAGGTTTCTATCTAGTTTTCCCTCGCCAATAATGTTCCATTAAAGTCGTACTGTTTTAATTTGTGTGTTATGTGTTGCATTAGGTGACAGCTTAGTACACACACTAGCGTACCAACACGCTTGGTGAATAGGCGTGTGTCGTATGCTCTATAAAAACTATTTAAAGTGCTTGTGCCGTTTTAGAGGAATATTGAAATATATAACAAAACTAGGTACACTTTGAAGATTTTTTTCTGATAAGGGACTTACAAAAACAACTTAATTAAAATAAAAACATTTATTAAATTCCCATCTTTTTTTTTTATAGAATCGGGTGACAAACGAGCACGCAATCCACCTGATGGTAAGTGGTTACTGTGACCCATAGACATCTACATCTATCCTCAATAAAGACTCAAGATGCAGATGCGTTGTCACCCGTGTGGACTAAGATGGAATGCCTCTTTGCCAGTAAAAAGGGTCTCCGGTTCTCTACACTCACCATACGAAACACAGCAGCGTTAAGCTGCTATTTTACGCTGGTTTTCTGTGAGAGCGTGGTCCTTCCCCGGTCGAGCCGACCCATTCGTGTTACAACCATAATATAGCTGCAGCATGGCTCTACCACCATCTGTCATTCTATGGTGTTTCTTTGCGGATTAAATAAACAGTTATTGTTATTTTCTTACTTTAATATCAAAGAATTTAGGCGATTCACGCTCCGCTCTTAGGGCCTAAAGTCCTCTGTGATGACAACGCGTCTGTAGCATTCTTTGCTTAATGTTGTTTTCATGTGAACTGGAAGTTCGCTTGTTACATCGAAAGGGCATATAACTCAGCATAATGCTGTAGCAGTGTAGCCACAGCTACAGAGCTGATATTATGTAAAAGACTCGCGTTTACCAAGCAGTAGTCGGACATAAGTATATAAATTACATATTATAGTATATTACTAAAAAAATAAAATAAAAATAAAATAAGAGCAGTGGACTTATGAAGGGACTATAATAGTGATGATAATTTGTCGCGCTTTTGTAATTTAATATTTAAAAAAAAACTCCCGCTGGGATTTTTGCTGGTTCTTCTCAGGACAGAGGTTTTTTTTTTCGAAGCAGTGGTATAAGCATAAAATGACTTTCAATAGGTCTTGTATTGGTTGTTGTCATCTATATTTATAAAAAAAAACTATTCTATTTAAAAAACACATCACAGAATTGAGAACCTCTTCCTTTTTCGAAGTCGGCATAAAGAAGAAACAGCTTTATAATGGTGAAATTTTATGTATTAAATATGTTATCTCTGCTCGATAAATTATAGCCGACCGTATTCAACGAAAGTTTGTCCACGAAAATAGTCCATAAATTGAAGGACCGGGCAAAAGTAAAAAATTGGTCCCATTTCTAGTAATAGCTCCATTTTTCACCGATGCCACCATTAACGTTGACCATTAAATCTAGTTTCCTTAAGTTTCATCCGGATATTGACGGAAGATAGCGATCGAGTAACTTAAATGTATAGGATGGAACTACTTATTTAGAGGACTCCTTAGAGTGCGATTTGAAATTGTTATTTCATTTGTAGAGGTCGAAAAACGATTAAGAGATTGAAAACGACCCATTTCTAAATCGAAAAGTATTCGCGTCGAGAATCAGGTTTTAACCCGTGTTTATGGTATAAAAATTGCAGAAGAAATTATGATATTTAATCCTTTAATTCTTTAAGCTATTTAAACTTAATATAAATATTATCTATATTGCGTCTTTTTCAATCATCTTTTTTATATTTTATATCAATGCTTCTTTTGTGTAAATATTTTTGAATAAAAATATTCATTAGTTAAATGGTTGTAGCTTCTATAAAATTTTCTATTTATGTTAGCTTTGTGTTTCAATAAAAAAAATCAACCTTAATATTCCATTCTATGATTATCGCGGTATATTGGCGAAGTAAGAAAATCATTGCCCCATTTTGACCCATTCTGTTAGTGCGTCGGTAATCTATTTGCCGAACGTGGCCATTATGGCAGATTCTATCCAAAAAGTATATTGTTAAGAAGTATATATGTGTATTTTGCAAAAAGTCGTTATGATCAAGTTACTTAAGCTAGGAATACTTCAGGAGATAGAAAGAATAAATGAGGGAACAGTGACAAAGCACAATTATGCTGCAGAAGTAAATAGCAGTGACAAATTAAGAGTGCCTTTAACCGACGAGCGTAAATATTATGGATGTGAATGAGGCGTGAGTGGGTGACAGGCATGAGAATATATATCTCTGCTTCTGTTCTATGACCACTAATAACAATAATAAATTCTCCAGATCGGATTTCGATCACGGTGGCCAGTCTTAACGGAGACCAGCCTTCAGCGCAGGACAGGATTTTAACACACGAGTGTGTTTGCAAGCATAGGTGCACTCTCAATTTTTACACTCTCATAGTCCGATGGGACGGACACCCGATACGAGCGGAAATAGATAAGGCGCAAAAGCAACGGCTTTACTTGCTTTCCGTGGCACATGGCTTAAAAATCGCCAACTTCCTAACTCCAGGCTATAACTGAGATTATGTTGACAGAAAAATGAAATTGGAATCCTGAATCCCGTGCTCACTTACCGCGCTAACGACCATTAGAGTCACAGACAATCATAAAGAAACATACATCATAAATTGGTTCAGCCTGATAAAGGAGAAGGAGTCGATATTGCAATAATATTTTGGGAGACTTTAATGGTATGTACATATAATAATAACAAATATCGTGATAACCCAAATATTATTTTACAGTAGAACTAAGTTTATGGAAATGCGAATTACAATTATTCACTAGACAAGTGGTTGCAAAATTTAAAAGTCAAATCAGAACATTTTTAAAAATGCGCTGTAGTATTTCGCTTTCCGAATTATTATATTATCTGTACCATTGGCGCAACGAAAAGTAATACTAAACTTAGCGAATAATATTCAAAAACTTGTTTGCTGTAAGATTGTTTGCAATTTTTCCGGGTAACCTTTTTGTGGTTTTTAAGGGAACCTCAGTTAAGGCAGTCTTTCACAAGTTCATGTATTTTCTTTTGTATGGGGTAAAAGAAGATTTCATTTTGTGGTGTTTGTGGAACAACGTAAAAAAGAACTTTTTTATTGAGTAGTGATAATATTTTTGTAGATATTAAAATATAAGTTGCATCGTTTACTTTAGCAATTACTTAAGGCATTAAAACTTCAAATAAATATTGTAAGATTAAGAAAATATATTACTTAATTGTAATAAATTATGATTAGCTTGTTTAATTCGAACAGGCAAAGAAAACGTACAAAAAGGCAACAATATTCATATAATTCTTGATAAGATTTTTCAGTTTCATCTGAATAAAAGTTAAGAAAAGTTCAGTTACTTTTACTTTGTAGTTAGTGAGATGTAGGTATTTTATTTCATTGACAAAATGGTATGAATCCTTTGCGTGGTCTCTCGTGTACCTAATATTTGAGGAAAATGAGTATATCCACAGAGTTTTAAGCCTATATGTGACTTGATAAATTCAGCTCTAGCAGTGGAGCGTTTGGTTTTGGGTTTATTTTGCACGGGGGGGGGGGAGGTATAATCTAAATACAATTTCCATAAGTAATTTTTGCTTATACAACCACGGACTAAGATTATGCCTGATCTCTTAACTCAACCAAGGTATTTCTTGAAGGATAAGACAAGACACAATAGCACAAGACCTATGATGAAGGCACTTAAGTACTATAAAACAGCTATAAACACGATTTCGTTAATATCTTTCAAGATCAATAACTTCCATTATTACGTAAGCATAAATTTCAAATGTCCTAAGTTTGATTTTTAGTCAAACCTTCACTGATTTGCGCAGAACTAGCAGCTTTGATCCTGATTGGTTTTTTTAACAATTGAAAAGCGCGAAAGGGCCTTAAACCTAGAATTTTCCGCTAAGAAGGGCGCAAGCCGTACGTTTGAGTGTCACCTTCGTGTCTTTCCGAAGAAGATTTACACTTAGATTATGTTAGAGCCACGCAACCGCTATACATAAATGGTTGTAGCACCATTAGGTCGCCTCTACCAGGGAAGGACAATGCTCTCACAAAATACTAGCGTAAAATAGCAGCTAAATACTGTTGTGTTTTGTATGATGAGTGTAGAGAATCGGAAACCCTTTTTATTGGAAACGAGGCATTCCATCTTAGCGGTGAAAACGCATCTTCATTTTGATTCATAATCGAGGGTACATCTAGACATCTATAGGTCACAGCATCCACTTACTATAAAGTGGACTGTGCGCACGTTTGCCACCCTCATTCTTGAAAAAAATATTTATTTAAGAGCCTAAATGCAACCGATGCAATAGATAATATATTTCATATTATGAAGATATTTAAGTCAATCAAGCGTAATTATCACCATGAAACTAATAGTTTTGTTTCCTAAAGTGTAATACTGTGTTAGCTTTCTACCGACCCGCCCGTATCACACTACGGCATTGAAGAAGGTTGCGAAGAGCGGTAGGTAACTTGGACTCTCGAGGAAGGCACCGATTGTACGGATATGGTTTTTATCGGTATATTAGGATTAAGTAGGGAATGTAAGTAATAACAGTCAATTGCACAATATTTATTGCATTTCGCAAGAGCTGGGCTTCCATCAACCAACGTCGCTATTTCTCGATCCAAGTGTGATAGAAATTCTCGCACAATTTCAAAAGCAATATGAGTTAGGTTTAAAAAAATTACTTTTTCTAACGCGTTTCTCGAAAATGCATAATAATATGTTTATTTTGACGGCAAAGAACGTTCCAACATTCCGTAGTCAATTTCTCAATCCGTCGCCACTTAAATAAAAATGCGTCATATTTTTGGTAAAGGATATTCTTTGTTCTACTTTGTACGCTATAAACCAAAGCATATTTGAATTTTCCTTTATTTGTAAGTCGAATAAATTTCTGTCCTCGGCGAAATATTCTATTTATGTTTATGTGTCTGTAACAATTGTGTATATATAATAAATTTTATCTTTTTAAAATAATATTTAGGACCACTTAGTATATATTAGGCTTATAATAGAGAGTATGCAGGAATAATGTGATTGTGTATAAAATAGAGTGTAAATCTTGGTTGAATAATTATATGAAAGAAGCCCCCATGAATACACCCACTCGAACATTAAAGAATAGTTTTCATAATAATTTTCGTCGATAACGTTGATTTAATCTGATACGCTACATAGTTGATTGGATTTATACATTACTTTCATACTTTTATAGTACCACGAAAATGGTCGAGAGATAAATTAAAAACAGTTACAGTCTGTATATGTATACGTCTCATCCCAGGATACACGCCTACTCTTATTTCTGAGAGGATTGGGGAATGTTCCAAAATGTTATATTTATTATTGTATAATTTATGCAGACATACGATCTTTACTACCAGATAAATGACTACTATAGCTCATCTGCAATCAGTTTCAAATAAAAAACGAAACAAATATGTTGTCACAACTAAGAATTAGTCTCTGGTAAGGTACTTACTTTGGAAATTGCCATCCTTGAACCCTTTAAAGCCGTTCTGTACTCCTACTTCGGTATTAAAATTTTTGTTTATCAAAAAGATATCTTCGCCACCAGAATCCATCGGCTTTGTACAACTCTTACTAAGTCGTCACTCCATCTAGTGCCAATGGTTCGTCATTATCAACCATCTTCTGCGAGTGGCCACAAAGTTCGTTTGTGAGCACAAAATTTGGAACGAAAGCGATTGAACCAATAATGCACGGTTCATTCATTGGCAGAGATTTTTTATTTTTTTATTTATTTTATTTATTTATTTACTAACTCACAATTTTTATTACAGGTATGGTAAAAAAGACAAATAGTATAATGTCACCCTCTCGTATTCCGCCAATGTACAATTAAATATGTCCAAGTTGTGCTACAATGTTCTGTTCATTTATACGTCCCACTTTTAATGATAATGTTTTCGAGCAAGGAAGTAGCCCGCGCTGCTTTTATGTGTGTTGCTGGCGGACTTCACATATCTGCGATATTTTTGAATATCACTGAAATACAGGTTTCCTCACGATGTTTTCCCTCAGGGTTTTTCGTTTGAGATGGTTTGTTTCCACGTCTGAACTAATATTCAACTTAACTTAAAGCAACTAAAACGGACTTCAAGAACTAATAATTAAATAAAATAATATCCACAGAATTGCTTTTGGAGACGGTATTAAGACTAGTAATATGTGGAAATTACGTTTATTTTATCATTTCACTAGGGATCCGCCCAGGCGCGTGATTTCTGGATCTCGACAACAGCGCCATCTACCAAATATAACTTTGAATCCAATCTATCTAGAAACTCACTCAAACACACAAAAAATTTCATCAACTTCGCTTGAGTCATTTCGAGTTTTAGCGAGACTAACGGACATCAATTGTTTATATATAAGAAGATTTCATTACAATAATGAATGAAAATTAACTCAGGGCAATACTGACTTCCTTAACTAAGTTAACATTACTACGATAAGGACTATTGTGGGTGGTTTGAATATTTATATGTTATGTTTTGCATGTAGGGTAGAAATTAAACTCAGTCTCAGTTCAAACGCGGTCTTCTATTAACGTGTCCCGAATCATAACACAGCAATTGATTTTTATATTAAGAGATTTTGCATTTGAAATAGATTTTACTCTTTTTGAAAAGCTTGATTAACTTACCCTTTAAAATATATGTTTAAGATACCAACTATTCTCTAATTACTAACATTAAAAAACTTTATCTGTTATATTTCCACCCTTATTGACAAAATTTTTTCATAATATTTACACGGGAATTATGTGGGCTCCAGCCAGAGGTTGCAAAAAAAAGCAATCTTTATTTAATATATATTTAATTTAAAGTAATTATTACAATTAATTCTTATAACTAAGTGAGGTGACTCTAATTCGATGTTTGAATGTAGAATGGATTCACACGGTAAAATATTAGATCCAGGTAATATAAGACAGTAGACACGTTATGCTGACACGGCGCCTCGTGATCGTCGTAAGCCGATGCAACGCAGCAGATTGCCTGGATTAGGGCTGCGTAACACCTCCCCCCGAAGAACAGCGACTATGGAAGACCTTGGTCGTGAATTGAGCTGGGAGTTGATCGGGATCAATCTTCTCAGTGTCTGGAACAGCGTATACCCTTAATGATTTAGGATGGTCCTCTTCTGAGTTCCTTTGCGTACCTCCAGTTAGCTTCGGCTTGTATCTTCTATAGAGTATGCATAGAATCAGTGCACCTGCACTTATTATTAATGCGTAAAATGGTATTGTAGTATGATATAGACTGTAGTCATCGTTTCTTCTTAAATTCAATGGCGATTGCTGGGATATTTTAGTGTTCGTTGCATGAAGATGTTGGAGGTTTATTGAATTTAGTTTATATGCCGATGCAGAAGATGGGATGCTGGTGTGTTCCTCAGGTATGTCCATTATCTTTAAGGCTTGTCCCTTCAATCGATCTTTAGTATTTGAGATCGAGAATAGTGGCGTTTCTATGTAGCATTTCAGAGGGACAATAACGAGATAACTACCTTGAAGTATTTTGTAGAGATCTTGTCCACAGGATAGATGTACTTTCGTTGGTGTGGGGAAAGTGATGGTGTAATGCTTGTCGTCCAGTTCTTCGTAAGCTGGTTTATCTAGGGTGACTGTATACGGGTTACATACTGCATTCGTCTGTTGTTTAGTGATGAGGTGATGGATGCAATCAGGGGATGTTTGACCTCTCAGGCTCCGCTTTTCTTTACAGATGTACCATTTACTGGTCTTCGGGCATTCTGCCTCTATGTACTGAAAATCTTTCTGATAAATGGCTAGGAATGGAAAGGGTGGTGTGAGGATTTCGTGTCTCTTGTTAGGAACAATAGATAACTTATACATATCATATATATGGGGTAATAGAATTGGGAACTTAAATACTATTACTATTTCATTTCCTACATAATATGAACCTAATCTAATAATATCATAATATTCCCTAATATCTAAATCTCCTACCTTTTTATTTCCATAAAGTTCGGTTGCTCTGTTAATCATTATTCGGATAGATTTTAAATTAACTATAGAGTGGTGCATAGTGTTAGCTCTTATAAATGCTAAGTTGTTCTGTAACTTAATTAATTCCTGTGAAATGGAATCAACGTTATCACTAAGGATCATTAGTACTTGTCCAAAATGGGCATATTTAATTAGGTCATAGTCTCTGGTAGCCTCGGATTGATTTATTTTACCTATTAGTATTTCTAATTTATTTTGATTATCTACAATGCTATCTATTATTCTGGAGTATTGATTTGATAAATCTTTAGTTAGGCTTACATGATTATTAAATTCCGTAACGATTTTATTTTCGTCTTCGTGGATGGATTTTATAGCACGATTAAAATGATCTGCATCTGTATAATCAAGGTTACCAGTTATACTTTTTATGATGGAACCGAGACCATCTACAAGTCCTCTTTTCTCACGGTTCGTTTTAAAGCTACTCAACTGTATGGTGACACTTTCAAGCTTATTTTTAAGATAATCAATATGAGGCTGAAATAACGAATTGGTTATGTTGTTAAGGTTAGGGCTAATACTGATTAACTGTGTTTTAACTGAATTTACTTTATCTCCTAATTCCTGGAGATTTACATATTGCAGAAATGCATGGTAGTGGGATAGGATTCGAGCGGGGCCTAATTTGAAGGGTAATATACCAGGTCCATCGCTAAGACTTTCAAGTCTTATCTCCTGCATTAGAGCTGGTCCCAGAAGGAGATGAAGTACCAGGAGAGTCCTGTAACAATTGGTTCGTTTTAGGTATTCTCTTCAATCGAGTTTTTGCTACGGGGCCTCGTTTTTTCTTTGTATAAATGTGAATTGGGAGGTTTGCCATAACTGTGTCGTGTGTGTATCGAGGAGCTAATTTCTGACGGGATGCGAATGGATTTTTTATAAAGATTTGTTGTTCCGGGGAATATTCAGCTTCCTGTTCTCGGTTTTTATTGCGAGTATTAGTCAAGTCTTTACGCATGTCGTTACATAGATCGTGAATAGTTTTATAGGTCTCAGTCATTCTGTCTTTGTGGTTTACGACGTACTGTTGAAGTAAGTGGGCGGACAGATCTATGTCAAAAGGATCGCGAGGGTCAAAATGTCCTGTAATTACTTCTATTGGTTTGCATTTTGTGAAGCTATGTATACTATGATTGTAAGCTAATAGGGCATAGGGCATAAGGTTAATAGCGGATTCATTCTTTTGATTTATCTTTAAAATACGGAGATGTTCTAATATGGTGGCGTGAAATCGTTCAACGATACCATTTTCGTTGGGTGCATGTGGGGCTACTCTATGGTGCTGAATTTTATGAAGTCTAACGAATTCTGCAATAAGTTGGTTGGTAAACTCAGGGCCGTTATCGGAAACTATGGTAATTGGAATTCCATGATGTGTGCAGAAAATTAGTAAAGCTTGTACTACACTGACAGCAGTGCCGTCTCGCAAATAATACGCCTGAGCATATTTAGAAAAACTATCTACTATTGTCAAATACTTTTCCCCTTGAATTGTTAATAGATCTACGTGAACTAGTTCAAAAGGCTTAGAAGCTGGTGGTACAATTTTAAATTTCTGTTTAACTGGATTGCGGTCGTATTTAGCTTGTCCGCATACTGTACAGTCATTAATAAATTTAGTGATATGCTCTCTCATTTTCGGCCAGTAATATTTGCGGGACAAAGCCGAGAAACACTCGTTAATGCCTCGATGGTTCGTCTTTCCATCGTGATATTTATGAATGATTTCTTGCTGTCTTAAATACTCCCTAACATTTTCCAATTCAGTTTTTGTTAGAAAAAGGTTAAGAGATGAACTTTTAAAAGACTTTTGTATGATTGGTATGACAGTGTACATTGCAGAGTTTGGATTAATGAGTAATCCTGTCCTAATTTTCGGATGGACGTATTCTTTTATAGCATTAATGACATCCTCTTCTATGTTTGATTGAGCTATTTGTATCGTAATGCGTGTGTGTGTTTCGAATGGTTTAGTGATGACTGGTCTAGCTTTTATGTCGCCTACTATATTTAAGATTATCTGTTTAGTAAACTTATTTAGCGGTTCGTCAGAAATGGGAACTTCCAGGATGGGGTTTTCTTTATCTGTATGAACGGTGATGGTTCTGGAATCGTCTGCGGCTTCGGTAGCCGTTATAGTCCTAGAGTCATCTAAAGTGTGTACCCCTTCGGAAGGGTTAGGTAAAATGGAAAGCAATTCATCTATTATGGGTCTTAGCTCGTCATTGTGAAGTTCGATGCGCGATAGTGCATCGGCATTCGTGTTGCACTTGCCTTGCTTATATACGACACTAAAGTCATATTCACTTAACTTAAGGCGCCATCTGGTTAGACGCGAATTGGGTTCTTTTAAGCTCATAATCCATTGTAAGGGTTTATGGTCTGTAATAATTTTGAACTTACGGCCGAATAAATAGGGACGGAAATACTTAGTCGCCCATACGATAGCTAAAAGTTCCTTTTCTATCGTGCTATAGTTACTTTCGCTGGAGTTAAGTGTACGAGAAGCATATGCAATGGGTTTATCTGAACCGACTGTTCCCTGTGATAAAACTGCACCAATCGCCACGTTTGAGGCATCGGTTGTCAAAATAAAATCTCTACTGAAGTCTGGATACTGTAAGATTGGGTCATTTGTTAAGAGAGTTTTACAGTGTTCAAAGCAGTTAATATAATTTTGATCTAATGTTATCTTTGATCCCTTTTTAAGACATTGAGTGAGTGGTTTTGTGAGACGTGCGAAGTCTGGTATAAATTTTCTATAATATCCTAGAAGTCCTAGAAAACGCTTAATTTCGGTTGTAGTTTTTGGCAGTGGGTACTTTTCGATGGCTTTAATTTTGTCTGGGTTGGGTTTAACCCCGTTTTTACAAATAACATGACCTAGAAACTCGGTTTCCAGCTTCAAAAACTCTGATTTATCCATCTGAATTTTGAAGTTGGATTCCCGTAGCCTTTTGAATACTTTTTCCAGATTTGTCATATGTTCTTGTAAGGATGTACTGAAGACAATTATGTCATCTAGATACACTAAGCAAATTTCGTTCTGTAAGTTCTTTAATACGTTGTCCATCACCCTTTGGAAGGTCGATGGACTATTTTTCAGGCCCATTGGCATCCTAAGAAATTCGTAATGCCCATTCTCTACATTAAAAGCAGTTTTGTGAATGTCCGCGGGATCCATTTCTACCTGATAAAATCCACTGGCTAAATCGAGCGTGGTAAAGTACTGACATTTGCCCAGTTTGTCTAGAACATCGGTTATATTAGGAATAGGATATTTGTCATCGACTGTCTTTTCATTCACCTTCCTGAAGTCCACAACTAGACGCCATTTTATTTTGCCGGAAGCGTCCGCCTTTTTGGGTACAATCCAAATAGGAGAGCTCCAAGCAGAGTCCGATGGTCTAATTATATTTTGCTCGAGCATCTTATTGATCTGGTCTCGGACTTCCTGTCGGTGGACATACGGGTATCTGTAGCTCTTAGTATGTACGGGGATTTCATCATGTGTTTTAATTCTATGTTTGATCTTGTTGGTGAATGTTAAAGGTTCACCATCAAGGTAAAACACGTCGGCATACGAGGCACATAACCGTTGTAGGTTTGCTAGCTCTTCAGGATTAAGATGATCGGTGCGAAGACGGGATAGAACATTTTTAGCGCGATCCGATAACGTTTCAGTAAACTGGCACTCGACATTATATATTTCGGCTTCTACCGGACGGTCCATTGAAAAAATTACATCATTTGAGCTATTATTGGTAATTTCGACCCAACCACGATTATTAATTACTTTCGTTATACAATCAGAGATTATGCAGTTGCAAATTATTTGATTTTCAACTACTACGTCACCGTCCTTTGAGTTTATAGGCAACCTAACTAATTTTGATGACTGCGCGGGTATAATTTCTTCATATAAATTTGCGTTACGTGAGTCATACATTTCGATGGGGATTTTTGCGTTACGAGTAATAAGTAATTTATTTCTAAGATCGATATTAGAACCCCATATGTCTAGTAAATCAAACCCTATCAGTCCGTCGAAGTAATTATGAAATCTATAAATGAACAAGGTTATATTATCTCGTTCATTAAATTCTAAAGGGCATGGGAGAGTTATAGAATAATCGTTTTTACTTGTCGCGTGAACATTGGTGACTTCGAATGGGTCATAATTCAGTGGAATATGGCTAAAATATTTTCTTACAGCTTCGGGACTAATAAACGATTGGTTTGCGCCGGTGTCTATTAAGAATTTCAGTGGGGGATTACTTGTCTGAATGTAACCGAGTTGCCTTTGTATGTGGAAATTTATTTCTATTTTTGTTTTTCTGGTTTGGGGCACTTCCGAAAATCCTCATCATTAGTCGGGGTGAAATTAGTCTCTACTTCCTCTACGATAGGAGCTTCCGCGTGGTTATACGGTGGCTCGTATCCATAGTTAGGATATTGTTCGTAAGTACAGTACTCTTGATTATAGTTATAGTCAGGATAGTCGTATTCATAGTACGCGTCGGTGCTATAGTCGTAGTCAAAATCCGTCTCGTTAAAGTTTACCTCCCGTGTTTTAAAGTAATTGCTCGGCGGTGGGTTGCCAAATCGTCTCCAGTCATGTCCAGTCGGTGGTAAGGGTTTCGGAACAAAGGGAGTGACACCGCTCATAGGAGAAGGGCGCGAATTATTATTTAAATTGAAGCCCTGTGGTTGCTGAGGTCTGTTAGGAAGCTTAAACACATTACTCTGGGGGTTATAATTTGGTGGAGGAGCACGCATCATCTGTTGCGTACGAGTGGGACCGCGTGGTACATGCATCTGGGGTGGTAGATTGGGCCTCCAACCCTGTGCAGCATGCGGTTGCATAGGTGGCTGTCTAAATGAGTTCAGTATATTATTACCCTGTGGTCTAGGTAGTGACGGCATGTTAAACGTGGTAGGTTTTGGAAGGAAATTATTTAATGGTAGGCTATGTGAAGGTTGAGTCCATTCCTTCTTGTTTTGGCTGCCTTCATTTCGTTGTTGGAGGTAAAGGGTGTTTAATTCCTCCTGTACGAATTCAAGTGCTTTCTCCATACTTTCGGGACGCATACATCTTATTCTAGACCCTAGGGGGTCTTTTAATCCGCGTAAATAAGCTTGCAAGGTCAGTTTTTTATAGAGTGCGCGCTTAGCTTCAATTGTCGTACTAATGGTTTCATGTAAAGTGACATAGGTCATTATTGTACTAAATAAACTTTGGACTCGCTCGTAAAATTCTTGCGGGGTACTAGACCCTTGGGTTTGTAGTGATAAATCACTGTATAATGCGGTTTCGTCGCGATGGTCGGCGAAGTTATTTATAAGAGCGCTTTTGATGCCGGCCCAGGTTTCGGGTATTCCATTCGAATTTATTAGCCTAGCCGCGGATCCCGTTATTTTATTTAAAATCCCGTTAATAAGAGAAAGATTGGCTAGTTCGTATCCGGGCTCATTTCTTACGTGGGCTAACACAAGTTGATCGCACAGGTTAATAAAGCGCGTAAGGATGTACGGGTTACCGTCAAATTCGGGCAAAACTCTAAGTGACTTATAAATTAGGTCTATTTCATTTGATTGGGCCATACTATCGGTTTCTAAACCTCTGTTCTCGTCTATAATACTAAGCTTAGAAGTCCTACTACTATCTAACCTAACGTTCCGTGTTCCCCTTGGATGGAAAATTTTGGAAGCTTTATACTAACACAGTTAAAATGCAATAAAATACAATAGAAAAAAAAAGGTGTATATAAAATTAGGATAGAGTAAAAAATTAATTACGGAACTAGGAAGGGTAAGGATTGAAAGATTCAAGCACTTACAGCGTTACTTCTTCTTGCGGAATCAATGCCTGGATTCGCCTCTGGACTGGTGCTCCCGTAGGTTCTGTATCTTCTTGGTCACTCTTGATTCACTGACTCTACTTTAGAAGATCCTACCGACTGCGCCAATTATGTGGGCTCCAGCCAGAGGTTGCAAAAAAAAGCAATCTTTATTTAATATATATTTAATTTAAAGTAATTATTACAATTAATTCTTATAACTAAGTGAGGTGACTCTAATTCGATGTTTGAATGTAGAATGGATTCACACGGTAAAATATTAGATCCAGGTAATATAAGACAGTAGACACGTTATGCTGACACGGCGCCTCGTGATCGTCGTAAGCCGATGCAACGCAGCAGATTGCCTGGATTAGGGCTGCGTAACACGGGGCCACCCCTGAAGTAAAATAAAGGAGTTACTGTAATCGGTTTAGTATTTTCCTAGATATTGGTAAACATACATAAAAAAACACACGTGTAAACTTCCAAAATCAAGCAGTTACTATTGCTCGATTTTGAAACTCGATTAAAAATTACACAAATTTTTCTTTAATTCCATAGTAACAAATAACTATGTATTGTCCTCCAAACGAAAGATGTGTGCAAAATTTCAACTAAATCGGTGGAGGATAACTGTTTTAAAACTCAGTTGCAAGATTTGACCATAACAAACATACAAACATTGCAAGTTAAATAAAAGCTTTTAAAATAGCGATATTACAGAAAAAGCAATACTTATAGAAACAAATGAACAGCTAATTTTAAAAAACGAAAAACTCTTTACACTAAAAATTTTTTATTTAAAAATAAATGTTGCAGATGTGGCATCAACCTGTCAATAAATTAATACTAAGCCGCCGTTAACAATTAGGCATTTTTCCCGTTACACGGAGGATTTGTCATAATAACAAGTCAAGTCTCGCACCTTACACACCGCTCTCCCTCGCTATACAGATTATTTTTCATCTGGTGTAAAGACGATGGCTACACTGCCATAATGCCATGATAGCCATGAGATACTTCTGGCATTTTGTATAGTCAATTTATTCTCTATTTAATAAATACTCCCGCTTATCCTAAATAGTAAGAAAGCTTAAACAAAATTAATGATTATGTATTTTGGAAACTTTTAGCATTACTTTAGAACTTTCAGAGATAAGCTCTTATCTTTTAAACATCTATAAGAAATTTTAAAGTCATCGGATTGGAATGAATAAGTTATCACATTGGAAAATACGTTCGAATTTTGTTTTTATATGTCAGCTGAATAAAAGGTAATTTGAATTTATTGTTACACTATGGTTTACAGTCATATATATTATTAAACTAGCTTTTAACTGCGACTTCTTCTGCGTAGAACTTTTACAAAAAAAACCTGCATATCTATATTAATGGTCTTTGGACATAAAGATCAATTATCGAAAAACCACTTCATGCATAATTTCATTTTGTGCTATTATTTTTAAAACAACGTGCAATATTTTTGACTAAATGAGGTCCGAGTAGCTCACTGCTCCTTTTTACATAGAATAAGGAAAACAAACGAGCACGCAATCGCCTGATTGGAAGTGGATTCCGTGTCACCTACGAGTACATCTAACCTTGATTAAAAATCAAAATATAGATGCAGTTAAAAGGGTCTCCGATTCTCTACTCATTGTCCAAATGAAAAACAGCTGCTGTATTACGCTTGTATTATATGAGAGCATGGTCTTTCCAAACCATTCTATATAACAGAGAGAAACTTCAATTTTCTTTCTATGTATTTTTTGAGCTCTTTTTTTTTAAGTCTCATGACTGCTTTCAAAGATATTATAATCACTACATTTTAACTGCTTTTTTCAATAAACAAAATTTTTATTTTTATTTCAATAACATCATCATCATGCCCGATTCGACTGAAATTGTTAAAGAAGTAAAATTAATCAAACCAATGAAACGAGAATTCTAATGAAAATTTAATCTGTTTTAATTTTTGTAAGAGGAAAACCAATCAGATAAAGTGTTACATGGAATGATAAATGTTATATAAGGATTTCTTATGTGTGCTTTCATTATTATTACAATATATATATAGAAGATAACATGAGGATATTCGGGCGTCGTTTAATTAATACAAATGTATTCCTGTGTTTTCTACACTTAAGCAAGTATTTTAATAATGATTTTTTTTTTCAATACAATGACAACTACTACCGAAAAGTTCCTATGTTTGTTTCCATTGATTAATAATTTAAAAACAATGAACCTACTTTCATTTCAGAAAAATTACTAAAACTACCCAGGTCGTTATTAGACATCCAACAAACAAAACGAACCTTTCCTCAATGCTCTTTATATGGTTCTTAGGGTAAAAAACAGGTTTTGGAAGACGAAACAGAGGAAAACGGGATTCGTTTTGTGATTATTTTCATAGGTATAACGCATTAAAGTTGCAGCTGTTCCTCTCAGTTCCCTAGCTTAGTTGTTCGGATACTACACCACAGTAAAAGATCGTTAAAAATCTATTCTTTATTTTTTTTTTGCAGCCCAGACATCCCCTTAATGGCGATAACTTTCTTGTATACTACATATAAAATATCCAAACTTGTGTCGAGGGAGCGGCGTTAGGATGTTAGACCGCGTTTACTTTTAATTAATTTAATTTTATTTTATTTTAATAAGGATAACAACAGCGTATATCACTAAATACAATTTTCAATTTCACTTCAAGTATGCCAATAACAGTCATCCACATATTAAATATAAAGGTAAGCCAGGTACAATTATAATAAATAAAAACAATGCAAATTAGACCAATTTAAATCAGCTTAATAAAATAACATTAATAAAAATTAAGTAATTTTAGGTTTACTAACACTTACATATTAAGCCTTACTGATAAATTGATATGCGATTTACTTCTCGAGTATTTTTTTATTAATTTATTTATATCATGGCATATTATATTATATCTATCATACATATATATATATACACACACACACACACATATATATATATATATACATATACATACATACACACATACACACACATACACACACATACACGCACATACATATTCTAAAATATTACATAGTTTACTTATTTAAATATAGATACCTACAGAAAGTGTCCTTCATAATGTACCTTACCTGCATCCTACGTAAATAGTTACAAATACAGGTAATTCAAACAACAGAAGCTGTGTTCAAAATGAATGCACGTACCTTGTTTGTAAAATCACTTTTACTGCCTATAAAGGGATCGATGGTATTAAATGTTTTGTTATAATTTGATAACAATCGTGTTAAGATACTATTTTTACCGTAAAGTGTGGAGTGATGAGAAATACAAAACATAGTTTCCTTGGTGATTCTAGTACGTTTTTTTTTTGCACATTAAACGTGACATACATACATACATAAACATAAACACTCACGCCTGTCACCCAGAGGGGTAGGCAGAGACTACGGACTTCCATTTGGCGCGATCCTGACACACCTCTCTCGCCTCTTTCACATCCATATATCTACGCATACACGCTCGTCGGTTAAGGGTACACGTGACAGTATTCAGTAAATCCGGACAGTCAATACCTTCGCGTAAAATATCATATAGAAATCCCATATCTAACAGTCCTCGTCTTTCTTCGAGCGTAAGAAGGTTATAGTGTCGGCAGTCATCTAAATATGATGACCTATTATGTTTAAATTTATAGTTCAGGTGTGAAATAAATTTACGTTGGATTCTTTCAATATTGTTAATGTAAATTTTAAAAAACGGTGACCAAACCTGGCATGCATACTCAAGAGTGGATCTTACATACGAAAAATAAACTATTTTAAGACTTAGTAATTCCGTAACTGGAAGACATGTGCGCATGACAAATCCAAGATTACGAAAAGATTTACTACATATTCTATTGATATGATCACGCATGGTCATGCCGGTATCAAAGAGTACGCCTAAATCTCGAACAACTGTGACCCTCTTAATTAAAATTCCATTAAAATTATAGGGAAATACTATTGGATTCAATTTCCTGGTGAAAGATATACACTGACATTTAGATATGCTTACATTTATGCCGTTAGCTACGTAAAAGTTATATAAAGAGGCAAGATCTTTTTGAATAGATTCGCAGTCTTCAATAGTACGAACACTGAGAAATATTTTCTTATCATCGGCATGCAGTAAGTGATGGCAGTTACTTATAAATTTATGTATATCAAATATATATGCGTTGTAGAATAGGGGGCCAAGATGAGAGCCTTGAGGCACGCCAGATGGGATAGTAATAAAATCTGACCTGTATCCTCCAAGAATAACTGCCTGAGATCGATTCATTAGATAAGATTTTACCCATCTAAGCAGATCTCCATGAATTCCGAGCGCCTGGAGCTTTTGTAGCAAGACAACATGATTAACACGGTCAAAAGCTTTTTCGAAATCCGTGTATATCACGTCAACCTGACCACCGTTTTCCATATGATTGAGAACGTACTCAGTGAAGCAGGCAAGATTAGACGTGGTGGAGCGTCTCTTCAAGAAACCATGTTGTGAGTTAGGTATACCTTTTATAATTATTGGATAAATTTTATCAAATACTAGTTTTTCAAAAATTTTCGCAACAGTGCTAAGAATCGAAATTGGGCGGTAATTATCTATCTTAGATTTGGCGCCTTTTTTATGAATAGGAATTATATGCGCTCTCTTCCATAACAATGGAAAAACAGAATGTTGTAGAGAAAGTTTAAAAAGTAAAGAAATTGGGTAACTTAAGCTACCGGCGCAGGACTTCAAGAACACAGGAGGCACTCCATCATTTTTTAAGTTTAAGATACTTAAGAACAGCTTCCCGGGATATATTTATGCTAGAGATCTGATCTATGCTCATATCGGAATGGTTATGAAACTCACTTGATGGTAAAACAGAATCAGTAAATACGCTTTTGAAATAGTTATTAAATGCTGAGCAAATGTCCTGCCCATTAGAGTAATTCTTATTGTTAAAAGAGAAATTTTGAGGATAAGTGGATGTCCCTCTCTTTGATTTAACATATTTCCAAAAGAACTTAGGCGACGTTTTCAAATTTTTTTCAATGTTACACGTGAAATGCTCGAAACATTTCTTTTTTATACGATGTTGTCTATCTCTAAGCAATTTAAACTCTTCATAATCACGAGGATTCTTCCATTTTTTCCATTTTTTATGGACTTTAGATTTCTCCCGTAAATTTTTTATCAATGCAGGGCTGTACCAACATGGGTAATAATTATTACAAGAGGGTACTAGAGGAACAAATAGCACAAAGCATTCGTTTAATTTTTTATAAAAATTTTCTACAGCATGATCTACTGACGCGGTATTCAACAGCAACTCATTCCAATCAACATTATTCAAAAATTCATTGATGATTGTGTAATTACATTTCCGGAAATTATACTTCGGTTGAGATTTCTCTTTTAAAGGTTTGATGGAAAGATCAGTGACATCAACCGTGAATGGAGGATGAAAATCATTTAATCTGGAAATAGGATCCGATTTTTTTATATCTAAATATAAGTTTGAAAAACACAAGTCGAGGACATTATTACAACGATTTTGAATAAAATTAAATTGACTCATACCTAAAAAGCTCAGATCCTCAGCCAAGGTATTAGCAGCTAATTGAACCTCAGATTTGCCTATCGGTATCAAAGACCAACCATCAGTGTTCCATGTTAAACAAGGCAAATTAAAATCACCAATAATCATAAAGAAGTCCGATTGTGACGTATGATAAAAACGCTCAAAACTGATTCTAAATTCATTAATATACTCAGCTAATTTAACTTCATCTGGTGGTATGTAAACTAGTATAATATTTAGGTTGTATTGTGAGCCGAGTAATCGGGCTGGCAAGCTGACACATATAGATTCGAAATATTTACAACCCCAGTCTACACGCTTAGTCGCACCTAGCTCACGACGGGTACAAATCATTTCACCTCCACCCGAACTCTTATTCGTAGCCACCAAGTCTCTATCGCAACGGAATACATCAAACCTGCCATCACATAATTCGTTACCAAATATATCATCTTGCAACCAAGTTTCTGTAAGGAGTATAACGTTGTAGTTGCACGATAGTATATTATTATATAAGTCAAGGCATTTAGTACGGAGACAACGTACGTTCTGATAAAATATATTTAATTTTCTATCTAAAGACATAATTAAGGAATGAATATGAATCTACAAAGTTTTTTTAATAACTTCCCGTGCAACCAACACGGTGCAAACAATGAATAAAAATAGTGACCAGTAAAAACAAACTTAAAAGTACGTTTTTGCGTACAGCATAAGCAACTAACAGCCTCATAACAGTTATAGTAGTGTATTACCTCAAAGACGGACAAATCATGGACATAGACAGACACATAATATGACGACAGTGACGATATGATTACTACGATGCGGTAAATTATAATAGTTAAAATAGTTTCACGAAATAGGTTGTATATACTCTTATAAGTGGGCAACAATATCTATCTTCTATACGTATAATAAAACTGTAAATAGCAGATGTCTGTACATTTTATATTTTTGTAATAAAAATGATTGCGAGATACTAAAAATAAGTAATTAAATACATTTCTACCATTTTTAGAATTTTTTGTCTGTCTGCCTGTCTGTCTGTCTGTCTGTTTGTTTGTTAACGTATCACGTATAAAGTACTAATTTATATCATAAGAATTGTTAACAAGATTATAAAGTGTATCTTCGGCTTACATTTAGTCTTTATTTCATTAAAATCAGTTCATTCCATCAAAAGTTATGATAAATATTCTGAAGTATGGGTAGGGAAGTATAGGTACGAATTTGCTCAACGGTGGCTTTGTTTGAGTCATCAAATGCATTTTAAACTAATATCATATAATAAATCATAGTTAAATTATGTAAAATAATGATATAATTATGTATATCTAAAACGCAGTAAACAAAAGTATTAAAGAACGTATTAAATATATTATACAAAAATATATTAACCTTATTAACTAAATCTAAAGCACAATAGTTAACACATTTCATCGAAAGATGGTGGTGTTGTGTAAATGTAATGCAATTGCAATGTGTTTATTTCCTGTAGATGAGTTTTCATATTTACTGCTAATCTTTATTATATTACTCGCTGCCCTACTGCGTGTTGACAAACTCAATTTATTCTTTACCGCCAAGTACTCTATGTGGTAAATCAAATTTTAAAAGAGCTATTAACTATTGCGTTGGTTTTGGCGAGTGTCAAACTTTAGTTTTTGCTTACTGTGCAGGCACTAATTTATAAGTTCTTTTACGTTTTATATAATGTATCAATCGCGTCAATTAATCTCCTTTATTATTAGAATTGATGTTAGCAGCGCCATCTCTCTTTAAATATATACATATAATAAAAATGATGATAACATGTTGTGTCTCTTTCTGTACATTGTATATATATTTTGATGGCTAAAATCATTAGGGGGAACTGAAAATAATTAAATAAGTACATTTTTATAATTTTTAGAATTTTTTGTCTGTCTGTTTGTCTGTTTTTATATGAACGCATCACGTCTAAAGTAAACATCTTTTTTTCAAAGAAATATTTAAGAAAATCATAAAGCGGATCTTCGAGTTACATTTAGTCTTTGTTTTATTAAAATTGGTTAATTCTATTGAATGTAATGATTATTATTTTGAAATGTAGGTTCGAATTTGTTCAATGGCGCCATAAAATCTCAGAAATAGTAACAAAAAGATTTGTGTGTAAAAAAACGTTCCATAATAATTAATATATTTATACTTAAAACACAAAAAGAGATTTAAAAAAGGATGTTTTCTCTCACAAAGGACGTAATAGATGGAGTTGTACAAATTACAACCTTTTCTGAATTGCTGGGTTGAGATTTTTCGCCGATAAATCGTATTGAGACTTACTGAAGAAATTTGTATCTATCGAAGCCATACAACGGAACCCGACCAAAAATAACAAAATTGCAACGAAATGTCGTGATATTGTATTTATAATATACGCAAAATCAGTACTGCCATTTTAGCGCTTTGGGGACTACATTTAGCGCTTTTTTGGAATGTATAGTGCACATTTCGAAATTATAGCACCTAGCGCTTAATCCAGCGCCTTTTGGTGTATTTAGCACACATTTCAAAATTGTAGCGACTAGCGGGTTATTAACTCTTTTATAGCAGCACTGTTAGTCCACATTACCGATAATAATAATAATGACCTTTATTATTTTTTCCCACAAATAGTACATAGCAGTTTATCTTTTTCAAACATATTTTTTCCACAAAACAAAGAGCATGGGAGATGAGTCCAAACTAGGATACCCTGTGCTATGGATCTCCTGGCTTCCCCTTTAGGATAATGAAATTGATTTTTTTTACCGAGGACTATTAGCGGGGAAATCCCCTTTGTTAAAGTTTTCGTTCATGGTTTTGGTAACGCATTTATTTTGCTTTATTCTGTTTCAGTCAGTTGTTTAGAGCATAGCTAAGTTAAAAGTTACTCAGAAGTTATGACACAAAGAATCTGTGTAGCAACCGCAATCAGCAATCAGATGCTGACATCTGAAACTAAGTTGCGAAATACATTGCACTTTAAAACAATTAATGACATTTTTATTGTTCGTACAGTACTAACTACTGTTGACAGCTATTGCCATAATTATAAGTCGATGTCCTGCGAAGTATTGATACATCAAAAAAATATTGCCAGAAAAAACTTAATGTTGTCTTATTTATTATGATTATATTTTCTTGAATTATTAATTATAATAAAAAACACAAACTTTGTTTGTAGTTAATTTAGCGCGAAGTCTAGGACTTTTTTAAAGCGCTATTTTCATTAAATCTAGCGCTTTTTGTGTTGTCCTAGCGCTGAAAGAGTTTTTTTGATCTGGCAGCACTGCCCAAAAACCCTCTATTAAGAAGTAACTTTCCTTTCAATTTTAAGCGCGTTCAGTTCCCAGTTACACTCAGCGTGTGTTATGCGATGACCGTAAATAAAGCGCAAGGTCAAACTTTACGCGATGTAGGAGTGCACCTCAGTACTGACTGTTTTGCACATGGCCAACTCTATGTTGCTTTTTCCCGCGTTAATAGCCCCCGTAACCTTTTTGTGTACACCCGGCTAAGCCTACTTCTAACGTCGTTTACACAGAAGCTCTATCATAAACTACTTAGAACTTTGATGATAATGATTTATTTTGTCACCACTTATTGATACAGTAATGATATAAATCGTTTAATATTCTCTTACCTAAACGACAAATTCTTTATATAAAACCTATATACGCGAGCTACGCCGCGGGCACAGCTAGTACACAATAAAGTTATGAAACATGTGTTATGTGTTTTATATAAATGTTGTAAGTGCATTACATAAATATAAAATACTTTATATAATAATACGTATAAATAAAAACATGATCTTATTGTTATACATAAATACATTACGTTATTAATATCAGTGTTAACAGATAAATAATAATGCTTACCTAGATAATTATAGCCTAACTTTGTGCACAACACAGTGTGTTCACTTACTAAGTACTGGTAGATGCAAACTAAGATAAGATCAAAACTTACAAATAGTCAAACAATTTTTAAAACATCCGACCTGTCTTTAATACGTAAAGCGTGAGTGGTATCGTTTTTTCTAATGAAGATTTTTCCATCACGAACCCACAAATATTGGTATAGGGCAGACTTCATTTTTAATTTAGTATTTTTAAGAAGTAGTTTGTTAGACGGTGTTAAGTGTTCATTAACATATATTTTGGACCCCTCATCAGGAAAGCCGATGTCGCATAGTCTAAGTCCTTTCTTAGCACGCACCGCTGCAAGGATAGAATCGCGCAGCATACGGGATCTCAGCTTCACTACGATTGCCTTGGGACGACCGGGAACCACCTTAAACGACGAATCCTCCGTTAAAAAGAACCCATTTGTAGTATCTCCTCAGTTTCAAGGCCATCTGGATGCTTGGCGGTCTACCACTGTGCGTTTTACTACGATTTTTCTTCCTCGTACAACCTCTCTATGGGATTGTTTATTACCGGCGATTTTTCGGGACCGATACGACTTAGGGACCTACAAGAAAAGAGCTTACTCCTTTATTAAAGGCCGGCAACGCACCTAAAATTCCCCTGGTGTTGCAGTTGTTCATAGGCGGCGGTTGCCACCTACCATCAGATGAGCCACATGCTCCTTTGTTACCTCTTCTATAAAAAAAGATACCCGATACTGTAAAATCGCTAATTTGCCTGCCTAAGGCAATTACAGCAAGTTCTCCATATTATAGGTGAGACCTATGTCCAACAGTGGAGTATTTATATGGGCTAATGAAAGATTCTCGCTCAAGAAATAAATGATTACACCATTCATAGCATATCTAGGCAAATACATAGACACTTTCAGAACTAATTAACAAAGAATTGATAAAAAAAATTAAAAGTAATTATTGTGTTACGTTTTGTATTTTTATTATATTCGTAACAAACGTTTTGGGTTAGTTCCATAATACAAGTGAAATCCATCGAAGCAAATTCATACGCAAATTACTTTTCCAATTCAATAATTTTCAAGCCTGTGTTATGAATTGTATTCGTATCCTATTGTATTCTATTTACTCCTATACGAAACGGATATAAAGTATAAATTACATTCAGATGAAGTCCACTCCTTTATATAGTGTCCACTATCTAGATTTAGCAATTGTATTACCCGGTGTTTATCTGAATCACAGTTCAGGTTGTGTACAGTTTGGTCCAGCTTGAGAGATAAGATAATTTTTATCCTAATAAGTGACTCTCAATATTTTTTATTGCGAATTTAAGAATTTTTTATAGGACAAAGGGTCGTCGAAAAGGGCGGAATATCGTCTGCCTGGGCAGCAGGTCATTAATAAAATCAGGCATTTTTGCTAAAATCTTGCGTAATCGCGTTTATTAGCAGTGGTGTGTCTTTCCTAGTGTAGTGATGTTGGAGTGAGTGGCGATGGTGGGAGGTGATATCTACACTAGATAAGACATATTGTTTTAATTTTTTACGCGGATCTTAATTTCAACACCTTTAATACAGCTATTATTTTTTTAAGTATCGATCGATATATTTACAACTTATTGCCTTCTTTCATTACTAACATGATTTTGAGTCAGGGAGTCAATCTGCCATGCTTCTCCGATAAAGTGACGATAAAGTAATAATCTATGCCCAATACGTCTTGGCAGACTTCATAACCTTGATTTATTTTTGACTTCGTACACGGTTTTTCTCTCGCAGTTTTCTTTCACCATAGCACACGTGGTAATTTAAATTGTAGTTTACAATTGAATGCAGACCTGGATCGAACTTGGTATTGCTGGTGTACGATGAAATTTTAGGGCAAGTGCCCTTATCCCTTGAGTAAGCCGACTCTCAAATTAGAATGAAAATAAATGCATTTATTTGTATGTATTACTTGAAATTTTATGTAAAGATATGACGTCACAAGTAGGTACCAATTTAGTATATTATATCGGTTGTTAACAACCTGCGCTGGTCTTGCGATGTTCATTTGTCATCGAATTATGTATTTATGGTTCTTTGATAATAACATATAAATTATTACCGTGTAGTGATGGTGTCAGAATATGCACTACCCCATATCACCCCGTGGGTGTCGTAAGAGGCGACAGAGGGAAACAAATCAGGAGATGGGCGATAGTATCTTCTAATTTCGACTAAAAATAAAAAACGGCGGTTGCCAACCCGCTTCCCAAGTGTGATAACTATGGCAAAATATCCCCCCTATGAGGCAATCTATAGGGAGGCTTATGTTCAGCAGTAGGTTTTAATACGCTGTTACGGTAACGATAACGTTATTTAAATTATTCATACATCTATTATTATTCCTCCTACGGGAATAGGAGAAATAATTTTATAGTTTTTAGTCCGTTTTATTATAACACAAGCTGCGCCCGCGACTTCGTTTGCATAATATCTTTTTAGCAATTTGTTATGTAGTTTAATTATTTCGGGCCTGATTGATTATATTTTATAAACTACACTACTGTTCCAACTCATTCAGTAATAAAATTGATATTTTAATACTATTTTCAAGGTATAATGCCATCATAAAACCGATCAAGTGAATGAATGAATTCCGAGAGTCCCTATCCGTTCAATATTAGAATTTAGGAAAACAAAAAACGGAGAAGAGAAATAATAAGGTTAACAAAATATGGACTAAAAAAATTAAAAAAAAATTATGATAATAGAATTTCAATGATAAATAAGCAAAGATAATAGTTTTTCCTTGTCCTAGCGGCATAAATGACTCCATCACCTCATTACCTCCCGAGGGTTTTGTAAGAAGCGACTTATAATGTAGTATGTATATAAATATCAGTGCTAAGCTAAGAATTTGTGGTAGTATAATTAAAGTCTTGCACTAAGCAACACGCCTCGTTCAACATCTTCCAACATTACGTGGCGACCCTGCCAGGCTGTGCGCTGCGACAATGCACCCGCATCACCGGCGCTCACTACATAAAAGCAAAGAAGAAAAGTAAAGTGTAAGAAAACAAAATTAAATTATGAGGTACTTAAAGTTGAGACTTTAATAAATAATATTATACGGCAATGACATAACAGCGGACGCAACTAGAAAATTTGAAGATTAAACAAAAAAAAGGAATATGATGCCTAATACGAGAGGAGGTCACAATAATAATTACATTATTAGAAGCTGACTGAAAAAAAAAACTTAAAGATATGTATTGTATTATGAAGACAATTAACAAAGAATGGAAGAACAACAGTGGTAGAGCCACGCGCAGCTTTTGCTGTCGCATGGATGGGCCGGCTCGAACCGGGGTGGTACCACGACCTCACAGAAAACCAGCGTGAAGTAGAGGTTTACCTCTGCGTTTCGCTAGGTGAGTGCAGGTGGCCGGTGGCCCTTTTTACTGGAAATAAGGCATTCCATCTTAGTCCTCACGGGTGGCAACGTATCTACATTTTGATTTGTAATAGAGGATAGATGTAGATGTCTATGGGTCGCAGCAACCACTTACTATCAGGTGGACTGTGTGCTCGTTTGTCACCCTTATCCTATAAAAAAAAAGAAATTTAAGTACAGAAAGTGAATGAAAAAATATAAAGAAAAATGGTCATATTTGGTCCTATTAAAGTAAAATGATTTATTACCATTTTATTTTAATATTTTTTTAATTATGTTTTACTATTAGACTATATTATAAAAACTATACTACTTTATATTTATATATATATTATATAATATTTTGATATAATAAAAAAGTAATGCATTAAATATTATATGTATGTACAAGTTACTTGAAAATATTTGTCAGAATCTAACAATTTATAATATTTTTAGTATATACGTTTTTGACAAGCAATTTATTTATATTTTTTTTTTTTTTTTTTTATAGGAGAGGGGGCAAACGAGCATGCGGCTCACCTGATGGTAAGTGACTACCGCCGCCCATGAACAACCGCAACACCAGGGGAATTGCAGATGCGTTGCCGGCCTTTTAAAAAGGAGTAGGCTCTTTTCTTGAAGGTCCCTAAGTCGTATCGGTCCGGAAAAATCCCTGGTGGTAAACTATTCCACAAGGAAGTTGTGCGAGGAAGAAAACATCTTCTAAATCGCACAGTGGTGGACCGCCAATCATCCAGATGGTGTGGATGGTATCGGGAGTTCTGCCGCGATGTGCGTTCGTGAAATTTGGCGGCTGGGATTAATCCGAACAATTCCTCAGAGCACTCCCCATGGTAGATGCGAAAGAAAATGCAAAGAGATGCAACATCTCTTCGCAGTGCCAATGAATCGAGCCGATCGGAAAGGGCTTGGTCGTCGACGATTCGAGCCGCTCTGCGCTGGATGCGGTCAAGTGGAAGGAGCTGGCACTGGGGAGCCCCTGCCCAGAGATGGGAACAGTATTCCATGTGAGGCCGAACCTGCGCCTTGTAAAGTTGCAGGCGGTGTGCCGGCATGAAATACTGTCCCGCTCTGCTGAGCACGCCAAGCTTTTTAGAGGCCAATTTGGCCTTCTCTTCCAAGTGACCACGAAACTGCACGTCACTCGATATGTCGACTCCGAGGATACCGATACTGGCTGAGGCAAGAAGGGGAGTGCCTTGAAACTGAGGAGATACGACAAAGGGGTTCTTTTTAGCGGTAATAATAGAATTTCTAAAGTTATAATAATAAAAAAAACTAAATCTAGATACACTGTACTTAATTATCATATAGTCCTACTCCCCACGGTATCGTGCCAAGAACTCTGGCTGCGTTTCCCCGCTGAGCGAGAAAAGAACCAGCCCTCTTATCACCAGCAGCAATGACCAGCTGCGGATGGAATTCCTTTAAGAACTTCACCGCACGTGGACCCCACGGAGCGATAATTCCTACAGCAAATGGCACATATATGTAGTCATCTCTCAGAGACTCATATTTGCGCCACTTACTCAGTTCAACTGCCTCCGATGCCGCCCCGGCTCTAAACGAGGTACCCCTGAGATGAGAGGCCACCAGAGTGTCTACGCAATTAGCATCCCACACTAGGGCTTTACTTCTCTCCCAAGGGACCAGTGTTATACCATTGGGTCTCCTTCCATCGTCTCTAAATATTCCACAAGGAATAAAACTATTTTTTACGGATTTTATCGAGATTCATTTACTATTTTAATTTCCGACGTTTCGAGTGCTTTACAGCAACCCATGGTCACGGGGGGATTGAGATGTTTGACGTCCCAATGTCACAGTTAGCCTGGCTACCTTCAGTTTTTAATATTAATTTTTGATTCTATTTACGCAGAATGAACTTACAGCATCTTGAAGTCTAACAGTGGTATGCTTGGGTTTGGATTTAATTTTGTTAATTATAGGATCCCAAGCAGATGGTATCACCCATCCATCTTCTCTATTGAAATTAGGATGTTTTTTTTTTTATTTCAATAGCCTTGCGTATCATCCTTGGTAGGAATCGGTGTTCTTTTGCGAGGATTTGTGGTCTATCAAATCTGATGTAATGGCGGGGGCGATCTTGAACATGTTCACAGACTGCAGACTTCTCAGAGCGTCGGTGCTTCACGTCAGCTATATGTTCTTTCACGCGGGTTTCAATGGATCTTTTTGTGTGTCCTATGTAAGAGAAACCACATTCGCAATCAAGCGTGTCCACTCCTGCATCCTGTAGAGGGATATTACATTTGACGGATGGTAAAAACTGACTAATCTTCTTCGGCGGCTTGAAGTATGTTTTAATAGAAGCTCGCTTCAAAATGTAGACAACCTTGTCTGTGACTCCTCTGACATAGGGTAGTACAGCAGGCACACGATCGACTGTGGTCGGCTTCACTCGTGCACTGTGACGTAGGCGCGGGACCCGAAGCTTGTTGTCTTGCAATACTTGCTCGACGTGCTGAAGCTCGGCGGCCAGACGTTTTCTGTCACAGATCCCTCGTGCTCTCTGAAACAAAGATTTTCCCACGTTAGCTAACTGTGATGGATGATGGTGCGATTCACCATTTAAATATCGGTTGGTATGGGTCTTTTTCCTATACACATTGTGACCAATGGTGTAATTAGGATTTCGGATGACTAAAACCTCTAGGGAAGCTAAAGAATTGTTTGCCTCTAACTCTATTATGAATTGTATTTTAGATTTTATGGAATTAAGGTGGTCTAAAAGCAGTTACTTTGTCACATGGTAAAATTATGAAAGTGTCGTCTACGTACCGCTTGTAAAATCTTGGATTTACAGGAGCAGTAAGAAGGGCTTTCCCTTCAAAGTCCTCCATGAATACGTCGGCAACTATGGGAGATACAGGTGAGCCCATCGCCACTCCATCTACTTGCTTTTAGAACTCCTCCTTCCACAACAGATAGCCAGATGTAAAGCAGTGTTTGAGTAATACTGCATATTCTGTAGGCATGTTGTATTCTTTTAGCTTCCTAGTTACAATTGAGATGCGGTCTTCAATAAGTAAGCATGTAAATAGTGACTGAACATCAAAACTGATCATAGTTTCATTATCAGCGAGATGTAGGTCTTACACATAAAAAATTTACTGACAGAAATGTTTCCCCATTTCGTACAAAATTAGAAAGTATGTATTTAAAAGAGGAATGAAAGAAAGAAATATTCGAAAGTGTGAATGCGTTTGATGAATTAGCTAAGTTTTATCAATATTGGACTGATCACCCAAATATTGATTATGCTTAATCTCCTGGTGTAGAATTTATTGTGAGCGAGAATAATGCAAGTTAGTATGTGGAAGTGGAGCATGCAAGTGTATGAAAGTAACTGATACAGTAAGATAGATGTTAAAGACATTGTGCCGGACGGGCGTAACTCTCCGGAGTAAATGTTGTCGAAGATACTCCGCGAGCCGCTCACGTCCTACACCTATAGGTTCCGGTGGATACTTTCACTACCGCCTTTGTGTATGCTGTTGGAGAACTGTGGACTGAGGTTCAGAATTAAAAATGCACGATTTATAAATTAAATAGCAAGGGAGTGGCCAGCGGTTCGACTGATTAATTAGTTGCAAAATATTATAACTTATTTATTTATTTAACACTGTTTTTCAACTATGGTTGTTCACTATATTTCAAAACACAGATTTAATTAAACACACAGTAATATTAAAATTTCTATTGGTTTTTTTAAATTTCTATTCGTATTTTCAAAATATCTGTTGGTAATATCAAATTTCTATTGGCAGTAACAAGTTTCTATTGGTATTTTCTACTATTTCTATCGGTAATTTTGAATATCTATTGGAAGTAACAAATTTCTATTGGTAGTATCAAAAATTTCTATTGGTAGCAGCTGGTTTTCTAACACTACTGACTAGCAGCTATTAATCAACTAAAATTAGTTGAATTTAACACTTTTGTAACTGCGAATATCAGTTACCACTTTTTCCGTCTAGCTAACACTTTTCACTATATGTAACTGCGAATATCAGTTACCACTTTATTCGGCTAGCTAACACTTTTTCACTATATGTAACTGCGAATATCAGTTACCACTCTTTTCAGCTAGCTAACACTATTTTACTATATGCAACTGAGAATTTTCAGTTGCCACTTTTTCCGACTATGTGTAACTGCGATTTTTCAGTTACGATCTTTTTCGGCTAGCTAAACTTTTTCTATTTCACTTTAACTTTTCACTGTGTTCTGCTACTAGTCACTTCAGCTACTACCGGATACTACTGCTTGTTACTGGTAGTTCTTCCTACTACAATGTTACAGTGATTTGCCCCATAAGGTAGACTTCGGCTATACTCTATAGAGAGCCGCTTGCCAATTTCCGGTTTTGCCTTTTTATTATGAAACATTTTCATTACGTAATTTGCACAAATCGCAATTTTTCTATATAATGCTAATTTTTACACTAACATGCTATACACTACAAAATAGGCATTTTGGTCCTTTATCATTATGTGATAAGGGTTACTTGATATATTTACATTCAAAAAAGTTATTAATCAAAATGTACCAAATTTACATTACAAAAGTGCACATTAAATCTTTAATTTTACTATATTTCTCAAATGCGTTTATTTACATAAATTATCTATTTACTTATTTCAATCTATATACCATATGCTAACTAAATATCGTATTTACAATTCTTTCAGAACATAAAAATATTCTCATTATTTTCATATAAACTATTGCGCAGTTAATTAACTTCTAGAAAGTTCCACGATATGCTGCGCTGTGATTGGTCGAAATTTTATTTAATGTTTAAAGTCGTTTATATCAACTTATTATTAAAACGATACTTTATACAAATATATTACGAGTTGTAAACATACTGTAAAACTATATTAAAACTCAATTTGTTCGATTTTGTCGCTAATTTCACTTTTTAAAACACTTTAATATTCTTTAATCACTTTTTGCTTAAAGTCTTTAAACCGTCGCGAACATCTCTCTCGCCGTGCAGCGTCGCGAAGATCTCATCGTAGTGGCGCTGCATCCATTTCGGTGAGCGACGTTGCTTTTACTTCGGCAGCGGCACGAGTTTCTTGGTTGGCCTTTTGATTAGGCCGTTCGCGGTTCGTACCTCCACAGTGCGGATCTGTCCGTCCGCACCGGGGAAACAGCTTCCACCCTGGAGATGGGGCCTCGTCCACGGGCCTCCCGCCAGTTTTGAAGTTCCGGTCTATGTGATTCTGTAATGGTGAGGCATTTTTCCTCACCGGTGGGTTCGGATAACGTGGGTCTTTCGGTTGGCCATGCTGACGGTTCTTTGTACAGAAATGATGGGCCGCAGTACCACTCATGATTTGAGTCGAAGTTCGGTGGTACGTCCCTCGTGGTGGTGTCAGCTATGTTTAGTTTAGTAGGTACCCAGCGCCAGTCATCTACTTTACAAGTGTCCTCGATTGCTGCTATTCGGTGCGCAACAAAAGGTTTATAAGTTCTGGACCCCTTTTGTATCCATGTGAGGACAGTCTTGCTGTCAGTCCAATAAGTGACAGCTTCGGGCTTTACGCGATGCTCCTGTATGACGGCAGCAGCTACGCGACTTCCCATCACGGCGGCTTGTAACTCAAGGCGAGGTATGGATGTTACTTTGAGTGGGGCTACCTTCGCCTTGGCCATGACGAGGCTCACGTGTACCTTCCCATCAGGTGTCATTGCCCTCCAGTATACTGCCGTTGCGTAGGCGCTCTCACTGGCATCGGTAAACACGTGGACTTGTAGTGAACACGCGTCGCTGAATCCTGGGTAGCATCTTGGTATGCTCACCAATTTAAGTCGTTTCAGGTGTTGGATCCACGCGGATCACTGTTCAGTTAGGTCTTTGTCCAACTCCTGGTCCCAGTCAGTTCCTCGTCTCCATGCTTCCTGCAGTATTTGCTTTGCTCGAATTGTAACTGGGGAGGCGAGGCCGAGCGGGTCATATAGCGACATCACTATTTTCAGTGCTTCCCTTTTGGTTGGTTTTTTATGAAGCACATCGATCGGAAGTCGAGCGAGCTTTAGATTGAAGCTCAGCTGATCGGTACTCGGTTTCCAGATTAGTCCGAGTATTTTTTCTTCGTTTTCCTTGTTGCTCAGGTCAACTGACTCAGTTGCCTCGCGGTCAGGTTCCAATTCTTTCACAATTTCGGGCGCGTTGGAAACCCATTTTCTTAAGGTGAAGTGCGCGTTTTTGTGTATATCGCGTACTTCCTTTGATATTCTCATCGCATCTTCTACTGACTGGAAACTGTCAAGATAGTCATCCATATAATGATTTTGGATGATCGCCTCTACGGCTTCTGGATATTTTTCAACGTATTTTTTAGCATTCCAGTTTTTTGCGTATATGGCTGTGCAGGGTGAACTAGCTGCACCGAAAATAATCGACGTCATCCTGTATTCTCGTGGCGCCTCATTACGTCGATTCCCTCTCCAGAGATATCTCAAGGCATCTCTATCTTCGGGTCTAACTTTTACCTGCATAAACATTTCGGCGATGTCTGCCGAGACAGCGACGTTATGGCGACGAAAACGCATCATGACCCCTGGTAGCGACTGCAGTAGGTCTGGACCCGTGAGCAGGAAGTCGTTCAATGCCACCCCCTTTGTTTTGGCTGCGGCATCATGCACTATTCTGAACTTCTCTGGCTTCATCGGGTTGTGAACGTCAAAATGGGGTAGGTACCATGTCCTTCCTGGTGTATTGGTTTTTGGTGCTATCTCGGCGTATCCCTTTTGTACTAGGGAGTCCATATGTTCGTTATATTTCTGTTTTAGATTTTCGTCTCGATCTAATTTTTTCTCGATTGAAACGAGCCTTTTTATGGCTGTTTCATAATTGCCAGGCATTTCGGCATCTTTCTTCTTCCAGAGAAGCGCCGTCTCTATGTGCCCGTCTTCCAACTGACGGGTGTTGTTATTTAGTATGTCTTCGGCTTTCTTCTCTGGATCAGAGTCTGGTCTTCTTGGATTGATTACGAGAGACTCCAGCGCGAAATAGTCGCGGAGTTGGTCATTTATGGACTCCTCGCTCTTGTGCAGCTCATTGGCCGCGTGGACGCGCTGATACGGGGCTTTAGTGTGTGCCCCGTGTAGCACCCATCCTAATTCTGTGAGCGAGGCGATTGGTTGGTGCGGCGGACCTCTGCGAATTTGAGTGGCTATCAAGGGTCTCCAATTATCTTGTCCTATTAAGATCCTCGGGTTGCCGGAGTCGTATATTAATTGCTCCTTAAGGTCTTTTAAATGTCTACACTTTTCTATATCTACTGCACGCACAGTCTGTGGCCCCAAATTTAGGCTGGCGACCGTGCGTGCTCTGAATTGCACCCTTTTCCGGTGGAGACTCTTGAGCGAAACTTTGACTCGTCGGGAGTTCGGTGAATCAAGAGTATTGTTCCCGATGGCGGTGATCTTAAAGGGGTCCAACCGCCCTGTTGCTCCAATTTGTTTGGCTATTTCCTCATCCATTAATGAGACTGTCGAACCGTCATCCAGCAGGGCGTGTGTATTTACAGCTCCCGCCGGTCCAATTACTCGGTGTTGAAGCGCCTGTCAAATTATATTAGCAGTTCTCATGCCAATATTAGTCCGTAAGCTGTGTAGGTATGTTTAAAAAATGTTGTACCTGTCGTCGTTGTAAAATTTAGAGATCAAGTAAAGGTCGATTGAGCAAATTACAGCATTTTACTATTAAAAAGAGATCATTTCCTATTCATGGTCCTAAATCGAAGCCGGATTTGAAAAAACGTAATTGGACAAGATATTATTTAGTGGAATACGCTTGGGAAGTCTTAAATATTCGTTGTGGAAATACCACCGAGGGAGTGAAGATATTTAACCAAGAAATCTGGAGTCTTAGCCCCTTAGATATTGGACTATTATTTAATTTATTTAACCCAGCACTCATTATCAGGTAGTATTTTGTGTAAATCGACTGCTAATTTATCAGGTTAGTACCAAATTACCTATAAAATAATTACGTATAACTTAAAGTATTTAATCGGCTAAAATTCATTTAATATTGTTTTATATAGTTTCTAATAACCGTCAAATCATGATTAAATCAAATTATAAAGCTTAGTTAAATTATATTGACGATATTATAATTTTTTTTTTCTCTTTATTGGTTTAAACTGTTTTTTTAAAAAAAAAATAAGTCAAGAGAGTGTATAATTGAAAAAAATTGCATAATATTATTTATTACATACTAAGGCATACCTGTGAAGCTGTTTGATGGTCTGAATTGTATTTGTTACCCTTAATTGTTGTTAATTATAAAGTTAAATATCAAGGTAGTACATGTACCATTTTGTTTAATTATTTAAGAGTTTGAAAAATAAGTAAGGGAATTAGTTTTCATTTCTTTACAACTGTAAGCAAAATTGTATAAAACTACTTATGAATTATATTTTATAAAATATAAACTTCTTGTTTGTATAAATTTCAGGCATTTGCACTAGTCTCCCAATACCAGCCAGCATGCCAGAAGATAAGGAGCAAATTAGGAAACGAGCTAGTTACAAGGGACAAATAACAGCTTTTTCAAATTATTTAAATTCACTGAAGGTATCTTCATTGGCTGCTACTGAGGTAAATGAGTTGCAATTACGTATTAGTAGGATTGAGTCAATGTATGAACGATATGATGAGGTACAATTATCCATCGAGTGTAATACTGATAATATAGACGCCCAGATATCAGAACGAACTGATTTTGAATCCCTGTATTTTAAATCGCTTTCTCTTGCAAAAAGGATCTAAGCAGATTGCATTAAGTCAGATGACGTAAGCAGTGACGGTGGCTCTCATTCCGGCAATCATAAATTTGTTAAACTGCCCACTATTCAACTACCTAAATTTAATGGTTCTTATGATAATTGGTTAGAGTTTCATGACACGTTCATGAGCCTCATACATTCAAATGACGAGATAGATGACATAAATAAGTTTCACTATCTGAGAGCGTCGTTGGAAGGGCCCGCTGCTGTGGTAATACAGTCAATCGAATTCTCGGCAGCTAATTACACCGTCGCATGGACTATATTATGTGATAGATATGATAATAAAAGACTACTAATTCAAAATCACGTGACAGCCTTATTTAATATAGCACCAATTAATAAAGAATTGTCTGTCAACTTAAAACGTCTTATTGACCAAATAAATAAAAATTTACGTGCACTAGAATCTCTCGGTGAGCCAACTAAACAATGGGACACACTTCTCATTCATATTATTACTCAAAAATTAGATGCTAAGACATATCGTGAATGGGAAGAGTCTAAAGGTCGTTTGGAGAAAGATACACCTATTACGTTCGATATATTTTTGATGTTTCTAAAAAATCGAGCCGATTTAATCGAAACACTAGAAATGTCTAATTCTGGTGCTACTAACCGTTTAAATTCTTCTATAAAATATGCTCCAAAAGTTAAGGCAATGGTTTCAGTGCGGGATACCGGTAATAAAAACGGTTCGGCCTTTTCCGCCAAACTGTGTCCTAAATGTAAGGGTGACCATAAGTTAAGCAGTTGTCCTCAGTTTCTTGGATTAAGTAACGATGTGCGTCTACAGTTACTGCCAGAGTATAAAGTATGTTTCAATTGTCTTAATTCAGGACATTATGCAAATCACTGCAAAAAGCCAGGATGCAAAATATGCCACCAAAAGCATAACACTCTCGTGCACGTCGCAGATTACCAGTCAAAACCAATTACAGATATTAATACATCTAACACGAGTAGTGGTAATAATAAGCCCGTTATGCAAGGTCATTTCGAACAAACAAACAGTTCGACAGGCTCACAGTTGTCATCCAATTCTAACGCACATCTGTCATTATCCGCAAAGGTAGGCACTGCATCGTGTAGTGAACAAGGCGACGTATTGTTATCGACGGCATTAATTAAAGTTATAGGTAAGAATGGTTGTCCATATATTGCTCGTGCTATTCTTGATAGTGGCAGTAACGCTTGTTTAATAACTGAAGAGTTATATCAAAGGCTAGGTTTGCCCGCTCAAAATGTAAATCAGTCGGTAGTCGGTATTAATAATGCTTCGGCACACATCAAGAAGATTTGTAAGGTATCGATAAAATCATTGAATGATAACTTCTCTAGTAATCTTCATTGTTTTGTCCTACCATCAATAACCCAAAATGTACCTACTAGATATGTTAATTTGTCAAACTTAAAAATTCCATCTAATATTTCTCTGGCAGATCCTAATTTTCACTCACCTGCTCCCGTTGACATGCTTATAGGTGCTGATGTATTTTGGGACTTAATAGGAACGCAGAGATTAAAATTAGGGGACGGTCAGCCGATTCTTTGTGAAACTAGCTTAGGATGGTTAGTATCAGGTCCGATAGATTATAGATATGTAAAGAAAGGGGTTAACTTTATTAAATGTAATTTTACAAGAATATTTCAAGATGAGGCTAGTAAAGATTTAGATGAAGATATACAAAAACAATTAGTACGCTTCTGGCACCTCGAAGAGGTAAGCCCTGCGTCTCTTTATTCAAACGAAGAAAAATTATGCGAAGAACACTTTTTAAAAAACACCACGCGACTGGCAAATGGTCGATTTTGCGTGAGGATACCCTTAAAACATAATCCTGACGTATTAGGTGATTCTTGGCCACGAGCTAAAAAGTGATTACTATCGCTAGAGCGCAGGTTAGCAGGTCAATCTCAGGTCTATGAAATGTATAAAGAATTTATGTCAGAGTATGAAAGTCTGGGTCATATGGAGAAATGTGAGAATGATAATTTACCACGTAAGATGCATTTTATACCACATCACGGTGTGCTTCGGGAAAGTAGTACTACTACTAAATTAAGAGTCGTTTTCAATGCTAGCAGTCCGACTTCTTCGGGTGTTTCCTTGAATAATATACAGATGGTAGGTCCCGTGGTACAGGACGACCTTTTGTCCATTCTTTTACGCTTTCGGCTACACAAATACGTTCTCACAGCTGATGTTGAGAAAATGTACCGGCAAATAGTCATTCATCCCGATGACCGCTATTTGCAACAAATTGTCTGGCGTGAAAACCCTTCAGAACAGCTTCAAGCTTATCAACTTAACACCGTGACTTACGGCACCTCTAGTGCTCCCTTTTTGGCAACTAGGTGCCTCCAACAATTAGGCTTAGAGTGTACCGATGACAAGGTTGCTCAAGTGATCATTCACGATTTTTACGTTGATGACTTGCTAACGGGAGGGGATGATATTAACGAGGTTACAGATTTGCGCCGTAAAGTGACTTCCACACTTGCATCAGCTCATATGGTTTTGCGAAAGTGGAAGTCGAATGAATCTCAACTGGTTAGTGAAAATGATATTTCTCCGCTTGATTTGAATATTGGTGGCTTTGAACCGACTAAAACTTTAGGCCTTGGTTGGCAATCACATACTGACCAACTTTGTTTCCCTATAGGAGGGCTATTCTCAGGTAGAACAAAGCGTGATATGTTATCTGTGATTTCTCAGATTTTTGATCCACTAGGACTTCTATCTCCCTGTGTAATTAAGATGAAAATGCTTCTTCAACAGTTGTGGCTGCTCAAGCTGTCATGGGATGAGCAGTTGACGCCAGAAATCAGCAAGATGTGGGCTGAGATAATAGTCGATTTACCTAAATTAAATACTCTACGTATTCCACGTCGTGTTATTTGTGACTCGCCTAGTTGGTTTGAATTTCATATTTTCTCGGACGCTTCTGAGCGAGGATATGGCGCCTGTTTATTTGTGCGTAGTGTTAATGATCAGGGTGAGGTTTTAATTCAATTATTGATGGCGAAAAGTCGTGTCGCGCCGCTTAAACCTATAACAATCCCAAGACTGGAACTTTGTGGTGCACTTGTTGGAGCTCGCCTTTACCAAAAGTTTGTAGCATCGCTGAGACAACAGGCTAAGCGCACTTTCTTTTGGACAGATTCGTCCATCGTGTTAGGATGGTTAAAGGTGTTACCTAGCAAGCTACAACCCTTTGTCAGAAATAGGGTTGCTGAAATATTAGAGAAGACTGGAAATTGCGAGTGGAGGCATGTCCCAACAGAGTGTAATCCGGCCGATCATATTTCTCGCGGTGTGAGTTGTAAGGATATTTCATCCATGAGTAAGTGGTGGTCAGGACCTGAATTTTTAAAGAAAGAGGTCTCTCACTGGCCTGCAAATTTCTTAAGTATTAATCACGAGTTGCCTGAGATTAAATCGTCAAATGTTATCCTCCACGGAATACTTCATTCTAGCAACAATGAAGATTTAGGTGGGAATAAATTAATTGAATTTAAACGCTTTTCTAAATATACTAGATTAAATCGGACCGTTGCTTATGTGCTGCGTTTTATTAATAATTGTAGAAAGCAATCCGTTCACGGTCCTCTAAGCAATCAAGAGTTGCAAACCGCACTCAATGTTATTATAAGAATATCCCAGAGTGAATCATTTGAGGAATACACCATGTTAATTAAAAATAAAAGTTTACCCACTAAAAGTCCGTTGCATAAATTTAATGTATTTCTCGATGATAATAAAATAATGCGTGTTGGAGGGCGTCTTGAAAATTCCGATTACTGTTATGAGAAAAAACATCCCATACTTATACAGTCCACTCATTATTTTACCAAATTGCTCTTCAATTATGAGCACATAAGGTTAATGCACGCGGGACCACAGCTAATGTTGGCCACTATAAGAGAGATGTACTGGCCGATTAGAGGTCGTAATTTGGCCAGATCTTGTTATCGACAATGTGTAAGATGTAATAGAATGAAAGGAAAAACCATCTCTCCAATAATGGGCAACCTACCACACCAACGCATCCTTTCTGGTTTTCCATTTCAAAATATTGGACTAGACTATGCGGGACCAATTCAATCTGTTTCTCGCCATGGCCGTGGTTGTAAAATTGTAAAGGTGTATATAGCTATTTTTATTTGCTTCGCGACTAAGTCAATTCATCTTGAATTAGTGGGTGATTTAACTAGCAATACCTTCATATTAGTTTTGCGCAGATTTATGTCTAGAAGAGGGAAACCTCTTAATATTTATTCGGATAATGGTACCTCCTTTGTAGGCGCATACAATGACATTTCAAAATTTATTAGGACGTATTGTAATTCTTTATCTGAGGTAATGGCAAATGAAGGAATTAATTTCCATTTCATACCGCCTTATTCTCCCCATTTTGCTGGGCTTGCGGAGGCTGGTGTCAAATGCATTAAATATCATTTAGTTAGAGTGCTGGGCAATTGTAATATGACTTACGAGGAACTAAATACCACATTAATACAAATTGAGGCTATACTTAACTCCAGACCACTCACACCTTTGTCAACGAATCCTGAAGACTTGCTACCACTAACGCCCGGTCATTTTTTGGTTGGACGCCCCTTGACTTCCTTGCCGACACCAGACTATAAAGATCATTCCGTAAGCTCTTTAACCCGATTTCAACGAATAGAACAATTACGTCAACATTTTTGGGCTAGATGGAGCAAGGAATATATATCAGAGCTTCAACTGCGGATGAAATGGCGTTCCTGTAAAGGCTCTTTGAAGTTAAATTCACTGGTACTCCTAAAAGAGGAGAATTCACCGCCATTAAAGTGGAAGATGGGTCGCATCGTCGCAGTCCATCCAGGCTCGGACGGCGTATCAAGGGTGGCGGATATCAAAACATCGACTGGTATAGTTCGCCGATCATTTAGCAAAATTTGTCCGCTTCCTGAACCTGAAGAATCTGGTTGAAAGGTAGACTTTCAACGCCGGGGGGCATGTTGAAGCGCCTGTCAAATTATATTAGCAGTTCTCATGCCAATATTAGTCCGTAAGCTGTGTAGGTATGTTTAAAAAATGTTGTACCTGTCGTCGTTGTAAAATTTAGAGATCAAGTAAAGGTCGATTGAGCAAATTACAGCATTTTACTATTAAAAAGAGATCATTTCCTATTCACTCGGACTGGTATTATTTTTAAATAAGCGTGATGTTTTGACACGGCGAATGAATTTGCAACCGTTTCCTGAGGTTCTATTTGTGTGACCTCCGTTTTCTCCTTTTTATAATGGTGGAGAAGTCTATTGTGTGTAGCGGTGCATCCTTTTATTCCACACTTCGTGGTTTTACATTGGTGTGTTTGGTTTTTGTATCGCAAACACCGGAAACATAAATTATATTGTTTTGCGAGTTCCCATCTTTTGTCGGTATCCGCTTCTTTAAATTTGTTACAGTCGGATCCGTAGTGGCCTTCCTTTTGGCACACTCTGCACTTCGGAGACGGCTTAGTTGTTGCCGTGTGCGTCCTGTATATTGGTCGATTGTTCTGCGCCCCGTTTATGATTTCGGGAGGCGCAAATGCACTACAATAGCGAGCCTGTTCGGTGATAAACTCGCTGAAAGAACCGAGGTCTGGCCTAGAGTCGTATTTTTCGGTATAAACTTTATACCACTGTGCCCGTATAGAATTGGACAATTTGTCTGTGAGGTGTCGTAGCAGCTCTGCGTTGATGAGATAGTGGTCTCGTTTGAGTGCCCGTAGAGTGACGACACTTCCCCTCACTTTGCTTGCGAATTTGCAAATATCCCTAGGCGCTTCTGTGCAGCGTGGCAATCCTCGTAACTTCTCGGTTTCAGCTTGTGCAATTGAGTCTGGACGCCCAAATTGTAGCTCCAGTTCTCGCATGATCTCATCTGGCTTAGCATGCCCGATGAGTTCCGAACTAATTGTCTCCAAGGCTCTTCCCTGTAGACTTCTTCGTAGTCTTGCCGTATTTTCGATATCGTTGAAGTAGCCTCGGGTTGTTTCATAAATGGCACGGAACGATAGCCATTCAGTATGTGCTCCGCTAAAGCACGGCAGTGTCATTATAGCTTTCGACGCTGCGAAGGTATGCGACGATGCACTCTCTGGTTTTGGTTTGTCAGCGAGTGCGGCTATAGCGGATGTGAGCTCCGATATAAACGGTCGGAGCCCTCTGTCTTCATTTGTGACAGATGCCTGGTCAGGCTTCGTTGGCAGGGGATTCTTCGTTACGTCTGCCGGATAGGGATCCTGGTAGGTGAGCTCTGATACAGCTGGTAGGAGCTCCCTGTTTTCATCAACCTTCGATTCCTGGCTAATTTTTAGTGGCACAGGATTCTTGGGTACTTCTTCCGGATCGTGGTCCTGGTAGGTGGGCTCTGATACGATTGGTAGGAGCCCCCTTTCTGCATCAACCCTCGAATCATTGTTTGTGAACTTCTTTTGTGGCTCACTGAGGTCGACAACCTCCGGGGGTGGCCTTGTGACGGTTTTGTTTAGTGGGGCCTCCCCTCCGGTGACGACGCCATGAGTTGGCTTTTGCTTGGCTACGCTATTTTCGAGCCAAGATCGGACGTACTCGCTTTTAGAGTGACCATCTTCATCATAGTCGTCCGAATCATCTTCTTCCTCAGCCATTTGCAAGGAAATTTGTGCGAGTTCTAATTTAATTCTCAGCACTTCTTCACGAGCCTTCAAAACTTTTTTATTGGGCCGAATAGTCCTCTTTGACTGTATACTTTTATTTCGGTGGCCCCTGGGTGGCTCTTCGGTGCGGGAGTCTTCCCGGACTGTTGGCGGTGATGCACATCGGATGTCATCGTTGCCCTCTATATGTTTCTTCTGCTTCGGTGTACCGGTTGTAGCGGCCGGCACGGGCAGGAGTACCCCCCCATCGCGGGGGCAAGGTGGCGCCTCAACGCCCTCTGTGGTCGATGGTGAGCGTGGTGGCATCTGGTGGCGGACGGCGTCGGTATTGTCCGACGGGCCTCCTTCCAGACCGACGGTCCACGCCATGGCTCCCCTTCCTTGCGAACGAGTGATCGGCATCTTGATTCTGAAAATTCTACTGACTTTAATACGGTAGTGTCTATGTATCCGGTTCCGAAATACAAACGGATGATATCCGGCTCGAAGGACCAACGAATGTGCCGGACGGGCGTAACTCTCCGGAGTAAATGTTGTCGAAGATACTCCGCGAGCCGCTCACGTCCTACACCTATAGGTTCCGGTGGATACTTTCACTACCGCCTTTGTGTATGCTGTTGGAGAACTGTGGACTGAGGTTCAGAAGTAAAAATGCACGATTTATAAATTAAATAGCAAGGGAGTGGCCAGCGGTTCGACTGATTAATTAGTTGCAAAATATTATAACTTATTTATTTATTTAACACTGTTTTTCAACTATGGTTGTTCACTATATTTCAAAACACAGATTTAATTAAACACACAGTAATATTAAAATTTCTATTGGTTTTTTTAAATTTCTATTCGTATTTTCAAAATATCTGTTGGTAATATCAAATTTCTATTGGCAGTAACAAGTTTCTATTGGTATTTTCTACTATTTCTATCGGTAATTTTGAATATCTATTGGAAGTAACAAATTTCTATTGGTAGTATCAAAAATTTCTATTGGTAGCAGCTGGTTTTCTAACACTACTGACTAGCAGCTATTAATCAACTAAAATTAGTTGAATTTAACACTTTTGTAACTGCGAATATCAGTTACCACTTTTTCCGTCTAGCTAACACTTTTCACTATATGTAACTGCGAATATCAGTTACCACTTTATTCGGCTAGCTAACACTTTTTCACTATATGTAACTGCGAATATCAGTTACCACTCTTTTCAGCTAGCTAACACTATTTTACTATATGCAACTGAGAATTTTCAGTTGCCACTTTTTCCGACTATGTGTAACTGCGATTTTTCAGTTACGATCTTTTTCGGCTAGCTAAACTTTTTCTATTTCACTTTAACTTTTCACTGTGTTCTGCTACTAGTCACTTCAGCTACTACCGGATACTACTGCTTGTTACTGGTAGTTCTTCCTACTACAATGTTACTGTGATTTGCCCCCATAAGGTAGACTTCGGCTATACTCTATAGAGAGCCGCTTGCCAATTTCCGGTTTTGCCTTTTTATTATGAAACATTTTCATTACGTAATTTGCACAAATCGCAATTTTTCTATATAATGCTAATTTTTACACTAACATGCTATACACTACAAAATAGGCATTTTGGTCCTTTATCATTATGTGATAAGGGTTACTTGATATATTTACATTCAAAAAAGTTATTAATCAAAATGTACCAAATTTACATTACAAAAGTGCACATTAAATCTTTAATTTTACTATATTTCTCAAATGCGTTTATTTACATAAATTATCTATTTACTTATTTCAATCTATATACCATATGCTAACTAAATATCGTATTTACAATTCTTTCAGAACATAAAAATATTCTCATTATTTTCATATAAACTATTGCGCAGTTAATTAACTTCTAGAAAGTTCCACGATATGCTGCGCTGTGATTGGTCGAAATTTTATTTAATGTTTAAAGTCGTTTATATCAACTTATTATTAAAACGATACTTTATACAAATATATTACGAGTTGTAAACATACTGTAAAACTATATTAAAACTCAATTTGTTCGATTTTGTCGCTAATTTCACTTTTTAAAACACTTTAATATTCTTTAATCACTTTTTGCTTAAAGTCTTTAAACCGTCGCGAACAGACATGTTAGTAAAGAACAAGGTAATGAATAAGGAAGGAATATATATTCAAGAAGAGCATAAAAATAAAAGAAGAAATGACCTTGACAAATAAATGATGGAGAGATACGGAAACGTCAATCACTGGTAGAGTCCTCAAGTAGGGTATGTTTCCGTGATTGGATGAAAAAATCGGAAGTAACGGGTACTAGTGAACAATATTCAGTACGAATAATGTGAACGAGTTTACTCATATTAGTACTGTCGGTAACCAGAGAAGTCTTAAATTTGTTACCCTTGATAATGGTAGATAGAGGGCACATCATAGTGTGAACTTAGTTTTTCTCCGTGACAATTGTTGGAGTCCTTTAAAAATTACTTAAACGTATACCTCTAGGTTGTGCGCACAATCCAAGGTACACTTTTACCTTCATATAGTATGATAAAAAAAAAGTTTATGTACCAACAAAATGAAATTAACGTAATGAAAATGTAATATGATACCCAAGTAGATGGGGAGCCCATATGTATAGTACCCGCGTGATAAGTATCATGAAAAAAATATGTAAATGATGTGAATTAAAACTACGATTTCCGCTTTAATTGTGAAATAAATAAATAAAAAACGTCTGGCAATCGAAAACAAAATAAATGAGAGTAGTGTTAGTATGAAAATAATTAACAAGCAAGGATATGAGAACAATTTAAATGAGAAAATAAGGAGATCCCCGACCAAATCTAAAAGTGAGATATGTAGTTATTTTGCATTTGGTACCCAAAATGCTACTCACAAGTTACACATGTAGTAACTATATTATCGATCCACACAACCACACGTAAGCAAAAAAATATATAAATCAAATATAATAAACACATTTTCGCGTACTTAGTTAGTTTACCATATTTTATATGAATTTACAAGATTTTTTCATATTTAAATTGATTTATATTTATAATAACCCTACCATAAATTTCTTTTTATGTCATTTTTTTATGTAAAATTTGTACAATTTTGAACAAAATTTGATTATGTATATATTGCTTATTAAAATCAAGTCCATAGAAAATAGATAGATACCCTTGTAATTATTGGCTATTATTATAACTTTCATAATTCAATAGTATTTTTACTATTATAGAGAACGAAACCTTAAAATTATGTTATTATCTGCTTAAAAAATTAATTAAATAAAAGTCCTTTCTAATGTTAATAAATATGTAGCCTATTATAAAAACTTTAGCTGAATAATAATGATTTTCATTCATAAATTTCTCTCTACGATAAGATTAATATTTTTCTTAAGTCATGAAATCATATAAAAAAAGTAATGCGTTTTCGACTAATGAGAAATCTTAATATCTTTTTATTGAAGAATCTGGCAATTTCGCTTTTTTAATGAAAAAAATGCGTCTGAAAATTAGTTAATCATTTAATGAAATATTAAAAAGCATATTATTTTTCAAATCAAGTGATTTTTATAACAATAGATAGCAGATCATGCCGCTATTTTTAATTGGTAATATAAACTTAACATTTAATAAAAACAGCAATAAAAAAATCTCTCACCTAAAATTTAATTAAAGCATTAACATTATCTTACGTATGAAATGAGATTATAGGATTCAAAATTATTTAATAATTGTGCTACATTATTATTTAGGAACTTTCCATTTGCAAACAACTTACTCTTATAAAAACTTAAAACTGCATCTAATGTGTATCACAAAATTAAAGCGTAATAAAGTTTAATAGAATATCCACTACCTCATATCTTCCCGTAGGTGTCTTAAGATGCGACAGTGGGAAACAGCCAGGAGATGGGCAGCAGCATTTTCCTGATAATAGAAATATTACAATAAAAATACTGCGGTTGCCAACCCGCTTGCCAAGCGTGGCAACTATGGAAAATATTCCCCTGATGAAAGTTACGAAAAAACGGCCCCCAGTCCCCGGCGGCCTCACTATTCCTGGCTACTGTGGCGACCATGGTAAAAGCGGGATAGGGGGTACTAAGAATCTCCGGTGGAGGTTCGGTTGTATCAATGAGAATTTCGTACCTTACACTAAGAACTACCAAACAATATTCGTTGAAGGTCATACAGGTTTACACGCCAACCTCGGCAAATCCCAATGAGGAGGTGGAGGAAATGTGTGAGGATATATCTAGTGCCATGCATTTCTCCAAAACCCACTATGCGGTGTTAATGAGATACTTTAACGCAAAACTAGGCACAAGGAGAATGGTGAACTGAAGGTACAGAAATTGGGAATAGGGCAACGGGACCCATGGGGCCAGCACCTGACCGACTTCATGGTGAAAGAGGGACTCTTTATGATGAGCCCTTTTGTCTAGAGCGACCCTAAAGAAAGTAGACTTGGTCGAACCCCGATGGTTCGATAAAAATGAGATTGACTTCATTATGACGACCAGACGACAACTGTTCAGTGATGTCTCAGTCATCGCGAGGGTGAAAACTGTTAGCTATCACCGAATGGTTAGAGACATACTGAACCTTAACGTTAAGTTGGAGAGGTCTCGCCTAATGAAGTCAACGCTCCGTCCCCCTAGTGCTCTAATCCAAAGTCCCGAAACCTTTCAGCTCGAGTTACAAAACCGTTTTTAGTGCCTAGAAGACTGCAGTGCAGAGGATGATATAAGTGAAAAGCTCGTGGAAACTGTCCATGCGGTCGGGGCTAAGTGCTGCAAGACCCGCCGCAGAAGAACAGAAAAACTCTCCGATCACTCTTAGTCTTCTGGCTTTTAGACGAGAAATGAAGCTGCAGCCTTTAACAGATTTGACAGCATACAGGCAACTGAACAGACAGATCTCCAAGTGCATGCGGCGGGAATTACGCAACTTCAATTACTTGTATTGAAGAAGCGATCGAGCGAAAGAGCCATCTGTCAAAGTTGAAGACCGAGTGTGGCAGCATCGTTTCTGGGACACTTGAGATTTTGAGTGAGATCGAGAGGTTCTATGAGCAGCAGGGAGCAGTACAATTTATATCTTTTTTACAACCTTAGTAACTATATGAATAAAAGTACATTATTTTGTGTTTAAAATTTAAATTATCGCGAGTTCTTTTAATTAAAGATTATAATTTGGACGCGATCGATGCATTATATATATAAGAACCTTTAAATGTAATGGATAGTGGCAGATTTTAAATAATTGAGAGCATGGGTATTATAAAAAGATTATTTAATTTATAGATTAACCCTCCGTGTACCAGGTGACTAAGTCACGTGCTGTACTAGGTTTAGTGTGACATACCACCAAAATGCGAGATGTCATTTGATTAGTAGATCTCAATTATTTGTGTGTATATATAACTGTTTATGTGTGAATACAATTCATACATAAACAGTTTTAAATATAACTCTGAAGTATTTTAACCCTTTCATTGCTTTTTAGTAATAAATGAAAAAATAATACCACTTTTTTAATCTTTGAAACCTAAAAGTCTTTTACACAAGTTCTTAATTTCAATATCGTTTAGATCAAAATTATCCTAATTTAGAAAACTTAAATATTTCATATAGAACTAAACAAATATTTTACATAGAAAAAAATATTTTTTTTTAATTGCGATCATTGGTATCAAAGTTACCATAGTCTTAACAAAAAATTTCAGCGTGCTTTGTGCCTACCATATCGGCGTGAAACATTTTTACATATGTATTTTGTTTTCCTGTCTTTTATTTTTGTGTATCTTTGCATCGTGTTAGGCCAGTTTTTCAGTGCAGTGGTCCTCGCAAAACTAACCAACAAGTATTACTTTAAAAATTTTATTTACCACGTACTCTTTGGTAAATAAAAATATTTCCAGCAAAATTAAATTTTAAAAGTTGAAAATAATAATAATAATTGCGGGCATGGCCGACACCAGGGCCGATAACCAAGTGCTCACGGGGAGTTTGTAATTCTCCACCTTTCGTTTGCCTTAGTCGGCCGGCCAGAGTTGAGCGCTAGAGCATAGACCTACTGATAGGAGTATAATAAGTTCTTTATTTCCAAAGGTAGTAAAACCAGATATTTGCTTAGCACTTAATAAAGCTAATTTGGTACATATATTTGAAACATAGCATCTGCAGCTGAACTAGGAGACCTGTGCATCAGCTGTCAGGGCCATATCCCCACCGTTAATTTACATAAATATTAGGATGCAAGCAAAAGTTAATTAATTAATATTGTCTAACGAGTTTGTACCTTATGCTAACGTAGCCTAGGTATAATGAAATCTAATGGATCTCATGTTATGTTCCATATGCTATACTATTACTTATAGTTATTACTTATACTATATATAATATATATAAGGCACAAACAAGAAAATAATTTATACTAATAATGTCATTCCTCTCTCTAAAATGTGTAATGTACTCCTATGACTGTAAGAAGTATTTGTGTAATGAGTATAATGTGTGTGAGCAATTTAAGGAGAGGAGTGTGTAAAACGTGTGTGTAAATGTTTGTGTATATGTGCGTTTGTGTGTGTATGTGTGTCTTGATATTATTAATTTTATACGGGTAGCATTGCGTGTGAGTTATATAAGAATTTATGTTTAATTCTGAATACTATATATTAAGGCTGCAGCATGACACTACCACGCATACTAATTATATAATAGTATTCTTATTCAAATAATTCCAATTTATTAGTCGGCAAGCTTTTTTGTAAGTGACGTATCATCATCATCGTCATGCAGCCATTCACAAGTCCACTGCTGAACATGGGTCTTTCCCATATATTTTTACAAAGCACAGAAAATTGGCAGCAATATTCTTGATTTACATAGGTAAAAGTGAACCGAAACCTAAATCACGCTATTAAAGTTTCTGAACCACTACGGTATGAATCCAAACCACTGGCAAGAACACCATAGCTGGTGGGAGGTAGAAGCAAAAGTCCTTTTATGAAGTCTTATGGTTATTACGAATCCTTAAGGTTATTATCAACCGTATATAAATAAGTCCCAGTATATTAACTAAGCCTTGCTTAAATAACAGCTTATATATGTACGTTCTGGATAATAATTCATAAATAATTGGATAGAAATGAAAATATTGCTGTTTATGTCTTTGCTCATAGAAATTTTTCATTACCAACTCGAAACATATTTTTTTTATAGAAATAGGGTGACAAACGAGCACACAGTCCGCCTGATGGTAAGTGGTTGCTGTGGTCCATAGACATCTACATCTATCCTCGTTTGCGAGTCAAAATGCAGATGCGTTGTCAGCCTTGAGGACTAAGATGGAATGCCTCTTTTTCAGTAAAAGGGGTCTGCGGTTCTCTACACTCACCACACGAAACACAGCAGCATTAAGCTGCTATTTTACGCTGATATTCTGTGACAGCGTGGTAGCTTGAATCAATAGTTGATAAAACTTTACTCGATTTTAAGCGAGCAAAGTTTTATAAAACCAAGGTTAATCGGTTAATTCAGCTAATACTGCGTCTGCCGCAAGGGTGTCATAAGTATCGTAGAAATAAAAAAAAAACATTCTTAAGATGTTGAATCTGTTTGTCACGATTTATCGTTCATCACCGTCCGATAAGTAAAGCGGTGACTATTAACGCAAGAGATTATTAAAGTAGAGTACTAGAGCTTCAAACTTAAAGGGTGGAAGTGTATAATTACATTACGTGAGGAAGAACCTGAGTGTATAGGGGAACTTCAGCCCGCAGACCGCAGATTCTCCACACCCTTAGCTGTTTACATCAATGTTGCACCTTGCAGTCAATTAAAATTGCAGTTGAAGGTGCCCATTTATAAGCGGGGAGTCACCACCTGTCACCACCTGTCACCTTTTATCCATTGAGATGCGATAATGGAACGTGTTCAGACTATCCTTTCAATAGCCCTGTATCCCAACACATCGAGCATCCCAACCTTATGACCTAATATTTTTTTTAATTTTCCCACTTTTTTTGCCAATAGTTCTAGGGTTCTTCTTCGGATATATTTTATATGTATGCGGGGAGAGACTACAACGTATACCGGATTACAAAGTATATTAAAACTCCCCAAAAGTCTGAACATATTTCCCCACATATGCTTATTTTATGACGAGCCCCAAGCGGACCTGAGATAATGAGATGAGATTCTAATAATAATAATATATTATAGTTGTATTAAAATGTATGTAATAGGGGGGCGTACAAAAAATGAAAATAAATGTAAATAAAAATAAGTGAAATTAATATTATATAATATTGTAAAATGATTAAATGAAAAAAAAACGTACGAGAAAGAAAAATTAATTTATCTAATAGCGTTCTATGTAATACGATTTAACAAGACTTTTGAAAGAATGGAGAGATTTAGCACGACGAAAGTGGAGAGGTAAAGAGTTGCACAAACGCTCAATAGTGACAGTAAAGGATTCCATAAAATAAGAGGATGAATGCATGAATTGAAGGAATCGATTATGGGTAAGGCAAATACACTGGAAACGTTCTTTTAAATAATGAGGAGTGGAAACATTAACTAGCACGTTACACAAAGCGGAGAGAATGTGAGTATTACTGCGAAGGCGAATCGGGAACCATTTGAGCTGTTTGCGAAATTCATATATGTGATCATATTTGCGAAGCCCAAATATTAATCTAATACATAAATTTTGAATGCGCTCAAGCTTATTAAGCTGCTCCCCGGTAATGTAGAAATAGCAAATATCAGCATAGTCAAGGATAGGCAGAAGTAGACTGAGCGAGCGTAAGTTTAGTTACTATGGAAAGAAAATTACGTAATCTACGTAAAGAGCTTAACGGAGTAAACATTTTTCTATTAACCTCATTAACCTCCAAGTCCAAGATATAAAAGAGTCGAGATACAACCCCAGGTTTTTAACCTTGTTACTGTAAGGGATTTGAGTGCAGTCTAGTATTATAGCAACTAGGGAAAACCATTCAATTTTTCCAATTAATCTAGAACTACCGATTACAATAGCCTGAGTTTTCTTATTTATATATATTATACATACATACATATATATATATATATATATATATATATATATTGTTCGCGCAAAACACTTTCAAGGATTGACGCGAGAGGGCGCTCGGCGCGGTGCATTCATACCGGTTTGACTTTCGGTCGTGCGAAAAACGCCCAAGGGCAGGCAGTCGTCCATAATCGGTGCTGACGTGAGCACGCGGTCCATTCTGTTGGGGAGCTCGGAGTGGCTCGGCGCGGCCTTATTGTGTCTGACTCAAAACCTGAATAAGTGCGTTCGGCAATATTGGATGGTGCTGCCACTGATATTCTAGAAATAACTGTTGCTGCGCGAAACGGTAGTGGCCTTTGACCCTTTAAGCTCCGTGTGCGTTTGTGCGGGGACCATTATACCCAGCGATAGTTGGTGGCTTCTGTAAGTTGGTAAATCGTACGATAGAGTTAATTGACTGGCAACGTGACGAAAGAGGAAAGTGACTGTGGACTGCCTCGAAAGGCGCCCTCAAGTTGGAGCGGTGTCGACGCTCGGGCTGCTGCCGACGGCCAAGGTCTGGGTTCAATCACCATCGGTCACACCCAGATGCACGCCACGTCGCCGTTCCTTCCCTTGCACTACGCAGCCACATGCGACCTGACCGACTCCGGAGGGACCAGTCGCCTTGGATAGGTAAGTAAGCTTCATCCAAATTCCTTCCGGTCGACTGGCCGTGGTATAACGCCCCCCCATATATTTTAATGTAATTGGGAATTTCCACGTGGCCACATTGGGGCCCGACCTACGTCTGTTCGGGAAATCTTCAGCTCATGGGCCCCTAAAGATTGGATCCTTTAAGGGAGCAGCCGTAGGCCGTAACAAACTGGTAGCAGAGCGTGGTTCCGGGTTCGATTCCCGGTCGATCCCGACTATAGTGTTTGATAAACATTAAACAATTATGGTGGCAGGGAGCGTTGGTGTGATTGGTTTAATTTGCATCTACAATCACGCCCGTCCGTAATACGTAAAAATATTTTTTTGTACGTAATAATAGAATTATTTTCCTTTGTTCTTTGTTGCTTGCCTTTTTTTGGTGAGTGAGTAGATTTGAAAAGCCGCGCCCTAGGTTGCGCAAGCGGGAGTTTTCTAGAGATATACGTCATGTAGGTAGATGGTTATTTTTACGTAATCGGTTAATTATCGTTGTCGGATAGTTGTAGTGGATTCCTTATCGAAGGTTCGATTTCCGAGCTAGGCATTTTTTGTTGATCGACCGTGATGTGTATCTTCGTTTATACTTTAAGTTGTATTTGAACTAAAGAGTAGTAATTGTATTTACGCAATTTGAATTTAACTTGATTTGATCGCACTAGTATTTGTTATTTGTTAATTTGATTTGTGCCTTTTCTTTTGTGCTAACTTTGTATTTGGTTGATACGTAGTAATTCGTATTTGTGTAATTTCTATTCAACGCGATTTGATAGGAACTGCATTTATTAACTGTTAATTTTTGTTGTATTTTTTGTTTGTTATCTTTGTAATCTGTGCTCAAGCCGCGTCGTAATTTGTATTTAATAGTGATAACATCGCCTAAGCTACTGATTCGTTGTCTGCGGACTGAGTTGCGCTGGGCCACAAGCGCCCATGCTTTGATAGGTCGACCGGATAGGGTCCATAACTTGATGAAGCGGTTCGAGCAGGTGGATGCTCGAAGGGCCGCAGTGGAGGAGGCTTACGCTGAGCTCGAGGATTCGGATGTGGAGAAGGGAGTCCTGGACTCTTGCTTTGCGGACTATGAGCAGTTCTTGTGGCTCACGGACGAGTTGATCGAGGCTGAAGGCAGGTATGCCGAGGAGGCGCGTGAAGCTCGGATGAGTAACCTGCCCGAGTCCTCTCTGAAGCAGCTTCAGCCGGAGCTGTTGGGACGACTCCCAACTCTGGACCTGCCAAAGTTCTCCGGGGTCCTTTCCGAATGGCTGACCTTCGTTGGTCTTTTCGACAGCCTAGTGGACGCCCGGAGTGACTTGACCCCGAGACAAAAGATGGCGTACCTCCTGGCCTCACTGGAAGGGGAGGCCCTGGGCGTCGTCGGCCACTTGAAATTGTCGGACGACGCCTACCAGACTGCTCGGGACCTCCTAGCCAACATCCGGCGAATTGCAGACGAGCATGTTAAGCAGCTTCTAAGCCTCCCGCTGCTTAGTGACCGGGCAAGACTGCGTCCGGACCTGTTGGATCCAGTCTTGGTGGCCTGTAATACATTGAGGCGGCTGGGTTTACCAGTGGGCGAATGGGCTTTTTTGTTGCTCCGCATCGTGCTGTCCCGTCTACCTCTCGACCTGCGAATCCATTTTGAGGAGAGGTACGGCGGGGACGAGGCCTCCTATATTCCGCCCTTCTATGACCTGCTGCGGTTTTTGGAGGAGCAGTGCCGGCAGATAGAGAGCGTTGCGGGCACCGTTGACGACTTACGAGCCGTGCCCAGTGAGAGGCTGAATCCTCCAGGCAAGTCGTCGTCAACCCCCCCCTGCTCCTATTGTCGAGCATCTGATCATCGGGTAACGTCGTGCCCGAAATTATTAGGTAAGCCGGTTCCAGCGAGGCGAACTATCGCCAAGGAGCGCCGCTGGTGCTGGTCATGTCTGGGAGGGCACCTCCAGCGAGACTGTCCGCATCGACGGCCCTGTCTGCATTGCCAGGGCAATCACCATGCCGTTTTGTGCCTGGGTGCGAACGGCATCTCCTCTCGGGGCTCTGCCAGGCCCTCGACCCCCACGGACGGGGGCGCTCAGCCACGCCCTCTGCAGGGTGACTCTCGGCGCCCGCCGGCCAGCCACCAGGCCCCTAAGTTTGAAAGGAGTCCCTCCCCCGACCAGTCGGGGGGTAATTCCCCCAGGGGCGGGGGTGTCATCACCCCCCCTCAGCGTGTGGAGAGGAACTTCACGGCCACTCATCGGTCCGCTGGACCCTTCTCACTTCCGTTAGCTGAGTGGCCGCGACTGGTGTACCACTGTTCCCCATTTGATGGAGGCGGCCCTGTCTAGCTGCTGCCTTAGTTCCCACCACGGCCGCCTCCACTGAGCCTTAAGCCGTCAACAGTCCACTTGTCAAAATGTTCTGTTGCCGACGGCCTCAGTGAAGGCGTACAACCCGAGTGGCAACTGTTAAAGGTTGTGCTCTATTTATCTCGGGTTCACGCCATGTGGCCTCCCCTTGGTGGTGGGAAGATTAGGGCCCCCCTGGAGCGTTGAATCACGTTGTCAAGGGGTATTAGATTTGGGTTGGTCGAGCACTTAGTCAAAAAATACTTGAATTAAAATTAAAATTTGCTTTGGGCTTTCCGCGAAATTTTCCTATTTGTAGCAGTTTAAATTAAAAGAATTGAATTTAATCTACTCCTTTAAATGCTACTGCATGTGTTTTGTACATATATTTAATCACTGTATTTGATTGTTGCGTCTGTTTGCTGAAAGGAAAATTTGAATTCATCTGAAATTGAATGGCGCACTATTTGAAAAATTATCTATATGTTTATGATAGTGTTTAATCATTTTGCTTTGCGAAGGAGTAGGGCTGTCCCTTACGTTATTGTTTTGTTTAATTTGCAAGTTGACCTATGCGCATCGGTGATTAATTTGGTTGAATTAATTCTGTAGCTGAACATTGATGCTTTTGAAAAATTAGTTGAAATATGAGCATAGGACTACTTGCCTAATAGACTAGCTAGTTTGGAGATTATCTGATTGAAATCAGCTGCCGCGCTATTTTAGTAAATGATAATATGGTGGGTGGCCTGGCTAGGCCTACTTGTTGAAAATTCATACTAGGGACTATCTGTGCGTTTCGTTCGGCTCTTCACAGACGAAGTTCATGTGGAATTTGTGGGTGCTCTCTGCACTGAAGCTTAGGAGGCCGCTCGGGGCCGCTTCGTGTCGCGTCGCTGTTTGCAGAGCTGATCCGGTCGGATTGCGGAACTAATCATATGGGCACAGATAGGTGTTTGAAAGAGATCGTCGGACTTCTGTCCAGTACAGGACTTGTTAAAGTGCTGCGATGCCCAGGAGGGGCATCCAGTGGAGGCTGACCCTCCGGCTTGCCACATTAGGGCTATTTTTTGAGGCTCTGATTAGGGTTGCAAGATCTGATGGGATGCCTAAGGTGGCCTAGTTTGGTTGTAAAGTCGGTCTTGCAACTTGCCTTCGCGACCTTGTCCCGCTGACCGGTTTGCTCGCGGACCTAAATCCTTATGTCCGGGACGGGGGTTTGTTCGCGCAAAACACTTTCAAGGATTGACGCGAGAGGGCGCTCGGCGCGGTGCATTCATACCGGTTTGACTTTCGGTCGTGCGAAAAACGCCCAAGGGCAGGCAGTCGTCCATAATCGGTGCTGACGTGAGCACGCGGTCCATTCTGTTGGGGAGCTCGGAGTGGCTCGGCGCGGCCAGTGAATATGCGGTCTGTCATTGTGGCGCGCATTCCTGCTGGAGAGCTTCCCGGGACTTATTGTGTCTGACTCAAAACTTGAATAAGTGCGTTCGGCAATATTGGATGGTGCTGCCACTGATATTCTAGAAATAACTGTTGCTGCGCGAAACGGTAGTGGCCTTTGACCCTTTAAGCTCCGTGTGCGTTTGTGCGGGGACCATTATACCCAGCGATAGTTGGTGGCTTCTGTAAGTTGGTAAATCGTACGATAGAGTTAATTGACTGGCAACGTGACGAAAGAGGAAAGTGACTGTGGACTGCCTCGAAAGGCGCCCTCAAGTTGGAGCGGTATCGACGCTCGGGCTGCTGCCGACGGCCAAGGTCTGGGTTCAATCACCATCGGTCACACCCAGATGCACGCCACGTCACCGTTCCTTCCCTTGCACTACGCAGCCACATGCGACCTGACCGACTCCGGAGGGACCAGTCGCCTTGGATAGGTAAGTAAGCTTCATCCAAATTCCTTCCGGTCGACTGGCCGTGGTATAACGCTCCCCCATATATTTTAATGTAATTGGGAATTTCCACGTGGCCACATTGGGGCCCGACCTACGTCTGTTCGGGAAATCTTCAGCTCATGGGCCCCTGAAGATTGGATCCTTTAAGGGAGCAGCCGTAGGCCGTAACATATATATATATATATATATATATATATATATATATATATATATATATATTAAACCGGGTTACTTTTTAATTGTAGTAGAACATATTACTTTTGGCCAATTCTTTATAGGTGCTTTACTAAAAGAGACAACATAAATCTTAGATTTGATAAACATCCTAACGCTACATCATAACATTTTTACGGTTAACATATTTTAAGAAAAACATAATAAAGTTTACGATTTCTGAGATTAGATTAAAATGCATTTAATAACTCAACTTGATAGAATGAACCGATTTAATAAAACAAAGATACCGTACTACGTAGTAGATACCTTAACAAGTATTTTTAATAAAATCAGTACTTTTGACGTGATATGTCAAACAAACAAGCAGACAGACAATTTTAAATATGATGTAAATATATTGAATTACTTATTTTTAATATAAAATGTACAGACATCTGCAATTTACATTTTTATTGTATGTATATTAAACATTTTTTTTTTCAAATGATGTTTCCCCTTTCATTCTAAAGTATAAAATTCTTAACTATTTATTACATTAACGCTTGTTCAAAGCTCTCAAATGAAGGTTGACATCAAAACCGGTTCATAAAAAGAATAACCGTAAAAGAACTTGCAAGAAACTCTGGCGTATTTTTAAGTCATGTTACAATTTCTTTTACAACTTCTAATATTTTGTTTATTTTTTTTTTTAATTAAAAAAAAGTTACCCCACCCTAGGAATTTCTCTTGTGTCGTGAAGGCAGTTTACAAACATAAATAGCGCGAGGACAAACATCCAGACCCGGAACAATTATTTGTAAGCCATAAAATATTTGTTCCGTGCGGGATTCAAACCCGCGGCCCCCAGCGCAATAACTCATTGCTAAGCCACTGCGCCACGGAGCCGTCAGTAAAAAATAAAATCAATACGAATCAAGAGTCTATAATTTTTTCAGTTTTAATAATATATCAATTAGCCTCAAGTAGCCTCTTTCTAGTAGTAGGGGACTACTCCTACAGGGCTATATTAAAAGTTTCAAGTATCTGCCTCGTCGTGAAATTAGTTTAAAAACGATTGCAAATTTTTTACCAAGCAGAAAATAAAGCTATTTAATAAAAATGTTCTTAAAATATCACATGACAAGGCATACAATATTTGACCTCTAATAAAATATTAGCAGAGCTGTGGTAGCTCAGATGGTTAGCGCTCGTTGTAAGCTTCACAGTACTCAAGCAACCCGGGTTCGACCCCGCCGGCACCAATGAAATTGTTAATTGTAATGTTAAGTGCTGATTTACCACGTGCTCGGCGGTAAAGGAAAACATCGTGAGGAAACCTGCATGTTTGAGAAATAAGAAAAAAAATATTTCGAAGACATGTGAAGTTCGCCAACATTCGCATTGGGGTAGCGCGGCGGACATTTCCTTGCCCTAAAACCCTCTCAGAAATGAGAGGAGTCCTGTGCCCAGCAGTGGGACGTAAATAAGCTGCAACTTTATTTCTTTACTTTTAAAATAATAGCGTAAAATGCAGCTTAATGCTGCTATATTTGTACTAGCAGTTCCCCGCGACTTCGCCCGCGCGTAATTTATTACGATTGGATTTCATGGATTTTAATTTTATGCACGGAACGCTAATTATTTTTCTAAAATAAAAGTAGCCTAAGTTACTTCTTATAACATCAGCTATCTGCCAGAGAAAGTCCTGTCAAAATCGTTCCAGCCCTTCCGGATATTAGCCGGAACAAACAGACCGACATACAGACAGACAGACAAAAATTTTAAAAATCCTGTTTTTGTTATAAGTACCGTATATATTTTCGTATGTATATAGTAAAAAGCTGTCATTTTGACATAACAAACAGACACTTCAATTTTATTTATTTGTATAGATGGTCAATGTAGAGAACCGAAACCCTATTTGTAACAAGGCATTTTATCGTTGTCGTCAGGGGTGATAGCGCATCTACATTTTAAACATAAATAATACATAATATATTAATTGTATCGTTATAATACATAACTACTAACTTCCATTTGGCACGATCCCGACACACCTCTCTCGCCTCCACTACATCTATATCCATACACGCTCGTCGGTTAATGGTACTCCTAATCTGGCCCATTTTCAGTATATCGCCAATTTCGTCGATATACCTTCGTCTAGAGCGTCCCTTCCCGACTCTGCCGTTCACTTCTGCAACATAAATTTGCGTAGTCACTCTTTCCTCGTTCATTCTTTCTACACGACCAAACCACCAAAGCATTCATTTCATAATCCTTGTCACAACGTCATCTTGCAAATCACACATTTCTCTTATCACATAAATATAATCCTATAATCGTAATCACATTTCGTATGGTCAATGTAGAGAATCGAAGACCTTTTTTACCGAAAAATTATTGGTAAAAAGGCATTTTACGCCATGTTACCAATAATTTTTTTTATTGGTACAAGGCATTTACTTTGTCGTCTGGGGTGATAGCGCATCTACATTTTCAATATAAATAATACATATATTAATCGAGAACATATATAGGCGGCTATGAGCCACAGCACCCAGTTACCATCAGGTAGACTGTATGTTTATATTATCCTCATTCTATAAAAAAATAAGATGAAGGGGCCGGGACCCAATATATTGATTGCCCAACATAGAAGAATAAGGAAGTCTTTCGGTCTTCGTCTGCCCCTTAAAAGTCCATTGACATATATGGTATACTTTTACGTGGTAGAGCCAAGCTGCATATTGTAGTTGCAGCACGAACGGATTGGCGTGACTGGGCTAGGACCACAGTCTCACAGAATACTAGCGTAAAATAGCAGGTTAATGCAACTGTGTTTCTTATGATTAGTGTAGAGAACCGGAGACCCCTTTTAACTGGAATGTGGCATTCCATCTTAGTCCTCAAGGGTGACAACGCATCTAGTAGATGTTTATGGGTGTCACAGTAACCACTTACCATCAGGTAGACTTTTTGCTCGTTTGTCACCCTTATTCTATAAAAAAGAAATGTGTCTCCCACGTTGTATTGTTACGCTTGGCAGGTGGAGTAACGATCGCAATACCTGATATCTTGAACCATCGACACTGTCCTCTACGAAGTTCTGGATTAAATGAAATTATTTTTTATAGGATGGGGTGACAAACGAGCACACAGTTCACCTAATGGTAAGTGGTTGCTGTGACCCATAAACATCCACATCTATCCTCAATAAAGAATCAAAATGCAGATGCGTTGTCACCCGTGAGGACTAAGATGGAATGCCTCTTTTCCAGTAAAAAGGGTATCCGGTTCTCTACAATCACCATACGAAACACATCAGTGTTAAGCTGCTATTTTACGCTGGTATTCTGTGAGAGCGTGGTCCTTCCCCGGTCGAGCTGACCCATTCGTGCTAGAACTATTCCACTAATATAGCAGCAGAATGGCTTTACTCCGCATAAAACGAAATTTACGGATTATTAAATTAACTTTTTAATTCCCGAAATTTCGGGTGCTTTACAGCACGGTCACGGGGGGTGTTTGAAATCCCGATATAATAGTTATTCCAGCTATATTCAGCTTTTGAATATTAACTTTTAGTCCGATCTACGCAGAACGCGCTTACAGTATCATCATCCCTCTCTTCTATTGAAAACAGGATTTTTTTTTAAATTTCAATAGCCTCGCGAATCATCTTTTGTAGGAATCGGTATTCTTTTGCGAGGATTTGTGATGTATCAAATCTGATGTAATAATGACGTTGTTGTGTAAATGTTGATGTAATTGTTGAGATCCAGATTACACTCGTGTGAAGCCGGGTGGATCGCTAGTCTTATTTAAAATAGCGAGATTAGAAATTAAATGTTTTACAAAAGTTATTTTTAATAGCGCAAAGTTTTTGTAAAAACAATCTCAGGCAGGTTGATATAATAATATTTTTGCTGCTTATTTTCCTAAATTACATTTAGGCCAGGTTAGACACATAAATCTTTTAAAGGTATAATATGGATAAATTATAATATTATGGTGTGTATTTTTTTCATATCAAAAATAAACACAAAACAAAAGTTAAGGCATATTATGTCTTGCTTAAAAATTTACAGGTTAATGCCCGCACTGTCAATCACAAAGGAGTGCTGATGGTTAAGGTAAAACAAGGTGTAAATTGGCAAACGAATAGATTGCGTGACTCCTTTGATTGAAAAACCCAATGGCTGTTCGTTTTCATGCGGTTATTGAAACCGTTTAACCTTAATATGAGAGTTTGATGTAAATTCTCAATATGAATAATAATAACAAAACTGTTTATGAAGAAAGTATATTTATTTATTCATATTTAATAGTCAAAATAATGTTTTTATAACCAAGAAATTTAATATAGTTTATTAAATATATTATCGATGACTGAATAATTTGCAAAGAACTCTTATTGAAACTTTAGGGAACTCCTATTGAAAAATTGTAAAAACTGTAAAATAAAATGTCGTAAGACAAAACCCTCCATTCGACTATGCCATCGTGAGCCATTTCAGAATATCATAAGTTGATAACGTTAGCTTCACAGTGAGCTTGCGTAACAACGCTACCACAGCAAGCCCTCAAATTACTATAAGTTCTTACTGCGTAGATCGGACCAAAATAACAAATTTAAATTGTAGTTAGTATGACGTGTTACGGCCAATATGGTTTTCGCAGGGGTTGATCAGCTGGTGATCTTCTGGTCATTCTGACTCATAAACGGGTCGAGACAGTAGAGTCCAAGGGTGAGGCATTAGCCTTTTGTTTGAACATAACGAAGGCCTTCAATCGGGTTTGACACAAAACGCGTCTTTCAAAACTCCCTTCCTATGGGCATCCCGAGAAATTGTGAAATTGGTTCTCACCGGTGTTCCACAAGACTACGTGCAATCACCAATGCTGTTTCTTCTGCACATCAATGATATGTTGCAAACTGACAACATTCATTGCTATGCGGATGACAGCACTGGTGATGCTCGATACACTGGCCGTGCCAATATTTCTCGGGATAACGTCACCGAGTACCGGGACAAACTTGTGTCTGAAGTCGAATCTTTGCTAAATAAAGTCTCGGATTAAGGGTGAATAAATCTAGTACAGTTTAATCCCCAGAAGACACAAGTTTGCGCGTTTGGCGCTAAAAAGAACGGCTTTTGTTGTATCTCCTCAGTTTCAAGGCAATCCCCTTATTACCTCAGCCAGTGTCGGAATGCTCAGCGTCAACACATCGAATAATGTGCAGTTTCGTGGTAACTTGAAAGAGAAGGCCGAATTGGCCTCTAAAAAACTTGGCGAGCGGGACAATATTTCATGCCGGCATACCACCAGTAACTTTACAAGTTACAGGTTTGACCTCACATGGAATACTGTTTCCATCTCTGGGCTGGCACTTCCCAGTGCCAGTTCCTTCCACTTGATCGTATCTAGCGCAGAGCGGTTCGAATCGTCGACGACTGAGTCCTTTCCAATCGGCTCGATTCACTGGCGCTGTGGAGAGATGTTGCATCCCTTTGCATTTTCTTACGCATCTACCACGGGGAGAGCTTTCGAGGAATTGTTCGGATTAATTCCAGCCACCAAATTCCACAAACGCACATCGCGGCAAAGTTCACGATACCATCCACACCACTTCAATGCTTTGCGGTCCACCTCTGTACGTTTTATTAGAAGTTTTCTTCTTAGTACGACCTATCTGTGGAATAGCTTACCACCGGCGATTTTTCCAGACCAATACTACTTAGGAACCTTCAAGAACATACAACTCCCCTAGTATTGCAGTTGTTCATGGGTGGCGGTAGTCACTTATAACAAGCCGTATGATTGTTAACCCCCTCTCCTTTAAAAAAACGTAGTACGAAGAAGGTAACTAAGACATTGAGACATCGACCACCTCATTCCACTCGTAACCATGGGTTCTATAAATTACTCGAAACGTCGTGAATATCAAATAAGATACCTAGTTAACGCGATAAAATCCGTAAAAACTAGTTTCATTTAATGTATCTCCTTATACTCTACATTATTGTATTTTAACGGGCGCTAGAGAAGATGAAAGAAAGATATAGGCTGCAGAAAGTTCACACGAAAGCATTGATTGAGGAAGTGCGTGAAAGGTGTAGAATGGAAGCGGACGAAAGGTTGTCGCACAACTTTAATGAGAACTCCAAACTCTTCTGGAAAGAGGTTGGAAGGACCCGAAGTGGTGCGACGGCCTTAAGAATGAACAAAGTGCTTTCGAGAACTAATGACGTCCTCTCAGAAAAATCGGACGTCATGCAGCGATGGAGCGAATTTTATAGAGAAATGTATGCGTGTGATGATCTTAGTGAGGGATCCGGGGATGACGCCGTGACTGGTACGCCAGACCCGGACCTCGATGATACTGAGGTCATCAGTATGAAAGAGATTGAACGTGCGATTCGAAGTTTGAAATGTGGTAAGGCTGCGGGACTAGACAGAGTTACTGCTGAAATGGTCAAGTATGGTGGGCCTCGCGTCTGAGACAGCTTTCATCTGCTGTGCAATTTGTGCTGGCGGACGGGGGATGTCCCGGATGATTGGCGATCCGCAGTCATTGTGCCTTTATATAAAGGTAAAGGTTCACATTTTGACTGCGGGTGCTATCGGGCGATCAGCTTGACCAGTTTAGCAAGTAAAGTTTACTCGAAGGTTTTGACACGTAGGATGCAAGAGAAATCGGAAAGATTTCTATGGGAGGCACAATGCGGATTCAGACCTGGAAGAGGATGCACGGATCAAATGTTTTCTCTCCGCATGATCACGGAAAAGCTTCTGGCTGCTAACCAGAAGATTTTCTGTGCTTTTGTGGATCTTGAGAAAGCATTTGATAAGGTTGTAAGGAAGAAAATGTGGGAACTGTTGCCGGGTATGGTGTGGATGGTCGATTGCTAAGGGCTGTGCAGTCTCTTTACTGTTACTGAAAAGCCTGTGTGCGGGTAGGGCATGACCTGTCACCTATGTTTAGCGTCCAAACGGGCGTAAAACAGGGTTGTGTCATGTCTTCCTGGCTGTTCATTCTGTATCTCGACAGCTGTTTACAAAAGCTGAAAGATAGCTGTTTGGGTGTGAAATTGGGTGACATTAAAGTAAATTGTCTGCTGTATGCTGATGATGCAGTGCTTATTGCACCATCAGAGGTAGAACTGCAGGCATTAGTTACGTGTATGAAAGAGGAATGTGAAATTAAAGGTCTCCGTTTGAACGCTAATAAAACTAAGGTTCTGGTATTTGAAAGGGACGAAGAGAGAACGAAGTGTGAAATATGGGTAAATCAGGAATGTCTAGAACAAGTAAATGAAATTGTATACTTGGGGAGTGCTTTCATCCGGGATGGAAGATGTGATTTAGATGTGGACAGGCGTGTCGCTGCCGGTAACAAAGTCAATGGTGCCCTGACTGCGTTAGTCAAAAGGCAAGGCGTAGTGAAGAGTGCACGCCTTGCAATACATAACGCAGTGTTGGTACCGACTTTGTTATATGGCAGCGAAACCTGGATATGCCAGAAGAAGCATAAAAGCAAGTTGAATGCAGTGGAGATGCGATCTCTTCGTAAAATGTGCGGCGTTACCATGGCCGACCGAAAGCGAAACGAAGAGATTCGCAATATGGCAGGTTTGAAAGATGACCTTATCACAAAAATTGATAAGGGCGTGCTTCGGTGGTTTGGGCACGTTGAGCGAATGAGTGAAGACCGAATGGTGAAGAAAATATATAGCGCGAAAGTTAATATTAAAAAGTGTCGAGGTAGACCGAGAATAACATTCGAAGACCATGTGAGCAAATTGCTCGAAGAGAGTAGGGTCATGAGTACTCGGATACCTAGACGTGCATGTATGAAGAAGATAATGAATCTGAAAGAAGCGAAAGATCGCCCGATAGCACCCGCAGTCAAAATGTGAACCTTTACCTTTATATAAAGGCACAATGACTGCGGATCGCCAATCATCCGGGACATCCCCCGTCCGCCAGCACAAATTGCACAGCAGACGAAAGCTGTCCCAGACGCGAGGCCCACCATACTTGACCATTTCAGCAGTAACTCTGTCTAGTCCCGCAGCCTTACCACATTTCAAACTTCGAATCGCATGTTCAATCTCTTTCATACTGATGACCTCAGTGTCATCGAGGTCCGGGTCTGGCATACCAGTCACGGCGTCATCCCCGGATCCCTCACTAAGATCATCACACGCATACATTTCTCTATAAAATTCGCTCCATCGCTGCATGACGTCCGATTTTTCTGATAGGACGTCATTAGTTCTCGAAAGCACTTTGTTCATTCTTAAGGCCGTCGCACCACTTCGGGCCCTTTCAACCTCTTTCCAGAAGAGTTTGGAGAAGAAGATAATGAATCTGAAAGAAGCGAAAGAGGTATGTAAGGATCGTGACACTTGGCGATATGTTCTCTCTGGCTACCCCGTCAGGGATTGTGCGTGAAGATAAGTAAGTAAGTAACGGGCGCTAAATTAAAAAAGTCAAAGTACTAGTACTAGTCCTTTTGATTACACGTACTATACGTTAAATTATTTTGACGAGAACTCACACACCACAGTCGTGGTAGCTCAGATGGTTAGCGCTCACTGTAAATTTCACAGTACGCGAGCAATCCGGAATCTATCCCCGCCGCTCGTGCTTGGCGGTAAAGGAAAACATCGTGGGGAAACCTGCATGTCCAAGAAATAAGAAAAAAATAGTATATAGAAGTTCGCCAACACGCATTGGGGCAGCGCGGCGGACACTTCCTTGGACTGAAACCCTCTCAGAAATGAAAGCAGGCCTGTGCCCAGCAGTGAGACGACGTATTTAGGCTGTATTTTTTTAACTTTTAATACACCACAAAACCACTGTATACCACTAAAACTTTAACATGCTAAATTAAAGGTCAAAGTTCTTGTTGATGAGGACACAGAATAGATCGGGTTGAGGGTAGGTTTCTCTTTCATTTTCTCTCTCTCTCTTTCTTTCTCTCTAATACCTATCTATTACATTATCCTTTAACTGATTCATCGTTAAAATATTTCTCTTTTCCTTGAAAATATATTAAGACTAGTTTATTCATTTTATTTTAAGTTTTTTATGTTAATTAAAGTTGTGAAATAATCCTAGATAGGTACTTCTTTATTTGTTATCGTCTCCTGTTATAGGGAAGATTTACCATAATTGCCACGCTGGGTGAAGGGATTGCCAGTTGCAGTAGTTACTTTTGAAAAAGGTTTCTCGTTGCCCGTGGGTATCATTGTAGGAGATCTTCTCATAGTCTCCTACTACCATACCCATGGGACGAAATAAGATGATAGATTATCTGCTGCTACCACAGGACTGGTGATACTAACATGATCATTAATTTTATTTTTACAATTATACGTATTTTTTTAATATTTTTTCTGTATTTCGAATTTTTGTCAGCTTCTCTATTATTAATGAAAGTAATCCATTAAGGCTTCAATGGCCCCAAGCTGATGGAAATATTTCAATGTCCCTTATTTAATCAAGTAAATGTAGGTCAAATATAATAATAATATGAGGATGCTCCGAATACTCCAATAGTAAATATATTTGTGGCGATAACATGAATCGTAAAGCCTTATTGATATTGGCAAGGCTCCCGCGCCGCTCATAAATGAGATTGGCGAGAAATCCTAAGAGGATGTACTTGTTTGTAACTATAAACCCCTTAGCTTTGGTTGAAAGAATCAACCTTTGTTAATATTTTATCTACATTTTGGTGTTGAGCTGGTAGAATATTGAGTTTCAAGCAAGAATTAAGTAACCATTTGGTTTACCAGTCATTTTCACAAATAGCGAAATAAAGCAGCGGTAGCCCAATGGTAGGGTACAGACTGCAGACTCAGAAAGGCGTAGGTTCGTATCGGCCATTCGATTTTGTGATGAATAACGGAAGTTTTAGTCACCACAAAAAAGATACGATAAAGAAATATAAAAAAATCGATGAAAATAAACTTTATCTGTAGGTAAAGAAGTCTTATACCTCTATGCAGTTGTAGCGTAACTATACACGAACTTCGTACAGAAAAGAATTTTCTTTTATCTAAAAGAGAAAAGAATTTAAAAAAAATTAATGGTTTCGTCGTATCATTATTCTTGTTCACGGTATTTTATTAAAGCCCCTTAGTTAGAAATTATATAATTTAGTAACAAGAAATCATTGCCTGTAGCACATAACGAGTTTTATTCCAAATTAAGCCCGTTTAATATGGTTATTTTAACTGTATGTTACACTCAAAGACTTATTAAAATTACCATAAATTGGCTTGTTTCGTTTGTTTTTTAATACCTGTTAATACGAGTATAAATAGACAACCTTATTTTTGTGGTGAAAGTGTTGAGTTTGTATGTAGTTGAAGTTTGAGTTTTTGAGACAGCGGCCAAAAAGGAAAATATAAAAATATCATCATTTATATGATGTGTTCATAATATCACTAAGCAAGCTGAATTAACCATAGGTTGAAGAACATACAAATGATAGGGAAGAAAGGTTGTCGAATAGCAGCCTTGTACCGGTAGGCGAAGTAGGGCGGCCTACCCACTAGATGGAGAGATGACCTGGTAAGAAATGCAAGGTGTTGATGGATGTATATGTAACATAAGCCACTTACCATAAGGTAGACTACTTATTTATGACCCTAACATTCAAAGAGAGAAAAAAGCTCGGCGCAATTGAATTTACATAATACAAAAAGCACATTCTCAACGTGTTTGTGTTACATTAATCACACATTATTATCATCCATTGAATCCACTGCAGCTCTTTACAAGTCCACTGCTGAAGAAAAGCTTTCCTCCTTTCAGTCACTATTTCCTTCACTTTTGCGATGTTAAATTCAGTTGCAGACGTTGATGGCCTACCACAGCAAGGCAAATCTTCCATCACATCGCAACCGCTTTTAAACGATTTGTACTACTCATAAGCACATGTTTTTTATAAAATCGATTCACTGTAAGCCTTCTGTGTTACAGAAGGCTTACAGTGAATCGATTTTCAGTGACTCTTCCATTGGCCTGCAAATCCTATGCAAAATTCAAGACAAAGTCTTTGTTCTATGTTTTTATTCATTGCGAAATTCGCAATACACACTAGATATAATGTAACTAAAAACAGCACTGTATTAGATCTTAAAAATAAATGTAACTCAAACTTCGCGCCAAAATGGAAAACAGTTGTGCCAAAAAAAATTAATTTGTAACCATAAATAAATCATCCATTCCTGATACTTTTTTCGCTAAGTAAAAGTGATAAATATCGACTATTTTCAATGAGCTTGGATGAACAAATACGTTTCGCAAGTAATATCTTAGCAAATTCTGGGGTGGCTTACTCTTGCCGGACAGAATAGTTATGTTGATGTTAAAATGGCTTAGAACCTCAAACTGGTAATCGAATTGTAGGGTAGCCCCTCACAAGATGAAGTAAAGACCTGGTAATATATGCAGGAAGTCGATGGATGCAGGTTGTTGAAGACCATGTTTTCCATGATGACCGTGTTATATACACCTGGTATGAGTCGCCATGCAGTAACAAGCACAAATAAGTTCAATTAAAATAACGCTTTCTGGTAATCTATGAGGGAGACCCATATTCAGCAGTGAACTTGTAACAGACTGTGATGACATGATTATGTAGTCGATTACAGATGATGAAAGATATTTCATCATATTTTATCAACTGTAAAAGGCTTAACCTGTAACTTTTTTTTATAAAACTTATATCACAAGCTAACTCACAGCCCACTTGATGCCAAGTGGCTACCGCTTAGTGTACTGAATCTTTATACTGAACCTTCATACCTATCAAACTCGATCACTGCAGTTTTTTGTGTAGAATGAGGATAACTTACGTGCACATCGTCCACCTGATGATAAGTGAATGCAGTTACCCATAGACATCTACATTTATTTAAATAAAACTAATTTTACGGATTTAATCGCGTATGTTAACTTATTTTATATTCCCGACGTTTTGAGCACTTTACAGCACCCATGGTCACGGTGAGACGCCTAAGGTGTATGACGTCCCAATGTCATAGTTAACCACGGCTACCTCCAGATAAAAATTATTAATTTTTATTCCGATCTACGCAGTATGAACTTACAGTATCATGAAGTCTTGCAGTTGTATGCTTGGGTTGGGATTTAATTTTATTAATTATGGGATCCCAAGCAGATGACCCAGCCATCTTCTCTATTGAAATTTCATTAGATTTGATAGACCACAAATCCTCGCTAAAGAACACCGATTCCTTCCTAGCTATACCACTAAAGAAAAGTAGTGTATTATATACTCGTAAAGTGTATGTTGACGGCAAGAATACGTGAGAGGGTGGTCTCTACTCAGATGGATTAGTAGATTGAAAAGACAGCCCACTCCTTAGAAAATTCATGAGTTAAGTTTATTAGTAAAATATCAGTGAGCTCCTTCTATATTATTACTAAATATAGATAGACGTTTCTCGTAATAAATGGATGGAAGTTGTTTTACGTAGTTTTTTTATAAATTGAATTCAATAAATAATCAAGCTAAAATTTTATTAATAATAGATTTTGTTAATAACAGAAAAACTTGAAAGATTGTTTATTTAATCCACAATTAAAAATTGACCAATACTTACACTTTTACCCAATTTTTCACCAATCATGTAGCGTATTTCGCTGTGTTTATTATCTTTCAACATATCATTCATCAGCACGTAAATACAACTGCTGGTGATGCCCCTCTCCCGCTGCAGAGAACACTCACCTTAAGCGTTACGCAGGCGAATTGATGATTGCAGTACTGATGTCTTGCACCTTTTACCCATAGCTTATCTAGGTATTTACGCCTGGCGTAAAGATATTGTTTTATAACCATCTATCGGAATTCATATTTTTTTTGGATTATCCCATAGTCATCTCTCATGATGCCTACGTGACGGAACGGTTTGATAGATTCTATTACGCCACCACCATACTAAAAATGTTGAAATAAGAACCGACAACCAACGGGTAAGAAATAAGAAACGTTGTAACTGGCAGCCTCGTATCAAATAGGCGGCACAACACTAGATGAAGTTGCGATGGATATTTTTACTACTAAACACGTGTGTTTGCAATAATAGAATATTGTGTGGTACTCATTTTTTAGAACACAATGCACAGTTTCTTCCGTTAATAATATAAAAAAAAACTATTAGTAAATCCAACTGTGCATGCTTTAAGCGCAATAAAAAAGTTACGTATAACATTATTATACGTAAATTTTAAAGTTACACGCAAGTTTTGACATAAAACCTTATAATTATTACCATACTTCCAATTTTCCGATAATTTTATGTCAAATTTCAATTTCACTCATAATGGTCATATGATCGTGAAAAAATAAAAAAATATATAGATTGTAGTTTTATTCGTCAAATAATTCCAGTAGTATTCACCGTAATACACCTTCAGGTCACTTTATCAAGTCCGGAGGTAAGGTTTCATCATAACTAACAAAACGAGGCCAAACTCGGCACACCCAGTTCTTCTCTTCGAGAAGTTCCAGTAGCATTTACCTAAGAACACCTTCAAATTACTCCATAAAGTCCAAGACTTATCATCATCATCATCATCATTACAGCCCTTCGCAAGTCCACTGCTGAACATAGGCCTCCCCCAAGGAATGCCACAAAGCACGGTCACGAGCCACCTGCATCCATTGACTTCCTGCACGTCTTACCAGGTCGTGATTCCATCTAGTGGGGGGACGCTCTACATTTTGGCTGCCCGTATAAGTATATTTATATATAAATCCTACGTACTTTTAGCGAAATAAAATATTGTAATAAAAATCTGTGATTATAAAAATGATAACCTTGGTCAAGTATGGTCTTTGGAATATTTTGTATTTCTACAGCGATCGATATTTTTGCTGCTTAAGCACTGCTGTATAAGAAAATGATAAAGTAATCCACTAACGACGACGGCCTACCGCGGAGTGAGCCAGAGCAAAGTGTATTTAGTAAATTACAAGGCTGCTCAAAACGCCGTAAATTTCGAGATTTGTCAGCCGAAAAAAATTAATTATAACTAAACAAAACAAATTTAAACTGCCATTGAATTCCATGGCTTCCCACGTGATAGATGAAGAGATTAAAAATTGATTGATTTAAAGAATTGATATTTTCAAAAGTTGTCCTGTTAGCTACTCCATGCGACTTGATAAATCTCCACCATAAGCCACTAAAATCACTTTCTTATGTAAAATAGCAATAAATCGATTTTAATAATATATATAAGTAACATTAAAAATATATTATATTGAATTATATATTCTTTCATAATATATAACATTTATATATATATATATATATATATATATATATATACAATTTTACATAATACTTAATTTTATCTACAATATTAAAAACTACGATAATTAAAAAAAAAACTAAAATTAGAAACTTAATTATCATATAGTCCTAGTCCCCGCGGTATCGTGCCAAGAACGCTGGCTGCGTTTCCCCGCTGAATGGCTATACTTAGCCTTTGAGCGAGGAAAGAACTAGCCCTCTTATCACCAGTAGCAACGACCAGCCGCGGATGGAGTTCCTTTAGGAACTTCACCGCACGTGGACCCCACGGACCGATAGTCTCTACAGCAAATGGCACAAATATGTAGTCATCTCTCAGAGACTCATATATTAGTAATATATTAATAAGTTCAACAATCATTTTTATCTTTCTGACAATGTGCTTCTTATATCATTTATATGTTCAATATGATTTTAAGATACGATTTTATGCGGCAAAACGTTGATATCTTAATTTTTGGGTGCTAGTAGGACATACTTACGGGCTTTGCGCTTGAGGCATGCAAAATCGATGACTTATTTCAGAAATGAGATTTTAATAAAATTTAAAGCTGATTTTTAAACCGTCACATAAAAGTTATCCATCAAATAAATTATAACCTGACTGAAAGTGAAGCAATTGAACTATTTTATTCATAATATAACTATAAATTTGTTCATATTTTATTTTATCCTATGAATAAAATTTATCAGAGGATTGAAATATTGATTTTAAAATTTCAAATTTATTCGTGCAAAAGTAGACACGGCTTATAACAGTTGTTTTTGTACAGCGAATATTATTTCTATTTTAAATTCCAACGTAAACAAAACAATATTTAACAAAGACGGCAAATTGATGGCCTAACGGTTATTGCCCAAACACGTCATTTCGTTACAATGGGTATTATTTTAAGATGAAAGGTAAAATATTTTCTTAGGCGAGTCAGAATTACTGTTAAAATATTATAAGTCAAAATAGAATAAAGGTAAAAAGTAACAAGCGAATACTATACAATTTTAATTGCTTGATATTCAGATGCCTCACCATAGAGCTATTTAAATAAACAGTGTTTACCTAACAGTCTCTCATAGTAATTACTTAGATATTTAGCTATTATAATTATTATCATAAATATAATATACTAGCGATCCGCTTCGGATTCGCAGGGGTGATTTCTGAATTTCAACAACAACACCACATACGAGGTTGAATTGTGAATCTAAACCATCCAGTGACCCACTCAAACGCACACAAAAAATTTCAAATCGTTCCAATCGTTTTCGAGTTTTAGCGAGACTAACGGACAGCAATTGATTTTTATACATAGAGATTAGTTTTTAATAATATGTGTTTATCATTCAATATATAGAAGAACCAACAACCGATGGGGAAGAAAGGTTCTCGAGTGGCAGCCTCGTACCGGTAGGCGAAGTGTAGGGCGACCCCCACGAGATGGATTGACGACCTGGTAAGGCATGCAGGAAGTTGAGGGATGCAGGTGGCTCAGGACCGTGCTTTGTGGCATTCCTTGGGGGAGGTCTATGTTCAGCAGTGGACTTATGAAAGGTTGTAATGATGATGATGATGATGATGATTCAATATATTATGCAGACGACAGCACTGGTAATGCTGTATACACCGGCCGTGCCAATATTTCTCGGGTAAACGTCGTTGAGTACCGGAACAAACTTGTGTCTGAAGTGTGTGACTTCATTGAACAAAGTCTCGGACTGGGGGCGAATAAATCTTGAAGTCCAGTTCAATCCCCAGGAGAAAAATGTTTGCACATTTACGGCTAAAAGGAACGCCTTTGTCGTATCTCCTCTGTTTGAAGGCACTCCCCTTGTTGCCTCAGCCAGTATCGAAATCCTCGGTGTCGACATATTTAGTGTTGTGCAGTTTGGTGGTCACTTGGAAGAGAATGACAAATTGGCCTCCAAAAAGCTTGGCATGCTCAGCAGAGCGGGACAGTATTTCATGCCGGCACATGGTTTGAAACTTTCGCAAGGCGCAGGTTCGGTGCCACATGGAACACTGTTTCCATCTCTGGGCAGGGACTCCCCAGTACCAGCTCCATCCATTTGACCACCTACAGTGCCGAGCGGTTTGAATCGCCGACGACAGAGTTCTTTCCGATCGGCTTAACTCACTCGCACTGCGTAGATATGTGGCATCACTTTACGTATTTTATCGCATCTACCACGGGGAGTGCTCTGAGGAATTGTTCGGACTAATTTCAGCCGCTCAATTTCACTATCGCACATTGTGACAAAAGGAAGGACTCTAAGAACTCTTTTATTGAAGGTCTCTAAGTCCTATCGCCCGGAAGAATCGATTACCACCAACGATTTTTCCAGACCGATAGGACTTATAGACCTTCAATAAAAGAGCCTACTCCTTTTTAAAGGGCCGGCAACGCATCTGCAATTCCCCTGGTTTTGCAGTTGTTAATAGGCGGTGGTAGTTACTTACTATCAGGTTAGCAGCATGCTCGTTTGCCCCCTCTCCAATAAAAAAAATATACTTAGCAGTTTTATAGTACAAAATTTTATGAGGAAGTGGTAATAATTAGCGGATTCGCTACAGTCTGTGAAGCTTTATTAGTTTTTGACCATGATATTTTTCACATGTTCTTGTCGTAGGTACTTTTCATCACCAGTGATTAATCTTTTCAAAATGTTGTATGGGCAGACTTTGTCAAATGGGTCAAAACTGTTTGGGTTCAATCCTCAATTCCTGGGCTATGTCGTAACTACTAAAATGCCGATCTTGCTCCAAGTTTTCAAAAATGGCATTGACTTTATCCATATGAGGGCTACTAGAGCAAGTTGCATCTTTGACATCAAAATTCCAGGATCGAAAACGCTTGAAGCAACTTTGTGCTACTCTTGCTGATTCTGTATTTTTTTTATAGGATAAGGGTGACAAAAGAGCACACAGTCCACCTGATGGTAAGTGGTTGCTACGGCCCATAGCGTTGTCACCCTTGAGGACTAAGATGGAATGCCTCATTTCCAGTAAAAAGGGCCTTTTTAAATATAATAACGCCGAAATCTGCAGTTTTATTACAAAAAAGATAATAATAAAAAAATCTAAATAAAGGAATATTTTGCGTGGTGTGCCTTTTTTCCCACTAATAGTCAAATTGAAAATTCGATGTACCCAAATATTGTTAAAATTTGGAATATTTTCATTAATAACTTTATAGACTATAAAGATACTATAAAACTTTATAATAATCAAGGAGATGACTATATTATGAATCTAAACATGTATAATAAATTGACATAAAAAAATGTACATAGAAGAAAAAGTAAATTGTGATAATTGTATAGTAAATGTAAATAATAAAGAGCCAAATACAGGGAATGACAAGCGGCTCTTGAACTGTAGAAGATGGTTCGACGGCTCTCAACACTTGAGCCGTCGAACCATCTTCTACAGTTCGTGCATTTTGATTGGACGTCCGTCCATAGTGTAATCTATAGGTGCAGGATGTGAGCGACTCTAATATCTTCGACAACATTCACTTCCGAGTTTCGCTCCTCCGGCACACATAGTATAGACGGCACGACCGGGGAAGAACCACGCTCTCACAGAATACCAGCATAAAATAGCAGCTTAACACTGCTGTGTTTCGTTTGGTGAGTGTAGAGAACCGGAGTACCTTTTTACTGCAAAAGAAGCATTCCATCTTTGTCCTCACGGGTGACAATGCATCTGCATTTTGATTCATTATTGAGGATAGATGTGGACTGTGTGCTCGTTTGTCACCCTATTCTATAAAAAAAAACCAACATTCATCACCTATTACAATGTCGTAAACACGCCGAGACGGATCTGTTTCAAATTTAGTAACGATGTAACGGCACCTTTTTCACAAGCCTGCTTCTGAATAATAATGCGGCATCCAACGCGAAACTATCCTTATCACGCAAAGCTTTGTGGTTTGATGTTTTATGTGAATTCCACCAGATTCACTAATGGGATCGAATGCTTCCTAATGTTTGTTTTCCCTCGCCCCATGGCCTTCGCATAGCGGACTTGGGTGGGGCAGTCCTTTGCTCAGAATATTGCAGGTTAGTAGTGACTCAAAATTTCAAGCTAACTTTAAAGAAAATAAACCCGAGGGACGAATGTTAAAGAAGTATCATGGAACTATAACTAGTACAAATTTCATTAAAAGCGTTTGTGCATACTTAACTAAATTTCCAAAGTCTGCTATAACTTTCAAGTTTCAGTAAGTTTCCCTATACGTTTCCTTACGGTTCCTTGTATTAATAGCTGGACGTAAGACATAAGTGATTTATGAACCTCCAGCAATTGGCTATATTGTCAAAAACCCAGCCAGTCAAACTCGCCAATGTGATTGTATAACTCTAATTATTTCTCCTCCTTTTATTATTATAAAATAATTATATTACTTCAATAATATATTATTTCAGTAACTATATCAGTCTATAATCGATACTGATGCATTTACGCAGCACAATGAAAACAAAAGCCTTACGTTAAAACGACGCCAACCGTGATTCCCTCCAAAGTTAATCGGATTACTGTGCCCTGAATGAATCCCAGTCAAAACCAATACGGCGCAATAATCAAATTACTGATTTTGGAATCTAATATATCTAATCTCTATCTCAGTCTAATCTCTAGCTGCCTTAATCTTATTAAAATATGGTCACCATATGTCATTTAACATATATATTCTTAATATTGTATCATAATTATCTTTTTAACTTATTATTTTTATGTATTATGTCTACTGTATTATTCCATAGATACAATTAGTTTTAAAGTTATTTTTAATACAAAATACTAGATTTATTAAGAACTTTCATCATCGCCTTCCAATTCGCCTACCCGTACGAGGCTGCCATTCAAGAACCTTTCTTCCCCATCGGTTGTCGGTTCTTCAAGGTATATGGCTGGCCCGTTGCCACTTTATCTTACTAATCCATTGTCCTAAGTCGGCTACTATGGTTCTACTGCGGATAGCCTTTTTTGTATGTTTATCACACAGAGAAACCCCAAGTATAGCTTTATCCATCACTCACTCAGCGACTTTGACCTTCCTCACACAGCTAGTAGTGAAGGACCACGCTCAATTCCATAAGTCATCATTGACAACACACACTGATTCTACAATCATTTTTTCAGATTTTGAGATTTACCTGACAAGAAGATATGTCATAATCTCCCGAACGCTGCCCAGCCGAGTTGGACCCGTCGATTAACCTCTCAGTCGAAGAACGTTAACTTTGATTAAATTTACTGTTACTCTATACTCAATGGTTATCCTTGTCTGGAATTATAATTCTTATTATAATCAGGTATTATCGATTTAACTGAATTTTTTTAGATTTCTTATGTTACTATTGATGTGGTGTATTGATAGTACAAGACTGAAGAAAGGTTTATTACGTTTTATTTTACGGTTCGGTTTTATTTTATCTATTATGAAGTATCAACCGAACTAACAGTCCATCTGATTGTAAGTGGCAACTAAAATCCATGGGCATCTGCATCCAACTTCAAGAAAACTTTCGAGGACTAAAATGGAATGCTTTACAGCATGTAATCATATTAGATTACACAAAGAACCGAAACACAGCAGTTTAGATACAGCTGCTTATTATAAATCAAAAATTGCTAAGAGGGCCTACTCAGACAGCTAGGCAGAAAATCACCCTTAACACATAGTAAATATTACAATATATTCTTAAGCCCTTGAATTCTATTTCTCCGTTACGACAAAAGTAACAAATACATGTACAGAAATAAATTTTTCCTTTGTTATTCTAAGCACGCGAGCTTCAAAAATTGGACGCGTGAATTTAACTTATCTCATCCGCACGAACAAAAGCGGATATATTTCAAAGCTTTATCGAGGCCTATGAGAAAATTTCGTAACGAGCGCCTAATTTGTATTGTTTTGTGCAAAATTAGTTATTGTCTGTTTTAGTCCGTTTGTTTTGAGTTGTATATCTATATGTGGTATAGTCATGCTGCAGCTATATTAAAGTTGTAGCACGAATGGGTCGGCTCTACCGGAGAAGGACCAGGCTCTCTTAGAATACCAGTGTAAAATAGCTGCTTAATGTTGCTGTTTTTATTCGTTTCGTATGGTCAAATTTTATTTTCTTTTTACTTCACCCTTTTATGAGCTTAATTTTCATTATTGTGTAATTATTGTATATTGTGTCACTGAAAGAGTACTGACGTTTACAGCTCAGGTTTTCCTATTGTAAGCGTCAGCTGAAATACTGCTGTGTAGAACAAGTTAACATTTTGTATTTATTTTAGTAGATTACTCCTTTAGATTCGATTTTCATATATAAGCCCAGGGTATGAAAATTTATGGTGAGTAAAATCAAGCGTTACGTCATACGTTAGGTTATGTATTCATGTTTCCATGACTGCGTAATGTAGTGCGCAACTTATGTTGTGTCTAGCACAAAGTGCTCTCGGCTCTAATACATAATATTAGTACTCTATATATTATACTATATATAGTATTCTATGCTTTATTAAACAAATAAGAACTGTCAACCAACTGCCAACTTCCGGAGTTTTGATATAAAATTTCATATTTTATTTATATTTATATCCATTGATACTTATTTTCAAATTACGAAAATTAATATGTGAATTAAGGTAACAAATTATTATAAAATATGGAAATTCCTATTCGAGTGATAGTGAATGAGAATTTGAAAAACGCGTGGATGCGGTACTTCGTAAGTTTATAACTCATTTTACGACTAATATAAATTGTCCATAAATCTATGTTCGTTATTTATGGCATGTGTATTTAATATATGCTCTTAAAATTGTTAGGCTGCATTCCGACGACACGCACCCGCTACGCGCACGCCACGCGCGTCAGCACATACGTCTAACTCGCTTTGATATTTGTTGCATTTCATTTGAGTCTTATGACAAATCCATAAATCTGAAATTGTATAAAAAGCGCGGGAGCAAGGCTTAGCAGGGTGGGTGCAACGCGTGTGCGGGGTGAGCGCGGGATCAGCGCGAAGCGGGAACGAGGCGGGCACGAGGCGTGTGCGGTTGAAAGTCGATAAATGCAATTTCAGATTTATTGATTATGCATAAGACTCAAATTATATGCAACAAATTTCAAATCGAGTTTAACGCGGGTGCTGACGCGCGTGGCGTGCGCGTTGCGGGCGCGTGTCGTCGGAACGCGGCCTTATTTATTTCTACTTCTAATAATAATAATAAACTATACAGATACCCGAAATAATAATAATAAATCATTTATTCTGGACCAAACCTTTAGTACATTTTTCACACCCACCAAACTGCGTAACAGTTTGTCGGCGGGATTAGCGCTTGTCTTAATACATTTGCTTCAAACACGTAAGTATACAATTTAATGAAAATAAATAGTGTAAATAATAGCAAGTATTGTGGCAACGCGAGCCGCCGCCAGCACACCCTGTCAGCGGACCGCGCTGACATAATTATTTAATACTAGCTAATATTACGCGCATTATTAATAGTGCGCACTCTTTCTGACTTATAGGCACTAGTTAAATGATTATGGGTACATCATAACAATGTTTAAATCGTTAAAATAAAGTCTAGTATACGTAATTGTCAATAGTTATATTAAAACAATAACAACTTAGTTAGTATTTTCACATCTTGCGACAACTTCATTAGGGAAAACAGTTTTTTATTTATTTTTTAGTGTTCGTTTACTTATTCTAGTATTATTTTCTCTCAGCCAATCGATATTATTGAAAAGTATAGGAGTCAAATACTTGTTGGTTCTTTTGCCATAGTAATTTTTTAATGGTGGTCGCGCGAGTTTACGCTCTCTAACGCATCTAGTATTGTACCTGTTTTGCACTTGTACTTTAAACTGGTCGTTATAGAACTGTTCTAGAACCAACAGGTACTTGATCTTTTCATGTACAGGAAGCACCTTATAGACAACAAAATTTTTTTCATAATTTTCTTTACAGGCAAGTATTGTTTGTGGGTTAACAAGGTATTTCATAAAACGAATTTGCAGCGATTTTATATTGTTAAGACAGTTTTTACGGCCATACGTATTTAATCCATAGGTTATCAATGAGTCAGCGAGAGCAAAATAAAGGACACGCAGCGTTTTTCTACTCAACGGCGCCTTCAGGATATAAAACTTACTCAACACTGCCCTAAGCTTTGTACACACTGTGTCAACCTGTGTTTTACAATTCATATTGCTTCCACTCACAGATCTAGATACTTAAATTTACTGACATATTCTAGCTTTTGACAAACACAATTTACATTTTTGACGTGCATACGTGTGACCCACGATACCTATATCTATGCTCTTGACCATTTTTGAAACTAAGTTGTGCGGTGAATACAGATAGATGCATAACTTTCGTCTTATTAAGGTTAAGTATGATATCATTATCGTGAGTCCACCGGATAACATTATCGAAGTCAGCCTGTAGCACAGCCCTGATCTCTTGTATATTCTTAGAGAAGTACATAAGGCACATGTCGTCCGCGTACATATACATGACATGCATAACTTAGCCAACCGGACCATAGACTGAACCAGTCGAAACACCAAGCTGTACCGCCACTTTTTTACCAGCGACACCAGAGATATAGGACTGTAAGGTTCTGCCACTCAGATAACTACGGAACCACATATTTGTGGGGGCCCTGATTCCACACTCATCCATGGCCTCATGATCCAAGGTATCGAAGGCTTTTTTATAGTCTATGAACAGCGCCAGAACCTGATGCCCCTGGTCGAGACTACTGTTCATGTCTTCGGAAAACTGTGACAGTGCTGTTACGGTGCTACGACCATGCCTAAAACCGTGCTGTGCATCCGCTAATATACTATTTTGCTCTAAAATTCGCTAACCTGGCCGACTACCATCTTCTCAACTATTTTATTAATGACCGATAAGATAGCAATCGGTCTATAGTTAGCATACACTGAGTGCGCTACCTGCTTGTAGATGGGCTTAATTAAAGCTGTTTTGAATCTGCTAGGATATTCCCCTTTCGACAAACATAGCTTGACAAAGTGCGATAAGACCGGTGAGATCTCATTCTTGATTATTTTTAAGTCTATGACTCGAATGCAGTCAGTGCCTGGCGCCTTATCACAGCTCAACTGATAGATGACTTTGCACATTGCGTCACTGGTAGCTGGCTTAAAGCGAAATGTTAATCCGGAATTAAAAATATGCTCGAATTTGTTCATTCACAGTCCTGAAAAACTAATTGTAAAGAAATTATTAGAGATTTTTTTTAGGACTTTGTATGGTGTGCAAAAATATTATTATTATTATTATTATGCAGTATCTATATAGTTTTCTCAGCAGATTGGGCTGTATATATAAAAAAATATAAATGAAAATGATAAATATACACAAATATTAATAAAATAAAATATGTACAAAAAAGGTGTGTGTGTGTGTCAGCTCCGACGCACGACTGGAGTTTACTCCTTACGAACGATTATAAAATATGTATTAGTAAATAAGGGTAAATGAACGCATTTTTATATGATAGATTTATTTATATTAATTATATAATTTTATTCATTAAATTTTACTATATAAATTTATGTTTCCATGACTATGGAAACCTAGTGTTCTACCAAAAATTAAATCTAAGTTAAGTTCGCCTTTAAGAAATTTTACCAAGCGTAAACTCTCTTCTTTATTAAAATCAATATTAAAATATCGACAAAATATTTGTTTTACTTTTTACTTATTATAAGCCAGTGCTTGACCACAATCTTACCTAGTGGTAAATGCTGATGCAGCCTTAGATGATAAATCGCCCTGTCATAGCCTATTCACTCTTGCCTTGAAAACGCCCAGATAGTTTTCGGACGGCAACATAGTGGCCGACAAATTATTCCACTCCTTTGCTGTAGGCATTACAAAAGATGAAGCAAACCGTTTACGTAGAATATCGACAACAAAAACTGAAGAACCGCGGCCCGCCAGGTTATGCCATGGTGGAAAAGAGAGGGAGGAATTAAAGCGTGTAATTTCTGCGCACACTCACCGAAATGCATCCTATAGAATACCGAGAGACTGACTACTCTGCGCCTGTGCTCGAGGCTGACAAGATTGGTCTCAACTAAATTAAGGTCACCAATGAGCCTCTTAGCACGTCTCTCCACTGAGTCCAACGCTGCTAGGTGGCATTTTGCAGTACCATCCAGCATATGTGACAGCAGTACTCCATGCACGATCGGACTTGCCTGTTATATAAGGTAAGAAGCTGCGCCGGCGTTCACGTCCTTGCAAAGGTGCGGCTGTATTTCAATACCGCCGCACCTTTGCAAGGACACCAAGTTTCCATGCGGCTGCTTTGGCTCTGGACTTAATTGACCGCCCATTGTTGAGGTTTGGAGAAAATTCAACAAATGAAGGCAGTCAGTGTACTCCAAGGATACATTCCGGAAAGTAGGAGCCAGGGTGAGTGGGCTCCTTTTAGCGGTGAAAAGACATGCTTGTGTTTTGGAGGCGTTGAATCTCACGAGATTGGCATCGCCCCATTCAGAGACTGCCTGTAGTGAGAAATTCACACGCTCAACCATAGCTTATTTTTCGGACTAGATTGATCCCGACTGGCCCGGGTACTTAGTTGGTACCTCTCAACAACTGTACTTTCATCTGCATACCCACAGATACCGGTAACGAGCAGTATAAGTGGCAGTTCATGATTGCGTTTCTTCGATAGATTTGAATACCCTTTACTATATCGAGGGTTTACTGATAAAACCAGATAACTGTCAAATTTGCGCCCTGGAATATACCCCTTCTTATCCTTATACGGCTTTCTGCATCCGTCGTCTGTCCCTCTAGATGACAAAGTATTGTACTCTACTGCCCCATATTCTGCTAGAGGAAGTCTCTAACTATCGTCAACCTTGCACAGCTCGAGGACTCTCTTTATCCATGTATGGGGCACCGAGTCGAATGGCTTTCTGTAGTCTATCCAGGTGGCGGAGGAGTTCCATCGTTTGCGTTTAACCACTTTGTCAATGAAAGCGTCAATGAGAAGTAGTACCTTGGTTCCACGACCACCACTCTGACATCCATTTTGAGAGCGCGACATCAAATGATTTGAGTTCAGCTGACGAGTGATTCTCGCGTTTAAAATAGACGTTAGTGTCTTTTATATCGTGTGTAGACACGTGATGGGGCAGTATAAGCTCGAGACTGTGATATCCCGGTCTGTAAAAATCAAATGAGTGATCCGAGTAGTGAAGAGACTCGGGAGCGACTTCTGGTAGAGAGCCTCTTGAAATTGCAAGCACAGCGTAAAACACCACGAAGCCCTTTAGCCAGTAGTGATGCAGCTCGTCAATCCCCGGACTTTTCCAGTTCGGGGTTCTTTGAAACGCCTCAGTTACGTTGTCCGGGGTTATGATGACGGGGTCCATGGGCATAACATTCCGCTTGCTTAGGGCTATGCGGGCAAGTCGCGATCGATTTTCGAGAGGCGCGCTGGGAATTTCCATAATCGCATTTTACAATGTACTCCTCATTTGCTCTAGTTCTAGTCCTGGGCGACTGTTCCATCATCGTCTGAATCAACCACAACTGGGGCACTCAATGCGGCATCCACGAGTGCGGGTTGCTGCAACTTGTGGCGCCACATCCTTAGCCGTAGCATCCTTAGCGGTAGCATTTTCATCCTATGATATATCCTTACGTCGTAACCGTTTGAGTTCGGCGCGATCAAATATGTTTGAACACAAGATATATCAAACTCGGTCTACCAGGTTTTGCTCGGTGATGGTTATAGATGCCTCCAGCTCACCAAAAAGACGTAGCATCCTAGCCCGGTATGCAAAACCTCCAACTTCTCCCTTTTTCGCGCTAAAATACTCCCGTAGTGCGTTAGTATTAATCTGGATTGTCCATTGCATGTGGCGTACTCCACCAGTGGTGAGTACCGACTGCTGGGCCCGGGAAGATCCTGCCGACATTAAGCGAGTTGTTAGGGATGATGGATGCGAGGGCCTGCTGGGTGGTCATGCAACACCTCGCGCTTGGCTCGCAGTTCGAATGCTATTAGGTCCAGTGCCAGCTACAGACGCGCCCTGGCAACCCCCAGGCAGCGGCCCTTTGCGCGTCTTTCAAAAAACCATCATTCATTTAATGGGCGTCAGTTAGCGGGAGACGCCCAGACCCTGTTTCATGGTGAAGCCATGTACACAAGATGCAAGGGCAAGATGCTGACTGATTACGCTGACGTGGCAGCTGTGACACATAACTATTACGTCAGCGTTGTTACTATTATCATTATTATTATAATGCACATTCTGCCTTGCGATATATTTTTTCCTTGTGACTATTACGTTTTTTCCATGCGATTGCATCTCGTTTAGTGATTAATATACTATGTTGAATGGTCTTGGATACGGATATTTGAATATATTTTTAGGCGGCATTTAAAAAATTATTTCAAAATACATCGTATATAGGTACGAGTAATAGCGTAACGGTACCGGTAAAGCGACAAATAAAATTTAAAGCGTGGGTAAAGTGAGAAATAAAGCGATGCGTTGGCTTACAAATCATCATCATCATCATCATTACAGCCCTTCACAAGTCCACTGCTGAACATAGGCTTCCCCCAAGGAATGCCACAAAGCACGGTCCTGAGCCACCTGCATCCATCGACTGTACAACCAGTGCGTGTTGCCAGTGATGACATTCGGAACTAAGACGTGGTCCTTCACTGTTGGTCGGATGAGAAAGCTCAAGCGAGCTATGGAGAGGGCTATGCTCGGAGTTTCTCTGCGTGATAAACTCAGAAATGAGGATATCCGCAGTAAAACCAGAGTGACTGACATAGCCCAACGGATTAGTAAGCTGAAGTGGCAATGGGCCTGCCATAGAGCTCGAAGAACCGACAACCGATGGGGAAGAAAGGTTCTCGAGTGGCAGCCTCGTACCGGCAGGCGAAGTGTTGGGCGTCCCCCCCACTAGATGAAGTGATGACCTGGTAAGATATGCAGGCTTACAAATACGTGCAATTAATTGCGTTGAATTTATACGTTATTATGAAATATTGTAAAAAAATGTGCGTTATTTTAACTTTATATGAACGTTTAGTACCTAATATCTGTCCTATATTTAATAATGAGTTAGGATCTTAGATAATAATATTTTTATATATAATATATTATAAAAGTTTTTTTTATTTTATTTTTATAGGAAAGAGGGCAAACGGTGCGAATAAGTAAATAATTTGCGAGCGATTTGAATATACTCAATTATTATATTAATGATAGTTGTAAGTTTAAATAAATAAATAAAAATAAAATAATAATATATAGATGAAATGTAACACGTCGGAAAGTGACGCGTACAAATGGCAACGTATATAATATTTTATGATTTATAAAAATGGCAATTACTGGTGAGAAGTGACCAAAATAATGCTGATTATTTAAAATTAAATACGGCGAAGTGACCAGGTAATATGGTGCATGCATGAGGAATAAGTAATTAAAGATAAGTTCAGTCGATGGCAGCAAGCTAGGCCAGCAGAATCTCTGAAGTTCTCTTAGTTTTTCGATGCAGGCGGGTTTTTTCTTCTTTAACACACAATTCGGAACGTATGATTTTTTAATTCATAGCGCGATTGTTAATTTAAGTAATTTTAGCGGAGCGACTAACGCTTTTGGTCAACCACGCGTCGCGGACGATCACTTTTCACATTATCATACAAAAACAAAAAGTTAAACTTATACCTACGCATACTTGTATACTAACTAATTGGATTACAATAGTATTTCCTCTTAAGATGCATCAATGTTTATTTCTAAAAAAAGATCTTACACAGAAATAACAACGTATCTGCAGCCTTGCTTTTTTGAAATTTGCTGTAGGTATCCATGGGCTGCAATAGCCACTTACCATCATCTACCAGGTTGGCTGTATGTTCACTTTAACGACACTTCAGTTTAATAAAAAAATGTACCTAACCTTATATATTTTCTCGATACATATATATAACTAAATTATTTTTTATTACTGTCGATGAAAGTAATTCGTTTGATTGAGTAAATAACAATAGACACAGCTTATCATAGTACATATTTTACATTGAAAAGGGGATTTCCATCCATTTATAGAGTCTTTGTAAGGAAAATAAACGTTACCGTTTTTAAGTGACTCTTTAGAATAATGATATCCAAGAGAGCAATGTAAAGTTCATCAGAGAGAAATTATTCAAATGCTATCCATTAAGCTTAAACTTTAATTAAGTAGTTTCTAATGCGGGTGGAATAAGATTTATTTCGCAAATGTATTATAATACAACGAAGTTATTAACGAACTTTTAAATGAGGAAAAGGTTCCTTTATAAAATAAGTATGACAAAAGAACACACTACACCGGATGGTAAGTGGATACTGTGGCCCATAGTTACCTACATCTATTCTCGATTAATAATCAAAATGAAGATGGGTTGTCACCTTTGACGACTAATATGGAATGCCTCGTAGCCAGTAAAAGAATCTCCGGTTGTCTACACTAACCATACAAATATAGCAGCAATAAGCTGTTATTTCACGCTGGTATTCCAAGAGAATATGTTCCTTGCCCAGTCGAGGCGACCCATTTGTGCTGCAACCATAATAAAGCTGCAGCATGGCTCTACCGCTTACAAACCTATATATTGCTGCTGTTATTATTTTTATGTATGTGATACGATATCTCATCTAGTGAGAACGACGTTTTTAAGTTTAATTCTCTATTATCAATATAGAAGCGGTGTATTAATACTACTGTAACATCATCATCAGAGCAGCCCATCACAAGTTCACAGCTGAACATACACAACCCCACGGTATGCCACAAACCACGGTCACACCTGCATTCATCGATTCCTGCACCTTTTATCAGGTCGTCACTACATCGGTGCAATACACTTCGCTCACCGACACAAGATGGCCAGTCGAGAATCTTCCTTCCCCATCGGTTGTTGGTTCTTCGAACTATATATCCAGCCCATTGAAACTTCAGCTTTCTCGTCTATTGCGCTATTTCGATTACTCTGTTTTTTTTCCGTGAAAATTTTCATTACGAAGTCTATCACGCAAAGAAACTTCAAGTATAAGCCTCTCCATAGCTCGTTGAGTGACCTTAAGCTTCCTCATACGGTCAGCAATGAAATACCACGTCTCAGATCCATATGCTATTACTGGCAACACGCAATGATAATGCACTCTTGTTTTCAAGTGAGTTACATATGCCTGCTCGGACCTTACATGGCATTAGGAAATCAGATACCATACAGCACCACCTGCTAAGCAAATAAGAGCACAACGTGACTCAATTCACTTACGTTAATTAAGAATATTCAACATAATATAAAACCCAGGGTTTAATTGTTTAGACAGCTCAGTAGTAGTTAAGTTAGTTTGTAATTTAGTTTAGCCTAGTATTTCTGTGTACTAACATTGTCATAGTAGTTAAGTTAACTTGTACGTTAAAAAATAAAACTAATATAGGAAAGTCTTCGTTTTATTCCACTTCGACCCTCCCTAGGCTGCCGCAAGCGTGAGTAGTGTCCCAGGTCGGACAATTTGTTCTAAAAAAAACATCCTTCGAACCTATGCTACCAAAAACTACATACGGTAATACGGCATAGATGTGACTTGACGTTACGTCACTGTATATGACAACCTTGTTCCGTTACGTTACGTGGACATCACAAATAAATAATTGGTTTTGTTCGTATTCATTTAAGATCTAAAATGGTGTAATAATATTATGGTTAATTAGATGACAAATCGGACTAATTACTTAATTTTCAAGAGTAGATTATCGTATTTTTGGACACTTTAGATAATGATAATGATGATTATGATACTGTTTTCATAATCAAATAAATACATTATGTCTAATAATTTGTTTACGTATTTTAATAAGTTTATATATATATATATATATAAACTTGTGAAAACTTGTGAACTGGTCTCAAAAAAATTTTGCATACAGTGTACAATTTGGTCCTACTTGATAGACAGTTTTCCTGATAAGTTACCCTCAATTATTTTTTATTGCGGAATTAAGAATTTTTTATACGACAAATATAAGGAAGGGCAGAACATCGTCTATCTGGCCAGCTAGTATATATATATATATATATATATATATATATATATATATATGTATAGCTAGTATACTATATATATATTATGACGACGATACTATATATATATATATATTATTCATTATGACGACCAGACGACAACTGTTCAGTGATGTCTCAGTGATCGCGAGGGTGAAAACCGGCAGCGATCACCGAATGGTTAGAGGCACACTGAACCTAAACGTTAAGTTGGAGAGGTCTCGTCTAATGAAGTCAACGCTCCGTCCCCCTCGTGCTCTATTCCAAAGTCCCGAAACCTTTCAGCTCGAGTTACAAAACCGTTTTCAGTGCCTAGAAGACTGCAATGAAGTGGACGATTTGAATGACAAGCTCGTGGAAACTGTCCATGCGGTCGGAGCTAAGTTCTGCAAGACCACAAAAATAAGAACACAAAAACTCTCCAATCACACTCTTAATCTCATGGCTGTTAGACGGGAGATGAAGCTACATTCTTCAACAGACTTGACAGCATACAGGCATCTGAACAGACAGATCTCCAAATGCATGCGGCGGGACCTTACGCAACTTCAATACAGCTCGTATTGAAGAAGCGATCGAGCGGAACCAAGGCTCCTAAGTCTTTGCCAGAGATCTGTCTGCCAGAAAGCGCCAACTGTCAAAGCTGAAGACAGGGTGTGGCAGCATCGCTTCCGGGGCACCTGAGATTTTGAGTGAGATTGAGAGGTTCTATGGGCAGCTGTACACGTCATCGTTGGAGCCGCACGCAAGTGTGAGTAACGATCCAAGAGCGAGTCTTATCCGACATTATTCCGATGATATCCCGGACGTCAGTCTGAGCGAGATTAGAATGGCTCTCCAGCACCTTAAAAAACGGCAAGGCCCCAGGCGAGGATGGAATTACAGCGGAGCTTCTGAAAGCGGGTGGAAAACCGGTACTTGAAGTCCTTCAGAAGCTCTTTAATTCCGTCATCCATGGTGGCATTACACCAGAGGCGTGGAGCAGAAGTGCGGTGGTCTTGTTCTTCAAGAAAGGCGACAACGCTCTCTTGAAGAACTACAGACCGATTTCCCTTCTGAGCCGCGTCTACGTACTGTTTTCGAGAGTCATTACGAATCGTCTTGCGCGCAGACTTGACGACTTCCAGCCTCCCGAACAAGCCGGTTTCCGAAAAGGCTTTAGCACCATAGACCACATACATACCCTTCGGCAAATTGTAAAGATGTCCGAAGAGTACAATTTGCCACTATGTCTGGCGTATGTGGACTATGAGAAAGCCTTTGATTCCGTCGAAATTTGGGCGGTGCTGCAGTCCCTTCAGCGATGCCAAGTTGACTGTCGGTATATCGAAGTGTTGAAGTGCTTGTACAGTAGGGCTACGATGGCTATCCGAGTACAGAACCAGAGTACGAAACCTATCCAATTGCAGAGAGGTGTAAGACAGGGTGACGTCATATCCCCGAAAGTCTTTACCGCTGCATTGGAAGATGTTTTCAAGCTTCTGGACTGGAAAGGATACGGTATCAACATCAATGGCGAGTACATCACTCACCTTCGATTTGCCGACGATATAGTCCTTATGGCAGAATCGCTGGAGGACCTACGCACTATGCTCAATGACCTTAATAGTGTTTCCCAACGGATAGGTCTTAAGATGAACATGGACAAAACAAAGATCTTGTTTAATGTCCTTGTCACACCTATGCCGGTAGTTGTTGGGAACACTAAGCTCGAAGTTGTTGACGAGTATGTTTACCTGGGACAAATAGTCCGACTAGGTAAGTCCAACTTCGACCGAGAGGTCAATCGACGGATTCAACTCGGTTGGGCAGCGTTCGGGAAATTACGGCACATCTTCTCGTCAGGTATACCTCAAAACTTGAAAACGAGACTGTACACCCAGTGCGTGTTGCCAGTGATGACATACGGAACTGAGACGTGGTCCTTCACTGCTGGCCGGATGAGGAAGCTTAAGGTCGCTCAGCGAGCTATGGAGAGGGCTATGCTCGGAGTTTCTCTGCGTGATAAACTCAGAAATGAGGATATCCGCAGTAGAACTAGAGTGACCGACATAGCCCAACGGATTAGTAAGCTGAAGTGGCAATGGGCCGGCCATATAGCTCGAAGAACCGACAACCGATGGGGAAGAAAGGTTCTCGAGTGGCAGCCTCGTACCGGCAGACGAAGTGTAGGGCGTCCCCCCACTAGATGGAGTGACGACCTGGTAAGATATGCAGGAAGTCGATGGATGCAGGTGGCTCAGGACCGTGCTTTGTGGCATTCTTTGGGGGAGGCCTATGTTCAGCAGTGGACTTGTGAAGGGCTGTAATGATGATGACTATATATATATGTAATATATATATATATATATATATATATATATGTGTGTGTGTCATGTATGTTTCTTCACAGCCGATAATAGTTCAGTGCTGAACATAGGTCTCCCTTATATATATCGCCTTATAGAATAGGATAGAATAGAATAGAATGATTTTTATTCAATATTGATTATTATACCTATAACACTTATTGAATGTCATTTTTATTTACCACTGGTTCGGAAAATACCTCTGTCTTGGGAAGAACCAGCAAGAAACCCAGCGGGACTTATTTTTAAACATATTCCTTTTAACAATAATTTTGTTTATACAATTTTTAAATAAATTTTCATAGAACCAGCATGGTGCCGATCACCTTATTCCCAGGGGTTATTTTCATTCATATATTCCTTGATATTATAATAACCCTTTTTGTACAGTTTTTCTTTAATAACACTTTTAAACTTGTTTATTGACAAACTTTGAACATGTTCTGGGATTTTGTTGTAAGAGTATGTACATTGCACCATAAATGAATTACTAATTCTGATGAGTCTAGTAACTGGTATTACAAGCTTTAGTTTGTTCTTAGTGTTTAAGGTATGAACATCTTTATTCTTATTAAAGCTATTTATGTTTTTATGTACATACATTACGTTTTCATAAACATACGAGTATTGCGATGCCAAAGTTAATATGTTTATTTCTTTAAATTTTTCTCTGAGAAACTCTTCACACGTTATAAATCGCCCATACGGCTCTCTTTTCCAAAACAAATATAGCTTCAATATCAGTCGCATTACATAAAATTCGCATTACGTAAAATTCCATAAGACATTACGCTATGAAAGTAACTAATATACACTAATCTAGCTGTCTCAACATCTGTGAGTCTTCTAACCTTTCTTACAGCATATGCTGCAGAACTAAGTCTGCTTGCTAATTTAGATATATAGGAGCCCACAACAGTAGTATCACAAGACCCAACTCCTCCTCATTTAAGAGCACATTGGTAATCGAATGTTTTACATTATGTATTGTAAATTTACTACATTTTGTCTTATTGCCGTTTAAGAGCAAATTGTTGGCGTTAAATCAATGTACTAATTTTACTAGATTTAATAGATTATTTACATCGTCATAATTAATTGACTGCCGTTTGAGTTTGAAAATTAAAAAGGTATCATCAGAAGGGCTATCACCTCCTTGTTCTCCAAAATAATGGAAACCTTTAGTGACCGGCAGTACGATTTCCGTCGGGGTCGTTCAGCTGGTGATCTTATGGTTTACCTGACTCATAGATGAGCGGAGGCAGTACAGTCCAAGGGGAAGGCCCTGGCCATTAGTTTGGAGATTTCGAAAGCCTTCGATCAGGTTTAGTACAAAGTGATTCTTTCGAACCTCCCTTCCTATGGGCTTGCCGCTAAATTGTGCAATTGGATTACCAACTGGTTTCTTGTAGATCGGATCATCAAGATCGTAGTAGACGGTGCATGCTCTGATTACAAGCATATTAATGCTGGTGTTCCACAAGGCTGCGTGCTATCACCTATGCTGTTTCTTCTGCATATCAATGATATGTTGCAAAAAAGTAACATTCATTACTATTCGGATGACGACACACACTGGTGATGCTTTATATACCAGTCGTGCCAATATTTCTCGGAAAAACGTCACCGAGTACCGAAGCAAACTTGTCTCCGAAGTCGGGGTTTTTTTGAGCAAAGTCGCAGATTGTGGACGACTGAATCTAGTAGTCCAGTTCAATCCCCACAAGACACAAGTTTGCGCGTTTATTACTAAAAAAATCCTTTTGTCGTATCACTTCAATGTCATGGCACTCCCCTTGTTACCTCAGCCAGTGTTGGAATCCTCGGCGTCGACATATCGAATGACGTGCAGTTTCGTGGTCACTTGAAAGAAATACTAAAATGCCTCTAAAAATGTTGGCTTTCTTAGCAGAGCTGGACAGTATTTCATGCCGATATACTGCTCGTAACTTTACAAGGCACCGGTTCAGCCTCAGATGGAGTACTGTTCTCATCCCTGGGCTGGAGCTACCCAGCTATTTCAACTTGACTGCATCCAGTACAGTGTGGCTCGAATCGTCGACGAACGACTACTTTCTGATCGGCTCGATTCACTGGCGCTGCGAAGACATATTACATCTCTTTAAATTTTCTATCGTATTTACAACGGGGAGTGCTCTGAGGAATTGTCTTGATTAATTCCAGCCGCCAAATTTCACCAACACACGTCGCGTCAAAACTCACGTTAATCTGTATGCTTGGCGGTCGACTACACGTACTACGAGCTTTTTTCCTGTCTGTGACTTCTCTGTGGAATTGTTTACCACTGGCGATTTCTCCTGACCGATACGACTTGGGGCCCTTCAAAAAATGAGCTTACTCCTTTTTAAGAAGTCAGCAACGCACCTGAAATTACCCTGGTGTTGTAGTTGTTCATGGGTGGCGGTTGACACTAACCATCAAATGAGCCGCATGTTCGTTTGCCCCCTCTTCTTTAAAATATTGGCAACCGCAGTTTTCTTTTCTACCGACTTCAAAAAGGAGGGGGCACTCTTTACTTTGGGTATCTCCTATACAAACACATGGAGGATGATTTTTTTACCCGTCTATTCCATCGTGTGGGCTATCGTTGTATAGACCTTTAAAAATACTGGGGGTGTGCAACAACATATTTTCGATTCAGAAGTCCGTTTGCGAAATATTTCGCTTTAAATTTGTTTTATCATTAGTCATGTGTCCTCCCTACTCTGCCAACTAAACCGCTGTTTTTGGAAATGTGAAAAGTATACACCATAGTAGTATATATAATGAACTTAAAAGGAAAACTATTACAGCTAAGTTGAATTAAGAAGTGAACGAGTAATAGTTGATCAACTTAAAATGCTGGTTAAATTAAATGGGTTATTAAAAATTTCGTTACAACTCCATAGAAAATGACCTAAAACTAGCTGCATTATAACATTGTTATGTTATTATAAACTGTAAAATATAAACATTTTATGAAGCCAGCGACCTAGATGCATTACTACTTTAGCTTTACTTTTTATTAGATATTTCTTACTTACTTATTACTTTCACTTTTTTTTTAGTTGGTAGTTATTGTAGACCTCATTCAAATTATTAATTACAATCATATATCCTCATACAGTGTGATTCGTCACACTCTTGGTTTACGTGGGCGACCTAAGGATAATTAATAATCACCTAAGGGGTGGTGGTTAACATAAAGGTTCGTTACGGTCATATATATATATCTTAGGTTTGCACTGCCGGGAATATTTAGATAGATAGTCAACTATGATCATCTTTGTACTTACTGGGCATTGGGATGAGATGTATTATTTTCAAAAACGAAAAGTTTTTTTAACATTTTTGAATACCACTCCCTAGAACTCTTATTTATAAAATTTGAAAATTAGTCCTTTAGTTACCATTTTCCTATTTGGGCCTATGTTTAGTCCGTGAACTCACTTATTGTGCTCATTATCATTAACCTCTACATTTTACCTGGTCCGACACAGACTTCGTCATTTTTTAAAAGAAAAGAGAGAAGAAAAGAAGAAGAAGGTTACCAAAAGGCAATTAGTTGATTTTGTCTATTATTTGCAATAATATTTTATGACGCCATCAAAGCTTTTACGAATAATTTATTACTAATTGAATATCAACGGTTTACCGAAGGCCCAATCAGACTAAAGCTTAGAACAACATTTGAAAGTCAATTTCTTCATCTACAAATTATGCCGAGAATATTTAAATCAACCAGCGGCTTTTGCTTTGCAAATTGTTTCGTTTTAGTAAAACAAATAACTTACGAGTATTACAGACTTTAAATTCCAGACTAAAATGATATATCTCTACTATATATTAAATAGTAATAGTTGTTTTTTCTTAAATATGAAACAAATTAAATATATTTTCTTTCTTCGACTTATTTCGTTTGTTAAATATCCTTCGTTTTCTAACTTTTACTGTTTCGAAATAAGTTTCCTATCGTTCAAGCATGAGTTTCAGATACGCACATAGGTACTGCAATGATATTGTCAAAAAAACTTAAAACATAAAAATAGTTAATGTTTGTTTTGTATTTATAAAAATAATTATTATAAAACTTCCATATACAAAGACTGCTAAGAACTTAGGTGTTATCTTTGATAATAATTTGTCTTGGGTTGCTTGCATTAATATGATTAGCAGAAAAGTGAACTACTCTTGGGAGAGGGCGCTAATTAATGAGATACAGGTATAATTCCTAGTTCAGTAATCAGAGACTTCTTATATTCACTGTATAATTATCAATGAAGCTTATTATTACTTACTCTTTTCAATCTCTCAAGCGCCTCCAGATGTTTTTACAGTTAAAAACTAAGATAACCTCAGCTCAAGCACTTCTTCCTCTCATTGACTACGCTGATGTTAGTTTTTTGGATGCTTCAGAGGAGCTGTTGAACAAACTGGAACGTGTTCAAAATTTGTGTATACGTATTATTTTCGGTCTTCGTAAGTTTGGTCACGTTTCAGAGTACAGGCCTCAATTAAAATGGCTTCCTATCTGTAGACGTCGAGACTTACATGTGTTATCATTTCTCTACTTTCTACTCTTTAATCCTCTTGCACCTACATATCTCCGCGAGTGTTTTGAGTATGTTGTACCTCGTGAAACTCAGTGCCGGACCACTAAACAGCTACTTCTCAAAACTCCTTCTCATTTTACAAGTCGATGTGGTGGATCCTTTACTGTAAGGGCGGTCAAGCTAATGAACTCACTTCCACATGACATACGTGCTATCTCTTTTCTTGATATATTTCGGAGAAACATTATCTATCAACTAAGAATTATAAATATTTATATATTTTATGTATAATTGTATATCTGTGCACATATGTGTATACACATACATTGTAAAGTCTCTCCTGTTTTTGAAGTCGACTAAAACTCTCTGGCGACACCGTCGTCGTCGTTTTTATTTTATTTTAGTTTTTGCGGGGTAGTTTTTTATTTATTCTCTGAAAAATATTACATTAACTGATTCATATCACGATACTTAAAAGCGACCTCACGAACAGTTTTTCAAAACTATGTGCTCACTTTTACGTGTATAAAAATGTAACAAATAATATTTTTCCTCTTATTTGTTCTTGTTTTTTTTTTTTTTTGCTTCAAGGCAATATTTTGTCATTAAGAAACAGGGAGACCTTGTAACCTGTAACACAGTATTCAAACATCACCGACAGCTAAGCTTCTATTCGTTTGTGTCTGTATCAGTTATATGAAATGAAATAACTTAATATATATTATATTATATGCAACATAACACAGAGTCTATAGTTGGTTAATAGTACTAACTAGTATTGTTTTAAGGGTGGACGGTTCGGTAGCGAAGCGGCTAAGCGGGCACAGATCGCAGGTTCAAATCCCGTATGGAACAAACAATTTGTAAGGCCTAGAATTTATTGTGTTGGTTGTGAATATTTTAACATGTGCTATTTTTACTTTTGTTACAAGAATATAAGCGATTCACGTCGAAAACTTCATATTTTAGGGCTTTTTCAAGGGTTATATATTAAAGATGTGAGCATTTTTAGCAATATTCTGTAAATACTATTTTATTTATTAAACAAAGTACCATCGCCAAAAATGCCTCCTTCATCATTACAGCCCATCACAAGTCCACTGCTGAACATAGGCCTCCCCCAAGGAATGCCACAAAGCCCGGTCCTGAGCCACCTGCATCCATCGACTTCCTGCATGTCTTACCAGGTCGTCACTCTATCTAGTGGCGGGACGCCCTACACTTCGTCCGCCGGTACGAGGCTGCCACTCGAGAACTTTTTTTAAATGCCTCCTTAATAGACCAAAAATAATTTTTAATTACTTTTGTATTCGATGCAACGTATTCCAATTTGTGGATGTTAAACAACGTAGGCAAACAGGTCAACCCATTTTAAAGGCAACTAATAATAAAGAAATACTAACATATAGAATTATATGAATAGTAGCTTTCGTCCGCGTAGAAGTCGGTCAAACCACGGTCTCTATAGTAAATTTTGAGAATAAAGGATAGCCTTTCCTTTTATTGTTTCCATCTATCTGAATACCACATATCGTCAAATTCGTTTTTTTTTATAATAATAATAATAATAATAATGTCCTCCAGACCGAATTTCGGTCACGGCGGCCAGTTTCAACGGAGACTAGCCATCTGCGCAGGACAGGATTATAGTGCCCAAGTGTATGCGCAAGCACAGGTGCACTCTCTATTCCCTCACTCTCATAGTCCGATGGGACGGTAAACCGACACGACCGGAGAGAGATCAGGTGCAGGACCAACGGCTTAACGTGCTTTCCGAGGCACGGGGGTGAGACACCGCCAACTTCCTGACTCCGGGCAGCTACTGAGAATTTCTTGATAGAAAAACTCAATAACTAATTTTTTTGGCCCGACCCGGGATTCGAACCCGGGACCTCATGATCAGCAGTCGCACTACTACAACCACTAGACCAACGAGGCAGTAAAAGTTTTCGTTTTTTTTTATAGGAGAGGGGGCAAACGAGCATGCGGCTCATCTGATGGTAAGTGACTACCGCCGCCCACGAACAACCGCAACATCAGGGAAATTGCAGAAGCGTTGCCGGCCTTTTAAAAACGAGTAGGCTCTTTTCTTGAAGGTTGAGGTTGAGTGGCTTAACATTTATTTTCATAGCGTTTTTCCCCAAGTTCGCGGTTTAGCGGCTAAAAACGACCAAATTTTTAAAGCCTACTTAGCTGTGATATTTTATCTTTTTAACTTAACCAGACTACAAATCTAAATTTTATCAAAATCACTTCGGCAATTTAGTCATGAAAGCTGGACAGATTTTCGCATTAAAATAAAAAAAAATATGGATTTTATTTCTGCAATACATTTTGGCAGCGAATTATGTTTTTGTCTTATAAATTCTGAACTAAAATTTAAAATTGACAACATTAAACAATAAATAACAACATGTTCAGTGATTATAGATATAATGAACCTAATTTTGGATTTCTTATAACAATTTACAAATAATCATGTATTTATAGCATACAAAATATTTTTTCATTGCATTTAAATTACAAAATGAATACTTTGGTATTTATCTTTTATTAGAAGAACTAATTAAGGTGTGGCCAACTCTTAAAACATTAAATAATAAATATTATTAAAAATTTTCAATATATATATACTCAAGTTTTAAATAATATTTTATTTATTAAACGAAGTAAGTACCGCCTTCTTAATAGACCAATAATATTTTTAGTTGCTTTTGTATTTGTTGCAACGAATTGCAATTTTTAGATATTAAACAACGTAGAAAAACAGCTTTACTCATTTTAAAGGCAATAATAAAGAAATACTAATAAAAAAAATACTAATAATTCTTTCATCCGCGTGGAATTTGGTCTTACCGTGTTCTGTATACTATAAATAACTCTGAGTATAAAAGGTAGTCTAGCGTTTTTAATGTTTCCAGCTATCTCAATACCAAATATCGTCAATGGGTTGAGTAAATTACCATTTCGTTTCATAGCTGTTTCCCCCAAGTTTACAGTTTCACGACTAATAACGGCCAAATTTGTAAAGCTTACTTAGCTGTGACAGTTTACATTTTTAACCTAACCTGACATCAAACTATCTCAATTTTATCAAAATCAGTTCAGCAGCTTAGTCGTGAAAGTTTAACAGATTTTCGCATTAAAATAGATAAGTATAAATTTGTCATACACATGATTCTGAAGAACTTCTTTTTATATTTCTGCAATACATTTTGGCAGCGGATTATGTTTTGTCTTATGTTTTCGGAACTTTACACATTAAACAATAGATACTAACTAATTATATATAGATGCATATAATTTTGTTCCTAATTTTATATTTTTAATCGAAAAATTTACTAACCAAAGTGCTGTCGACTCTTTAGACATAAAATAGCAAATATTATTAAAATATTTCAAAGTATATTGGTGATTACCGGTTACCGGTTGATCACTAAACAAGACTACATTCCTAGCTGTGACATTATTATATACTACAGTTTGCTTAAACCACAGATATGAGAAAAATAAAGAATATCAGATGTGTCTCGTGATCTGAAGTCAAGTGTTTCTCAAATATTGCGACGACTCCACTCACAAGAATTAGTGTTGTTTTTGTCGATATTTTCTTTATCGATGCTATATAAATTATGACGTATTGTCCACCTCATAGGTTTATATTAAATAAACAAATATTACATCACTACACTATTGCATTGGGTTAATCCTGTAATAATAGTTGTATTGAGATGATAAATAAATAAATCTTACGTTCAACTCAGAATAGGAAAGTTTTAAAACTGTAATTGCTTTAAGATATGGTGAAGCAACAGTCAAAAGTGAGCGAAGAGATCAAGGAAAGAGCACTTGATTGGAGCTTTAACTCCTTTCTTTTCAGAACACGTATATGACGTGCAACAGAATATTATACAGAGTTCGTGCAACGAGCTAACGTTTTTTCGTAACGACGGCAATCTGAACACAGGTACTCCATCCGTGCGTCCCTGGGTCGACGCATGCATTTTTTTTCTCCTCTGCAGAGATTAACGAAACCACCACTACAGGCAATATATTAGGCTTCGTATGATTTTTTTGCCCAGCCCATGCTGTCCAACTACTGGGCAGAAGTCTCCCCAAAGTTTTCCAAGTGGTTTTGTCCAGCACCACATCGAACCAGCCCCCACGGTTTGCGTCCAGGTTGCATGAATTATATCATATATATAGACTTTATAGCGGCTGGGAAGTTAGTTGCGATTGCTATTCCTGTACCTTCACGCTTCGCTTTACCTACAGTGATATGAGACACCATCAAGTTTTCTTTCAACTATATCTGCGCTCGCACTTAAATTCAGAGCCACCATAAAGATTTGACATTGACAACACCCTTCTTTCGTCATTATGGTCGGTTACCAGTTAAAGTTACCATGAACGTGCAGTAGACTGACCTTTATCTTGATTTATTTAAAGTTTGTGGAGCATGTATTCTTTCATACATAGTTACTAGCCGTCGTCTCTCTTTTTTTTGATAATAAAGATGAGCGTTTACACAATTTATTAATCATTTAACTATCCTAACGTATTCCTCAATCTTCTGCATCCCATGTTCATACCATATGACAACCAGTTTCCATGCAACATTTCGATCAATAGGGGTGGCTGCGCCACTTCAGACTTCCACTTCCATACTCATTTCTAATTATATCCCATTTATGTAACGCCACAAAATATCAATTTTATTGTATTTACAACCTGCAAGTTGTAATGTCTTCCACCAGTAGCGCAGTTGGTGGTGGATACTGGAGGTAAACAAGATAGTAAGGATTAAATATAAATATAATAACAATAATGTATACTGATGAAATTTATATATATTAGAATAAATGATTTAATATTTATATATTAAATCATTTATTCTGTGGTTAAATAATTTTATTTATTAATTTAATTAATAATTTTATACGTTTATGTCATAGTAAACAATTTATATATAATTACATAAATTGTTTACTATGACATAATATATATAATTATAATATTTATCACCATTAAGGTTAAATTTGACGGCTCAATGGTGGAGTGGTTTAGCAAAGAGTGGCATCGTTGTGTGCCGCGGATTCGAATCGCGCACGGAACAAGAATTTCTGTCCTACAAATAAATGTTCTGCGTTTTGTGAAATTTATGTTCTTATATTAACTGCCCCCACGATATACTTGTGACAAATTTTTACTGTGGAGGTAACGTTATTATAAAAAATAGAAAAAGAAGTATAAGCGCCGTGTCAGCTCAACGGCTAAGTGCTCACCATAAACGCGAGCAACCCGGGCTCACATTATGAAACAGAATAAAAGTATATCAAACATTGATATCTACTTTGTATAACATATTTTTCAATTAGAAAATATATTACTTACTCCTTTCTAGTTGTTACCTTGACCTTGTGATATTCCTTAGTCTATTCAATAGTGTAAAAATGTAAAGCCTACTTCAATTTACTCAAAGAATAAAATCATTTCCACATATTAGCTTCTGAAATCGGGTCTTTAATTTTTCTATATACTATGTATTAGCACCAACCTTATAAGCTACTATGTAGAAATAGTTTTATTATTTTAGTTCCAATAATATCAAAAAGATTCGTGCTAGTTGCCTTGCATTAGCCCAAGCTCGCTCAGTCACGCACACAGAGAGAACATTGTAGTGTGCGTCAATATTACGCCGTTCTAGAGCGATCACGGAGATTTGAGATTAATATATTTTTATGATAGTAATATTAGTAATTTCCCTTGAAATGTTGCCACTGACGCTACCATGTACATTCAAAATTATTACAGCTATTATAAACGCGTCAATTCGCACAACAACGCCTGGAAAACAGCCTTAGTTAAGCCTCTACCCCAAAAAAATGTGTCAGATGTAAAGGACTTACGGCCAATCAACACTCTACGTTGTTTATCAAAAGTACTGGAGGAAATCGTGTGTGTGCAGCTTTCAGCTTTTTAGAATGTAATATACAGTATATAACATGCGATTCAATCTGGCAGGCAGGTTATTTCATAAATACCTACGATTTTATAAATGTCACGTATACATGGTGTGTATAAGTACGTATTTTTCATTCATTCATTACAGCCCTTTACAAGTCCACTGCTGAACATAGGCCTCCCCCAAAGAATGCCACAAAGCACGGTCCTGAGCCACCTGCATCCATCGACTTCCTGCATGTCTTACCAGGTCGTCACTCCATCTCGTGGGGGGACGCCCTACACTTCGCCTACCGGTACGAGGCTGCCACTCGAGAACCTTTCTTCCCCATCGGTTGTCGGTGTTTGTGTAAATGTGTAATCGTATATAATATATATGTTTATAACGGACCTTTACGAGTATAAAAGTACAAAAAGGTCGTTGAAAGGCTGCAGCAAATAAAATGTAAAAATGTGGCACACTTAAAAGGCACAAACGGTAGTCATTTTGCCTCAGGCGATTTCTGCCTGAGAAACCGATGGTGAAAATAAATGTTGACGTGTAGGTATTAAATAACAACACTAATTATTTGTTGTAATTTTTTACGTATATTGTATGTTTGTCGGTTTTTCGAGCTATTTCGACATATGGAACTAAGACGAGAGGTCCTTCATTATCTGGATGAGAAAGTTAAAGACCGCTCAGCTAAGTGAACTATGGAGAGAGCTATGTTTGGAGCTTCATAATATTGTAATAGACTGAGCATATAGCCCAAATAACCGACAACCGATGTGGGAAGAAGGTTCTTGAGTGGCAATATCATACCAGTAATCGAATTGTACTGTGGCCACCCAGTAGGTGGTATTACCACCGGGTAATGGATATGAAAAATCGATTAGTACAGGCTGGTGGACGTGTTATGTAACATTCTTTGAAAGAAACCTATGTCCAGCTGAAAACTTGTAAGGTCTGTAATTATGATGATGAGTCTAGTTAGGCCAGATGCCTTGAGATCATTTAACGTTATTAACAAATTATCAGTTAACTTTAATCTAAATAATATTTCTCTTTCGTTTTTACGGCTATAAGACTCTGGAACGAAGTACCTCTTGACATTAAAAAATTTCCAACAAGTTTCTTTTCAAAAACAAAGTTCGTGAACATTTTAGCAAAGCATTGCAAGTGTGAATTAACGCTTTTTTCTAAAGAATGATTCTATCGTCACATATTTTCCTTATTTATCATGACATATAAATATATATAAAAATTAATAAATATATTAGAAAACTGCAAAAATTAATTTAAACTAAAATTAATGTTAAAAATTATATAAATGTATGCAAAGAAAAGCAAGAATTAATTAATAAACTTAAAATATATTCAATTGAGGTAGAAAATATGAATCACTGTTATGATACTGTATAGTGTCTAAATTTTACTTGATTAAACTCCGTACAAATTGTATCAAATAAATATGCATAGGATCAAGATGAGATAAAAAACACATATTGGCCATGAATTATCTGGTAAAATCATATAAATATAATGAGGAGCGCTTTGACTCCTTAATAAAACATCAGAGTGAGTATCAGCGCTCCATACCAGGTTCATCGGGGACAATATGTGTAAATAACAAAGTTAACAATAAGGACTCATTAGTTTCACCTATACTCTATGACAGTGCCATGACAAAGGATATAAACTTAAAAAGCAATGTAAATATTTAATAAATAAAGTTATTATGTATTGTGATGACATAGGCAAAAAGTTGGGCATGATGTTAAATAACTGTTTAAAAGGACATATGATCAGTAATTATTGCATGCCTGGAGCATCCTTTAGCCATATAATGAATAAAGTTAAGGCTAGTAAATTTTGCCCTAATAGCACATTAATAATTCTTGTTGGGAGAAGAGGTAATGTAAACAAAAATCAATTATTAAAATATATTGATAATCTAAATACAATTTTTTTTAAAAATTAACTAAATACTTTAAATGTACATAAAATTATCTTGTTTACATTGCCTTACGTACAGGAAAATAAAATAAGATATGATTTTAATTTATTAATGAATAACTTTTCATGTAATAATAATTTAAACTTGAAATTTAATTGTTATAATTATAATAATAAATTTAATAGACATAAATAATTTAACTAAGAAATTTTTGACTAGAGATAGGTATTACTATGTAAATATATTTTAAGACAGATAGCAAATGTGCTATATATTAACTCAGCCAATGACTTGGCTACACAGACATCTGCTTCTTTTGAGCAGTACAATGACTTAATAATATGTAATTTGGAATCAGTTCCAAGTAATTTAAATTAGAAAATGAGACAATAGAGGTAATCTCTAACAGTTGTAATAATTTAAATAATTTAGAATGTAGCTTACAAATCTTTAATTGTATGACTCCACAGAGTGATAATGAAAATTGTTTACACCTGGTGCATCATAATATACAAGGCATGATAGGAAAAGAGCTAGAAATAGAGTTGTTCTTAAATAGCAGCAATATTCATATTTTATGTATTACTGAACATTGGTTAAAAGCTTGTAATTTAATGTTCAGTGGTCAGTACTTTCAATAGAGAAAGAGTTTTAAGAGGTGGCTCCTTAATATTAGCTAGTAAATTATTGTCATGTAAAGAACGTAAAGATATTGTGAGCCTCTCTGTTGAGCGAACTGTAGAAATGGCATGCGTTGAGTTTGAGCACCTCATTGTTGTGAGCGTCTACAGACCCCCATGTTCTATATACGATACTTTTAAAAAAATTATGGAGGAAGTTTTTGCTAAGCTTAATAAACAGAATAAATTTGTTGTAATATGTGGAGACTTTAATATCAATCTCCTAGAAGCTTCATTGTTTAAATAGTATGGTCTTTGTAATATATTTTTAGAGCGAACACGTATTGCTCAATCTAATGCAACATGTGTAGATAACATTTTTACAAATGTGAAGCCGTTGCATAAATGTATAATTCAAAAATTAAGTTCTGATCACTGTGGACAAGTAGTTTCGTTACCTTATGTTCACAAAAAGCAAGTAGATGAGAAAGTTGTGTTTGTTCCAGTAAATGCACGTCGCTTGGAGAAATTTAGAAGTAACATAGTGAAAAAACTTCCATCATTTATATACCAAAAGGATCCAAATTTTTTGTATGGAGCATTATTTAAACTTATTTGCAATGAATTTAATAATACTTTTACTTCTTCTAAAACAATCTCCTTGAACTTGAAGTCATTTAATGAATGGACGACAGTAGGAGTCCATAAGAACAGACATAGGTTATATGATCATTACCATGAAAGGTCATATAATCATAGCGTCGAATTTAGGGAATATGTAAAAAAATATTCAAAAATATTTAAAAGAGTGTGCTCCACAGCCAAGTCTTTGCATTTTAGCAACAAAATTAAGACGGCTTCTAATAAAATTAAAATGACATGGAGTATAATTAATAGCGAAACTGGTAAGATTTACTCTCGGAATTCAAACTACCAGATAAGTGTTAATAACAAATTTACAATATCCGATCAGGACGTTGCAATGGTTTTTGAAAAATATTTTACTGATATTCCGATATTAACCACTAAGTCACTGAATTCTTCTCCTGCCGTCACCGAATCATTACTTAAACAAAATGTAAATGCGTGTACAAAGAATTTTACATTCCATAAAGTATCATCAAAAGATATTCTAAAATATTTTAAAACTCTTGATGTTAACAAAACTGCGGATCTGTGGGGGATTTCCGTTAAAGTTATTGCGTCTATAATAGATACAATCGCGCCTCATTTAGCTATTATTTTTAATATTAGTATCGAATCTGGTGTGTTTCCTGATTTAATGAAGTATAGTAAAGTTACCTTTATTTGAATCTGGTAGTACATTAGACCCCGCCAATTTTAGAACTATTTCTGTATTACCAACACTTAGAAAGATTTTTGAAAAAATTATTCTTGATCAAATGTTAAATTTCTTTAATATAAATAATTTACTTTATAAAATTAATTTGGTTTCACAAGGGGTCGCTCGACAACTGATGCCGGTGATGAGCTGATTAAATATGTCTTTAATGCATGGGAGAATTCACAGGATGCTTTGGGTATATTTTGTGACCTAACCAAAGCCTTCGATTGAGTTCACCATGAAACATTAATCAGGAAACTTCAACACTACGGTGTAAGAAGTGATGCTCTTGAATGAATTATTTCATATTTAATATAATTTAGTAAGAGAATGCAAAAAGTTGTCACTAACAGTATGAGTTCTTCTGGGTCGATGATACAAATGGGCGTGCCTCAAGGCTCAATTCTCGGCTCCTTTCTGTTTCTTGTATACATTAATGACTTACCTTACATAGTAGGAGATAACCATGACATAGTATTATTTGCAGATGACACTTTTTTAATTTTTAAATTGAGTTGACAATTGCTAAAATATGGTGAAATAAATAATGCTTTATTTAAGTTAGTAAATTGGTTCAATGTTAATAATTTGCATTTAAATGGCACTAAAACGAAATGTATGAAATTCATGACTCCAAATGTCAAACAATTAAATACTAATGTAATTTTAAATAGGGAGAAACTGAGTCTTGTAGATACCACCATTTTTCTTGAAATCACACTAGAAGCCAAGCTTCAATGGAACCCCCTTATATCAAAACTAGCAAGCAGACGTAGTTCTGCAGCATATGCCGTAAAAAAGATTAGAAGTCTAACTAGTGTTGAAACAGATAGACTAGTTTACTTTAGCTATTTCCAGTGCATAATTTCGTATGGTATTTTGCTATGGGGACACGCAGCTGATACTGAAATTATATTCATTTTACAGAAGGGGGCCATAAGAGCAATTTATAATTTAAAGCCTAAAAAGTCACTGCGACTAAAATTTAAGGAAATTAATATATTAACTTTGGCCTCTCAATACGTTTATGAAAATGTAATGTACGTACACAAAAATAAAAGTAGTTTTACAAAAATAAGTGATATTCATTCTGTAAATACTAGGCATAGACACAAGCTAGTAGTACCAGTTACTCATCTCCATCGAGTCAGTAATTCATTCTTGGGGCGATGTGTACGCTTTTACAACAAAATTCCAGAAAATATACAAAATTTGACCTGCTTAAAGTTCAAAAACTTTATTAAACTAAGTTTGTATAAAAAGGGTTATTATAATTTTAAAGAATTTATAGATGATAATAACCCTGGAAATGAGGTGATCGCTACCAAGCTATTTCTAACTTGTTGTGTTGTTAATTTGTGTAACATACATGATTGTAAGCTGTTATTTAAAAAAAAGTCCCGCTGGGTTTCTTGCTGGTTCTTCCTAGGACAGAGGTTTTATTTTCGAACCAGTGGTAATTATACAAAAGAGTGACTTTCCATACATAAGTATTATTTATAATCTATATTGAATAAAAGAGTTTCTGTTTCTGTTTATATACTGGTTTATTCGAAATTCTTTACCTTTTTTCTCATTATCAGCTTATTTTTGCTAATTAGCCTAATAGTTGACTGGGAGAGAATGCCTTAAGGCATTAAGTCCTCTATAATTATGTACGATTTTATTTTTTGTGCATATATGTTTAAATAAATAAATATCAGTAATAAAGACACCGAAGAATATAGTAAATGAGTATTAACCATATTATAAAAAGACCCCTAAAAGAAACTTATATTAGATATTTTTTACCGGGGCGCGGGTTGATATTTTTATCACAAGCCACACATATACTTAGACGTCATTCTGCGAAAACCCTACTTATTGAGACCTAGTGAACAGTTGAAACGTGACTTCGACTCGAGAGCGTAAGCGACACTTGACATGTTTCACTCGTATAATGGATCGATTACTATGTGAAGCCATTTAAAAAATGTAAATCTCATGTAAGATATCATTATATAACGAAGATCATATATGTTTATTTAAGCCAAGCTAATTTAACACCTACAGTTAGAGATAGGCCCGCTAAGTAGGCGAATAGGGGGTGATAGGAGTGCCTTGTTGCCAATACAGAGATCTCTGGTACACGTCACACACCATATGAAACCCAGGTTTATTCCCCGACAGCACTAATGAAATTAATAATTGCAATTTAAAGTGCTGATTTACACATTTATTTTTTACTTTAGTGCTCGGCGGCGAAGCAAAACATCGTGAAGTAACCTGCATGTCTGAGAAATAAAATAAAAAATATTTCTAATACATTTGAAGTTCGTAAACACGCATTGGGGCAGTGCGCCGAACAATTCTTGTCCTAAAAATCCTCTCGGAAATGAGAGGAGGCCTGTGCCCATCAGTGAGACGTATGTATGTAAGCTGTAACTTTAAATTTTCACTTCAACCATACTTTCATATAAAAAATAATAATTTTTATGTGCGAAATTGTGTAAAGATATGACTGTAAACAAATATTGTCTACGACGATTAGTTAACTAATAATTGAACTTTTAATAAAAAACAACTTCTATGAATACAAAATAACTATTTCCATATAATAACATCCGAAGTCATGTTATAAGCGAACTATATTGCTTTTTTAGATTTTGAAGTTTGTTTTCCTTTTTATTAAAAGTTCAGTTATTTAACCCCTTTGAGTGGTCTTAAAAATATTGAAATTTCTAGATAACAACTGGCTTAACATTTATATAGGTACATTAAAATCTTTATACTGTATGTTTTTTATGTGTGTTACCTCATAACTTTTTACTGGGTGAACCGATTTCGATGATTCTTTTTTTATTTGAAAGCTGGTACCTCTCGTGTGGTGAGTAAATTAGACTTGAGCTAAAATGCAACTTTAATCAAACCAAACTCAGTTACCCTCCGTACTGAATCCTAATTTCTATCTGAAAATACTTTAGAATTCACATCACACAGTTCATTTATGTAAACTAAAAATAATGTAGGCCCAAGTGCACTGTTTTCTAGTTTTCTTAAAAAGACTGATATTTTATTAATCAACATTTCTAATACAAAGCTCGGATCATTCGAAACTAATAAATTGTAGTTTTTAGATATTCAAGAGCTTAGGTAAGGCCCGTAGTTGTTTACGTTTTTTACTTGTAATTTTTAACTTTATTTTAGATAAACAAAGAAGTAATGAATAGTGGTCAGTTATAGTAGTATTCAATACAGCAATATCTGCAGATAATTTCCTCTTGTTCAGTTTAATCATGGCATGATCCAAACATCTCATTAATCTCGTAGGAAAAACATGACCTGGGACACTGTATTGACATGACAGGTATTTTTGAAAGTTGTTCAATTCGTAAGTTAATTCGTTTTGGTAAGGTATAAGATGTTGATTAATATCGCCTGTTAGCATTGTATTATTATATCTTTTAATTGATTCTAAATATAAATTAAAGGAGTCTATGAACGCATATGCATTATTAATTGAAGGGGATCGATAAATACATGGAGTATAATAACAAAAATACTCACTAAAAGAATTGCGAACAGATAAAATAAAGCAAAAAACAATTGTAGAGTAAATATTATAGACGATCAAAAGAAATACGTACTGTCCTTAATAGACAATACAGCTCATCCCGGACAAGTCATTATACCTATATAACTATATTAATATAACTGATACAAACAACTTAACTACTTATTAAGCATACCTATTATTTATGTTATAGTATGAAACACAAAACATCATAGATATTGGAAACCTTCTCGTGCCGCTCATAAAGGAAATTGGAAGTACTCATTAGAAGTAAGCCTTTACTTAGTGAATATTGTTTACTAAACTACAATTTCATAATCATTACATCCTTTCAAAAGTCTACTGCTGAACATTGGCTTCCGCTATAGATTGCCTCATAGTGGGAATATTTGCACATAGTTTCCACGCTTGGCAGGTGGGTTGGCAACCACAGTCTTCATTTTTGTTAAGTCGATTAAAGAAAGATGCTGCTACTCATATCCTGTTTCGGATTCCCTCTTTCACCTCTTACGATACTAATGAAATTATATGGGGTAGTAGATTCTCTAACGGCGCTAACTTCGTTTTAGTTATGACAACGCAGTGTCAGGGCGTTTGTATTGTATTTCATAGTACGCAACCAAACCTAAATTATTTATTGCAATTTTAAATGCTGTCTTACAATTCACTCTAAGTTAAAGAGCAGCGTCGGGAAATTCGCATAGTTGGCAAATCAAAGTTATTTCTGGATATATGGAGTAAAATCACTCTATTCTCTCCATTTCGTGTGGAAAGATGCGACTATGGCAAATGTCAGAAAACTTACTTACGATAGTTGGAGGCATAGCATCTCGTTTAGGCAGACGTACATATAATAACGTCAAAGACGCCAGACGTCTGATACTGCGATCGTCAATACGTCTCCCAAGCGTGACAATTAAGAAAAAACCTTTCTACAAAGAGTGAAGTCCATGTGCAGCATTAGACTAAAACAACGCTTATATTCTCTTCGTAACGACTTTTACAGGCTAACGAAGAAGAAGTATTTAATGTATTTAATCCTGTTTTTATAACTTTTGTTAACGTTCTCCCCCTCCTCTCTCTCTCTCTCTCTCTCTCTCTCTCCATTGTATATAAAAGACCGTCTATAAAAATAAAATGAGTCAATATAAATTACGTGACCAGGCCTATAATTCTACTTGTATCAGGTTTACATCCTTCAATTCCTTACAATTAATCCCTTCCCACTTGGAAACGACTCACAATATTTATATCAAATACCCCAGATAAGGGCTTCGCACTCCCATATTTTCAAAAGGATGTGGTGGAGGCACACACACGCCGTGTGCTGTTAGAGCCAACCAACTAACGTGCTCCTACCGAAGAGAGACGAGAGGTTGAAAACTGGACAGTAGTCCACAGCAAAATAACTGGCAAACAATTAAAAGAGGCATGACTCCTTGATAGTGCGCAAGCACAAACTTCGACCGACGTCGCACGTATCAATCCGTTTAAACGCCATACAGAATCCAATCGAATCCAGCCACAGTGAATGCACTTCACATACGGCACACGTAAAATAGTATTCACATTGGCCATAAAAAGCCATCCGTGAGCGTCACCACCTGCTAGACCGCCGCTCCTATAGGCGTGATGTAAGTGTAAGGCATTACCACCAATTCCATGATCAGCACGGCTTCTAGCCGCAGAGTGTGTCATGAGTCTACTGGAATGGGATCCCATGTCGAATGACTTTCAGCCGCAGCCTTGAGAGCCTCTTCCCTTCAACTAGCACCCGCGTGTAGTCCGCATATATGCTCTACCAACCAATACAACGGCAGATATAGCCAAAAGGCAGTTATAAGATAATATTAATTATTCGCAATCAGAAAGGATTTGTGTAACGGACATTGAGTATATGTATTTTTCGATCATGTTTGTCTCACCCACCAACAAATTGCCTACAATCATTAAAAGGTGGGAAATTAAATGTCACACTGTGTACAAGAATAAATTGATAAAGCAAATTTATGTTTCAGAAGTGAAAGGCAGAGTCGGGAAAGGATACCCTAGACGTAATTTTATCTTATAAACTTATCTGATAAACTTTGTAAAAAATTCGATAAAATTGAATATGGGGCAGATTTAAAAATTCCAATCATAGGCACATACTTTATTACGCTATTTTTGACCAACGCCATTTTTGTACCGACTTCAAACAGGAGGAGGTACTCAATTCGAATGTATGTTTTTTTATGTGTGTTACCTCATAACTTCTTTCTGGGTAAACCGATTTCGATGTGTTTTTTTTGTTTGAAAGCTGGTGCTTCACATGTAGTCCCATATAAATTTGATCAAAGTCTGAGCAATAATTCTTGAGTTATTCTTAAAAATTTATATTGAAGTCAGTTGTACAAAATTTTTAATTTTTATTTATTATTGAAAACAACTTCGCCATAATGTATCGAAATTATAACATAAAACGTAGTTTTCGCACCTTGGACTTTGTAAAATATTAACATTTGTGTTTTTTATATGATTCATAGTGATAGAAGTGAAATAAAGTGATAAGTGAACGACGCAATATTTGAAATGGAAATTTTATAAAATGTATAAAATTGTTACGAAGCAAACTATAAAGAAATAACTTTTAAAAACAGTGTAATTACTCACCTTTTATATAAAAAACTAACAACAGACTTTCTTTTGTAGCCACTTAATTTTTTTTATTTGTAGTTGCCTCTTACACTCACGCGGCGAAGGAAATAGAAAGTATGTGAAGTAAACACGACGCGTAGGTAAAGGCGGAAACTCGTCATTTGTAGTAAATTCTCTTAACTTAGAGAAGCGTAATTTAGTAAGGAAACTAATTCTTACAAAATTTTACTTGTATAATTCTTATAATTATCATCATTACAGCCTTTCATAAGTCCACTGCTGAACATAGGACTCCCCCAAGGAATGCCGCAAAGCACGGTCCTGAGCCACCTGCATCCATCGACTTCCTGCATGTCTTACCAGGTCGTCACTCCATCTCGTGAGGGGTCGCCCTACACTTCAACTACCGGTACGAGGCTGCACTCAAGAACCTTTTTTCCCCATCGGTTGTCGGTTCTTCGAGCTATATGGCCGGCCCACTGCCACTTCAGCTTACTAATCCGTTGGGCTATGTCGGTTACTCTAGTTCTACTGCGGATATCCTCATTCCTAAGTTTATCACGCAGAGAAACTCCGAGCATAGCCATCTCCATAGATCGCTGAGCGACCTTGAGCTTCCTCATACGGCCAGCAGTGAAGGAACACGTCTCATATCCGTAAGTCATCACTGGCAACACGCACTGGTTGTACAATTTCGTTTTAAGATTTTGAGGAATGTCTGACGAGAAGATGTGTCGTAGTTTCCCGAACGCTGCCCAGCCGAAATGAATCCGTCGATTGACCTCTCGGTCGAAGTTGGACTTACCTAGTCGGACTATTTTTCCCAGGTAAACATACTCGTCAACAACTTCGAGCTTAGTGCTCCCAACAACTACCGGCATAGGTGTGACATGGACATTGAACATGATCTTTGTTTGGTCCTTGTTCATCTTAAGACCTATCCGTTGGGAGAATATATGGAGATCATTGACCATGGTGCTTAGATCCTCCAGCGATTCTGCCATAAGGACTATATCGTCGGCAAATTGAAGGTGAGTGATGAACTCGCCGTTGATGTTAATACCGTATCCTTTCCAGTCTACTAGCTTGAAAACGTCTTCCAATGCAGCGGTGAAGAGTTTCGGGGATATAACGTCACCCTGTCTTACACCTCTCTGCAATTGGATAGGTTTCGTACTCTGGTTCTGTACTCGGATAGCCATCGTAGCCCTACTGTACAAGCACTTCAACACTTCGATATACCGACAGTCAACTTGGCATCGCTGAAGGGACTGCAGCACCGCCAAAATTACGACGGAATCAAAGGCTTTCTCATAGTCCACATACGCCAGACATAGTGGCAAATTGTACTCCTCGGACTTCTGTACAATTTGCCGAAGGGTATGTATGCGGTCTATAGTGCCGGTTTCCGAAAAGGCTTTACCTTTTCGGAAACCGGCTTGTTCGGGAGGCTGGAAGTCGTCAAGTCTGCGCGCGAGACGATTCGTAATGACTCTCGAAAACAGCACGTAGACGCGGCTCAGAAGGGAAATCGGTCTATAGTTCTTCAAGAGAGCGTTGTCACATTTCTTGAAGAACAAGACCACCGCACCTCCGCTCCACGCCTCCGGTGTAATGCCACCATGGAGGACGGAATAAAAGAGCTTCTGATGGACTTCAAGTACCGGTTTTCCACCCGCTTTCAGAAGCTCCGCTGTAATTTCATCCTCGCCTGGGGCCTTGCCGTTTTTAAGATGCTGGAGAGCCATTCTAATCTCGCTCAGATTGACGTCCGGGATATCTTCGGAATAGTGTCGGATAAGACTCGCTCTTGGATCGTTACTCACACTTGCGTGTGGCTCCAACGATGACGTGTACAGCTGCCCATAGAACCTCAGGTGCCCCGGAAACGATGCTGCCACACTCGGTCTTCAGCTTTGACAGTTGGCTCTTTCTGGCAAACAGATCTCTAGCAAAGATTTGGGAGCCTTGGTTCCGTTCGATTGCTTCTTCAATACAAGCTGTATTGAAGTTGCGTAGATCTGTCTTTTCAGATGCCTGTATGCTGTCAAATCTGTTGAAGAATGTACCTTCATCTCCCGTCTAACAGCCATGAGATTAAGAGTGTGATCGGAGAGCTTTTATGTTCTTTTGCGGCGGGTCTTGAAGAACTTAGCTCCGACCACATGGACAGTTGCCACGAGCTTGTCATTCATATCGTCCACTTCATTGCAGTTTTTTCTAGGCACTGAAACCAGATTTGTAACTCGAGCTGAAAGATTTCAGGTCTTTGGAACAGAGCACGAGGGGGACGGAGCGTTGACTTTATTAGACGAGACCTCTCCAACTTAACGTTTAGGTTCAGTGTGCCTCTAACCATTCGGTGATCGCTACTAATTTTCACCCTCGCGATCACTGAGACATCACTGAACAGTTGTCGTCTGGTCGTCATAATGAAGTCAATCTCATTTTTTGTGGAACCGTCGGGGCTCGACCAGGTCCACTTCCTGTGGGGCCGCTTCTGAAAGAAAGAGTTCATCATAAAGAGTCCCTCTTTCTCCATCAAGTCGGGCAGCTGCTGGCCCCTTGGGTTCCGTTTCCCTATTCCAAATTTCCCTATTTTCAGCTTACCGTTCTCTCTTGTACCTAGTTTTGCATTGAAGTCTCCCATTAACACCGTATATTAGGTTTTGGAGGAATGCATGGCTCTAGAGATATCTTCATACATTTCCTCAACCTCCTCATAGGGGTGTGCCGAGGTTGGTGCGTAAACCTGTATGACCTTCAGCGAATACCGTGTGGTGATTCTGAGTATAAGGTACGTAACCCTCGTCGACACACTCTCGATCTTTACAACGTTGTTAACGAGAGACTTGTGGACGATAAATCCGACACCTCCTTGTGACAGATGGTCGCCCTCCCGGTGATAGAGCAAGTTGCCGGATTCAAGGATTACCGTGTCCTCCCCCTCTCTTCGGACTTAGGATAATCCTATAATATGCCAGCGTAACTTGTCTATCTTTTCTTCCAGCTCCACGATCTTCTCGTCAGTCCTCAGGGTGCGTGCGTTGTACGTTGCCAGGTCGAGTCGGCTAAGGTGGCAACCGTATCTCCACCGGAGATTCTTAGCACCCCCTGCCCCGCCGTTACCATGGTCGCCACCGTAGCCAGGAATAGCGGGGCCGCCGGGGACTGGGGGCCGTCTCTTTGTTACTCTCTTCATAGGTGGGTATTTGCGATAGTTGCCACGCTTGGCGAGCGGGTTGGCAACCGCAGTTTTTTTTATTGTAATTTCGGCTACTATCAGGAAGATGCTGCTGCCCATCTCCTGCCTGTTTCCCTTTGTCGCCTTTTACCACACTCACGGGAAGATATGGGGTAGTGGATATTCTTGACCGCCACTATACGGCACATAATTCTTATAAATAACATTTAAAAAAAATTGTTCTGAGCACTCTTAACTATGGTTCTGACGAAACGTAATGATTATATACTCTTTGGTTTTGAGGGGTCCTTTCTAAATATTAACATATTCTTTGGAGGGTGACCTTGGATTATCTCATATATAAGTCCAGAACTTGACAGATTAAAGCGTAACTAAAATTGCACTGAATTGATCCGAATGACTCGTTTTAATTTGTCCATACATCTAAAACTGCCGCATCCTGTCCGTGGTTTTGTATGAGACGACAGAAGTAAATGAATCACGAATGGTAATACTTTCCTAAAAGCAACTCAAAATATTTAAAAAAAACTGGGTTTTTCAAGCCAAAGGGTGTTCAGCAATGGACCTTTAATGGAATTTAACGATAATGATGATTATCTGACGTTTTTGATAAGAAGATTTGAATGCATTATATATAATCTAAGAGAAATTTTACCTTTTCTAGGAAATTCAGGTTCATCATCATCATCATTACAGCCTTTCATAAGCCCACTGCTGAACATAGGCCTCCCCCAAGGAATGCCACAAAGTACGGTCGTGAGCCACCTGCATCCATCGACTTCCTGCATGTCTTACCAGGTCGTCACTCCATCTAGTGCCAGTAGTCCACCAGTGCGTACTGGCAATACGCACTGGTTGTACAATTTCGTTTTCAGGTTTTGAGGTATGTCTAACGAGAAGATTTGTCGTAGTTTCCCGAACGCTGCCCAGCCGAATTGAATCCGTCGTTCAACCTCTCGGTCGAAGTTGGACTTACCTAGTTGGACTATTTGTCCTAGGTAAACATACTCATCAACAACTTCGAGCTTAGTGTTCCCAAAAACTACCGGCATAGGTGTGACATGGACGTTAAACATGATTATTGTTTTGTCCATGTTCATCTTAAGACCTATCCGTTGGGAGACACTATTGAGATCATTGAGCATAGTGCTTAGGTCCTCCAGCGATTCTGCCATAAGGACTATATCGTCGGCAAATCGAAGGTGTGTGATGTACTCGCCATTGATGTTAATACCGCATCCTTTCCAGTTCAGTAGCTTGAAAACGTCTTCCAATGCAGCGGTGAAGAATTTCGGGGATATAACGTCAAAGAGTTTGCGTGTATGTCAGAGAGGACATCTGTTCTCGACGCCTCGGCAGTCTTGAAGGTTCGGACCTGTCCATCCTTTGGCTACGCGTAGACAGCGACGACCATCCGCGCGTCTACGGGTGCCTCTATAGGTCCCATAGCGGTAATGCCGAAACAGACCGACTCATCGACCACGTCCAAATGGCTACAGATTCCTTGCTACAACAGGTCCCATCCGCAGAGATCGTGATCCTTGGCGATTTTAACGCCCACCATGCCGAATGGCTCGGTTCACGTTTAACCGATCATGCGGGAAGATCTGTTTATGACTTTGCTTTGGCATATGGTCTGACACAACTGGTTACTTCGCCTACGCGGATTCCAGATGTGGAGGATCATACACCTTCCCTGTTGGACCTTCTGCTGACCTCTCATCCGGACGGATATCAGGTTTCCGTCGATGCCCCTCTCGGCTCTTCGGACCATTGTCTGATCCGGAGTATGGTGCCACTCACGCTCCCTTCGCGGTTGCGTTCTGCAGGTTGCCGCCGTGTTTGGCATTACAGGTCGGCGGATTGGGACGGAATGCGGTCTTTCTTTGCATCCTACCCATGGGGGCGGGTTTGCTTCTCGCCGGATGATCCCAGCGCTGTTGCTGACTCTGTCACTGATGTGGTGCTACAGGGAATGGAACTATTTATTCCATCATCTGTGGTACCCATCGGAGGCAGGTCTCAGCCTTGGTTTGGTCGCTCCTGTAAGACTGCATTGCGCAGAAAGCAGGAGTGTTATCAAGCCTGGGCTGCGGCTTCGGTGACTCGGGATGTAAACACCAGCACACTTAAAAAGAAGTATAACTTCGCCTCCAGGTCCTTCAAAAGAGTTATTGCCAAGGCAAAGTCAGAGCACATAGGCAGAATTGGCGAGAAACTAGTTCGCCTTCCTTCGGGAACCCGTGCATTCTGGTCTCTCGCCAAGGCTGTCCAAGGGAATTTCTGTAAGCCATCACTACCATCTCTGCACAGGGAGGACGACTCACTGGCCCACGACGCAAAAGAGAAGGCTGACCTTTTAGGCTCCCTTTTTGCGTCCAACTCGACTGTTGATGACGGGGGGAACACACCGCCGACCATCCCGCGGTGTGAGTGCTCTATGCCGGATGTGCTATTCTCACAGCGCTCGGTTCGCAGAGCACTCCTCTCCCTTGACATCCACAAGTCGAGTGGGCCTGACGGAATCCCCCCAATTGTGCTGAGGACGTGTGCTCCGGAGTTGGCACCGGTTCTAACGCGTCTTTTCCGGTACTCCTACTCCCATGGCGTTGTCCCGAACTCATGGAAGACAGCTTTTGTCCACCCGATCCCTAAAAAAGGCGACCGCTCAGACCCGTCCAACTATAGGCCTATCGCGATCACCTCCTTGTTCTCCAAAATAATGGAATCCATTATTAACTGCCAGCTCATCCGGTACCTTGAGGATCACCAGCTGATCAGTGACCGCCAATACGGTTTTCGTCGGGGTCGATCAGCTGGTGATCTTCTAGTCTACCTGACCCATAGATGGGCGGAGGCAGTAGAGTCCAGGGGGGAGGCGTTGGCCGTTAGTCTGGACATTGCGAAGGCCTTCGATCAGGTTTGGCACAAAGCGCTTCTTTCGAAGCTCCCTTCCTATGGGCTTCCCGAGAAATTGTGCAATTGGATCACCAGCTTCCTTGCAGATCGGAGCATCAAGGTCGTTGTAGACGGTGCATGTTCTGACTACAAGCCTATTAACGCTGGTGTTCCACAAGGCTGTGTGCTATCACCAACGCTGTTTCTTCTGCATATCAATGATATGTTGCTAACTGGTAACATTCATTGCTATGCGGATGACAGCACTGGTGATGCTCTATACACCGGCCGGGCCAATATTTCTCGGCAAAACGTCGCCGAGTACCGGAACAAACTTGTGTCTGAAGTCGAGTCTTTGCTGGACAAAGTCTCGGATTGGGGGCGACTAAATCTAGTCCAGTTTAATCCTCAGAAGACACAAGTTTGCGCGTTTACCGCTAAAAAGAACCCCTTTGTCGTATCTCCTCAGTTTCAAGGCACTCCCCTTCTTGCCTCAGCCAGTATCGGTATCCTCGGAGTCGACATATCGAGTGACGTGCAGTTTCGTGGTCACTTGGAAGAGAAGGCCAAATTGGCCTCTAAAAAGCTTGGCGTGCTCAGCAGAGCGGGACAGTATTTCATGCCGGCACACCGCCTGCAACTTTACAAGGCGCAGGTTCGGCCTCACATGGAATACTGTTCCCATCTCTGGGCAGGGGCTCCCCAGTGCCAGCTCCTTCCACTTGACCGCATCCAGCGCAGAGCGGCTCGAATCGTCGACGACCGAGCCCTTTCCGATCGGCTCGATTCATTGGCACTGCGAAGAGATGTTGCATCTCTTTGCATTTTCTTTCGCATCTACCATGGGGAGTGCTCTGAGGAATTGTTCGGATTAATCCCAGCCGCCAAATTTCATGAACGCACATCGCGGCAGAACTCCCGATACCATCCACACCATCTGGATGATTGGCGGTCCACCACTGTGCGATTTAGAAGATGTTTTCTTCCTCGCACGACTTCCTTGTGGAATCGATTACCATCAGCGATTTTTCCGGACCGATATGACTTAGGGACCTTCAAGAAAAGAGCCTACTCCTTTTTAAAAGGCCGGCAACGCATCTGCAATTCCCCTGGTGTTGCGGTTGTTCATGGGCGGCGGTAGTCACTTACCATCAGGTGAGCCGCATGCTCGTTTGCCCCCTCTCCTATAAAAAAAAAAAAAAAAAGTGGCAGATTGTATTCCTCTGTCTTCTGTACAATTTGCCGAAGGGTGTGTATGTGGTCCATGGTACTAAAGCCTCGGAAACCAGCTTGTTCGGCAGGCTGGAAGTCGTCAAGTCTGCGTGCGAGACGATTCGTAATGACTCTCGAAAACAGCACGTTGACGCGTCTCAGAAGGGAAATCGATCTGTAGTTCTTCAAGAGGGCGTTGTCGCCTTTCTTGAAGAACAATACTACCGCACTTCTGCTCCACGCCTCCGGAGTAGTACCACCATGGAGGACGGAAAAGAAAGATAGAGAGAGATAAAGAGCTTCTGAAGGACTTCAAGTACCGGTTTTCCACCCGCTTTCAGAACCTCCGCTGTAATTCCATACTCGCGCGGGGACTTGCCGTTTTTAAGGTGCTGGAGAGCCATTCTAATCTCGCTCAGACTGACGTCCGTGATATCTTTGGAATTATGAGAGTAATTCAGGTTATCATTACACAAATACACAACTCGAACCAACGACCCGTAACTGTGTGGTCTCGATTTCAACACTTAGTTTCAATCACGTAGTTTTAATAAAACTGTTACAGTGGTTATATTGTTTGATAAAACTATTATAATTACCTTCTTTGGTATTTGCTGTAGAGACTATCAGTCCGTGGGGTCCACGTGCGATGAAGTCCCTAAAGGAACTCCATCAGCGGCTGGTCGTTGCTGCTGGTGATAAGAGCACTGGTTCTTTTCTCGCTCAAAGGCTAACTAAAGCAATTCAGCGGGGAAACGCAGCCAGTGTTCTTGGCACGATACCGCGGGGAGTAGGACTGTATGATAATTAAGTTACTAGTTTTTTTTTTATTATAGTTTTTAATATTGTATATAATAAAATATTGTATGTTAAAGAATAGAAGTAATTCTTTCTTATTTCCCGTTATATTCATTGTTATCTACTTTTATTACACCGTGAATATACCGTTCGATTAATAGTATTTAAAACTAAAAGCTTTAATGAAATTTGCCAGCAAAGTTAGAGTTAACGAAGACGTTAACGAAAGAATAATATAATTTCCCGCCTGTCAGGTTCTTAAGCATAAAACTTCAACTTTGCGTTAAGTCTTTCTTACTTACTTTGTATCGAGGTTGAGATATAAGAACTTTTTCATTACATTTCTTCCTGTTAGAGATGATTCCACTGAAAATGGATCCACTTCCGTAACATTTTCAAATATTGTCTAAAATTGGATGAATCGTTTGATATACTTTATAGATAAAGTATCTTCTAAGACAACCTTGTATAACGAATTTCAGTAAGGTTGATTAACTTTGTGAGATAAAGAAAGAACTGGTTGCCATTTGACGCATGATACTGAAGAAAGTTAATTTGAAGCAGGCCGTGTTTTAGGACATTATTACAGATGATGAATTTCGGATGTATTAATACGATCCAGAAACGAAGCGCCAGTCGTTGGTTTAGGTATTTCAAAATGAACCAACGCCTACCAAAATGAAGCAATTGAGAAACGGTTTTAAATCGCTAGTTTTTTCACTATGTAGGGATAGCTATCAATTCCTTTACGAAGTCGAAACTCCATCAATTTCAACGAATATACTACTGCAGAAGTGTACACTGGTGTTCAACGGCATACTGGCTAAGCTCCTGGGTCACCATCTTTACCACCCTGATTTGGCACCGTTTGACGTCTTTTTATTTCGTAAATTAAAAAAAAAAACAATTCCGGAAACCATCGCCGGAACATGTTCCGGATTGTTTATTGAGTTTTATTGAATTTTTGCTTTCCGATTGGCCCACGTAAATGTTCTGGCCTATAAACACCTTCATCTATACTCCATTAAGAATCTTATTACCGGTCAAATAAAAATATACGCTTCATTATCATTAAAAATAGAATCCTGTTTTCATCAATCACTATACGTAATACAATATATTGTTGGTATTTTGTGAGTGCATGTTCCTTTTCCAGAACATGAGACTTATTTCGCTGCAGCCTTAAAATACTATATACATCAAATATATATATATATATATATATATATATATATAATGATGAGTCCCAACCCAGTCGTCTCTTGAAACATTCTGATTTCTTTAAGTTATTGTCAAATGCCTCAAAAATATGGCATAAACGCTTTGACTAGTTTGAATTTCGACTGAGAATCAAACCTAGAACACGAAGTATATCACTAGTTAGATAAATGTCACGATATTTTAATACTTACTTACTTACTTATCTTCACGCACAATCCCTGACGGGGTAGCCAGAGAGAACAGATCGCCAAGTGTCAAGATCCTTACAAACCTCTTTCGCTTCTTTCAGATTCATTATCTTCTTCATGCATGCACGTCTAGGTATCCGAGTACTTTTGACCCTACCCTCTTCGAGCAATTTGCTCACATGGTCTTCGAAAGTTAGTCTCGGTCTACCTCGACACCTTTTAATATTAACTTTCGCGCTATATATTTTCTTCACCATTCGGTCTTCACTCATTCGCTCAACGTGCCCAAACCACCGAAGCACGCCCTTATCAATTTTTGTGATAAGGTCATCTTTCAAACCTGCCATATTGCGAATCTCTTCGTTTCGCTTTCGGTCGGCCATGGTAACGCCGCACATTTTACGAAGAGATCGCATCTCCACTGCATTCAACTTACTTTTATGCTTCTTCTGGCATACCCAGGTTTCGCTGCCATATAACAAAGTCTGCGTTACTGGTGGCGGTGGCGGTCCCCATCGCCGCTTTGCGCGCTGCATTCCACACCAACGGGGACGAGCTGGTGTGCGTCGCCTTGGGGGGACGCCCTAACCCTCGTTGGCATGGGTGCGCAGCTAGTAGAATTGCAGCCCTGAAAAGGGCTGGCGGGGGTCGCGACGAGCACGCTTCTACAATGACCCCCAATGACGATATTTTAATAATTAACAATAAGCAAACAAACCGATTTCCTAATATATATTTTAAGCACAAATACTTGAAACGAATTGTACAAATGAATCTACTTATCTGTAGGCTCAGATAATTATCTCAAAGTTTATAAAATATTCTCTTTGCGTGACATAATTTATTTTTTTGTTATTTATTTGTAGAAATTAATTGTATCCCATGATAATGAAAAGGTAGACTAAGAAACCTTAAAGGCTGTGATTATAATGGCTTTCTATACTCTTCAAACTGAAATAAAACTATGAAGGTACTTTTCCAATTTCAGGCAGTAAAAAGTAAGTATAAGGCGGTGTAAATATATCTACTACCCCATGTCGTCTCGTGAGTATCGTAAGAGTCGACAGAGGGAAATTGAAACAGGAGATGGGCAGCAACATCTTCCTGATTACAACTCAAAATAATAAAAAGACTTCGGTTAGCAACACTACTAAGCGTGGCAACTATGGCAAAATCTGCTCCATGAGCCAATATATGAGGATGGCCTATGTTCATCAGTGGACTTTTATAGGTCATAATGGATGGATGGCATCCTTTAAATGGAAGATAAGACCATATTCACCACACTGGACAGGCGGGATGTTGCGCATAGCCGATATCCTCGCAAACGTAATGTCGCTCGCTGTTACCAGCCTATAGAATTTGGTTTATCTCATTTATTATCTATACAAATAAATAAAATTGAAGTGTCTGTTTGTAATGTTTAAATAACAGCTTTTTACTAAATTCATATGAAAGTATATACGATATTTATAACAAAAACACAATTTTTTAAAGTCTCTGTCTATATGTCTGTCTGTCTGTTCCGGCTGATCTCCAAAACGGCTAGACCGATTTCGACGGGACTTTTACTGGCAGATAGCTGATGATATAAGGAGTAACTAAAGCTACTTATATTTGAGAAAAAGAGTTAGGGTTCCGCGCAACATAATTAAAACACTAAATTACACGCGGGTGAAGTCGCGGGGAACAGCTAGTAATAAATATAGTAACAGCTATACGTTCACTGCTCCTACCTCTTCTCATTTCTGAGAGGGACGAGTCCACCATACCGTATTAAAACGTTGCTGGATTTCGTATATCCTCGAAATACTTTAGTTTCTAAGACATGCTTCCCGATATTTTCTTCACCGTCCAACTGTTTCAATGAGGGCTAGTGATATTCCGCTCACTAGATGTCGCAAGTTGACACTTGGATGAAGTTAGTTTTAAATAAAAGTTTATCTGTTTCTAGAGTTTTTTATTCATACACAAAATAATGTCTCAGTGGATTTTTACCTTTTTTTTTTAATTTTTCTATTTTAACTTTAATATGTATAGCTTGAGAACCTTTCTTCCCCATCGGTTGTCGGTTCTTCGAGCTATATGGCCGGCCCATTGCCACTTCAGCTTACTAATCCTTTGGGCTATGTAGGTTATTCTGCGTCAACTGCGGATATCCTCATTTCTAAGTTTATCATCCAGAGCAACCCCGAGCTTAGCCCCCTCCATAGCTCTCTGAGCGACCTTGTGCTTCCTCATACGGCCAGCAGTTAAGGACCACGTCTCAGATCCACAGGCCATCACTGGCAACACGCACTGTACAATCTAGTTTTGAGGTTTTGAGGTATGAGAAGATGTTTCGTAATCTCCCGAACGCTGCCCAGCCGAGTTGAATTCGTCTATTGAATCGTACCAGCATGCGAAATGTAGGGCGACCTCCCACTATATGGAGTGCCAACCCGGTGAGACATACAGGAAGACAATGGTTGCAGGTGGCTCGGCACTGTGCTTTTGTGGCATTCCTTGGAGGAGGCCTATATTCAGCAGTGGACTTGTGAAGGGCTGTAATGATGATGATGATGATGGTGATGTATAGTTCGGTTTATTGATTTTTAATCTAATTGATATAAGATATATTATTATAGAAACAAAGATTAACCCTTACATTTTAAAATTAACTTTCCCGCTATGATATCTGTCAAATATTTCACCACATTCCAAATTGGCTGCCCTAGTGGCAGAAAAAGTCGTCATTGTTCCGGCGGAAATCGAGTTTGGGTTGCACGCGGTACTATGAATATTAATTAATAAAATTTTGATCTAACAATAAATTATTGGGAGCGCCATTAAGAAATTGTAATGATATTTTGAAATTACTGTGGGAGACAGCAATTTTGAGGCTTATTCGGAAAAATGTTCAATTAAAACCGTTCAGTCGACCCGACCCGTTTATTTATAGGCAACATCTAGGTCAAGCAAGTCGAGAGCCGGGGTAACCCAGAGGCTGCGCGCACAGCGTGATTTTCTTAGTACGCGAGCCACCCCATTGGTTCTTGCAATAGTCCTAATTTATCACGTGTTAGACATCGTAACGAAACCAGCATGTCAGAAACCTTTAAAAAAATAAATCCACCAACACGCATACACTTTCTTGCTTTAATTCGCAAATGTCACACTTAACAACCCTGTATGTGTGATGTGTACATATATACATAATATTTCATTTCTGTAATTATTATTTTCTTCTCTAGTTTTTCCGTTACAAATTATTGACTCTTTTATTTATACTTTTTTTATAGTACAAGGATGACAAACAAGCACACAATCCACCTTTTTTATAGAAGAGGGCACAAACGAGCATGCGGCTCACCTGATGGTAAGTGACTACCGCCGCCCATGAACAACCGCAACACCACGGGAATTGCAGGTGCGTTGCCTACCTTTTAGAAAGAAGTAAGCTCTTGGTAAGTGAGACCATCTACATCTATCCTTAATTACGAATCAGAATGCAGATGCGTTGTCAATCGTGAGGACTAAGATGGAATGTCTCGTTTCTAGTAAAAAGGATATCAGATTCTCTACATTCACCATACAAAACACAGCAGCATTAAGCTAATATTTTACGACGGTATTATGTGAGAGCGTGGTCCTACCCCAATCGAGCAGATCCTTCCGTGCTACAACTATACTACTAATATAGCTGCAGCATAGCTCTATTACTATTTTTAATTTCTTAAGTACTATAAAATTAATTTGTCTACTATACCAAACGATAATACATATATGTGTACCATCAAAAACATAACTTGTAAAAAGAACCAAGTCTCGCAACTCAGTTCTTCTACCGTAAAAAGTTATGAGATCCATGTAATACCAAGTCCTTTAATTTATTCAGTCCCTACTTAAGGGTCCTTCTGTCTTAAGTTGTTACGTAATTAGCTAACCTAACAACATCTTATAGTGACCATATCAATATTAAAAATCTTTTATGTTTTAAATAAATAAATTGACTTGGCCATAGGTTATTGTCTTTTCTAAAATTATGTTAATGTTTTTTGTTGTGTTTTTTTAGCTGATTGTGAATTTTTCTTTCTGTTTTTGCTGTTTAATGTTTATATTATTTTTATTTGTTTGTTTAGCTGCGTAAATTTTAATATTAGTGTGAGATTTAGTTTATAATGAAAAAGAGGACACTATCGCATTGGGTTCTACAGGTAAGAATAGATGTCTAAAGTAATAAATAAATAAATAAAATTTTATGACATTGGGACTGTGAATCAGAGCTTAAAGTTGCAATTGACATTTTCATTGGTGCCGGCAGAGATCGAACTTGTATAGTGAAATTTGCGGCGAGCGTTTACCCTAGTTACCAAGTACCTCGTAAATATTATAATAAATCAACTATTTTATACCGATAAAGATAAAGGAATCCTTGTCACTATTTTATATTTAAAACCGTGCCTTACAGTTAATTGTTTCATTGCTACAATAGAGGAACTGGAGTGTGACGTAAGCATCCTACTTAACATTTTATTCAGAGTTATTCATTGAACTAAAATTTCAAAAGTCAAACAATAGCTGAGTGAACTGCAGCGGAACTCAGACAATATCTTGAAAAGAAACGACTTAAAATAAAGTTATTCATACTTTATTCCGCGTAAAAACTAGAAGTAATGTCCTTAAGACAATCTCATATACATTTGTATTTACAGCGACTGTAATAAGTTTATAACTATAAATATAACATGACAATCTCCTTAGTCTCAGCAGTCCATTAATAGTCCAATGCTGAAGATGGGTCTCTCGCGTTGTAGGAAATATTTATCATAAGTAACCACACTTGGCAGGCGAAATGCTGATACAGTACTAATTATTTTGCTCCTGTAACCGTCGTGGATTTGGATATTATGTACTCATAGTAGCTGGCCAGGCAGACGTTATTCTGCACTTTCCGACGCTGCTTCCTATAAAAAAATTCTTCAATTCGCAATAAAAAATAGTAAAGATCACTTATAGAGATAGGATATCCTATCTCTCAAGTGGAACCAAACTGCACACAGTGTGCCAAATTTCATTGAAATCAGTTCAGTAGTTAAGGAGTTCATCGCGGACAAACATTGTTGATACGTAATTTTTATATATAAAGATTATACAAGACTAAGGACCCACCTTGGCTTCGCACGGTTAATTTCTTGATCTTGAAAATAACCCCATTTAAATACACACAAAAATAAATCAACAAAATCGGTGTAAGTAGAAATTTGAACACAGCAATTGATTTTTAAACATATACTTACGATCCACTTGGGCTATGATTGTTCGGCATCGGCTATAGTGATTACTGGATTTCAACCACAGCGCTACCTGCCGGGTCCAATTTTAAGTCTCAACCATTCTCTAATACACTTAAAATTTCATCAAAATTGTTCCAGTCGCATAAGAGGAGTTCAGTCACATAAACACGGACAGAAGAATTACATACCATAAAATATACGTGTGTTATACATACAAACTTTTTTCTGAAATCAGTCTTTATACTGATGATAACAAAATTAAAATGCGTTCCGTAATTGTAAAGGTATAAGCGTACAAACGGCGGGAAGCGACTTTGTTTTATGCTATATTATAATTATAAAGATAAATAGATCAGGGGCTAAAATACGAACCATTTTGAATAATTACGTCATACTAATAGTATGCCGAAAATACACCTATTATATATAACCTATACCACCACTTATTAATATATCCCAAATAATATATAAAAAAAAAATATTTAATATTTCCCAAAAAAAACCTACTATTTTGAAAGTTGGTACAACACACAGTTGTAGGAGTATGATGACTAATTTGTCGTAACTTACCACTAGATAGCACTGCAGCTCATCAACTTTAAAATCGTTCAATAGATCGCTATGAAAATTAGTATTTTTAGAAACTATTCCACTTCTGATGTAAGAAATCATTCTCAAAATTATTTAAATAAAATAATATTACTCGTATTAGAATTTACTCTGAAGGTTAATTGTTAAAAATAATAAAAGTGTGAGAGCGGATGTTCAACTTGCTCTCTTGCTTACGCAATTAATAATTATCAGGAATAAGACAGCGTACATTACTACACATTCAGTATAGATCAAATACAGTTCAACCAACCGTAATATGTACCAGACACAATCACACATTGGTGTAACGTGAAGGACATAATTACATGATAACACCAAAGAATGCAAAGCAACACAGCCACACCACTCCTCTCGATGTAACACAGGGCAGCCTCTCAGCAACACGATCTTCCTTGCTTACACTAGAAGAATAGAACCACATCACTTGTCTTATTCGTGCAAAATCTCAGTGTAGAAGTAATTTTTAGCCCAACGGGCATAATAACAATATGAGACTCGTAGAATTAAAAACTGTTGGCTCTTAGTCGCCTGTGCGATACTTTATACTGCTAAAACAAGTAGGAGATGACCATTCTACCTTCATTTGTTCATATTTTCTTTTATTTTTTTTACCCTCATTCCTTACAGTATATATACAGACAAGACAAGTTCTGTCAGTCGTTAGCTGTTAACGTACCATTTTTATTGAACTACCCACTTTGAACTGTAATAGTTTGACTTTTAATTTTAAATTTAAATAATTTTTTATCTAAAGATATTATTATTCGTAAGAAAATCCATGGCCCCATTTCGTCTTATGAGAGGCGACAATGGAAAATGCTAAGATCTTATGGCCACTGATAGTAGCAAAACCGTCATATTGATGTCAATCATATGAAATACCTGGGTCGGTGACGATACTAATAGTATGAAACACTGAATAAGAAAATTGCTTGATTCTTATTTGTGTCCAAAGGGAAAATTTTATCAATTTTCTATCCCTTTATAGGTTTAATAAATGCCCACGCTCAAACATTATGCAAAACGTTTTCCAGATACAAACAAGCTTACCCTTTTTGCGGTTCACCCCTAATATCGTTTATGAGCCGCTCCAATAAGGCTTTATGATTCATATCGTTGCCTTAAATAGATTTCAGGACAGCGCTACTCTCTTATAGCTTAAGCAAAAACTATAATAGATATATAACATTTCTTAATCTTCTCCTTCATTGGTCCGTAAAAGTTCATTGCTGTCACAGGCCTACTTTTATAGAAGTATCACTTGTACGTGGTAGAGCCATGCTATAGCTATATTAATGATACAGTTGTAGCACGAATGGGTCGACTTGACCGGTGAAGGACTACGCTTTCACAGAATACCAGCGTTAAATAGCAGCTTAACCCTGTTGTGTTTCGTATGGTGAGTGTAGAGAACCGGAGACGCTTTTTACTGGAAATGAGGCATTCCATCTTAGTCCTCAGGGTTGACAACCCATCTGCATTTTGATACGTAATCGAGGATAAATGTAGACATCTATGGACCACAGAAACCACTTACCATCAGGTGGACTGTGTGCTCGTTTATCACCCTATTCCTATAAAAAAGTAGAAGATTATCAATAAGACCGCCAGATTTATCACACCTTTGACTCGGCTCCCCGTCGCTGGTCTGGTTATTTTGCGCCTGGTATAAACGATGCCATCTATCGCAAGTACTGAGATTTTGTGGCATATCCCACAGTTGCCTCTCATGATATGCTTACACCGCTACCACACGATATTTAACGTTTAATATTGAAATTGCCATTCGCCACTTCATTAGGTAGACCACACTTCAACATAGATAGTGACTGCTTTGTTAGTCAAGTGGTCGTTAGCGTGATCAGTGATCATGTGAATTTGAATCCCGAGTCACGACAAAAATCAGAAACTGGGTTTTCCTGTCAAAAAATTCTCAGTAGAAGCGTGGAATCAGGAAGATGGTGTTGTTTCACCCTTGTTCCTAAAACAATTAAAACGGTATTCTGTTAGAGCGTGGTCCTTCCCCGGTCGAGTCGACCCATTCGTGCTACAACTATACTACTAATATAGCTGCAGCATGGCTCTACCACGTTAAAAATATAAAAAATAAATACTTAAGGTTCAATAAGACGATTTACACAAAATATATTTGTGCCCTTTATTCCCTTTTCCATAACTGACATTTTTCACTATTGCTTGTACTGAGGCTGTAGCACACGGATCCGAGCATGAGTGCCTACTAGAAAGTATTCTACTTGTTCGCGCCAAACACTTTCAAGGAACGAACGCGAGAGGGCGTGCGGCTCAGTGTCATACCGGTTTGACATTCGGTTGTGCGTAAAACGCCCAAGGGCAGTCGTCCATAAGCGGTGCTAACGATTGGCACGCTGTATTCTGTTAGGGAACTCGGAATAATTCGGCGCGGCCAGTAAATATACGGTCTATCATTGTGACGCGCATTCCTGCTGGAGAGCTTCCCAGGGACTCATTGTGTTTGACTCAGAATCTGCATAAGTGCATTAGGCAATATTAGCTAGTGCGGCCTCTGTATTCTAGACTTAACTGTTGCAACGCGAAACGGTAGTGACCCTTAATAAACTGTAAACTCCGTGTGCGTTTTGTGTGTTAACCTTATAACCAGCGATAGTTAGTGGCTCCTGTAAGTTAGTAAATCGTACGATAGAGTTAATTGACTGTCAACGTGACGAAAGAAGAAAGTGACTGTGGACAACCTCGAAAGGCCCCCTCAAGTTGGAGCGGTGTCGACGCTTGGGCGGCTGCCGACGGCCAAGGTCTAGGTTCAATCACCACCAGTCACACCCAGATACACACCACATCACCATTCTTTCCCTTGCACTACACAACCACATGCGACCTGACCGACTCCGGAGGGACCAGTCGCCTTGGATAGGTAAGTAAGCTTCATCCCAATTCCTTCCGGTCGACTGGCCGTAGTATAACGCTCCCCCATATATTTTAATGTAATTAGGAATTTCCACGTGGCCACATTGAGGCCCGACCTACGTTTGCTCGGGAATCTTCTGCTCATGGGCCCCAGAGGATTGGATCCTTTAAGGGAGCAACCGTAGGCCGTAACACTACTTTTTGACCTTTTTTTAATTGAGGCTTAGTTATTAGGCAATTAATTTTAAAAATAGAACTTAGGTTTTTCACTAGTTAATAATAAAATAAACATTATATGTAGATTTTTCTCGAAACAATAAAATTGAGCTCTTTAGAACATAACTACATATATAGACTACTGAAGAAACGTAGCTTCGGTGTCAGAGGACAAGTGACTCTTGACATGTTAAATTTCAATAACCCATTGTTCTTGTTTAATATGTTGAAATCTTAGAAATTCTAAAAAAGAACTGATTTTAAAAACTATGATATTAAATGATCTGTTATTATTATTTTGGGGTATTTATATATGTAGTTTTCTCATCTAATAGGGTTGTATAAAGTATAAAGCTATATAAAATGTTAAATATAAATAAATATATTTTTACATAGTAAATTTATTAATAAAAAATATATTTATTAATACATAAATAAATATAAACCCGACCATATGGAAGCCCTCGGTAGGGAGACCAGACGGCCGAGATTTAGGGAGAAAGGGAAAGAAATCGGCGGATGATGCGGGCGATATCCATATCGGAGTGGGGTCCCAGTCGCCTCAAATGACCCGAGAGGCTAACCGGGATTAGCCCGTACGCAGAAACGACTACTGGAAAAATTTCGGTTGGCAGACCACCCCACATGTCGGTCACCTCGTACACCAGGTCCAGATATTTTGTTCGCTCATCTGTTTCGGCTTTCACGAGGTTCCCGTCATACGGAATGATAATGTCGACCAAAAATTTTCACAAATATAGTCCTGTCAGTGATGATGGCCCGGTCTGACTAGAGCATGGCGCGGTCATTTTCAAGCACGGCTTCCATCAAGTTCTTATTTATCATTATTACGGCCAATTCAACTGCAGAACATAGGTTTCCCCCAAAGAATGCCACAAAGCACGATCCTGAGCCACCTACATGCATCAACTTCCTCCATCTCTTACCAGGTCGTCGCTCCAGCTAGTGGGAAGCCGCCCTACACTTCGCTTATGGGTCAAGGCTGCAATCGAGAACCTTCATTTTCAATTGGTTGTTAGTTTTTCGGACAATTTGTATGTGCATACTCGTCAACAACTTGTTCCCAGCAACTACCGATGTAAGTATGACGTGGAAGTTACTTTTGTCTTGACACTGCTGCAGTCATTAAGCATAGTACTGAGGTGGTCCTACAGTGGTTTTGCCACAATGACTACACCGTCAGCAAATGGAAGGTCAGTGACATCACTCGCCATTGACCTTGATGGCGTACCATACCAGTTCAGTTGCTTAAAACATTAGTATTATTACGCAATATTATATCAGATGAACCCACTTTCAGAGGTCTGAATAATCCGAAATTTTGCAGAAGTATTTAAGAATAGAAAAAGTTATTTTTAATGTCTAACATAACTATTAGAATTTAAAAATATATAAGCGAAAATGACAAAATCAACGAGAACGTTTATTACGAAGTTTTAAGTGTCCAATAACGAGTCATTAAAAGGACTCGTGGCCGATATCTCATTACGACGGTTGCTTCTTAATCTTTTCTGAATTGTGTATTTCTGCTATTTATGTTTACCGCTCATACAGAATTTTATCGCCCATATTTTAAAAAAGCATTAATTTCATTTCTTTTAATCAAAATACAGATGCTTTGTCACCTCTGAGGACTAAGATGAAATGCCTCGCTCCCAGTAAAAAGAGTCTCTGGTTCTCGACACTCACCATACGAAACGCAGCAGTATTAAGCTGCTACTTTACGCTGGTATTCTGTGAAAGCGTGATTCTACCCTAGTCGATCCAATATATTCTTGTTACAACTATACTATAGCTGCAACGTGGCTCTACCACGTAACATTTTTCAACTGCACTGCAACACTTCTACTTTTCCTTTCCTCGTTGTAGAGGATTTGACATTATTGACATAACACTTGCCAGAAGGGTTAACGATCGCAGTATCAGATATCTCGTATCTTTGACACTGCTTTCTAAGCGATATGGTTATGCTGCCATGCATCAAAAGCCATGTGAGATCTTTGATTACAATACCTACGGGATGCAATTGAAGTGGTGAATTCTCTTACGTCACTGCCACAACTATTAAAAAAATAGTAGTAAATGTATTAAATACTAGCATTCCGCCCCGGCTTCGTAAGGGTGATTGCTGGATCTCGACAACAGCGCCATCTACCTGGTTTAAATGTGAATGTAAACCATCTAGAGACCTATTCAAACACACACAAAAAAATCATCAAAATCGGTCGTTTTGAGTTTTGACGAGACAAACGAACAGCAATTGATTTCATATATAGAGTTGGCAACATTATATATATTTAGATATATTATGTATTGTACAATTTAATATTGCTGTTCTATTCATTACTTCACAGGTGGTTCAAAATAAAGTTACATTCTGTAAGGTATTACAGTTAAAAACTGGTCATTTTCGATTTTTTTTTTTTACTTTTATAAGCCAGGGCTTGATCACAATCCCACCTGGTAGTAAGTGGTGATAGTAATCGAATATAGAACTTTGCTTCAGTACAGTTGGTAAGGCTTTAGGACGTAAAAACTTCGAACATCATATTACGCTGAAAATATGTGAAGTACCCTAGGCCCCATAATTTTGTTTGTACACGCACAAAAATACATCAAGGTCCAACAATCGGTGCTTATTATGTAGCCTGCTTCAGCTCTAACACTGACGCGCGTAGGATATCGGCGCCTCATGTCATTTGAATGCATGTATCTCGCTCTTAATATATACTCGCGTATGACAAAAAAATTGTAGAACCTAGGGTACTTGAAACATTTTTGAATTTTTTACACCCTTGGTTGGATCCTACATGTTGTTGAAACAGTGGTTAGAAGGTGCCTTCTCAACCAAGTTAACAGTATTGCTCATCATTACCTGTACTGAGGATTGAACTCAAGTTAGCGAGGGCGGCACTGAAAATTTCGGCAATCAAGGAAGTGACACAACATTACTATTTAATAATGTATTTATTGCTTTTCAAAGTATTTTCCGCGAAATTTGACACATTTTCCATATGATGGAACCAATCATTAAAGCAACCATTCCATTCGGAAGTTGGTGTCTCCAAAATGGCCGTTTTGTATACGTCCACAGCTTCTTCAGGTGATGAAAATCTCTGTCCACGCAATTTATTCTTTATTTTAAGGAAAGTATAGAAATCATTAGGGCTTAGGTCGGGACTGTACGGCGGATGGTCTAATAATTCTATGTTTTCTTGCTCTAAAAACTCTTTTGTTCTGTGTGCGGTGTGAGAACTCGCATTGTCGTGATGGAGGATGATGCGGCGGTTGCAGTTCTCTTTACGGAGCTCAGAAACGACCTGTGGCAAACAAATGCTAGCATACCATTCTGCATTAACCGTTCTTTGTCCCTCAAGAGGAATAGTCGTAACATGGCCGGTTTTGGAGACAAACGTGGCCATCATTTTTTTTGCAACACTCCGTGAACGAACAATTTTTGTTGGCTCTAACTCATTATGGAACACCCAAACTTGTGACTGGTTTTTTGTCGGTCAATTTCCTATTTAGATACTTCTGTTTGTATCTGTAGTACGAAATTTCTGTTAAGTAATATATTAACAGTCGACCTTTGAAACACCACCCTAATTTGCTAAACGGACAACTTACTCGTAGTATGACAGGGTGTCGTCGACGTCTTGTTTCTGACGCGTTCTTTAAATAATAGGATAAAATTTAATAATCACAAAAAATAATGAAATGTTTAACAGATTATTTAAAGCTAATATTATACAGCATGTCTGCCGGCAAAGAAAATATACACTACGCGAATGCAGCCGGCAAATTTTACACTTTGAATCGGCTTTACGTGGGCAGGAGTTGCGGCAGGGAGGGGAAGTCGCGGTTTGTTTAATAACTAAGAGTCACTAAAAGGGAACATATCGAGCTATTTCAATTGAGGCGTATTTCACAAATAATAATTCGGTGAACGTAGGAAAGGCGTCGTTTTTGTTCGCAGTTTGATATTCGTAAAATAACGGTTGGCCTTTCGAACCAATTAATATGGGCATGAGTTTGGAAGTTCAGAGAGACAAGAACAGTTGGAAATGAGCCTAGGCCTGGTCCTTCAACGTCTGTAACGATTCCTGCAAACGTGAGTCGCGTGTGACAAGAAATTTTGCGAAATCTACGCATATCTGTTTGCAAAGTTGTAGCGTCTGTGGGCATAAAAAAGAAACGTCTATTCATAAATATTGCGGACGCGCTTAAAGTTCCATCCGTATAAGCTGAAAGTCGTACAACAACTGAAGTCAGATGATCGTTTTGAAACGATTTTCTACTCCTGCGCCTTCAGGTAACATACGGTTTAGTGACAAGACGCATTTTCACGTTTGGGGATATATCAATAAGCAGAATATACGATATTGGAGCGAACTTAGCCCCAAATTAGTTTATCAAAAGCCTTTACACAGCCCGAAGACAACAGTTTGGTGTGCCATTTCCAGTCACCGCATTATCGGCCCTTATTCTTTTGACGAACATGAAATCGTCACTGCAGAAAGATACTGCGAGATCCTGGACAACTTTTTTTATTCTGGAGCTACGTAACTATGCTGGCTTCAATAACAGAACACATTTCCAGCAGAATGGAGCCTCGGCTCATACCGCTAATGTCTCATGAGAGAAAATAGGGAGCACTATCCAAGGAAAACTAATAAGCTGCTTTGTTGACATCGACTGGCCCCCTAGATCGGCGGATTTAACACCATGTAATTTTTTCCTGTGGGGATACCTTAACTCTCGCGTATAAAGCAGTTCGTAATCGACACTAAAATCCCCACAGGAAATATCAATCGCACAATCACCAACATCAAACCAGACCTCTGCCAACGAGTCTTTGACAACATGAGGTTAAGATTGCAAGAATGCTTAGAGATAAATGGGCGTCATTGAAGTGGTGGTATTTTTAAAACTTTAAATCCGCACTATTTCACTATAAAAAATTTAGTAAATAAATTTGATTGCATTTAAATTTCAGTTTTTATTATTAGTTAAAGTGTAAAATATGCCGGAGGACAACCTATATAACTCATATTTTAATTTAAATATGCGCGCACAATTTAAATTATGTTAATGTATCGAAACCAATTAAAATCCTCTATTGACGACTATTAGAGTTCTTATTAACATTGTTGTGAGTCACAGGTGGACTATAAAGTAAATTTGCAATCAATTACTTGAAAAGTTATTCAAGTATATAATATACTTCATGTCGTCCGGTGGGTGTCGTAAGAGGCGACAAAGGAAAATTATAACTGAAGTTAGTAACATTTTCTGATAAAAACTCAAAATTATATAAAACTGCGGTTGCCAACCCGCCTGCCAAGCGTGACAGTTATAGCAAAATCCTCCTATGAGGCAACCCATGGGGAAGGTCTACATTCAGCAGTGGATTTTATAGACTTTGATGGATTGATGGATGGATGGAATACGGAATTTGTTGTTATTCTGAAAACAAACAGTAGAACTATCAAATTAAACGTAAAAATTGTTCCGGTAGATTTATAAAGCATTACATACAAGACATATGATGACAATATTTTCATACAAACATTATATCGCCAGTTATAAACACAACCAAAAAATCAGTCAAATTGGTGGACAAGCGGCAATTAATATAGATAGGAAATGGATAAAAATTGCGAACGAGCACACAGTCCTCCTGATGGAAAGTGGACGCTGTGACTCATATACGCCTACATCTATGCTCGATTAAGAATCAAAATGCAGATACGCTGTCACCCCTCAGAACTAAGATGGAATGCCTCGTTTTCAGTAAGTATGGTCTTCGATTTTTTACACCCACCATACGAAACACAGCAGCATTGAGCTGCTATTTCACGCTGATACTCTGTGAGAGCGTGGTCCTTCCCCGGTTGTGCTGACCTATTCGCGCTTCTATAATATAGCTGCAGCATATCTTTACCACGTAAAAGTTTGATACAAATGTCGTTCTAAATGTCGTGACCTAAATGCAACGCTATTAAACTGAGCGTGTAAAAATGCTCGTTTGCAGATCGATATGCAGTGCTTTAAGTAGAAAAAAGCTTACTGAAGTATCTTTTTAAAGCCGTAGAGTGTTCATGTGAATAATGTTGAGAAAGTTTTCTTTGTTCAATAATGTTGGCACTCAAAACTAATACTATACCAGTATTAACACATACTAAGTGCCTGAAGTATTCGGTCCACAGCCATTTTTGTTATAATAATAGCTTTTATTGAACGTTAGTGTTAAGGCATTGTGATTTTGTACTGAGAAAATAATTAAAATATCTTGTCAAGTTTTCTCTTCTGCTTCTATTATTTTTTTTATTATTCTAAGTCAGTGCTTGTCTACTATCCAACAAAATGGTAGGTCGTAATGCAGCCAAAGACGGTAAAATGCACTGAGTTAGCTTAACGAAAGCCTATTCACTCTTCCCTTGAAAACATCCACATTGTAACCCGATGGAAAGAGATGCTGTACGCCTGACTTGTAATACGTAAATATATACAGTAAATATATGTAATTTATTCATTCATTTATAACAGACTATCCAAAGTCCACTGCTGAACATTGTCCTTCTCCATAAATTGTTGTGTATGTGAGACTTCATCTAAGACTCCACACTTGGAATGCCGACCGTAGTTTTTTTTAATTATATTCAGTTGTTATCAGGAAAAGGCTGCAATCCATCTTTTATATAAGTTTCCCTCTGTAGCCTCTTACAACACCCACTTTCATTTAAAACACACTGCCTTATCAAAATATACTAAAAGATTCTTTATGATAATGCTTAAAATATTTCTCCATATTTGTTACTAGCTTCGAGAACTTTTTTTTTAAACGTTACCCCCACACTAGGTTTTTTTCCTGTATTGTGGAGGCAGTTTACAAACATAGATTACACGAGGACAAACATCCAGACCCAGAACAATTATTTGTAGGCCATACAAATACTTGTTCCGTGCGGGATTCGAACCCGCGGCCCCCAGCGCAACAACTCATTGCTAAGCCACTGCGCCACGGAGTCGTCGACTAAGATGGAATACATCGTTTCCATTAAAAAGGGTATCCAGTTATCTCCACTAACCATACAAAACACAGCATTAAGCTGCTATTTTGTGCTGGTATTCCGTGAGACCCATTTGTTCTACAACCATAATATACCTGCACCGTGGCTCTACCACGTAAAATTAAATTAAATGTGAACCCAAGCATGACCTCAAGATACTATGAGATCATTATTCGTAGATTGGACCAAAATAAATTTTTATATTCTACTAAGCCAGCGCTTATCTACGATCCCACCTGATGGTAAGTGGTAATGTAGCCTAAGATGGTGAAGCGCACTGACTTAAAAAAATATTCACTCCTATTCACGCCTATTCACTCTTACCTTGAAGATACCCACGCTGTAATCGGATGGAAAGACAAATGCTGGCAACTTATTCCACTCCTTTGCTGTACGCATGATGAACGACGTTTAAAAAAACGTATAAAAATGTATAATTTTAAACTGAAGGTAGCCTTAGGTCAACTATGACATTGGGACGTCAAACACTTCAGCCCCTCCTGTGACCATGGGTGCTGTAAAATACTCGAAACGTTGAGAATTTGAAATAAGTTCATTCGTAAAACTTAGTTTCATTTAAATGTATAGTGTTAACGTAAACATAGGAAATCATGGTATTCCCATTTTAATTACATTATTCTTTTTTACACAGTAAAGGTGATAAACGAGCATACATGCACAAAGAAACATTTTTGGATTCCGGCTGCTAACTATACAAAACTGAGCAGCATTATCGTGCTATTTTACTGGAGTATTCTGTGCGAGCGTGGTCCTTCCCCGGTCGACCCACTTGTACTACAGCTGTAACAAAGCTGCAACGTGGCCCTACCTTCTACTTTCTTTACATCTAATTAATAAAAAAAAACTTTAGATAAAGTAGAAATATAAACAATCAGTAAAAATATTTATTGCTTTCTACGTTACAATTTGCAGTATGATAAAGAACTTCAACAAACTAACTCGGATTTCGAAATTCATAAAAAAATTTGTAACAAGAAAAGTTTGCATACGAAAAATCCGAATCAGGGCGGAAGCTAGTGCTCACGGAAACAAACGAAAAGTTAAAATTTATAATGAGTTCACTGGATCAAAACTTTCTGAAACTGGAGCCTGTGGATGTGAGATTAAAAATACTCAGCGGTTATATTTACCGCTACCTACATGTGCTATGAGACAGTTAATGATAGATTTATTTATTTATTTATTATTCGATAAAAATTGTTACATTATTGCTATGCGGCACAGCTAAAAACCACGCAGGTTTGTGTTGCGTGCCGTTCCGTCTACATTTACAAAAATGGGGATAACAACTAATATTTGTTAAGGAAATAACATTTTAATTTATATTTTATGTTAACTTCATTAATTTCACTTTTAAATTTATTATCCAGACCATTTATTAAGCGAGGTATTATGTATGCACTGGTGCGCTCACTATATTTGTTTTTGGATGGTATTGTTATTAAATTTTTTTGAGTTACTTTGCGGTTCTGAATTTTGTTTGAGACTGTATGTTGTACACCTAAATTAAAGAATTGTTCTTTTAACAGTTGATATTGGACTTTATCATGGATATTGAGTACCTTGCAGTGTTTAAATATAAAGTTTTCATTTGTTTTTGCCTGAAGTTTAACTTTTATAGATATGATTCATGCAATTTAGTAACGTAAGAAAATCCACTAACTACTCCATATCATCCCGAGGATGTTGTAAAGGCGACAGAGACAAATGAATCAAAGGGTGGGCGGCAGCATCTTCCTGATAATAAAATGATAAAAGCTGCAGGTGTCAACCTGGCTACCAAGCGTGGTAACCATGACAAATATCATCACCATAAGGCTTTATGAGCCAGTCTATGGCGGACGTCTTAGTTCAGTAGTGGACTTTTGTTAAGCTGTTTTAAATGAATTAATGAAATTTCTATTTTAGGTACCCTAACTAAATAAACTAATTTCATATTTATTGAAATACTTCATTTTGAAGAAGTTATGAATTAGACGCTCTATTACTTCAGTTACAGTTTTACTCTGTAATTCTGCCGAAGAAAGCCAAATGTTAAAGAAAAACATTGCGTAGCGAACTTAATTTCCCGAAAGTAAAATAACACAGAAGTTAAAAACTTCACACAATTCTAAAGTAATTTACTGTTGATACTGTACACGCAAAAGAATGATACAAGTCTGTTTCGTTCAAACTTTATATTAAGAAGTGTATAAAGTAGTCTTTTTTTTGTAATCCAAGTGGCGCAGCAGCGATGTAAAAGGCGACTACAGAAAAGACCAAAATGGCCTAATGACATTTCGTAGCATAACCATGAATAGAATAGAAAAGAATATTTTTATTCAATATTACAATACTAATTGAAAGTGATTTGTTTAATTTCACCACTGGTTTGGAAAAAACCTCTGTCCTGGGAAGAACCAGCAAGAAACGTAGCGGGACGTTTTTAGGGCTCCGTAATCAAATGGTAAAATACGGAACCCTTATAGATTCCTCATGTCTGTCTGTCTGTCCGTCCGTATGTCACAGCCATTTTTTTCCGAAACTATAAGAACTATGTTGTTGAAAGTTGGTAAATAGATGTATTCTGTGAACCGCATTAAGATTTTCACACAAAAATAGAAAAAAAAAACAATAAATTTTGGGGGTTCCCCATACTTAGAACGGAAACTAAAAATTTTTTTTTTCTTCAAACCTATACGTGTAGGTTATCTATGGATAGGTCTTTAAAAATTATATTGAGGTTTCTTGTTTTTTTTTTCTAAACTGAATAGTTTGCGCGAGAGACACTTTCAAAGTGGTAAAATGTGTGTCCCCCACATGTAACTTCTAAAATAAGAGAATAATAAAAGTAAAAAAAATATATGCTGTACATTACCATGTAAACTTCCATAGAAAATTGGTTTGAACGAGATCTAATAAGTAGTTTTTTTTTAATACGTCATAAATCGTAAATTATGTTACTTGCTACTATGGCACCCTTCATGGGCAAGTCTGTCAAAATTATACAGTAAAACAAGTTGTACAAACTACTTATAAATCTTATTTAAGAAACAGCTTAGAAGCGACCACCTTATTCTAAGGATTATTGTCAACCATATATTTCTTTTGTAGTATAATAACCATTTTATTCAGTTTTTTGTTGAATATAATTTCGAAACTTAGTAATAAAGAGACTTTGTATATTTTCTATAATATTTTGCCGCATATCTAGCATGCGTGTCGCGTTATCCACATGCGTCGACGCCGCTTTATCCAAACGTCGTGACCATATCAAATCCTTCCCACAAGGAGAGGCATGCGTCCTGCACTTATCAGGCATTACTACTAAATATAAACGAGCGACATTACCTTATCTGGCTTTAAAAAATGTATAATTATTTTTTGCTATTGTAAGCCACTGTTTAACTACTATCCTATCTGATACTAAGTGGTGATATAGCCGAAGATCATTAAATACACAGACTTAACCTTACCAAAGCTCAATGCACTCTTGCCTTGAAAACATCCACATTATCGTCGGATGAAAAGACAGATGTTGGCAAATTATTCAACATCTACACTGTACACCATTTGGTTCCAATGCATAGTATGACAACAAAGGGGTGTAGATTGGCTGAGAGTTTGGTAGTCCGATGGTTAGAATTCTTCTTAATCAGCCCGTAAAAGTCCACTGCTTGACATAGGCCACTTCCATTGTAGAGGGAACTTGACTTAATCGTAACGATTTGCAGGCGGATTGACGATCGCATTTCAAAACGTTTCGCACTGCTTCCCGTCGTGGGTCCGCGTATTTGAGACCTGTTGTAAGCGAGATGGTTACACCGCCATCTATCGGAAGTTTATGGCATATCCCATAGTCGCCTCTTACGACACCGAATACACTTAAGCTACCATCACTTCCTATAAAAATCCTTAAATTCGCAATAAAAAAATATTGAGGGTCACTTATCGGGATAAAAATTATCATATCCCTCTAGTTGGACCAAACTGCACACGGTGTTCAAGTTCAGTCGTTTAGGAGTACCCGGACAAAAATGTGACACTTCATTTTTATATATAAAGATATATTTATTCGAGAATAAATTAAAAAAAAACTCTCAGTCGTAGGGCTGCACATCAGAAGTGAAAACCTCTTAGCTTCACAAACTATAAACATTATTTTTATATAAATATATCTGAGCGTGACAGTCACGCAAGATCAGTACTTTTTCCCCATCACAAAAGTGCCCAAATTGCTTAGGCAAAATAAAACGAAAATTTTTGGTTTAGATCAATAATTTTCGTTTCATTTTCCATTTCGTTTTTAGTATATTTCAAAGAAAATATTAGGATTAATTTTCCTAAATTTCATGAAACATACCAATTAAGTTCGGTCCTTAATCTAATTTTCCTTCTTGTAAGGATATTGACGAAGAAAAGCAATCCAATTCGTTGCGCCAACGAAAAATCAAGTACGATTTTACGAGGTCTTCGCTATTCAATAGCCTTTAATATAGAACGAGAGCTATTTCATAATAATCTAAGTAATTTATGTTTAATTAATTTTAACTAATACCAAAGCAATTTTATCAAACCAAAAATATGTAGACTATTTGTCTCAGGTAAACATACTCGTCAACAACTTCGAGCTTAGTGCTCCCAACAACTACCGGCACAGATGTGACATAGAGGTTACACATGACTTTTTTTTGTCCATGTTCATCGCAAGACCCTTCCGTTGAGAGACACTATAAGGTTATTGAGCATAGTGCTTAGGTCTTCCAGTGATTTTGTCATAAGGACCTTAACGTTAACAAATTGAAGGTGAGTGATATACTCGCGATTAACGTTAATACCGCATCCTTTCCAGTCCAGTAGCTTGAAAACGTCTTTCAATGCAGCAATAAAAATTTTCGGCCATATAACGTCACGCTGTCTTACACCTTTCTGCAGTTGGATAGGTTTCGTACTCTGGTTCTGCACTCTGATAGCCATAGTAGCCCTACTGTACAAACACTTCAGCACTTCGATATACTGACAGTCAACTTGGCACCGCTGAAGGGACTGCAACACCGCCCAAATTTCGACCAAATCAAAAGCTCTCTCATAGTCTATATACGCAAGACATAGTGGCATAATTTACTCCTCGATCTTCTGTACAATATGCCGAAGGGAATGTATGTGATATATGGTGCTAAAGCCTGTTTGGAAACCGGCTTGTTCGGGAAGCTGGAATTCGTCGAGTCTGCATGAGAGACGATTCGTAATGACTCTCGAAAACAGCACGTAGACGCGGCTTAGAAGGGAAATCGGTTTGTAGTCTTTCAAGAGAGCACTGTCACCTTTTTTCAAGAACAAGTTTTCTGCTCCACGTCTGCTGAATAGTGCCACCGCGGAGGACGAAATTAAAGAGCTTCTGAAGGACTTCAAGTACCGGTTTTTCACACGCTTTCAGAAGCTTTGCTGTACTTACATCCACACCCGGAGACTTGTCGTTTTTAATGTGCTGGAGAGCCATTCCAATTTTACTCAGATTAACTTCCGGGATATCATCCGAATAGTGTTGGATAATACTTGCTCTTAGATCATTAGTCATACTTGTAGATCAAACAGTGACATGTACAGCTGACCATAGAACCTCTCAATCTCACTCAATATCTCAAGTGCCCCAGAAACGATGCTGCTACATTCAGTCTTCAGCTTTGAAAGTTGGCCTTTTCTGGCAGACAGATCTCTGACACAGACTTTGGAGCCCTGGTTTGGCTCGATCGCTTCTTCAATACGAGCTGTATTAAAGTTGGGTAAGTTCCGCCGCATGCATTTCGAGATCGGTCTGTTCGGAGTTGCCTGTATGCTGTCAAATCTGCTAAACATTGCAGCTTCATTTCCCGTCTAACAGCCATGATATTAAAAGTGTAATCGAAATTTTTCTGTATTCTTCTGTGACGGGTCTTGCAGAACTTAACTCCAACCGCATGGACAGTTTCCACGAGCTTGTAATTCATATCGTCCACGTCATTGCAGTCTTCTAGGCACTGAAAACTGTTTTGTAACTCGAGCTGAAAGTTTTCGGGGCTTTGGATTAGAGCACGAGCACGGGGACAGAGCATTGACTTCTTTAGACTTGACCTCTCCAACTTAACGTTTAACTTTAGTATGCCTACACCATTCGGTGATCGCTACCAGTTTCCCTCGCAACAACTGAGACATCACTGAACAGTTGTCGTCTGGTCGTCACAATGAAGTCAATCTCATTTTTGTCGAACCGTCGGGGCTCGACCAGGCCCACATTCTGTTAGGCCGCTTCTAGAAGAAAGAGTTCACCATAAAGGGTGCCTTTTTCTCCATTAAGTCAGCCAGCTGCTGGCTCTTGGGTTCCATTAGTTGCCCCATTCCGAATTTCCCTTAATTCAGCTCACCGTTCTCTCTTGTGTCTAGTTTTGCGTTGAAGTCTCCCATTAACACCGAATAGGTGGTTTTGGAGAAATGTACATCTCTAGAGATATCTTCATACATTTTATCCACTTCCTCATCGGGATGTGCCGAGGTTGGTGCGTAAGCCTGTATGACCCTCAGCGAATATAGTATGGTGAATCTGAGTATGAGGTATGCAACCCTCGTCGACACACTTCCAATCTTTACAACGTTGATAACGAGATACAAAGTTCATGATATATCCAACACCTCCTTGGGACAGATAGTAGCTCTTCCTGTGATATAACAGGTTGCCGGATTCGAGTATTACCGTGTTCTCCTCCTCTCTTTGGACCTCGGATAATCTTATAATATCCCACTGCAACTTGTCTAACTCTTCTACCAGCTCCAGTATCTTTTCGTCAGTCCTCAGGGTGCGTTATATTTTGCGAGGTTGAGTCGTCTTAGATGGCAACCGAACCTCCACCAGAGATTCTAAGCAATCCCTGCCCCGCCGTTACCATGGTCACCACCGTAGCCAGGAATAGCGGAGACTCCGGGGACTAGGGGCCGTCATTTTGTAACTCTCGTCATGGAAGGTATATTTCCAAAGTTGCACCCTTGGTGAGCGGGTTGGCAACTACAATTTTTATTGCTTTTGCTGTTATCAGAAAGATGCTGCTGCCAATCTTCTGCCTCAGTTTCCCTCTATCGCCTCTTACACCCACGGGAAGATATGGAGTAGTCTTATTCTTATCGGTCACTACACGGAACATAATACTATATATACTTAGCAGAATAAATGTAATGTAATAAAGTGAAATAATAATTGTCTTATTGAATATAAAATTGTGTATATAATTATAATTTTCCTGCCTTAACCATCGGGTTAAGCGATTGTAATGCGCCAGATTTTTCGCATTGAAATTTTTGATTTATTTAATATCTTTAGGTTATGTTTTAAGGTCATTTGTGTGTATGCGATTCTGTACAAAATTAAGTGAATAAATGTATGCCATAAAAGAAATTTACACAGGTTAATCTGGCGACTAAATTGTATTAATGTAATATATATAATATCAATTGATAGGGTTCGTTTCATTTAAATTATTTCATTTAAAGTTTATTTTATTCTTTTTAGAGCGTTTAAATAAAAAAGATTATTTAAAATATATATATACATATATATATATATATATAATTTAATTTTTTATTTATAGTTTTCCCTGGACATTTAATTTAATGCGTCATTTTGGCATGGTCGTTCGCCTGTTACTTTAGTTCTTTTTTTATAGGAGAGGGGCCAAACTAGCATGCGGCTCACCTGATGGTAAGCGACTATGACTACCCATGAACAACTGCAACACCAGGGGAACCAGGAGAATTGCAGATGCGTTGCCGGCCTTTTAAAAAGGAGTAGGCTCTTTTCTTGAAGGTCCCTAAGTCGTATAGATTCGGAAAAATCGCTGATGGTATTCGATTCCACAAGGAAGTTGTACGAGGAAGAAAACATCTTCTAAATCGCACAGTGGTGGACCGCCAATCATCCAGATGGTGTGAATGGTATCGGGAGTTCTGCCGCGACGATGTGCGTTCGTAAAATTTGGATGCAACATCTCGTCGCAATGCCAATGAATCGAGCCGATCGGAAAGGACTCGTTCGTCGACGATTCGAACCGCTCTGCGCTGGATGCGGTCAAGTGGAAGGAGCTGGCACTGGGGAGCCCTTGCCCAGAGATGGGAACAGTATTCCATGTGAGGCCGAACCTACGCTTTATAAAGTTGCAGGCGGTGTGCCGGCATGAAATACTGTCCCGCTCTGCTGAGCACGCCAAGCTTTTTAGAGGTCAATTCGGCCTTCTCTTCCAAGTGACCACGAAACTGCACGTCACTCGATATGTCGACTCCGAGGATTCCGATACTGGCTGAGGCAACAAGGGGAATGCCTTGAAACTTTAAACTCTAAAAACTGAGATATGACAAAGGGGTTCTTTTTAGCGGTAAACGCGCAAACTTGTGTCTTCTGAGGATTAAACTGGACTAGATTTAGTCGCCCCCAATCCGAGATTTTGTTCAGCAAATACTCGACTTCAGACACAAGTTTGTTCCGGCACTCGGCGAAGTTTTCCCGAGAAATATTGGCACGGCCGGTGTATAAAGCATTACCAGTACTGTCATCCGCATAGCAATGAATGTTACCAGTTAGCAACATATCATTGATATGCAGAAGAAACAGCGTTGGTGATAGCACACAGTCTTGTGGAACACCAGCGTTAATAGGCTTATAGCCGGAGCATGCACCGTCTACAACGACCTTGATGTTCTGATCTGCAATAAAGCTGGTGATCCAATTGCACAATTTCTCGGGAAGCCCATAGGAAGGGAGCTGCGAAAGAAGCGCTTTGTGCCAAACCCAATCGAAGGCCTTCGCAAAGTCCAAACTAACGGCCAACGCCTCCCCCTTGGACTTTACTGCCTCCGCCCATCTATGAGTCAGGTAGACCAAAAAATCACCAGCTGATCGAGCCCAACGAAAACCATATTGGCGGTCACTAATCAGCTGGTTATCCTCAAGGTACCGCATGAGCCGGCAGTTAATAGCGGATTCCATTATTTTGGAATACAAGGAGGTGATGGCGATAGGCCTGTGGTTGGACGAGTCTGAGCTGTCACCTTTTTAGGGATTGGGTAGACAATAGCCATCTTCCATGATTTCTGGACTACGCCTAGGGAGTAGGAATACCGGAAAAGACGCGTTGGAACCGGTGCCAACTCCGGAGCAAACGTCCTCAGCACAATTGGGGGGATTCCGTCAGGCCCACTCGACTTGTGGATGTCCAGGTAGAAGAGTGCTTTGTGAACCGAGCGCTGTGAGAACTGCATATCCGGCATGGAGCACTCACACCGCGGGATAGTCGGCGGTGTGTTCTCCCCGTCATCAAGAGTCGAGTTGGACGCAAAAAGGGAGCCTAAAAGGTCGGCTTACTCTTTTGCGGCGTGGGCCAGTGAGTCGTCCTCCCTGTGCCGAGATGGTAGTGATGGCTTACAGAAATTCCCTTGGGCAGCCTTGGCGAGAGACCAGAATGCACGAGCTCCTAGTTTGAACAGCAACTTCCGCCCTCCCTCAATTGCGTGCAATATCCCCGTCACTACTAATCCCAGCACCACTATTCCCAACACCACTACACTATGAAAGACACACCACTGACGACAATACGACACGTGTTTCGCCTCTACACGAGGCATCCTCAGGTGATATAGACTCTACGGTGGCTAACCGCTAAGTGAGCGGCGCGGAATAACATGGTAGTGGATGCTAATTCCGCTACCATGTTGATGAGGGGGGGGGATTGGGCCTCCGGCCACCTGCACTCACCAGACGAAGCGCAGAAGCAGAGCTTCTACTTCACGCCGGTATTCTGTGAGGCCGTGGTACCGGCCACAACCCGGCTCGAGCCGGCCCATACGTGCAACAGCAAAAACTGCCGCGTGGCACTGCCACCGTTAAAGTACAATCTAGATCTTAAATAAGCAGATCTTCAAGCGATTCTTCTCTACTTAAGGCCACGTATGATTAACCAGCAGCGAAGAGCTTTTATTTTACTTATTCTTCTCAACAAACCCTTTGATTTGATACCCATAATAAGAATATTTTGTTCGTCATCTAGTCGCGTCCGCCATATTGAATTTAGAGTGACGTCATTTTATTTTTCGTATTCTTCTCAATAAACTCTTTCATTTGATACCCATATCATGATTGTAGATGGAAATAAATTATCCGCCATCATGGGACGTCCGCCATATTGAATTTAGTATGAGGTAATTTTATTTTTCGTATTCTTCTCAGCGAACCTTTTTAACTGATACCTATGTCATAATGCGCCATATTGAGCTTAGAATAACGTCACTTAGCTTACCATGCTTTGTCATCGAATCTAAACGCGTATGCAAAATTCTAGCTCAATCGGTTGGAGATAACTGTTTTAAAATTCAGTTGCAAGATTTGACCACAACAAACAAACATACTAACATTGCAAGTTAAATAAAATCTTGTAATAATATATAATAAAATCAAAGCTTGTAAACAATTATTTAATTTCTTGATTATCTCAACCTGTTTTGACGACTTGATTTTGATCGCTATTCTGACGTCAAAAATAAATTTCATCACGATTTTTCCACGTTAAACGTTCTACTTTAAAAGTCGCGACCTAAATGTAGAGATTCTAAAAGCTACATTATTATACAGCAAGCATGGTGATGTTGTTTGAAAGCCCATAAAGTGTTTTTTACGTTGTTGGCGTATTGCGTATTTTTCTACTATATTATATAAAAAACCTAAATGTATATAAAAATATATTGGAATTTTTTAATCCTGTTTTTACACACATTTGAACAATTTGAAATTTAATAAATACCTATGACAACCATAATAATGTCCTTCAGAATGAATTTCAGTCAGCGCAGGACAGGATTATATGACACAAGTGTTAAATTTGAACTCATTCCGTTTTAAGATTTGATTACATTTAGTGAATTGAGGTTATAAAATAAAAGACAAAATTCACTTTTAGTACTATAAACTTAAAAAAAAAAAACTAAAAAGAATGAATTTATGTCGATGCTTAGACATAATGCAACGCAGAATTAAAGCCCCCGACTTCGAAAGCTAATATTTCAGTGCCTCCGCGACCATGTGTGCTGCAAAGCAAACTAAACGTCAAGAATTATTAAAAATAAGTTAAAAAAGCAACAAAATCTGTAAGGTTTTATTCAATACTCATTACTAAATAACTGAGAATGGTAGAGAATGCTTTTAGGCGTGAAGGCCCTAAATGCGGGGAAAATTCCCAATTCGTGAATATTTAAGTAAAAAAACTGTTCATTTAATCCCCAAAGAAAAATACAGGGTAACAGAAGAGATTTAATAAATGTTTTTAATTGAAGAAAACCGTTTTTTTGTCAACCCTTTACGAGGGAGGCATTTAAAGTTTTTAGAACTGGCCACTTGTAAACTATATAATAAAAAATAAGTTCAAATTTTGGAAAATGCAACTCTTTGCCAATATTATTGTGTATGAATTTTATTAATTTGTCATTTGTTTACGATTTGACATGACATGAATTTAACGTGAGAAAATTTTCGTACAATGATTTTTTATAAATTTTGATGTCATTTAAGTCAACGAGAAAGTTATTATAGACTTTGATGGGCCTTTCACGATAAAGCCCCATCTTGTGCCACGTTTACAACTGGTTTAATGAGTTTAAACGTGGTCGCACTAATCTCATCGATGATCTGCGTGAGGGACAGCCTTCTACCGCGATGACTGAAAATAACATCAGTGTTGTGCGGCGTGTAATGGAGACTGATAAAAGAGTGACTTATCAGCAGATTTGGACAAGCTTAGACATCGGTATGAGACAAGTGCACAAGATCCTCCATGAACATTTATTGTTCAGGAAGCTTTGCGCCCGGTGGATACCTAATAATTTGACAGAGGCCCAAAAACTCCGTCGTGTTGATTGGTGTCGTGAAATGGTTCATAGATTTAACTAAGATGACTCAAATGCTGTGTTCGACATACTTACGGGTGACGAAAGCTGGATTTATTGTTATAATCCTGAAACTAAGAGACAGTCTGCTGTCTGTGCGTTTCATTCTGAGGAGTTGCCTAACTAAATTGAAAAGAGGCCGAAGCGTGGGAAAATAGATGGTGGCCTCGTTATTCGGAAGGACAGATCATTACACAACAATTGTTTTAGAGGATTGAAAAACAGCTACTGCAGAGTGGTACACTAACAATTGTTTGCCACTTGTCTTGGAAAAGGTTCGGGAGTGGCCTCGCAGTAAGATCCTCCTTCACCATGACAACGCTTCGTCGCACACCGCAAAGCAAACAATCGTCTACTTGGCGACGTCAGACGCGGAATTACTGGGTCACCCGATTATAGCCCCGACCTCGCACCTTGGGATTTTTATTTATTTCCGAAAATAAAAGAAAAACTTCAAGGAAAACATTTTATGGATGCCGAGGAAGCAGTGGCTGTGTTTCAAAATGGCAACGAAGACGTGCTAAGGACGAGTGGGCAAAGTGCTTTTCTCAGTGGTTCCATCGGATGCAGCGATGTACCGATGTAAGTAGATGTAATTTTGAAAAGATAAAATAAAACTAATAATTTGCTATTTTGTTCAGTTTTTGATTTTCTTAGAACTTTCAGTGTCACACTCATATTAGAAAAAAATCCCCAAAGGGTAAAAAGGAGGTCTTAAAAATATTAATATTTTTAATTGAGACTTATTTTTATTTCCCGTTTTACTCGAGAAAATATCATTTTCCCCCAAAATTGAATATATTCGAGCAAGCGTGCCTTCTCCGTCGCCCTGTAATCCCCTACGAGCTCTGCCGCAGTCCGTTATTCGGTTAGAATCTACTAGTTAAAGTCAGTCTACACGTCTATTTATTATTTAAAGTTCTGGAGCGTCGATCTACACTCGTAAATCATTGCTCGTAACTATATGTCGTGCAATAAACAAAATGATGTCCTTCTCAATGTCATCGACATAGAGAGTTATGGCTTATCTTTGAAGAAAAGAGCATTAGGACTATTCCAATAAAGAAATAAGAAACGAAGGCTTTAAAGTACTTCTACAAATTTATAAATATTAGGAGCAAATATTTTTTCATCCACATTTTCCTTCCCTTTCCTTTTTTAGTTTGGCCTTGCACGGTACCAATAGATAAAGTCGGCGCCATAATGCTAGGCGTGCAAACGTTTCCACGTTCGAGTAAAGAATGAGGCAGAAAGCGATTTCTAGCGTAAGTGTAACGGCGGCTCTTCACGTTGGCCAACACACTTGCCAATGTGTTGGCCAACAACGATGGCCATCGTGTAGAGCGGGTGTTTAAGCTACGTTGGTACGTATTGGAACGATGGCCCACAAGTTGGCGCGAGATCCGTCTGGTGTCGGTTTTTTACAAAAGATCAAAGGGTTGTGGCAGAGTATTGGCCGCCGCGTCCACACGTTGGCCGCACGTTCAGTTTGCTACGAGCTCCCAGAGTGAATGCACGCACCTGATTTAAATTTTATATGCACGCAATAGTGTCTACATAACGGCAGTAACAATGACCAATGAAAAACTTTTCGCTTTATAGAGCCCTACCAAGCCGAAAATTGTTTGTAAAACACAAATCTTTTTTTAAAAAAATATTATTATACACTAGGATTTTCTCCTGTATCGTGGAGGCAGTTTAGAAACATAAATTGCATAAGGACAAACATCCAGACCCGGAGAAATTATGTGCAGGCTATACAAATACTTGTTCCGTGCGGGATTCTAACCCGCGGCCCCCAGGGCAGCAACTCATTGCTAAGCCACTACGCCACGGAGCCGTCAAGAAATAAAATTTCTTTTTTCCATTTCTTTTTGATCACCCTTATCTTATACACATTCACGTTGTAGTGATTGATGTATTAATTTATTTATTGATGTGTTAATTGATTTATTAAATATTTTAAAATCTATAATATATAATATATATTAAAATCAAATTAAAAGTAGGATACTAAAATCATGTTTTTACTGTCTTTATTATTCCCTATTAGTTACTTTATTTCGTTAATAATACTGTAATTTTTAGCTATGGAAGAGCGAAGTCACCTGTTATAGGTATTATTTTGCTTACTAGGTGACCTCGATCACTGATCATATAATGTAACTTTAATGTTTAACGAAATAAATTATTTATTATTATTATTAAGTTTTATTCTATAATTATATAATAAGAATAACCCTTTTTAAAAAGGTTTTGTTTAATAAAATTTGACAACAGTTTCATAGACAGGCTTCGAATATTTTCCAGGCCTTAGTTGTAAAAGTGTTAATTATACCTATGCCTAGGTGTGTTAATGTTTATATAGTTCACTTATCTGTATATAGTTAGTGTATAATAATAATATTCCACAACTATCAAACAACGCCATCTAGTCCCAAGCTAAGCAGAGCTTGTGTTATGGGTACTAGACAACTGATAAACATACTTATATATTTCTAAATACATAAATATTATAGATAAATTACACCCAGACACAGAACAAATGATCGTGCTCATCACACAAACATTTGTCCTGGGTGGGAATCGAACCCACGACCTCCGGCGTAGCAGTCAGGGTCACTAACCACTAGACCAACAGGCCAGTCAAATATATATAAAGAAATATTAAAAATTTATATTAAAAATATTAAATATAAAAAATAGTGAAAATTAAATAAAAAATAGTGGTATGCTGTGAAAAATAAACCGCAGCAGCCGTTAGCGCATCAATAATCATTTTAATTAATTCGTCCGCACATTGACCTGAACCGAAGCAAACTGAACGACCTTCCAACGTGTGGACGCGATCACAATTTCTTGGCCAATAACTCTGCCAACACATTCGCCACTGTGTTGGCCAACGTGAAGAGGCGCCATAATAAGCAGCGCCCTGCCTGGTAGGCAGGGCACACGATATGGCGGCTCTTCACGTTGGCCAACATAGTGGCGAATGTGTTGGCAGAGATATTTGCCAAAAATTTGTTCCAAATTCCAAATTTTTGTCTTATTGCTCAGACATGCAGGTTTCCCAACGATGTTTTCCTTCACCGCCTAGCACGTGCTAAATCAGCACTTAAAATTGCAATTAAAATTTTCATTGGTGCTGCCGGGGATTAAATCCGAGCGAAATTTACAGCGAGCGAAATTTACAGAGAGCTATTAATACGATATAAATAAATACGATTCAAAGAATATAATAAAACTCTTTCGTATTTAAAACTTAATCACTTGGTAGCTCGTGATGCCTACCAGACAAAGCTACAGCACCACATCGAGCAATGTAATTGAAGATTCTTAACCGCGACATAACTTTCAGTGATGCGTAAGCATAATAGGTAATATATCACTTATATACTTGTCACCTCTGCAGTCTATTAATCTTTGCACTTTTCTAAGTAATACAGAACCTAGTCGCTAGACGGAGTTGACGTCGGCTTAAATCTCTGCGTTCGCCGTTTCGTCAAAGTCATTCAGGCTTCTTAAAACCTTAAGTCCTTCTTTGGAAATTTCTTTGCGACAAACTTTAAATAAAGAAATGAAAAATGTAGAATAAATTGTATTTCCCGTTTACATGTTGGGTAAACCTACAGATCGGATAAAAGATTCTAGAAGTTGTGAATATAATACTGCGATTAATCATGTCCACAACCTCAAGAATTTTTTATTCAGTGACTGAGAGATATAACTAAATTTTAAACTTAAAAAGGCGAAAATATATAGGACATAGTAATTTTTTAAAAAGTCTCGCTAGGTTTCTTGCTGCTTCTTCCCAGGATAGAGGTTTTTTTCCGAACCAGTGGTAAAAGTAAAAATTACTTTCAATAATAATTACATGTAATCTATATTGAATAAAAAATATTCCATTCTATTCTATGAAATGAAATTTTTATTCTAAAGACAAATATCAACTCTTGCAAAATAAATATTTGAAACTAAAATACTTAAAGTGAAAAAGTGTGTTTTTATTTTAAAAATTTCGGTAAAGAATTCGATACACATATTAATTTCTAAGTCTAACGGTACTTATACATTGACGGTCAGCCATCCGATTGACTGCAACCCAAAATATAATATATATGTAAGACATTTCTATTTTCACTGCGATGTCACTAACCGCAAACAATTCCGGTTGTTTATTTTTCCTATTCCTGTGCATGTACAAAGGGATTCAGTTTTCAGCTACCCTTTTATTAACGGGAAATGCTTACGCATACCTGTCTCAGAGACCAAGGAAGGTTTATGTTGGACTTGCACCGACTAAAATCCAATACAGTTGTTAGCTCTGTCGCATATCGGCAAGGCCACGCCAACGTTTCGGTCACATCTACACTCCCACCAAGGCCGGCAGGCCCACTGCCTGTCTTTCTACGGGAGAGAACAACTTCTCTCTGTATTATTTCTAAGGTATAGGACGCTGGAACATAAGGTGCGCCTTCCTCCACAGCCTCCAACTTCACCTGTCTATCCGTCTATTCGATGTAATTATTTTCATTGTATAGCTTATCTTCTTCTTTGGCTGGATAGTTTCTAATAAAATTTACTAAACGAAATAGGATACTTTTTTATAATGTTATGAATTTCGGGTAAAGGTTTACATTGTTACATATATATAGGCTCATCATGTGTTATATTCTTCATTTGATTTATTTATTTTCATTCGATATAACTGCTGTGGTGGCAAGAAATGCATAAAAATATATTTTTATAAAATAAGGCTAACAAACGAAAAAACAATAACACCTGATGTTAAGTGAAGTAATTTTTTTTAACATGGGGAAAAGCCTACGCATACCCGCCGCGCGGGTTTGTTCCTTTGTCGCATATTGGCAGGGCCATGGGAACGCTTTCATACACATCCGCGAACCCACCAACCCAGGCCGCCCCATGGCGGCTCCTCCTCAGGGGACGGCTTCTTCTCGCCCATCTCCTTCTCATATAATGCGTACTAGAACACGACTTCACCTCGGCTGCAGCAGTAGTGGGTGAGGACCCTCTCGCCACAGCCAACCAACACACATCCAAAATGGGTTCACCAAGCCCACTCGGAGTGGCCACCTCGGCCCGGCCCTTAACCTCGGGCAACCAAGTTTGGTTTCTATTTGTTCACCGTGGGTGAACAAGCCACGGCTACTAAGCCCATCCCCCCCCCCCCCCGAACAAGGCAGGAACCTGTTTGGGGGGAGACATCTACATATCTGCCTATGTCGCTTTGGCTTTAGTCCTCGTGGTGACAATTCATCTGTACCATTATTTATTTGAATTTGGTCGCAAGTGTACAGTAAACAAGGCGCAAGGCTACAGTAGTCATTCAAAATCAAGTGAACTGTCCGCTCGTTTTCCAAGTTGTACAGTTTATTTACATTATAGGGTTATATACCCATCGCAAAGCTTAAGTTTTCGTTGACCTATTTATTATTTATTTATGTTTAAAAAAACTAAATATTTTGTCTCAAAAACATGAATAAAATAAATACCTTTTTCTTAATAATCAGCATTTAAAATTCAACTGCTACACATGTGCCTCTCAAGTCGCAGGTAAGATTTGCCTTAGTAGTCGCGTTTAGCAGGCGGATTGACAATCGCAATACCAAGAAAAGAGCCTACTCCTTTTTAAAAGGCCGGCAACGCATCTACAATTCCATTGGTTCCCCTGGTATTGCAGTTGTTCATGGGCGGCAGTAGTCACTTGCCATCTGGTGAGCCGCATGCTCGTTTGCCCCCTCTCCTATAAAAAAAAAGCAGACGTCTCATACCGAAGATATACCACTAAATGGTAAAATATTATTACCTTGTAAACCATGTCCTTATATAAAGAAGGTTATACAAGTTAATGTTGTAATATTTCTTGATGTTGTGCATGGATAAGTTAAAAACTATTTTACGTTTCAAAAGTTTTTATAGTATTTTAGTGAGCTGGAAACATTTTATTATCAAAGTTAGTTGTAATAAAATGTACAACGGCGTTAATAGATTCGTAAAATGGTGGTACAAAATAAGATTAAACTTTTATCGTTTTATATCCTTTTTATAGGTGATATAGCAACGCTGCAACTGTATAGCACAAATAGGTTGGTTCGACCAGGGAAAAACTACGTTCAAAAGAATACCAGCGTAAACTGTACCGTTGTTTCTTTTTCAAAATAAAGCACCGTTAGCTGCCACGTCAGTCACATTGTACAGAGTACGAGGGCGACACTGAAAGTTTTTAGAACTGGCCACTTGTAAACGATATAATAAAATAATAAGTTCAAATTTTCAAAATGGAACTCTTTGCCAATTTTATTGTGTATGTATTTTATTAATTTGTCATTTGCTTACGATTTGGTGGCAAATTAAAAATTGATTGTTACGTCACCATGAATTTAACGCGAGAAAATTTTCGAACAATGATTTTTTACGAATTTCTATGTCATTTAAGTCAACAAGAAAGTTATGATAGACTTCGATTGGCCTTTCACGATAAAGCTCTATCTCGTGCCACTGTTTACAACTGGTTTAATGAGTTTAAACGTGGTCGCACTAATCTCACCGATGATCTGCGTGAGGGACGGCTTTCTACGGCGACGACTAAAAATAACATCAGTGTTGTGCGGGTTATGGTAGAGACTAACAAAAGAGTGACTTATCAACTGATTCGGACAAGCTTAGGCATCGGTATGAGTCAAGTGCACAAAATCCTCCATGAACATTTAGTGTTCAGGAAGCTTTGTGCCACCGATCCACCGATACCTCATAATTTGACAGAGGCCCAAAAACTCCGTCGTGTTGATTGGTGTCGTGAAATAGTTCAATGATTTAACGGTGGTGACTCAAATGCTGTGTTCGACATACTTACGGGTGACGAAAGCTGGATTTATTCTTATGATCCTGAAACTAAGGGACGCCGAATCATTGCTTAAAGGAAATGTAAAGGCTTGTTCAAATACTTTTAAAGTCCATAGAGTACTGCCAAAAGATATTGTTAAATATTTTAAAACTATTGATGTTAAGAAAACGGCAGATTTATGGGGGATTTCCGTTAAAGTTATTTTATCTATAATAGATATAATAGCACCTTATCTAGCCACTATATTTAATACAAGTGTCAAATGTGGTGTGTTTCCTGATTTAATGAAACATAGTAAAGTCATACCTTTATTTAAACGTGGTAGTACATTAGACCCCGCCAATTTTAGAGCAATTTCTGTACTACCAACATTTAGTAAAATTTTTGAAAAAATAATTTTAGATCAGATGTTGAGTTTCTTTAATATTAATAAATTGCTACATAAAAATAAATTCGGTTTTACAAGGGGTCGCTCGACAACTGACGCTGGAGTTGAGCTTATTAAAAATATTTTTTGTACATGGGAGAATTCAGAGGATGCTTTGTGCATATTTTGTGACCTTTCCAAGGCCTTCAACTGCGTTCACCATGAGACATTAATCAGGAAGCTACAGTACTATGAGGAGTCATAGTACTGTAGCCATTTTTTCAACAACGAGGAGACGTAATGTCATCTACGATTGCTAGGTGGTCATATCCATAGTACCTCTTACCCTCCAATGGCCTTGTTCCTTCCTGGTTGGTATCTCCGAAAACCTGAAGCTTGTTCAACCGAACGGGGAGGGTGGAGTTGCCTCACGTCTGTCTCTGTACGGTGCAGATAGCAATAACTCTCCAATTTGGAACTTAAAAGCCATGAGATTCATTATCTTATTATTCTGCACCTTTTGCCAAAGAATGACATTTGTGTAAACACCAGGAACTTACTACAGCAAATGAAGAATCACTTTCAAGGGTCATTTTCTGGTTTCTATAAAGGTTCTGTAATATTCCATGGACTGATCCAAAACATCGACACCACATATGTATTTATTGTAATTTGTAACAACTCTTGGAGAGTCTATGTCAATGTATGCCTGCCTATTTTTATCGTAAAGTTTGACGAGGTCAATACAGTTACCACCTGTGCGGTTGGATGCCATAACGACACATTTACTGTCTTTCCACTTAACTAACGCAATGCTGCCGTCAAGAACCCGTTGTTCAACTTCCCCTTGTTTCATTTTCCTGTCCTCTTTAAAATTTATCTGAACACTAACCCAATTAATTTCTCTACTTTAAGAGACCTTAAGAATTACCAAACATGGATTGGATCTTCCTTTTATGCAGATTTATGGATATGGCATCATCGTAAGTCTCTGCACAACTTGTTGCATTAATTCCTTAAGATCCTGTCCTTCTCTCGAATCAAGTCATTCGTAGTATCTGACTTAGTCCTGATCTTTGCAACATTCTTATTTGCTATCATTTTTAAGGTCTTCAGTTAAGCATGGGGCTGGAGTATTGATTATACAAACTGGACGAACAGGAGCAGGTATATTGTAAAGTTTAATAAGAAGCGAGTTAAAGACTGCTACCTGCTTGTCCACAGTATAAGCGTTTGTTACAGCCCTCCAATCCGTATTCACAGCTTCTTTTTGTAATTTGTCCAAATCCGTTCCCACAAAAATACGCTGCAGAAGTATCCTTGATTCCGCTTTGACAGGTCTTACTTTCTAAAAGAAATAAATAAAAGATAATGATATGAGAAAGCATTAGCAGCACATTGATCATATTTTCAACATGGTCAAGAAAAGAAACAATAACCAAATCAAGGTGAGAGGAGATATAGTAAAAATGAGTTTCAGAAAGGGGAAGAATATTTAAATTGGCTGCTTTAACTGATTTAAGCCGATGGACGCGGACATAATCTTTAAGTAGACAGGTATTAAAGTCACCCATTAGCACAGTGTGTTAGATTTCATTAATAATTCCTTTGTGTGGAAATTTTTCAATAAAAATTCAACCTTATATCTTACCAAGCTAAAGTTATTCCTAAGTTGTCAGCATTTCTACCGCTTTATATCTCTAAAACTGCCATCCATTGCAAATCAATTTATCATCTTCAAGGACGGTAAAACTTACTACAGGTAATCCATATTTTATGACCAGTTTTTTTCAAGTAAAATCTTTTATCTAGACAGTGTCCTCGACGTAATTGACTCAATTTACTATCTTTGCAATGCAAATGCTGTAATTTTGACGAGTAAGTGGTACCTAAATTGAAGTCGCACTTTTTTATGTAACAGCATAATTAGTGCTTACTTAACTTAAAAGGAATTTGTCCAATATTACGTGTTATTGGACAATCTACTATATTATTAAGCTAATATTTTTTATTGATGGGAATAAATTATCGATTAAAAAAAACTACGGATTTCAATGCAATTTAACTTACAAGATTCTGTACGTTTTATTTTTAGTGACCAGTCGGGGACCAGACGTGCGATTGTGTAACTCCAGTAGGAATAACTTCCCAACTGCGTTCGGTCTTATGAGAAAACATAGTTAATTGGTAGTCTCGGTTTGAATGGAGTCTTTGTCGCATAAAAGCCGCGACGTCACAGTCTTCGCAGAATTTAACTTTATCTTTACACTAGCAGCGCCCGCGACTATATTTGCGTGGAATTAGTACTTTTCATATTTTTTACAGGATAATGGTGACAAACGAGCACACAGTCCACCTGATGATAAGTGGTTGCTGTGGCCCATAGACATCTACATCTATCCTCAATGAATCAAAATGCAGACGCATTGACACCCGTCCGGACTAAGATGGAATGCCTTGTTTCCAGTAAAATGGGTTTCCGATTTTCTACATACGAAACCATACGAAACACAGCAGCATTAAGCTGCTATTTTACGCTGCTATTTTGGTCCTTCCCCGGTTGAGATGACACATGCGTGCTACAACTATACTACTAATATAGCTGCAGCATGGCTCTACCACGTAAAATGATAATTGATGATGATTTATCTGTACTTTTAAATGTCGCGAAGATCTAGAAAGACACTAATCTGGATAGAAACATTCAGTGAGTCAGTCAGTCATACAAACTAACAAACGAACACATAGAAGAACCTATAATCGAACTAATTGACGGACCCACGATCGAATCAAGAAACGAATTTGGCAAACTATACGCTTATATTTCATAATATAGTAAATAAACAACAAAATTAACGCATTTACGTAATCCATAATTTGCTACCGAATTTCTCTATCCAACACTTGGTTTCTATACAACAGATAATAGATTGCCCGAAATAAGCAAGCTCCAACTTCTTAGTAGTTTGTGGCAAGCTCTATTACCAATTATCTATGCTGTTACGAGCTTGGGGTTCGAGACGATTAAAACTGCCGATTGAAGTGCCAAAATTGACACATTAATTATAGAACACTTATTACAACTTAAAACCACACTAATAATAAAACACAATTGTACTACTGATCACTTTAGTTCGCAGTTGTGTCGCTTCCAAGTGTTTGGTAGACGTCTATACCGGCTTTATATAGGGCCTCAGGTAGTTTCCAGAACCTGCTACTATAGAAACTTCTAGAATATGCGTGTACATATCGGTCCCGATTGACTAGGTGTCGATAGTTTTAGAAAGTTCCTCCATGGAAATTTCTAGAATGTGTTTTGACTCTCCTAGTTCTGCTACTCGATACTGGAGGGCGCTAGTGGTAAATAGTGTCGCCATGTACCATGTATTAATCGTGGTGCGTAACACTGCCCCATAATAACGCGCCAGTCGATCCACATGGATGATCTTATATTACTTAATCCGGTACGGTCCGTCCCATGTAGCTTGAAGCTTAGGAGATTTCCCTTTGCTGCGAGCTGGATTATGTAACCATACTAGTGAACATTCGTCGAACCCTTTGTTATTCATTTTGCGGTCATACCGTGTTTTCATCTTTTCAGACATTTGCTGGCCTGATTGTATGACGTGCTCATAAATGTCATTCATATTGTTCCGCAAGTAATTTGCATAATACGTTATACTGCATGGGGAGTCAGGTGATATTCCGGTAATCAGGTTCTGCAGGCAGCCGTAATTCTCTTCCAAAGTTTGCAAAAGCTGGTGTCACTGATGTACTTTCGTGAACAGCGTTTCGATATGACAACATAAACGGTTGTATGTGCTTGTCCCAGTCCCGTTGCCGATTTTCCACAACTTTTGCTAGATACTTCTCCAATGTCTGATTAAATCGTTCTACCATTCCATCAGATTGTGGGTGGTAAGTACCCATAACTAGGCAAGTTTCCTGGAATATTTGAGACTCAAAATTTCTTCCTTGATCGCTGTGAATCTCTAAAGGTACTTCAAAACGACAGAAGACTTCATGAACTAGTTTATCTGCAACTGTTAAAGCTTCTTGATTTGGAATGTCGAAGACTTCTGGCCACTTAGTGAAGTAATCCATCACAACCATGAAATACTTGTTACCACTTTCACTTTCCGGAAACGGCCGCGAAACTTCAAGGGCTATCCTCTGCCATGTGTTGCACCAAGATGGTACAATTTCAATGCATCTCTACTATGAGTCTGAGGTCCCTTTACAGCCGCACAACTTGTAAATTTGCGATACCAGTCCTCGACATCGTCAAGACAGTGGACCCAGTTAAATCGTTCTCGAATCTTCAGTAGAGTTCGGTTAACTCCCAGATGGCCTCCTGAACAACCATTATGGTACAGCTGTAGAACATCCGGTACTTTATCTTTAGGGACAACCATTTGCAACTGCGACCATTTTCCCATTTACGGCACAAGACTCCATCCTGAATCAGCAAGCTGTCTCATTGGGCACAATAGCTTTTCGTGGTCGAACTCATTGCTGAGACGTCGCTCCACTTGGACTTAGGAGCACTGATCTTCATCCATTCCAGAATCGGCTTGATGTCCGAATCTTCCTGCTGTGTTGTAGGCTGCTCTTCCACTCATTGCTGAGCTAGTATGTCCTGAGCATCCTCACAGATACCAGTTCCTTACCTCTTACACCGCTGCGTTGCCATGAGATTTCCCGCTGCGATGTTCGATCACAAAGTCGTATTCCTGCTGCTGCTGGGCGGTGCTGTTATCCGCACTACTCTCTCGAGACCGATCACTTTCTTTTTCTATAGTTCACTTAGGGCAACTGGATTGAAGATGGCCCCTTTCCCCACAGCCGTAGCACCTAGAGCTGTATTCTTTATTGAGGTCGCGAACTGTAGTTGCTGCAACCTCCCTGAAGCGATGGGAACGATGATCTCGCCGCACGGCTTCCACCTCCAGTGCATGAGCCAACGCTTCTTTAAGTTTCTCGTGGTGCCCGATCCTCACAGCAGCTCTGACTTCAAGGTCGCGAATGCCGTCAATGAGTGTCTGCACCAGGTTCCCTACAATGAGCGCAGGTACAACTGGTATGCTTTTTGAACCAGCTTCTCCACCTCAAGGGCCTACTACAGCAGGTTTTTGTTTCTGCGTTGCACGCGATCTCTGAGCTGCACACGAAAGGCGAGTTCCAGGTGAGCGTCGCCATATTTCGCCTCCAATGCCTCAAGGAGCTGCTCGTAAGTCACTTCCTTACCGAGGTTTTCCAGAACAGTTAAGGGCTGGTAGCGCAGGTCTAGGGTGAGAGCAGTCGTGGCCTTACTTTTATTCTAGCCGTTCGCCTTCATGACAGCCTCGAATTGGATTTTATAGGCCGACCTGAAAGAAGTCCCGTCAAACGGCGGCACTTTGAATCCACGTATCGAATGTGTTGTAGCTACCATGGGAGCTGTAATTCTATCCCCAAATTTGAGGTTGCCCAGCGTTTTCTTCACGTCAGCTATCACGTTGTCAACCCGATTGTTCACTTTTTCGATTCGGGTTTCAGCTTCCAACAGGCGGTTGTCTTGTTGAGCAACCCTACAACTCACCTCCCTTATCTCTTTCCCGAAGGTAGCGTGAAGGTCCTTCGTGAGGGGCATCAGCTCTTCCTTATTGTGTTTGAGCTGCTCTTCCAAACGACGGGCCTGTTCCTCCTGTCCCCACTGCAGCTGTGCTCTTCCAACCGACGGGCCTGTTCCTTCTGTCGGCGGGTCTGTTCTTGCAGCATCATCATCAGAACACCTAAGTCAGGTACTGCAGATGCAGGAGCTGCTGACGGGCTGGCCTCCGTGGTCAGCAGCTGGCCCTCCGACGTCTGCGGCGTTGCATCATCAAATCGTCTCTGATCCGTCTCCTGCTGGCGTTGACTTCGCGTACGGATGCCATCCGTGTCATCCTTTGGTAAAATTGACATGATTTGATTCCAGTTCTGACACCAATTGTTACGAGTTTGGAGTTAAGAGTAGTAGAGACAATTAAAAACTGCCGATTGAATTACCAAAATTGACACTTTAATTATAGAACACTAATTACAACTTAAAACCACACTAATAATAAAACACAATTTTACTACTGATCACTTTAGTTTGCAGTTGTATCGCTTCGAAGTGTTCGATTGTATCGCCAATTCAATACTGACCTGGTCGAGGTCTATACCGGCCTTATATAGGGCCTCAGGTAGTTTCCAGAAACTTCTACTATAGAAACTTCTAGAATGTTCGAGTAGATATTGGTCCCGATTGTCTAGGTGTCGATAGTTCTAGAAAGTTCTTCCATGGAAATTTCTAGAATATTCTTGACTCTTCTAGTTCTGCTACTCTATACTAGAGGGCGCTAGTGGTAACTGGTGTCGCCATGTACCATGTATTAATCGTGGCGTACAATAATACTATGGTATGAGGCACCATATTGCCATTAATATCAAACATATTTTAAATGAAAACTATAATCCTATGCCTATCTAAAGTTAAGCACCTAATTACATTAACAAAATGAAAATTAAATTTCGTATTTTTATTATGTCTCACCAGGCAAATAAATGAAAAATAAAACTAAATTCAACCGAAAAAAGTTGTTTGACCTTCAAATATATAATAGGTGTGATCAGGTCCAAAATGGGTCAGGTTTTCTATCGAGAAATTCTCAGTAGCAGCCCGGACCGGAGATTTTAGCGGTGTTTCGTCATGTGGCTCAGAAAACACTTAAAGTCGTTGGTTCTCTGTCTAATATCTTTATATTTGTGTCAGATTACCGTCCTATCGACATAAGAAAGTGAGGAAATAGAAAGTGCACCTATGCTGTTGCTTGCGCAAACACTCGTGATTCAAAATCTTGTTGAGTGTCATTTAAGTAAAATGTACTCCTTTGGTACTTATGTACATATTATAGAAACCGAAAGGTTCGTACATAATATTTCAATGTCCTGCATAAGTGGCTAGTCTCCGTTGAGACTGGCCGCTAGGACCGTAATTCAGCCTAAAGGGCTTGATGGGTATGCTGCAAATAGTAAAAACATAAAAAGTTTAAAAGTATTCAGCGCTCAAAACACTTAATACTTCAAAGCAGAATAAAAATATAAATATAACACAGGTTCACGGATTTTTGCATGATGCGTGTTAAGACATATAGACAGACAACGTTTCAGAAAAAAATTGTATTGGCATCTATACTGATCATATAGTATACCCCAATTCAAATTTAAAAAAAAATTTAATGTACTGAAATCGTCTTTTTCGACTTTTATTATTATATAGATTTTAGGCTGCATATTTTCCACGGGACTTCCTTTTTGAAACAGACTGTAGTTTTAACCTTAGATTAATTATAAACTCCTTTTTCTTTGAAGACGAGCTACTTATATTTAACTTTAAAATATAAGACTTATCATCGATATTGATAAGTTTGCCCAATATAACGATAACAAACGTTCAACATCAAAAGGAAGCTGAATACGATTACCACCAGAATCACATAACTGCACAGCTTTTCAACTGAAATTTAAAATAAGTTGAGTAAAATAAATGCAAAAAAAATCCTTAAAAAATTGTTTTATTCAATTTTTTTTATTACCTGAGACTGGTAAAAAGTACAAAAGTACGAGTCCAGTATCAAAGTAAAAAGTGTTTTGGTATTTTCCCTCGTAGTCTGACTTCTCTAACGCTGCTACCGCACACCATACATTACTTTCAATAATATATTATGTTACGAGCACTTTTAAAGTTATTTTGAACATTAAATTATGTTCGCAAAAAACTTCAATACAGGGTTTTCTTTGTCCGTATTCATCATTTTAATGTCCTGTCAAACGTGAATTGAAAATAATTGGGAAACGTGTACACTAAGCGCTGCGCCATCCCCGCAGTCTGTACAACCTATTCAGTACATTTCATATCATAAATATTAGTCAATTTACCGACAAAGGTCGTTCTCTTTGTTAACATTTTGCTATAATAAAAGCAGGATCGATTTAATTTTTATTTAGGTGTTGAGAATAACAATTTTTTTTTTATTGATAATCCGTACTCTACAGTTACTCTTGTAAGATTAAAATGTTTGTTGTTACAATTACAGCAAAAAAATTATTTCTTATTAGTACAAAACTAATTTATCAATCTTCATTAATTATAATCAGTAAAGTTTATATGAAGAATGAGTGCAGAAAACTATGTATGTATGTTATATATAATACTAGCTGACCCGGCGAACTTCGTACCGCCTAACAGTAGATTCTTTAATTTTTCATTTTTTTAATACTTATTCTGCTCTTCGGAACACCGGGTCAGCTAGTAAGATAAAAAAAGAAAGTTGATAAGTTAACAATTACATTATGTCAAAAAATAAAAATTATAAAACACTACTGACAAATATTGACATTAATATTTATACGTTACTAACGTCACTCAATTGTTTTGCCTTCCCGGAACCCCTCCACTAACACTTAAACTTAATGGTATGGTATTAAAGTTCAAATTGACTTTTAAGTATTATTACGAATCTTTTGAATGGGAATATAGAAAAGTGTTGTTTTTAGACTTTTTCATGCAATTTTTTTTTAATTTTCTCTCCGTAAGAATCATCTCTGTACTTCAAGGTATATTATAAAAAAGAATTAGCGAAATCGGTTCAGCTGCTCTCGAGATTTGCGCTTAGCAACACATTTAGCGATTCATTTTTATATTATAGATTAGTGTTACATATTATACATTAAATTTAATTAAATAAAACATTAACTGTTTACGTTCATACTGCCAATGTCAAACAATGTCAGAGAAGAGAATGCACCCAAAGAATTTGAAAATGTTGGCAACAAATAATTACTACTTAATTACGTGTGATTTCAAATCTTCCTTTTTCAATAGTCTGTGGAGTGTATATGTATTAAGGTAAAAAACGTTTATTTTACGTGTTTTATATGAGATATGTATTTTATGTGCAGTTGATAGTGAAATACAGCTTGCATAATATACAAAAATAAAAATTTTATGAATTACTGTCTTTGACCACTATGCAACCACTAGTCACAATAATTGTCGCACTTTTCATTACAACGACTCATACGTAATTTACTTAGTACAATTAATTACTTTCCAACGACCAGCTCACGTACACAGCTATTTGCTGTACTTGATAATGAATCTTGGAACGATAGGAGCTTGATGTCACGTACACCAACGTTTCAATAAAATTCGCCATTGTTTTCTCAAAGAAGCTAACAAACATTTTGAAGGATATTAGGTGTACTGTAATTACAGAAAGCTTTTGAGTTCTTTAAGATAATATTATAATCACCATTACAGCACTTAACACTACTGAATATAGGCCTCAAAAATGCAACCTACATACATCGAATTCTTGCATCTTGCTTTCTTTTGAACACTCGTTTCTACTTGGAACTCCATCTAGTATGCATCCGATAGATAGCGGTGTAAATACCTAGTTTACGCCAAACATTAAATGCCCAGACGGGGAGCAGCGGAAAAGGAGCGAGAAGTCTGGATCTGCGAGTGCCAATCCGCCTGCTAATAAAAAGAAAGGAAGAACATATTTAGTTATTGTTGCAACTTACTTTCACAAAACGTTACTTTTACAAAAAAAAAAAAGAAAAAGCAACAAAATACTTAAAAACAGAAATACCAATTTTTTTTAATATATAGGATAGGGTGACAAACGAGCTCACATTTCACCTGACGTGTAAGTGGTTGCTGTGGCCCATAGACATCTACATCTATCCTCGTTTGCGAATCAAAATGCAGATGCATTGTCACTCGTGAAGACTAAGATGGAATGCCTCTTTTCCAGTAAAAAGGGTCGCCGCTTCTCTACACTCACCATACGAAACACAGCAGTGTTAAGCTGCCCCGGTCGAGCCGACCCATTCGTACTACAACTATACTACTAATATAGCTGCAGCATGGCTCTACCACGTACAAAAAGTTGCTACAAAAAGGCCACTGACTGAGCATAATGCCACAGTAACAGAGTTACCGTAGCAGCGATATTGTGGCGTATGGTGATTAATTTAAATACTCCTTACAATAGTAGAATCCAATGTCCAGTAGTACGGGCTCGTAAAGAAAAAGAAAGATTAAACTAGGTGTAAGTCTCTTAAGTAATCTGGATCTGGTTAAGTATTACGCTCTTACTAAAAGAAATAAATTATGTATATTTGCTTCCAACTCGTGACGGATCTTGGTCGGTCGGTTTCTAAAAAAAAAGTATTCTTCGAAACTCTAAAACAAAAATATGTCAGTGTCATTGCGTGTTGCCCATAATTATATATGAATCTAAGCCGTGATCACAGCTAGCCGCACGAGGAAGCTTTAGGTCGTTCAGCGAGCTATGGAGAGGGCTATACTATGAGTTTTCTTAGTGATGAAATTCGTAATAGAGACATCCGCAGTAGTACCACAGTAAATGGCATATCCCATGAGATCAGTAAGCTGAAGTGGCAATAAATCGTACATATAGCTCGAAAAACTGATAATAACTGACCAATGTGGCAGCCTCTTACCGTCTACTCGTCGTGGACAAATTGTAGGGTGACCCCCCACGAGATGGGGTGACGACATGTAGTCAATGGATTCAGGAGGCTTGGGAGAGAGATCTATGTATTGCAATGGACTTGTATTGATGATGATAAATCTATTCACCTACTTAACGGATTTTTGACAATATGAGAGTGATAAACAAGATCACTATCCGTCTAACGGTAAGCAGATTTTTTTTACATTAAATAATGCCTGCACTGTCCTCCGGGCCCTTCACATTAGGCCAGCCAAGTGGATTCCTCTCTGTTCACCGTGGGTGGCCAAGCCACAGTTTTTACGAAGCTCTTCCGCTACGACAAGGTGGGAACTCATTCGGGTGGGAACGGTAAGTGGCTACTGCAGGCTGCGGACACCTGCTTACACCTGTTTAACATTTACTACGTGATAAATATATGAATAAAGAAGGAAGCGGTAACTTTTCACTTCACACTAAAAAAAGCATACAAAACATAAAATTGTTTTGTATGCTTTAAAACATCCAGACATATAACTGTGTACTTAACTGAAATAATTATTCATACTTTTGAATACAGCGCCATCTGTCTTTTTAATGCTGAACTTAGTCAAGTCAAGGTAACCTAAATTTTCATTTACAGCAAATTTGATTTTAAGACAATAGAGAATCTTACTAAACCACCATCATTAAACTCCTTTTAAACTTTTAATGATCGTTCAATTAGTGTCTCTAACGCCATCTTTAACATGCTTCAACACTTTGTACGAGAAAAACCAGCCAAGTGCGTTTCGGTCCACGCACAATGTAGGTAGGGTTCCGTAGTTGGCTTATATATAACACATAAAGCCAGAAGGGGTATTCATAAAAGATTAAAAATCCGTACAAAAATGGTCTTAGTATCCTTCCATCTATAAGTTCCCGGCAGTGCAGCCCTAAAATATACATGACTATAATACTTCCCTTAAACCACCAGTACCCTAAACTATCCTGAGAGTTTCCCGCGTAAGCCAAAAGTACCACGAATGAATATCGGCTTATAATAACTATTTACTAAAAAATAAGCGAGTGGTATGTCAGGACCGGGCTCTTGCCGATCGATCCTCTCTGCCTACCGCACAAAGGAAAAGGTAAAGCTATAGGAGTAATGCATAAGTCGTTTTCCTCTGCGCCTTCTTTTCCCTAAAGAGGGTCGCTTCCGATTCGGCAGAAAGGCAGAAATTATTTCCTACAGTTTACAATAACATAACAAAGTTATAATGCAGCTATTTTTAGATTATTTATATGGAATTGTATGGAATTTTTATATAACCCAAGTGCATTATAGTTAATAGTTAATAGACCATAAGTTGGTCGACTTTTCCTTTTAATTTTATTATACATAATACTCTATCGTGCATACTTTTCACGTTTCCAAACACATATGAATCTTATAAAAAATACCAATTTCCAACTGAATATTTCGCAAACAGACTCCGAAATCAAAAAAATGTTGTTTCATACCTCCCAATATTTGGAAACTGACCTGAAATTATTAGACAGCAACACTTTTACAAGACGAAAGAATATGCCACCGTAAACACAATGGCATGCTTTGTTTTTTTTTAAACTAGCACTGTTATCAACATTACTAATATTCCTTTTGACCGCTCCTGGTAACTATAGAATGCTTGTGTTAGGAGTGATTCACGACAGTAGTCAAACCCACGAGCTTATGAGTTTTGAACCACACTATGTCATTAGACAGAGGGAAATGAAACAGGCTTAGAGTATGTTCTTGACAACAACTTAAAACAATAAACAAATTTGCTTGCCAAGCGTGACAATCTTAGAAAGTTCTTCCAATTATGGGAGAAAGAAGGAGATGCCCTTGTTTAAGAACGGTTGGTCAGGGTCATCTCTTTACCCGACTCCTTACGGACTATGACAAGAATTTAGTATTGACATATTATAAGTGTAGTATAAAAATATTTATAAAATCTAATTATAAAAAAATCAAAAACGTCTAACCTCTTTATTTAATTTAGGCTTGTATAAAGCTCTAATTAACATCAAAATCTTCACCAGTTCGCAAAAACAAGACCTTCTCAGATGAGAAATGGAAAGTAAATGAAGTAATTTTTAAACTGTGTTATAATTACATTTATATTTACAGCTTATGATAAAATAATACAAAGATCAATAAATATTTTAAGATGTCATTTTTAAGAAAGAAAAATCAATACGTACCTGTAGGACTTGCTTGTTATAAATACCAAAATTTTGTTTAATGAAACTAATGTTTAAATTATTATGATTTCTGTTGTTTTCTCGCCTGGTTGATATGTATAAATATTTATAAAATATCTAAACATAATATACTATAAACACAAAAATGATAAAACAATATTTGTATACTTTTTTTTTTTATAGGAGAGGGGGCAAACGAGCATGCGGCTCACCTGATGGTAAGTGACTACCGCCGCCCATGAACAACTGCAACACCAGGGGAATCGCAGATGCGTTGCCGGCCTTTTAAAAAGGAGTACGCTCTTTTCTTGAAGGTCCCTAAGTCGTATCGGTCCGGAAAAATCGCTGATGGTAATCGATTCCACAAGGAGGTCGTGCGAGGAAGAAAACATCTTCTAAATCGCACAGTGGTGGACCGCCAATCATCCAGATGGTGTGGATGGTATCGGGAGTTCTGCTGCGATGTGCGTTCGTGAAATTTGGCGGTAGTAGTAGAATAAATACTTAGTAGAATAAATGCAATGTAATAAAGTGAAATAAATATTATCTAATTTAATATTAAATCTACATAATAATAATATAATAATAATAATACAAAATACATATTTATGATTTTCCTGGCTTATAATCGCTTGATCCAATAGTTAACTATAGGATCAAGCGATTGTAATTGGCCCGATTTTCAGAAAATCAAAACATCTTTAAGATATGGTATAAGATTATCTGTGCATGCGTGAATCACAGACATAATATACTCGTAATAGAGTGTATGTGGTACTTCTCTATTACGAGTATATTATGTCATGGTAGGTACGTAATGAAGTTAAAAAATGTATATTATAAAAGAAATTTACAAAGGTTAATCTCGCGACAAGCTTTATCATCATACATACATACATACATATAATCACGCCTCTTTCCCGTAGGGGTAGGCAGAGACCACTTTTTTCCACTTGCTACGATCCTTACATACTTGTTTCGCTTCGTCCACTTTCATTATTCCCTTCATACATGCTCTACGGTTTAGGGTACTCTTGACCTGGCCTTTTTTCAAGACGTCCCTGATTTGGTCTAGAAATGTCCGCCTAGGTCTACCCCTTCCAACACTTTCATTCGCACTAGCCTTATACACTTTCTTCGTCAATCGTTCTTCATTCATTCTCTTGACATGGCCAAACCATCTCAGCATACCTTTCTCAATTTTTGTCACTACATCTTCTTTCAGACCACAACGTTTCCTTATCTCACTATTTCTTATCTTGTCACTCAGTTTAATTCCTATCATTCTTCTTAACGCTCTCATCTCAACTGCATTTATTCTGCTTTCATGTTTCTTCTTCCATACCCAACTTTCACTTCCGTACATGAGTGTCGGAATCAACACCCCCTCGTGCACAGCCAAACAAGCCTTGTTAGACACCTTCCGACTGCTCATAAAGGAGTGCAAAGCTCCATTCACCATGTTTCCTGCATTCACTCTTCTTTCGATATCACTCTCACACTTTCCATCTCTTGTAAACTGTGAACCCAGATACACAAACTCTTTCACCTGTTCAATTTGTTCATCTTCAATCACGATATTGCAGTCTGTCGCTGCCTCATCTTTTTCAAACACCATCACTTTCGTCTTCCTTACATTCATCTTCATTCCTTTTCTAACAAAAGCTCCACTCATAGCAGTTACCATCTCCTGCAACTCCTCGGCCGAAGACGCAAGTAATACTTGGTCATCAGCATAGAGAAAACACTTGACGAGTAACTCATTCATTCTCAACCCACTTTCATTCTCTTTTAAATTTGTCAAACAATTGTACATGAACAGATTAAATAGCCACGGTGACGCTACACTTTTTTCTAACACCTTTTTCGATATTAAACCATTCAGTGTAAGCCCCGTTTATCCTAACACAAGTACTAGAATCCCTATAAAGAGATTGCAATGCCCGTATGAGGATACTGCTCACACCGTTCACGGACAGTGCTGACCACAATTCATTCCTCACCACTCTATCATAGGCCTTTTCTAGATCCACGAACGTGCAGTAGACCTTCTTGTTTTTAGCCAAACACTTTTCGGCTATGCACCGCAAGGAAAAGACCTGATTCGTACATACCACCAGCGATTTTTCCGGACCGATACGACTTAGGGACCTTCAAGAAAAGAGCCTACTCCTTTTTAAAAGGCCGGCAACGCATCTGCAATTCCCCTGGTGTTGCGGTTGTTCATGGGCGGCGGTAGTCACTTACCATCAGGTGAGCCGCATGCTCGTTTGCCCCCACTCCTATAAAAAAAAAAATCCCATTCCCTTTCTAAATCCCGCTTGTGCATCCCATACTTTTTCGTCTGTTTCATTCACAATCCTTTCAATCATCACTTTCGCATACAATTTACCGAAGACGCTGAGAAGGCTTATACCGCGGTAATTTATGCAGTTCTGCCGTGACCCTTTTCCCTTATACAATGGCACGATTACGGCTTTGCACCAGTCTCCCGGTACTTGCCCATTTCGCCAGCACAGATTGAAAAGTTGGTACAGCTGACCAGGCCCTGTCCAGCCCTCAGCATCTCGACGGTAATCCAGTCATACCCTGCAGCCTTACCTAATCTCATACTTTTCAACGCTTTCACTATTTCATCCATGCTATTTCATTTTCATCAACATTTATATTAGTTTCCGTGGAAGGTGGCAGATGCTGTACCTGCACTTCCTCTCTTTCAAACAAACTTTCAAAATACTCTTTCCATGTCTTTAGCACACATTCTTCTTCTTTTATAATGCTCCCATCTTGACACCTGATTGTACTCAGCTCCGAGGTAGAAGTTTTCCTCTGGCTGTTTTGATGGATTTCCAGAAAAACTTAATGTTTGACTGGAAATCTTCAGTGAGCCTCCTATCGAAATCATCCTTTCGTTCTTCTTTCTTTCTAGACACAATTTCTTTCGCTGCTATTTTCAATCTTTTATACTTCATTCGTGCTTGTTTTATCTCGTCATCCGTTGCCTTTTGAACTTTTTGGTTAGCAACAAAAGCTAACCAATCCAACCACGCTTTCTTCTTTTCTTGCACAACCTTTTGTATATATTTATCCATCCACACGTTATCATTCTTTCTTCTTTTCCTTCTTTTAGCTACCCCGCATACCTCAATAGCAACATTCACGACCCCTTTCTTAAATGACTCCCACAAATCTTCAATCACACCTATCTCTTCTATCCCTTTAAAACTTTCTTTCAGTTTCTCTGCATACTCGTCTTTCTTTTCATTTTCTTGTAGATTAGACACCGCGGTATACCCGAGTGTCTAGCACTCTTCCTCAGTCTTTCATCCACAATTACAAAATCAATCATACTTCTAGACTCACCCTCATCTCTTGTATACAAATGGATCTTTTTGTGGTCAAACATTCTGTTGGCCATGCACAGATTCCATTCCAAGCATACTTCAAGCAGGCTTCTCCCATTGTCATTCACTCTCTCGTCCCCAAACGTACCCATAACTCCTTTATATCCATCACGCTTTACTCCAACCCATCCATTAAAGTCCCCTAACATCACGATCCGTTCATTTTCTCCGCATTTATTCAAGACCTCTCTCATGCTATCCCAAAATTCCTCTCTCTCTTGTTGAGATTTTAATGACCCACCTCTACGCAGATCCGTCGGTGCATAGACCCCAAGGATAAACAAGCGAGTGAGTCCGACTTTTAACCTAATCCAGAGGAGTCTTGGCCTTACACATTCATGCTCCATCACACATTCAACCATTCGAGATGAAAGAATCACACCAGTATGCCGTGTAGGGGCCATGAACCGTAGTGTCACATCCTTTCCTCTTGGTTTCGTTCACGCACAGAATGTCAATGCATCGTTCATCCATCATCTGACATACTTCATCTACCTTACCATCCATTCCTCCTCTTACATTCAACCAATGCGGTTCTCCGTGGGCCGCTTTTCGCCCCCGCGAGAAACGAGACGTGATGGGTGGCGAACCACATCGCCGCCATTTTGGTTAATTAAATTATTTTTACGATTATCCATTGCGTTCCCACGAATAGCGAGGGAATGGTTTGTCCCCGCCCAGCAGAGCCCTGCATGCCAGGGTAAGGCTAGCCTAATTATGGGGTCGCCCGGTCCCAGGCCAGTGTGGCACGCTAACGACTAGGCCCGCCCCTAGCCATGCATCCATCCGCGCGGCAAACGTTGGATTGGCGGAGGGTAGGAATAGGAAAAGGGGAAGGATAGGTGGTGTGAAAAGGAAGAGTAAGGTAAGTTAGGGTGGGAAATAGGGAATATAGGAGGAGGACAGTAATAGCTAGGGAAGCCGGGGTCGTATACCCGTATACCATACCATAACTATCGGACAGGTATATTGGGATGAGTATCCCTCGACTATACACCTCAAATATATATGCTTTAATATCATATAACTTGTATTGAGCTAATAAATTGATTAGCTTAATTTAATTTAAAGTTTAGTTTCTTCTTTTTAGACCATTTAATAAAAACTTGATTCTTAAAAAAATACTATTACTTTATTTTAATTTTTTTAGTTTTCGTTGGACATTTCATTTAATGCGTCATTGTGGCATGGTCATTTGCCTGTTAATTTAGAACAGCCAAGTTCTTCAATAAGGATACCTTCAAGCGATTTGTCTTCTCAGGGCCACGTACGCTTAGTCAACAGCGAAGAGTTTTGAGCTTACTTTTCGTATTCTTCTCAACTAATCCTGTTATTTGATACCCACATCATGATGGTAGATAAGAAAATTTTGTTCGCCATCTGAGGTCGTCCACCATATTGTATATAGAGTGACGACATTTTATTTATCGTATTCTTCTCAGCAATACCTTTCATTTGATACCCATATTATCATGATTGTAGATAAGAAAATTTTGTTTAGCATCATGAAGCGTCCGCCATACTCACTTAAATGTGAATTAACTAACCATTGTCACCTAAACTAAACATGTATGCAAAATTTTAGCTCAATCGGTTGGAGTTAACTGTTTTAAAATTCAGTTGCAAAATTTAACCTGAACAAACAAACATACGGACATTGCAAGTGCAAATAAAATCTTGTAATAATATATTATATTAAAATAAAATCTTGTAAAGAAGTATTTATTTCCTGATAATCTCTTAATCTGTTCTGACGACTTGATTTTGAACGCAATCCTGACGTAAAAAAATAAATTTCAGCACGATTGTTCCACGTGCAACGTTCTTTAAAAGTCACGACCTAAATGTAGAGTCAGCACCTCTACATTATTATACAGCAAGCTTGGTAAATTTGTTTGAAAGCCCATAAAGTGTTTCTTACGATGTGAGTCTTAAAATATGCGCTTTACGTATTTTTTGTATAGGGATTATATAGTAAACCTAAACGTGTGAAAAATTTATTGGAAATTTTTAATCCTGTTTTTACACATTGCCATACGTTTGAACACAGAAAAATTTAAAAAAAATCTATAACAATAATAATAACGCCCGTCGGAACGAATTGCAGTCACAGCGGCCAGTCTCAATGGAGACTAGCCGTCTGCGCACGACAGGATTAAGTGATACAAGTGCGTTAACACAGGTACATTCTCTTATTTTCTCTTATTTTTAGGCCGATGGAACGGCAATCCGACAAGACCGGAGAGAGATCAGTCTTAATGTCACATATGGTCCATAGTAACTGTCTATTAGACCTTTAACATAACAGCTAAAATGTTATGACAATATATATATATATATACAGGCTCAGCGAATTTGGCGGGTATCACCTAGTTATAATATATTACGAGTATATTCTTCATTAGATTTACTTTCATTTTCATTCAATTTAACTGCAGTGGTGGCAAGAAAAGCATAAAAATATTTTTTTAGGGTGACAAACGAACAAACAGTACACCTGATGTTAAGTAGATGATGTGGCGCCGAGACTTCTACATCTATCCTGAAATTAGAATCAGATTGCAGATGCGTTGTCAGCCCTGAAGAATAAGATGGAATGCCTCGTTTCCTGTTATAATATCTCCGGTTCTACCTGTAGACCCTTTTTACTGGAAAAGAGGCATTCTATCTTAGTCCTCACGGGTGACAACGCATTTGCATTTTGAATCGCAAACGAGGATAAATGTAGATGTCTATGTGCCACAGCAACCACTTACCATCAGGTGGACTGTGTGCCCGTTTGTCATCCTATCATATAAAAAAGAGCCCCACTTCTGCCTAGGAGTCCGTACCCAGATTGGTAGTTCTCTCTTACCATTGTTGTGTTCTGGTTTGAAAGGAGAATTAGTATAATTACACGCTGTTAAATTTTTGCTTTAGTCCTCGTGGTGACAATTCATCTGTACCATTATTTGTTCGAATTTAGTCGAAAGTGTCCATGGGCTACAGTAGTCATTCAACGTCAGGTGAACTGTACACATATTTGCCAAGTTATAAGGTCTGAATATACCCTTTAAATACCTTTTTCTTATTATTAGCTCCTAAAATTCCACTGCTAGACATGTGCCTTTCTTGTTGTAGGATAGATTTAACATAGTTGTCATGCTAGGCGGATTGAATATCGCGGTACCATACGTGTCATATTGAAAACTTTTTACCCATATTTATTTAGCCTATAAAATATTATTCCTTGTAGACTATGCCCTTATTTATAGAAGGTTATACTCGTACAAGTTAATGTTGTAATATTTCTGGATATTGTGCATGGATAACTCAAAAGTTATTTCACGTTTCACAAATTTTATAGTATTTTAGTGAGCTTGTAACATTTTATTATCAAGTAAGTTGTAATAAAATGTATAACGGCGTCAATAGATTCGTAAAATGGTGGTACAAAAGAAGATTAAACTTTTATCGTTTTATATCATTTTTACAGAAGATAGCGCCACGCTGTAGCCGTATTATGGTTGTAGCACAAATAGGTTGGTTAGGCTGGAAAGGACTACGCTCTCACAATACCAGCGTAAACTGCTGTGCTTCATATTGTAAGTGTAGAAAACCGGACCCTTTTTACTATAAACGGGGCAACCCATCTTAGTTCTCGGGGGTGACAACGCATCTGTGTTTTGTTTCTTAATCTAATATAGATGGAGATGTCTATAGGCTTCAGCATCCATTTGCCACCAGAAGACCACGCTCTCTTAATGTATACAAAAAATTTACCATATATTTTAGACATGATATTTGTTTTCGTTGAAAATATTTTTATTGGACTAATATTTAACTAAGTATTTATTCCTACGGGGCACTTATTTTCATTTAACTGCGTAAAATGCTCTGTAAGAAATTTATAAATGGAATGAAATTCATTTATTTTAAAATTTTAAATTTGTACTGTTGTTTTTTTTTTTTTTTGAATAAAGCACAACATGATTTTAATCCGTTAGCTGCCATATCAGTCGCATTGTACAGAGTATTTCATACAAAACAGGACTGACAGTAATGTAGGAGTAAGAGTCTACCAAAAACGATATACTAACGATATACAACAGTCTGATAACAACTGTATATAGGCTTGGATTATTATTTTTACCCAAGTATCGTTATACAAATAAATAATATTTAAAGATTATATTTTTCTACTACTAAAATTAGTTCTCTTTTTGGCTTATTTTTCAACCGTTAGATTAAAGTTTTCTATCAAATGAATTATAAGCTCACTGAATATACAAGTCTAACAATTTATCTTTTTTATTTGTACAACTGTAATTTAATCAAGGTCACTAAGCGAGCTTTGGAGAGCATAGCCCACGCTTGGAGTTTCTCTGCGTGATAGACACACAAATGAGGATACCCTCAATAAAACCAGGGTAACCGACATAGCCCAACGGATTAGTAAGCTGAAGTGGCAAAGGGCCGGCCATATAGCTCGAAGATCCAACAATCAATGGCGAAGAAAGGTTCTGTAGTGGCAGCATCGCACCGGTAGGCGAAATGTAGGGTGACCTCCTACTAGATGGAGTGGCGACTTGGTAAGACATGCAGGAAGTCGATGGATGCAGGTGGTTCAGGGCCGTACTGTACAGCATTCCTTGGGGGAGGCCTCTGTTCAGAGAGGACTTGTGAGAAGTGTAATGAAAGAATTAATGAAAAACTGTAATTTTATATTGTTTATATTATAATTTACCTTAAGATTATTCGGCAGCGTATTCGCGTTGAAGATAAATTTTCATCTTGGTGTGAACTACCAGCTGGAGTGCCTCAAGGTGGTGTGTTGTCTCCTTTACTCTTTGCTATCTTCATTAATTCGATCTGTCACAAAATTTCTTCTCTCTATCACATGTATGCAGACGATCTTCAAGTGTATACGCAGTCATCTCTTGAGAACCTGCCTACCGCTGTTTCTGCCATCAATGCTGACCTGGCGGCTATTAGCGAATGGAGTAAATACTATGGGCTTAAGGTTAATCCTTGTAAGTCGCAGGCCATTATTGTTGGTGGTGCTGGGATGATTTCAAGAGTTGACTGGAATAACTTTCCCTCGGTGGTATTGAATGGTGTTGTAATACCTTACAGTAGCACCGTTAAAAATCTTGGTATCCACTTCGATACTACTTTCTCGTGGTCTCATCAATTGAAAGAAGTTAGCAGAAAGACTTTTGCTGCTATGGGTTTATTGCGGCGTTTACGTTCTTTTCTTCCCATTCCTACTAAAATTATGTTAGCACAATCTTTACTCCTCTCTATTCTCGATTATGCGGGCGCAAGCTATCTTGATGTAACTGAAGATCAACTAAACAAACTTGAGCGTATTCAAAATCTGGCTATTAGGTTCATATTTGGCTTGCGCAAATATGACCATGTCTCCGAATTCCGTTTAAAGCTCAAGTGGTTACCCATTCGCCTTCGCCGGAACCTACAAATTGTTTCTCTTCTGTACTGTGTATTATTCGATCCAATGACTCCTAGCTATCTAAAGGAAAACTTTAAGTTTCTTGGGCATGACAGACCGGACAGAGTTCTACGGTCAGCCGGAGAACTTATACTCGCACCACATTCATATCGAACTAAATACTTTAAAAACTCCTTCACAGTTAAGGCCATCTGCTTATGGAATGATCTTCCTTCGCAAATTCGTCGTGCGAAAACACTAGAAAAGTTTAAGACTGACGTCAAAAATTACTAGCTAACAGTGCATTAACTACTGGTCATCATTTGCGACATGTATTTTTTGTATCCTCTCTGTATTTTTTTATTTAATTTTTATGTATATTTGCCTACTTAATCTTATGTATGTCTATTATATTTTGAATGTATATATTAGTGTATTATTTTTTTCATTATGTATCAGTTTAGTTTATTTAGGTATTAGTATGTAAGTTTACTATAATATACACCACCTCCCACTGTCCAATTGAACAACTTTCTCCTAATCTTAAGGTTGTCTGGAAGAGATCGCTTATTAGCGATAAGACCGCCTTATTGTACCTACCTCTTAAGTTTTACTCCTTGTAATTTGTTCTTTTTTATCGTTTTTTTGTGGTGTACAATAAAGTATAAATAATAATAATAATAATAAGATTAATTTATATTTGATGGTTGAATGTTTATAATTTGTACAAGTGGTTAAATTAAAAATTTTGTACAACCGACTTCAATATAAATAAGATGAGATCATCATCAATGTAGTCGAAGTCAATTAAATACCCATTATTAAGAATAACTCAAAGACTACTCAGATCTTGAGCAAATTTATAAGGGACCACATGAAAAGCACCAGCTTTCAAAAAACATGAGTGAATGTCGTGGCATACTCAGTTGGAACGAAGTTCTTTTCGTAGTATATTATTATTGATAAATGTGTTATATTATTGATTAACAAATGCAAATGAATAAATTGAAATAGACGCTAACTATTAAAATGAAGTTTCATTTAAAATAATATTTATTTCATGGCAAGATGAAAAAAGTGCGTGGGATATGTATATTATTCCATCTCGCTTGCATTATAGAAAGGGGGTCGTGACGGAAAAATCTTACAATTTTTCTCACCTAGCCCCCATCCGTCAAATTTGTACCGTGCTATAAGGAACTTCGTTCCAATAAAAAAATAATTTTCCAAATCGGTTCAAGCGTCTTCGAGTAATCGATGAACATACATAAAAAAACCGATGGATTGAGAACCTCCTCCGTTTTTTAAATCGGTTGAAAAAAAGGTGTTCAACTTGATTTAATATAGGAGCATACATCAACTGTTATACCTACTCAATTTGCTCTACATAGTTTTGCAGTATTTTTAATTGTACAGTGATTAGCTATAGTTTCTCAAAGTTTAAGCTTGGATGATCTACTTTGTGCTGTTTATTTTTTTATTTAGTTATAGCTGTGCCCGCGACTTTGTTTGCATAGAATCTTTATTAATAATTTATTGCTGTTAATGTTTTATTACATTGGGCCGGTTGATATATTGTTTAAACTACACTACTGTTCCAACTCAAACAATAATAGTATAGATATCGTTATACTTACTAGGAGTAATTTCATAATAAAACAGATCAAGTGTATGTATGACTTAAACACTGTAGATGCATATGCGTTTAATATTATGTTCAAAATAAAACTAAGTTACGTAGTACGCACTGAAAAACACCTTGTACCCGTGTACACACAGACTTACGAGTATTATATTACCGCGTATGGTCCGGGTCATATTACACATACATTATCTACTTACATGTCAAATTTGAAGTCTTAAATAATTATAGTTATGGAAATTAGGCAACTAGATGAGTCCTCTTTATTTCCTATCCCCGGGGAATTTCAAAAAATCCTGTAAATAGTTATTGATAATAATATATATTTTTTTTTTATAAAAGACTACAACTAAAAAAAATTTAATAAAAAGATTAAACTATTCAATATGAAATAAGCAGTGCCTTTGTACAAAATATCTTCTTTTTTTCTCTTCCTTGTAACATTATTTTGTGTGTACATAAATTGTTAAATAAATAAATAAAAGATAAATGAAATCTGTGCAAAAGAACACAATATAACTGATGAGAAGAATCAACGCTCCGGGAAGTCTGTTCTATTCAGGATTGCCCCCGCCATTGCATCAGTTTAGATAGACTACAAAATATATTTTTTATAGAATATGTGTGACAAAAGAGCACACAGTCCACCTGATGTTAGGTGAATACTGTTGCCCATAATCATCTACATTTATCCTAGATTAAGTGTTAAAATGCAGACGCGTTGTCTAACCTGAAGACTAAGATGAAATGCCTCGTTTCCAGTAAAAAGGTTTTCCAGTTCTCCACTATCACCATACGGAATACAGTAACATTAAGCTGCTATTTTACGCTGGTATTCTGTGAGAGCGTGGTCCTTAACCGGCCGAGCCAACCCATGCATGATACAACTAATATAGCTGCAGCGTGGCTCTACCACGTATAAACCTATATAGTTATTCATATGCCAAATTTTAAGTCTCGAGTAATTACAGTTATTACAGTTAGGAAATAAGCAAAAATTGTAAAGACGAAACATCCAGAATTTTATTAAATTATCTTTAAGTAAGATAATATATCTAGAAACACTTTACCGTACCCCTATTATAAAAAGCACTCAATGCTTTAAAAATTGTTCAACTAGCGACAAAGGAAAGCAATCCACTTACTTATGTATATACCGGACAGGGATAGACTTTTTTATCGCAAAAGGGTGACAAACGAGCACACTGTCCACCTGATGGTAAGTAGTTGTTGTTGCCCATAGACATCTACATCTATTCTCGATTACGAATCAAAATATTTTTTAAAATATTTAGGGTTGTCACTCTTGAGGACTAAGATGCACTGACTTCTTTCTATTTCCTTAAATAAATAATCTACTGAAAGAGTACGAATACTTTTAAGAGCAAAAATACATCTTTTGCGTGGATTTTTTTCAATAAAACTTAAACCTTATTTCTTACCAAGCAACAGTCATTCCTAAGTCGTCAGCATTTCTACCGCTTTATTAAAATGTCCATAAAACGACTATTGAAAATCAATTTATCTTCTTCAAGAACGGTAAAAACTTACTACAGGTGATCCATATATTAAGACCAGTTTTTATTCTCATTGTAAAGTAAAATCTTTTAAGTTCTCGACGTAATTGACTCAATTTACTTGCTATCTTTGCATAGTAAATGCTATAATTTTGACGAGTAAGCAGTATCTAAATTGAAGTCTCACTCAGTTTTTTTTTAATTATAAAGGCATAATGAGAGCTTACTTAGAAGGAGTTTATCTAACGTTACATGTTATTTAAAATATATAGATAATAAACTATTTGTTTTATTAACGCGTAATAAAAGGTACGGCAAAAAGAATCTTCGTATTTTATATACAAATTCACGACTTTTTTGAGTACACAATTCATTAGGTTTCTTTCAATGAGCTATCTATAGCTTTAGCCACTACTACTGCTAGCTACTAGCTTACTAGCTATAGATATCTATATATTTCACATTATTATAACAATATAATATAAAAGTTACATCGTCTTATAATCGATATTGATAAGTTTGCCCAATATAACGAAACCAAACGTTCAATGTCAAAACGAAGTCGAATACGATTACCACTGCTTTTCCCCTGTGACCGAATCAACGGAAATTTAAAATAAGTTAAAATAAATGCAACAAAATTATTATTATTTAAATCAATAAGAAAATATTTATTAACATCGGTAGGTACTGTTTCTCAGAAATGTGAAACTTCAACTTATGAAGTTGCTGCAGTAATTAAAATCAAACCAACATCCGCGTCATCAATATCGTATTACATATATGTATATACATATGTATATATGTGTATACATACGAATCTTACAACTCTTAATCGTCACGCTTAGCAGACGGACAGTGTTCCCCGTGCTGGTCTACATACCGCCATCCATCGAAAGACATAAGGTTTCTCTGGAAGTTTTGACGGGAACTAGACCGGTGACGGATTGCTGCCACCGGTCTAGTTTTCATCTGCTTGTTAAAATAATGATTTTAAGTAGATTTTAATACGTACAAGTGGTCCGATTTTGTGTACTAAATGTCTGCGTATTTTATTGAATAAGGATGACAAACGAGCACACAGCCCACCTAATGGTAACTAGATGCTGTAACCCCCTAAACATCAATACCATGAATTGACCTTGAAAAACATGTGTATTAATTACCTAAACGAACAGTACCCGACTTACTTGAAGATATTTACAGATGGTTCGAAAGATAATTTTGGAATCGGGGCTTCATTTTACGATATATTGCACGGTATGGCAATAAAGTTAAAAATCAATGGGAGTATTTCAATAATGGAAGCTGAGCTTGTGGCAATCTATGAAGCTTTATCCTACACACAGTCAAGTAATTATAACAATGTCGTTATTTTAACCGATTCAAGGAGTGCGCTTCAACACCTTGCTCGGTGTACTTCGGTTTTCCGAGGCTTACCAGTAGCATATGCGATTTTACAGCTTCTAGTTAAGTTACAGGCTGATTCCAGAATAGTATATTTACAGTGGATACCTTCGCATATTGGCTTAGAGGGTAATGAGAAAGCTGATATCTTAGCCAAGCAAGCTATCTCTGATGGCATTGACATTGATATTACCCCTTCATTTCAAAATTACATACCTTTATTGAAAAAATATTGTTATGATCTCTGGAAAGAATATTTTGACGAAAGATCAAAAGAAAAGGGTATATGGTACCGTACGATCCAGCCACACCCAAAGCAATCAACCTGGATAGATAACAGAGTATTGTGTAGACGCAACACTGTAACAGCATTAAGACTCAGATCTGGACACATTCCATGCAATAAATTTTTATACTTGATGCGAAAAATTACCTCACCAAATTGTTCAATTTGTAATATTATCGATGATGTTTATCACATTTTGATAGAATGTGCCCAGAACTCAAGAGAAAGAGCAAATTGTAATTTACATTTGTCCTTAATTGGTAGTAGTAACAGTATTTTATCCGACCCGTTATCAGATGATGCCAAAAAACTGTATTTGTTAGTTAATAAGAGATTAAGTAACTCGTAAGTATAATAAGTTTATTTGTTAGTAATTATATTTAAGATTTTTATGTAACTACCAGGGCGGCATAATCGCACCAGCGACAAAGCCCTTTATACATGAATAAAAAAAAAAACCATTTTAACAGTGGTAGAGCCACGCGGCAGCTTTTGCTGTCGCACGGATGGGCCGGCTCGAACCGGGGTAGTACCACGACCTCACAGAAAACCAGCGTGAAGTAGAGGTTTACCTCTGCGTTTCGCTTGGTGAGTGCAGGTGGCCGGAGGCCCTTTTTATTGGAAATGAGGCATTCCATCTTAGTCCTCACGGGTGACAACGCATCTACATTTTGATTTCTAACAGAGGATAGATGTAGATGTCTATGGGCCGCAGCAACCACTTACCATCAGGTGGACTGAGTGCTCGTTTGTCACACTTATCCTATTAAAAAAAAACCTTCATCGATCAATTATTAAGAATCGAAATGCAGATGCGTTGTCTCCCTTAAGGGCTTAGATAAAATATCTCATTTCCAGTTATAAAGGTCTCTGGTTCTCTACACTCACCATACGAAACACAGCAACATTAAGCAGATATTTTAAGAGCGTACTCGTTCTACGGTCGAGCTACAACCATAACAGTTACCACGTATATGTGAACTATTAGTGGAAACGGTGAAAGAAGTGCTCTGGTGGTGATGTAAAACTCGAAATATAAATTTCTTATTACTTGACACCATTGAACTTTTAGTAGTAGGGCAATGCTTCACACTGGTAAAAGTACAACAGTACGATTCTAGTATCAAAGAAAAAAGTTTTCTAGCATTTCCTCTCGTCGCCTGGCTTCTCTCACGCCGCTACCACACAACATACAATACTTTTTGTTATTTATTGCGATACGAGCAGTTTTAAAGTTTTTTTTTAACATTCAATGATGTTCGCAAAACTCTACATTACAGCGTTTTCTTTGTCCGTATTCATCATTTTAATGTCCTGTCCAACGTGAATTGAAAATAAATGGGGAAACGTGTATACCAAGCGCTCTGCCATCCCCGCAGTCTGTACAATCTATTCCGTATATTTCACATCATAAATATTTGTCAATTTACCGACGAATGTCGTTCCCTTTGTGATTTTTTTATTATAATAGAAGCAGCAAGTTAAAGCGATTGAATTTTTATTTACGTATTTAGAAAAATAGCTTTATTTTAGTAAAATAGGCTGTGATATAGGAATTGTGTCAATGAAATTGAGGCGTGTTGCTGCTTCTTTAACTTTAATTATACTGTCCTTATTCTACCTTAACACTAATATATATATAGTCGTGGGGGCTATACTACACTACACCTCCCACCGACAAAAAAATAAAAAATAAATACATTTGGTTTTTTTTTTAACTTATAAAAATAAATATATAACGTTAATCTAATAATAACATAAATTACAAAAGTAAATCCTATGGGTAGTTCGGGTGGCCATATCCCTCTGCCCCATAGTAATTTCAACGTCATAATAGAATTGGTATGATGTACCTATCATGCATATATACAACATACTTATTTGACATAATTAGGTAATTCGCGAAGTTCTAGTATAGTTGTTCATTCATTTATATTTTAAAATACTCTTGTCTTATTTATTTATTCATACTTTTTAATCTCATTCCTTATTTTCGAGTTAGGCCTTTTTATTATCTTTTTTTTTTCATAATTCTTGTACGTACTTTATTTTCTTGATATTTTTTACCTTTAGCTAGCTTTATTTCTCTCTATTCACTTATATATTTATTTATTATTTAGATACCGAGAATAGGATTATTAATTCATTTCATTTATATTTTATTTCGTGATATTTATCACGCGGGTACTTTATAAATATATTTGGGTATTATATTACATTTCCATTACATTCATTTTATTTTATTGGTACATAAACTTTTTTTTAATCATACTATATCAAGGCAATACTGTACCTTGGGTTGTGCGCATAACCTTGAGGTCTACGTTGAAGTCATTTTAAAAAGACTCCAACAATTGTCACGGAGGAAATCTAAGTTCACACTATGATCCAATGAAGGATGAGACCTCTATGTACCATTATTAAGGGTAACAATATTTACGACTTCTCTGGTCCCAACAGTACTAATATGAGTAAACTCGTTCACATCTCACTTGTACTGTAGGTATTGTTCCCTAGTACCCGTTACTTCCGATTTTATCATCCAATCATGGAAACACACCCTGCTCGAGGACTATATGTTTTACCAGTGATGGACGTTCCCGTATCTCTCCATTACTTATTTATGCAGGTCAACTTTTGTTTTATTTCTATTTATTTCTTTACATTTATAGTATTTATTAATCATTATTTATTGGTACCATAATTTTCACGTACACGGCTCGTGTACATACATGATTAATATTATGGATAATATTCTTATACAATTCATAATAAATTCTCATTTACCTCATTAATAATACATTAAAACTTATTCCGTATTTAATAATGTCAAAACCACCTTAAAAATTAATCGGTTATTAGGTTTTCCAAACTCTCAGCTGATCAAGCTGATTGTATGTGGATATGATAACCTCCGATAATTTTTATTTACCTTACTCTCACACTTAGGTACACACTATTAATATTTTTCATTTATAATTACTGATTCCGTAACTTAGCCAAACATTTACTCACATCTTTTACAAATTTATATCATAATATAGTTTCATATAATATATAGTCATCATTGTCAGTCAGGGATTGAGGCTCACAATATGGGCACACAATAAGTTTTAAAATAGAATTAAACGAAGTAATTATTTTCATAATCCACACAAATAGGTTAGATATTCATTCTAATATCCCAAAAATAATAAATTATAATAGTTAAAACTTTATGATATGAAAGTTTAATCAATATTAAATCAAAAATAAATTATTGCATTTCATATTAAGATACAGAACAAAGAAGTCAAAGCAACGTAATCATTTTCAATAACAATAACATAATCACATAACAACAGATAGATCAAAGTACAAATTGTAATTCCACTCTTAGCAGCGCAAGCGATTTGAGACACTTGTTTTAATTACCAAATTACGTATATGGAAACGTCTGCGATAACATATGATCACCTAATTCTAATATAACTTATACAATGTTATTATTACATACATATATGGATACAAGTAAAATGATCGTTTAAAATTTCTTATTTATTATGCAGAAGTTTAGGTGGTTACATTACTTTTACCTGGATCGAAAGAGATTGCTAGAAGTATATTTACTATATCGTTTACAGAAAATAATTGAATAATCACTATAACACCTATCAACTTTACACAACAAAACATACATTAATTTAATCATTCAAAATAACGATTTTAATTTTAAGTAGGTTATTATATAACTTTAAGGTTCACTGCCTTTGTAAAAGAAAAGAGATAACACTTATTAATAATACCGAATTGTTTTTAACCCTTTTCAAATTGAATCTTACATTTAAATCAAATTTACTATAGAAAAAATAATCACAACGAAAAATATCATCGGTGTTATTTTAACTAAACGAAAAATTAATTTATGATAAACCATGGTAAATTTAAAAATGTATATTATTTCATTCGTTTTTCTGTTGTGTCCTGCACAGTAATAAAAATAATATAAATCAATAAACAATAACTAAATAAAATTTAATATAAAATTGTATTGTGCCTTAATACAAATGCCATAAATGCCTAAAATGTAATGTGCTTTTTTGATATTGTATTATGATTACATTTTTTTATATATATAAATAGTGATAAAAATATTGAAAAATCAATTGTATCGTGAGTTATCTGATAAATAAGTTCAATTTAAACATACGTGTTAAACATAATATGGAACATTTTTACTTAACTTTAACAAATATTATAGCAAAAAAATATAAAAACAATCTCAAATTGAGAAATAAAGTTTTAAATGGAATTAAAATCACACAGGTGCGAAGTTACCTCTTAATTTTCTTCTTTGTTCTTCTGGACGAAGCTTGCAAGAGTACAACCGCTGCTTTCCTTTTTAATTTAATCTGCCGTTTCTTGAATTTTGTTCTTTGGTAATTATATTTTTAAAAAAAACACTTTTTATTTTCCTCATTCTTTCTTAGTTGCTTTCATAGTAGGTACTATTATACATTTGAATTATATTACTTCATGTTCATTATACTTTTTATATTTCAATCAGCTTCTGTAAAATTATTATAGTGGCCTCTTCTTTTATTCATATTCATTTATTTTTCGTCACATCCGGTATTGCGTCCATTCTGTTATAATATAATTTTATTTTTAATTGGTCAATCCATGATGATTTCCATTTTTTTTTTTGTAAATTTTTTTTCTCTTTATGTAGGCCCGGCGGTGCGCGTGCAATGTAGCAGCGCACCGCCTGGCAGGGTCGCCATGTGATATAGGAATTGTGTCAATGAAATTGAGGCGTGTTGCTGCTTCTTTAACTTTAATTATACTGTCCTTATTCTACCTTAACACTAATATGTATAGTCGTGGGGGCTATACTACACTACAAGGCTATTCTTTGGTTCTATTTATATTTTTTTCTTAATAAACGATGCCCTACAGAAATTCTTGTCAGATTAAAATTTTCGTTGTAACCATTACAGCAAAAATCATTTCTTATTAGTACAAAACTAATTGATGAATATTTATTTATGATAAGCAGCAAAGTTTATATGAATGAGGAGTGGAGAAACCTAAAATTTATATAATATGTAATAAATAGTGTTACATAATTATACATGAAATTAAACATTAGTTGCTAATGTCATACTGCCAATTTTAAACACATAAAAATCTGTGGTCAAACCACACAGAGTAGAGATTGTACCCTAAGAATTTGAAAATGTTGCCAATAAATAATTACTACTTAAATAAGTGTGATTACAAATGCTCGTTTTTCAGTAGTCTGCGGAGTGTATGTCAAGAAAAAAATGTTTATTCCATGTTTGTATGTGAGATATACAAACATACAAAGGGCAAAGGCAAAGAAATAGTTGACAAAAATTATTGCGTCTAGAAATAAGTTATATATAAAATGAGTTTTATTATTTTTCTATGATTTTTCAAACAAAAATGTATTTTAATTAAAGCCACAGTAAAAAACAAACATTTTTGGGAATATCATATGACTTAAATCATTTTACTCTATTCAAGTGTTGCCATTTACTAAATTCATACTATTTTCGTATACACTTTGTAAGACTACCAACACAACACACAAACACAAAATATTTTTATCATCATCATCATCATCATTACAGCCCTTCACAAGTCCACTGCTGAACATAGGCCTCCCCCAAAGAATGCCACAAAGCACGGTCCTGAGCCACCTGCATCCATCGACTTCCTGCATGTCTTACCAGGTCGTCACTCCATCTCGTTGGGGGACGCCCTACACTTCGCCTACCGGTACGAGGCTGCCACTCGAGAACCTTTCTTCCCCATCGGTTGTCGGTTCTTCGAGCTATATGGCCGGCCCACTGCCACTTCAGCTTACTAATCCGTTGGGCTATGTCGGTCACTCTGGTTCTACTGCGGATATCCTCATTCCTAAGTTTATCACGCAGAGAAACTCCGAGCATAGCCCTCTCCATAGCTCGCTGAGCGACCTTGAGCTTCCTCATACGGCCAGCAGTGAAGGACCACGTCTCAGTTCCGTAAGTCATCACTGGCAACACGCACTGGTTGTACAATTTCGTTTTAAGGTTTTGAGGTATGTCTGACGAGAAGATGTGTCGTAGCTTCCCGAACGCTGCCCAGCCGAGTTGAATCCGTCGATTGACCTCTCGGTCGAAGTTGGACTTACCTAGTCGGACTATTTGTCCCAGGTAAACATACTCATCAACAACTTCGAGCTTAGTGCTCCCAACAACTACCGGCATAGGTGTGACATGGACATTAAACATGATCTTTGTTTTGTCCATGTTCATCTTAAGACCTATCCGTTGGGAAACACTATTGAGGTCATTGAGCATAGTGCTTAGGTCCTCCAGCGATTCTGCCATAAGGACTATATCGTCGGCAAATCGAAGGTGAGTGATGTACTCGCCATTGATGTTGATACCGTATCCTTTCCAGTCCAGAAGCTTGAAAACGTCTTCCAATGCAGCGGGAATATTTTTATATTAGGTTATTATTAGTTATATAACTGACCAGTGTTGCAGCCTCGTACCGTCTACTCGTCGTAAGCAAGGTGTGGGGATTCAGAAGCTCGGGAGGGAGACCTGTGTACGGCAATGGACTTGTAATGATTTTTAAGAATATGAGAGTGACAAACAAGATGACTATCCATCTAACGCTAAGCAGATATTTTACATTAGAAAATGCCTGCACTTCCCTCCGGGTCCTTCACATTAGGCCAGCCAAGTGGATTCCTCTCTGTTCACCGTGGGTACCCAAGCCAGGGTTTTTACTAAGCCTTCCCGCTACGAAAAGACGGGAACCCGTTCAGGTGGGAACGGGGAGTGGCTACTGCTGTCCGTAGACACCTACTTACACCGGTTTAAAATTTACTACGCGGTAAATATGTGAATAAAGAATGAAGCGGTAACTTTTCACTTTACACTTTTTATGTTCTATATGCTTTAAAACATCCAGACATATTGTGTACTCAACTGAAATAATTATTCATACTTTTGAATACAGCGCCATCTGTATTTTTAATGGCGAACTCATTCAAGTCAAGGTAACTTAAATTTTCATTTACAGCAAACTTGATTCTAAGGTAATAGAGAAATCTACTTAACCACCATCATTAAATATCTTTTTAAATCTTTTAATGATCATTCAATGAGAATAATATATCTTTAACATGCTTCAACCTATTTGAATGAGAAAAACCGGTCAAGTGCATGTCGGGTCATGCACAATGTAGAGGTAGAGTTACGTAGTTGCCTCACAACACGTTTTTTTTATAGGATAAGGGTGACAAACGAGCACACAGTCCACCTGATGGTAAGTGGTTGCTGTGGCCCATAGACATCTACATTTATCCTCGATCACGAATCAAAATGCAGATGCGTTGTCACCCGTGAGGACTGAGATGGAATGCCTCGTTTCAAGTAAAAAGGGTCTCCGGTTCTCTACACTCACCATACGCACAGCAGCATTAAGCTGCTATTTTACGCTGGTATTCTGTGAGAGCGTGGTGCTTCCCCGGTCGAGCCGACCCATTCGTGTTACAACTATACCAGAAATATAGCTGCAGCATGGCTCCACCACGTGACAAGTGAACTTCGAAGAGGCCTTTTTGATACCATATGCTCAAGTTCGCGGTTTGGTCGCTATAACGACTAAAAATAGGCCCAAATAGAACGATGGTAACTAAAGGAATTATTTTGCAAACACTAAGGTATTAAAAAAAACTAAAAAAACTTTTAGATTTTGAAAATAACACAATCTACACCAAATCTTTCCGTACGTACAAAAATGGTTATAGTTTCCTATACATCTATTAGTTTCGCGGCAGTGCAGCCGTAAGATAGATATAAACGTAACACTTCCCGTAAACCATCACTGCCCTTTACTATTCTTAGGGATGCCCGCATAAACCAAGAGTACCACGAATGAAATTGTAGGCCTAGAATAACTCATCATCATCATCATCATAACAGCCTTCCACAAGTCCACTGCTGAACATAGGCCAAGGAATGCCACACAGCACGGTCCTGAGCCACCTGCATCCATCGACTTCCTGCATGTCTTACCAGGTCGTCACTCCATCTCGTGGGGGGTCGCCCTACACTTCGCCTACCGGTACGAGGCCGCCACTCAAGAGCCTTTCTTCCCCATCAGTTGTCGATTCTTCGAGCTATATGGCCGGCCCACTGCCACTTCAGCTTACTAATCCATTGGGCTATGTCGGTTACTCTGGTTCTACTGCGGATATCCTCATTTCTAAATTTAAAATGTATAACATAAATGATAACTTTTCATTTCCAACTAAAAAAGTATATTTTAGTATTCGCTCCACTAGTGCAAACAGGCTTACACTCATACCTGAGAAGGTTTTGAGACGTTTCCGGAATGTAAAAATATTTCCATGTTTCATCTTGTGTCACAATATCATACACAGCATTTTTGCTACGGATGACGACTTTAAGCTTGTGATAAATAATTGACATGATTGGGTGGTAAATTCTGGTAATATAAATAAAGGATGATATATGTTCTCTATTTTTTCGAAATGATATTCGCAATAACTATTATATCTTAAAGGAGAACATGAACTGCAAATTATTGAAATTATGCTATTTTCCAAACTCCACGTGTGCAAAAGCTAGTTCCTACCACCTTTTTTATAGAATAGGGTGACAAACGAGCACACAGTCCACCTGATGGTAAGTGGTTACTGTACTGTTGTGTACCCATAAACATCTACATCTATCCTCGATGAAGACTCAAGATGCAGATGCGTTGTCACCCGTGAGGACTAAGATGGAATGCCTCTTTGCCAGTAAAAGGGGTCTCCGGTTCTCTACACTCACCATACGAAACACAGCAGCGTTAAGCTGCTATTTTACGCTGGTTTTCTGTGAGAGCGTGGTCCTTCCCCGGTCGAGTCAACCCATTCGTGCTACAACTATACTACTAATATAGCTGCAGCATGGCTCTACCACGTAATGAAATATAACATTTAGTCTTTAAATGTACGAGTATGAAATTTTGATCCATTATCACAATTTCATACATATATGTATTCTATGTATGCTACTTAGGTAACTTAACACTTTGCTGTTAAGTTACCTAAGTAGCATACATGAAAGCACATATATAATACTTACTTACGCTTAACGCAGATTTTAATGTGAATATGCGTTTGAACTGAAATTGTGGACATGGTCAATATGCCACAATGTGTGTGAGTAGAATTCATGCCTTTTTTAATGAAACGACAAACGAACTTGCAGCCAACCTGATGGCAAGTGGCTACTGCAATCCATAGACATCTACGGTATACTTCAAACAAAAAAGCTACAGATGCGTTATCACATGTAAAAACTAAGATAGATTACAACTTAAATAAAAGAAACTATTTATAGTAAGAAGGTTTTACTTTTTATAAATGGCCTTATCAAAATTTAAAAAGCAACACATAACCCGTTTGACCTTCATGATATACATTTTAATAGAAAGGTATTATAAGAAAAAATAAACTGTGTACTGAGTATCACAAGGGATCTATTTGTTTAGGAAGATGGGAGGTGCTCTACAAATTGGGTAGGACACATAATTTTATTTCTTTAGGCGGAATTAAGCAAATTAAGTTATAACTTCAATATAATGGATTTCAGCAAAGTAATACCTGATTATATTAATTATCTCGGAAAAATGTAATCCTCCCTAATACGAGTTCGGCTAGTTTTACGAGTTAATAGTGGACTCTTTCAGCCTGATGATGGTGATGGTGATTATGATACATGTTTCCGTTTTAGCCGCAGGTCTTGTTTTCTTATCAGCATGTTACGTGATTTTTATGATTGACACTGTGTGTTCTAAAATGCGAAAAAGGGATTTCCCTTTCCCGGTAATCAGGAGATGAGCAGCAGCGTCTTCCTATTAGGAACAACTAAGAAATGAAAAATTCATATGGGGAAGGCCCATGTTCAGGAGTGGACTATTGCTGCAATGGTAACGGCCACCGTTAGTGGCGAATAAAAATATAATTTTTACCTGTGCTTATCCCTCATCTCAACCGATAACCGATGGGGAAGAAGGGTTCTCGAGTGGCAGCCTTGTACTGGCAGGCGAAGTGTAAGGCGTCCTCCACTAGATGGAGTGACGACCTGGTAATACATGCAGGAAGTCGATGGATGCAGATGGCTCGTTACTGTGCTTTGTGGCATTCCTTGGGGGAGGCCTATGTACAGCAGTGGACTTGCGAAGGGCTGTAATGATGATGATGATGATGCCTTATCACACTTCCCAGATATTTAGAGCATAAACGAGTCCACTGTGCTGACTCATGCGAGTTGGCGGACTTCACATGTCTTCAAATACGTAAAATAGAATATAAAAGGATAAAACCATTTTAATTGCAAATGCAAGGAAGTAAAGTGTGCATTGCTAGAAATGTTTAATTTATCATCAGAATACGTTATGGCTTTATACTCACCCTACATATAAATAATGAAATGAATATGTACTTAATTTATGAAGAGTTATCACATTAAATGTACACATACAGCATGTGTTAAATCTTGCAAACAACTAAATAAATATAATTTACAAAGTTATATATTTATTGATTTGATGGTGTGCTCCTATTACGGAATTAATAAAAAGTACAAATATTAATTTGAATTGAGTTGAATATAATATTTCTTATTCAGTATATATTATTAGTTATTACAAAATACTTAATGAAATTGTTTTTTATAACTGGTTCGAAAAATACCTCTGCAGTATCCACTTACCAAAAAGAGGGAATTTTGAGTTGAATTATTACTTGTGATGAGAAGTGGAACCTAAATGACAATCGCAATCGTTCATCGCAATTGTTACTCACGTACACTTTAAATCAAACGGTTAGAGTTAAATAAACCTATTATGTAGTTATTTACATAGGCTAATTTTGAAGGCGATTCTTTCAGATACTACACAAAAAGTGGTATAAATAAATGAAAAATAAAACTGGAAAAAAGCGCGTTAAATAATGATATGTAACTAAATTCCTGCAACTTTTTTTTATAGGAGAGGGGGCAAACGAGCATGCGGCTCACCTGATGGTAAGTGACTACCGCCGCCCATGAACAACTGCAACACCAGGGAGGGAATTGCAGATGCGTTGCCGGCCTTTTAAAAAGGAGTACGCTCTTTTCTTGAAGGTCCCTAAGTCGTATCGGTCCGGAAAAATCGCTGATGGTAATCGATTCCACAAGGAAGTCGTGCGAGGAAGAAAACGTCTTCTAAATCGCACAGTGGTGGACCGCCAATCATCCAGATGGTGTGGATGGTATCGGGAGTTCTGCCGCGATGTGCGTTCGTGAAATTTGGCGGCAGGGATTAATCCGAACAATTCCTCAGAAATACGCAGCAATGGAAGAATTCGCCTCGGCGTGGCCTGAAATGTCACAAAAAGGACTATGGGACCCTAGCCTTAGATGGAATTTTGGAAAGCAGTGACCTAGAATAACATGACAGTCCTAAACACCCAGACTGAAGATGTAAATGAATTCTTACCTTTTTTAAAAGAAAAGGAGATTTAATGATTTCTTATATTTACGCGAACACTACACATTGAATAAAACAATTTTTACGGATTTAATCGCGTTTAATTAACTTATTTTATTTGCAAGGTTTCAAGATACTGTAAGCTAATTCTGCATAGATCGAACCAAAAATTAATATTCAAAAACTGAAGGTAGCCGGGCTAACTGTGACATCGGGATATCAAACGTCTCAGTCTCTCCATGACCATGGGTTGCTGTATAGCACCCGAAACGTCGGGAATTAAAATAAGTAAATTAACCGCGATTAAATCCGTAAAAATTGTTTTATTCAATAAAAAGGAGATTTACTTTTATATGTAAGACAGAATTACCGAAGGAGTTGCAAGTGCGTTCCCGCTCCTTCAGAGAGAATTTAGCTCTTATCCTGTTCAAAGTTCCTTTAGACATATCATCACATTTTCTATTCAGTCTCCTTTTTACGTATCTCACCTGTGTTGTAAACACATACGTGCACTTTAATCTTGCCATATGCAGATGACTGGTCTCCGTCCATCTGGTCGCCATGACCGAAATTCGCTCTGGATGACATTTTTACGGGATGTAATATTAGAGTAAAAAATGATAATGATATATTGTCACTTGGTGCATATTCTAATAATAAAGCAAGTACTTAAAAGTTTTATATTTGGCGCACCGAAAAATTATAATTATATAAATTAAAATTGTTACAAGCTGTCAATTTCAAACGCTGTTAATATATTGTAACAATTTATATTTTATCAATTTAAGTTTATTGTTATCTGCTGATTTATTTGCTGTTACTACACCGGACAGCTGACTATCACAATTTTGTGGTATTTGGGTGTGATCTTTTCCAATTGACATATCATATTAAACGGTGGTAGAGCCCCGCAGCAGTTTTTTGCTGTTGCACGTATGGGCAGGCTCGAGCCGGGTTGGTACCACGACCTCACAGAATACCGGCGTGAAGTAGAGGCTCTGCTTCTGCGTTTCGTCTGGTGAGTGAGGTGGCCGGAGGCCCAATTCCCTCCCCCCCCCCCATCAACATGGTAGCGGAATTACAAAGTAGACTACCCCAGGAGGGTACCAGTACCCCTGGAGAATCCCTCGCTGAGCATCCACGACCATGTTATTCCAATCCTGAGCGTGGGTGCTCAGGCTGCCCCGCGTATTCTGGGGGGGGGCAAAATTCCGCTCAAAAACAAAACTGCTTGGGGCAAACTGAGCAACAATACCAAGGCGACCCCTGCCACGCTATCCGTGAATTTCTGCAACATCAGGGGACTTCACTCTAACCTAAACGCCGTCCACTACCATCTCGAGACGGCGAAGCCGGCCTTGCTCTTTCTGACCGAGACGCAGGTTTCCTCTCCGGCTGATATTTCGTATCTCTCCTGCCCGGGGTACAAATTGGAGCACTCCTTTGTGCCTCGGGCTGGAGTTTGCGTGTATGTCAGAGAGGACATCTGTTCTCGACGCCTCGGCAGTCTTGAAGGTTCGGACCTGTCCATCCTTTGGCTACGCGTAGACAGCGACGACCATCCGCGCGTCTACGGGTGCCTCTATAGGTCCCATAGCGGTAATGCCGAAACAGACCGACTCATCGACCACGTCCAAATGGCTACAGATTCCTTGCTACAACAGGTCCCATCCGCAGAGATCGTGATCCTTGGCGATTTTAACGCCCACCATGCCGAATGGCTCGGTTCACGTTTAACCGATCATGCGGGGAGATCTGTTTATGACTTTGCTTTGGCATATGGTCTGACACAACTGGTTACTTCGCCTACGCGGATTCCAGATGTGGAGGATCATACACCTTCCCTGTTGGACCTTCTGCTGACCTCTCATCCGGACGGATATCAGGTTTCCGTCGATGCCCCTCTCGACTCTTCGGACCATTGTCTGATCCGGAGTATGGTGCCACTCACGCTCCCTTCGCGGTTGCGTTCTGCAGGTTGCCGCCGTGTTTGGCATTACAGGTCGGCGGATTGGGATGGAATGCGGTCTTTCTTTGCATCCTACCCATGGGGGCGGGTTTGCTTCTCGCCGGATGATCCCAGCGCTGTTGCTGACTCTGTCACTGATGTGGTGCTACAGGGAATGGAACTATTTATTCCATCATCTGTGGTACCCATCGGAGGCAGATCTCAGCCTTGGTTTGGTCGCTCCTGTAAGACTGCATTGCGCAGAAAGCAGGAGTGTTATCAAGCCTGGGCTGCGGCTTCGGTGACTCGGAATGTAAACACCAGCACACTTAAAAAGAAGTATAACTTCGCCTCCAGGTCCTTCAAAAGAGTTATTGCCAGGGCAAAGTCAGAGCACATAGGCAGAATTGGCGAGAAACTAGTTCGCCTTCCTTCGGGAACCCGTGCATTCTGGTCTCTCGCCAAGGCTGTCCAAGGGAATTTCTGTAAGCCATCACTACCATCTCTGCACAGGGAGGACGACTCACTGGCCCACGACGCAAAAGAGAAGGCCGACCTTTTAGGCTCCCTTTTTGCGTCCAACTCGACTGTTGATGACGGGGGGAACACACCGCCGACCATTCCGCGGTGTGAGTGCTCTATGCCGGATGTGCTATTCTCACAGCGCTCGGTTCGCAGAGCACTCCTCTCCCTTGACATCCACAAGTCGAGTGGGCCTGACGGAATCCCCCCAATTGTGCTGAGGACGTGTGCTCCGGAGTTGGCACCGGTTCTAACGCGTCTTTTCCGGTACTCCTACTCCCATGGCGTTGTCCCGAACTCATGGAAGACAGCTTTTGTCCACCCGATCCCTAAAAAAGGCGACCGCTCAGACCCGTCCAACTATAGGCCTATCGCGATCACCTCCCTGTTCTCCAAAATAATGGAATCCATTATTAACTGCCAGCTCATCCGGTACCTTGAGGATCACCAGCTGATCAGTGACCGCCAATACGGTTTTCGTCGGGGTCGATCAGCTGGTGATCTTCTAGTCTACCTGACCCATAGATGGGCGGAGGCAGTAGAGTCCAAGGGGGAGGCGTTGGCCGTTAGTCTGGACATTGCGAAGGCCTTCGATCGGGTTTGGCACAAAGCGCTTCTTTCGAAGCTCCCTTCCTATGGGCTTCCCGAGAAATTGTGCAATTGGATCACCAGCTTCCTTGCAGATCGGAGCATCAAGGTCGTTGTAGACGGTGCATGTTCTGACTACAAGCCTATTAACGCTGGTGTTCCACAAGGCTGTGTGCTATCACCAACGCTGTTTCTTCTGCATATCAATGATATGTTGCTAACTGGTAACATTCATTGCTATGCGGATGACAGCACTGGTGATGCTCTATACACCGGCCGGGCCAATATTTCTCGGGAAAACGTCGCCGAGTACCGGAACAAACTTGTGTCTGAAGTCGAGTCTTTGCTGGACAAAGTCTCGGATTGGGGGCGACTAAATCTAGTCCAGTTTAATCCTCAGAAGACACAAGTTTGCGCGTTTACCGCTAAAAAGAACCCCTTTGTCGTATCTCCTCAGTTTCAAGGCACTCCCCTTCTTGCCTCAGCCAGTATCGGTATCCTCGGAGTCGACATATCGAGTGACGTGCAGTTTCGTGGTCACTTGGAAGAGAAGGCCAAATTGGCCTCTAAAAAGCTTGGCGTGCTCAGCAGAGCGGGACAGTATTTCATGCCGGCACACCGCCTGCAACTTTACAAGGCGCAGGTTCGGCCTCACATGGAATACTGTTCCCATCTCTGGGCAGGGGCTCCCCAGTGCCAGCTCCTTCCACTTGACCGCATCCAGCGCAGAGCGGCTCGAATCGTCGACGACCGAGCCCTTTCCGATCGGCTCGATTCATTGGCACTGCGAAGAGATGTTGCATCTCTTTGCATTTTCTTTCGCATCTACCATGGGGAGTGCTCTGAGGAATTGTTCGGATTAATCCCAGCCGCCAAATTTCATGAACACACATCGCGGCAGAACTCCCGATACCATCCACACCATCTGGATGATTGGCGGTCCACCACTGTGCGATTTAGAAGATGTTTTCTTCCTCGCACGACTTCTTTGTGGAATCGATTACCATCAGCGATTTTTCCGGACCGATACGACTTAGGGACCTTCAAGAAAAGAGCCTACTCCTTTTTAAAAGGCCGGCAACGCATCTGCAATTCCCCTGGTGTTGCGGTTGTTCGTGGGCGGCGGTAGTCACTTACCATCAGGTGAGCCGCATGCTCGTTTGCCCCCTCTCCTATAAAAAAAAAAAAAAAAATCACCATAGTATATTAATATTAGTATTTTTTTAATTATAAATGTACACATCCTGTATTATTCGGTTATTCCCCTTTGTTGTTAGATATCAAGTTATATTTAAGCGGCGATTCGGGTTCACGTTTCGTAGTCTTCGCTTTTTGCACCAAGATGTTTGGTCAACTGTTCATCTATTTCCTCGGTAAGCCATTGTAAGACTCACATCACATAATTTGAAAAATATTTATATAAAATACTTTTAACATATATTTCATTACCCATATCTTGTTCTTCATAATCATCATCCCGTAAAAGGGCATGAGCCTCTCCCGTGGTATTGAGGATCTTGGATTGACCATTGCATCATCATTGCATTGCATTGCATTGTCATCTCGCATGTGTATTTTACGCCTGGCGTTCTGCGTATTTTACGCTTGGGTTTAACCGCCCTTTATTGGAAGCTGTATCTATAATTTTTCTGGCATATCACATAGTCTCCTCTTTGATACTTACGAGACATAATAAGAGATAAAAGTATTGAATAGAAGTGGAACGATTTAAAATCACACCACTGTATTTATTTACTATAAATACTTATTATTTACAGGAATTATCGTTGTGAGTGCCTCAAATCATGTCAATTTCTTTCGACGAGACTACACTTTCGTAGAAGAATACAACGCATTTTACAAATTGCACTGGGCTGATGACGCGGGTACGTGGGACGAAGCATTTTTAGTCTGCGACTATGAAGGAGCTAGCTTTTTTTATCCCGAAGATGTCGATGAATGGCGAATTGCGAGAAATTTATCCGATTCTCCCGACTTAGAAGGAATCTTTGTTGGTGTTCATGATGAATTAGGACGAGGAGATTTGCTCTCTTATGACGGTAAATATAATAGAATGATTTGTGATATTGACATCAAATATAATAAGGAACTGCCCTATAATTAGCGGTAATGTTTCAAATAAAGTAACTTTTTGTAAATATTTAATACATTATTTGAAACATTAGTAATGATATTAACGATACTAATAACCCCTCCCACAGTATTTACTAAATAAGTCAAAAGGCACAAGTATTTTAAGAATACTTGGAGTGGTTAACATGGCATTAGTAATGTTAATGGAGTTGCCATTATTCTTTAAAAAATTATAAAAATGTTTCTCCGATTACAATAATATCTACAAAAACATTTGACTATAAATAAATGAGACTTTCAACAAAAATAATTGAGCTTTGCATTATAATTTTTTTCCAGGAAATTTCCTTCCAGAATTTTCTGAATTACACGTTTATAGTCAAGATGATTCCGAACCGAAATGCGTAGTCATGTCGGTTAACACGGGCAGGTACAGCATCGGTTCCTGTAAAAACAGAAAACCGTTTATTTGCAAGAAAAAAGATAATGAGTATTGTCCTACTGTCGATGCAGGTTAGTCTTATACTCGTATTTATTATTTTTCAACCGACTTCAAAAAGGAGGAGGTTTACAATTCGTCGGAATTTTTTTATATATGTTCATCGATTACTCGAAGATGCCTGAACCGATTAGAAAATTATTTTTTTGTTTCAAAGGGTATAACTTCCCAGGTGGTCCCATTTAAGTTTTATCGAAATCGAAAGTGGTTTCAAAAAAATTAACAATAAATTATATTTATATATGAAGTCGGTTGCAAAATTTTTAATGTTACCACATTTTATCATAGCCAGCATACTAATTATTCTAGTGTAAAGTCTGGTCGGCAAGAATTTATAAAAATATTATGGAAATGTCTCGCCATAGCGACTGCCGATTAAATATCGCAATCCGGGTGACGCGCGAGGTTGGACGGGCGCGCTGATGCGGCGTCTTTTATATTATCTATCAGCAAGAATAGTTAGTGGGCCGCAATTTGTAACGTACTAGCTGTGCCCCGCGGTTTCACCCGCGTATATCACGCGTCTGCGCCTTGCGACATGCGAACTTCGAGAGAGACATCACGACGGACGGTTGCTGAATTAACAAAGATTTAAAAAGTGAAATATGTTACTAAAATTACATGGTTAACGAAACTGGTGGTTATGCATGATACAGGTACTGATACGAATAATGTGGCCTAGTTTGTACCGGCGTTACTATTTCACATTTTAACATGAAAAAGTAGTTATTGTGACATAACTGTAATAGTTAAACATATGATATTGACTTTTTTGTAGATATTGATATCTTCTATAAAACTGAAGTACATTACTTTGCTCTATTATCAATAGTTTCCGCAGCGTACGCGATATAAGGATTCTTTTTGGTATGTTTTTCACACCTTGGGTTACATTAACGAATTTTTCATACGGATCTCTAACTTCTTTGAAAATATTATATAACCTATGTTCATCAGGGATAATTATAATCCTAATGGTGAAAGAATTTTTCAAATCGCTCCAGTAGTTTCGGAGCCTATTCAATTCAAACAAACAAACAAATCTTTCCTCTTTATTTTATTTTTTTAATTTATTAGGATGAACAAACAGTTTGCACAATATTTCTTAATCTAGAATACATTTACTACAAAAAAATATAATATAATAGTGCAACCAACAACGTTGACCACCAATTACTATTAATAAAAGCTGAGATTGAGATTAGCGCATTTCTCATCTGATACAATGTTTATGTCTTCAACTAATAAAATGATGAAAAGTAATTATTATTCCAATAACCAATAACACAAACTCATTCTCCTCTGAGTACTGAAAGTAACTTCTTTTTATAAAAACCTACCTTATGAGCAAAAATATCAATGTTATTGAAATTATTATTATAACAATTTACAAACATATACATAGGGGATCTTTTACCTATGTTGGTTTGACATTTATTAGTAAAAAATGTATGTTTGGTATGAACTCTGCGACAACAATGGCCTATATGGTACTCTGTATTGTATCATATTAACTAGTTCCATACTATCGTACCTGTTATGACAGATATCATACAGTAACATAGCTTGAATCTTTTGACGTCAGGATTTTAATTTAAGTAAGTTATATTCGACCAGCAATTGATAGTAGGGTTAACTCATCTGCACTTGTAATTTACACTACGTAAAAACTTTTTTTGAATGGATTCGATTTTATCTATATATTTATAAAATTAACTATATATTTACGGACACCAAATAGCTACTGCATATTCGAGTTGTGATCTTATTAAAGATTTATAGAAGTGCAAATAAGTGAGAGGTTTTTTAAATTTACGACCAATACGCATCACGAAACCATACATTTTAAGAGCCTTATTAATTACGCTTTCTACATGTGTATCAAGGATAAGTTTACTATCTAATATTATTCCTAAATTTTTAATTTTATGAACTTTTTCTAATGGGACTCCACATAAAGAATAATTAAAATTACTTGGCTGACGCTTACGGGTGAACATTATGGCTTTACATTTATTAACACTCAAATCAAGCTTATTGCGTTTACAATAAGATGAAAAATTATCTAAATCTTTTTGAAAGTTAAGATGATCATGATAATGTTGAATTTTGCGATAAATTTTAATATCATCAGCGTACAGAATAAAATTACAAAACTTGAAACAACTATTAACATCATTAATATACAATATAAAAAGACGAGGCCCTAAAATTGATCCTTGTGGCACACCAGAACTTATATGCACAATATCTGACTCAAAACCTCTAATGACTTCTTTTTGGGTTCGATTTATCACATACGACTTAAACCATCTCCACAAATTACAACGGATGCCATTAAAGGCTAGCTTTTCCAGAAGTAGTTTATGGTCAACGCGATCGAAAGCTTTGCGGAAATCTGTGTATATGCAATCAGTCTGGATGTTACTATCCATATTCTCAAATAAGTAGTTTGTATAAATTAATAAGTTAGAGACAGTTGAACGCTTCTTAGTAAAAACTATTAGTATAGTTATAATAGTAGTGTAAATAATTTGTAACGTATAATAGTACAAAAATCAAAATCGATTTAAAAAACCTGACGAGAAAGTCTGTAGCCGTTGCTTTTATTTAAAAGAAATAAATTCACTTTTATGTAAGATAATAAAATTATTAATTACGAGCCCACACGTTACATACGCGAAAGGTAGCTAAGAGCAACGAGATGAGTTAAGGCGAAATTCGGGCTAAGAAGTGCCTTGGAAGAATGTTTAGTAGTGCACTGCCGCATGCTGAGAATTTTGAAGACATTCGTTTTGTATATTATAAATGTTTCTTATAATTATGTTTTTCTATCAAGAAACTCTCATTTTTGCCCGGAGTCAGGAAGTTGACTGTGTTTTATCGCTGTGCCTCGGAAAGCACGAAAAGCCGTTGGTCCTGCCCCTGATCTCTCTTCTCCGGTCATGTTGATTTACAGCTCCATTGGACTATGCGAGTAAGGAAATAGAGAGCGCACCTGTGTTTTCGCATACACTAACACTAACAACTAGAGCACTATAATCCTGTCCGAGCGGATGCCTAGTCTCTGTTAAAGCTGGTCGCCGTGATCGAAATTCGGTCTGGAGGACATTCTTATTATTATCATTTTAAATTCTTATTTATTTACTTTTTACCACGTAATACCTATACCTTAAATAAAATGGATTACTAGGAACACGGTTAATGCATTTTATATTGTCTGCAATAAAACGAAACTGAAACGGAATATTGTAAAAGGTGTTAAATACATAAAGTCCACATAATTTTAAATTACTATCTCTTCAAATTAAAAACTGTAAGTTTTTTCAGGGTATATATATTCAAAAACTACGAAAAAATGCTATAAAGTGCACAAAAGGGAAACTACTTGGGAAGACGCCATGCACACATGCTACATGGAAGGTGGCATATTGTCAACTGCCATGCACAGCTCGGAATTAAATGATATATTGAAAATGATTACAGAAGGACAACAATTCTTTATGGGATTTAGAATGATCATGCCAAACAATAATTTTTATTCTATTCGAGGTAATGATTATGATCTTAATACTGGAATTCTTCTTTTTCTTGTAGTAGGTGGTTCTTTCTACTATAAATATATCTGCAGTAGAACCAGAGTAACCGACTTAGCACAACAGATCAGTAAGTCACAATTATATACCTAATTTGAATTTGCTAGGTTCAATAGTGATAAAATTGGGCCGTTTCTCGTTTTAAAAAAAAATAATTTTCAAGGAACTGTGACGTTATTTACTCGTACTTCCAAACAATTTCTACACAAGTTTCACTTTGACAGCTTATAAGATTCATTCATGCCTTCAAAAGTCGACTCTGAACATTGGCCCTCCCAAAGAAATGCCACAAAGCACGATCCTGAGCCATGTGCATCCATCGACTTACTGCATAACTTACCAAGTCGTCACTCTATCCAGAGGGGGGCCGCTCTACACCTCGCTTACCGGTACGGTGTTGCTACTCGAGAACATTTCATCCTCATCGATTCACAGTTCTACGAGCTATATAGCCGGCCCATTGCCACTTCAGCACTTCTTTCAATTTAATATGAATGTCAAATACCTTACAAGACTATCTGAGGAAGAAAAGCTCGCGGATTAACAGAGGATGTTGGTAGGGTTCAATAATTTTCTTGTTTTTTTCGTATTAAGTTCTAAGTCCTAGTGGGCAGCTAGCTGCAATAGCCATCATGATTAGTGGGACTACTTCTACAATGGCCAATACTTTACCTTTATAAATACGTTTTTATATATAACTTATCTATGATTATCATCATTATTATAGCCCTTCACTAGTCTACTGTTGAACATAGGCCTTCCCCAATGGATGCCACAAGCACAGTATTGAGCCACCTGAATTTTTCGATTTCGAAACTACATACCGTCATGTGAAATTTGCTCCTTGCCCGCATAATAATAGAGAAAGGACACCAGAGCTCAAGGAACTCAAAGGTGAAGCGTTCGCCGTAATACACGAGCTACCAGGAATAGAACCCGTCATGCTTAAAGTCTATCTAAAGTCCAATGCTGAACTTAGCCGCAGCAGCAGCTATTTTAGTGGTTATTAGGAAGACGCTGCTGCCTATCTCTTGATTTGTTTCGCTATGTCGCCTATTATGATACCCACGGGACAATATGGGGTAATGGATAGCCGTACACCGCCATTATACAGTGAATACTTCCCTCTACAATAATATTATATACCTTAACACAGTAGCATTAGGTTCGAAATGCCGTTCTCTACCCAGACGGACTCCTAGATAGAAAAGGACTTCCACCACCTACTTACTAACGTTGTGTATCACGAATGATTTTTCCTCAAATTTATCAAAATACGTATCGATAAATCCACGCTGAAAATTACAAATAACGGCTTATTAGTGCCGCGCTGAGAATCTTTCTCAGGTAGGCCGCGTTTTACGAAAATTTTAAGGCCGAGGTTTGATATCGATGTACCTAACATGATTTATGTACCTTATATTATTAATTGAATAATGACCATAATTGTTTCAGGTGAAAAAATTAATATTTTTCCAAGAAATGAAGGACACTGCGGTGTAGTGACGGTAAACGAAGGTGATAACGGTTACAACAATTATAACCGAATTGCTAAATATTCTACACATCCCTGCTATGATACTTTACCATTTATTTGTGAACTCGATGTAAAATTGTAAATTTAATAGCAACAATTATTGTTATTTACATTTATTTAAATTTATTCTTGCATAATAATATTATAGATTGGATTAATTAAAACAAAATTGTTTCATTGTTCCTATACGAACCCGCCTGCCGAACTTGACAACTATGGCAAAAATCTTCCTTATGGGGCTTTAATAGGCTGTAATAAATGAATTAATGAATGAATGATCCACCAACACATATAGTCTCGTGAGTGTTGTTAAAGGCAACTACTAATTTATTAAAACTTACAACTATCATTGTTGGCGACGCGAGATAATATTTCCTAAAAATCATTCATTGTTTCTTAAGAATATATTTAAATGTATATTAATTATATAAATGCTAAATTCTGAAAGATAAAGATATTTGAATTAACTTAGAGTCATGCTTTATATAGCAATCGCCTATGTTATACGAATAAAGAATTAAATGTTTAATTACTTGCATAACTTAAAGAGATGTGATAAAAGATAAGATGCATAATGGCGAGATGAGGATAGCAAATGTTATAAAGAAATAGTATTATATACAAAACAGAGATAGCTATAGTTTTTAGAAAGAGATGGCTACTAGATGACTAGCCTCCTATATGTGAATCGAGGGTCGTGCTCAGATTAGTTGTACGCCTTGTAAGGGTATTTGTTATCGTCAAATTATAGTACCTTTAGTTATACTTCTTTTTTTATTGTTTTTGTTATTGAAAGAGTAATGTTTTCATGTAAATTTCAGTAATGTATGAAAATATATGTAGCAAATATTTTTTTTGTAAGATAAGAGTGACAAAAGAGCACACAGTCCACCTGATGGTAAGTGGTTGCTGCGGCCCATAGACATCTACATTTATCATCAATTACAAATCAAAATACAGAAGCGTCGTCACCCGTGAGGACTAATATGGAATGCCTCGTTTCCAATAAAAAGGGTTTCCGGTTCTCTACACTCACCATACGAAACACAGCAGAGTTAAGCTGCTATTTTACGCTGGTATTCTGTGAGAGCGTGGTCCTTCCCCAGTCGAGCCGACCCATTCGTGCTACAACTATACTACTAATATAGCTACAGCATGGCTCTACCGCGTAAACAAATGTTTAATAGTAAAGTAAAGAAATGTTTCATAAAATAATAAGACAAGAAATATGTTAAAAGCATTGAACTTTATTGATATAACATCGAAATAATAACAAAATTGTATAGGAAAATTAAAGTCATTTCACTAATACTTAAAAGAGTTAATTCGTGAATTTGTCAAATTGACTCTGGGTATATCGAAGTGCTACAGTGTTTGTACATTAGGGCTACGATGGCATTCCGAGTACAGAATCAGAGTACGAAACCTACACAGGGTGATGTTATATCCACGAAACTCTTCATCGCTGCATTGGAAGACGGTTTCAAGCTAATGAACTGGAAAGGATACTATATTAAACATCAACGGATTTGCGGACGATATATTCCTTATGGCAGAATCGCCGGAGGACTTAAGCATTATGCTCAATAACCTCAATAGTGCCTCTAAACGGATAGGTCTTAAGATGAACATGGACAAAAAGATCATGTATAGCGTCCATGTCACACCTATGCCGGTAGTTGTTGGGAGCACTAAGCTCGAAGTTGTTGACAAGTATGTTTACCTGGGACAAATAGTCCGACTAGGTAAATCCAACTTCGACCGAGAGGTCAATCGACGGATTCAACTCGGCTGGGCAGCGTTCGGGAAATTACGCCACATCTTCTCGTCAGGTATACCTCAAAACTTGAAAACGAGACTGTACCGAGAGAAGAGAAAACCGAGAGAGTCTCTAGAGATAAATTTAAAGAAATAAATATATTAACTTTGGCTTCTCAGTATATTTACGAAAATTTAAAGTATCTTTACAAAAACAAAGGTAGTTTTAGTAAAAAAAGTGATATAAATTCTGTAAACACTAGAAACAAACACAAGCTAGTGATGCCAGTTTCTCGACTCCACAGAGTCAGTAATTCTTTCTTGGGGCAATGTATACGCTATTACAACAAGGTCCCGGAAGTGTACAGGTTCTCTCTATTACCAAGTTTAAATGTTTTATTAAGCTGAAACTGTATAAAAAGGGTTATTATAGTGTAAATGAATACATGTTTGATAATAACCCCTGGGAATGAGGTGGTCGCTACCAAGCAGTGTCTGAAATAAATTTTGTAAATAGTTCGTAATCATTTATATTATAAAATTTATTTAAAAAAAAGTCCCGCTGGGTTTCTTGCTGGTTTTTCCCAGGACAGAGGTTTCTTTTACGAACCAGTGGTAAAGTAAAAAATGACTTTCAATAAGAATTACACATGTAATGTATATTGAATAAAAAATTATTCTATTCTATTCTATTCTAGTACAACCAGTGCGTGTTGCCAGTGATGACCTATGGTACTGAGACGTGGTGGTTATGCTCGGGGTTTCTCTGCGTGATAAACTTAGAAATGAGAATATCTGCAGTAGAACCAGAGTGACCGACAAAGCCCAAAGGATAAGTAAGCTGAAGTAGCATTGGGTCGGCCATATAGCTCGAAGAACCGACAACCGATGGGGAAAAATGGTTCTCGAATGGCGACCTCGTACCGGCGCAGGAAGTGTCGTCCTCCCACTAGGTTTAGGACCGTGCTTTGTGGCATTCCTTGGGGGAGGCCTATGTTCAGCAATGGGATTGTGAATGGCTGTAATAATGATGATGATGATGATAATGATGATGATTCTTTAAGATATTCATGTTTATTGCTGAAAATAATTATTTAATGTATGTAGATTAGATATTTAAGAATTGTTACTCTAAAAACAGCTTATAAATTCGTAACGTTTTATTGAATATTTTTTTAAATGTGATATTAATGTTTTAATTATTTTATAATGTGCATATGTTTTGTTTTATGTAAAATATAATTGAGTTATGATATTTTGACGGCCAATAAAGTTATTGGCCTATGGGGTCTTAAATGGAAATGTGATAATGAAAATTAGTGATTTGTTTATGACGAAATGTCGTTTGGCGCGCGGTTCTCCTTACGGTATAGCTTTGTAGTACAATAGGAGTGTTTGCATTTCGTTGGTTACGATAGCTTCACAGGCGCAGTTTACTGCCAAGGAACAAGGATCATAGTTAGTAGAGCATCGTAAAGGGCTCTACAAGAAAATAGAGCCCGCTCTACAACTAGAGCACGCTCTACCGTAAGGAAAAACTCAATCCCAGCGTAAACCAGAACCAATCAGAACACCCAGATATACAAACAGCCGTCTTTGACAGACTTTTGACAGCGCCGATGCCATCCATCTAGTATGAATTAGAGATCAGCACACAGGTCCTGGCCGACATATGAGCTGGTAACGTTCCAATCACAGCCATAAAAAGATCATTGACGTAGCTACTGGCTCGGCATTATGGAGGCGAGTAACCTGCGCCTACTCTACTGGAATCCGGATGAAATCCAGCAGAAGATCCACGAACTCCGTACAGTCGCCTAACAACAGGACATCCAGGTGATTTTACTGGTAGAGATTAAGTCAAGATCACCCACGCATCTCAAGCTGACAAACTAACATATCTACAGGCGGGACTAGGTCAATACTCAAGGGACCGCTTATAAAGACACAGCGGTTCTAGTAAGGAGACATCGTCCATCAAGAACTATACCTGCCAGATTACCAATTGATGCGCTCTATCAGCATAAAAATGGAGTCAGCGGGCGAGGAACTAAGGGTCTTTGCAGCATAACTCCCGCCAGAGATTACATTCTGCTGCTCAGACATCCAGACGGTAATGGAAGACGTAGCACCTAGCATCGTCGTGGGGGACCTGAACGCGAAGCACCCGGCTTGGGGATCCAGAGTGATCAACCCGCCGGATAGTAAACTATATGAAAATACAGAAAATCAACAACAACGTTTTAGGTCCCGAAGAACCAATGAACTATAACAATGTCTGTATGTATTGGAAATCGTGCTCTCTAGGAAATTCAACTGACCGATAGTGGTAGAGATGCTGTATGACCTGACCTCTCACCACCTCCCGATCTTGATCAGCCTTTGCCTTAAGGTAGTGACTACGCTGCCCAGAGCTTTTAAGACTAAGATATTATATCCTAAAGATGTTGTTGGTAGATCCTGCAGTCACAGGCTCTACTAACAACATCTTTAGGAGAGACCTCCAGTATATACGCCGATCAACTCAGCGGACGACGTAGGGGCAACTAGAATAACAAAAACGGTCAGAGAAGCCCTACACGCGGCCTCTATAATTTTCCCACTAACGCGAAAATGATACAAGCTTCCGCGAGAGATACACGTGCAGCTCAACTAGAAGAGTGCGCTGAGAAAGCTCTGGGTGCGCTCAGGCTGCCCGAGACTAAATACCAGACTCAACCAACTGACGGATGTCAGTCAGTCAGTCAAATTGAGCCAACAGTTAACCAAAACCAGCCCCCCCGTCTGCTCGCTGACCTAAACGCGGGTGAACGTTGTTACGAGGCCAAAGGCAGAGCGGATATTCAAGTAGAGCACTTCGAAGGGATATTTTTGCCGAACTCAGCAAGTGTGGGGCTTTTGAAGCTTCATTCACAGAAGGAGAGCCGCGTACGGGAGTTCCTTTCGTTGCCTGCGTCACCGCTTGTAGGAGAGTAGTTCATCTTCCCCGCTAAATTGCCGAAGATAGTAACCCAGCTGCAACCGAAGAAGGCGCTAGGACACGATGAGATAACGAATGCTGCACTCCGACAGCTGTCCAATAGATTACTTGTAGCGATAGGTCGACTCTACAATGGTATATTGCGGAAATCCCACTTTCCGGAGGACTGAAAAATCGGCAAAGTGATCGTTCTGCTGAAACCCGGGAAGGACAGGCGTAGAGTAGCCAGCTACAGGCCGATTACGCTGCTACCGCACATGCCTAAACTGTTGAAAGATTACTGTTAAGAAACATCCGCCCCTGCATACAACTTCGGGCGAATCAACATGGATTCAGGAGAGACCACACATCAGCTGCATAGCTGACCAGGGTGCTGCACTACCTTGTGGCCGAGCACAATCGTGGCCGCACATCGTTAGGCGTCTTTCTCGATATAGAGAAGGCATTCGACAGGGTATGGCACTCTGGATTACTCTACAAATTGGAAGCGCAAACGAGTATCCCTCCTGCTTTACTGTAGCTAGTGGCATCATTCCTTGCAGATAGGAAGTTCTACGTCTGTGTAGAAGGCGCCGAGTCCGCAGCGAAGCCCATTAGAGCCGGTGTGCCACAGGGCAGCTGTCTGTCGCCGATCCTGTACGCGGCTTACACCAACGACATCCCAACCCTGGCAGGAAATCTGCGCGAACGGGAGGCCGTACGTATTTTCTCCCGTACCCTGAGCAACCTGTGAAGCGTACGTCCACTGACGGGCAGTACCTACCTAACTTTTCCTCCACGATTCCTTGGGCGATTCACCGCGGTAGGCTCCATCCATGATTGTTGGGGACCGATAGGGATTGTTAGTGATCTTGGGGATTTCGTAGGCCGATGGTCTCCCTCTTGCAAGATGAAGACCAGAGTGATAGGGCCGTGGGAACCAGAACACGAACAGGGGTTTCAAGAATGGTGAAGGAAACTGAATTAGCTGGAGCGACCACAGCTACTACATCGAGTGTGGCTACCACCGAGATATCTACTCATGGGACTCGGGAACGTCCGTAGTAGCGACAAGCAACAGGGCAAAAACCAATGGTACGCAGTCTAGCATCGCGCAGAAATTCATCGTGTCCAAAAGTGAAGCGATAGCCGAGAACGTCGGTTAAGTTGGGACCGAAGAAATGGCATCGACGGAAACGGTAGTCGGGCAAACAAATGGAAATGGATCACGAAATGGTAGTAGGTCGTTGCGATCAGCAAGGCTGTAGGCCGAATTGTAAGCATGGATTAAATTCGAATGCTCAGAGCTTGAACAAGCAGAAGAAGCTGCTGCTTTAGCTAAGTCACATTTAACAAAACAGGAAGTGGAGATTGACTCGAGCGAGGATGATGAAGAGCGGAATACTCAAGCCCAACCTTTGTTGAGGAATTGGGTTCAGCATTCCATATTAAGCGCACCGGTTAGTTTAACACAGTCTGACACTGCAGAAAAGGAAGCGTCCTAGGGGTCACACCATAAATAGGTAGAAGAAGCGCGACCTAGGAAATTCACAAAAAACACACTCGAGTTAGGTGTAAGTGTTGACCGACGCGATTGTAAATGCAATAAAAATTGCGGGTAAAGTCCGGTCATCGATGGAAACGCGGGTGAATGGATAATTTTAAAAACGGTGTTTCAAACGGTTGGTAGTTCTGCTGCGATGTGCGTTCGTGAAATTTGTCGTCTGGGATTAATCTGAACAATTCCTCAGAGCACTCGTAGTAAATGCTAAAGAAAATGCAAAGGGATGCAACATCTCTTCGCAGCGCCAATGAATCGAGCCGATTGGGAAAGACTCGGTCGTCGACGATTGGAGCCGCTCTGCGCTGAATACGGTCAAGTGGAAGGAGTTGGCACTGTGGAGTCCCAGCTCAGAGATGGGAACAGTATTCCATGTGAGGCCGAACCTGCGCCTTGTACAGTTGCAGGCGTTGTGCCGGCACGAAATTCTGTCCCGCTCTGCTGAGCACGCCAAGCTTTATAGAGGCCAATTTGGCCTTCTTTTTCAAGTGACCACGAAGCTGCACGATATGTCGGCGCCGAGGATTTCAATAATCAAAAAGCAAAATCCCATAAGACATTATGCTATGGAAATAACTAAAATAAACTAATCTAGCTGTCTCGATACTAGTGAGAACTCTAATCTTTCTTACCGCATAGGCTGCAGAACTTAGTCTGCTTGCTAGTTTGGACATATGGGCGCCCCACTGGAGATGGGGTTAGTAACCGACTCGAAGTTTTATGTAAAATGGAAGATAAAAACAAGAGCGACAGTGCCTCACTAGGTGACAGGGATCACGCTGAGCGCACATTAGGTTGGAATATCAGACTAGATGCCATAAGCTTTTACATAAGTTTGCGTAATACACCTACGAATGTAATCGAAGGCTTACGAACAGCTACGAAGAGGGAGATAACGAGTGCTGTGATGTCAGTTTTGGACCCATTAGGTCTCGCATCACCCATAACGGTGCAAGGGAAATCGATAATTCAACAAGCACGGTGATGTGGCATCTCATGGGATGATCAAGTCCCACACAAAATAGACGTTATGGTGCACATGGATAACGAAAATTAAAAAGTTAGGTCACTTAGAAGTGCCTAGACTCTTTGCTGAAGGCACCAGCAAGGGGGAGTTACATACTTTCACGAACGCTAGACAGAGAGCGTACGCCGCCACGGTGTGTATTATATCGCTACGGACGAGAACAAAGAGAGGCAGGTTACACTGCTCCAACCACCAATTTCTATTCCAAGCGTTTTATTGTAAGAAGCTTTTATGGGTAGTCGTCGAGAAAGATACTCGATACTTAATATCCGAACGAGTATTCTGAACAAACACACGTATATATTGGCGTGGATTAGGTCAGATCCTCGTGCTTTCAAATCATTCGTTGCTCATCGACTGGCTGAGATCGAAGACTACAGTATATCATGTGAATGGCGATCGGGGACAACGTCAGAAAACATGACAGAGGACGCCACTAGAAGTTTCTATTCCACTTTCGGTGAGAATCATCGCTGGTTTAAAGGACCTGATTTCCTCAGTCTAAGTCCTGATTTGGTTGAACCTTCATCCAGAAGAGCTGTTGTAATATGAAAGATGATAAGAAGAAGAGACGTGTTGCTGGTACTAAGTCTTTAATTATACTCCCACAAATTCTAAGCTTAACACTAATATATACATACATACTTCACAAAGTAAAAAAAAATTATTATATATACTTTTTGTACAATAAAATATTAATGTTAATTAATCTTACATTCTTCTAAGATATGTTTTAACAAAAAAAGTAAAAAAATTAATAAGTACAGTTTTTTTTATAAAATTATGTAAATATTATCACTTAAAAGATTTATTTTATTATAAGTTTCATCTTAGCTTGGGTAGTTCGGCTGGCCAAACCCGTTATAACAGCACATAATTATTCCGTCGCCAAAATATATATATGTTTAAGCCTGAATGCATTGTTGCATTGTCAAAATCAGGTGTACATTCGCAAACGTATATTACTTTGGTCGACACATCACTGTAACACATTTACGAGTAGATACTGAGTTATTTAGTTACTTATTAAGTCACTTATCTAGACATTTACATTAAATAGTACCAGTAGTAGTAGTAGTATATTTATTCACATTTATATTTTTAATTTTATAGTTTATACTTAATTTATTTATACCTTTATATATGATTAAACATTTTTTTCATGATCCACACAAATAACTTCGATATTAATATTCTACCATTTTTTTAGACAATACTGACTTATAAAAGTTACATATGATTTGAAGGTTCTATAAATATAAAACGAAAATATTACATTTCATTTTAAGATATACAGAACAAAGAAGATAATGTAAAGCAACATAATCATTATTCAGATTTTTACGGCTCTCAGTTGCCCAGACAGAAGTCGACTGTATTAGGGCCCATCAGTAATGCACTCGACGAGCAACCAGAGAGTTCGGGCCCAAATGACCTATGGATATGTAGTATATAAGGCTAGGTAATTAATACGAACTTACCGGGTTCCGAACCGAGGACCGATCCCAAGGCGCTGTCAAGCGTTAAGTATGTGTTTGTAAGTTTGTGTTAGAATGTGTATAAATGTAACCTGACGACCCATTTAATCGGCAGCAACCCTGATACCCGGCACCGCCCCACGATGTGGTATCACTCCAGCGGCATCACCTCGATGTTACTCAAGTCTAGAGTTACTTAGCACAAATCTATAATCTAATACGAACGCTGATTCTCGCGGATCACAAGGTTTTAGCGTTTTAACCGACAAAGGAAAATCTCTCCGAACTATATCAAATACCACACGAGCAAAATTAATATTTTCAAATGCACTTCAACAGGCAATCACAATACAAATTGACGTAACTTACTTGCAAACAAAGTTAAGTTAATCATTCAACTCAAGAAAACCCTCGTCGTTACGTAAAACGTACTAACAAAGAAAACGACACAATTAGAGGTTATTCGGTACGCGACCACGCGGTTCTAATAGCTTCCCTTTTACATGTGACCTCGCAGTTCAACTGAGCAAAACGACTGACTCGTGGCGTGCGACGCCTCGGCAAACGAGTCCCGTTATCTACACGTCATACCGGCCAGGAATGCACCACGTCGCGCGCTTCGTAATAAAATAAATTAAAATTTAGCATTTTGCGCAAACAAACCCCCGTCCCGGGCATAAGGCCTTATGTTCGCGAGTAAATTGGCAAACGGGATAGGGTCGCGACGGCACGTTGCAAGACCGAATCTCCAACCAAAACATCGGCCACCCTAGGCCTCCCATCCGATCCATACGACAACTTAACAATGCGCCCACGGCGCCAAAACAAAGGCAAAGCGTTCGGTTCCTTAACTAACACGAGGTCTCCAACCCGAGGAGGATCCGTCTTGTCAGACCACTTAACGCGCTGCTGCAAAAAATGTAGGTACTCCAGAGACCATCGGTGCAAAAAACTCTGAGTCATCTGTTGCAGCGGATCAAATCTGCTCGACCGCGAAGAGTTTATTTCCCTGAAGGGGTACTCGGGCAGAGCGTTAAGCGGTTGGCCAATCAGGAAGTGGCCTGGGGTTAGAACCTCCAAATCATTCGGATCGGACGAGAGGAGACAGAGGAGCCGAGAGTTGAGTACCGCCTCAATTTTACAGAATACAGTGGCAAGTTCCTCAAATTTCAAAATAGTTTCGCCAATAACGCGACGGAGATGCGTTTTTGCAACCTTAACCACCGCCTCAAAAATACCGCCTCAGTGTGAGCAAGCCGGAGGGTCGAATTTCCACTGGATGCCCTTCTTGGACATCGCAGTACCTAAATAAGTCCTGTTTCTGGACAGAAATTCGACGACCTCTTTCAAATATCTATCCGTGCCCTTATAATTCGTTCCGCAATCAGACCAGATCAGGTCCGGCAAACCGGGACGCGATACGAAGCGGCCCTGAGTGGCCAAGTAGGCTTCCGTGCTGAGGGCACTTACAAGTTCTAAGTGAACTGCCTTAGTGGAGAGGCACACGAAAACGCAAAAATAGGCCTTATGTGAACGCGCGTTACGAAGAGGACTTGACGAGGAAGGGGCCAGCAAAGTCTGTCCCGACTCCAGAGAATGGTTCGAGGGCCCTGACGCGGTCGGGTGGCAAGTCACCCATCAGAGGCTGCGATATGGTGGCCTTCAGTTTATAGCCGACGCACCATTCGGAGCTTCATCATTAAGTACATAGCTTGTGCATTTAAAGATGTCGCTCCAAATGGTGCGTCGGCCAGCCAAAATCCAAAACTCCCACTGCAAAATAGCCGAAAGAGCATTACACCCAGCGTGGGCATTCTTAACATGATGGTGAGTTACCAGCAACCGAACAAAGGCGCCGTCCTTAGGGAGCAGTAAAGAGTGTCGAGCCCCGTACGGCAGTTGAGAATTTTTCAAACGTCCGCCAACGCGCAGCATCCCAGCGTCGTCCAGAAAGAGGTTCAGACTGGCCAGAGCGCCCTTGACAACGGAGCCTCGCTTCAAGTTTTCAATCACGGGCTCAAAATGTTCCGCTTGGACCATACGGGTCTAATGCATCAAAACTTCGCGACGCTCGCTAGGGGACAAAACGGAATCAGAGATTCGGTTAGACGTGTCTCTTGAATTGCGGACAAATCGACGAAACCAATCAGTCACTCCTAAGAGCTTATCGAGAGAGCTGTACCGTTCTAGCAGGGAGAGATCCCGAGGGGGCTTATCCTTGCCCACTCCTACTCGGACTCGTAGGCCAGGCAATTCAATCGGTTCGGAGTATTTATTCTGGGACCAGATGACTGAGACTCAGTCAACCAACTGGGACCCCACCACAGCGGGTGGTCAAACAACGAGGGGGCTACACAGTCGCGAGAAGCGCAGTTTGCGGGATTCAACTCCCCTGGGACATGTCTCCAGTTAAGAGACGTCTCAGAATTCTGGATTTGAGACACGCGGTTCGCCACAAAGACCTCAAGATTGTGAGGTGCAGCTCTGAGCCAACAAAATACTATCTCACTGTTCGACCAAGCGTAGACGTCCGTAATGTCGATTACAGACTTCAAAGACGAGTGAACGTGGTTGAGGAGTCGCGTGAGAAGAGCGGCTCCGGACAGTTCCAATTTAGGGATAGTTAAGCGGGACCTAATGGGAGCAACCTTGCTTTTAGCAAGTACGAGATGGACGGAAGTATGGCCAGAAGAGCTCACAGTCAGCAAATATACGACTGCAGCATAGCCTTTCTCAGAGGCGTCGCAAAACCCATGTAGGGTAGCCCTGCCCTTCCCTGGAGGGAGGAAGCACCTTGGCATGGAGACCCGGTTGATGTCCGGAAGAGATGAGACAATGGAGAGCCACTTTCGCAAGATAACACCGCTAATAGGCTCGCCCCAACCCAACCTGGATATCCAGAGCTTTGAAGAAAGCACTTAGCCAAAAAATGACCGGAGTGATCCATCCATTGGGATCAAAGGTGCGGGCTACTGTAGATAGCACGGAGCGCTTGGTCCATGCTTTAGGAGGGGGATCAAGTTTGACTCGATACGTGAAAGTATCCTGAACAGGCTGATATTAAATGCCCAGTACAGTCAACAAATTAGGATTTTTAGGGTGCTCGAATAGATAAGGGTCTTGTTGATCCTTCAAAATATGAGGGGAGTTCGACAACCATTTGCGCAACTCATAACTTCCAGACTTCAGGATGGCAATCAATTCGTCTCGCAATACAAGAGCCTCCTTGACGGTGGAGGCGCCCGTGCAAATGTAGTCCATGTAGACCGAAGTCTCCAAAATGGAAGCCCCTCGAGCGTATTTTAGACGCTCTCTCTCAGCTAGTTCAAGGAGGGTTCGCATGGCGATATACGGGCTGGACCGGAGTCCATAGGTGGTGGTGTTTAACTCAAACACCTGTATCGGATTGCTGGGCTTCTCGCGCCACAATATCAGCTGATATCGACGGTCATCACGATGGACCACTGATTGTCGAAACATCATCCGAATGTCGGCTACAAAAACCAAAGTGGGAAGTGGGTCAAAATGTCGGATATGTCCTTGATCAATTTAGGACAAGAGTGGAGGCACTGGTTCAGGGACACACCATTTGACGAAGGGGCGGAGCCGTCAAAAACTACCCGAATCTTACTCCCAGGGGTCCTCATGACCGCATGGTGAGGGAGGAAGTAGTGCTCCTGTGAACGCCATTCGAAGTTGGACGATGACATGTGACCCAGCTCTTGATACTCGCGCATGAACTCGACATATTTGTCGCGAAAGACTGGGTCGCGGCGCATGCGGCGCTCCATGAAAAGCAACCTCTTCTCGGCCAGTGTACGAGATTGGCCCAAAGGGGGCCGTGAGTGAAGAAAGGGTAAGCGTCAGCCCCCGACGAACCCCCGCCCCTGGGGGAACGACCCCCCGACCGGTCGGGGGGGACCCCCTTCAAACCCAGGGGCACAGTCTGGTCCGGTCCTTAAGTAGCGGGAGGTTTATAAGCTGCCTAACTGTATTCGTCCGCAATCCGCCGGACGTCGGCATACCTACCGGCGAGGAGGTCCCGAGCATTCTGGTAGGCGTCGTCCGACAATTTCAAATGGCCGACGATGCCCAAGGCCTCCCCCTCCAATGATGCCAGGAGGTACCCCATCTTCTGGCTTGGTGTCAAGTCCCTCCGGGCGTCCACTAGGCTGTCAAACAGACCGACAAAGGTCAGCCGTTCGGAGAGGACCCCGGAAAACCTTGGCAGGTCCAGAGTTGGGAGTCGTTCTAACAGCTCCGGCTGAGTAGGCTGCTTCCGAGGGGATGCGAGCAGGCCACTCAAGTCGAGCTTCACGCGCTTCCTCAGCATACTTGCCCCCGCCTCGATCAAGTGTTCCGTGAGCGAAAAAAATTGCTCGTAGTCCGCGAGGCAGGAGTCTAGGACTCCCTGTTCCGCATCCGAGGCTGATAGCTCTGTTTTTTTTATAGGGTATAGTGACAAACGAGAACACAGTCCACCTGATGGTAAGTGGTAGCTGTGGCCCATAGACATCTACGTCTATCCTCGTTTGCGAATCAAAATGCAGATGCGTTGTCACTAGTTGAGGACTAAGGTAGAATGCCTCTTTTCCAGTAAAAGGGGCCTCCGGCCACCTGCACTCACCAAGCGAAACGCAGAGGTATACCTCTACTTCACGCTGGTATTCTTTGAGGTCGTGGTACCACCCCGGTTTGAGCCGGCCCATCCGTGCGACAGCAAAAGCTGTCGCGTGGCTCTACCACTGTCTGTGCAAGCGTCCTCCACTACGGCCCTTCGGGCCGCGACCTGCTAGAGCCGCTTCTCTAAACTATGGACCCGATCAGGTCGCCCTATCAGGGTATGGGCGTTCGCGGCCCAGCGCAGCTCCGCCTGCAGGCGAAGCGCCGGTAGCTTGTGCGATGGCATCACTACTAAATACAAATTACTACACGGCACAAATACAGATTAAATTAAGAAATAACAAATACAATTTCTATTAAATTAAGTTAGACACAAATTACACAGTCGATCAACAAAGATGCCTCGCTGAAGCGACCGACCCTTCGGCTATTTAACCTACCTACCCAAAATACTTGACGCGTACTTAGCCCTAACAAACTCGTGCTTGCGCAACCTAACGGGCGTGGTTCCTAATTCTACCCACCTATCCGCTAACAAAACAAAAAAATATTTATATTACGTACATACGTATTTATTACCTACTATTTTTATTAATATTACGGCCGAGCGTGATTGGAAATCAATCAACCACGCTCCTGCTACCAATTATGTTACGGCTCTCAGTTGCCCAGACAGAAGTCGACTGTATTAGGGCCCATCAGTAATGCACTCGACGAGCAACCAGAGAGTTCGGGCCCAAATGGCCTATGGATATATAGTATATAAGGCTAGGTAATTAATACGAACTTACCGGGTTCCGAATCGAGGACCGCCCCAAGGCTCGGTCAGGCCGTAGGTAGGTGTAGGTGCATGTAAGTGGTGTGTGGTAGTGTTTATTTATGTGACCTGACCCAGCTGAGGTGACCGGGCAGCTGCCTGGTCCGATGCTGCCCCACCATGTTGTATCACTCCAGCAGGCGTCACCAAATGACAACTTCTTTCTTCATTTCACTATTTCAGGATAGACTGAAATAGTGAAATTAAGAACGAAGTTAGAAGTTAGAAGAAGAACTTTATTGTACATTTAACTAACTTCAAACTCAACTAATTCAACGTTCATCGTAAAATCAAACACGTGACACCCGACACAAGTAAGGAACAGTAGTTCAAAGTTCAATATTCAATGTTCCGGATTCATTTATCACCAAATTACAAATAGGGAACTAACGCGATCTCTTCTCGAGTCACAAAGTTTAGCGTTACAAACAACAAACTAAATTCCTTCGTTCAATATTAAATACTACGCCCGCATTAAGGATTCAAAATCCGCCTAGCTGACAAGCAAACTAACTACAGAGTTAACACACAAAAGGCTCTTAACGCGACGGTACAATTGCAACGAAATTACTCTAATCACTCAAATTCAATACAAGCCTCTTGTCACGAACGTACAACTTAGACAAACTAATCCAAGGCGGTCTTCTCGAAACCACAAATTCGTTAGCGAATTAAACGCGCACAAATACGTAAAATCTAGACCAAAACCAAAACTGGGCGCGTGAAACCGCTGCAGCGTTCATCACCAAATACGTAAATCCGATAGACCGGACTGCTGCTCTCAAGCTACAGTAACGCACTCACGAGGCCGAACGCCGGGAAGTGGCATACCGCTCCCCCCCCCCCCCCCCCCCCCGGCGTCGTGCATGTCACCTCACACCATCGGGCGATGCGCCCAGCCAAACGTGATTGGATGGCGTTTCAAATGACCATGTTTGGGCCTAAACACAGTTTGTGTTAGAAAGTGTATATACATGTAACCTGACGGCCCATTTAATCGGCAGCAACCCTGACACCCGGCACCGCCCCACGATGTGGTATTACTCCAGCGGCGTCACCTCGAGGTAGGACTACAGTGACTTAGCACAAATCTATAATCTAATAGGAACGCTCTTTCTCGCGGGTCACAAGGTTTTAGCGTTTTAACCGACAAAGGAAAATCTCTCCGAACTATATCAAATGCCACACGAGCAAAATTAATATTGTAAAATGCACTTCAACAGGCAATCACTATACAAATTGACGTAAGTTACTTGCAAACAAAGTTAAGTTAATCATTCAACTCAAGAAAACCCTCGTCGTTACGTAAAACGTACTAACAAAGAAAACTACACAATTAGAGGTTATTCGGTATGCGACCACGCGGTTCTAATAGCTTCCCTTTTACACGAGACCTCGCAGTTCAACGGAGCAAAACGACTGACTCATGGCGTGCGACGCCTCGGCAAACGAGTCCCGTTATCTACACGTCATGCCGGTTGGAAAATTTAGCATTTGGCGCAAACACAGATCATGAACATAACGACAGCCACATCAAAATACAAGTTGCAATCGCAGCCGCGTAAGCGAATTATGACACTTAGGCCTCTGCCTCGAATCTTGCGGGCAGCGGGGCAGCAGCGGCAGCGGCGCGGCAGCGGCGTGTTGTGCAATTTATTTTTGTGACATGTCGAAATGTCCTCAGACGTGCAAGAGCAAATTTACTTAAGAATACTACTTTTTAATGAGTTTGCTTCCACAAATAGAAAAATTCACGCCAGTACAAAAGATTAGCGTGAGACAAAAAATTAATCAAGCTCTTCTAGACGAGTTAAGTGTAAATGAAGGCATGTAGGTACCCTTCTTATGAATCATATATGTATGGGTATAATACTCAACACTAGGTATATCAACCTTATAATAAAAAATACTGTCAAATAATAACAAGTCTGTGATTGTAGAAATAACTAATCGTCGTACTTCGATATCGTAATTTCGATAAAACTCGTCTTTTTTTTCCTTGCCCTATAGTAGGGATTCACTTCTTCTTTTGTCCACAATAAATTGAGCGTTAGGAATAAACTAGCTGTTACCCGCGGCTTCGCCCACATGGTCACTGGGGAATGAACTATCCATTGCTGTTTGAATTGAAAGAAAACTGAGTTTTATATATTTGTCAGAGATGCAGCCATTAAAAGGAAACTGAGCAAAATTGATTCGTCAGCCTATTTGAATGTTTCGAACCGCAGCATATAGGAAAGCATGAAAATAGCCTGTTTATTCCAAATGGAAATGGGATATTTTTTTAATTAAAGGAAGCTGAGCATAATTATCCGTCAGGGATGCAGACTCTTGAAAAGAAACTAAGCTAAATTGATGTATCAGAGATGCAGTTTTCTGAATTGAAAGGAAACTGAGCCAAATAAAAGATCCGTCAGAGATGCAGCCTTTTGAATTGAAAGGAAACTGAGCTTAATAGGTCCGTCAGAGGTGCAGCATTTGGAATTGAAAAGAAACTGAGCTAAATAGGAAATTTTGAATTCAAAGGGAAGATCTGTGGGAATTCTGATTAATTGATTGTGGGAATTTTGAAAAAAAACTAACTAAATACTATTTTAAGACGCTGCTGTACACAATGTTATATGTTTTTCCATTCGGGGCATTTGACACACGCGAACATGCTACATACAGCTGACCATAAGAGAAGCACAGTTTTTCTAAGTTGACCCTCGCTACCTGTAACGTTTGCCCTTGTGCTTTATTAATTGTCATTGCAAAACTGAGCTTAAAAGGGAACTGCAACCGTTTGAATTGAAAAGGAAGATCTGTGGGAATTATAGGGATCCGTGGTATAATAACATTTTCACTTTTTCCTACGCCTGTCAAAATTGTAGCACCGATTATGTTCCGTCCAAGATGTGTCACACGCAGCCTTGTCCCGTTACATAACCGAGGAGCATCTAAATTTCGCATTAGCATGACTGGGACGCCTAATTTTAATTGAAGCTTATGTTGAGGCACACCTGACTACTCTAGAGAATTTAGAAACTCTACGGGATATGAAGTGCTGTGTTCTGTGTCCATAACTGTGTCTACTGACAAATACTCTGTTATTTCTCCTGCTACTTCGCTTAATATATCTAAATTTATTTTGTTAACGCTCTCATTATTTGGTGCAAGAATCGCCTTTTCACATAACCATTTGTCTTCATGCATGTTGTTCGTTAAATCTGAATAAACGCTCGTAATTAATTCGGAATGACTCTGTACTAAATTACAAAAATCTCTCGTCAATTTAACGCAGCCCTCAGCATCCGTTTCCAAACGCCCATCGCCAATTTTTAATAGTGTGTCAGCATAGTTTCCAGCATTTATATCATTATACAAATGCACTCTCATATTCGTAGTTAAACTGAATTTTGTCACCTTGTTCCATAAAATAGACGACTTGAGGCATATTTTAATTTCATCTGCAGGTGTGCCCTTTTGAATGACATGTAAAGTTTGGCGAAAGTTACCAGCCAGTAAAACCACCATTCCTCCCATTAAATCGGTATTGCTGCGTAAATCCTGGAGCGTTCGATTTAGTGCTTCTACAGCTTTTTTATGCGACATTGTTCTTTCGTCCCACACTAAAAGTTTGCATTGTCGTTGCATTATACCTCGTGCACTATTTCTGCTAAAGTTGCAGATCGGCGATTCTTCCTGGACTAGATTTAGAGGGAGTTTTAAAACAGAATGTGCAGTGCGGCCCCCGCTTAGCAGCGTTGCGGCTATACCGGAGGAAGCTACGGCCACAGCAATGTTTTTATCTTTCCGTACTTGCGGTAATAATAAACTTAACAAAAATGTCTTCCCAGTTCCTCCAGGGGCATCTAAAAAAAAGTGCACCATTTCCAGATTCAATTTGTCCTAATACTTTGTCAAAAACTCGTTTTTGTTCGGGAAGCAAGCGGGGTACGAATTCGGCTACTTGCTGCTACAAAGCTGGTAAGTTTGTTTCACGATTAATTTCATCACTTAGTTCATTTTCGGTTGTTCGCTGAGGGCGTATCATTCCAAAGTCGCTTAATTTTTTGCCTACCATTGCCATTTTTTTTATCTTCAACAAAAATCTTTATCTTCAATTTTTCCAAGTGCTTCATTATAAATGTGTTCATTGTATGTCATGTTCGCGTGTGTCTGCTGTAACCTTCGCAAAATATCTTCCGCCATGTACTCTTTATATTTGTCCCACAACTCATGTGCATTAGATAGCCCGCAAGATGATATGAGAGTTGCATAAAGATCCCTAATTTTGGCTGGTGACTGGCACTGCACAGCTTCCTCCATGGTTTCATCCCAGTGATTATCGTTTTCTAAAAGATACAGAGCTTCACATGCTTCTCTATAAGTTGCGCATTCTTGACCGTTGACAGTTTTAAGGTCTTTATATCCTGTAGGACCCCGAACATGGTGCAGCAGCAATCGTGCACAGAAACATTCAAAATTAGTTATATGGACGGTATACACACAACCAAGGGCATGTGATGACTTTACACCGGGCCAATTTGCAACAGGCGCGCCTTGAATACGGTGTTTCCACTCCTTCCTTGATGTGTTCCTAGTATAATAGCGGGGGACTTCAGAATATAACAAGGTTTTTGCAAAGGGGTCGGTTTGAAAAAGTTGAAAGAAGGCTGTTAGTGTAGTTTTTGACGGTGATGCAATTCTTTCTTGGAAATTTCTTTCGGTGAAATATACACGCTTTCCATTTTCTAAGTGCACAGCAAGGTGAGTAACTGTTGGGTGCCTGTCGTGTAAAGGGAAGCCAAGGAGACGCCACGCTGCCTCGTTAATGCTGACATAACGCCCTGCTTGTAAGGTCTGTACTTAATTAACGGGATTTGCCTCACCTTCACTCCTGAGATTAAATATTGCTTGGTCGCTTCCTTTATTTATGTACTTACAGATATACTTCATTGCGCGGACAGAGCTACATGCTTCTACATTAATGTGAGCATTAAACATTTTACATAGAATGGGCGAATATGGGACAATCCAGCTGTTATCTAAGGTTTCGAACGCTCCAGAGCGAGATTTGATTGTAAATTGTGCTACCATCTTCGGGAGCTCTGCGTCTGTATAAAGGGTATCCATTGTCATTGTGCACTGTTTCTTTTAATAGCTGTTTAGGGAATTTCTTTGTACATTTTCCTTCTTTCATACATGGCGATATTGAATTTCGTGCTCCACATGGACCGTGAATCATATTTTGGACGATGGTATCATACAATTCTTTATCTTGCTCAGGATCCGGAATCTCAGCGCTTATTATGTCGTTTATTTAGCTGAGCCGCAACTTCTCTTTAAGCCATATTAGAATGTGGGCGGTAATCCTCTTTTTTGCCATTCAATTGAATACATGAAGCACTGCACCTCTCCGTAAATTTTTTATTTGTTAATTACATATATTAATTTTTGGACTTTTAATCTAAATACTCTAGCAACTAAATCGTGTCTGTCAGTACTTTTTTGGCCCGGCATTAGCTCCTCGGTTATTTCTTTCCATGTGGTATTGCAAGTAAAAGTAACAAAAAAGATCAGGTCTTCCGTAAGTTCGTACATAGACGAATGCGTCTTGTGTGTACTCATGTAGGTAGCGGGGACTGTTAACGAATGATGAGGGCAGAATTACCATTTTACCTAAATCTCTGGGGTTTACATTGGCGTCGCTAGAAACTGCATCTTGTAAATGTATATAATTCTCAACGTGCAGCTTTTTTTGATTTAAAGATATATAACGGAGACGTTCACTTTCTACCTTCACATACATGTCTACCAAAAATTGATGAAATAATTGTCTACACCGGGCTAAGAGGTTAAAATCATTTTCTCGCAACATCATATGATACGCATAAAAATCCATACATGATACTTTTTTGTTCGGAGTAGGCTCCTTTGTGACCGGGTTAATGAGTGCAATTTGAAAATGATAACCCTCTTTTCCTTTGCAATAAATCAATGGGTATTGCAGAGCGTCATAAAACTTGTGTGTATCGGCTACATGTTGCAACGTATCATCACGTGCTCGCAAGACAATGTCTCGTGAAGAAAATTGATCACCACTAATCACGGCTGCTATTTCGTTTATCAAAGGTGCATTGTAGCGCCTTTCATGCTCTCCTCGAGGGGTCCGAACTGCGTAAATGACGACTTTATAATCCTCTTCAGGTAGGTTTTCTAAAGCAGTTTTAAATGTTTTGGCTAAAATGTTACGTTCATGCAAGAATCTTTGAATTTTGAACACTGTGTCTCTCTCAACTCCCAGGATAAATTGGCAGCGACGGTCTATCTCAATTTCTTCGTCACCCATAAAATATACTTGTAAAAATTTATGCTGTTCGTTTTCAGCTGGAAAAAGTGAATCTATTCTATGATAAATTTGCCCTTGCACCGTAAATGTAGGCGAAAATCCCGGCATTATTATTTCCCGGTCAACTCCGAAGGACGTCATTTGAAAGCATGAGTTATATTTCCGGATCCTGTTTAAAAAGCGCCGTGACTCATTAGCATCATATAAAAATAGAGTTTTCAAAGTTTCTTCTGGTTCCCCAAGTAACGGAAGAGACACTTTGCCATTGGAACAGCACATGCCTGCGGTCTCATCTTTCCATTTTAAAGCGCTGCAAAATCGACACGCCTTGTCTATCAGTCCGATAACAACTAACCTGTGATTTTGATAATCAATCACCGGATCATAATTGAATGCTGCGTCATTAAAAACCGACCAATTGTTTCTTTGAAAATTTTGTCGACGTTCAGCTTGGAGCTGTGCATTTGCATCTCTTCGCGCCTGTGTCTGTTCTGGTGTTTCAGATGCCCTTATAGTAGATTGACGTTCAACTTGCTCAATGCGTCTGTGTTGAGTTTCATCAGGTGTTTCCGTGGCTCTTAAGGCGGCCTGACGTTCCGCTTGTTCGAATAGCCTTTGCTGACTTTAAGCAGGTGTTTCAGTAGCTCTTAAAGTAAATTGACGCTCTGCCTGTTCATGACGCCTTTGCTGACTTTGATGAGGTGTTTCAGTAGCTCTTGAAGTAGCTTGACGCTCTGCCTGTTCAAGACGCCTTTGCTGACTTTGATCAGGTGTTTCAGTAGCTCTTGAAGTAGCTTGACGCTCTGCCTGTTCAAGACGCCTTTGCTGACTTTTGGCAGGTGTTTCAGTAGCTCTTAAAGTAGTTTGACGCTCTGCCTGTTCAAGACGCTTTCGCTGACTTTGAGAAGGTGTTTCAGAAGCTCTTAAAGTAGCTTGACGCTCTGCCTGTTCAAGACGCCTTTCCTGACTTTAAGAAGGTGTTTCGGAAGCTCTTAAAGCAGCCTGACGCTCTGTCTGTTCAAGATACCTTTGCTGACGTTGAGAAGGTGTCTCAGATGCTCTAAAAGCAGCCTGACGCTCTGCTTGTTCTTGCCTTCTCAGTTCAGCATCTTCTAAAGATTATAGCGATCGAGCTAATCTTTTCGCTTGTCTTTGAGAAGATACTCTTGAAAGGCTGGACTTACGTTTGCGAGGCATTATGAAGTAACAAAAAACCTATGTATAAAAAAACGTTAAAATACCTAAAATGAATTAAATTTCCTTTTAAATATTTTTTTAAAAGCAAATCAAAAATCTAAAAGGAATAAATATTCCTTTTAAATATTTTTTAAAATCAAAACAACAAAACCAATTCAAGACACAACACGAATCCGAAAACGATAGCCAAAAAAATCGAATCAACTTAAACCAAATCACAAAACAAATCACAGAAAACCGAAATCGAAAGCAGTAGTCAATATAAATATAACCAACGAAAAAAGAAGTAAGTGTATAGGTACCGCATACACTATCTATACTATTAATAGTCCTTTGAAATATTGTTAAACAACCTAAAACAACGAAAACCAATTCACGATTCTAAATAAACAAAATCCAAAATCAAAGCCAGAGTCTAAATATGTATAAAGGAAAGAAATACCAACCAAATCAACAAAAGCGATCCAAGAAAATACACAAATCCGAAAATGAAAGCCAATATAAATCCATTCAACCTTAAATCGAATTCAAATAATAAACAACTGAAATCGAAAGCAGGTAGTCAAATAAGCTACGAAATAGAAACAATTTAAGCGTATAGGTACCGTATGCACTATAAGTTGACGCGCGGCTCAACGGCGGGAGTTAAGTACATGTCAGGAAACATTTTGTTACCGCGTTTTAAAAACCTAGTAACGACATCTAGCGGAATCAATTTAAACTATGTATACGTTAGTTAATAAGAACTCTCAAAAAATATTTTTCTTATTGTAATACCGATTCATTGATAACCACATATAAGAACTGTATTAATATTACTAAGGATTATTAATAAGGCTTACTAAGAACTGTTTCTACCACAGTTAAGTAATAGTTAAGGGTGAAAGCGTGACAGGTGGTGATATTATTTCTGATCAGCGCAGAGCATCAACGGATTACTTAATATCGTCTGCGAGGTTATCGCCTATTCTGTGAATTAAAATGCACCAAAACGTTTGAAGAAAATCAGCTGGTGAATTTTATGTTTTTTATCACTCTCTTCCCGCTCCTGCGTGGGAAAATACAGATCCATACATCTTTTATCTTGATTTTGGTAAAAAGACATAATAATCCAGATATTCTGACCTTCTGTGTTCGTCCATCGTACCGTCGTCCGTCTTGTAGAATCACGGTGGCGCCACCTAGCTGAATTTAATTTTGCAACATATTCGATTTTCCCACGGGAATGAGATGTTATTCCGGTGAAAAAAGTAGTCTATGTCACTCTACAGCCACCGAACTATCTCCATACAAAAAATCATGCCATGCCGACGCTCTGTTGCGACGTGAAATAAGGACAAACTTGTGCAACATATTCTATTTTCCCACGGGAACGTGATGTTTTTCCGCGGAAAAAAGTAACCTATGTCACTCTACAGCCACCGAACTATCCCCATACAAAAAATCATGCCATGCCGACGCTCTGTTGCGACGTGAAAGAAGGGCAAACAAACAAACAAACACACTTTCGCATTTATAATATTAGTATGGATTTAAATGTTGTCGCCGTTGTTCAGACATAATATAACAAAAACAAATATCTCGACAACACAATCATGAACACATCACTACGCCGCTATAGTGTCGTGCGATCTGCCCGCTGGGTTCGAGAACGGATTTGCGTTGCCCGCCTCGCTCCCGCGTCGCCGCCGCCACCGCCCCGCTGCCCAAAAATTCGAGGCTGAGGCTTTATGTTTTTAATTCCAAAGTACGTTTATGGGAACGGTTGTGATTATATCTTATGATCATACCTAATTTCAACAAAACTTACAAAATGCTTTTTTATGAATACTCTTAAAATATATCTAAATTTTATAGTATTTAACACTTTTTCATTTACGTTGTTAAGATTGATATTGCATTGTTATAATACTTTTACATTATCAAGTATTTATTATATATATTATTTATCATTAATAGTCGAAAACGCATTACATATCACCTCTTTTTTTAGATTTCATAACTATGAGTGATGTTCTAAGGAACATGTTTATCTTGTTTGAAACACAAATTTATAAAATAATAGAGATTTTTTTTAAGTATATAATGATATAATTTTAAGGTTTCGTTGTCTATAATAAGAAAAAAATACTATTAAATTATGAAAGTTATAATAATAGCAAATCGACCCTTATACCTGATTTTAATAAGCATATAATGCAAATTTTGTTCAATATTGTACAAATTTTACATAAAAAAACTTAATAGAAATTTAAGGTAGGATTATTATATATTTAGTACGCGGGTACTTTATACACATAGGCCCCCCATTTACTTAGGACTTATTATAGAACGTTTTTGTCACATTAGTTTCATTTTATCTGTACATCATCGCCTGGCAGGGTCGCCATGTATTGTATGAAAGGTGATAAGAAAGAGAGATGTGTTGCTAGTACTAAGTCTTTAATTATACTCCCACAAATTCTAAACCTAACACTAATATATACATACTACACTACACTGTAGTCTTTACCTTTTCCTTAGGTCCATAGAGATTTGAAGAGAGGTGAATGTCGAAGGAGGCTTCCTGACTGGCAGGAGGAAGCGCGAATTTTAAATTAAAATTACAAGTCTTATTTTAACTTTAACTTCTGAAGGAAAATTCTTTAATTTTTATACGAGTTAAAATATAGAATAAAGAGAAATGCCATTTGATAGTGACGGCATGGATAAAATATGGATCACGACGCGAGCGGGAAAAGGAAACCGCCAAAACGTAATCAAGACCTGCAGCAGGAAAATGATGGTTTTATAAACCATACTACAAATTAAATTAGAAAAGAGTTTTCCCTGAGTCAATGGGAATGGCTGAATACACGGTTGTTATTTAGAGTCGTAAAGTAGGAATTAAACTTCGCAATACGAATCCCTTATAGTTGGCGGGAATTTTCAAAAACGAAATAAAAGGAGTCACTAATATAAGAAGAATAAACGCTTCTAAAGTAGGGGTGGTGTTTGCGCGGGCGATTAACGCCAACGACTTTTTGAAAAATGAAAGTTTCTTAGAGAATATGATTACAAGGCATTTATACCAGCAAAGGCAGTGGGTTTAATCGGGGTACTCAGGTATGTTCCCATTAGCATAAGTAATGAAGAGCTGTTTAAAAAACTATCATCGAAATATGAGGTCGTTGCAGTGCGTCGTTTCACAAAAGAAATTAATGGACAGGTCAAACCGTTCAGTTCTGTAAGCGTAACTTTTTTGTCAACCAACTTACCTGACTTTGTACATCTGGATTTATTCCAATTTAGGGTGCACCAGTATATTGCCCCACTTTTATAATGTTTTAAATGCTTTAAATTTAATCACGGAGCTAAAATTTGTAAATCAGTGCAACGGTGTTCAATTTGTGCAGGTGAACATCGGTACACTGAATGTAAGGAAAATTCGGTAATTAAATGCATAAATTGTAGTAGTCCTCGTGTCGCAATTTCTAGAGATTGTCCAATAAAAAAACAAAACATTGATGAAAAATATAATAGGTCTACTTATGCTAAAGTCTTAGAAACAAAACAAACTCAGAATTTATTTAACAATTATAACGAAAATTTCCCTTCAATGTCTACAAAAAAAAAACAATGGATTGAAAAACAGATCAATCACAAGTTAAATCTAATGACTCTCCTAAACTACACAAATCAAAGACGGAAACTACCCAAACTAATACCACAACTAATAATAATGACACACTTATTGACCAAATTATAACAAATGACAATATTTTGAAAGCATTGGTGGCCATGGGTAACTCAGGTCGTAAACTGACTACATCAAGTATAAAAGAAATGCTTATTACTAATCTTAAAAACAATGAATAAACAATTTATTTGAATTTCACAATTTAATATACAATCTGTTAATAATAAAAAACCTTTGCTTATTAATTATCTAGTTGAGAATGATATAGATATTTGCCTGTTAAATGAAACATGGCTGCAAGAGAATAGAACTATCAACATTCCTAACTATAATTTCATTAATCAGAATGGAAAAAATGGACTTGGAGGAGTAGCAATATTAATTAAAAATAGTTTCAAATATTTTGTTGTCCCCACACTGTTCTATGATTATATGCAGTCGGTAGCTATAACCCTTACTACAAGTCTAGTTAATATATCCATTTTATGTGTCTATGCCCCACCCAGTGGAGGTCGCTTTAAGGTCAGAAGATTAAAACAAATTATTAACAGTCTGCCTGCGCCACTTTTGCTTTCAGGTGACTTAAATGCTCATCATATTGCTTTTGGATGTCTCACAACAAAAACTAGAGGCACTAATATCTTTAACATGTTAGACGAATGTAATCTTTGCATATTAAATAATGGACCTCCAACTACAGTAGGAAGCATTAATTTTAATCAATCTTCTATCGATATTTCATGTGTTAGTCCTTCTTTAGTTCCTTTATGTGATTGGCATCTACATGATGATCCTATGGGTAGTTTTCACTATCCAACCATAGTCGACTTATATATTTGTGTTGAAAAATATTATATAGGAGAACCTTGCGAACGTTTCAATTATAAAAAAGCAGACTGGTCAAAGTTCCAGGCTGAACAAAAAAAAAGTTTGAAAACTTCACAATTGACTTGATACGTATGAAAACTTCTGCAACACACTTCTAGAAATAAGGAAAGACTGTATACCTATAATTTCCAAACCTAATGTGTTTGTTATGAGAAAATTAGTACCTTGGTGGGACGCGGACTGTTTGGAAACTGTAAAGAAAAGTAAAAATGCTTTAAGATTTTACAAATTAAATCCTACAGTAGAAAATTATATAGAATATAAAAAGATTGATGGCTGCAAAAAAGAGATTAATATAATTTATATAGATTAAGATAATTTTGTAGGAAAATTATTTGAGTATATGTTGTAAAACAGACTAGATTATTACATAGAAGCAAGTAATATTTTACCTGAACAACAATTTGGTTTCCAGAAAGGAAAAAGTGCAGCAGAGAGTTTTGCCTCTTTGACCTCAGATATAAATCATTCTTTTACCAGACATGCAACTACAGTTTGTGCATTTATTGATATACAAAGTGCATTTGATAATGTAGATCCTTCCATATTGGCAAATATTCTGTGTGAGATTGATATTTCTGGAAAAGTATGTAAATGGATTTTTAATTTGCTATATGACTGAACTATGTATGTTAAATTTAATAACATAATACATGTCCCTAATAAATGTATACAAAGGCACCATGCAGGGTGCTACTATATCTCCCTTGTTATCTAATATATATACATGTTTAATAAGTAAATATATCAGAAATAGAAATATAAGCTTTTTACAATTTGCTGATGATCTCCTTGTAAACGCTTGTATACGGGACGCTTCCTTACCTGCAGTGTAGGGCTGTGTTAAACTAATCAGCGCGTTCATTATGGAGTGTTGAACCCAACTCCTTACGAAAGGTTCCACTAGAGTATTCCGCTCTTTATCATCCCCGCTCGAGTCGGTTTCCACTTCCTGGTTAAGGCGTGCTAGCCCGAATTGTGACTTAGCCAAAGCAGCAGCAGCTTCTGCTCGTTCGAGCTTTGGGCGTTCGAATTTAATCCGCGCTTCCAATTCGGCTCTCAGCCTAGCTGATCGCAATGACCTACTTCCTTTCTTGATCCATTTCCATTTGTCTGCTATATCACCGTATTCGTCGATGCCGCTTCTTCAGTTCCTACCTAACCTACTTTTTCGGCTATCGCTTCTCTTCTGGACACGACGGATTTCTGCACGATCCTAGATTGCGTACCACTGGTCTCCATCTTGCTGCTTGTCACTGCCACAGATGATCCCGACTCCCATGTGTTCGTGGATGTCGTGGTGATAGCCCCACTTAAAGTAGTCCCTAAGATCCCTAATTCCCTATCGGTCCCTATCAATCTTGGTACATAGGCTAGCGCGGTGAACCGCCCAAGAATGGACTTTGGCAGGAAAGGGAAAGGTTGGGTACTGCCCATCAGTGGACGTTGCGTTTTACTAGTTGTAAGATTTGCGCTACCTCGAAAGATGTTAAACCCAAGCTTCGATTTTGGCTCGCTTGATATGCTGGTAGCTCGCTGACCTGTCGCCTGTGACACGTTGCTCAGGCGCACTCTCCAGGCGGTAACGCAGTCAAGTGCCTTTCACAAGCACCCTCGCCTGGCAGCAGTGAGAGCCCTCCACAAGCACCCTCGCCCGGCAGCAGTGAGTGCCTTACACAAGCACCCTCACCCGGCAGCAGCAGGGAGTGCCTTACACAAACACTCTTGCTTGGCTGCAGTAAATGCCAAACAGACTTGCCCGGCGGCAGGAATGCCAAGTACACTTGCTCGGCGGGAAGAATGCCAAGCCCATGGCTTGGCCTCAGTGAGAGCCTTACACACGGACCCTTGCTCGACTGCAGTGAGTGTCTTACACAAGCACCTTCGCCTGGCAGCAATCCCGGTTTCTTTCCCCTGGCAGCTATTCAGTTCCAGCAAGTGTACTATGCTAGCCTGAGTCCTCAGCGTCTTCTTCTGGTCCTGCATCAAAAACAGCAGGCATCCTATGCTAGCCTAGTCATTAGCGTCGTCTTCCGGTCCTGTGTCAGAATTGGCAGGCCTCCTATGCTGGCCTGGGTCGTCTTCTTAATTTGGTCTTAACACTGCTCGAAGGACCAATTAAAAACAAAAAAGCAGGTTCTCAACGCCAATCCTGCAGCAGAGATCAACCAATTAGTAACCTTCTATTCCCAGATCTATTATCTAGCGATGTGAGTAGGTGTGCAACTCAAATCCCGTGTGTCATCTCTCAAAAGAAAGGTTAGACGACTAAACTTACGGGTCCCTAAGGAATGGTCCCGGTCTGACGTCAGTCATCAGTGAACTGTATCACGTGTACTGGATACTACGTTCGACGCTGACTGGTCTTGCAAAATAAAACATCAATTATTCTTCATAAAACCCCCTTGGAAATGCGACATTGAATCTTTCACTGATTTAGCTATCACTTTTCCCTATTGCTTTCCTTCTTGAGTTTAATACTGGAAACTGTTAGCTTGTCCCGAATTGCCAAAATACCAGCCTCCTACTGTACCATGACAGCTATACGCAAAATAAATAAATTATGTTTATGTTTATCTTAAGACCTATCCGTTGAGAGACACTATTACGCGATTCTTCCATAAGGGCTATATCGCCGGCAAATCGAAGGTGAGTGATGTATTCGCCATTGATGTTAATACCGCATCCTTTCCAGTCCAGTAGCTTGAAAACGTCTTCCAAAGCAGCGGTGAAGAGTTTCGGGGATATAACGTCACCCTGTCTTACACCTGTGCAGTTAGATAGGTTTCGTACTCTGACTCTATACTCGGATAGCCATCGTAGCCCTACTTTACAAACACTTCAGCACTTCGATATACCGACAGTCAACTTGGCACCGCTGAAGGGACTGCAGCACCGCCCAAATTTCGACGGAATCAAAGGCTTTCTGATAGTTCACATACGCAAGGCAAAGTGGCAGATTATACCCTTTTGTCTTCTGTACAATTTTCCGAAGGATATGTGTGGTCTATGGAACTAAAGCCTTTTCGGAAACCGGCATGTTCGTGCGCAAGCTCTCAAGGGTGAAAGTTGTGTCATTTGTAACCGCGTCGGCCAGCGCACATGCTTTCTCATGCGTTCTCCTCACATTATCAGTAGATAATATTATTTATTTAATCTATTTTCATAAAATAGTTTATTGATGTTAACAAAATAGTGCTACGTTCGTACAGTAGGTGGCGTCTTAGCAGATTTCTTACGAGATATTTTGTAGTGCGAAACTGCGGAGTGGAAAGGCAGAGGCGGATCGCATGCCGAAGGTCGTTTGCTAAGAGAAGCGCCTTAAGATCAATTACGAGGGTTGATTGAAAAGTACTCGGCCTAACACAGATCCATTCAATTCTAAAAATCAAATCTACCCACATTATTTAGTTCAGTTCAGACTAGTTCATTGTGTGAAGTTCGAAACGTGTGCGATAATTAGTTGTGATTTTATAAATTTATTAACAAAGTAATCGGACATAATTTCCGCGAATGGAGCAAATCGAGCAGCGTGCCGTCATTAAGTACCTCCATAAGAAGGGGCTATCATCAAAAGCCATCCATGATGACATGGTCAGTACATTAGGCGATTGTGCTCTGTCATATTCATCCGTCAAAAAATGGATAGCAGAATTTAAGCGTGGTAGAGAGAGTGTGAAAGATGAACCCCGCTCTGGAAGGCCTTCGACGTCAACTACTGACGAAAATATTAAAAAAGTACTTGATTTAATAATGGGAGACCGCAGATTAAAAATTAGAGAGATAGCCGAGATTATAGGCATCTCTTATGAACGAACTCAAAACATCATTGTCAACGAGTTGGGTTTCCACAAGGTGTCTGCGAGGTGGGTTCCGCGACTGCTTTCAGTTGAACAAAAAAGGACGCGATTGACTATTTCACGCGACTGTTTGGAGTTATTTGAAGACGATGCAGATGATTTTTTGAATCGTTTTGTTACTATGGACGAAACATGGGTTCATTACTGTACACCGGAAACAAAACAACAATCAAAACAGTGGAGAAGACCTGGTTCACCACCCCCTAAAAAGGCTAAGTCGATTTTGTCGGCAAATAAGGTGATGGCTTCAGTATTCTGGGACTCGAAAGGTGTGATTATGATTGATTATCTTGAAAGGGGTCAGAATATAAACTCTGATTACTACTGCACCTTACTACGTCGTTTACGAGAGGAAATAAAAGAAAAACGTCGAGGAATGCTCAGAAGAAAAGTCCTGTTTCATCAAGATAACGCCCGTGTCCACACGTCAGTACAGTCAATGGCTGAAATTCACAACTGTGGCTTTGAACTGTTACCGCATCCGCCGTATTCACCTGATCTGGCACCATCATACTTCTTTCTGTTCCCTAACCTAAAAAAGCACTTGGGAGGTCAAAGATTTTCGACAAACGACGAGGTCAAAGCAGCTGTAGACGCATATTTTGACTCTAAGGAAGAATCATTTTTTTTCAACGGTCTAAATGCTTGTAAGGGGAGGTGGCAAAAGTGTATTGAACTTGATGGTGATTATGTAGAAAAATAAAAATATAACAGATTTAGTATTTGTTTATTTTCTTGTTTAGGCCGAGTACTTTTCAATCCACCCTCGTATTATGTCTAAATACGAAAAATTCAACATTCGTTTATCTTCGCATTTATTTATCAGCGATTCGAAAATCAACAAATAATTAACAGCGGTTAGTATGAGGCTGGCTCACACAGATTGCGTCTTACCATTTAGCTTGCCAATCAATTAATATTAATAATTTTTCAGAATCCGATAAAGAGGAATTAAGTATAGTATTCTAAAAGCTTGCGAAAAATAACGGGCATGTTTTAATATCACCATTATATATTTGGTTATCGATAGGTGGCAATCTAGACACATCGCATGTGCGTACTTGTACTGCTGGCTTTACGTCACTCTGAGCTGGAGGTTGGAGCTGCCTGGCAGCTCACTTCACGCAACATAATAAATCTTCGAACGACGAAAGTGATTATTACTTTACTAAATAATTGGGATCAATTTGTAAATCAAGACTGTTAATTTTATCCAACACACTTGAAATCTGAACGCAATGAATCTATAGTTTCTGTTTTAAAACAAAAATGTAGCCTGAACGGACTCTAACATATCCCATCGGAACATTAAGCTAGCAATGGAACGTTTATATAGTTCGAAGAACCGATAACCAATAGAGAATAAAGATTCTCGAGTGGCAGCCTCGCACCAATAGGCGAAGTTTAGGGCGGCCCTCCGGAGATCTACATATGTACATCAGAGGACTTTTATGATGATGATGATTCTATTTGCTTACTTGACAGATGTTTTTTTTTATTATTAGAGTGACAAACATGCTAACTGTTCATCTAACGGTAAGTAGCTTTTTTATATGGGGAGATGCCTATATATACCCGCGGGAACCTGGTCGGGTTACAGGCCTGTCGCAATCGCACCAACTAAAATCCCATGGCCTTCGCCGCAAATTGGCAGGGCCATGGGAATTCTTTCACATATATCCGCGGCCACACTGCCAGCCGCCCCATGACGGCTTCTCCTCGATAAAGAACATATTTTGCCCTTTCTCTTTCTACAACATCCAACTACACCTGCATAACGGACCCTCCCGAGTTCTAGTTTTGGTCGCAGAGGGCAGGGAGAGCGACGCTTCTAAATACCGACTCTCTTCTACCCTCGTGACTCTACACCACCCCTACATCAGCGGTGCAGTCCGACAGAGCTGCGGAGGATAGGCCCTCCCGCCACGAGAACCCGTTCGGGGGGCGGGGACGATAAGCAGCTACTGCAGCTCATGGACACCTGCAACTAACTTTAAACATATGATGCGTTATTGCTCCGGAGGACTTAGGTAAAATGTCTCATTACTTGTAGGTAATTGTAATGGTTCTTAAAACCGAAACAAAGCAGTAAGTACTGTTGCAAGTGGCGACAGAAATAGATAAGACGTTAGGAGATGCTAGAATCCGATGTATACAGGATGTTTTTGGGGGGTTTTGAAGCCTATGTTCAGTAGTATAAAGAGCTGTAATGTTGGTTAAAATATCGTATAGAAGTCTAAGGCATTGCTGTAATTTACAGTACACCTAATATCCTTCAACATGTGAAACTATATGGAGTAGTGGTTCATTCATTCATTACAACCTACTAAATTCATCATAAGGGGCAGATTTGCCATTATTGCCAACCTCGGCAGGCGGTTTCGTATAGGAACAATGAAACAATTTTGTTTTAATTAATCCAGTCTTTAATATTATTATGCAATAATAAATTGAAATTAATGTCAGTAACTATAATTTTTAGAATATTGAATTTAAAATTTTACATCGAGTTCACAAATAAATGGCAAAGTACTATTGCAGTCATGTGTGGAATATTTAGCAATTCGGTCATAACTATTGTAACCGTTACCACGTACCACCGTCACTACACCGCAGTATTCTTCATTTCTTGGGAAAATGTCAATTTTTTCACCTTGAACAATTGTGATCATTATCATTCAATTATATAAGGTACATCATTCGTGTTAGATACATCGACATAAATACTCGGCCTTAAAAATTTTCTTAAAAGGCGATTAACCTGAGTTCGATTCCCAGCGCAGCACTAATAAGTCGTTATTTGTTATATTCAGTGTTGATTTATCGATACATATTTTGATAAATTTAAGGAAAAAATGACAGGTGACGCACAAAGTTTATAAGTTGGTGGTAAAACTCCTTTTCTGCATATAAAACAGCAATACTTGCACTTTGTTACGTTTTGAAGGATAAAGAGCCTGTATAATTGGCTGTGAGGCATTCCACCTTAGTCCACAGAAGTGAACGTGTGTACTATAGCTTTGTTTATATTTTGAAGTCAGCTGCCGGTGTACAGCGAGTACAGTAACCACTTATAATTAAGTGGACTGCAAGTTTGTTTGTCATTTATTTTCATAAAAAAGTGACAAATCTACTAACACGTATTGTGGCTACGAGGTGGTCTCTTCCCTGCCCCAAAACTTTTGAACCTAATGCTATTGTGTTATGGTATATAATACTATTGATAGATGATGTGAGTGTTGAACTTATAATGGCGGTGTATGACTATCCATTACCCCATTTTGCCTCATGGGTGTCATAAAAGGTAACACAGGGAAACGAACCAGCAGATGGGCAGTGGTGTCTTTCTAATAACAACCAAAAAAGCTGCGGTTGGTAATTTATATGGGTTCAGCAGGGGACTTTTGATAGGCCGTAGTGATTACGGTATCTAACCCCGGTAGCTCGCGTTTTAGGGCGAACGTTTACCCTGTGATCTCCCTGAGCTGAAGTGATTTCATAGCATTTAATTATTTTTATGTGAGCACGGAGCACAGTTCACCTGAAGGAATATAGATCCAGTGGGCCATAGATACCGACATATTTCATAAACAAGCACAATGCAGATGCATTATCACCTCTTAGGACTAGGATGGAATGCCTCATTACCACAAATCATTGTCATAGCAGGCTATCAGTCCACTGCTAAACATAGGCCTCCTCGCTGATATGGGAGATATTTGCCGTAGTTGCTACATAGTTTTTAAATACTTTAAATTGACAGGATATATCCTGCTGCCACCCCTTGTCTCAATTGCCATCTGTTGCCTCTTATGACACTCCCACAACATATTATGAAGTAGTGGATTCTCTTACGCTACCACTGCACAGCAATATGAATATAAAATTGATATTTGGTAATTATTTGATAAACTTTATTATAGAACCGATAGGGAAGAAAGTTTTTCCAATGGCACCATCGTAACTGTAAGCGAAGTATAGGGTAGCCCCACACTAGTGTGTGAAGATCTGGTAAAATTTGCAGGAAAACGACAGATTCAGGTGGCACAGAACCGTGCTTTGTGGCATTCCTCGAAGGAGGCCTATGCTAGCTATGTCGGTTTCTTTGGTTCCAGTGCAGATATATTCACAGCAGAAAGAACCAACTACCACAAGAAAAAAAAGAGTTGAAGTATTAAGATTATTACCTCGAACAGAATAAAAATCTGAAAATGGCATGATCTTTCTAAATCCCATGAAGTATCGTTGGTCTTTTGTTATCATGTTCAATAAATCATTTAATTCCGAGATATGTATGTCAGTTGACAATATGCCACCTTCCATGTAACATGTGTGCATGGCGTCTTCCCAAGTTGTTTGCCTTTTGTGCACTTTGTAACATTTTTTCGTAGCTTTTGAATATATATACCCTAGAAAAAAACTTACTGTTTTTATTCTGAAAAGATACCTAGTAATTTAGATTTAAGTGGACTTTATGTTTTTAGCACCTTCTACAATATTTCTTCACAGATAGTTTTGTTGCAGATGATCTAAAAAGCGTTGCCTGTGCCCCTTGCAAGTCAATTTTAATTAAGGTATATAGGTAGTACATAGTAAAATTTAAATAAATAAATAGATAAATAAATATATAAAATAATAGTTATAAAAATTTATTTAATAATTATAAAAATCCAATTAAAAACATGTTTTTCTTTTGAAGAGGTATTAATTTAAAATTATGTGGACTTTATGTATTTAACACCAACACCATTGTTACAACATTCCGTTTTGGTTTCGTTTTATTGCAGATAATCTAAAAGGCATTACTTGTGCCCTTTGCAAACAATTTTAATTAAGGTTTACCATGTAATATCTACATGGTAAAATGTAAATAAATTAATATTGAAAATAATAATGTCCCCGAGATCGTGTTTCGGTCACGGCGGCCAGACTCAACAAGACTAGCAAACTGCCCAGGACAGGATTATAATGCCCAAATGTATGTGCAAGCAGAGGTGCCCTCTCTATTCCCGTACTCTCATAGTCCGATGGGACGGTAAATCAACACGAGAGAAGAGAGATCAGGCGTAGGACTATGCACAGGTTTGAAACACCGCTAACTTCATGACTCCGGGTTACTATTAAGAAGTTTTTGACAGAAAAACTCAATATCTGATTAATTAGATACATATTATTTATATTATATAAAAATAATGTGATCATCATTCTCAGCCTGCGGCAGTGCACTGATAGACATTCTTCCAAGGTACTTAGCTCAAATTTCGCCCTTACTCATCCAATTACTGCCAGCTGCCTAGCGCAGATGGAATTAATTATTATATTATTTTATTTAAAAGTCAATCTTCATTTTCTAAATAAATGCAATGGCTACAGACTTTCTCGCTGGGTTTTTTCAAATTGATGTTAGATTTTGACGTTTATAATCGTAAACACTTTAAATAAGCCTACAGGCTCTTTCGTCGAGAGTTAATAAAAAGGGGTTCCCGAACTCGTTACAAATTGCGACCCGCTAATTATTTTTGCTGATAGATAATAAAAAAGCCACCGCATCAGCTCGCCCGGCCAACCTCGCGCCTGGTCAACAGCGGCCGTCACAAAGATTGCGAACGGCTATGGCGAGACGTTTTCCTAATATTTAAACATGGTAGAAGCCATGCTGCAGCTATATTAATCGTATAGTTGTAGCACGAATGGGTCGGCTCGACCGGAGAAGGACAAGCTATCACAGAATACCAACGCAAAATAGCAGCTTAATGCTGTGTTTCGTATGGTGAGTGTAGAGAACCCGAGGCCCTTTTCACTGGAAACGAGGCATTCCATCTTAGTTCTCACGTTTAATAACGCATCTGCATTTTGATCGCATACGACGATAGATGTAGATGTCTATGAGCCACAGCAAACGCATACCTCAGGTGGACTGTTTGCTCGCTTGTCACCCTTATTCTATAAATTCTTTTTTATCAACTCTCGCCGAACAGACCAATCTTAAATGAGAATATATCTGGCTATGATAAAAAATAATATATATAAAACTAACCTGAATCAACAGTAGGACAATATTCATTATCTTTTTTTTTTACAAATAAACGGTCTTCTGTTTTTACACGAACCGATGCTGTACCTGCCTGTGTTAACCGACATGACTACGCATTTGGGTTCAGAGTCATCTTGATTATTAACGTGTAATTCAGAAAATTCTAAAAGAAAATGTCCTGAAAAAAATAAAAAACATATAATACAAAACCCAATGTTTTTTGTTAAAAGTCACATTAATTTGTAATTTAATGCTATTTGTAATAACACTTCATTAGAACTCAAATAAATATTACACTTTTTCCGATTGAGCCCTAGCTCATGAACTAGGAATCCTGTATGTCATGAGCTAGTCCCTTCCATATATTATGCACAAACAATATTAACATTAATTATATATTTCAATTCAATTTAATTATACTTAATTATTTGTATATATTAATCCAACCAGTGAGACTTTTTTTTAAAGAATACTGGTAACTGTTAACATTACTAATGTCATGTTAACCACCCCAAGTAATATTAAAATGTTTGTGTTAGGATTGGTTCACGAGAATCATTAGTATATCGTAATTATTTACCTATCTTTTTCAATTCCCAAGGTTTCCTATATTTGTTTTAACTGCCAGAAATAGTTTCAATGCATTATACTACGTTTATAACTATAGTAGCGTAATGGTTGGAGACCACGAATTTTAAATTCGTGATTACAAATCCCCTTTAGACTAATGTCGTTAATACTGTGGCGGGAAACTGCTATTAGTGTGGTTAATATCATTGTTATTACTTCAAATAATCTATTATCTATTAATTCAACAACGTACATAATTTATTAATTTGTACTTTAAGATGAGGACTTCCCACGTACAGCGCTCTCTTCTTCTATGTCCAGCACGGACTAAGCGTGTTACATTCGGAACAAAAATTACTTTATGTAAAACATTATTATGCTTATTATCAGGCTGTTCCTTATTATATTCGATGCCAATATCACAAATCATTCTATTATACTTACCGTCAAAAGAGAGCAAATCTCCTCGTCCTAATTCATCATGAACACCAACAAAGATTCCTTCTACGTCGGGCGAATCGGTTAAGTTTCTCGCAATTTGCCATTCATCGACATCTTCGGGATAAAACAAGCTGGCTCCTTCATCGTCGCAGGCTAAAAATGCTTCGTCCCACGTACCCGCGTCATCGGCCCAGTGCAATTTGTAAAATGCGTTGTATTCTTCTAAGAAAGTGTAGTCACGTCGAAAGAAATTCACGTTATGCGAGGCACTCACAACGGTAATACCTGTAAATAATTAGTGTTTATGATTAAAAATATGTCAGTGGTGTGATTTTAAATCGCTCCACTCATATTGGTAATGTAAATTTTTTTTTACATTACCAATATGAGTAATGGTAAAGTAAAAACTTACTTTCAATAAGAATTACACATGTAATGTATATTGAATAAAAATTATTATTTTCTATTCGTTTACGCCAGGCGTAAAATACCCAGTTCGGCTACGGGCAGCAGCGTCAAAGACTTGTACTGCGATGGTTAATCTTTTAAGGGCTAAACTTTTACGGGCTGATGATTTCGAAGAAGAAGATATAAATAATGAAATTTATGTAAAAAGTAATTTCTGTTATATAAATATTTTCAAATGATGTGATGTGACTCTTGCAGTGGCTTACCGAGGAAATAGATGAACAGTTGATGAAACATCTTGGTGCGAAATGCGAAGACTGCGAAACGTGAAGCAGAATCGCTGCTTAAATATAACTTTGTTATCTAACCATAAAGGGGAATAACCCGCCAATACAGGATGTGTACTTTTTTAATTAAAAAAAAACTACTAATATCGACATATTATGGTGATTTATCAATTGAAAAAGATAAAACCTAAATACCACAGGCTCGTGATGGTCAACTGCTCGGTGTAGAAACAGCAAAAAAAATGAATTTGCAAATAAAAATGAAGCAATAAATTAAAAATGATAAAATATAAATCGTTACAAAATGTTAACTGCCACTGAAATTGACATTTTGTAACAATTTATATTTTACAAATTTTATTTTTTCGGTTCGCTAAATATTAAACATTTAAGTTATTAATCTAATATGCACCAAGTGACTTTAGAATGAAAACTCTAACACTACATTCCGTATTTATAAAAATGTCCTCCAGACCGAATTTCGGTCACAGTGATTATGTAAACTGACATTAGCCATCTGCACAGGGCAGGATTAGAGTGCACGTGTGTGTTCGCAAACACAGGTGAGATACATAAAAAGAGAGAAAAAATGATGACATGGAACTAAAACTTAATTGTAAAGAAGTACCATTCTCCACTGAATTTAAGTACTTGGGCGTAACAATCGACCAAAAACTAACGTGGAACACTCAAATTAGCAATGTATATCATAAGGCTAAAATTGCTTTAGGTACGTGCCAGTATGATCCCATGGCTATACAGCAGTATAGTAAGGCCGATTCTTACCTACGCTTCCACTGCCTGGTGTAATAAGGTCAACCAAAAGACGACTGCGGACAGACTAAATAGTCTACAAAGGACTGCCTGCTTAATTACAACTGGAGCTATGCGATCTTCGTCTGGAGCGGCTCTTAATGGACATCTTGGCCTAACGCCCCTTGATCTTTACTTAGACAAGGAGGCATCTAGTCTTTATAGATTTAACCCTCAGAGCGGTATGAGCTTGCTTTCCTATAGATTGAGATCTATGCTCGACTCAATCAAGGAAACACTGGTCTTATGCATGATCTCAGATAATATCATTCGTCCACTATATACTTTTAACAAAAGTATACAGTGGAACTAACCTCAATGCCCTTGGTAAAAATTACTTCGCGTACATCCGCTCGATAAAATAAAATGATGTGTCTTACCTAGTCTGAAGAGCACCTCCCGCCCTCCCTCAATTGCGTGTACTATCCCCGTCACCACTAATCCCAGCAACAATACTCCCAACACCACTACACTAGGAGAGACACACAACCGACGACAATACGTGTTTCGCCTCTACATGAGGCATCTTCAGGTGATGTAGACTCTCTCAGCCACCGCAGAGTAATCTCTTCAAACTAGGTAAGACACATCATTTTATTGTATCGAGCGGATGTACGCGATGTAGTTTTTACCAGCTTTAATACTATGGAATCCAAAAATAACCCATGGAAACGAGTGGATCACTACCATGCTATGTCTATTATAGTTTTTAATTGTATAAATCAATTGTAAAATGTATTATATATATGCTTATAAATAAAATATGTTTCTTGCTAGTTCTTCTGAGGAAAGTTCTTCTAGGACAGAGACTTTTCAATCCAATGATGAAGTATTTTGTAATTATTTATACTGAATGAATATTTATTCTATTCTATTCTATTAATATTGTAATTAAATTTTTTTCCGTAATTGGGTACACTGTAGAATCAATAAATATTTTACTTTGTAAATTATATTTATTTAGTTGTTTGTAATATTTAACACATCCTGTATTATTATACTCAATGTGATAACACTTCATATTTTATGTAACTATTAATTTCATTTTTATATGTAGGGTGAATATAACGTCATAACATATTCTGAGGATAAATTAAAAAATTCTAACAATGCACAGCTTTACTTCCTAGCATTTGCAATTAAATTTTTTTCATTTTTCTATATTCTATTCTGGGTATTTGAAGACATGTGATGTCCGCCGACTTGCATGGAGTCAGCACAGTGGACTCGTTTCTGCTCTATATACCTGGGATGTGATGAGACATAAGCACAGCTGTGGGACTACGATGAAATGAAAAATATAGGCATAAATACATTGCGCACCAAAATAGGTACACCTTATCTTTTATTCGTTACCTTTACCATTTCAGCTTTTAAAAAATCCACCGCTAAACATAGGTCTTCCCGATAGAGGGGTTATTTGCTATAGTTTTCACGCTTGGGTAGGCTTTGGCAAAATCAGTTTTTTATTAAGTTGTTACTAAGAAGACACTGCTGCCTATCTCCTGGTTTATATCCCTCTGTAACTTTTTACAACACACAGGGAACGATATGTCTTAATGAATGTTCTCACGACGCCACTACATGGTTAAATAAAAATTATTCGACAACAATATTATGTTGTACAAATGCCTTTGAAAATTGGTGACTTTGATGATTTTCTGAGGGATAGATCCTGACTAAATTTATATGGAGCCACCCCTTAGTTACCTTTCTCCAGAAAAAAAAAAAAGAACCACCGAAACCGGACAATATTGTAAAGAAATATCGCTCAAAATACTTTTAAAAAAATCCGACAAATTGCGTGTAGTCAATTAAGTCTATCATATATATCAGCTACCGAAGCTGATAGCTGATAGCTGATTGCTTCGGTGGTTTGGGCACGTTGAGCGAATGAGTGAAGACCGAATGGTGAAGAAAATATATAGCGCGAAAGTTAATATTAAAAGGTGTCGAGGTAGACCGAGACTAACTTTCGAAGACCATGTGAGCAAATTGCTCGAAGAGGGTAGGGTCAAGAGTACTCGGATACCTAGACGTGCATGTATGAAGAAGATAATGAATCTGAAAGAAGCGAAAGAGATATGTAAGGATCGTGACACTTGGCGATCTGTTCTCTCTGGCTACCCCGTCAGGGATTATGCGTGAAGATAAGTAAGTAAGTAATATATATCAGCTCATAGGAAGATTTTTCATAAACTCTTGCAAAACGCATGAGCGATTGCAGCACAAGAAGTCTCGCACGTGTGACGCTACCTTTGTCATTGGTTTGGGTTTTTACATTTTCTAATGTATATTTAATAGAAATAAGATTTTACATATTTGAGATGATGTCCTGCCATTTGATGCGAGGCTAAAAGATATTTTTACCCTTCCTGCCATGTGACACCCACATGATGAAGTGGACTACCACATGGACATGTTTGCTTGGTAGTTTTTCGGAATGCTTTGTCTCATTTTAGGCATTAGCATCTAATTTAAAAAAAAAACTTTTCATTTACTTTTTAAATATTTATTTCGTTTAAGGTATCGCAAGAGGTCGACATTGAGCAATGGCTGGAACGGAAAAATTATATGCTATAATGACTTCAGATACATGTTGATATAATGTCACTGTCCCATTGGTTTAGTAGTCGTAGACGCGGTTACATATCATGAGGTCCAAAATCAGTGTTGGGAATTTTCTGTCTAGAAATTCTCATAGCAGCCTAGATCAAGGAATTTGGCGGTGTTAAACTCTCTCTATTCGAGTCGCATAACATTGTTTCAGTGAGGGAAGTATGAAGCGTGTGGAAAGTGCACATGTGCTTGCGCTTACACTCTATCCTGTAATCCTGTCGTACGCAGAGTTTCTGTTGAGACTGGCCGAAATTCAGTTTTCGAGGACATTATTATTTAGAAGCAATGTGAGCATTGTCAAAAGTGTAAGATGTCTAGTTCAAGCCAACGAAATCCGTCTAAGTATGCTGCAGGTGCCCATGGACTGCAGTAGCCAATTACCATCTGTAATTTAGTTTGTCTCTTAATTAAATAAGACACATGAATTCTACTAACACGCATTATAGCACCTTAACCATGTCCACAATTTCAATTCAAACGCGTATTCACATTACGTAAAATTTACAGCGTAAGTATTATTATGTGCGTTTATAGCAATGTGTTTAATTACCTATGTGGCGTACAATATGTGTTTAAAATTGTGATGATGGGTCAAAATCTCATACTCGTACATTTAAAGACTAAATGTTAAATAATAAGTAGGTACTAGCTTTAGCCCGCGTGGAGTTCGGAATATAACATAATTATAGTAAATGTAAAATACCTTTAGGATTACAATAGTTCTCGCGAAAATTATATCATTTCGAAAAATCAAAGTACATATAGGTAATATAAATAAAGGATGATCCTTTATTTATATTACCTATACACCTAAATTAACCGCCAAGGCGTGCTGTTTTTGAGCGGCCTCGAAAAAACTACATCATTTTACCATGCAAATATTACGTTCGACTAAGAACGTGCCCAAATGAATATCCAAGTCTGACTCTACACGCTTGACAACCGCAGTTTTTTAATTGTTTTGAGTTGCTGCCCAAAAGCTGATCCATTTCCCTCTGTCTAATGCCAGAGTGCGGACTGCGAACTCAAAATGTCGAGGGTTTCACTATTGTCGTGAACCACTTCTAACCTACCTTAACCAGTGGCGTAGCTATGCAACCAAGGCCCCGGGGCAAAAATGAAATTGGGAGCTTATTAGAACTAAACTAAATACTCGTATAACTCCGTCCACTAGCATAAGCACTGGCATTGCGGGGCATAATAAAACAAAGCTATTATTTAGTATGTATAACGCAGCAGATAATATTTAATCGTACTTTCTATTTATAAACGAGGATATCCAGAGTAACTGACAACGCACAGCCCAAACCGCTACATGTAGGAATCTGAAAATTTGACAATAGCTGCCTTTTTAACGAAGGCTTCCACTAAGAAAGGATTCAAAAAAAATTCAACCTCTAAAGGGATGAAATAGGGTGTTACAGTTTGTATGAATCTTTTTAATTTACGGGGCGATTAACTGGAAACTTACTGAAGGTATTCTGTATATTACGAGTACGCGGTAGAGATACGCTGCAGCAATATTATAGTTGTAGCACGAATGGATCGGCTTGATCGGGGCAGGAACACGCTCTCACACGCTCTCACACGCTCTCACCAGCGTAAAATAGCTTAATGTTGTTGTTTTTCGTATGGTGAGTGTAGAGAACTGCAGACCCATTTCACTAAAAACGAAGCATTCCAACTTACTTCTCAGGGGTGACAACGCATCAACATTTTGATTTTTAATTGAGGATAAATATAGATGTCTATGGGCCACAGCATCCACTTACCATTAGGTGGACTGTGTGCTCGTTTGTCACCCTCTTTCTATAAAAAAATTAAATAAGTGAATTCGGATTAAGCGATTTTTGAAAATAACTTGGTACCAGAAAAAATAATTAATGTTTTTTTTTTTATTTGATACTCAGTGCATATACTCTTGAGTTAACAATAATAAATTACACATTTTTAGTTCCTTAAAAAAATCTACCCTTGGGGTCTTAGAAAGGGAGTGCAGTTTATAAGAAAAATATTGTATTAAGAAAACAAAACACTAAACATAGAAATCTGACAGTACGAGTAGCTGTCTTTTATGACGTAAGCGTCCGCTAAGAAAGAATTTTCGAAAATGCAACCCACCATGTACCATGTAGTGGCGGTGTAAGAATATCCACTACCCTATATTATCCCGTAATTATCCTAAGAGGCGACAGAGGGAAACAAATCAGAAGATGGGCAGCAACGCTTATAACGACTAAAAATAAAATTTGCGGTTGTCAACCCGCTTGCCAAGCGTGGCAACTATGGCAAATATCCCCCCTATAAGGCAATCTGAGGGTGGCCTATGTTCAGCAGTGCACTTTGATAGGCTGTAACAGTAACGGTAAGAGGTAAAAATAGCATTTTACAGTTTTATGAACCTTTTTATTTTTCGGGGGAGATTTGAGACATACTGAATATACTTACTCTTTTTTTTTATTTATTTTTTTTAAAAGAAACGTTACCCCCACACTAGGATTTTCTCCTGTGTCGTGGAGGCAGTTTACAAACATAAATTGCACAAGGACAAACATCCAGACCCGGAACAATTATTTGTAGGCCATACAAATACTTGTTCCGTGCGGGATTCGAACCCGCGGTCCCCAGCGCAACAACTGATGGCTGGCTTAACCACTGCGCCACGGAGCCATCACTCTACTGAGATCTTTCAAAACAATCCTTTACGGATGGTCATAAGGTTCTTAAATTTTTATGGAGATAAATTTATTAAAATATTTTTAATAACAAAATATATCTTCAATGAAAATAATATATTTAACATTTTTTTTTTATTTTTTCAAAATTTAAACGGCTTTAAAACGAGGGTATACCTCAAACCTTGAAAACGAGACTGTACACCCAGTGCGTGTTGCCAGTGATGACATACAGAACTGAGACCTGACGTAGTCCTTCACTGCTGGCCGGATGAGGAAGCTCAAGGTCGCTCAGCGAGCTATGGAGAGGGCTATGCTCGGAGTTTCTCTGCGTGATAAACTTAGGAATGAGGATATCCGCAGTAGAACCAGAGTAACCGACATAGCCCAACGGATTAGTAAGCTGAAGTGGCAATGGGCCGGCCATATAGCTCGAAGAACCGACAACCGATGGGGAAGAAAGGTTCTCGAGTGGCAGCCTCGTACCGGTAGGCGAAGTGTAGGGCGTCCCCCCACGAGATGGAGTGACGACCTGGTAAGACATGCAGGAAGTCGATGGATGCAGGTGGCTCAGGACCGTGCTTTGTGGCATTCTTCTTTGGGAGGCCTATGTTCAGCAGTGGACTTGTGAAGGGCTGTAACGATGAACTAGATTCAAAATTATTTGAAACCAAAAAAAATCACGGCTGGCCGGCACGTCTCCGCCGCAGCCTCCTTCGTTGTCAGCACATGAAAACCTGATTTTTGTAGAGTTGTTGCTCAAATGGCATATGCCACAAGACAATGGAAGGATTAATCTTGACATCGAAAATCCTTGCGTTTTAGAAAATGACCTTGAAGGTTAGGGGCCAAAAAGTTAAAAGTAAAATTTTTTTTTTCAATTAGGATATTATATGTATAATTTTTCGGACGTCGTTCATGGAGGCTGAGGGGCCTCTTGAGTTTGGAGGCCAAGAGGCACTGCCCTGCATAGCCCCAAGGTAGCTACGCCACTGAGCTTAACCTAATTTAACCTAACACAAGCATTTTATGCTAAGCAAGAGTGGTTAAAAGTATTTATATTAGTAATACTAATAGCATTGCTAGTTTAAAAAAATAAATATAGCATGCGATAGTGTTAACGTTAACACCCATGAATAAAGTTACGAAGAGACGGCCCGCAGTCCCCTGCGGCCCCGCTATTCCTGGCTGCGGTGACGACCATGGTAATGGCGGGGCAGGTTATGCTGAGAATCTCCGGTGGAGCTTTGGTTGCCACCTGAGATGACTCGACCTGGCAACATAAAACGCACGCACTCCGAGGACTGACGACAACATCCTGGAGCTGGAAAAAGAGATAAACTAAGTGCACTGGAATATTACAGGATTATTCGAAGTTCGAAGGGGGGGAGGACACAGTAATTTTCGAATCCTGCAACTTGTTTTACCCCCGGAAGGGCGACCATCTGCCACAATGAGGTATCGCATTTATCGTTCACAAGTCTTTCGTTAACAAGGTTGTAAAGATTGGGAGTATGTCGACAAGGGTTGCGTAACATATACTCAGAATCACCAAAAGGTATTCGCTGAAGGTCATACAGGTTTAAGCACCAACCTCGGCACATCCCAATAAGGAGGTGGAGAAAATATGTGAGGATGTATCTAGAGCCATGCATTCCTCCAAAACCGACTATACGGTATTAATGGGAGACTTCAACATAAAACTAGGCACAAGAGAGAACGGTGAGCTGAAGGTAGGGAAATTTAGAATAGGCAACGGGACTCAAGGCGCCAGCATTTAGCATCAATTTCATGTAGAAAGAGGGACTCTTAATGATGAACTCTTTCTTCCAGAAGCAACCCCACCGAAAGTGGACCTGGTTGAGCCCCAACGGTGAGACATAAAATGAGACTGACCTAATTATGACGGCTAGACGGCAACTGTTCATTGATGTCTTAGAGATCGCGAGGGTCTAAACCGGCAGCGATCACCGAATGGTGAGAAGCACACTGAACCTAAACTTTAAATTTGAGAGATCTCGTCTAATGAATGCTCAACGCTCCGTCCCCCTCGTGCTCTAATCCAAAGTCCCGAAAACTTCAGGTTGAGTTTAAAAATCGTTTTCAGTGCCTAGAAGATTGCTCATACATGTCCTCGTGAAAACTGTCCATGCGGTCGGAGTTTTGGAACACCTACCGTAGAAGAACACAAAAACTCTCCAAACAAAAACGGCTGTTAGACGGGAAATGAAGCTCTAGTTGTCAGCAGATTTGACAGCATACAGGCAACTCATCCAAGATCTCCAAATGCATGCGGCGGGGCTTACGCAACTTCAATACAGCTTGTATTGAAGAGGTAATTGAGCGGAACCAAGGCTCCAAAGTCTTTTTCAGAGATCCGTCTGCCAGAAAGAGCCAACTTTTGAAGCAGAAGACCGAGTGTGGCAGCATCGTTTCCGGGACACCTGAGATTTTGAGTGAGATTGAAAGGATATCTATGGATAGCTAGCTGTACACATCATCGTTGGAGCCACACCTAAGTGTAAGTAACGATCCAAGAGCAAGTCTTATCACATACTATTCCGATGATATTCCGGACGTCAGTCTGAGTGAGATTAGAATGGCTCTCCAGCACCTTAAAAACGGCAAGTCCCCATGTGAGGATGGATTTACGGTGGAGCTTCTAAAAGAGGGTGGAAAACCGGTACTTGAAGTCCTTCAGAAGCTCTTTAATTCCGTCGTCCATGGTGGCACTACATCGAAAGCGTGAAGCAGAAGTGCAGTGGTCTTGTACTTCCAGAAAGGTGACGACGCTAGAACTACAAACCGATTTCCCTTCTGAGTCGCGTCTATGTGCTGTTTTCGAGAGTCATTACGAATCGTCTCGCGCTCAGACTTGACGACTTCCAGCCTCCCGAACAAGCCGGTTTCCAAAAGGGCTTTAGCACCATAGACCACATAGATACCCTTCGGCAAATTGTACAGAAGTCCGAGGAGGACAATTTGCCACTATGTCTGGCGTATGTGGACTATGAGAAAGCCTTTGATTCCATCGAAATTTGGGCGGTGTTGCAGTCCTTTCATCGGTGTCAAGTTGACTATATCGAAGTGCTAAAGTGATTTTACAGTAGGGCTACGATGGCTATCCGAGTACAATATCAAAATGTGAATAGAACCTATCTAACTGGAAGGAGGTGTAAGAAAGGGTGACTTTGTATCCCAGAAACTCTTCATCGTGCATTGGACAAGACGTTTTCAAGTTATTGGACTGGAAAGGATACGATATTAACATAAATGGCGAGTACACCACTCACCTTCGATTAGCCGATGATATAATCCTTATGGCAGAATCTCTAGAGAATCTAAACACTATGTTCAATGACCTAACTAATTGCCTCCCAATGGATAAGATAAGATGAACATGGACAATATAAAGATCATATGTAACGTCCTACCTATGCCGGAAGTTGTTAGGAGCCATAAGCTCGAAGTTGTTGACGAGTATGATTACCTGGAACAAATAGTCCAACTAGGTAACTCCAACTTCGACCGAGAGGTCAATCGACGGATTCATCTCGGCTGGGCAGCGTTCGGGAAATTACGATACATCTTCTTGTCAGGTATACCTCAAAACTTAAAAACGAGATTGTTCAACTAGTGCGTGTTGCCAGTGATGACATACGGAACTGAGACGTGGTCCTTCACTGCTGGCCGGATGATGAAGCTCAAGGTCGCTCAGCGAGCTATGGAGAGGGCTATGCTCGGAGTTTCTCTGCGTGATAAACTCAGAAATGAGGATATCCGCAGTAGAACCATAATGACTGACATAGCCCAACGGATTTGTAGGCCGAAGTTGCAGTGAGCCGGCCATATAGCTCGAAGAACCGACAACCGATGGGGAAAAAAGGTTCTCGAGTGGCAGTCTTCTACCGGTAGATGAACTGTAGGGCGACCCCTCACATGATGGAGTGACGACCTAGCAAGTCATACAGGAAGTCGGTGGATGCCGGTGGCTCAGGACCGTACTTTGGGGGAGGAGAGGAATTCCTTGGGGTAGGCCTGAACATAGTTTTCTTTCACCGCCGAGCACGTGCTAAGTCAGCACTTAAAATTTCAATAAACAATTTCATTGGCAGGGATTGAACCCGGTTTGTTCGTGTACTGTGAAATATACAGCGTACGCTTAGCTCCTGAGCTGCCATGGCTTCTTAATATTAACCTTTATATTAATATGAATATTATCGCAAACGAAAAAATGAATTTTCGTATCTTCAATATTTTTGAAAGACACCTCACAATGCGTGTGTAATAAAATTTAAGGAATAAAATCACACACACACATATATATGATGGGGTCCACGTGTGGTGAAGTTCCTTTAGGAACTTCACCACACGTGGACCCCACGGACCGATAGTCTACAGCAAATGGCACAAATATGTAGTCATTTCTCAGAGACCCATATTTGTGCCACTTACTCAGTTCAGCTGGCTCTGATGCCGCCCCGGCTCTAAACGAGGTATCCCTGAGACGAGAGGCCGCCAGAGTGTCTACGCAAGTAGCATCCCACACTAGGGCTTTACCTCTCTCCCAAGGGACCAATGTCATAATGTTGGGTCTCCTGCCATCGTCTCTAAATATTCCACAGGCTCTAAAACCGAGGGAACATTTATAGAGATAAGAGCCCTTCGGATGACATCGTTCAAAGAAAGTAAAGTAAAGTAAAAGTAAAATATACTTTATTGTACACCAAGGAACATGTTACAGTATTTATATATTTAAAGGGACATTGGTACAACAGGCGGCCTTATCGCTAAAACAGCGACCTCTTCCAGGCAACCTTAGGGCAGAGGATACTAATTTTAAAAGATAGCGGAAGGGGTGTACAGAATATAATATAGAAAGATAAAGAAAGAAGAAAGAAAAAGTGAATGGCGACAGGTAGTAACTTAAGGGGAAAGGTAATAAAGTTTTAATTTATTTTTAAATATAGGAAGACATTTAGATTCTTTAATATGTAAGGGAAGAGAATTTCATATTCGTATAGCGGTAACCGTAAAAGAATTAGAATAGAAGGAAGAGGAATGTCTAGGAGTACTTAGAAGGAGATGATTTTGAGATCGTAGAAGTAGAGATGTAAACTACATAAATAGATAAATCGGTCTTTCAAATAAGAAGGAGTGGTCGGATTGAACAGAATGCAGTAAAGAAGATGAAGAATGTGAGTATTCCTGCGAAGGCGAATCGGTAACCATTTGAGCTTATGGCGGAATTCGGATATGTGGTCATACTTTCGTAACCCAAATATAAACCTTATGCAATCATTTTGAAGCCGCTCAAGTTTATTAAGTTGCTCGACTGTTAGGTCAAGATAACAAGTGTCCGCGTAGTCAAGGATCGGTAAAAGAAGAGATTGAGCCAGCGCAACTTTAGTAGGAATGGGGAGAACATTGCCTAATCTTCGAAGTGAACCAAGAAAGAAAGAACTGTGTCGTAAAAACATACCAGCGCTTTTCTTACATGAAAGTCCGTGGAGCCCAAATTTGTCGACCCTCCTACCAAAGGGGCACTGATGAGGTTGACAAATCGCCGCTTCTAGTCGGATTCCTACGGCAATGCGCAAGCTTTCCCCATCAAGTAATGTGCCGAGATTACTTGATGGTAAAGCGTGTAACCAGTAACTAGATTCCTTAGTCGAAACAGCTAGAAGGCGTGCTTATCTTGGTCACTATGGAAATTATGAAACAAATCTTTCTGCACGTCCTGTACCAACGGAATATCCTACTGTTTTTGTTGGTTAACTTCCAGTGGAACATTTTCACTAGGACAGAGCGTTTGCCATGTCTGCCCTGCCTCCGTATTAACGCATAGGTCTACTTTATTATTTAAAATTATGTTACATAAGTCACTGACACTATGCACGGAAGCAAGGAAAGCAGGCAATGCAACGCTAGGAAGATATCTCACACCAATGCCACCAAATTTTATAGGGAAAGTAGCTTGAGTCCAGGCTGTTGTATTTAAAGTTAAATTTAGGATTTTTTCTATAGCTATTTTAAGATTATTATCAATATCTTTTAAAATATCCGAACATTTCCAGACTGGACTCGAGCGGAGTAAGTATGTAAAGCTAGCAAGAAGACAACATTTTAAAATAGTAAGAGCTATGTGTTTAATTTATAAAATTTAAACTGATCAAATTTTATTTTTAAAGCTCTACTATCGAAAAACAACGGGGCACCTACACCTACATTCAATATGTATTATTTTTATTATTGCATTATTTTATTTTTATTTATACTATAATTTAATATATTTTATATATTATTTACAGTATGTAGTAGTAGTAGTATATGTACGTACTAAGTTTGACTTATTAATATCGATGTCGATCTTGTTGATCGAAGGTGGATCTACTGGAAGATATTTCAGCAAATTATGGAATAAGTAGAACCTTTGTATAAACTCACTATAAGACTGTATGTCTCTATATCTTGTTGTGTAAATAAATAAAAAACACAAAAGAAAATACTTTTACCGCTCAGGGGGACATACAAGAGCACACATAAAGCATTCTTACTATTTTATTAGTGAGATTAAAGATCTACATCTGGCAGACATTGAAACTATGGTCAGTTTTGATGTGCGGTCACTGTTCACATGCTTACCTGTTGAAAACTTCATTTCAGTTGTAACTAGAAGGCTGGAAGAAAACAATATGCTCGTAGAATATGCAGTATTACTCAGACACTGCCTTTCATCTGCTATTTCACGCTGGTATTCTGTGAGAGCGTGGTCCTTTTCCCGGTCAAGCCGATCCACTCGTGCTACAACTATACTACTAATAGCTGCAACATGGCTCTACCAAGTCGAAAAAGAAGTAGAAGTATATAAGCAAGTGGACGGTGTGGCGATGGGCTGACCTGTATCTCCCATTGTCGAAAACTGAGGAGAAAGCCCTGCTTACATCTCACGTAAATCCAAGATTTTAAAAGCGGTACGTAGACGACACTTTCACAATTCTACCTTTATATAAAGTAACTGCATTTTTACTTGATAACACCTTGAGCCACACTGTGTATAGAAAAAGGACCCATACAGATAGGTATTTAAACGGTGATTGTCACTACCATCCTTCAAAGTTATAGTAATAGCTACCGTGGGTAAATCTTTGTTTCAGAGAGCACGAGGGATCTGTGATAGTAAACACCTGGCCGCCTAGGTCCAACACGTCAAGCAAGTATTACACGACAACAAGCTTCAGGTCCCGCGCCTACGTCACAGTGAACGAGTGAAGCCGGCCACAGTCGAGCGAGTGCCTGTTGTACAGCCATATAACAGAGGTGTCACTGACAAGATTGGCTACATCTCGAAGCGTGCTTCCATTAAAACATACTTCAAGCCGCCGAAGAAGATTAGTCAGTTTTTAGGTGTAATATCCCTCCGCAAGATGCAGGAGTGTATAAGTGAAGTTGATTTTGGATGTGGTCTTCTCTTATATAGGACAAACTACAAGGTCAATAAAAACCCGCGTTAAAGAACACATATCTGACGTGAAGAATCGACGCTCCGGGAAGTCTGCAGTCTGTGAACAAGTACAGTATCGCCCCCGTCACTACATTAGATTTGATAGACCACAAATCCTCGCTAAAAAACACCGATTCCTTCCAAGGATGATTCGCGAGGATATTGAAATCAAAAAACATTCTAATTCTAATAGAGAAGATGGCTGGGTGCTACCATCTGAATATAAAATAAGTTAATATAAGCAATAATATCCGTAAAAACTAGTGTTATTTAAATGTGTAATGTTTGCGTAAATATAAGAAATCATTATGTAAATCGTGGTTTAGCTGATTGAATCACCGATCCTGACTCCTGAGTCCGAATCATTACCGAAATTGATAGAAAATATAACATAAATTACAATATAGATAAATAGCATAACATATTTTAGCATTCGTTCCACTAGTGAGAACAGGCCTCCACTCTTACCTGAGAGGGTTTTGAGAAGTTTACGCAATGTAACAATATATCCCGTGTTCGTGCAATATCTTCTGTCACAATGTCATACGCAGGATTTTTGATTTGGATGACAAACTTCAACTAGTGTTAAACAATTGATACGCGATTTAACGTCAAAAATGTTTATGTTTAAAGAAAATTATCATTCGAGATTCAAACATTTATGAGCGACCAGGAGCACAGAACTTTCAGTGCCTTATTGAAATGTTTTATTGGCTAATATTAGGAGCTACCACCTTTTTTAATTGAAGGACCTGATCACCTGGTGGTTATTGAAATTAAACATGAAGATTATTTAATAATAACCTTTATGTTCCAGTTTAAGTTTGACAAAGAAAATAAGTTAATTAACGTCAACTCATTATCTTTGGTCTAATTGTTAGTTGCTTATTTGTACTCTACGGAACGTTGAAGTATAATGTTAACTGTTGAACCTATTTGTTCCAATTAAAATTTAAGTTTATCGGAGAAAATAAGTCAATTACTTACAATGTATTTAGATTTGTGAGCAATTAACGTCAGTACATTATTACCATTGATATTATTAGTTGCTTATTTATGCTCTACGGAATATTTAAGTATAATATACACATATTACTTCAATGCTACGGAGGTTGCCGTAAGATAAACTGATTTAAATTTTATTGGACAGCAGCTGTTTTACAAAACGATGGCACCGTCGACATATGTCGAGCTTGTCGCCATCCCGGTGAATCAATTAGGCATGTCATCTCCGGCACAACCTAGTAGCCAGGATTCGTGGATCGGAAACTGCCTTATTATAAGTACATGCCGGAAGCCGTGCCTGGCTCTACTGGGACCGGGCCATCATCACAGACAGGACCATTCTTGCGAATAAGCCTGATATTGTGGCGATGGACCGGGCACAGTCAAGGATATTTTTGGTCAACATTACCGTTCCGTATGACGAGAACCTCGTGAAAGTCGAAACAGATAAGCGTACAAAATATCTGCACCTGGCTCACGAGGTGACCGACATGTGGGCCGGACTGCCCACCGAAATTATACCTGTTGTCGTTTCTGCGAACGGGTTAATCGCAGTCTCTAATAACCTCTCGGGTCATTTGAGGCGAATGGGACTCCGTGACGGACCGCTCCAAGCTCAAATGCAGAAGGCGGTGCTCCTTGATACCGCCCGCATCGTCCGCCGGTTTCTGTCCCTTTCCCCCTAACCCTCGGCCTTTTGGTCTCCCCTGCCGAGGGCTTCCATCTGGTTGAGTTTTTATTTATTTAGGTATGTATTTTTTATGTATTTATTTTATTTTCGTTATGTTTATGTATGTTTATCATTTTCATTTACAATTATATATTTATACAGCCCAACCAGATGAGAAGACTATGTAGATACCTCACATAATAATAATCGCATGGTAATATGTAATATGATGTAGTTTTAAAAATTGCACACCTTGGCAAAACATTCAGGTGTATACATATAGTTAATGAAAATAAAGGATGATATGTTCTCTGATTTTTCGAAATGATATCATTTTCTAGAGCTATTTATTATATCTTAAACGTGAACATGAACTGCAATTTTTTTTAATTTATCTTATTTTCCAAATTCCACGCGGGCACAAGCTTCCATTAAACATTTAGTCTTCTTTACGAGTATGAAATTTTAATCCATCATTACAAATTTTACACACAAAGTCTATGCTACAAAGGTAACTTGACACTGCTATAATTGCACATAATAATGCTTACTGTAAAATTTCACGTAGTTCCTAATGTGAATATGCGTTTGAATTGAAATTGTGGACATGGTTGTGTTACAATGCGGGTTAGTTGAATTCATATGTCTTTTTTAATAAAGTGACCAACGAAATTACTGATCCACCTGATAATAAGAGGCATAAGAGGCATGTCCATGGACACCTGCAGCATACTTCAAACAAAGAAGGAAACATAGATGCGTTATCAGCTGTAAGAACTAAGACGGATTACAACTTAAATAAAATAAACTATATATTATTGTAAGAAAGTTTTACTGTTTACAAACGGGCTTATCAATATTTTAAAATGTTTTAAAAGCGACTCATGACCCGTGTGACCTTCATGTACATTTTAGTAAATGGGTTATTATAAAGAAAAATAAACTGTGTACTAATTACCACAAGGGATCTATTGTTTCGGAAGTTGCAAGATAAGGGAGATGAACTATTTGTTTCATTATTTAGTGTTTTTGTGGTTTTTCTGTGTAGTTGAGTAAAATTCCATCGCAACAGAATTAATTAAAGACATATTGGGACAGTAATGTTTCCGTTTATAATGTGACAACCTTCTATTGGCGACAAAGGAAATCTGTCCCCTGAATCGACCGCATGCTCTAGTAGTCAGTCTCTGTGGTAAGAGTATATAGATACTACGACACCGTGTTGTTGGGTTGCATTAAACATCTTGCACTTTTGACACTGCTCACATGGTATCTAAATAATAATGTCATCCAGAACCGAATTTAGTCAAACTGAATTTAGTGTGGGGGTAACGTTCTTTAAATAAAAATATAATATAAAAATTTCGGTCACGGCGGTCATACTCAACATAAACGCTGCGCAATACAGGATTACAAGGCTAGAGTGTAAGCGAAAGTACATGTGCACTCTCCACTTCCTTCACGTTTCCCTCACTCTCACTGTCCAATGAGACGGTTATCCTACTCGACTGGAGAGAGAATTCAGGTGCAGAACCAACGGCTTTACAGGCTTTCCGAGGTATGGTGGTGAAAAATCGGCGACTTCCCAACTCCGAGCTGCTTTGAGAATTTCTTGTCAGAATAGTCCCATAGCTAATTTTGGATCTCATAACCTGTAGCCATATTTACGACTACTAAACCAATGAGACAGTCACATTATATCACCATGTATCTGAAGTCATTACAGCTAGCATTTCTCCGTTCCAGCCATTGCTCAAAGTTGACTCTTACGACATCAATATTCGAATTAATCATTATAAGTTAATCAATAAAATCACCAAAATGTGACAAAGTACACCGAAAAATTACCTTGCAAACATGCCCGTGTTGTTGTTCATTTCGTCTGTGGGTGTCCTTTTAGTTTCGGAATAAGTAGCAGGACATCATCTCGTTTATGTAAGATGTTTGAATTCAATGGAATATTTTTTATTCAATATAGATTATAAAATGTAAAATACCCAAACCAATGACGTAGCGTCACAGGTGCGACGCTACGTCATTATATGCCATACCATTCTATGGGCTAATAAAAAGATTGACCGTGTGCGGAATTTGTCGAAATATCCACTATTCCATATCATTCCCTGTCTGATGCATAAGGTAACAGAGGGAAATAAACCAGGAGATGGGTAACAGCGTCTAGGTATTAAGAACAACAAAAAAATAAAAAACTGCGGTTGCAAACCCGCCTGCCAAGCGTCGCAACTGTAGTAAATATCCCCCCTATGACGAAAGCCTATGTTCAGCAGTGGACTATTGAAATGCGGTAATGGCAACGGTGACAAATAAAAAGATAAGGTTTTCCTGTTAATGTGCACAATGCATTTCTGCCTATAGTTTTCTTTTCATCTAATTCCCACAGCTGTGCTTATGCCTCATACTTTTTCCAGGTATTTAGGGCAGGAACGAGTCCACCGCGCAGTCTCTATGTGAGTTGGCGGACTTCATATATCTTTTTATACGCAGAATTGAATATAAAACGAAGAAACAATTTTAATTGCAAACGCTAGGAAGTAAAGCTGTGCATTGCTAGAAATTTTCAATTTATCTTTAAAATATACTTCTACTATCTACTAAATATACTCGTATGTACTCACCCTTCATATAAATAATCAAACAAACGGGTACATATAATATGAAGAGTTATCACATTAATCATAATAATACAGGCTGTGTTAAATCTTGCAAACAACTAATTGAATATAATTAACAAATTAAAATATTTATTGTTTCTACAGTGTACCCAATTACGGAAAAAATAAAAAGGACAATATACTCGTAAATAGGATAGAATCGAGTATAATATTTTTATACGAATACATTAAATATTTTCTGGGATTTTGTTGTAAAAGTGTATACATAAAAGGAGTCCACGGACTCCTTTTATGTATACACTTTTACTTCTTCTTTTCTGACTTCTTTCCTATCCAGGAGTCCGTCTGGGACGGTGCCATTCCCTTACCTTTTCCTTAAGGGTATGGACCGTTATGTATGAAAGTCTATCGTTCTGCAAAGGGTCGTAATAGTGAATCCAAGAGAAATTAAAAATTTATATATGTACATAAGTCCCCGATGGATATCAAAAGAAATAGCTCCTATATAGAAATGAGCTAGATAGAGAGCCAGTATAATTAAATGGTTATAAGAACTTACCTTAAGTAAATTTCAACCATAATTACACGAAGCTCCTTGTCCGAGGACGTGTAACAAATTATATTATACTAGCAGTGCCTCGCGATTTCGCCCGCATGGAATTTACTACGATTTCATGGATATCAATTTTTTTGCGCGAAACCCTAATTTTGTTTTTGAGTAATGTTACCATCGTCAAATATTGAAAAATATTTACATTAATATTTATACGATACTAACGTCACTCAATTGTTTTGCCCTCCCGGAACCCCACCACTAACACTTAAACTTTATGGTATGGTATTAAAGTTCAAAATGACTTTTAAGTATTATTACGAATCTTTTGTATGGGAATATAGAAAACTGTTGTTTTTAGACTTTTTCAGACAATTTTTTTAATTTTTCTCTCCGTAAAAACCATGTTCGTACTTCAAGGAATATTATAAAAAACGAATTAGCGAAATCGGTTCAGCTGCTCTCGAGATTTGCGCTTAGCAACACATTCAGCGATTCATTTTTAAATTATAGATTATGTACCCATCCATATAAACTTTTGTGATGGCATTTGCATGTGTATATACGAGTACTACAATTTGTAAAACCGCTTTGGACAAGGAGAGAGTATAGTTACAGACTGTGAGGCATTTGACTTAGCATCAAGTAGTCTGCAAGTTCGGTTGTTACATTTTTTTTGGTGTAAATAGTAAATGAGGGCATCCACGACTTTTTCTGCCACCAGGGCGGCGCCACTTTACAGTGAGGTAAAATATTTGACAGATTTCATAGCGGGGATGATAATTTCTTAGGAAAATGTAATTTTTAAGGTTTCTTTCTGTATTATTAGGTATATTTTATATATAATTATATTAGAAATGAATAAACCAAACTATAAAATATAACTAAAAGCCGTTTTTTTTAAAGAGTTATTAAGTGCAAAAAATTAAAAATCAAACCACTGACGCAATGTCATCATCATCATCATTACAGCCCTTCACAAGTCCACTGCTGAACATAGGCCTCCCCCAAAGAATGCCACAAAGCACGGTCCTGAGCCACCTGCATCCATCGACTTCCTGCATGTCTTACCAGGTCGTCACTCCATCTCGTGGGGGGACGCCCTACACTTTGCCTACCGGTACGAGGCTGCCACTCGATAACCTTTCTTCCCCATCGGTTGTCGGTTCTTCGAGCTATATGGCCGGCCCACTGCCACTTCAGCTTACTAATCCGTTGGGCTATGTCGGTTACTCTGGTTCTACTGCGGATATCCTCATTCCTAATTTTATCACGCAGAGAAACTCCGAGCATAGCCCTCTCCATAGCTCGCTGAGCGACCTTGAGCTTCCTCATACGGCCAGCAGTGAAGGACCACGTCTCAGTTCCGTATGTCATCACTGGCAACACGCACTGGTTGTACAATTTCGTTTTAAGGTTTTGAGGTATGTCTGACGAGAAGATGTGTCGTAGCTTCCCGAACGCTGCCCAGCCGAGTTGAATCCGTCGATTGACCTCTCGGTCGAAGTTGGACTTACCTAGTCGAACTATTTGTCCCAGGTAAACATACTCGTCAACAACTTCGAGCTTAGTGCTCCCAACAACTATCGGCATAGGTGTGACATGGACATTAAACATGATTTTTGTTTTGTGCATGTTCATCTTAAGACCTATCCGTTGGGAAACACTATTGAGGTCATTGAGCATAGTGCTTAGGTCCTCCAGCGATTCTGCCATAAGGACTATATCGTCGGCAAATCGAAGGTGAGTGATGTACTCGCCATTGATGTTGATACCGTATCCTTTCCAGTCCAGAAGCTTGAAACCGTCTTCCAATGCAGCGGTGAAGAGTTTCGGGGATATGACGTCACCCTGTCTTACTCCTCTCTGCAATTGGATAGGTTTCGTACTCTGGTTCTGTACTCGGATAGCCATCATAGCCCTACTGTACAAGCACTTCAACACTTCGATATATCGACAGTCAACTTGGCACCGCTGAAGGGACTGCAGCACCGCCCAAATTTCGACGGAATCAAAGGCTTTCTCATAGTCCACATACGCCAGACATAGTGGCAAATTGTACTCTTCGGACTTCTGTACAATTTGCCGAAGGGTATGTATGTGGTCTATGGTGCTAAAGCCCTTTCGGAAACCGGCTTGTTCGGGAGGCTGGAAGTCGTCAAGTCTGCGCGCGAGACGATTCGTAATGACTCTCTAAAACAGCACGTAGACGCGGCTCAGAAGGGAAATCGGTCTGTAGTTCTTCAAGAGAGCGTTGTCACCTTTCTTGAAGAACAAGACCACCGCACTTCTGCTCCACGCCTCCGGTGTAATGCCACCATGGAGGACGGAATTAAAGAGCTTCTGAAGGACTTCAAGTACCGGTCTTCCACCCACTTTCAGAAGCTCCGCTGTAATTCCATCCTCGCCTGGGGCCTTACCGTTTTTAAGGTGCTGGAGAGCCATTCTAATGTCGCTCAGACTGACATCCGGGATATCTTCGGAATAGTGTCGGATGAGACTCGCGCTTGGATCGTTACTCACACTTGCGTGTGGCTCTAACGATGATGTGTACAGCTGCCCATAGAACCTCTCAATCTCACTCAAAATCTCAGGTGTCCCGGAAACGATGCTGCCACATTCTGTCTTCAGCCTTGACAGTTGGCTCTTTCTGGCAGACAGATCTCTGGCAAAGACTTTGGAGCCTTGGTTCCGCTCGATCGCTTCTTCAATACGAGCTGTATTGAAGTTGCGTAAGTCCCGCCGCATGCATTTGGAGATCTGTCTGTTCAGATGCCTGGCCCCTTGGGTTCCGTTGCCCTATTCCAAATTTCCCTACTTTCAGCTCACCGTTCTCTCTTGTGCCTAGTTTTGCATTGAAGTCTCCCATTAACACCGTATATTGGGTTTTGGAGGAATGCATGGCTCTAGAGATATCCTCATACATTTCCTCCACCTCCTCATCGGGGTGTGCCGAGGTTGGTGCGTAAACCTGTATGACCTTCAGCGAATACCGTTTGGTAATTCTGAGTATAAGGTACGCAACCCTCGTCGACACACTCCCGATCTTTACAACGTTGTTAACGAGAGACTTGTGGACGATAAATCCGACACCTCCTTGGGACATATGGTCGCCCTCCCGGTGATAGAGTAAGTTGCCGGATTCGAGAATTACCGTGTCCTCCCCCTCTCTTCGGACTTCGGATAATCCTATAATATGCCAGCGCAACTTGTCTATCTCTTCTTCCAGCTCCACGATCTTCTCGTCAGTCCTCAGGGTGCGTGCGTTGTACGTTGCCAGGTCGAGTCGTCTAAGGTGGCAACCGAACCTCCACCGGAGATTCTTAGCACCCCTTGCCCCGCCGTTACCATGGTCGCCACCGTAGCCAGGAATAGCGGGGCCGCCGGGGACTGGGGGCCGTCTGTTTGTTGCTTTATTCATTGGGGGGTATTTGCCATAGTTGCCACGCTTGGCGAGCGGGTTGGCAACCGCAGTTTTTTTATTGTAATTTGGCTATTATCAGGAAGATGCTGCTGCCCATCTCCTGCCTGTTTCCCTTTGTCGCCTTTTACGACACCCACGGGAGGATATGGGGTAGTGGATATTCTTGACCGCCACTACATTATGTATTGTGTATTAATATAATATTCTAGATAATGATAAACTATTATTTAAAACTGATTTCTCAACTGACTGACATTGTGTAACAAAAAACTTTACCTCACTCACAACTAGCGACATCTGGTGAGTGGCAGATTATTAGCCCTCACTGAGTGAAAAATAAGACAGAAACAAAGGGCGTGAAGTAATGCTATGTAACTTAATTTCTACATCTACAGGCAGCAAAGCAAGAAACCGTCCAAGCGCGGCCTCCGCTGTCACAAAAAGGACTATGCGACCCTAGCCTTAGATGGAATTTCGGCGAAAAGCAGCGACCTGGAATAAGGTGACGGTTCTAAACAATCAGGTCAAAAATTAAAAATAATTCTTAACGTTTTTTATAGAAAACTTAATTAATAGAAAAAATATTTTGACATAAATGACAAAAGGTAATTGCAGGTGCGTTCCCGCTCCTTCAAGGAGAATTGAGCTCTTATCCTGTTTAAAAGTTCTTTAGTCATAACATCACATTTTCTCTCTTTTTTATGTATCTCACCTGTGTTTGCGAACACACTCGTGCACCTTAATCTTGTCTTGTGCAGATTGCTAGTCTCAGTCGAAATGGTCGCCCTGACTGAAATTCGGTCTGGAGGATATTTTTTTAAATACAGTATGTAGTGTTAGAGTTTTAAATGATAATGATTTATACTGTCGCTTGATGCATAATATATTAATAAATTAAATTAAATGATTTATATTTAGCGCTCCAAAAAAAACTAAATTAGAAAATATAAACTGTCACAAAATGTCTATTTTAATTGTTTTTAACATTTAGTAACAATTTATATTTTATTGTTATATATTGATTCATTTTTTTTCCTGTTATCACACCGAAATATTGAACATCATGAGACTGTGGAATTTGAGTTTGATATTTTGCAATTGATAAACTATACCATACGTCAATATTGTATTTTTTAAAATTAAAAATGTACACATCCTGTATTAGCCGGTTATTCCTCTTTATTGTTAGATAACAAAGTTATATTTAAGCGGCGATTCAGCTTCACGTTTCGTAGTCTTCCCTTTTTGCACCAAGATGTTTGATCAATTGTTCATCTATTTCCTCGGTAAGTCATTGCAAGACACATCACATCATTTGAAAAATATTTATAAAACATATATTACATTTTACATAATATATTTAATTACCTATATCTTCTTCTTCATAATCATCAGCCCGTAAAAATGAAAATGAGGTTCTTGGACTGACCATCGCAGTACCAGTCGTCTCGCATCTTTGATGCTGCTGTCCGCAGCCGATCTGGGTATTTTACGCCTGGCGTAAACGAGATGGTTTACCGCCATTTATTAGAAGCCATAACGGAAGCCATGGCATATCACATAGTCGCTTCTGATGAAGTAGAGCGATTCAAAAACACACCACTGATATTTTTATCGTAAATACTAATTATTTACAGGTATCACCGTTGTGAGTGCCTCGCATAACGTGAATTTCTTTCGACGAGACTACACATTCTTAGAAGAATACAATGCATTTTACAAATTGCACTGGGCTGATGCCGTGGGTACGTGGAACGAAGCATTTTTAGCCTGCGACGATGAAGGAGCCGGCTTATTTTACCCCGAAGATGTTGATGAATGGCAAATTGCGAGAAATTTATCCGATTCGCCCGACTTAGAAGGAATCTTTGTTGGTGTTCATGATGAATTAGGGCGCGGAGATTTGCTCTCTTTTGACGGTAAGTACAATAGAATGATTTTCGACATTGACGGCGAATATACTAAATAACAGCCTGATAATAAGCGCTAACGTTCCAAATAAAGTACCTTTTAGTTCTCTGAATGTAGCACGCTTTGTAGTGGACAAATATGCATGCAACGGAGAAGAGAGCACTTTAACGTAAGATAAACTCGTCTTACAGGACAAATTAATTAATTACGTACATGTTATTGGATAAATAGATGATATATTATTTGAAATACTAACAATGATATTAACAACACAAATAACTAACCGCTCCCACAGTATTTACTGCATTAGTGACGAAAGGCGAATTTGAAAACACGAATTTTAAATTCGCAGTCCGCAACCATTACGCACGTTACTATAGCTATAACTGTATTATAATGCATTGGAAATATTCCGAACAATGAAAACAAATGTGGATGCTGTTGTGAATTTAAAGAAATAATTAAAGAATAACTGTATATTAATGACTGTCGTAAATCATTCATATCACAGGCATTTTAAGAATACTTGGAGTGGTTAGCATGTCATTAGTAATGTTAATAGAGTAACCAGAATTTAAAAATATCACTGGATGCATTAATATCTACAAAGCCTTCTGATTACAAATAACTATGACTTTCAATAAAAATAATTGCATTATAATATTCTTATATTTTTCTCAGGACTTTTCCTTCCAGATTTTTCTGAATTACACGGTATTAATCAAGATGACTCCGAACCCAAATGCCTAGTCATGTCGGTTACCACGGGCAGGTACAACATCGGTTCGTGTAAAAACAAAAGACCGTTTATTTGCAAGAAAAAAGATAATGAATATTGTCCCACTATTGATTCAGGTTAGTCTTACACATACTACTTTTTAGTATAGCGAAATATATTATTTTTCAGTTTAAAGTCTGTTCGGCGAGGCTTAATAAAAATATTTTGAAAACGTCTCACCAAAGCCACTATCGCTTAAAACGTCGCAATCTGTGTCCAGCGCGAGGTAGAGCGAGCATGCTGATTCGGCTGCTTTTTTTATTATAAATAATTAACGAGATCAGGAACCATATTTTTTATCAACTCTCGACGAAACAGACTGTAGGCTTATTTAAAGAACTTACGATTATAAACGTCAAATTATAACATCGATTTGAAAAAAACAGCGAGAAAGTCTAAGGCCATTACATTTATTTATAAAATGAAAATTTACCTTTAAATAAAATAATTAATTTCATCTGCGCTACGCAGCTGGCAATAATTGGATGAGAAAGGGCGTAATTTGAGCTAAGTACCTTGGAAGAATGTCTATCAGTGGACTACCGCAGGTTGAGAATGATGATCAAATTCTTTTTATATAATATAAATAATATGTATCTAATTAATCAGATATTGAGTTTTTCTGTCAACAAATTCTTAAGAGTTACCCGGAGTCATAAAGGTGTTTCAACCCTGTGCCTGGTCCTGCGCCTGATTTCTCTTCTCCGGTTGTGTTGGCTTACCGTCCCATCGGACTATGAGAGTGCGGTAATAGAGAGGGCACCTCTGCTTGCACATAAATTTGGGCATTATAATCCTATCCTGGGCAGATTGCTAGTCTTCGTAGAGTCTGGCCACCGTGACCGAAACACGATCTGGGTGACATTATTATTTAAAACATTTATATATTTACATTTTACCATGTAATATCTACACCTTAATTAAAGTTGATTGATTGCAAAGAGCACAAAATGCCTTTTAGATTATCTGCAATAAAACAAAACCAAAACGGAATGTTGTAAAAGATGTTAAATACATAGTGTTTACATAATTTTAAATTACTATCTCTTCAAATGAAAACCGTTTTTTTTTCAGGGTATATATACTCAAAAACTACAAAGAAATGCTACAAAGTGCACAAAAGGGAAATTACTTGGGCAGAAGCCATGCACACTTGTTACATGGAAGGAGGCATATTGTCAACCGCCATACACAGCTCGGAATTAAATGATATATTGAACATGATCACAGAAGTAAAATATTTTTTTATGGGATTTAGAAGGATCATGCCACATAACGCTTTTTATTCTGTTCGAGGTAATAAACTTAGTACTGGAATTTTCTTATTATTTTTCAAATGTGATTATTGGTATTTATAAAAATTTCTCATGGACGTTATTTACTCGTACTCCCATACAATTTCTAATCAAGTTTCATTTTGACAGCTCACAAGAATATTTCAATTGAATCATTATCATCATCATTATAGTCCTTCAAAAGTCGACTCCCCCAAGGAATATAGGCCTCCCCCAAGGAACGCCACAAAGCACGGTCCTGAGCCAACTTACCAAGTCGTCACTCCATTTCGAGGGGGTCGCTCCACAATTCGCTTACCGATACGAGGTTGCCACTCGAAAACCTTTTCACCCTCATCTGTTGTTAGTTCTTCGAGCTATGTAGCCGGCCTATTCACTTAGTCCAGCACTTCTTTGAACGGAATATGAGTGTCAAATACCTTATTAGACCATCTGATGGAGAAAAATGTGCGGCTGGAGAAAGAATGTAGGTAGGGTTCAATAAGTTTATCTTTTTTTTTTCGTATTAAGTACTTTGCCTAGTAGGGAGCTAGATGCAATAGCCATTATCATCAATTGAAATACTTATGCAATTTTCAGTACTTTACTTTTATATATACGTATTACATATATACTTAGCTATAATCGTCATCATCATTATAGCCATTCACAAGTCTACTTCTGAACACAACCTCCCCCAAGGTATGCCACAAAGCACGGTCTTGAGTCACCTGAATCTATCGATTTCAAATCTACATACAATCAGGTTAATTGTGCTCCGTGGTCATATGAAAATAATTAATACCTGTAATGTAACTAGAGCTCATGGAGGTCATATGCTAAACGTTCGCCGTAAAAAGCGAGCTACCAGGGTTGGATACCGTCATCATTATTGCCTATGAAGTCCACTGCTTAACATAGACCTCCCACATAAATAGCCAACCGCAGCTTGACAACTCTTTATTAGGAAGACGCTGCTGCCCATCTCCTGGTTTGTTTCCCTGTGTCGCCGCTCAAGACACTCAAGAGACAGTACGGGGTAATGGGGTCTTACAACGCCATTAGAAGTTCAACATTCACATCATCTATCAATAGTATTATATACCTTAACACAATAGCATTAGGTTCAAAAGCCTGTAATTCTACTGGTTCTTTATCCTTCAGAAGTGCAAGTACTGCTATTTAGCGGCAGAAATAGGTAAGCGTGTTATACCTACCCAGGACCCCTAGGCAGAAAGAGTCCGTAAACCGCCATTATACGGTAAACGGGGAGTGTTCTACAATAATATTTTATACCTTAACACAATAGCATTAGGTTCAAAACGCCTCTCTTTACCAAGACGGTCTCCTAGAAAGAAAAGGGGTCCCACCACCCACTTAGTAACTTTGTGGAAATATATATCGATAAATCCACACTGAATGTAACAAATAACGTCTTCATAGTGCCGCACGAAAGCTAACATGTTTGATGTACCTTATATTATTGCATGAATAATGACCACAATTGTTCCAGGTGAAAAAAAAAATGTATTTTCCCTAGAAATGCAGAAAACTGCGGTGTAGTAATGGTGGTAAACGAACATAATAATGACGATTATAACCGCATTGATAGATATCATACATATGTCTGCATGATTTTTTCCTTATATTTATGGGAATATATACCAATAAATCCACACTGAACATCACAAATAACTACTTCTTAGTGCCGCGTTGGGAAACGAACACAGGTTGATCGCGTTTTACGAAAACTTTAAGGCCGAGTGTTTATCTCCATGTACCTTAAATGTTTGATGTACCTTATATTATTGAATGAATAATAACCACAACTGTTCCAGGTGAAAAAGTTGATATTTTCCCAAGAAATGCAGAAAACTGCGGTATATTGGTGGTAAACGAACGTAATGACGATTGTTATAATTGTAACCAAAATAAACACATGGCTAGTTATTCTACATATGACTGCAATGGTACTTTGCCATTTATTTGTGAACTCGATGTAAAACTGTAAATTCAATCTTCCTACAATTATTATTACTTACACCAATATCTGTTAATTTTTGCATAATAATATTAAAGCAAAACAAAACAAAACTGAAATATGAAATTTCCTCTGCGAAGCCGCCTGCCGAAAGAAAAATTTTGCTGAACATTGGAGTCCTTGAAATTCAAGAGTTATAGTTAGTAATAGTTAACGCATGTAAAATAAAAAATAAAAAACAAGTTCAAATGTGAATATTTTTTGTGATTTTCTTAAATTTGGTATGGATTTTCTCGTATTATATTCCAAATGTCAACTCCCATCATATTCGTGTTGTATTGACTTTGGTAACGTCGGCCAAAGTCTATCACATCGTGGTGAAATGCTCTCCTTGGTCTTCTGATAAGGCTCCATATTATCTTTAAAAGTTATTTTCACCAGCTCGATGCTTAATTGAGTTAACGATTCAAAAATAACCGTGCTGAACATGATCACTAAGCTCCGTACCTATGTACTTCTTGGCACTGAGAACTTCTTTTTCTCTTCGATACCAGGCCAGAAATAACAAAAATAACTAGTGTAATTACAGCTTCATGCGTAAAAAATGACATAAATACCGTCATTTTGAAACTTTTTAAAATATATGTATGCAGATATTTCTAATATATTGTTGATTAAAAAAAATGAGAATTGAGATCAATTTCGGTTACAAAATTTCGATGATTTTTCCGTATAATAAAATTTATTGAATGATTTCTTATGTGTACGCGAACACTACACGTTGAATAAAACTATTTTTACGGATTTTATCGCGTTTAATTTACTATTTTAATTCCCGACGTTTCGGGTGCTTTACAGCACCCATGGTCATAGAGGGGGGAGGGGGGGGGTGACTGAGGTATTTGACGTCCGCGTGACGTAGCCCGGCTACCTTCAGTTTTTTGAATATTAATTTTTGGTCCAATCTACGCAGAATGAGCTTACAGAATCTCGAAGTCTTACAGTGGTATGCTTGGGTTTGGATTTAATTTTCTTAATTATAAGATCGTAATATTATAAGATAGATCGGACTGGAGAGCTTTGTTGGACCAGGCTAAGGCCCACCCGCGGCTGTAGGTAATGCCTCAGATGATGATGATGAATTATAAGATCCCAAGCAGATGACAGCACCCATCCATCTTCTCTGTTGAAATCAGGATGCTTTTTAATTTCAATACCCTTGCGTATCATCCTTGGTAGCAATCGGTGTTCTTTTGCGAGGATTTGTGGTCTATCAAATCTGATGTAATGGCGGGGACGATCTTGAGCATGTTCACACACTGACTTCCCGGAACGTTGGTGCTTCATGTCAACTATATGTTCTTTTACACGGGTTTTTATAGATCTTTTTGTTCGTCCCATGTATAGAGACCACATTCACAATCCAGCTTGTACACTCCTACATCTTGTAGAGGGATATGACACATGACGGTTGGTAAAAATTTACTGATCTTCTTCAGCGGCTTGAAGTATGTTTAATGAAAGCTCGCTTCAAGATGTAGCCAACCTTGTCTGTGACTCCTCTGAAATAGGGTAGTACAGGAGGCACACGCTCGACTATGGCCGGCTTCACTCGGTCACTGTGACGTAAGCGCGGGACCCGAAGCTTGTTGTCTTGCAATACTTGCTCGACGTGCTGAAGCTCAGCGGCCAGATGTTTTCTGTCACAGATCCCTCGTGCCTCTGAAACAAAGATTTTCCCACGGTAGCTAACTGTGATGGATGAGGGTGCGATTCACCATTTAAATAGCGTTTGGAATGGATCTTTTTCCTACACACAGTGTGACCAATAGTATTATCAGGATTTCGGATGACTAAAACATCTAGGAAAGCTAAAGATACTTAATTAAGTAAATACCTATTTATACTTTATATATTTTATAAAATGTTTTGCTATTGAAATAAAAAACGGGGACTCGGAGTACATAATGGCTGCTTTATTTTTCATATACCTATTATTTTAAAATATTTAATGTATAACGTCCATGTCACACCTATGCCGGTAGTTCTTGGAAGCACTAAGCTCGACGTTGTTGACGAGTATGTTTACCTGGGACAAATAGTTCGACTAGGTAAGTCCATCTTCGACCGAGAGGTCAATCGACGGACTCAACTCGGCTGGGCAACGTTCGGGAAATTACGGCACATCTTCTCGTCAGGTATACCTCAAAACTTGAAAACAAGACTGTACGTACAACCAGTGCGTGTTACCAGTGATGACCTATACAACCAGTGCGTGTTACCAATGAGGACCTATGGACTATGACTGAAACCGGACGTGGTCCTTCACTGCTAGCTGGTTGAGGAAGCTCAAGTTAGCTCAGCGAGCTATGCTCGAAGTTTCTCTGCGTGATAAACTTAGAAATGAAGATATCCGCAGTAGAACCAGAGTGTATGACATAGCCCAACGGATTAGTAAGCTGAAGTGGCAATGGGCCGGTCATATAGCTCGAAGAACCGATAATCGATGAGGAAAAAAGTTCTCGAGTGGTGGTCTCGTACCGGAGGACGAAGTGTGGGGCGTTCCCCCACTAGATGGAGTGACGACCTGGTAAGTCGATGGATGCAGGTGGCTCAGGACCATGCTTTGTGGCATTCCTTGTGAGAGGCCTATGTTCAGCAGTGGACTTGTGAAGGGCTGTAATGATGATGATGATTATTATTATTTCAATAATTACAAACATTATTATATTACAATACTTATAATAAATCTGTATAAGAGGTCAATTCTGTACATGGAATATATTTCCAAAATAACTATCAGGGGGTGATTAGTGATCGATACTGATGCCAAAAATCCAAACAGTAAAATTGTTGTCTGTCTGTCTGTCTGTCTGTCTGTATGTTCGTTATAGAAACAAAAACTACTCGACTGATTTTAACGAAACTTGGTACAATCATTCTTCATACTCCTGGGCAGGTTATAGTATACTTTTCATCACGCTACGATCAATAGGAACAGAGCAGTATAGGTAAATGTTGGGGAAACGGGAGAAATTACTCCATTTCTTAAGCTTCCGTCGCGTGTGCAGCCTTAATGGTTAAAGCTACACAGAAATTATGTATAGCGGAAATGTTCTCCTTAAAATTATATAAAAAATATCCCACAACAGCATATGTCTATATTTTATGGTTGACTCACAATAACACGTGTAACTACCGATAGCTTAGCAGTTCGGAGCTTTCTGATTATATTTGTCTACTCTTACGTTTATAACACTCTCACTAATCCCTAATTCACCGTTAGCCACCTAACGTGTATTCTAGTAACACTTCCACCTAACGTCGGTCATGGTGACCGCTTGCATATAAGTACTATTATAAAGGTGAAAAAAATCATAAATTGGCAAAAATTGAAACTACAAAAAACATTCAGTTCTTTTTATTTCAAATTGTTTCAATAAAATCTTCAAATTAATACTTCTTCTTATTACTATTAATAAAAATTGACTAACGAATATTTTAACAAATTACAGGTTTTCCGATTAAGCTGAGCTCTAAGCAATAACAATCAATGAGACTTCTTAGTTTTTAAATATTTTAGTAACTTAAATATATAACATCTTATATAAAACTATCATTGGCACAATTAAATCACAATCGTTACAAAATTACATCACCCTAACATTCACAATTTCTCGCGGCAGCGTACACACATTTTTTGAGAACACTCAACGCAAATTGGATTTTTGCACTGAAAACACAAATGGAATGTATTACGTTTCTTCTTTGGGTCACACGTTGAACAAGTTTTGCGTGTTTCTAATTTGTCAGAGCTGTCTGCCGAAGATGTTTTGGGTTCTTAATCTATTTTGAGAACCCGGTGAATAGCGTTCTGAAGTTCCCTTTGCAATCCAAACTGGTTCGCTCGACGTCGTAAATGGGGTGTAATAAGGTCTTCAGCCAGTTGTTTCATGAAATTCAGTCTGGGCACCTTTCTCTGAGATTGGTTCATGCTGCTGATGATGTACGCATTTGCTGCAGAAGTAGAAGACCGCCATTGGCCAGCGCTGTGTGCGTCGAGAAGTTGAGTAAATGGCACATTTCTGATCTAATGTATCGACGTCATCTTTGGTGCTATTATAAAAAATAATCATTTCTGGCTTTTGCTTTTGTGGATCGATGGTTGGTGAGTGATGTATGCTGGAAAGAACAAGCACGGATTTGTTTTGCTTTGGTACAAAAGATAGCAATGTTGCATCTGACGTGAATCCAAAAATCGAAGAGCCAACATCCCGATGACGGCTAGGCAGAAATTGAGGAGGTGAAGTACCTCCTCAATTTCCTTTTATTATTTTAAGGGTACCCACAAGTGTCAGCTGTTTTTGCATTAGGATGTTCATTAGCTCCACCGAAGTGAACCAGTTATCAGTCGTTACATTTCTGTGGGTTCCTTCAATCGACGCAACCAATCGCAAAACCGCTTGCGTGGGTTTGTTCAGTCTTTGGTATTCAATGGGCAAGCCTTGGCTATCTGAGTCTTTTCCCAAGTATATGTAGGCATCCACAAGGTATCCGTTTTTGGCATCAGTCATGCACATAATTTTTAATCCATATTTGTTGGGTTTTTTCGGCATATACATTTTGAAGCTGCACCTCCCACGGAAAGCCACCAACATCTCGTCAATACAAGCGTAACTGCCAATTGAACAAACTTCTTTGCAGTTTTGTATCAGCTATTCAAAAAGCTGAGATATAGGTGCAGCTTTATCAGTGCTACGGCGTTCATCTCTGGTGCTCGCATCATCAAAACGAAGACAATTCAGCAATGTTTCGACCCTGTTCTTGCTCATTATACAACGATAAATCTCTCTTCCTGTACCATCTGTGCTGTACCAACATGTGTAATGTGTGTGGTTCTTTTTGAAAATTGAAGTAAAGTACAACATACCGATAAAAGCCTTCAGCTCAATTACGTCAAGGTCTTGAACACATGTCTGGTTTTGATAGTTAGGTCTTACCTTTCAAATTTTTTCGTTAGTATGCTTTACAATTTCTTCTACATATCATCAGTAAAAAATAAATGCCATAAATCGGATGATGTTGTATTACTGTTCAAAACATCTCTGAAGTTCCTTTTCAATCCTGGAGGTTGCTGAACGATGTTGTGTTGGAAAGTCCTTGATCGCGAAACTGGAGGTTGAGACGACCAACGGAACCGATTTTTCCGAAATAGTTCCGGTATCTTGACAATGGAACATCATCATCGGAAGATGCATCATCAACTGGCAGATCATTTGTATCGTTATATTCATTTAACTCTTCAACATCAATTTCAGAGTCTGATTGACACTCGCCATCAATGACGTGGTCTAATGGTACATCTTCTACATCACTGCAGTCTTCATTTGGTAATTCCGGCACGTCCCTTTCATCCTCGGAATCTAATTCACACTTTTCTAACCCTCTAATGATATTTTGATCACGTTCAGATATAATAAACCTAAAAAACAACACGAAAATGTTAGCACTAAAAGTTACGTAACAACCTAGCGTCGGTCACCATGACCGCATGCGAAATATATTTACCTGTATTTTTTTTGCGCACACGTGTTGCTTGATCGAGCGCATGGCGAAAACTGGAGAGCGATTGATGCGAAGAGTTCAGAGTGTTCGACCTTATTGACAGACAATAATTGATTTTAACAAACCGTGCTTATCATCGCGACTTTTAGTCTACTCTTATGTTTAGTAATTTATTTTTAGATTTCTTTGGTTGTTATTTTATAAACTAGGTATTAGTTATTTTGGTAGTGTTTAAATATTTCTTAGTATTAGCTTAATTATAAATTCAACTTTTTTTTATTTAGCTGTAGTTTTAAATAGGTACCTAGGTATCAAATAGGTTATTTCATTCTATTAGACGTAGTTTAGGTACCTAATAATATATTTTTAACAATTTAATTTTGGATTTAAGGATTGATTTAGGATCCGTTTTATTATTTAAGTAGGCATTTAGATTTTTTTAAGTGTATGGTAGCTATAGTTAGGACCTCTAAAGTAGATTATTTTGTTAGGTAACTGAATGCCGTCGATTAAAAATAAAATACACAATGCCACCTAAAAAACGATTATCTAAGAGAATGAGAAATGTACGTTCTCAAGAATCGGCAGAGGAAAGAGCACATCGGTTAAACTCTATGAGAGTTAGTGCCTCAACTTCTCGAGCCAATAAAAGCTCTCCAGAAAGAGAGATGCGATTAGCAGCTGACAGAGCGAGACGAGCTACATCACGGGCGTCTCAAAGTTCTTCTCAACGTGAGCTAAGGCTTACCATTGACCGAGAACAACATGTGTTAACCCGTGAGGCTGAAACTGCTTCACAACGAGAATTGCGGCTCACAGCTGACCGCGAACGGCATACATTATCTCGCGAGTCCGAAACCTACACTGAGAGGGAGTTACGTCTCACAGCTGACCGCGAACGGCATACATTATCTCGCGAGTCCGAAACCTACACTGAGAGGGAATTACGTCTCACAGCTGACCGCGAACGGCATACATTATCTCGCGAGTCCGAAACCTACACTGAGAGGGAATTACGTCTCACAGCTGATCGCGAACGGCATGTACTATTCCGTGAGTCCGAAACCTTCACTGAGAGGAAATTACGTCTCACAGCTGATCGCGAACGGCATGTACTATCCCGTGAGTCCGAAACCTACACTGAGAGGGAATTACGTCTCACAGCTGACCTCGAACGGCATACATTATCTCGCGAGTCCAAAACCTGCACTGAGAGGGAATTACGTGTCACAGCTGATCCCGAACGTCATATTTTATCTCGAGAATCTGAGACTTTTACTCTATATAAAGACCGTTTGACAAATGATAGAGTGCACCATAATATTATTCGATCTCTTGAAGATGAACATGAGCGTGAACAACGACTAGAGTCGGGACGCGAATATTACAATTCTTTGAGACAAGAACGATTAATAAGTTTGTCTAATGAAAGATCAAGAATTGAAAATATTCGGTCTCTTGAAACGGACGAACAGCGAGAGGCCCGTCTTACTGCGGACAGATTTCGACATAGTCTTAATGACTTAGATGTACACATAGAAGATCAATCTACAAATTCGGTGGCGTGGTCCGACAAATATAAAAGTGGGTTTGCTTATAACCTCACAATTGATTACAGATCATCTTCTGTCGCGCTGAAGAATACGTGCACCTTCGCGACGCCATGCAGCAAGATAATGATACAGTGAATATGGGCCGTTTAGTTATTTTACCCTCTTCTTTTACTGTTGGTCCACGCTACATGCACGAACGAACTCTTTGCTTTTTGTTACGTAAGAAAATATGAACGTCCCGACTTATTTATTACTGTAGCTACCAATTCCAAGTGGGATGAAATCACTCGGGAACTTATTGAGGGTCAAGCACCGCATGACCGCCATGATATTATCACAAGAGTTTTTCATTTAAAATTAAAATCAATGATCGATCTACTTACCAAAGATAACATTTTTCGAGATGTATTGTGTTATATGTATAGTGTTGAGTGGCCAAAACGGGGCTTACCTCACGCACATATCCTGGTTTGGTTAAAAGATAAGGTTCGACCTAATGATGTAGACAGTTCAATCAGTGCTGAAATTCCAGATCCGATTGCATATCCCGTGTTATACGACATTGTTAAAACTCATATGATACATGGTCCATGTGGTGCATTTAACGGGAATGCTCCTTGCATGCAAGACGGTCGTTGCACTAAAAGATATCCAAAAGCATTAGTGGATGAAACTGTAACAGGACATGATGGATACCCATTATATCGTCGCCGTTCAAGAGACAATGGTGGTTGTACTGTTGAAAAGCGAGTGTCTGGACAACAGGTTACTTTAGATAATAGGTGGGTCGTTCCGTATTCGCCTGTGATGTCTAGAACATTTCAAGCTCACATAAATGTTGAAATGTGTAATAGTGTAGAGTCAATAAAATATATTTGTAAGTATATTAACAAGGGCAGTGACCAAGCTACATTTGCGTTGAGAAATGAACATGATGAAGTTACTAGATTTCAGTCAGGCAGATATATCAGCTCTTCAGAAGCTGTGTGGCGGATCTTAAGTTTCAACATTCACGAAAGATATCCACCTGTGACTCATCTGGATTTTCATCTTGAAGGCGGTCAACGTATATATTTCAACGCCGAAAATGTTACAGAACGATTAGAGAACCCTAGACAAACAACTTTATTAGCATTCTTTCGACTTTGCCAAACTGATAATTTTGCAAAATCTCTTTTGTATGAGGAAGTTCCATCGTATTATACCTACGATAAACAACGAGTATTTTCAAAGAACATGTTCTTGGTAGAGTGTATACCGTTCATCCTAACAACGCTGAGTGTTTCTATTTGCGATTATTATTCCATACAGTGCGAGGACCAACTACATTTATAGATTTGAGAAAACTAGACAATGTTGTTTATCCAACTTACCACGCAGCTTGCCAAGCGCGTCGTTTGCTTGAAAATGATCAGCATTGGGATGACGCTTTAGCAGAATCCTGTGTTAGTGATAATCCACGACGGTGACGCCATTTATTTGTAACATAACTCACATTTTATAATTTGTCAGATGCTATACAATTATGGGAAAAATATAAAGAAAAATTTCTAATGTAAAGAAAGACTTTCTTTGGAATATATCTCACAATGATGAAGGCGCAACTAATGATAATTTCCGTAATCTTGCCATAAATCTGTGCTTATTAGCTCTTCAGGAAGACTTAACAGCAGTAAGCGGTAAATCACTCTGTGAATATGGTTTGCCAACACCAACCTCAGTCGGAGAGGTCACCAATAGGGAATATTCTGCAGAGACTGGTTACAACTTAATGGAACTGCTGGCAACATTAGAAAAGGGTGTCCCAATGATGATCGACCAATGGGCGGTATCACGGTTTTATTTTGTGGTAACTTCCGACAAACCTTACCGGTAATACCACGGGGAACCCGAGCTGATGAGGTTAGGGCTTGCCTAAAAAGCTCTTATTTGTAGCGTGATATACAATTGGTATATTTGACTATAAACATACGAGTGAGAACTGGAGATAACCCGGATGATCGTCAATTTTCTGATAAATTATTAAAGATTGGGGAAGGTACCTATCCACAACTACACCAAGGAAAACTTATTCTGACGCCTGAGTTATGTTGTATAGTGCAATCCCAACCACATCTTATATCGTCGGTTTACGGTAACGTAACAATTATATTAAATAGGGACAATTTTTGGCTATGCGATAGATCCATTTTAACTCCTCGCAATGACCAGGCATCTGAGATTAATAAGAAAATACTGTCGAATATACAGGGGGAAAGCAAAGTTTATAGTTCAATAAATAGAATGGTCGATGAACAAGAAGCCACTAATTACCCGATAGAATTTTTAAATTCTTTAAATATGCCCGGACTTCCTTCTCACGAAATTTGTTTAAAAATTGGCATTCCGATTATTCTGCTCCAAAATTTAAGACTACCACAACTTTGCAATGGAACTCGGCTAAAAGTAACCCTGTTGCAACAAAATATATTCGAGGCTTAAATTTTAACAGGTTGCGGTACAGGAGAAACCGTCTTTATTCCCAGAATTCCCATAATACCAAATAATTTTCCATTCCAATTTAAAAGAACGCAATTCCCAGTATCATTGTGTTATGCAATGACAATTAATAAGGCTCAAGGGCAGACTTTTCGTGTTGCTGGAGTAGATCTCGGTGTCAGTTGTTTCTCGCATGGTCAGTTGTACGTCGCTCTTTCCCGGGTTAGCAGTTCTAGAAATCTTTATGTACACGTGCCGGACGGGTCAACTTTCAACATAGTTTACCCGGAAGCTTTGCGCTGAAGTATTTTTGTTCTATAAGTACTTAAGCCTCATGTGAACGTGATCTAAACAATATTACCAATATATTAACTTAATAACACACAAGGAGTTACACTCCATCCAAAGCCCAGCGACACTATACACTATAACATACATATATAGGAATAACGTCTTAGCAAAAGCTGTTTAGTCTGATGGCCATTTCCTGTTGACTTACAAAAATGAAAGATCTAGAACGTCTCGAATCGTCTCGCGAATCGCGTTGTTTTCCCGTCCCCGGGCTCTTAGAATTCAACATCAGATGTTTCAGATCTTCGATTTTGACGACCCCGTTATCGCTGGCATAAGCAACAGGATCCGCGTACGAAGTCGCGGGCAGAAGCTAGTAATAAATAATTAAATATATTATAAAAATTAATTTTAACATTCGACTTAGATATGAATTTATACTTAATAAATTAAGTAAGGAAACTTGTCGGATTCAGTTAAATAAGATTGCTCTGTTTAAAGGCCAAGAAAATATTTATGACGCTACTCTCGCTTTCTTCCATCTGTCCCTGAAAAATATAATAATTAACTTATTATCATTTTAGCTACATGAATTTTAGAAACATAATGATCTTTACAAGATAGACACATAGACAAGCCAAATAGGCAGAAGATATTAAAGTGCACCAAGTGTCTGCGGATACAGATGCACTCTTTGTTCTCTCAATCTCGGTATGTTAAGAAAACGGTCACCCATTCATGGACTGACCGCGGCAAGTGCAGCTTAATCTCGCAGACCTATTGATCCGCGCAGCTGTTACTTAACCACGAGATCCTCTTCTCTTTGCCTAACGCTGTAGGCGATGAACCACGCTATCAAGCCCTCGGCACACTACCGTCGGGCATCAAGCATAAATCGGGCATCGGGCGTTGTGAGTATCAAATACTATGGAATTTATACTATCTTAGGCGGTTGTCATGATGAGCAACCCTATCCTTAACCTCCCTTATCTCTTTCCCGAAGGTAGCGTGAATGTCCTTCTGCTCTTCCAAACAACGGGCCTATTCCTGCTGTCCGCGCTGCAGCTACTCTGCCAACCGAAGGGCCTGTTCCTCCTGTCCGCGCTGCAGCTGCTCTTCCAACCGCCGGGCTTGTTCCTCCTGTTGGCGGGCAAAAATTATCTAAATTAACGCAAAAAGTATGAATGTACAGTACGCGTGCGATTTGAATAATTTAAATTTTTGCACCACTATTAATTTGAACACCACTATTAATGCCTGGTACCTGGGAACACACAGAACTAGGAGAGTCAAGATCCTTCTAGAAATTTCCATGGAAGAACTTTCTGGAACTATTTTTTTTTTATTTATTCTTTATTGCATTCCTTAATCTAAAAGAATACAATGCCTTGTGACATTCTCTACCAGTCAACCCATGAAGTGGTAAGAATTTGAAGTAGGTGTAGCAATATAGATTAAAAACAAAATAGAAATGATAATTAATTACGTTATATCAAAGACTTATTAAAAAGAAAGGCAGGTTACACACTAACATTATTGTATTTTAAAGTGGCGCAGGTAGTACTATATCTACGTACAGTTATTTATTATGACACGTAGCGCTAACAAAAAGAGACAAATGATAGGGCATACCTATCGTTAGAAAAAGATGAATATACATCATTAGTTGCGTATCGATTGCGGGCGAGCGCTCATTGGCGCGAGAGCGTGACATACCGATACGGAAAATGAACATACTAGCTAGCGTTTAAGTTTACGCTAGCGGTTAGTGTTGAACTAATACGCAATTATGAATAAAACATCTATATTCAAAATATTAACCCTTATTTCGAATTAGTCCAGTAGGATGGCCAAGTACTTTAAAAAAATCTGTTGCAATTCTAATTCAGTTTATATTTAACTTTTTTTAAATAAACGTTAGAAAATATAATAAAGGAAAGGTAGAAAAATAAATTAGTGACCTGGCAATATGTCATCTGTCACTTATTGAGCAAGATGGCGACGACACGGAAGTCTTCAACTTTACTCAAGGTTTATTTTTTTACATTGGATTTTTGTTGTGATATTTGTTGTCATGTAGATAACGCATACATTCACTAACAAAACAATATAGTAATTGCAGTTTATTTACTAAAAATAGACCTCCTAAGTAGTTGTCCGCCACGCCGGACCGTACCGAAACTACGGCAATGCACACGAAGTTTTACTTGTCCATGGCAGCGGACTTTGTCAATAACATAGTAATAAATAGATATGTGTATTTCCCTTTCATGACAGTGCAAAGTATTTAGTTTTCTATATAAATATCAATGGTTTTTTTATAATAATGAGCATACCTTTTATGAATATATATATATATATATATATATATATATATATATATATATATATATATATATATATATATATATATATATATATATATAAATTCCTATAATTACGTACATATCATTTCATAAAATCAGTACAAATCGTTACACTCTCGTGATATAGCTTTTATTTTTGTGGTGGTTTGCTTAGCTTTTCTTTTTTTGCTCTTTGACAGTGTCGCCTGCATGAACGCTCGAAAAAAATATTAGCACTTGTACCTAGAGAGCGTGCAACATCTGAAACAAGTGACAAGTCAAATTCTGGAAATGAGCTTGATGAGTCGCATGATTCTAACTCCTCCTCGCCTGCACCATCGCTTGCTTCCTCTTTAGAGCGCATGAATCTTTTGGATGGTTCCTCTGAAACACTACCTGAAAACCAATCTGAAACAGATTTATCCAATGTTCCTCTAACTCCTATTTTACAAGAAATTCTACCTAATCGAATACAAGAACCAAACTTTCAAAACTTGCCCTCTATATCATCTTTACCATCTTTACATACCCTATCCCCAGTCACTAGAAAAAGAAGACAAACAGCTACTTTTGTAGCTAAAAAAAGGCCTAGGGAACTACAAAAGCTGACACTCGACTTTAAATGGAAAAAAGGTACTTTTTTACACAAAGCTCAAATAGAAGATCTGGTTATGTCTGGAGATGCCCCCGAAGTTTTGTCACCTTTACAATATTTCTTTTTTTTCTTCTCACCAGATATCATAACAGATATAGTCAATGAAACAAACGCTTATTCAGTCCAAAGAACTGGCCGATCCATACAGCTAACAGAGAATGAGTTGCGTGACTTCCTGGCAATACACATTTTGATAGGTATTGTACCTCTGAGCTCTTATTTAGATTACTGGAGCATGAAGTTCAGATATGACAAAATAGCAGAAGTTATGCCCTTGAAAAGGTACGAGCAAATTCGAAGATTTATTCATTTTGTTGATAACAATTTTGAAAATAGTGATAGATATTATAAGATAAGATCTATTATAGAGAAGATACGTAGAAATTGTATTGCTCATGAAGATGAAAATAGGTTCAGCATCGACGAGATGATGATTGCATACAAAGGGCGTAAAGCCGGTAAACGGAGGCAATACATGAAAGATAAACCGATAAAATGGGGTTTTAAAAACTATGTTCGGGCAGGTACATCTGGTATAATTTACGATTTTATACTGTATGGAGGAGATAATACCTTTAGGAATCATAAGTTTACAGATGAAGAGCAATCTTTGGGTTTTGGGGCACACATTGTTATTGCTCTATGTCAAACCATACGAAATAAGCCTGCTATGGTATATTTTGATAACTTCTTCTCGTCGCCCGAATTAGAAGAATATCTACTACGAGAAATGGTTTATTTTCTTTAGGGACAATTCGAATCAACCGACTGAGAGGGGCAGAAGATAAATTGATCTGTGAAAAGACTCTCAAGAAGAAGAGACGAGGAAGTTATTGTCAGTGTGTCTGCAACAAAAACAAATTAGTTGTCGTAAGATGGTACGACAATAAATGTACCACACTAATAAGTTCATACACAGATGCTGATCCCGTCCATAAAGTGAAGAGATACTGCAAGGACGCTAAGCAAAGAGTCGATGTTGATTGTCCTAATATGGTCAAGGATTATAATCAAAATATGGGTGGTGTTGACTTAGCTGACATGATGATATCGTTATATAAGACACCGTTCAGAACAGTATATAGCGATATTTTCTCAAATGATTGACATTTGTGTAAACAATGCCTGGATTCTTTATAGAAAGCAAAAAGCACGTGCTGCAGGTGGTCGTGTCAACTTTATGAGACTCAAAGATTTCAGATACCTACCAACGGGCTGAAGGTACTTGTGTCCGCCATGTGTGCAAGCCTAGACCACCTGATGATACCCGATTTGATAATGTGGGGCACTTCCCATCTACGAAGGAGGAAGGCCGTTGTATGACTTGCAATAAGAAAACAACTGTATACTGTTTAAAGTATAATACGCGGCTATGCTTTGTGACAGGAAAAGCTCCACGCAACTGTTTTTTTTTTTAATTTTCACGTAAAAGGTTAATATTAGATTTCAAATAAACATAATTTTCATTCCTTTCCTCTCGTTTCGTTTTCATATCTTTATTTGCACTCTTAAGTGGTAAAGTCCACCAGGGCGGACAAGTTATTTTACTTGTAAATCTCTATGTGCTCGACGGAGTCCCCTGTGACCCCTTTTTCTCAAAAATGGTAGGTGATTTAATTTTTTTATCTTTTTTACGAGACTCTAACATGCTATAGAAACCTAGCTTTTGAAACAAATTTGTAAAATTAGCATATTGAGAACTCCGTCGAAATAAGGGTTAATAAGACGTTTTTCTTGTCTCTAATAGTTGCCGTGTAATTTGTGCACCACCTAAAAACATAGGAAGGCATTTTTGCCACGAATAACAAGATTTACGCGCTGTAGCGAAGGTACAGCCGCGACGTGAGAGCGTGCCGGACTGAATGCGAGTCGGGCAATCACCTGACTTTCGTATTGCCATTTTAGAGCGAGTATGACGTATCTATACTTTTAAAAACATCTTAGCGTTATATATACATTTTACTAATATATACAATAAATAAACTACAAAAATATATCCTATTTATACATGTATACAAATATGTACTTACATACATAAGCATACATATATTCATACCAACATACATATACAAATAGTATATTTAAATAACTATAAATATATACGTCTAAAAATATAAATGACAGATGATTCATGTAAGAAGCGTTGTCTTTAACAGATGATTACGCACCAACTCTTTAAAAGTAAACTTATTGGGAGCTTTTCTGATGTCGTCAGGCAAGGAGTTCGAAAGGCGTGTAGCCTGAACTGTAAAGGAGTTACCATAGAACTCGGTGAAGTAAACTGGAATACATATTTTGTTGTTAGAAGAAGAACGTAGAACCCTATCATGAGATGAGGAGAGATAGTGAAATTTACTCTTAAGATAAGAAGGCGAAAATGGGTCATTTAATATGGAATAAAGAACAAGTAATATTCTGGAAATACGCCTCTGCCGGATTGTAAGCCAATTAAGCTTAGATCTATATTGCGAAATATGGTCATACTTACGAAGCCCGAAAATAAATCTTGTACAGTTATTTAGAAGGCGTTCCAGCTTATTTAGAAGATCCTGGGACAGATCCGGATAACACACATCTGCATAATCAATTATGGGTAATATGAGCGATTGGACAAGCATGATCTTAGACTTTGTGGGGAGAAAATGTTTTAAACGATACAGAGAATGTAACGTAGCAGTGACTTTACGACTGACTTCAGTGACCTGAGTTCTCCAATTCAGCGTGCTGTCAATGTATAGGCCAAGATTTTTTACAGACTTACTGAACGGTATTGTAATTCCATTGTAATAGATAGGGGGTAAGTCTGCAAGATTAATCTTGGCTAACATCCTTGAGCTACCCACCAGTATAGCTTGGCATTTCGAAGGATTGACCAACATCCATAACGAGTAAACCAATCCTTGATAGCTGATAAGTTGTTATTTAACTTTTTAATCCCATTATGGATATCCCCTACTTCAGCTTCCACGTATAGCTGTAACTATCGACACCTAGTCGATCGGGACCAATATGTACTCGAACATACTAGATGTTTCTACAGTAGAAGGTTCTGGAAACTATCTGAGGCCCTATATAAAGCTGGTATAGACCACGACCGAGGCAGTATTGAATTGGCGATATAAGCGAATACTTTGAAGTGATACAACTGCGGACTTAAGTGATCAGTAGAACAATTATGTTTTGTTATTAGGTGATCTTAAGTTGTAATTAGTGTTCTGTAATAAAAGTGTCAATTTTGGTAATTCATTCGGCAGTTTTAGTTGTCTCGAACCCCAAGCTCGTAACAATTGGTGTCAGAAGTGGGATCAAATCATGCCGATTTTACCAAAGGACGACATGGAGGGTATCCGTACCCGAAGTCAACGCCAGCTGGAGACGGACCAGAGACGATTTGGTAATGCAGCGCCGCAAACGTCGGAGGGCCAGTTGCTGACCACGGAGGCCGGCCCGTCAGCAGCACCTGCATCTGCAGCACTTGACTTAGGTGCTCTGATGATGACGCTGCAGGAGCAGGCTCGCCGACAGGAAGAACAGGCCTGCTGACAGGAGGAACAAGCCCGCCGACAGGAGGAACAAGCCCGCTGACAGGAGGAACAGGTCTGTCAGTTGGAAGAGCAGCTGCAGCGCGGACAGAAGGAACACGCTCTACAACAGGAGGAACAGGCCCGTTGTTTGGAAGAGCAGCTCAAACGCGATAAGGAAGAGCAGATGCTTCTCATGAAGGACCTTCACGCTACCTTCGGGATACAGATAAGGGAGGTGAAGGATAGGGTTGCTCAATATGCCGCCTACCGCCTGTCGGAAGCTGAAATCCGAATCGACCAAGTGTACAATCGGGTTGACAACGTGATGGCTGACGTGAAGAAAACGCTGTATGACCTCAAACTTGGGGATGGAGTTACAGCTCCCGTGGTAGCTACAACACCTTCGCTACGCGGATTCAAAGTGCCGCCGTTCGACGGGACTTCTTCCTGGTCGACCTACAAAATCCAATTCAAGGCTGTCGTGAAGGCGAACGGCTGGAATAAAAGTCAGGCCATAACTGCCCTCACCCTAGGCCTGCGCGACCAGGCCTTAACTGTTCTGGAAGCTCTTGGTAAGGAAATGACTTACGAGCAGCTCCTTGAGGCATTGGAGGCGAGATATAGCGACCTTCACCTGGAACACATCTTTCGTGCGCAGCTCAAAGATCGCATGCAACGTAGCAACGAAAACCTGCAGCAGTGGGCCTTTGAGGTGGAGAAGCTGGTTCGATAAGCATACCAGTATGTACCTGCGCTCATTGTAGGGAACCTGGTGCAAACATTCATCGACGGCATCCACGACCTTGAAGTCAGAGCTGCTGTGAGGCTCGAGCACCACGAAACGCTTAAGGATGCGTGGGCCCATGCACTGGAGGTGTAAGCCGTGCGACAGGATCAGCATTCCTATCACGTCAGGGAGGTTGCAGCAGCTACAGTTCGCGACCGCAATAAAGGATACAGCCCTGGGTGCTACGGCTGTAGCGAAAGGAGCCATCTTCGATCCAGCTGTCCTAAGCGAACTGTAGAAAGGGGAGGTGACCAATCTCGAGAGGATAGTGCCCAACAGCAGCAGGGAAACTGGCGGGTACTGGCTTGTTATTATGGGGCCAATAATGCTTGGGCTGAACATGTCTTAGGAGGTGGCAGTGTTGCATACCACTATTAATGTCTTGTACATGGCAACACTAATTACCACTAGCACCCTCTAGTATCGAGTAGCAGAACTAGGAGAGTCAATATTCTTCTAAACATTTCGGGACCGATATGTACTCGAACATACTAGATGTTTCTACAGTAGAAGGTTCTGGAAACTATCTGAGGCCCTATATAAGGCCGGTATAGACCACGACCGAGGCAATGTTGAATTGGCGATATAAGCGAATACTTCGAAGCGATTCACGCACAAAATTTTAAAAAATATTAAAATCCGTTAACCCGGCTATCCTGATAAATTGATATATGTTCTAAGATTTTTAATGACGTTTTTCGGCCATATTTACTTGCAGTAGAAACATCGGTGTTTTGAGCTGGGAACTTTTACGTATGAACTGTTTTGTCGACTAAGAGAATTTCGTAAGGAAGATATACTTATCAAGATACTAAAGAGTGATTGGCTTGCCCCAGTTATAGTGACTGTACCTAAAATAAAAATGTTTTTCAAGATTTTATTTTACAAATTTGTAGGGAAATCACAGCTTTGTAGCACATAGGATCTCTAAGTAAAACCGCGTACGGACATAGTTAAATACGAAACCCTACAAAGAGCCTACAACTTCCATCACGGGAGGTGCAAGCTCGTTAACCCTCTTATATGAAAAATCATGGCTTAGCTGACTGAATCGCAGGTCGTAACTCTTGAGTTCGAATCATAACCGAAATTGATAAAAATGTATAACATAAATGATAACTTTTCGGGTTCAAATAAAAAAAAAATATTTTAGCATCGGTCCACTAGTAAAAACAGTTCTTCACTTATATCTAAGGTTTTGAGAGGTTTCCGGAATGTAACAATATTTTCACAGAATTTTTGGTACGGATGACGAATTTAAACTTGTGATAAACAATTGAGACGCGATTTGCCGCAAATTTTTTTTTATAAAATTTATCATTCGAAATTCATATATTTATGGTCGCTCATAGGATTGCATAACTGTCAGTGTGCCTTAAGGAATAATTTATTCCTCTCAGACCTTGACATTTTATTGGACATATTTAGTTAGAACTATGGTCAAGCCAAAGAGTATAGTAGGTCAGGCCAGACGATTTTTTAAAAAAATGGTAAAAATAACTTAGAGTCATTACTATGTTCATATCCAAAAATAAAAAATTATCAACAATTAAAATATCGAATTATTTATATGAAGGTCAAGTGAGCGCTAGAGTGACGACGATTGCAAGACGATTTGTCGATAAATGAAATGTTTCGAGAAATTATCAATTACTGTGTAGTGGCGGTGTATGAATATTCATACTATTCCGTGGGTTTCGTAAGAGGCGACTGATCCACTGTTCAATACAACAAGGTACGTGTACCGTGGAACAGAACGTGGCAACTATGACAATTATACTCTCTATGAGGAATATAGTGGTGGCCTATGTTCATTGGGGGTTTTTATAGGATGTAACGGTCCATCACCAGCAGTGGAATGAAACTGTAAGGAGAGGGAGGGATTAATTTTATTATTTAAAAAAATATTTTTGTGTTTTCTTTTATAGAAGAGGGGGCAAACGAGCATGCGGCTCACCTGATGGTAAGTGACTACCGCCGCCCATGAACAACCGCAACACCAGGGGAATTGCAGATGCGTTGCCGGCCGTTTAGAAAGGTGTAAGCTCTTTTCTTGAAGGTCCCTAAGTCGTATCGGTCCGGAAAATCCGCCGGTGGTAAACAATTATGTGTAAAAAAGTCATCAAACAGCATCAAACAATTTATTAAACAAAAGTTGCGTAAACAAGTTCAATGGTTAAAACAATATTAAATAACAAAACCAAACAATTCTACTGAAAAGAAAAAAAGTAAATATTATTTCACTTTTACAACTAAGGCAAATCTAACGAATCGCTATATTATGTTAAAATTCAATATATATATATATATATATATATATTAAAATCGAATAAATATTATGAAGAAAGAAACAAGGACATAGAAACACTTGATTTTCATAAAGAAAAGAAATATATAATATAATTATATCGATAAACTCAGTAGAAGCCTCAAAAAAAATTAAATCACAGGTATATACTTGTACATCCGTAAGATAGCGTAATAAAGTATATACTTTATTACGCTATCTTTGAGCAACGCCATTTTTCTAACGACTTCAAACAGGAGAAGGAAGTCGACTGTGTTTTTTTATGTGTGTTACCTCATAACCTTCTGGGTGAACTGATTTCGATGATTCTTTTTTTATTTGAAAGCTGGTGCTTCACATTCACATTTTTATTTTTAGTTATTGTTGAAAACAACTTCGCCATAATGTTCACTATATATCAAAATTATAACATAAAACGTAATTTGGACGCGCATTGGACTTTGTGGGATATGAAAATTTGTGTTTATTACATGATTTATTGTGATAACTCACACTTTTTATTTACTTTTCAGTTAATTCTGGCTATTAAATATAGTGATACGTGAACGACACAGTATTTGAAATGGCAATTTTATAAAATATATGAAATTGTTACGAAGCAAAATATAAGGAATTAAATTTTAAAACAGTGTAATTACTTACCATTTGTATAAAAACTAACAAAAAACTTTCTATTGTACCCACTTAATTTTTTGTAAAATTTCTAGTTGCCTCTTACACTCACGCGGCGAAGGATATAAGACTAAAGTATGTGACGTAAACGCGACGCGAGGCGGAAAATCGTCATTTGAAGTAAATTCTGTTAATTTAAAGAAGCGTAATTTAATAACGAAACTAATTCTAATAAAATTTTAGTTTTATAGTTCATCTAAATAACATTTAAAAAATAATTGTTATGAGCACAATAACTATGGTTCTGACTAAACGTAGTGTAGTGATCATATACTCTTTGGTTCTGAGGGGTCCTTTCTAAATATTACCATACTCTTTGGAGCGTTCTACAAAGTTGACCTTGGATTGCCTCATGTGTACTTCAAAGGCTTGACAGATTAAGAGCTTATTTTCTCTATTGAAGGAACTGATCACCTATTGATTACTGGAATTAAACATGAAAATGATTTAATAATAACCTATTTGTTCTAATTTAAGTTTAAGTTTATCGACGAAAATAAGTCAATTACTTACAATGTAATAAGATTTGTGAGCAATTAACTTCAGCACCATAGATTATTGAGGAATGATGACTTATCATTAATCTATGTTCAGCACGTTATCATTGTTTTGCCGGCAACAGTTGTTCATGGGTGGCGGTAGTCACTTACCATCAGGTGAGCCGTATGCTCGTTTGCCCCCTCTCCTATAAAGAAATATTTGCTCTACAGAACGTTGAAGTATAATGTACTTACATTATATTACTTCAATGCTACGGAAATAGCTAACCCTAAATTTTATTGGACAGCAACAGTTTTACAAAAGATTTTTTTATAACTGGCTTTACGGCTCTGGGTTCTAGCCTTTCTGAGCCTGAAGTTATAATGTATAATTATCCTTCATAGTGTACTGCTTCACAATATGTTGATGCGTCACATTGTGTATCCCTTAGGAGATTTTGACGGCAACTTGAGCCAGCAGACAGCTGATAGTTGGCGATGGTATCTCAAAGCGCCTAAGTAACCAGACATTTTATCATGAGAATCACATCACCATCAGAGCACTTGTTTCACGGTTTCCACTAAATGAAAAAGGAGTGCAGAAAGCTAAAATTTATACATGTAATAAATAGTGTTACATATTATACATGAAATTAAATAAAACAAAAGGTTAAATGTTTTCGTTTATACTGCCAATGACAACCACATAAAAATCTTTGGCCAAACAGCACGGAGTAGAGATTATACTCAAGGAATTATGAAAATGTTGCCTACAACTAATTACTACTTAATTATGTTTGATTTGAAATATTTGTTTTTCATTTGTCTGTGGAGTTTATGTCTAGAAAAAAAACTTTTATTTTATATTTTGTATGTGAGATATGTGTTTTATTGTGCAGTTGAAAGCGAAATACAGATTGCTTAATGTACAAATATAAAAAAATTATGACCTACTGTCTTTGACCACTATAAGACCACTTGTTACAATAATTATACCACTTTTCATTACAAAGAGTCCTAAATAATATCCTAAGTGTAATTAGTTACTTTCCATAGGTAAGCTCACGTACACAGCTATTTTCTGTACTTGAAAATGAATATTAGAGCCTAGAATACTCGTACTAGAGGTCGATGTCACGTACACCAACGTTTCAATTAAATACGCCATTGCTTTCTCAAAGAAGCTAAAAAAACACGTTGAAGGATATTAGTTGTACCGTAATTAACAGAAAGACCTTTTAGTTCTTTACGATATAATAGGTTAACACTCCATCTATTTCGATAGATAACGGTGTAAACGCCTTGCTTGCGTCAAACATTAAATACCTAGACCAGAGACGGAGAGCAGCGGAAAAGGTGCGAGCAGTCTGGACCTGCGAGTGCCAATCCGCCTTCTAATCAAAAGAAAGGAAGAACATATTTATTGCATGCCTTAAGCGCGAAGCGCGTAGGATGTTCTACAAAATCCAAAAATCAAGTTTCCGACGTTTTCTCACATAAAATCGTATCTAACAATCATATTGTTAGATCCACGACACAGGAGAAAATACTAGTGTGGGGGTAACGTTTTTCTAAAAAAAATATAATAAAAAAGTACAATATCAGAAAGTTAAATGATTATTGAACTTATTAAATTTTTTAAATCGATTAATTGCTATTTTTACATAATAAAGTGGTTTAAGTGTTATGGTGTCGATTTATTAAGTCCGCATGAAGGGGTAAACACGATAACTTGAAAATATCAATTTTTCTATGAAATAGATAGAAACAAGTATAGATGAAATAATGAAAGCAATGAAAAGTATGAAAGCAGGTAAGGCAGCCGGATATGATAGAGTATCTCTCAAAATGCTAAGGGCTGGAGAAGGAGTGGTGGCAGACCTGCTGTACACCTTGTTTAATTTATGTTGACTGGCCTGTTGGTCTAGTGGTTAGTGACCCTGACTGCTACGCCGGAGGTCGTGGGTTCGATTCCCACCCAGGACAAATGTTTGTGTGATGAGCACGATCATTTGTTCTGTGTCTGGGTGTAATTTATCTATAATATTTATGTATTTAGAAATATATAAGTATGTTTATCAGTTGTCTAGTACCCATAACACAAGCTCTGCTTAGCTTGGGACTAGATGGCGTTGTTTGATAGTTGTGGAATATTATTATTATTATTATTATTATATGTTGGGAACTTAAGCGGGTACCGGTAGACTGGTGTAAAGCCGTAATAGTCCCAATATATAAAGGAAAAGGATCACAACAGGACTGTTAAAACTACCGTGGTATCAGCCTTCTTAGGATTGTGGGAAAACTGTATGCTAAGGTACTAATTGAAACAGTTATGAAAGAAACTGATGGAAAAATTTGGGATGTGCAAGCGGGATTTAGATAGGGAATGGGATGTACGGATCAGGTATTTTCCATGCGTATGGTCGCGGAGAAGTATTTGGCCAAAACCAAAAAGTTTTTTGTGCGTTCGTGGACTTGGAAAAGGCTTATGACAGAGTGGATAGGGATGTGTTATGGCAAACACTGAACTCATTTGAGTTTAGCGCTGGGTTGATACAGGCATTGAAGTCTTTTTTTTATAGGATAGGGTGACAAACGAGCACACAGTCCACCTGATGGTGAGTGGTTGCTGTGGCCCATAGACATCTTTATTTATCCTCGTTTGCGAATCAAAATGCACATGCGTTGTCACCCGTGAGGAGTAAGATAGAATGCCTCTTTTCCAGTAAAAAGGGTCTCCAGATCTCTACACTCACCATACAAAACACAGCAGCATGAAGCCGCTATTTGACGCTGGTATTCTGTGAGAGCGTGGTCCTTCCCCGGTCGAGCCGACCCATTCGTGCTACAACTATACTACTAATATAGCTGCAGCATGGCTCTACCACGTCTCTGTATAGGGACTCTAGCGCTTGTGTCAGGATCAACGGGGCCTACTCGGACTGGTTTGGCGCATCTATAAAGGTGTCAGACAGGACTGTGTGGCTTCCCCGTGGCTGTTCAACCTGTTTATGGACAGTTGTTTGGAAAATTTGAAAGTAAAAGAATGCGGGTTAAAATGGTTGAGTTAACCATCAAATGCCTTTTGTTCGCCGATGATCAAGTCATACTTGCGTCGTCGGCGGCCGAGTTGCAAATGATGGTAACATTAATGAACAGGACATTAAAAGAAAAGGGAATGAAAGTGAACGCAAGCAAGACGAAAGTTATGATTTTTGTTAGAGAAGAAAGTAAAATGTATATGTAAAATAAGAATAGAAGGGAAGTTGGTCGAACAAGTAGATGAGTTTGTGTATTTGGGATGTGTATTTAGCAAGGATGGTAGATATGATAAGGATATAGAACGACGAGTGAACGCAGGAAATAGAGTGAATGGGGCTCTACACTCTATTGTGAGAAGTCAGAATGTGTCAAAAAAGCCACGTATGGCAATGAGGGCATCCACGACTTTTTCTGCCACCAGGGCGGCGCCACTTTACAGTGAGGTAAAATATTTAACAGATTTCATAGCGGGGACGATAATTTCTTAGGAAAATGTAATCTTTAAGGTTTCTTTCTAAATTATTAGTTATATTTTATATTAATTACTTTAGAAATGAATAAACCAAACTTTAAATACAACTAAAAGCCGATTTTTTTATAAAGAGTTAAAAAGTGCAAAAATTTAAAAATCAAACCACTGACGTGTTTGTTTGACACATGACACATGACACACGTGTGTGTTTTGTTTGACGTGTGTGTGTTGTGTATTAATTTAATACTAAAACTAATTTCTCAATTAACTGACATTGTGTAACAAAAAACTTTACCTCAGTCACAACTAGCGACATCTTGTGAGTGGAAGATTATTAGCCGTCATTCACAATGCTGTATTAGTCCCTACTTTAAGGGGCTACTCCATGCGAACGACCTTGAGCATTTGACCTAAGCGTAGCTGTAGCGAGCGGCTCGCCGGAAGAAATATGTAAGACGCCACCTATTGTACGAAAGTAGTATTATTTTTTCAACATCAATAAACTATTTTATGGAAATACACATAGCGTACAAAGATAAATGTATTTTAATTTTTTTATTCTGTATATATTAGTTGCATTATATTAGAATTATGTATTTTCATATATTATCTAATTATGAAATTTTATAATTAATTATATATTAAAACTGAAGCATTGAAAATTGTGAGTTTAAAAGATACCTATTCACTATAGGTAAATAAATAGATAGCTCGGCTTTTGTACAAATATTTGGTGCAATAAAAAATAAATAAATAAATAGGATGTTTCGCATATGTGTTTTTGATTATTGTTAATTTTTACGTGTCACGTATTGAAAAGTTACCTACTAATTTTTGAACTTATGCTGGCAGATATTATCCTCACCCCAATGATTGATGAGGATGAAAATCAATTTTATTTCTACATACGTAATTATATTTATTTATACATAAGGATAACTTTAATAAAGGTAATACAAAAATCAACAAGAAGTATAAGGGTTCAATCTTTCAATTTCAGTTGTAAAAAAACGTTACCCCCACACTAGGATTTTCTCCTGTGTCGTGGAGGCAGTTTACAAACATAAATATTGTACAAAGACAAACATCCAGACCCGGAACAATTATTTGAAGGCCATACAAATACTTGTTCCATGCGGGATTCGAACCCGCGGCCCCCAGCGCAACAACTGATTGCTAAGCCACTGCGCCACCATGAAGCTAATACAAAAACTAACTTTGTATTTGCTTCATGGTCGCCGGGTTATAGCTAAAGTGACCATACGTCCCGTTTTGAACGGGACTGTCCCTTTTCTCGGTCTCCTGTCCCATTGTCCCCAAACAAAGCTCCGGGACACAAAATTGTCCCGTAACTCGTTGGATGGAAGTATTCAAAGTCAACAATCTTCAACATAGTTTTTTTTTAATCGAATATATTTTATGTCTACCTGGTACGAATGCTCCGGTAGAAAGAGTATTTTTTTATTTTGCATAAATTGTGGACGTCTGAAAGAAACACTTACGGTTCCAGAGTTCTAAAGGCGATGTTGTTAACAAAGATAACAATAAAAAACTTGAGCAGAATTTTATTCTTATTTAAAATCATCACCAACTTTATTAAAGCAAATTTAATCCACTGACAAATGTAATTAATAATTAAAAAAAATATGTTGCATTTAATAATTACCGTCTATACCGAATATAATTTTATAGTGAACACTAATTGTATAAAGTTATAGTTTTTAGAGTATAAATAAACCCATGTCCTGTTATGAGTTAAAAAATAAATGGTCAGTTTAGTCTTTTTAGTTAAATTTAGTTTTAAAAATTTTTAGTTAATAGTAAAAAGTAGGTATATTAGTACCTACTTAGATACTTTTTACCGAATTATAAGTATAGAACACCTTATGTACTCAATTATTTTTTGAAAAAGAAGAAAAAACAAGCAATAAATAATATACTATATTTTAGCAATAAACTATAACTTAGTAATACTAATTATAACTTAGAACATAAATGAAAAACTCATAACTGACTTTTTGGCCCGACGCAGGATTCGAACCCGGGACCTCATGATCAGCAGTCGCACTACTACAACCACTAGACCAACGAGGCAGCACTATACCTGATAAGATATTGTGGTTGGGTGATAATATTGAATTAGCCTTTTATAGTGTAAATTATAATATTTGTCGAAATTTTAATTATGGATTCGAACCTTACATGCTAATGGTGCTTCATTTTTTTATTTGCATTTACTTCAAAGAAAATACACGCAAAAAGCTTCATCGCGCAGTAAAAAGCACAACAAATATATGTATAACTAATACGAAAAATTATACCCAAAACAAACAAATAATACTACCTATAAATAACCTAATAAGTAATAATATTATCGACTCATATGACGTGGCGTATGCGTTGGTCGACGCTCTAACGACACGGGCTTCACGTCGAAGAGCTCAGCGCTCACTGACTTCAACAAGCCCGTGAGCAGTAAATATGCCCAGATTTTAAAATAATTTCTTAATAAAATCAAATATTGGTCTTTTGAAAAAAAATTTACTATAGAAATGTTCATTAATAAATTGCCTATCCATTGGTGTAAATCGCAAAATAAAATAATACTTACTTTACGAGGAGATGCATGTTATCAATAATAATTTCACATTTATGTGGTTTCGTTGTAAGGAGATTATATTAATATTTATTCCTTTAAAAAAAAATTGGATATAGCTTTTATGGAATCAAGATTATGTAGAAATATAATGTGTTTTTTATTTGTTGATATATCTTTTAAATAAAAAGTAGATAGCTTCTAAAAACCGCCCAAATAACGACTGGCGCGACATTTTGCTCAACCTGCGCCTTAATGCATGGTAGTGAAAGTTGGGTGTGGCAGATGAAGCACGAGAGTAAAATAAATGCTTTAGAATTAAAAATTAAGGAGTATGTTAGGGATGAATCTGAATGACAGAGTGAGAAATTGTGTGATAAGAGAAGAGTGTGGTTTGCAAGATGATGTTGTGACCAGGATTAGGAAAGAAATGCTTCGGTGGTTTGGTCACGTAGAAAGAATGAATGAGGAAAGAGTGACAAAGCAAATTTATGTACAACAATAGTAACAATATACACATCCTTTGTATTACTGAACATTGGCTAAAAGATTATAATTTCATGTTTAATTTCAGAAATCACCAGGTGGTCAGTTCCTTCAATAGAGAAAAAAGTTTACGTGGTGGCTCCTTAATATTAGCAGATAAGTCATTATTATTAAAGAACGTAAGGATATTGTGAGTCTCTCTGTTGAACGAACTGTAGAAATGGCTTGTGTCGAGCTCGAGCACCTCATTATTGTAAGTGTTTACAGACCCCCATGTGCTACTTATGACCATTTTGAAAGGATTGTGGAAGAAGTTTTACTCAAACTTAGTAAACAGAACAAGTCTGTTGTAATAGACGGCTCCGTGGCGCAGTGACTTAGCAATCAGTTGTTGCGCTGGAGGCCGCGGGTTCGAATCCCGCACGGAACAAGTATTTGTATGGCCTACAAATAATTGTTCCGGGTCTGGATGTTTGTCCTTGTGCAATTTATGCTTGTAAACTGCCTCCACGACACAGGAGAAAATCCTAGTGAGGGGGTAACGTTTTTAAAAAAAAAATATATGTGGAGACTTTAACATCAATCTCCTTGAAACTTCTTCCATTAGTATTAAGTTTAGCTCATTGTTTAAATCGTATAATCTTGTAAATTTATTCTTAGAACCAACACGTATTGCTGGGCCTAGTGCGACTTGTATAGATAACATTTTTACAGATGTTAAGCCCTTGCTTAAATCAATTACTCAAAATTTAAGTTCAGATCACTGTGGACAGTTGGTATCACTACCTTACATACACAAAAAATAGAAAAATAAGAAAGTTGTGTTTGTTCCAATAAATGAACATCGCTTGGAGAGGTTTAGAAGTAATATAATAAAAAGACTTCCATCACTTTCGTTTAAAAATAGTGCTAATTATTTGTATGCTACATTATTTAAAATTATAAGTTGTGAATTTAGTAGAATATTTACTTCTAAAACTTTCTCTTTAACAGTCGCAAATCATTTAATGAATGGGCTACAGTAGGAATTCATAAAAGTAGGCGAAGGTTATACGAGCTTTATGATGAAAGATCATACGAGTATAATAGTAGTGTTATATTTAGAGATAATGTAAAAAAATATTCTAAAATATTTAAAAAAAAGTGTACTCCACTGCTAAGGCTTTACATTTAAGCAACAAAATTAAAACTGCATCCGACAAAATTAAAATGACCTGGTGAAAAATAAATAGTAAAACGGGCAAGGTCAAACCGCACAACTCGGATTTTCAATTGAATATTAACAATAATTTAACGCGATCTGATCTAGAAGTTGCTATGGCTTTTGAGAAACATTTTACTGATGTTCCTTTTTTGACAACAAAATCATTAAATTCTTCTCCTACTGTCGCCGAATCATTGCTCAAACAAAATGTAAAGGCTTGTTAAAAAACTTTTAAATTCCATAGAGTACTGCCAAAAGATATCGTTAAATATTTTATTGATGTTAAGAACAGGGGATTTCCGTTTAATTATTTTATCTATAATAGATATATTAGCACCTTATCTAGCCACTATATTTAATATAAGCGTCGATTCTGGTGTGTTTCCTGATTTAATGAAACATAGTAAAGTCATACCTATATTTAAATCTGGTAGTACATTAGACCCCACGAATTTTAGACTAATTTCTGTACTACCAACATTATGTAAAATTTTTGAAAAAATTATTTCTTTAATATTAATAAATTGCTACATAAAAATCAATTCGGTTTTACAAGGGGTCGCTCGACAACTGACGCTGGAGTTGAGCTTATTAAACATATTTTTTGTGCATGGGAGAATTCAGAGGATGCTTTGGGTATATTTTGTGACCTTTCCAAGGCCTTCGACTGTGTTCACCATGAGACATTAATCAGGAAGCTACAGTACTATGGTGTCAAGAACACAGCGCTTAAACTTATTATTTCATATTTAAGTAATAGAAAGCAGAAGGTTATTATCAATGGTAAAAATTCTTCCGGGTCACCTGTACTAATGGGTATTCCTTAGGGCTTGATTCTCGGCCCATTCCTGTTTCTGGTATATATTAATGACTTACCTCACCTTGTAGAGGATAGTCATGATATAGTATTATTTGCTGATGATACTTCCTTGATTTTTAAACTTAAACATCAATCATTTAAATTTGACGGAATGAATAATGCTATTTCAAAATTAGTACATTGGTTTAACGTTAATAATCTGCATTTGAACGGAAATAAAACTAATTGTGTTAAATTTATAACAACGAATGTTTAAAATCTGAATACCAATGTGTTTTTAAATGGGGAGGAATTGAGCCCTGTTGTATCCACTATTTTTCTTGGCATCACTCTTGACGCAAAGCTTCAGTGGGGCCCCCATATATCCAAATTAACAAGCAGACTAGGTTCTGCAGCCTATGCTGTAAAAAAAATTAGAGGTCTCACTAGTGTCGAGACAGCTAGATTAGTTTATTTTAGTTATTTCCATAGCATGTCTTATGGGATTTTGCTATGGGGAAATGCGGCTGATTCAGAAACTATTTTTGTTTTACAGAAGAGGGCTATTAGAGCTATTTATATTCTAAAACCGAGAGAGTCTCTTAGAGATAAATTTAAAGAAATTAATATATTAACTTTGGCCTCTCAGTATACTTACGAAAATTTAATGTATGTTCACAAAAACAAAGATAGTTTTAGTAAAAAAAGTGATATACATTCTGTAAACACTAGGAACAAATACAAGTTAGTGATACCACTTTCTCGACTCCACAGAGTCAGTAATTCATTCTTGGGGAAATGTATACGCTATTACAACAAGGTCCCGGAAAGTATACAGGTTCTCTCAATTACCAAGTTTAAATGTTTTATTAAACTGAAACTGTATAAAAAGGGTTATTATAGTATAAATGAATACATGGTTGATAATAACCCCTGGGAATGAGGTGGTCGCTTCCAAGCAGTTTCTAAAATAAATTTTGTAAATAGTTCTTAATCATTGGAATCAAGCTTCAATGGAGCCCCCACATATCAAAACTAGCAAGCAGACTTAGTTCTGCAGCATATGCTGTAAAAAAGATTAGATGTCTAACCAGTGTTGAAACAGCTAGACTAGTTTACTTTAGCTATTTCCGTAGCATAATGTCGTATGGTATTTTGCAATGAGGACAGGCAGCTGACACTGAATTTATATTTGTTTTACAGAAGAGGGCCATAAGAGCAATTTATGATTTAAAGCCTAAAGAGTCGCTGCGACAAAAATTTAAGGAAATTAATATATTAACTTTGGCCTCTCAATACATTTATGAAAATGTAATGTACGTACACAAAAATAAAAGTAGCTTTACAAAAATAAGTGATATTCATTCTGTAAATACTAGAAACAGACACAAGCTAGTAGTACCAGTTACTCGACTCCATCGAGTCAGTAATTCATTCTTGGGGCGATGTATACGCTTTTACAACAAAATTCCAGAAAATATACAAAGTTTGACCTGCTCAAAGTTCAAAAACTTTATTAAACTAAGTTTGTATAAAAAGGATTATTATAATATTAAGGAATTTATGGATGATAATAACCCCTGGAAATGAGGTGATCGTTACAAAGCTATTTCTAATTTGTTGTGTTGTTAATTTGTGTAACATCATGATTGTAAGCTGTTATTTAAAAAAAACTCCCGCTGGGTTTCTTGCTGGTTCTTCCCAGGACAGAGGTTTTTTCCGAACCAGTGGTAATCAAACAAAAGAGTGACTTTCAATAAGTATTATTTATAATCTATATTGAATAAAAAAGTTTCTGTATCTATTTCTGTTTCTGTTTATATTGTAAAATTTATATTTAAAAAAAAGTCCCGCTGGGTTTCTTGCTGGTTCTTCCCAGGACAGAGGGTTTTTTTTCGAACCAGTGGTAAAGTAAAAAATGACTTTCAATAAGAATTACACATGTAATTTATATTGAATAAAAAATTATTCTATTCTATTCTATTCTATTCTATGTTGCACAGGTGAACGGCAGAGTCGAGAAGGGATGCCCTAGGCGAAAGTTTATCGAACAAATTGGCGATATATTGAAAATGGGCCAAATCAAGAGTACCTTTAACCGACGACCGTGTATGCGTAGGTATATGGATGTGGAGGAAGCGAGAGAGGTGTGTCAGGATCGTGCCAAATGGAAGTCCATAGTCTCTGGGTGACAGGCGTGAGTGTTTTATGTTTATGTTATGTTATCAAGTTAATGATTAATCGACAGAAGGTACCGTGGGAGGGAAGTTCCCGGGACGACAAGTATAAAATTGTTTGTACACGCTGATCGTGGCCACCGCCATCACTGTGCATCGACCTCCGATATATAACTTCCGATTAAAATTTAACGGAACCGAAATCGGAATCGAAGGTGCAAAATCAATCGGAAGTTTCGGAATCGGAGTCAAACCTCCGTACATAATATGACGTAGTTTATTTGAGATCACTCAAAACCTGCACGACTTGGCGGAAAATAAAGGCGTATATAGGTAACATAAATAAAGGATGATATGTTCTCTGATTTTTTGGAAATTATATCATTTTCGCCAGAGCTGTTTATATTTATTATAAAGGTAAAGATTAACTGTATTTATTTGAAATTATGTATGTTATTTTCCAAACTTCACGCGGGCAAAAGCTAGTATTACTTGTGTCTTTAAATGTGCGAGTATACGAAATTTTGATACATCATCACAATTTTATACACAACAGGCCACATAGGTAACTTAACACTTTGCTATAAATGCACATAATAAATAATACTTACTTACGCTTTACGTATTTCTTAATGTGAATATGCGTTTGAATTGAAAATGAGGACATTGTTAAGGAGCTATAATGCGTGTTAGTAGAATTCATGTGTCTTACTTGATTAAGCGAAATTACAGCTCACCTGATGGTAAACGGCTACTGCAGTCCGTGGACACCTGCAGCATACTTCAAACAAAGAAGGTTACAGATACGTTATCACCTGTAGGAACCAAGACGGATTACAACTGAAATAAAATAAACTATATAGAGTAAGAAGGTTTTACTTTTAACGAATGGCCTTATCAATATTTTAAAAGCAACTCATGACCATATGACCTTCATATACATTTTAGTAAATGTAGTATTTAGTAAACACTACAAGAGATCTATTATTGTGGAAGTTACAAAATAAGTGAGATAATCAATTTGTTTTATTACTGAGTGTTTTGTCGATTTCCTCTGTAGTTGAGTAAAATTCCACCGCAAGTAATTGCAGTTGCACAGTTGCGTAATTCTATCTGTTCAGTTGCCTGTATGATGTCAAATCTGCAGAAGACTGCAGCGTCATTTCCCGTCTAACAGCCATGAGATTGAGAGTGTGATCGGAGTTTTTGTGTTCTTCTGCGGCAGGTCTTGCAAAAATGAGCTCCGACCGCATGGACAGTTTCCATGAGCTTGTAATTCATATCGTACACTGCCTTGCATTCTTCTAGGCACTGAAAACAATTATGTAACTCGAGATAAAAGGTTTCAAAGCCGTGGATTAGAGCACGAGAGGGACGGAGCACCCCCTGCCACGCTGTTACCATGGCCGCCATCGTAGCCAGGAATAGCGGCGCTGCCGGGGACTGCGGGCCGTCTTTTTGTAACTCTAGTCATGGGAGGAATATTGCCATAGTAGAAATGCTTGGCGAGCGGGTTGGCAACCGCAGTTTTTTTATTGTAATTTGCTCAGGAAGATGCTGCTGCCCATCTTCTGTCTCAGTTTCGCTCTGTTGCCTCTTACGACACCTACGGGAAGATATGGGGTATTGTTACCCGCCACTACACGGGGATGTCTGAATAGAGTAGAATATTTTTTATTCAATATAGATTAGAAAATGTAAAATATCCAAACCAATGACATAATGTCACACGTGCGAGACTTCTTGCGCTGTAATCGCTAAGGCGTTTTGCAAGCGTGAATGCGCTGACTCAATGCGAGTTGGTGAACATCACATGTCTTCAAATACGCAGAATAGAATATAAAAAGATAAAACAATTTTAATTGCAGATGCTAGGAATTAAAGCTCTGCATTGGTAGACATTTTAAATTTATCCTCAGAATATGTTATGGCTTTATACTCACCCTACATATCAATAATGAAATTAACGGGTACATATAATATGAAGAGTTATCACATTAAACATAATAATACAGGCTGTGTTAAATCTTGCAAACAACTAAATAAATATAATTTATAAAGTCAAATATTTAGTGGTTCTACAGTGTAGGTACCAAATTACGGAAAAAATAAAAAGTACAATATTAATAGAACAGAATTCAAAATAATATTTTTATACCAATATATTGAACACTTTCTGAGACTTACCACTAAACCACTGAGTAGTGGGGATTCCTTTCTGTCTAGGAGTCCTCTGGGATGTTAATATTCCCTTACCTATTTCTAAAGGGTATGGACCGTTATGTATGAAAATTAATCATTCTGCGAGTGGTCGTAAATATCGATTCAAGAGAAACTAAAAAATATATTAACATAAGTCTCCGATATCAAAGCAAATAAATCGTAGAAATTTGCTAAATAGAGAGCCAGGTATAATTAAATGGTTGCAAGAACTTACCTTAAGTAAAGTTTTACCATAATTAGGCCGTCTTCCAAATTATAGTATACTAGCTGGCCAGGCAGACGTTGTTCCCTTTTCGACGACCCTTAACAAAAAATCCTTAACTTCGTAATAAAAAAATATTGAGTGTCACTTATCAGGATAAAAACTATCCTATCGCTCAAGTTGCACCAAACTGCACAGAGTGTGCGAATTTCATTGGAATCACTTCAGTAGTTTAGAAGTTCATCGCGGACAAACAATGTGTTACGTACTTTTTATATATAAAGATTATGTGCCCATTCATGTAAAATTTTTATGATAGCATTTTTATAAATGCCTATATTCTACATATTTTAAAACCGCCTTCGACAAGGAGAGACTATAATTATTAACTACATACTGTGAGGCATTTTATCATAGTTCTCAGAGGTGACAAAGCATTATGTAGTCTTCTTTGTTTTAATTTGGTTGCAGATGTCCATGGACTGCAGTATCCACTTACCATCAGGTAGACCGAAACTACGGTTGTTACATAAATTTTATTAGAAAAAATATACACAATAACATAAATGCGCTTTTAATTCTGTGGAATCTACTAACTAACGTTACAAGCTTGTGCTTGTTCCTAGTACCTAATAAAATTATGAATATGTTTGATCCTATTACATTGTCATAAATATGAGGTACCTATTTTCATATGATAGTCTTAAGAACGCTCACAAACACAAATTGCCAATCGTAGATTGAATTTTACATAGCTAAATCAAGTACAAATTAACAAAAAATATTAATATGGATATTACATCGTAATTGTGAGAGAGGTCATTGGTTAAAAACATCTATACATATAATAAAACTGTAAATAGCAGATGTCTGTACATTTTATATTTTTGTAATAAAAGTGATTGAGGGGTACTAAAAATAAGTAATTAAATACATTTCTACCATTTTTAGAATTTTCTGTCTGTCTGTCTGTCTGTCTGTTTGTTTGTTAACGTATCACGTATAAAGTACTAATTTATATCATAAGAATTGTTAAGGAAATTATAAAGTGTATCTTCGGGTTACATTTAGTCTTTATTTCATTAAAATCAGTTCATTCCATCAAAAGTTATGATAAATATTCTGAAGTATGGGTAGGGAAGTATAGGTACGAATTTGCTCAACGGTGGCTTTGTTTGAGTCATCAAGTGCATTTTAAACTAATATCATATCATAAATCATAGTTAAATTATGTAAAATAATGATATAATTATGTATATCTAAAACGCAGTAAACAAAAGTCTTAAAGAACGTATTAAATATATTATATTATACAAAAATATATTAATGTCTTATTCCGTGTTCTGTGATATTAACCTTATTAACTAAATCTGAAACACAATAGTTAACCCATTTCTTCGATAGATGGTGGTGTTGTGAAAATGTAATGCAATTGCAATGCGGGTTTTTCCTGTCGATGAGTTTTCATATTTACTGCTAATCTTTATTATATTACACTCTGCCCTACTGCGTGTTGACAAACTCAATTTATTCTTTACCGCCGAGTAGTCTATGTGTTTAATCAAATTTTAAAAGAGCTATTAACAATTGCGTTGGTTTTGGCGAGAGTCAAACTTTATTTTTTGCTTACTGTGCAGGCACTGATTTATAAGTTCTCTTACGTTTTATATAATGTATCAATCGCGTCAATTAATCTCTTTAATTTTTAGAATTGATGTTAGCAGCGCCATCTCTCTTTAAATATATACATATAATAAAAATGATGATAACATGTTGTCTCTTTCTGTACATTGTATATATATTTTGGTGGCTAAAATCATTATGGGGAACTGAAAATAATTAAATAAGAACATTTTATAATTTTTAGAATTGTCTGTCTGTCTATTTGTCTGTTATTATATGAACGCATCACGTCTAAAGTAAACATCTTTTATTTTCAAAGAAATCGTTAAGAAAATCATAAAGCGTATCTTCGAGTTACATTTAATCTTTGTTTTATTAAAATTGGTTAATTCTATCGAAAGTTATGATTATTATTTTGAAATGTAGGTTCGAATTTGTTCAATGGCGCCATAAAATCTCAGAAATAGTAATAAAAAGATTTGTGTGTAAATAAAACGTTCCATAATAATTAATATATTTATACTTAAAACACAAAAAGAGATTTAAAAAGGATGTTTTCTCACACAAAGGACGTAATAGATGGAGTTCTACAAATTACAAACTTTTCTGAATTGCTGTGTTGAGATTTTTCGCCGATGAATCGTATTGAGACTTACTGAAGAAATTTGTATCCATCGAAGCCATACAACGGAACCCGACCAAAAATAAAAATTTTGCAACGAAATATCGTGATATTGTATTTATAATATACGCAAAATCAGTACTGCCATTTTAGCGCTTTGGGAACTAGATTTAGCGCTTTTTTGGAATGTATAGCGCGCATTTCGAAATTTTAGCACCTAGCGCTTAATCCAGCGCTTTTTGGTGTATTTAGCACACATTTCAATATTTTGGCGACTAGCGGGTTATTAACTCTTTTATAGCAGCACAGTTAGTTCACATTACCGATAATAATAATAATGACCTTTATTATTTTTTCCCACAAATATGTACTATTTGCAGTTTATCTTTTTCAAACTTATTTTTTCCACAAAACAAAGAGCATGGGAGACGAGTCCAAACTAGGATACCCTGTGCTATGGATCTCCTGGCTTCCCCTTTAGGAATATCAACTTGATTTTTTTACCGACGACTATAAGCGGGGAAATCCCCTTCATTAAAGTTTTCGTTCATGGTTTTGGCAACGCATTTATTTTGCTTTATTCAGTTTCAGTCAGTTGCTTAGAGCACAGAGTAAGTTAAAAGTTACTTAGAAGTTATAACACAAAGAAACTGTGTTATAAACACAATCAGATGCTGACATCTGAAACTAAGTTGCGAAATACATTGCACTTTAAAACAATTAATGACATTTTTATTGTTCGTACATTACTAACTACTGTTGACAGCAATTGCCATAATTATAAGTCAATGTCCTGCGAAGTATTGATACATCAAAAAAATATTGCCATAAAAAAAATTTATGTTGTTTTCTTTACTATGATTATATAAAAAAACACAAACTTTGTTTGTAGTTAATTTAGCGCGAAATCTAGGGCTTTTTTAAAGCGCTGTTTTCGTGAAATCTAGCGCTTTTTGTGTTGTCCTAGAGCTGAATGAGTTTTTTTTTATCTGGCAGCACTGCCCAAAAACCCTCTATTAAGAAGTAACTTTCTTTTCAGTTTTAAGCGCGTTCAGTTCCCAGTTACAGTGAGCGTGTGTTATGCGATGACCGTAAAGAAAGCGCAAGGTCAAACTTTACGCGTTGTAGGAGTGTACCTCAGTACTGACTGTTTTGCACATGGGCAACTCTATGTTGCTTTTTCCCGCGTTAGTAGCCCCCGTAACCTTTTTGTGTACACCCCGGCTAAGCCTACTTCTAACGTCGTTTACACAGAAGCTCTATCATAAACGACTTAGAACTTTGATGATAATGATTTATTTTGTTACCACTTATTGATACAGTAATGAAATAAATCGTTTAATATTCTCTTACCTAAACGACAAATTCTTTATGTAAAACCTGTATACGCGAGCTACGCCGCGGGCACAGCTAGTAATAGAATAAAATTTCCTCGATAGAAAAAAATCACAAGACACTTCTTATTTTCACCGTGAACTGATTTATTCTAGTCGTGGCGCATATCATCAATCTCAAAATGTAATCACTTATATAATATCTAGTGCTGTAATTAGGGATTTTTAAAAATTTATTAAATTTTTCGAGTTTTTGAATAAAATGCATTTGGCGCTTATTATATGTTTATTCCGTGAAATAAATACTCGTGCGTCTCACGTCACCCGATGCTTCAAGTATGTTTTGTTTCACGCATCAGCATCAGTCCGACTGATGCTGATGCGTGAAACAAAACATACTTCGAGAAAAACAAAGTGCAATAAAGAAATTATCATAAATAAGTATTTTTCCTTGAGTACACTGGCCTTAAAATATCGATCCTCACTAGTTAGAAAGTAGTATATTCCTTGCTTACTACTTGTTGTGGATCGCAGTGGACTGTATGATTTTACTATGGCAAGTGGACTGTATTAAACTGACTACGCTAGGGAACTGCTTAAAGAAAAGATGGTACTAAGAAAACTATACTGTATTCACTTATTTACAAAATATTACTATTAACTATCCTATGTACAGAGGGGAGTCTTCTGGAGTCTTGATTTCTTCCTGATTTCTTCTCTTGCCGCTTCCGAGGTGAAATGAATGACTCACAGACCGAAACGCCGTTCTTATATGCCGCAAGAGAGCGTCTCGGTTCGTGAGTAGCGTCGTAAGGCGATGCCGCGCGCTCATTGGTCGGCGACATCGCGTGATCTGCTGCCGGTGTGCGGGGTGCGCGGGGCGCACCGGGGTGTGAAGGGGCGACGGGGCGGCGGCCTCCTCGCTGTCCACTATATCCTCCCCCCGGCGTAACCTGCGAGCCTAAGCTTCTCTCGGGAGGACGGCGATCTTCCTGACGGGCCGCCGCAGCACTCCTCCCTTGGTCCGGACCTCGACGTTGCGCACCACGCCGTCTGGTCCAGGAAACGTCTTCGTCACGATGCCCCGCGGCCACACATTCCTTGGTAGGTTGCTGTCTGCAACCACGACGAGGTCCTCTTCTTGTATTTGGCGCTGCTGAGCATCTCGGAAGTTCCCTCGCGCAACCAGCGTCGGCAGGTATTCCTTCACCCAGCGCCTCTAGTACTCGTCGGCGAGCCCCTGCGCCGCTCTCCACGCCCGACGATCCATGGGTGTGCACGGCGCGTTGACTGGTAGGCCCGATGGTCCCAACAGTAGGAAGTGGTTGGGTGTCAGCGCCTCTTCATCGTTGATGTCGACCGGTACGTGTGTCAACGGTCGAGAATTCACAGTATTTTCGGCTTCAGTCAGAAGCGTTGCCAACGTCTCTTCTCGTGGGCTCTTCTGATGGAGAGTGGCTTCAAGCGCGGTCTTCACTGAGCGCACGAGACGCTCCCATGCGCCTCCCTGGTTAGGCGCACCCGGTGCGATGAACTTCCAATTGACTCGCCGCGTAAGCGCGTAATCCTTCAACTGCGGCGCCCACTCTTCCATCGCCCGTTGCAATTCTGTATTCGCCCCATGAAAGTTGGTCCCATTATCAGAGTAAATAACCCGTGGCCACCCACGCCTAGCCACCATGCGCCGCAATGCCGATATCGACGAGTCCGCGATTAGAGAGTAGACTACTTCCAAATGCACTGCGCGCGCGTCGTTAGGCACGTGAATAGTGCCACCCACCGTTTTTCGTGCCATCGTCCTATCGTAACCGTCAGAGGCCCGAAGTAATCAATTCCGGTGTACGTAAATGGTCGCACAAACGCCCCTAACCGTTCAGGTGGTAGATCCCCTGTAACCGCAGGCCGTGGTGTCGCCTTCCGTACTCTGCATCTCCGCTCCGCTTCTCGTACTGTAGGTCGTAATCGGAGGATATGATACCTAGTGCGCAGGTCGTTCACCACTCTCTCTCTGTTGGCGTGGCTTGCTTCCTGATGCGCCTTCTCCACAAGCAGCTTTACAAATTGGTGACGTCCGTTCAGTATAATGGGTCTCTTCATTTGACCGTCCACGTCGGCTGCGTCGATCCTTCCCCTGGCTCGTAGCACTCCATCCTCCAATATGGGGTCGAGCTTTCTCAGTGCGCTGCCGGTGGCCAAATTCCTTCCCCGCTGAAGGCGGCTGATGTCTTCAGCGAAGCTTTCCCGTTGGCTATGTTCTACCCACATCTGTTCTGCTCTCTGGATGTGTAGTAATGTCAGTCCTCGTGCTGCATCGATGAACTGTAGTACTCTCGCTGTGGCCCTGATTAATCTCTCGTAGGCAGAGAATCTCCCTATGTCTGGCAGGTGTGGAGCTTCCTGGGTGTCGCTCTGGTGAGCCACGATTTCCTCCAACTCTTCACCATCCCCTACCTTCTCTTCCTGTCGGTGAGGCCATCTGTCTTCATTCTCGTAGAGGAAGGGTGGTCCTGTAAACCACTTGTCGCTCTCTTCCTTGGTTGTGAAATTCATACGCGTCGCTTGATCCGCTACGTTTTCCGCAGTCGGTATCCACCTCCATTGCTCGGGTGATGTCTTCTCAGCTATCTCCCCTAACCGGTGAGCCACGTATGGAGTGTAACGCGCCGTATCATTCTGTATCCAGTGGAGCGCCGTAGTAGAGTCCGTCCAATATACGACCCTATCTGCTACCACTCTGTGTTCGTCTTGCACGAATTCCGCGAGTCGCGCGTCTATTAAATTCGCCTGCAACTCTAATCGCAGTATACTTTGCGCTTTAATCGGAGCTACTTTCGCCTTAGCCGCCACTAATCGTACCCTAATCGTTCCGTCGCGATATCGTATACGCCAATATGCCGCGGATGCGTACGCACGTTCGCTTGCATCATTGAAAACGTGAAGTTAACGCTCTACCACTCCCCCCGTAGGAGCATAGCACCTTGGCAGTCGTAGTCGTGATACTTCCTCGACGACTCACAGCCACCTCTGAAATTCCTCTGCTGCCTCCTCGGGTAGTTCGTCATCCCATCCGACCTTCTTCATACGCCATAGGTCTTGTAGCAGGATCTTGGCGGTGATGGTGAGGTAGCTTAGCAGTCCGAACGGGTCGAAAACAGACATGACTGCGCTTAATGCTTCCCTCTTGGTCGGTGGTCGCTGTAGCGCCTTTACTTCTTGCGGCACCCTATTCATTGACGTGTTGAATGTTAGGGCGTCTTCATCGGCCATCCATAATAACCCTAAGGTTCTGCCTGGGCTGTCTTGCCTTAAGCCTACTTCCTTAGGCTTGCGCGCCAGTAAGTCCTCCGGCTTGTCTTCCAACAGGGCTGCGTGATTAGAGTTCCAGCCTGCCAAGGTGAAACCGGCCTGCTGGTGCACTTCCGAAACCTGCTTCGCCGTATTTACCGCTTCCTCTACCGTGGCATAACTGTCTAGATAGTCATCCATATAATGGCTACGTACGATAGCGTTAAGTGCCAACGGGTGTGTCTCTGCGTGTGCGCGCGCGTTATGATCCCTAACACTATGTGCGAGAAACGGCTAGCTCCTCGCACCGAAAATCATAGACTTCATAACGTACTCCCGCGGTGGGCTGTGTCGCTCGTCTCCTCGCCAAAGAAACAACTGCGCGGGCTGATCGCGACGGTCGATTTTCACACGCAAGAACATTTCCCTAATATCCGCGGACACCGCTATCTCGTTCTCCCTAAATCGAAACAGTATGCCCGGTAAGTTCCGTAATAAGTCGGGGCCGTCGAGTAAATAATCGTTAAGGCATCTGCCGGATGCGTGCGCTGCCGCGTCGAACACCACTCTCGCCTTCCCCGGCTTGTTCGAATTCCGTACTGCGAATTGTGGCAGGTACCAGCTCTTGGGATCCTCTCGTTCCGTCCCCTCGGCTTCCCTTGCGTATCCCTTCGCCAGGAGGTTGTCTATCTGGGTTGTGTAGGCGTCACGAAACTCCGGCGACCGGTCCATCTTCCTTTCAATCGTCCGTAGTCTTCGAGCTGCCATCTCGTAACTGGGTGGCATCCGCACGTTGTCGTCCTTCCATGGCAGTCCAACTTGGTATTGCTCGCCGACCTTCTTGACGGTGCGCTGGAATATGTTGACAGCGCGCTCCTCATCCCGTCGCGGCCTACTCTTTAGCGAGATACCTATAGAGTTTATCTCATACTGCCGTTTGAGGAGTTCCGTTAGCTCCTCGTCCTGACTGGCAAACGTTCGGATGTCCCTATCTAACCGTCCGCTAGTGCTCTCTACGTATAATACGGTCTCGCCGTCTTCCCTACACGTTAACCGCGGCACGGTTCCCTGGATTACCCATCCTAATAACGTACGTGCAGCTATGGGCTGCCTTCGACGTCCTATCCTCAAACTACGGGTAATTATCAAATGCCAATTGTCGGCGCCTAATAACAATCTCGGCTTCGGGTCGTCGTAACACACCGAACTCGGTAAGTCACGTAAGTGCTTTAACCGTAAGCACTCCCTACTCACAGACTGCGAGCCTATCTTTAAATCGGTTATCGTTCGCGCGTTTATGTTAAACATCTCGCTGCGCGTCTTGCCACGTATCCCTATATTGACTAATCTACTGTTAGCCTCGCGTTGACTGTTACCTACGCCTCTAATATTGAGCGGCTTTACCGGTCCTTCCGCTCCTAATTCGCGAGCTAAGTCGTCATCGATTAACGATATCGTAGAGCCTTCGTCAAGTAGCGCATACATATTGACTTCCTTTCCGCGCGGTCCGCACACGGTTATCGGGCACACTTTCAACAGTACGGACGCACTACTGCTAACACTCGACGCGACAAGCACGGTTTCGTCTGGTTTAACCGACGCTGCAGGCGTGCGGGCCTTGCGGGTGTGAAGGAGAGTGTGGTGGGGGGCGTTGCAGCCGTCGACGCCGCATTTCCTAGCTTTACAGCGTATGCGTCGGTGTTTGCTGCTCAAGCACTTGAAACACACTCCATCTTCCCTAACCCACTTCCACCGGTCGTCCGAGCCCATTTGCTCTAGCTTCCTACATTTAACGATAGGGTGTTCACCCCCACAACACATACATGAGGCACTACCGGTGTCCTCCTGGGCGGTGAACGTCTTTACATCGCGGGCACTATCTTCTACGCGGCGTGTTAACACTATTCTTTTCGACGGCGGCGCCTCTCGTCTTACGGGCGATTCCTTAGTCGACGTTACAGACGTATAGGCATGACTTAACGCACGGTCAGCCTCTCTCATCATGAACCGGGATAACGTAACGATGTCCGGTTCGTCCGCACTTCCGTAGTGCTCCGCATAATCGCACCAACGCGACCGTAAGTGAGGGCTAAGTTTGCTAGTAACTTCCCTAGTCAGCATCGGATTACGCAAATATCCTTTGCCGTCGACGTTCTGCATAATGCACACTATATTTTGTAATTTAATCGCGAACGAGTTTAATTCCTGGGCGGTTTGACCCGGGCGCGGAATGCGTTTTAATTCTTCTAACGCACAATCTATAATTACTTCCGGGCGGCCGAAACACTGCTCCAGTGTCCGCATAATGTCTGCCGGATCCTTCGCGGTAAACAGCAGAGCCGATACTACCTCTCTAGCCTCACCGCGTAAACAGTTCCTTAACCTTGCCATATTTTCCGTATTTGTGAATCCATATAAACGCGTGGATTCATTCATCGCGGCTTTAAACGCTAACCATTCCGTGGCCGAACCGTTAAAAATAGGCAAGTCCTGCGTCTGCTTTGCGGCGGCTGGTCTAACCCTAATCATGCTTTCTAAAGCTTCCGCTAGTCGTTCTATACCCCTATCTTTCCCTCGCAGGGTGAGCGATCTATCTTTATCCCTATTTCCTTCTAGCCTACGCTGTGGCGCTGGCGACCTATGTACACCTACATCCCTATGGCACGGCGACGGTGGTAATCTACGATCCGCAAGGCGATGTGGCGATTTATCTCTGCCTACATCATTACACGGCGACGGTGATCTACGATCCGCGTGGTGATGTGGCGATGGCGATCTACGTGCACCTACATCCTTACACGGCGACGGTAATCTACGATCCGCGTGGCGATGTGGCGATCTATGTATAGGCGATAGAGTGCGGCGTTGGATGCGCGACGGCGACGTAACCCGTACACGACGATCCACCTGGTTCATTTCTACGGCGACTCCATTGTGCCTCTGTATCGTATTTACGCGGCGCGGTTGAACGTCATTCGCAACCAACCTCCCCTGGGCATCTTCAGCGTGGTCGTAACCGGTTCCCCTACTCGGCGGGGCCTGCTCTATCTCGATGCGGGGCGCGGGCTGAGACTGGCGGTAGGGCGGCTCCCCCCGCACAGTCTCTACGTTTTCTAACCACCTATCAACGCGTACCCTATTTTCGACTAATTAAAATTCCTAGACAGAGACAAACAATTTAAAGAACCAAATGTACAACAAAGTCCTCTTATTTCTGAATTCAACTACAAGCATTCCACTTCAAGTTCAGTTGACTCTCCAAATTCTTCTAATAACTCACGACCTTCTCCTCCCTTCATGAATAAATTCACTCCATCCTACAAATACCCTTCTAGACAAGTTAATAGTATCTCTCAAACTAAAGCTCCTCAACAAAGCTCCTTTTGTGTTCGCTGTCGTAAACAAGGTCATTCTTTAAACACTTGTACTCAACCACGATTCGTGATTTGTTTCAAATGTGGTCTTAAAGGTTTTAAAACTGCAGATTGCCCTACTTGTTCTCCCAAACCTAATACTAGTTCAAAAAACTAACTGCTGACTTGAAAAGTAACTTAAACTTTGATAATGACGATTGGACTAATTGGATTAAAACAATTCAAACTTCTTATTACAAAATCTCTTCTACACTCTACTCCAAGGAACAAGATCTTAATCGTCCATTCGTTAAGTAACTATTCTGGGTAATAATTCTCATTTGGAAATTCTTAAACTGGGCTGCAAACTTTTCAAGTCAGATCTTATTACTGTCTCTACTGCTAATAATCAAAAAGTTAATTCCTTGGGCTATTTTGACTTACCTGTTCATTTCAATAATCAAACTCATTTAATTAAAGCTTACGTTTTCCCTGAAATATTTCCTTCGCTAATACTAGGTATTGACTTTTGGAAAAAATTTAATCTTTTACCTAGTGTTTTATCTTCTCTTAACTTTACAGAATCTAAATGCTCTGCTATCGAAACTAAAGATACTAAAGTTTTACCTTATGAGCATTTAACTCCTAATCAAAAGAACATCGCTAATGATATCATCCAACGCTTCAAGACAATTTCTTTTGAAGAAAAAGGTATCCTGGGAAGCACACACTTAATCACCCACAAGATTGACACTGGTGATTCTCTTCCAATCAAACAAAGATGTTACAGACTGTCTCCTGAAAAACAAAAGGCGTTAATTAATGAAATTGACAAGATGCTGCGATGGAACGTCATTGAACAATGCGAAAGTCCTTGGTTATCTCCAGTTCTCATCACTCCGAAGAAGAATGGTGAATGGCGTTTCTGCGTAGACAGCAGGAAGCTTAACTCAGTTACGCGTCGTGATGCTTATAGTCTGCCACTAATAAGCGAAATTTTGGACAACTTGAGGAATGCCAAATACTTATCAAGCATCGACATTGCGAAAGCATTTTGGGAGATTCCCTTCGATCCTGCTGATAAAGATAAAACTGCATTTTATGTACCTGGAAGAGGTATGTTTAGATTCAAGGTAATGCCTTTTGGTATTTCTAACTCACCTGCAACTCTACAAAGATTAATGGATATGCTTTTTACCCCTGAATTTGAGAACAAGGTATTTTGCTATCTGGACGACATCGTTATCATTAGCGAGACTTTTGATGAACACATATCACTCCTCATGAAAGTTCATGAAAAACTTTCATATGCTAATCTGACTATTAACTTTGAGAAGAGTCAATTCTTCAGGAAAGAACTGAAATACCTTGGTTTTCTAGTGGACGAGTACGGTCTACGTGCTGATCCAGATAAAATAAAAGCTATATTAGAATATCCTGTACCTACTTGTAGAAAAGAAGTGCGAAGATTCATAGGCACCTGCAGCTGGTTCAGAAGATTCATTCCAAACTTTAGCACTATTGCCTCTCCACTCAATCAACCAACCTGTTCCGGGAAGAACGCTCCTAAATTTCTTTGGAATTCACAAGCTGCAGCTGCTTTCCAGAAACTTAAAGAAGCTTTGGTAACTGCTCCTGTCCTTGCTTGCCCTAACTTCGAACTACCCTTCTCTGTACATTGTGATGCATCAAACTATGGCATAGGAGCAATGCTTACTCAACATCAAGATGACAAAGAAGTCGTGATTGCTTACATGAGTAAAGCACTAAACAAAAATCAACAGAACTACTCAACTACTGAAAGAGAAACATTGGCTGTAATAACTGCGTTAGAACACTGGCGATGTTACCTAGACAATGGTAAAGAATTTACAATATATACTGACCATGCTGCACTTAAATGGTTTCAGAACTTATCGAATCCATCAGGAAGACTTGCTCGCTGGACTTTACGCTTATCATGCTTTAACTTTGTCCTGAAACATAAAAAAGGATAGGATAACGTTGTTCCAGATTTATTATCAAGACATAAGAATCAAGAACGTCCTGATACACGAGAAATTTCACCTCAAGGCGTATATCCTATTACGATTGAAGAAACACCTGATCGTAAACTTGAGCACTACAACAAGATTTTTCTCGGATGCTCCAACAACCCAGACGCATATCCCAACTACACTATCAGGGATAACAAACTTTACCGCTGCATCCATTCTCCCGATCGTCTAAACGATGACTTTATTTGGAAAGAAGTTCCACTACCTCAAGATAGACATGCAATTATTGAAGTTAACCATGGTTCCCCTTCAGAACTCCATCTTGGTAGCTTCAAGACATTCAAGAAAATATCTTTAAAATACTATTGGCCTGGTATGTTTAAGGCCAATTTAATCTCAACTTGTGAAACCTGCTTAACCTACACACACCCTAATCATTCTCCCTATGGTCTTATGGGTAAACCTAAACTTTGCTCCAGACCTTTTCAAACTATATCCTTAGATCTTATGGGTCCATTGCCTATGACTCGAAGACGAAATCAGTATATTCTAGTAATTAACTGCAATTTTACTAAATATACTATGATTTTTCCCCTTAAACGTGCTACTTCAGCTAATATTATTAATGTTTTGGAAAATTCAGTTTTTCTAGTTCATGGCATTCCCCAAACTATTATAATGGACAATGCTGTTCAATTTCAGTCGCGAGAATTCCACTCATTCTTAAATTCTTATAACGTTCCTTTTATTTTTCACACAGCTTTATATTGTCCTCAGGTTAATCCTACGGAGAAGTTTAATAGTACAATTATTACAGCTCTAGCATCGCTAGTAGGAGACGATCATAGATCCTGGGACAACCATCTTACTAAGATTCAGTACGCAATGAACAGCGCTACAAATGTAGCTACTGGCTTTACTCCAAACTTTTTAGTCTTTGGTAGGGAAACAATACCTTGTGGTTCCTTCTATACTCCAACTCAGAACCTCGAGGGGAGTTTTGGCGGGAAATTGACCGGCGGCGGTTTGCTGCTCCTGTATTATTGTTTAAATAATGGTTTGAAGTGAACTTTGATATGTAAAAGTGTTGCGATTTTGTGTATTAAGTGTCTACGCATGTGAACTATTAGTGGAAACAGTGAAACAAGTGCTCTGATGGTAATGGATTCTCAAGATAAGCTGTTTGTTTGCATAGGCACCTTTAGATACCATCGCCAACTATCAGCTGTCTGCTGGATCAAGTTGCCGCCAAAATCTCCCAAGAACTGCACAATGTGACGCATCAACATATTGTGAAGCAGTATACTATGAAGGAGTGGGGAAAATACAATAAACCGAATAAAAATACTTAAGACTTGGCCTAAAGGTCTAGATACCAGGCCATAAACTCCAAAAAAAAAAAAAAGAACCTCGAGGAATTGATATTTATGCCTCGTGATATTTACGCGTCTAATGCTGGTCTCCTCTCATCTATCTTTCACAAAGTTCAAACTAAACTTCACATAGCGCACGCTAAAAATAGCGCTCGCTATGATCTTCGCCGGGCTTTTAAAGAATTTAATGTGGGAGATACTGTTTGGCGTAAAAACCATGTTTTAAGCAATGCCGGCGCATACTTTAATGCTAAACTTGCCCCTAAGTTCATCAAGTGCACAGTGATAGCTAAACTGTCACCACTAGTCTATGTGCTTGAAGACCCTAATGGAGTTAGAGGCAAGTGGCACATCAAAGATGTAAAATCATAAATTTTCTTAACTTTTATTAACTGTTAATTTGTATATATGTATAAATATCACCATCATTCTCACCTTATTATTTTTATTTCTTTTAATTTGTTTGTTTGTTTGATGATCCAGTGTTCTTCAACACATCTTGCTTTAGGACCTCGAACTTTCGTTGGTTAATCGTCACTTTTTATTTTTATTTCAGACACATCTCGTTGGTGATGTTACTGATCTCTGGCTTTGAGCCCTACCGCTCTGGCCGTTCTTAATCTTTACTTAAGTCATAGCGACTAAAGCTTACTTGAGGTATTTCTTTATCTTTATCTTCACTTGGGAGCGGTTGACTACTCCCTTAATAATTTTTTTTTCCACGCAGGAGCGGATGACAACTCCTTAAATAAGCCTGAACGTCCTTTCGAAAACACACTTTTAGAGTGGTAGTCATTGAATGTGAACTCCACCCTTACCTGAATGGCAGATGATGAATGTAAGAGATGGTATATCTGATTTTGCCTGGTGATGTCTGTTTCTGTAAAGCTGTGTTTTTATGGTTTATTTTAGAATGTATATATCAAAATTTTTGCTGAGTCAAAAATTTTCCAGGGTCGGGGGGAAAATGTAGTGTTATGCTACTTACTTATCATTTTACATTATTTTAAATTCATTTTTCCGTTCTCTCTAGAAAGGTATAAAAGCCGAACAATCGGTGAAGAAATTCAGTCTCGCTTCAGTTCTCGAATTGGAAGCATCTCCTAAAGCCCCCGCACTGACCCGGGATCCTGCAAGCCTCTGTCCTGCCTGAAGCCACTAGACTCTACGAACCTCTGCTCTACCTGAAGTCGCCGGGTCCTACAAACCGTTCTCTGCCTGAAGTCGCCGGGTTCTACAAACCGTTGCTCTGCCTGAAGTCGCCGGGATCCTACAAGTCTCTGCTCTACCTGGAGTCGCCGGAACCTGCAAACCTCTGTTCCGCCTGAAGTCACCGGAACCTGCAAACCTTTGTCCCGCCTGCAGTCACCGGATCCTGCAGGCCTCTGTGCTGTCTGAAGTCGCTGAGGATCCTGCAAGCCCCTGTCTGGCCTGAAATCGCCGGATCCTGCAATCACCGCATTCACCTGAGGTCGTCGCCCACGCCTTCTCACCTACGCCGTGCGTGCTCATTCCAGGCGCTGAGAGCACACCTTGGATCTTCAGACTCAGCTTCGACACTAATCTCCTTTTTTTTATTACCTTTTTTAAATAATTTGTAAATCACATCATCCATCCTCATCTTCATACTCCATTTTTGTTATATAAAATTGTAAATATCTTTTGAATCTTAAATATATTATTTGTTTTTGTTGTATTTTTGTTGTTTTGTTGCTCTTAGGTTAGATTCTTTTTGTTCTTAATTGACGCTTCACGATAGCTTACTTCGTGAAAGCGTAGTCCTACCCCGGTCAAGCAGAGTCCATTCGTGCTACAACCATAATATAGCTGCAGCGTGGCTTTACCATTATATTATTTCTCTGTATGTCTATCTATATTATAAAATTTTATTCTACTTTGCCGGCTTTGCATTGTGCGCAGTTTTAAATTGATTTGTTTATAAGTTGATTAAACTTAACACTTTCACTGTCCGGTTTTCAGACACAATTGTAAGACAATAGCAATGACCTATATGTAGTGCATGGGACAGCAAAAGGGTTAACTATTAAGTTTATTCCTTAATAAATATGTAAGTAAATGGGAAGTTAACAGTAAAGACAGACCGAATCGTACCATTTTTTATTGTTGGATACTTCTAGATTACATCTTCGTCCCTGAAACTTCATCATCAACCAGTCAAAGCCAAGTCCATGATCACGCTGGGCAGGCGGATTGATCGCTGTACCAGACCTACCAGACCTTTGAAGTTGCTGCTGCATATCGTTTGTCTGGGTGGCGTAAATAAGATCGTGTACTGCCATCTATCGGGAACCATAAGAATTTTCTGGCATTTCCCTCAATGCTGTGTGTAGTTTGAGTGGAATTCACTAGGATACTCACTAAGTACCTACTGTTTGTAAGTTAATGTATACTAGTTGGGAATTACATTTTTGGGATGTATAATTATTTGTTTACACGGATAATAATAATAAAGATAAAATTAGAGACAATAGTAGATAAAGATCGTAAGTCATTATCATCATTACAGCCCTTCACAAGTCCACTGCTGAACATAGGCCTCCCCCAAAGAATGCCACAAAGCACGGTCCTGAGCCACCTGCATCCATCAACTTCCTGCATGTCTTACCAGGTCGTCACTCCATCTCGTGGGGGGACGCCCTACACTTCGCCTACCGGTACGAGGCTGGACTGGAAAGGATACGGTATCAACATCAATGGCGAATACATCACTCACCTTAGATTTGCCGACGATATAGTCCTTATGGCAGAATCGCTGGAGGACCTAAGCACTATGCTCAATGACCTCGATAGTGTTTCCCAACGGATAGGTCTTAAGATGAACATGGACAAAACAAAGATCATGTTCAATGTCCATGTCACACCTATGCCGGTAGTTGTTGGGAGCACTAAGCTCAAAGTTGTTGACGAGTATGTTTACCTGGGACAAATAGTCCGACTAGGTAAGTCCAACTTCGACCGAGAGGTCAATCGACTGATTCAACTCGGCTGGGCAGCGTTCGGGAAGCTACGACACATCTTCTCGTCAGACATACCTCAAAACCTGAAAACGAAATTGTACAACCAGTGCGTGTTGCCAGTGATGACTTACGGAACTGAGACCTAGTCCTTCACTGCTGGCCGTATGAGGAAGCTCAAGGTCGCTCAGCGAGCTATGGAGAGGGCTATGCTCGGAGTTTCTCTGCGTGATAAACTTAGGAATGAGGATATCCGCAGTAGAACCAGAGTAACCGACATAGCCCAACGGATTAGTAAGCTGAAGTGGCAGTGGGCCGGCCATATAGCTCGAAGAACCGACAACCGATGGGGAAGAAAGGTTCTCGAGTGGCAAAGATCGTAAGTATTTATAAATAAATAAATAGTCGTCTCTTACCCATGAGGTTACGGGGGTGGTGGATCATTCATTCATTTGGTGGATCATGACAAAGCGCTTCTTTTGAAGCTGGCTTCCCGAGAAATTGTGCAATTGGATCACCAGCTTCCTCGCAGATCGGAGCATCAAGGTCGCTGTAGACGGTGCATGCTCCGACTACAAGCCTATTAACGCTGGTGTTCCACAAGGTTGTGTGCTATCACCAACGCTGTTTCTTCTGCATATCAATGATATGTTGCAAACTGGTAACATTCATTGCTATGCGGACGACAGCACTGGTGATGCTCTATACACCGGCCGTGTCAATATTTCTCGGGAAAACGTCGCCGAGTACCGGAACAAACTTGTGTCTGAAGAAGAAGAGGTCTTTATTGAACAGTCTCGGATTGGGGGCGACTAAATCTAGTCCAGTTTAAAATCCTCAGAAGACACGTTTGCGCATTTACCGCTAAAAAGAACCCCTTTGTCGTATCTCCTTAGTTTCTAGACACTCCCATTCTTGCCTCAGCCAGTATCGGTATCCTCGGAGTCGACATATCGAGTGACGTGCAGTTTCGTGGTCACTTGGAAGAGAAGGCCAAATTGGCCTCTAAAAAGCTTAGCGTGCTCAGCAGAGCGGGACAGTATTTCATGCCGGCACACCGCCTGCAACTTTACAAGGCGCAGGTTCAGCCTCACATGGAATACTGTTCCCATCTCTGGGCAGGGGCTCCCCAGTGCCAGCTCCTTCCACTTGACCGTATCCAGCGCAGAGCGGCTCGAATCGTCGACGACCGAGCCCTTTCCGATCGGCTCGATTCATTGGCACTGCGAAGAGATGTTGCATCCCTTTGCATTTTCTTTCGCATCTACCATGAGGAGTGCTCGCAGGAATTGTTCGGATTAATCCCTGCCGCCAAATTTCACGAACGCACTTCGCGGCAGAACTCCAGATACCATCCACACCATCTGGATGATTGGCGGTCCACCACAGTGAGATTTAGAAGAAGTTTTCTTCCTCGCACGACTTCCTTGTGGAATCTATTACCATCAGCGATTTTTCCGGACCGATACGACTTAGGGACCTGTCTGAAGTCGAGGCTTTGCTGGAAAAAGTCTCGGATTGGGGGCGACTAAATCTAGTCCAGTTTAAAATCCTCAGAAGACACAAGTTTGCGCGTTTACCGCTAAAAAGAACCCCTTTGTCGTATCTCCTCAGTTTCAAGGCACTCCCCTTATTGCCTCAGCCAGTAATCGGAATCCTCGGCGTCGACATATCGAGTAACGTGCAGTTTCGTGGTCACTTGGAAGAGAAGACCAAATTGGCCTCTAAAAAGCTTGGCGTGCTCAGCAGAGCGGGACAGTATTTCATGCCGGCACAACGCTTGCAACTTTACTAGGCGCAGGTTCACCCTCACATGGTTCCCATCTCTGAGCCGGGGCACCCCAGTGCCAGCTCCTTCCACTTGACCGCATCCAGCGCAGAGCGAATCGTCGACGACCGAGTCCGTTCCGATCGGCTCGATTCATTGGCGCTGCGAAGAGATGTTGCATCCCTTTGCATTTTCTTTCGCATTTTCATACCCAGCCGCCAAATTTCACGAACGCACATCGCGGCAGATCTCCCGATACCATCCACACCATCTGGATGATTGGCGGTCCACCACTGTGCGATTTAGAAGATGTTTTCTTCCTCGCACAACTTCCTCGTGGAATCGATTACCATCAGCGATTTTTCCGGACTTAGGGTCCTTCAAGAAGAGCGTAAGGTCAACCGGGGATAATACGTCACAATACTTTGAATGGCATATTTATCTGATTATAACAAACATATTATATGCCCCTAAAAGCTATAACTTATGATACAAGTCAGAAAATTTTATGAAATTTTATATTTTAATACAGTTTCATGGCATTTCGAATGACATCTATAAGTCAATGATGTTTCTACGAAAGCTGGAATTTTTAGATGCAATAACCCCAAGTGGGGGAAATGCGTCTGGAACAAGTATTATGTGCTTGGAAGAGCTAATAGCAATTTAAATAGAGCTAATTTATAAAAGTAACATAGCTACTTATATATACACTATTATTTTGTAAACCAAATTCTGTGCTAAGTTTAGGATAATTAGTTGAAAAAAGATTAGTTGATTCGAGAATGGCTTAGATTCTTAAATTAAATTGAACCCGGCGGATAGCTAGTATACTAAAAGAAGGTATACAACAGAGAATTTACAAAGTTTTTGAAACAAATTTCCACCAAATAATTTCAAAACTTACATATTATCTAATAACTGTATGGAAAAACACGAATTAAAAACCTTGAAAAATTTCAATTTCTAATGCAGAAAAATGAACCGAAGCAAAATTTTCGTTCGTTTATGGCTTTTTAATATAATTAATCAAGTTCCGTTACAAAGCTTATGTTGGTAACGGGGCAGATACAAAATAGAGGAATAACTATAGGAAAAATATTATGGTCAAATGATTATTGTTTAAAATAACAATACCTATTACAATCTAAATAAATTTCCACCAGATAATTTTAAAAGAACAAATTAAATAAAAATTGTTTGGAAATACAACCTGCAAGACATTTTTAAAAGAAATGGTTGACACCATAATTTACTGACATCATAATTTAAATTTTTTAAATTATGATGTCAGTAAATTTTTAAAACAAAATTACACTTTAAGGTGGCACAAGTCGCGGGCTCGAACTCGCTGGTGGGCGCGGCCAAAAAGCACGCTGTCTCACCTGGCATCGTGCCCGACAGAGATAGTATCAGTGATGAGCATATCGACACTAGTATTCACGCATGTCTTGTTCGTACGGTGTTCCGAACCGTTAGAATAAAAACGAAGTTACACGAACACGATGCAACATCTATACTAATATAATAAAGCAGAAGAGGGTTTTTGTTTGTTTAAACGTGCTAATCTCTGGAACTACCAGTCCGATTTGAAAAATTCTTTTTTTGGATATTATAGCCAGATTCATGTTGAATAGTATAGGCTATACAGCATTAGGCTATATATCTCAGCTAGCCTATATTTGTTAAGGAAGTCAGAAGAAAAAGCGCTGTTATGGTTCGGGATACGTAAATACAATGTTCTAGAAAAATATAGATCTTTACTCCGTCTAAAAAAAGTCCGCGATACCATATGTCTATTTCTTATATATAAGCCACAATTAGGCATTTTGTGACAAAAAAAATGAAAAATTAATTATTAGGCACCTTACGAACCAAAGTTACTTCATTATCAAGACAATTTTATGAAGATAAACTTCGTTCTTTATACCATGTTTATATAGTACATAGTTTAAGAGATAATGTAAAATTAAAATAATTCAATACCTACTTGGCTTGACGCGCAAACAACGCATAACCCCTAGCCCGGTGCGAACTGAGAAGCCAGTATTGAAAGCTTCTATGAGCGAGGTTAGGTTAGCCGTTAGTTCAATCGTTATCTATATATACACAAATAAATAAAATTGAAGTGTCTGTTTGTAATGTCAAAATAACAGATTTTTACTAATTGCGTATGAAACTGTATACGGTACTTATAACATTAACACAATTTTTAACATTTTTGTATGTCTGTCAGTCTGTTTGTTGCGGTTAATTTCCAAAACGGCTGGACCGACTTGGGCGGGACTTTCACTAGTAGATAGCTCATGTTATAAGAAGTAACTTAGCCTGCTTAAATTTTAGAAAAATTATTAGGTGTCTTTGCAACAATATTAACGCCCTAAACTAAACGCGGACGAAGTCGCGGGGTACAGCTAGTAGCTAAAATAAATTCAAAATTAATTGAGTACTTTTATCTATCTCCCGGGTGAGCGTAGCAATGATTAGTTACATCTTTATTTCTGAACTCTTTCATTTCACGTTGCTATGGTATTTTGAAAGTTTAAATTTAATTAATTAATAAGTATAAGAGGTTGATAGCAAATTTATCAAGAATCATTTCTTGCCTACACACTTTTCATGAATCGTGTACGTTTTTCTTTAAAACTGGAAAAAACCGCGCATAATATGCCGACAGATAAAATAAAAGTACTCCATTAATCATGACAACTTTTCCATACATTACAATCAAATAAAATATTTGATTGCAATTATAAAATGCTTGAACTAGGTCACAGTAATTTACTGTGACTAGGTGTCATGTCATGCCACGCATCTCGGACACGTGAATCCACGAAATTATTAGGTATACGTCTGTGGCTCTATATACCTAATATAGATTGCTTATTTTATTATGTTTAGTTTTCCCCGAGTGGTCATGCAGCAATCACTCAAGAGTTCGGCTTCGAACGTGTGTAACTCGATAATTATCCCACGGCAACGAAATACCTGAATAAACGGTATCATATATGATATTTGGCAGCTCCGTGGCGCAGTGGCTTCGCAATGAATTGTTGTACTGGGAGCCGCGGGTTCGAATCAATCGAACAAGTATTTGTATGGTCTACAAATAATTGTTCCGGGTCTGGATGTTTGTAAACTGCCTCCACGATACAGGAGAAAATCCTAGTGTGGGGTAACGTTTTTTTGAAAAAAAAATTCCGGACTATAGCCTATCTCTGAGCAAAATATCATCCAGATCCCTTCAGCCGTTCTGGCGTGATTGAGTAACATACATCCATTCATCCGTCCATCCAAATATCCAAACTTTCACATTTATAATATTTAGATAATAATCGTAATTGGTCTGCCTACCTATAAATTGTTTTCAAAAATACTTACTTACCTGGCTTCTTATTTTTTTATATATACTCAATATCACTAAACGTAAACACAGGTTTTTATCAAGACAAGTGACCCATCAAGATTGTTTTCTTAGTACCGACGTACCTACCTAAAGTTTACAATTTTGTGGCCACGACGCGGCGAGGTTTTGTGACATTTTGTTGTATTGTTGATTGTAGGTATCTAGGTAATAACAGTAGGTACCTATGAAAATCCCACATAATATACTTTGTTTATCCGCCGCAAAAGTCGTCTAATAAATAATTAAACTGTTTTGTAATTCTTTATTTATTTATAACACTTGCATTGAGAGCCGTGGTAGCTCAGATGGTTAGCGCTCGCTGTAAGTATCACATTACGCGAGCAACCCGGGATCGATCCCCGTCGGCACCAATGAAAATGTTGCAATTTTATATAGTAATCGAATATAGACTTTACTTTTTTTACTTTTATAATTATATTATATTACAGACGAAAATTTTAAAATATTGTCTGTCGTCCAAAACGCATCATCTCTTTCAATTATATCAATTTCCATGCCGTCTTTTGTCTTTGGCGTCCAAATTACAAAATAGCAAAACTTTTCGTTTCGAATAAAACTCGAATACTTATAAGCGCGCGTCACCGCCTGTGCATGTGTGTGTAAGCATCGTCCTCCCGCACCGCACCGGGGGAGACATTATTCAGTGAGATGCACGATAATTCATAGTAACATGCGCGCGTAAAAAAATACGAAAAGGCCTTTGGAAGAAGGGGTTTTATGAAAAAACCACTGCATTAATCAATTACAAATAAAATTTATTGAGTTCTTCGATAATTTACCTGTGTCGGTACCGACTTTGTTTTGGAAATTTTACACTTCTTTTATTACTTATTTACGCCCAAAGTTGTGTTAAAATTGGCAATAAAAACGAATCTTTGGTAGCTCGTAACTTTTTAATAACATTTTATTTTACTATTCTGTTTCCGTACAGACAAATTTAATAATGAGACAAAACGATATCATGTTTAATTTTGGATGTACACTGTCAAACAGCAGAGTAAAACCCCTCCGAAATTTCTATGGAAATAATGTCGACTAGTGTCACCTTAAGTGTCTAAAACTTTGGTTGGTGTCCTGTTTTAATTTTAAAGTTTTAATTGCTTACAACGGCAGAACAACAAAGAAAGAATGCTCAACATCTTGGACACACTAACGTTGCACATTTCTCGCTCTCTCTCTGTGCGTGCGCGCGCGCCTGCTTGTATGCGCGCATGTGTGTTTGTGTGTTTATCGTGTTTGTTAAGTTAAGGTAGTTATTAAACAAAAATAAAATATTTAAAAAAGTTTAATTTCAAGACAACTCTATAAGTTCCGTATCGTACGCACAAGAGTACAAATTAAAGAAATCTAACAATACTTTGAATCATATAATTTTGAGGAAGCAGCCTTAGAAATATAACATGAAATTATGTAACTAATTTCTTAACAATAATAATATATAAAATCTAAACTCTCATATTTCTCTAATTACTTAGACAACATTACGTATACCTTGAAATGTATTTTCATTTGTAAGTGTCGAGGAGTCTCTCGTTTTAACGAGTCATCAAGGTTCTAATCTTATTATGGAGACAAATCAGCAGAAAACAAAGATCCTAACTAAAAGAAAAGTTGAGATTTTATAGAATCGCTAAAGTAATAAAACTAAAATAAGATTTTACAAAATCAATCCGATGAAATCTATATAACTATTGAGATTTGGATGCCTTTTTAATGTGTGATGATTTTCTTTACTTTTAACACTTAAGAATTTTCCGCAACTATACGATATACAACAATCAAGTGTCCTTTCTTATTCTTATAGGCATTTCTGAGGTATCATTGTAATAGAAGACTAGTATTTAATCCATTTCAAACATCTTACGAAATTAAAAACAAAGCTTTGGTTAGTTTTATTAAATTACTATTAACGATTTAAAAACAAAAAAATAAACAAAAATTCTAATAAAAATTATAAAAAAAAAAGTCCACCGAAAAGTAAAGCTCATTGATTACGTTTCTTTTTTTTTTTGCAAATTTTAATTTTAGTTTTTGATTATTTTTCTATAACCATTAACATCGTTCATCATCAGTAGACAAGTAAAACTCTTGGGTTTATAATTAACTAGCTGGTCCGACAGACGTTATTTTGCCCTTTCTGGTTGATGGCCCGATGAGTTTATTTTCATATACACACTTTCCTATAGATTTTTTATACGTATAGCTAAATCCAGGGTCGGGAAGGGACGCCCTAGACGAAGGTTTATCGACCAAATCGGCGATACATTAAAAATGGGCCAGATTATGAGTACCCTTCACCAATCAACGTGTATGCGTAGATATATGGATGTAAAGGAGGCGAGAGGTGTGTCAGGATCGTGCCAAATGGAAGTCCGTAGTCTCTGCCTACCCCTCTGGGAGACAGGCGTGAGTGTTTGTATTGTATTGTATTGACTAATAGTAACATCAGCAGCCATAATGACAATAAACTAAAAAATTAGAATTTCATCTCTTTTCTTTTACTCTTCCGTAAACGGATAAAATTTGCCTATATGTTATACACGGTCATTTACTGTCTACATACAAAATGACATGGAAATGTGTACAGTACTTTCTGCGTGAATCGTGAACATACAATTTTTCTACAGATTTATTATATGTATAGATTTAAATTTTAAATAATAATAGTTACTATTCCAATTTATCCGTCATATATTTAAGAAACTATCTGTCATTGGTGTAAAGGCCATTAATAATTACAAATGTGACATAATTTAAGAGTTTTAATTGTTTGTCGAAGATTTGTTGAACTGAAATAAAATCCAGATGTCCAAAAGTGTCAAACTAATTATAATTATTAATACAATTTCTTCCACTGTTTTGAGCTACAATACACTGACTTTTTGAGTGCTTCAATACATATCAGCTAAATAATGTATTCAAAAAATACAATGCCAGTATTGTCAACAGACACATTATATTATGTAGATCTATTTGACTATTATTATAAGCATATTGCAGTAAGCATATATTAAAAGGAACGTAGCCATCTTTAATAATAATAGTAACGAACTCAAAAATTGATAATTGTAATATGAAATATTATGATGAAAAGGTCTTTTATATTTCGGTAATGCTAATATTTCATAGACATTGAATTCTCTGCAATAATAACAATCACAAGTTTATCTACATACACTTTCCACCCTATATTTCCACCATTAACAAAAACCTCAAACTTGTATTAGAATCTTAAGCAATATTTTGGCTTTATATTCATATTTTCCTGCTTTCTATTAATTCCCATTGTGACCTGCAAAATAACAAGAAAGATAAATGAATAGACAGGCATAAATTTGAAAAATGAAGGGAGAAATATTGAGCGGAATTCTGTGCCCAGCATTGGAACATATACAAACTTTTCATCTATGATAGCCTATATATTATATCAGCACTAGACTTATAGGCTGTGTACGGAGAAGCATCTCTAATAGATTGCCTCATATGAGGGATTTTGCCATAGTTGCCACGCTTGGCAGGCGGTTTGGCAACCGCAGTGTTTCTAATGATGAGTTGTTTTTAGGTAGATGCATCTATTGTTTCAGTTTCCCTCTGTCGCCCCTTACAACACCCACGGAACGATATGGGCTAGTGGATATTCTTACACTGCCACTACACGGTAATTTTTTTTTAAATAGAAATAAATGCTAGCAATTAAGAATTAACATTACTAATATTCCATTTAACCACTCCTGGTAAGCTTAAAATGTTTGTGTTAGGAGTCATTCACAACAGTAGTCGAATGGCGAATTTGAACACACAACCTTTTGAGTTCGCAGTCCGCACCCCGCCATTAGGTTACTGTAGCTTGTAAGAGCCTATAACCAATTTTCAAGTGAATATCACATGCTAATGGACAGAAAAACACTGCAGTATAATATGGCAACAGCACAATGGACTGACTCTACCGTAGAAGGACCCAAACCCCTTCAAGAATACCAGCGTAAAATAACAGCTTAATGCTGCTATTTTGTTCATATTGTCAAAAGAGGCATTCTATCTTAGATCTCAGTGGAGACAGCACATCTGCATTTTGATTTTTTATCAAAGATAAATGTAAGTGCCTATGGGCATATAGTAAAGTTGTACAGCCTGTATACCAGCAAGTAGGAGGTATACAGACTGTAAAATATACAGCCCTATAGGGCTCGTATATTTTCTGAGAGGGTTAGGCCAACTGGATTCACACCAGAGTAGCACAAACACATTGCTGGTTATATTATGCCACTGCATTACCATATAAACTGTATTAAACATATTTATGTATATAATTTTATATCTCCTGTGGAATATGGTCATTAATGAACTCATCAGCAAATTAAATACCAATCACTCCCCATCAGAATACTGACCGACAGTAGGGCGGTACTACAAGCTCTGAGTTGCAATGTGGTGAACTCCGGACTAATATATGAATGTCATCAACGATTAAATGAGGTATGTAAAAACAACAATGTGACTCTGCAATGAATAAATGGACACAGTGGAGCCAGAGGCAACGATGCAGCAGACAAACTGGCCAGAAGAGGATCGGCTCTGGTCACTATAGGACCGAAACCAATCACCACATTGGTAACATTCATTCACTGGTACATAGACACTTCACTAATCAACACACTCAACTTTGGAAAAATCTAGTAGACTGTAGACAAGCTAGGGAGGCCCCTGCCAGAAATAAACAGTTTTTTAACCGAGGTTTAAGCCGCAGATCAGGATAGTAACAAGTGCTATCACAGGACACGGAAACTTTAACAAACATTTATTTACCATAGGTGTTACAGACAGTCCCTTGTGCAGGGCATGTACGGGGAGGAAGAAACGGCGGCCCACGTGTTGCTGACATGTCCGGAAGTCGCTGCATACAGGGCTAACCATCTCGGCACGCCTGGATCACTCCCCGAAGTTACTTGCAACATCAAAGGACTGTTGAACTTCTTTGGGGAGATTTCATGGCTCGAATAAATACATTATTCCTGCCCACACACAAAATACGCGCTTAGACGTGGTGTTGCGGAAAACAGCCCGTTTATTCAATTCAACCCTCACTAGACAATTTTTGCTTAATAAATATTTTAAGCCTTTTGATAGATAAGGTCTGCATATTTTCTGGGACTTTGTTGTAAAAGCGTCTATATGGCCCCATAAAAGAATTAATGACTCGAGTGGAGTAACTGGCATAACTAACTTGTTCTTGTTCCTAGTATTTACAAAATGTACATCACTATTTTTAATAAAAGTATTTTTGTTTTTGTGCACATACATTAAATTAATAATATATTGAGAGGCCGAAGTTAAAATATTTTTTTTAATTTTTCTCTACAGGATTCATTCGGACTTGGGTTATAAATTGCTTGTATGGCTCTCTTTTGCAAAACAAAGATAGTTTCAATGTCAGTCGCATTACCCCATCCCAAGATTCCATATGAAATTATGCTATAGTAATAACTCAAATAAACCAATCTAGCTGTTTCAACACACATTAGGCCTCTAATATTTATTATTTCAAATTTTTTTTAAATATGATCCCATAAGGTTTTCTTATTTTCTTGTTTAGGTACAGAACCCTAAAAATATCCTAATTTCAATAAAGAAGTGATTACGGAATCTGCTTTAGATTCCGTAATCATTAAAATTAAATCCAAACACAAGCTACCACGTAAGTCTTCCGAATGAGATCAATCTCTATAGATCAGACTAAAATGAATAATTAAAACCTAAAAAAGCCTGGATTAACTATCACATCTGGATGTCAAGTACTACTAGGGCATTTAAAATATCAGATATTGACAGTAGTTTAAAAAACAAACTGGATAGAATCAGAAAAATTTGCTTAAATCAATGTGTGGTATAAGAAATCATTAAAAAGGGACTTCAGTCACAAATAAACTATACTCGTTCTTTATACAAGCAATCCACTGCTGAATGTTAGCTGGCCGTAATCGCTTAGCTTGGCAAGTTGATTTTGCAATCGTAGATTCAGACGACTTTTTATCTACTATTTATTGCAATACTTTTTATTGCATTATTGCTACTATATGGGTGTTATACCAACATTTATTGAATCAACCATTTTCCTGATGTGGGTCACTCACATGCATGTATGTTAACTTGCACGTAAGCTTGTATGACGTACGTACATAGTATGTGCTACGTATGTACTAAATACGAGTAGCATCGATTTTTTACAGACATCAAAGCACACTAACATCATTCACTTTGCCAGCTTTAATCTTAGATGTTATTACATAGGCAACCCTAACTTGGTATACGAGTTTATTAAGCTTCTGCAAGTAAATGATTTTTTTATGGAACAATACCATTCCTCACAGAATATTTAACAAAATTTACCTATAAAATAGGAGCGCAGGAAATGAAGACGGAAAGATAAAATGAAAGGACCTAAGTAAACAAAATGTCGTAAACAAGCATATACATTTGTAAATTCGTGTGGAATATCATTTTTTCTTATTTATTTTCACATAGACACATCTTCACATCTTTGCACATAGAGTAACTAGCATAAGTTTGCGATATCCACCACATGGAGAAATAACCAATCATTTTATTATGTTATACCGCATAAATTATTATATTGTAGATTGACTCCTATCATAATTCAAAAGTTAAACGATTCCCTTGAGATTACCACAAAGCATAGTGCCGAGCCATATGCATCTATCAACACTCTACACTAGAATTTATAACTAAATAATACTCTTACCATAATTAGAGCTTCCCGATTTCCTCTTCGAATACTCTTTTGCCACCTTTTAATATCTTCTCAGAATCATTATTATACTTTTTCATATATTCTTCCAGTCTTATTAACCACTGGGCCCAATGCTCTCTTAGCTTATCCGTTGATAAGTAATAGACATCAGCCTTAGACCCATCTGTGTATGCTATTACTAGTAAGGCATCCTTTACATTTAAATGTTTGTAGTTCAGATCGTTACATACAGCCCCAAAGTATGCCGCCAACTGGACAGGGTTGTCATATGTTAGTGCTATTGATTTCCGTGGCTTATCTGATTTCTTCCATTCTATTAATGTTGGCTTATCTCTGTAACATATACAAGTGGTAAAATTAAAAATTTTGTACAACAGAGTTCAATATAAATTATTTAAGGATAACTCAAAAACTACTGGTCAGACCTAGATCAAATATATAAGGGACCACACGAAAAGCACCAGCTTTCAAAAAATCGTTTCAGGTGTCTTCAAGTCATCGGTGAACATACATGAAAAGAAAAAAAGTCCGACTAATTGAGAACCTCCTCCCTTTTCTCAACACGGTTGAGAAAAACAATTCTTTATATTTAATATAAAGAATTGAACAACCATAATATGTATTTTACTCTGGGTACCCACCATCCTCTTTACTTTTGCTAGTTTAAATGGTAAGAGAATCAGTATAGCTCAAGCCTATGAGGCATTCCATCTCTGTACTTAATATGCCAAAATAACTGTAGCTGGCTAATACCTGTATCATGAAACAAATTGTAAACCTTTTTGTAACTCTAGTCATAATAATCCTATGCTTGTTATTTTTTAATTCATTCATTTTTATTTCAATCATATATGTCAATCATACAAAAGTATTGACGACAAATGGTTAGTTCCTCCTTAAAGATAATCTATCAACCCCACTTCACAGATGTCGAAATTTTTATGAATTGTTAACAAGGGGGTTTTGGCGAGAACTTAACCGGCTGTGGATGACTGTTCCTGTATTATTGTTTAAATAATGGTTTGACGTAGATTTTGATACGTAAAAGTGGTGCGATTTAATGTATTAAATATGAGCGCATATGAACTTAGTGGATACGATGTAACAAGCGCACCGATGGTAAGGTGACCATCAAGATAATGTGTCTGCTTAGATGACTTGAAATATATCGTCATTGACTGCATGCTAGCTCAAGTTGTCGTCAAAATCTACCAAAAACTACAATGTGACGCATCAACAAAAGGATAAATTCTTAATATACTTAATACTGCAAAAAGTAAAAGTACAACAGTTCGAATCCATTACTGAAGGACAAATATTGTAAGCAAAAATAGTTCAGGTATAATTAAAACAGTAATTTACTTAAGCTATTTTGCACAAAACACCAACTGAAATCTACATCTCTGAAAAAATATAGTAGCCCATTAATTCTTACCACCCTATTCAATCAAACAACAGTGGAAGTACTGATATACATAAATATTAAATAAGACCTACAATTCATCGACTGCTTTGGTAAATCCTTTCCCGTTCTTGCTATACTGTCTAAAACTAATAAAGCATCTAATAGGACGACAGTCTCGTTGGTCTATTCGTCGAAAGTTCTATTGCTGATCATGCAATCCAGGTTTCGAAACCCGGGCTAGACCTAAAACCAGTTATGCGAGTTTTCTATCAAGAAATTTTCAGTAGTAGTCTGGAGTCAGGAAGTCGACAGTGTTTCAGTAGACTAGTCTCCTTGACCGAAAATTGGTCTTGAGAACATTGCCTTTAACTTAGTAAGAGGGTGGGGACCAACCCTGGCAGATGCTTAAGCAGAAAATAAGTCCCTATCATCTAGAGGTGAATGATAGAAAACAACCCTGTAGTTAAAGTCAATCTCATTCAAATCTATAACATTTGGTATTTTCCAAGATAATCAATAAGCACATTTCATACAGTGGATGTTGCAAAGACGACCATAGAAAATGCAGTCTTGCCGTCACTGAAAGATAGCATCAAGCCATTTTTTGATAATACATTTAAAATATCCGGTTAAGTGATGAGGAGCTGTGAGACATCTGGTATGGTCATAGGTATGCAAGGGAATTTTTTTATTTAAATCTTTTCTTTAAAGAATATGGGTTACAAACGAGCACACAGTCCACCTGGTGGTAAGTGGATGCTTTGGCCATAGACATCTATATTTATCCTTGGTCATATTCAAAATGCAGATGCATTGTCACCCATGAGATCCAAGATGGAATGTCTCGTTCCCAGTAAACGGAGCCTCCGTTTCTCTACACTCACCATATAATACACAGCAGCAATAAGCTGCTATTTGACGCTGGTAATATGTGTGGTCCTTCCTCGATCAAGCCGATCTATTCATGCTATAACCATGATATAGCTGTAGCATGGCTCTACTACATATGCCGCTAACCAAGAATAGTGACTAGGACAAATCATTCTTACAATGTGAGAGACCCATGTTCAGTAGTGGGCTTTTAAGAGCTGAGGAATATAAATCGATAAACAATACTCACTCATAATCTGCAATAGCATCAATTATTCCCCTATATTTCAAAACGGGATGTACAACATTAGACTCTATGGCCTTGGGTGAAGATATCCTTTTTAAAACATCGGCAACTGACACCCACACTCCTTCCACTTCTTTTTCGATGCGTAACTGAGTTTGGGGCTGTGTAAAATAGTTCTTCAATGTACTATGAAACTTTGTCCCCACTGCCATTTGTGCTGTAAATTAAAAAAAAAATTGTTAGATAATTAAAATTAGATTTACATCATTTTAGAAAATACAAATGTTAATATATTTTACATTATTAGAGTGAAAATGAACAGTGTCTTACAGTAAATTGGCATGTTTAAAAACTGAAAATAGACCTATAGAATGTTTGTGTAATAAACATTTCCAATTTTATTTGTTGTTTATGTTAAAAATTAAAAAATTAATAATATTTATACATCAAAAAAATGAACAGTACAGAGTCCTTAGATGTGAGTCATAATGTAAACAACAATTATTATATATACCTGTACATAAATAGCTTCTTTGTGTATGACATTAAAAACAACTATAAATATCTTAAAGTAAACATTATTGATCAACAACAATGATATTACATAATGCTTTACAGAAACATTTTGAATCTTAATTGTTTTGATACATCTATTAATTCATTTATTTATATGGGTGTCCTACAATGTGACCAAAGGGCAATTAAAACGAGATGGGTAGCATTATCTTCTTGATATCAACTGAAAATTATAAAAAACTGAAATTGCCAACCCGCCCGACATAAATGGCAACTATGACAAAATACCCTATGAGGCAATCTATGGGGCAGTCCTATGTACAGCAGTGGATTTCTTTAGGCTGCAATGGATGTATGGATGGATCTATGGGTTTATATGGCAAAGTATGTTGAATACAATAAGTAACACATTGATAGCAAATAATGGTCCTCCTGGGAAATTTTAGAATTTTTCTTTCATTCTGTATGAAAGATATAATAATGCTTAGTACAAGTTAATATTTATATGAGAGAATTTATTGCAATCATAGTAATTACTCAAATGCTACACAATTTGAATATGTTAAGTTTCATAGTGTCACAGTCACATAAAGTGATAGAGACAGCACAAGACTTAACGGCATCTTAAGCATTGTAACATTTGAGCAACATTTAAATATTTGGGCATAAGTCTGTAATCTGCAATTAGAGTTCCAAGTGCACTTAAGATATCAGTCCCATGATTTGTGTTAAGTTTGAGGCCAGAATATTTGTTCTTACATAGTAGCTTCTTGATGTTGAGTTCTAGATGATATAAAACAAAAAATTACTAAGTTCCTGATTTCATACATATCAGAAACATAGTAATTTGTGCTATGGTTTAACCAACCCACTTAAAATCAATTCAATCATCAAATGAATGAAATGAATACATACATGTTGCATGTACATTCCATGCATATTATAACAAAACCATTGTATGAAAAAAGGGTAGAAATAATAAGATAAAGAGTAAATTATTTTTAAAAAGTTTAAAAAAATTGTACTATCAGTCACATATTATGTATTAAATAAATTATCTAATCAAGTTTGTTAACCTTATTCGAAAGGTTAAGGTTAAACAACAATACTTTTATTTTACTGTTACCTTTTCATAATCAACATATTTGTTGTATGATAGCAATAAAGAGTTTTCACCAACCCATTTAGTTTCATGGGGATAACTGACCTAGCTATATTTGACATGATTGCAAAATAAGCATAATATATTGTCTTAAAATTATTACAATGACGTATTGTAGTTTAATTTTTTATATAATAAGGGTGACAAACGATCACACAGCCCACCAGAAGGTAAGTGGATGCTGTGACCCATAAACATCTTCATTATCCTCAATTTGAAAAGAATATGAAAGAATATTTCAATATGAAAGAATGTTTCAATATGAAATAAGCAGTGCCGTTGTACAAAATGTTTTATTGTAACATTACTATATGTGTACATAAATTGTTAAATAAATAATAAATAAATATCAAAATGCAGACCCATTGTCACCTTTGAGAATTAGATGGAATGCCTCCTATCCAGTAAAAAGGGTCTCCGGTTTTCTAAGCTCACCATATGAAACACAGCAGCATTAAGCTGATACTTTATGCTGGTATTTTGTTAGAGCATGGTCCTACCCCAGTCGAGCTGACCCAATCATGCTACAATCATAATATAGCTGCAACATGGCTCTACCACATATACAATACATAGGCTGCACTAAAAGTATCGGGAATGGAATATTTCCACTGTTCCTGTCTTTTCAAAATGTTTTTAATTGAAAAGTCCTTGGTTTTTTTAAATTGAATAGCAGTTTATAGAAAAGGTCTTAGTTTTTTAATGAAAGTTACCGCTATACGAGGGCTGCACTAAAAGTATCGGGAATCGAATATTTCCGCTGTTCCTGTCATATTAATTTTTTTTTAATTGAAAAGTCCTTGGTTTTAAAAATGGAATACCATTTATTTATTTAAAAAAAGATTCTCGGTCTTGTCACAAGATTTTGTCAAACTTGTTTAGTCGTTGAGAAAATGGAATTGACTCGAGAAAATTCAAGAGCGATGATTTAGTATGACTTTCGAAGTGGTTTAACACAAAACAGTGTGTTGACCGGATGACTTCTGCATTTGATGATGAAGCGCCATCCAAAACCACAATTTATCGCTGGTTTGCTGAATTTCAATGTGGACGTGTCAAGCTCAGTGATGATCCCCGTCAAGGTCGTCCAAAAACTGCAGTCACCCAAGAAAACATAGATGCTGTGCGTAAGCTGATTGAGGAAGATCAACATGTGACATACCGTGAAATTCAGGCAACTTTAGACATTGGCATGAGTCAAATACAAATAATCTTGCATGAACAATTAGGTGTAAAAAAGTTGTTTTCCCGATGGATACCGCATTCGCTCTGTGAAGAGCAAAAAGCGGCTCGCGTTATTTGGTGCGTCAGAACTCTCGAAAGATTCCACACAGGATCCTCAAATGCTGTATACAACATCATATCAGGTGACGAATCCCGGATATACGCGTACGAAACCGAAACAAAAAACCAGTCACGAGCTTGGGTGTTCGAAAATGAGTTAAAACCAACAAAAATTGTTCGTTCACGGAATGTTGCAAAAAAAATGGTGGCCACATTTGTCTCCAAAACCGGCCATGTTACGACTATTCCTCTTGAGGGACAAAGAACGGTTAATGCAGAATAGTATGCTAACATTTGTTTGCCACAGGTCGTTTCTGAACTCCGTAAAGAGAACTGCAACCGCCGCATCATCCTCCATCACGACAATGCGAGTTGCTCACACTGCACACAGAACAAAAGAGTTTTTAGAGCAAGAAAACATAGAATTATTAGAACAACCGTCGTACAGCCCCGACCTAAGCCCTAATGATTTCTATACTTTCCCTAAAATAAAGAATAAATTGCGTGGACAGAGATTTTCATCACCTGAAGAAGCTGTGGACGCCTACAAAATGGCCATTTTGGAGACCCCAACTTCCTAATGGAATGGTTGCTTCAATGATTGGTTCCATCATATGGAAAAATGTGTCAAATTTCGCGGAGAATACTTCGAAAAGCAATAAATACATTTTTAAATCGTAATGTTGTGTCACTTCCTTGATTCCCGAAATTTTCAGTGCCGCCCTCGTAAGTATCCCAATAACTTAAAAACCTTTTGCAAATAAAACAATGAGTAAAGTTACTGTTTGTATGTTACACAGCCAGGCCCAGGCTGGTGCAACTTCCATAGTAAAAATTATATGTACTACAGGGGTCAAATTTTAATGATGGTTACTCTTCTTTATGCTTTTCGTGATATGTCTATTAACGACATTGTCAAATGAAATAGGTTCAAATGTCAAATCAAACAATTATATTTGTATATATTTTATTAATTAAGATTGCTTTTAATTTTGCTAAGGAGCCATTGTTCATTTACAGAATTTTCAAGAAATTAAATATGCATTATAAAACTTTCCAATTAAATGGTACAAGAAGCGGAAAAAATGATAACAAGAAAAGGCTATTCGTAACAATATTTCCCTTAGATGATGAAAGGTATGTGGTGATTTAAACTTTAATAGTAATATGATATTCAACGCGAGTATATTTTTGGACTAGCCATCTATGTAGGACATGTTTTTATAGTGTACGATTGTGTGCGCAAATACAAACACACTATTTCCTAAATCTGATAGTTCGATGGTTTGGCAATCCGAAACGAACTATACTTAGAAACTACAAGTAAATTCTGACTGCTAACATTCTATTTGTTCAATAATAATGTGATTTTATTTATATTATTTTTTCAGATGCAAGCAATGGGTGAAATAGCTGGCACATGCACCAATTGAAAAGATTCACATGTCAAGACATATTTGTGACAAACATTGCATCTGAACCCAACTAAAACGAACTGTTATTTCTTTAGTGGACTTACTTTAAACTTCGACAATTTATGTGTATGTTAATTAGGTTTCATTTACATGTCGCAAAAGATAATATCCCTCTAAAGTCACATTTTGGCAAGAATTAGATTATATAACTAAATCATTATTTTATTCATCAATAAACATTAGCTATAATGAGCACTTATTTTGAAAGCGACAATTAATAAACGAGCTCTGCGAATAGTATGTACATAGGTGCCTGTGAAGAAGCCTAGCGATTTGTACATAGTATTTGTTATACATAAAAGCAATTTAATCCAATCAGTATTAAAAACCCAATATTTTTACCCTTAAAAAAACTAACGTTGAAAACAAGCATCCAGACGCAGACTATTTATTTTACAGCATAGCAACAATTATTCAGTGCGGGAAGGAAGCCTCGGTCCTGCAATGCCGCAGCCAAACGCTTAGCCACTGCGCTACGGAGTCGTCATTTATTTTTTACATAATTAATTACTAGTATAAAAGTGCGTTTTTTATTTTATATTTTTTTATACATACTTTTGTACCTAATTGTAGAGATATAAATACAAATTGCTGTGTGTAAAATACATTGATTTGTTATCCTCATCGGCATTTTTACTCAATCCACACGTTAAAAATTTTATTTCTCATATATAATTCAGTATAGAGATCTAACTTTTCTTATGTAAAAATATCGATAAACAATATATCGATAAAGGTTATATCGATAAAATCATTCGAGGATAGACATTTACAGCACTATTGTAATTCGTCAATATTGTCAGCACTGTTTCTCAAAACTAAATGTCATATCTTGATGTTGGTAGAGTAACTTGGCGTAATTTCATGCAATTATTTTTACTATGGAAGTCCCGCCTCTTAAACGTAGTGATTATATTCTCTTTGGCCAGGCCTACATAAAATAGTATTATTTTTATTATTTACTTGTTACAGATATGACATATTTTCAAATACATTTAAAAATGTCATTATAATAAACCAGCAAGTGTTGAAATTTTAACTTTTGCTAAAGAATGTAAACTTTTGATACATATCTATAAATATAACAAAATCATAGAAGTATATATATTTGAAGAGTTATTATGATATTAAAGAATTCATGAATGACTAGCTTTTACCCACAATTGTTTGCATAGGACTTTTAAAAAAACCTGCAGATACATAATAGTGGTATTTGGGCAAGTAATTCAACTATAAAAAATCACTTTAAACTAATTTTTTCTCTTCTTCAGACTTGAATGTAAAAAACCTCCTTAGCTTAATAGAAACTAGTAATTTAGATATTAGACAAACACTTCAATTTTATTTATGAATAATAAAAATGATAATAGTATAGGGCGGCCCCCCACTAAATGGTATGAAGAACTGGACATGCAGGAAGTCAATGGATGCAGGTAGCTCAGAACTGTGCTTTGTGGCATTCCTTGGGGGAGGGCTTTGTTCAGCAGTGGACTTGTGAATGACTGTAACGATGATGATAGATAATAACCCCTGAAAATGGGGTGATCGCTACCTAGCTATTTCTAATATGAATTGTAAAGTTAATGATTATTATGAATTACTATGTGTAACATCATAGTAATTTACTCTTTTTTTAAAGTCCTACTTGGTGTCTTGCTGGATCTTTCCGGAACAGAGGTGTTTTCCAAACTAGTGTTAAATTAAACATTGAATGACATAAGTATTAATAATAATCTTTATAAAAAAAATATATATATATATATATATATATATATATATATATATATAATATATATATATATATATATATCTGTTTCTAAGTTTTCAAGGATAACAACATATAACATATGGATAAACTACTATATTATAACATTTAAACTTTAATATGTATCTTACTTTCACTTTTAAATATTGAATCAGTGCAAGGACAACAGGGTTAAGCCAATGTTATTTATAGCAAATTTTATTTTGTTCTTTGAACAAATTATTGAATAACACCAAGGATAAGAGCATTAAATATATCTTAATTTCATCTTATCCTTGGTATTTAGTGATTATTACATTAATGTAAAGTTACAATCATTATGAGCTCAAATGTTGAAAAATGTCATTTGGTAATGTTTTTACAAATTTGGTACTGTTCATGAAGTGTATTAATTAAGCACATACCTTCATAAAATTTGTTAAATTCTTCTAAACCCATTTCTGCAATTCTTTCCTGTTTCCATTTTTCTAGAGCGGCTCGTGATTCATCAGTCATGGTTTTGTTCAAGATTAATGTGACAGATGGATATTGCTTGGCAAAATCATTTTGGTGTTGTTTGATCTGCAGAATCTTGTCTTCACTTGCATAACCTGGTTCTGCAGGGGAGCTTCTAGCAGCATTACTCACAGCAATTGTTTTAATTCCCCTTACAGTGTTATTGTTTAGTAATACTGCAGCATAGTTAAAACAAATCTTTGACTTCTGCCACATCCTAATTTTTAAAATGTCTATTGATCTATTGCTAGTTAAAAGACACAGCTTCTGAAGCGGATTTCCTGAAGCACTGAATTTCTGCGTATTTTCACTAGATACTGTCGTTTCGTTGTTTTGATGCGACGTCTTGCTATTTTTAGCTGTAACAAACAGATAAAATATATCACAAAGAATGTCTAATAAACGAGTGTCGATTGCGACTTCCACGAGGCGCCAGTGCAGTGTTAAGTCATATGATTTTATATTAATTAGCACTTGGCACGGAATGATCGACAACATTGTATTTCAATAAACACACCCTGATCTGCAAGCAGTCACCGAAAGTCCGAAATAAACGACAAAACAAAAACAAAATAAGTACTATAAGTACCTAATATTATCATGAATCGTGAATGTGTCAAAGGTAGGAACTAGGAACAGAGAGAAAATATAACGAGACGAGGAACTACGTTTATAGAAAAGAGAATTGTGGTTAGTTTACATTTCCAAGGTTGAAGGATTTATAACGCAAAATACTAGCCAGTTTTTGGTGTACGCGTTTTCTTTGGTATTTTCTTATCCAACAATGGTCCGAAAAGTTCCTTGTTCTCCTTGTGATACAATTTTATTTTTTCCGCAGGATTCAAGATAGAACTGGGTTTAACTACTTTTGTCCGAATAAATTCCTTTATTCTAGATTGCGCATAACTTCCACGGCCTTTAACAATAACCGATCGAAACATTGCAAAAATTTTAGACTTCTAATTTGCAATGCAGATCAATTGATAGTTTTTTTTTTTACTTTTTTAAACCTCCGAAGTCATTTTCTTGGCCGAAGGTTGCCCGAAGCCCGAAGGAACGTAGAACGTAGATAAAACTAGGGATGTGAAAAAATAATTGATTTTCATTTCGATTATTTTGTCTTATTATCGATTTTGAAAAGTCGATTTTTTTGATAATAAAAATCGATTTTTAATAAATCGATTATGTAAATTACGCGTATTCATCGATTTTTGTAATTAACGTCATCTGTGCGATGGATGTAAAAACGTAAACTACAATATCATGAATAAGTCGATTAAAAGAACAACGTCATCAGTGCGACAGATGAAAAACCGTGAAAAAGTTCACTAACATCAACAAGTCGATCAAAAGAACAGTTTCACCTTTCGTATGTTTTCAACAGTTTTCTTTTTCCGCTAGGAGTAAAAGTATTCTGTGGTTTTCTTTCTTTTTTTGGAGAGTGTAAATAATTGTAAAACAATAAAAATGTCTTGTGAAACACTCATAAAGTGGCTGACGGAAGTATTTTATAAAGAAAAAATAATAGCTGCCATCACGTCAATAGGAAAAAATACTGGATTGGACTTATATATTGCGGCACCACTATCAAATCTTTCCCTAAACTAACCGCATTGGCTCTTAAACACCTCTTTGTGATGGCCGGTTCCGCACCAGCCGAAAGGTTATTTTCGAAAGCGGGAAATATTGTCAGGAAAACACGAAACTGTATTTTACAAAACAGACGAAGAAGAATGTTGGTAAAATTATTTTTTTTGAACTTTTTTACTGAAAATTCATGGCAATATTGTTTTTTTTACTGTTTTTGTTTACACAAGTTTAAAAAAGATTTGTCTTGTATTTTAGTTTTAAGATCAAAAGGTTATCGTTTCATTATTTAAACTTATAGTTTTATTTTATTTTCATTCTAATCCAATGTAAATGATACTGAACATTTCTAGCAATAATTATATTTAGATTTTTGTTTGTTCAAACTTACTTTAAAAAAAGTATCGTTTACTAAACATGTAGTTTCTTTTTATTTTGGTTAAATGACATGTATATAGTAGCAGTAATTATTTTTAGTTTTTTATTGTTTAAAGTTCTAGGTTAAAAAAAATGTTTTTTATTTTGGTTTTGAAACCAGAAGATTGTCGTTCCGATTACTTTTTTATTTTTTTGATTTTATTTGATTTTTATTCTGATAAATTGTTAATGCTATACTAATCTCGTAGTTTTATTAAAATATAGGAAAGAAGGCATTTTTTCGAATAAAAGATATTTTTCGGAAAAATCGATTATTTCTTCTAATAAAAATCGATTTTCCTAAATCGATTAATATCACAAAGCAAATAATCAATTTTATAGTAATCGATTTTTTTCACTTAATGTCACATCCGTAGATAAAACAAACTAAACAGGTAAGATCGGGTAAGATATACAAACTAATATATGCAGGTAAGCAGGTAATTATTTAACCATAGATTACTATATATATATGTATTTAAGGTGAAAGCTCCAGGGTGGCCCGCAAATTTTCATTCCAAAAAACGCAATGCAGGCCAGGGTCAGGTTGAATGTTTAATAAAATATGATTCGCGACCGTAACAAGTATATGTTTAACCTAAATAAAAACTCCCTTCTTGACTCCTTTCAATCGGGGTTCAGACTTGGTCATAGTACGGTTACAGCTTTACTTAAAATCACAGATGATATTCGCTGGCGTATGGACCAACAGCAGCTCACTATTCTTACGTTGCTGGATTTCAGTAACGCTTTTAACACCGTCGATTTTGACGTATTGTTGAGTCTGCTACGTTCTATTAACATATCTCCAGCGGCAATTGAATGGTTTCAAAACTATTTGCGTCGCCGCCGGCAGCGTGTTAGGATAGAGGGTGCCACATCTACGTGGTGTGAACTAACTGCTGGTGTACCACAGGGTGGCGTGTTGTCTCCTCTCCTTTTTTCTGTATTTATTAATTCTATTACTCCACGAATTTCTTCTCTCTACCATTTGTATGCAGATGATCTCCAAATTTACTCCCATACATCACTCCAGAATCTTACCAATGCCATAAATGACACCAATACGAATCTTGCTGCAATACTTGATTGGAGCAGGTCGTTCGGGCTTAATTTAAATCCCAAAAAGACCCAAGCCATTATTGTTGGAAATAGCACTCTAATCTCGAGAATTTGTTGCGATAACCTTCCACGTATTGTTGTTGATGGTGTTGTGATACCTTTTAGTAAATCTGTAAATGACCTAGGATTACATATTGATCAGAATCTTTCTTGGTCCCTGCATATTAAGGAGTCCGGCAGAAAGATGTTTGCGGCAGCATCTTATTTAAGACGTTTGCGTAACTCTCTTCCCATTCCTACTAGAATTTTACTGGCACAGTCCTTGTTACTCCCTATCCTTGATTATGCTGATGCATGCTACTCCAATCTTACTGAGGATCAATTAAATAAACTTGAGCGTATGCAGAATTTCGCTATTAGGTTCATATTTGGCCTTCGAAAATATGATCATGTTTCAGAGTATCGTATTAAGCTCAAGTGGCTCCCTATCAGGCTTTGTCGGAATACTCATATTCTATCTCTACTGTACTGTGTACTATTTGATCCTAAAACACCGAGTTATCTTAAAGAAAAATTTGAGTTCATGGGCGCAGATAAAGATCATTCCAGAATAGCTGATAAACTTATACTGCGTATGCCTGCTCACAACTCAAAATTTTTTCATTCCTCCTTTTGTGTCAAAGCAATCAAATTATGGACCTCGCTTCCTTTAACAATTAAAAAAGCCCAAAGCATTGAGTCTTTCAAAAATGTGGTTAAAGATTATTATTTAAATATGTGTTCTACTTAATATATTTTATTGTCATATCTACTTTTCTTGATAAGGTTTATGTATATGATATATAGTTATAATGTATTATAGAAATATTTATAAAAGTGTATGTATTCTATGTATGTATATGTCGGTATATGTGTATATGCATGTGTGTATGTATATATGTGTTTATGTGTATATGTATATATAATATTATTTATTTGATTATTGCATTTTCTTATATATTGTATATACCATGTACTTTTAATATATGCTTGTTTATCTACTATTTATGCACACTTCTATATATTTAAATGAAAATTATCTCCTTCACCAAGGTTTGCCTGGAAGAGATCGCTGTTTAGCGATAAGGCCACCTAATTGTACATTCGTTTATAAATTTAAGTTTGCTGTGTTGTGTAGTGTTTTGTGTGCAATAAAGAGTATAAATAAATAAATAAATAAATGTTTATAGAATTATTATCATTAAAATCATCAATACAACCCTCTAAGTTCATATAATCCTTTTGAATGAGTTTCTCTGGAAATAGCCATACATTGGAATTATACGAACGTAGACGGTTGTATTGATGATTACAATGATTATAATTCTGTAATTACATAGTGTTATAAAAATTTGTTTGTAATGGCGCAATCTACTTCGTTCTATAGATAAAGTGATTGAACAAAAATTGATTGACTGTCAAAGTGGTACATGCGGTATGCGCTAGATGGCATAAACACCAATAATTTAATATAAATCGGTAAGTTGTGAATTCGTGGATTGTTATGAATGAATTCGATATCGACGCTTGAAAGGCAATAATTACCAAGCGATATTTTGGCCGATATTGAGTTATATACATCATTGAAACCAGCAAAAAAATTCTGCTTCGATATGTCATACAAGAGTACCGCTAGGAAGTTTTGTTGTCTCTTGGTAACTTAAAAAACCACAATTTCACAGTTTTCGGCGACCAAGCGACTAAAATTTTACTGATTTATGAATATTTTCTCTTGTTAGGTATTCAATTTTAACTTTATACTACTTTATTTACACTTAGTAATTTTTGTCTTGACTCAAATTAATGCGGTTAAAGTAATTTTTTTTCCTAGTACCTATCTAGGGTATAAGTATTACTTATGAAATTTTACCGGATTAAATTTTTTTGTCTCGTCATTTAAGACTTTTTAACACACATTAATTATGTACCTACACATTTTCATTTAGTATTTTTTTCCTAAATGCAAAAAATAAAATATTACCTAACGACAAAATAATATTTGTCGTTAGGTAATATTTTACCTGCCGTTTTATTTACTGGTTTTGTTACTTAGATAACTATTCCTGATATGAAATTTGTATAAAATCAGCTTACCCCTGTCGCATGTATTTTGCAGATTTTGCGGTTACAAAGTTTCGCTTATTCTTCACCGAACTGTCGCATAGGCAACCAAATATTTATTCTGTGACTATAGCTCTAAATTGTTAGGACTTGGTCTTAATTGTGTTGTTTAATTGATAGTTTACTAAAATATTTTCACTCATGTTGTTATGATTATGAAACGTTTTTCTAATTTTAGAATATTTTAAAAACTTGATAGCAATTTCCTTCTTAGTCGAAATTGTGTTTTACCTACCTATACTGATTTCGTAATTACTTGTTATAGTAATAATATTAGTATAATAGTAATTATTTTGGTTTATATTTATTTAATGTTGATTTACGATATTTTAAATATATTCAACGACAGCCCACATTATTAATAAGATCAGCTATCAACTTTGCGAGAGATCTGTCTCCAATATTGGTATGCTAGAGGTATAATATAATATAGATGTCTTCTGTTACGTGGTAGAGCCAAACTGCAGCTATATTTATAGTACAGTTGTAGCACGAATGGGTCGGCTCGACCGGGGAAGGACCACGCTCTCACGGGATACCAGCGTAAAATAGCAGCTTAATGCTACTGTGTTTCGTATGGTGAGTGTAGAGAACCGGATACCCTTTTTACTGGAAAAGGCATTCAATCTTAGTCCTCAAGGCTGACAACGCATCTGCATTTGGATTCGCAAACCAGGATAGATGTAGATGTCTATGGGCTTCAGCAACCACTTACCATCAGGTGGACTGTGTGCTCGTTTGTCACCCTATAAAAAAACGTCATTAACAGAGGGTTAGTCTTAGTGGATTATGCTCTAATTCATCTCTCATCAGATGGAGGCCAATACTCAGTAGTGGGTGATTGTAGATTACTACAAGGGCTGTAATAATAATGATGATGACGATCTCCGTCGAAAACCTTTGCCCGAAAGTCCTTGATTTTTTGTACTTAAACCTTAATTCATTGTCACTGGTTCAAAAAAATCCTACACTAACCTTATTTCATTTTTTTATAGAAGAGGGGGCAAGCTAGCCGAGCGATTTTTCCGGACCGTATTCACTCACCTGATGGTAAGTGAATACGGTCCGGAAAAATCGCTGGTGGTAATTGATTCCATAAGGAAGTTGTGCGAGGAAGAAAACATCTTCTAAATGGTGGTGGCACAGTGGTGGACCGCCAATCATCCAGATGGTATGGATGGTATCGGTAGTTATGACGCGATGTGCGTTTGTGAAATTTGGTTTAATCCGAACAATTCCTCAGAGCACTCCCCGTGGTAAATGAGAAAGAAAATGCAAAGGGATGCAAAATCTCTTCGCAGCGCCAATGAATGATCGGGAAGGACTCGGTCGTCAACAATTCGAGCTGCTCTACGCTGGATGCGGTCAAGTGGAAGATAAAACTTTAAAATGCTCTAGTGTAAAGTTGCCAATATGGCGCTTGGTCGCTTGCTTTTCAAGCATCGCTATGATAATTTTTTAATTTTTTAACTGTTTATTTTAACAGTTAAAGTTCATATTAACCGTTTTTAAAGCACCGCACAAGAGGAGAACGAAATAATAGGAAACACTATTTAAAAAAATACTAGCAATGTTATTAACATTACTAAAATTCCCTTTAACCACTATTAACAGGTACCTATAAAAATAATAAAAGATGTATGTCATTCCAACTCGCAACCTTTCGAGTTCGCGGTCCGCACCCTGCCATTAGGCTACTGTCGCATATTACACTATATTCTATCTCATTCTCTCGCAGGCTAAATCCTATAGATGTCATACAATTGTCTCTTTTTAGTGTCGCTTTTTCGTTTCATCTAGTTTCAAATCACAACGATGCTAATTTTCGCTTTAATAAGTACCCTGAATTCACTGACAAGGTGTTGAACATTTTAGGACATATCCATATAGGTAGTGAATTTTTTTTATAGGATAGGGTGACAAACGAGCACACAGTCCACCTGATGATAAGTGGTTGCTGTGGCCCATAGACATCTACATTTATCCTCAATAAGGAATCAAAATGCAGATGCGTCGTCACCCGTGAGGACTAAGATGGAATGCCTCGTTTCCAGTAAAATGGGTCTCCGGTTCTCTACACTCATCATACGAAACACTGCAGTGTCAAACTGCTATTTTACGCTGGTATTCTGTGAGAGCGTGGTCTTTCCCCGGTCGAGCCGACCCATTCGTGCTACAACTATACTACTAATATAGCTGCAGCATGGCTCTACCGCGTAGAGAATTTTTAATTATTAATCAATTTTAATTAAAAAGTATAACTTGATTATTTTAGAGGCAGTAAGTAGTTAGAAATAAATTCACAGGAAAAAAATTAAGCATAGAAAGGGGTGATATTTTCCTGCCTTTGTAGCCTGGATGCCTGTGCCCAGCAGTGAAGCGTCCATAGGCCGAAACTTTTAACTTTTTTGAAGAATAATTTTTCGAGAATAATGTTTTAATAATTGATGTATTAGGTATATTCGTTATCTTGAAAAACTGTTTAAACTATTATCTTAATTATTTTTAAACTATAGGAAAGTTTTAGTATAAGATAAGCGCACTAGCAGAATATTAGCGCTGTTATTTTCCAATGCAGTATGATACGGAGTTGGATAAGTTACTTTTTTGTTGCCCCCCCCTGCGCTTTTCTTTGCTAGGCGTTGGTTACTTTTGGAACAGTTAAACCTTAAATCTAAATAAATCGATATTGATAGATCCCCAGGCGAAGTCGGGGCAGGTCGCTAGTATAACTATAAATGCGAAAATGTGTTTGTTAGTTTGTCCCTCTCTCACGCAGCAACGGGGCAATGGATTGACATGAGTTTTTGCAACTGATAGTTTATGGGCCGGAGAGTGACATAGGCATATTCTTTTGGGACAGATCTGGAGCGCATTTCTGTAATTACATAATATTATATATACTGTCTCAGGTATGGAAATAACACAATAGGTTCGTGATCGCGACCGTGTGATGTGTCAGCGAGCGTAGCCGTGGCACATGTTAAACAATTTTACGCCGTGCGCAAAAGCTAGTAATTAATAATTGTTTTGTTTTTCTAAATAAGTTATAACAGGCTCTTACAAAAAACGTTTTTCTAGCAAAACTTACTACGTGGCCTGTCATACAAAATGAATCCATCCATCCATTCATACATTATTGCCATAATCCCCTTATGCCGTAGTTACCACACGCTTGTCTTAGGTTTTATTTTTTTATTTTTTTGTTGATCTTGGGAAGACGCTGCTTTTGATATGCTGGTTTAACAAATATACAATCTAATATATAAAATTTTTGTTTGTTCGTGTTTTATGCACTGCGATATCGGCTATCCGATTGCGCTAAAACTGTCAATTTATTGCTTGCACTTGCGCGAAGGTTATAGGCATAGGCATAGGTACTACGATTTCTTTACTTTAACTAAAATTAAACAATATAACTCTTCGAAATTCAAAACGATGTTTCTACAATGATTTCTTCTGTGGCAGCAACATGCCGGGTAGATATATAATTAGCCTAGTGGATATTCAATTTATTGATGGTAAATATTATTAATTCCTTTTTTTATTTTGTTTACGTCTACGCTGAATAAGCCTTTAGCAATAGGAAAGAATATTAAATGCTAAAATATCACGGTATTGCTAAGATATCGACGCTTGAAAGGCAATAATTACCAAGCGATATTTTGGCCGATATTGAGTTATATATACATCATTGAAACCAGCAAAAAACTCTGCTTCGATATGTCATACAAGAGTACCGCTAGGAAGTTTTGTTGTCCCTTGGTAACTTAAAAAACCACAATTTCACAGTTTTCGGCGACCAAGTGACTAAAATTTTACTTATTTATGAATATTTTCTCTTGTTAGGTATTCAATTTTAACTTTATACCACTTTATATACACTTTATTAACGGTGGTAGAGCCCCGCAGCAGTTTTTTGCTGTTGCACGTATGGGCAGGCTCGAGCCGGGTTGGTACCACGACCTCACAGAATACCGGCGTGAAGTAGAGGCTCTGCTTCTGCGTTTCGTCTGGTGAGTGCAGGTGGCCGGAGGCCCAATTCCCCCCCCCCCCCCCCCCCCCATCAACATGGTAGCGGAATTACAAAGTAGACTACCCCAGGAGGGTACCAGTACCCCTGGAGAATCCCTCGCTGAGCATCCACGACCATGTTATTCCAATCCTGAGCGTGGGTGCTCAGGCTGCCCCGCGTATTCTGGGGGGGGCAAAATTCCGCTCAAAAACAAAACTGCTTGGGGCAAACTGAGCAACAATACCAAGGCGACCCCTGCCACGCTATCCGTGAATTTCTGCAACATCAGGGGACTTCACTCTAACCTAAACGCCGTCCACTACCATCTCGAGACGGCGAAGCCGGCCTTGCTCTTTCTGACCGAGACGCAGGTTTCCTCTCCGGCTGATATTTCGTATCTCTCCTGCCCGGGGTACAAATTGGAGCACTCCTTTGTGCCTCGGGCTGGAGTTTGCGTGTATGTCAGAGAGGACATCTGTTCTCGACGCCTCGGCAGTCTTGAAGGTTCGGACCTGTCCATCCTTTGGCTACGCGTAGACAGCGACGACCATCCGCGCGTCTACGGGTGCCTCTATAGGTCCCATAGCGGTAATGCCGAAACAGACCGACTCATCGACCACGTCCAAATGGCTACAGATTCCTTGCTACAACAGGTCCCATCCGCAGAGATCGTGATCCTTGGCGATTTTAACGCCCACCATGCCGAATGGCTCGGTTCACGTTTAACCGATCATGCGGGGAGATCTGTTTATGACTTTGCTTTGGCATATGGTCTGACACAACTGGTTACTTCGCCTACGCGGATTCCAGATGTGGAGGATCATACACCTTCCCTGTTGGACCTTCTGCTGACCTCTCATCCGGACGGATATCAGGTTTCCGTCGATGCCCCTCTCGGCTCTTCGGACCATTGTCTGATCCGGAGTATGGTGCCACTCACGCTCCCTTCGCGGTTGCGTTCTGCAGGTTGCCGCCGTGTTTGGCATTACAGGTCGGCGGATTGGGACGGAATGCGGTCTTTCTTTGCATCCTACCCATGGGGGCGGGTTTGCTTCTCGCCGGATGATCCCAGCGCTGTTGCTGACTCTGTCACTGATGTGGTGCTACAGGGAATGGAACTATTTATTCCATCATCTGTGGTACCCATCGGAGGCAGGTCTCAGCCTTGGTTTGGTCGCTCCTGTAAGACTGCATTGCGCAGAAAGCAGGAGTGTTATCAAGCCTGGGCTGCGGCTTCGGTGACTCGGGATGTAAACACCAGCACACTTAAAAAGAAGTATAACTTCGCCTCCAGGTCCTTCAAAAGAGTTATTGCCAAGGCAAAGTCAGAGCACATAGGTAGAATTGGCGAGAAACTAGTTCGCCTTCCTTCGGGAACCCGTGCATTCTGGTCTCTCGCCAAGGCTGTCCAAGGGAATTTCTGTAAGCCATCACTACCATCTCTGCACAGGGAGGACGACTCACTGGCCCACGACGCAAAAGAGAAGGCCGACCTTTTAGGCTCCCTTTTTGCGTCCAACTCGACTGTTGATGACGGGGGGAACACACCGCCGACCATCCCGCGGTGTGAGTGCTCTATGCCGGATGTGCTGTTCTCACAGCGCTCGGTTCGCAGAGCACTCCTCTCCCTTGACATCCACAAGTCGAGTGGGCCTGACGGAATCCCCCCAATTGTGCTGAGGACGTGTGCTCCGGAGTTGGCACCGGTTCTAACGCGTCTTTTCCGGTACTCCTACTCCCATGGCGTTGTCCCGAACTCATGGAAGACAGCTTTTGTCCACCCGATCCCTAAAAAAGGCGACCGCTCAGACCCGTCCAACTATAGGCCTATCGCGATCACCTCCTTGTTCTCCAAAATAATGGAATCCATTATTAACTGCCAGCTCATCCGGTACCTTGAGGATCACCAGCTGATCAGTGACCGCCAATACGGTTTTCGTCGGGGTCGATCAGCTGGTGATCTTCTAGTCTACCTGACCCATAGATGGGCGGAGGCAGTAGAGTCCAAGGGGGAGGCGTTGGCCGTTAGTCTGGACATTGCGAAGGCCTTCGATCGGGTTTGGCACAAAGCGCTTCTTTCGAAGCTCCCTTCCTATGGGCTTCCCGAGAAATTGTGCAATTGGATCACCAGCTTCCTTGCAGATCGGAGCATCAAGGTCGTTGTAGACGGTGCATGTTCTGACTACAAGCCTATTAACGCTGGTGTTCCACAAGGCTGTGTGCTATCACCAACGCTGTTTCTTCTGCATATCAATGATATGTTGCTAACTGGTAACATTCATTGCTATGCGGATGACAGCACTGGTGATGCTCTATACACCGGCCGGGCCAATATTTCTCGGGAAAACGTCGCCGAGTACCGGAACAAACTTGTGTCTGAAGTCGAGTCTTTGCTGGACAAAGTCTCGGATTGGGGGCGACTAAATCTAGTCCAGTTTAATCCTCAGAAGACACAAGTTTGCGCGTTTACCGCTAAAAAGAACCCCTTTGTCGTATCTCCTCAGTTTCAAGGCACTCCCCTTCTTGCCTCAGCCAGTATCGGTATCCTCGGAGTCGACATATCGAGTGACGTGCAGTTTCGTGGTCACTTGGAAGAGAAAGCCAAATTGGCCTCTAAAAAGCTTGGCGTGCTCAGCAGAGCGGGACAGTATTTCATGCCGGCACACCGCCTGCAACTTTACAAGGCGCAGGTTCGGCCTCACATGGAATACTGTTCCCATCTCTGGGCAGGGGCTCCCCAGTGCCAGCTCCTTCCACTTGACCGCATCCAGCGCAGAGCGGCTCGAATCGTCGACGACCGAGCCCTTTCCGATCGGCTCGATTCATTGGCACTGCGAAGAGATGTTGCATCTCTTTGCATTTTCTTTCGCATCTACCATGGGGAGTGCTCTGAGGAATTGTTCGGATTAATCCCAGCCGCCAAATTTCATGAACGCACATCGCGGCAGAACTCCCGATACCATCCACACCATCTGGATGATTGGCGGTCCACCACTGTGCGATTTAGAAGATGTTTTCTTCCTCGCACGACTTCCTTGTGGAATCGATTACCATCAGCGATTTTTCCGGACCGATATGACTTAGGGACCTTCAAGAAAAGAGCCTACTCCTTTTTAAAAGGCCGGCAACGCATCTGCAATTCCCCTGGTGTTGCGGTTGTTCATGGGCGGCGGTAGTCACTTACCATCAGGTGAGCCGCATGCTCGTTTGCCCCCTCTCCTATAAAAAAAAAAAAAAAACTTAGTAATTTTTGTCTTGACTCAATGCGGTTAAAGTAATTTTTTTTCCTAGTACCTATCTAGGGTATAAGTATTACTTATGAAATTTTACCGGATAAAATTTTTTTTTGTCTCGTCATTGAAGACTTTTTAACACACATTAATTATGTACCTACACATTTTCATTTAGTATTTTTTTCCTAAATGCAATGGACTTAAAGACGTAATATAGTATATTATATCGTATAATATTATGTATCGTATATTTTCTGCCTAAAAAGGATATAATATATTGTCGTTAGGTAATATTTTACCTGCCGTTTTATTTACTTAGATAACTATTTCTGATATGAAATTTGTATAAAATCAGCTTACCCCTGTTGCATGTATTTTGCAGATTTTGAGGTTACAAAGTATCGCTTATTCTTCACCGAACTGTCGCATAGGCAACCAAATAATATGACATATAGGTACCTATACCTAATAAGTAGTAACTATTAGTACTATTATTTATTCTGTGACTATAGCTCTAAATTGTTAGGACTTGGTCTTAATTGTGTTGTTTAATGGGGGTAATCTGTGTGTTTAATTGATAGTTTACCAAAATATTTTCACTCATGTTGTTATGATTGTGAAAAGTTTTTCTAATTTCTGCCACCTCATGCGGTACCTTGAGGATCACCAGCTGATTAGTGACCGCCAGTACGGTTTTCGTCGGGGTCGATCAGCTGGTGATCTTCTGGTCTACTTAACTCATAGATGGGCGGAGGCAATAGAGTCCAAGGGGGAGGCATTGGCCGTTAATTTGGACATTGCGAAGGCCTTCGATCGGGTTTGGCACAAAGCGCTTCTTTCGAAGCTCCCTTCCTATGGGCTTCCCGAGAAATTATGCAATTGGATCACCAGCTTTCTTGCAGAATGGAGCATCAAGGTCGTTGTAGACGGTGCATGCTCCGACTACAAGCCTATTAACGCTGGTGTTCCACAAGGCTGCGTGCTATCACCAACGCTGTTTCTTTTGCATATCAATGATATTTTGCAAGCCGGTAGCATTCATTGCTATGCGGATGACAGCACTGGTGATGCTCTATACACCGGCTGTGCCAATATTTCTCGGGAAAACGTCACCGAGTACCGGAACGAACTTGTGTCTGAAGTCGAGTCTTTGCTGGACAAAGTCTCGGATTGGGGGCGACTAAATCTAGTCCAGTTTAATCCTCAGAAGACACAAGTTTGCGCGTTTACCGCTAAAAAGAACCCCTTTGTCGTATCTCCTCAGTTTCAAGGTACTCCCCTTGTTGCCTCAGCCAGTATCGGAATCCTCGGCGTCGTTCTCAGCAGAGCGGGACAGTATTTCATGCCGGCACACCGCCTGCAACTTTACAAGGCGCAGGTTCGGCCTCACATGGAATACTGTTCCCATCTCTGGGCTGGGGCTCCCCAGTGCCAGCTCCTTCCACTTGACCGCATCCAGCGCAGAGCGGCTCGAATCGTCGACGACCGAGTCCTTTCCGATCGGCTCGACTCATTGGCACTGCGAAGAGATGTTGTATCTCTTAGCATTTTCTTTCGCATTTACCATGGGGAGTGCTCTGAGGAATTGTTCGGATTAATCCCAGCCGCCAAATTTCACGAACGCACTTCGCGGCAGAACTCCCGATACCATCCACACCATCTGGATGATTGGCGGTCCACCGCTGTGCGATTTAGAAGATATTTTCTTCCTCGTACAACTTTCTTGTGGAATAGTTTACCACCAGCGATTTTTCCGGACCGATACGACTTAGGGACCTTCAAGAAAAGAGCCTACTCCTTTTTAAAAGGCCGGCAACGCATCTGCAATTCCCCTGGTGTTGCGGTTGTTCATGGGCGGCGGTAGTCACTTACCATCAGGTGAGCCGCACGCTCGTTTGCCCCCTCTCCTAAAAAAAAAATTAGAATATTTTAAAAACTTGATAGCAATTTCCTTCTTAGTCGAAATTGTGTTTTACCTACCTATACTGATTTCGTAATTACTTGTTATAGTAATAATATTAGTATAATAGTAATTATTTTGGTTTATATTTATTTAATGTTGATTTACGATATTTTAAATATATTCAACGACAGCCCACATTATTTATAAGATCAGGTATCCATTTTGCGAGAGATCTGTCTGCAATATTCGTATGCTACAGGTATAATATAATATAGATGTCATCTGTTACGTGGTAGAGCCAAACTGCAGCTATATTTACAGTACAGTTGTAGCACGAATGGGTCGGCTCGACTGGGGAAGGACCACGCTCTCACGGGATACCAGCGTAAAATAGCAGCTTAATGCTGCTGTGTTTCGTATGGTGAGTGTAGAGAATCGGATACCCTTTTTACTGGAAAAGAGGCATTCAATCTTAGTCCACAAGGCTGACAACGCATCTGCATTTTGATTCGCAAACGAGGATAGATGTAGATGTCTATGGGCTTCAGCAACCACACCATCAGGTGGACTGTGTGCTCGTTTGTCACCCTATAAAAAAACGTCATTAACAGAGGGTTAGTCACTGGCCTGAAAACTCCATCAACCCGCACTAGAGCAGAGTGGTGGATTATGCTCTAATTCATCTCTCATCAGATGGAGGCCAATACTCAGGTGATTGTAGATTACTACAAGGGCTGTAAAAATAATGATGATGACGATGTCCGTCGAAAACCTTTGCCCGAAAGTCCTTGATTTTGTGTACTTAAACCTTAATTCATTGTCACTTGTTCAAAAAAATCCTACACTATTTTCACAATTCACTTACTATCAGGTGAGTGAATACGGTCCGGAAAAATCGCTGGTGGTAATTGATTCCATAAGGAAGTTGTGCGAGGAAGAAAACATCTTCTAAATGGTGGTGGCACAGTGGTGGACCGCCAATCATCCACATGGTGTGGATGGTATCGGTAGTTATGCCGCGATGTGCGTTTGTGAAATTTGGTTTAATCCGAACAATTCCTCAGAGCACTCCCCGTGGTAAATGAGAAAGAAAATGCAAAGGGATGCAACATCTCTTCGCAGCGCCAATGAATCGTGCCGGTCGGGAAGGACTCGGTCGTCAACGATTCGAGCTGCTCTACGCTGGATGCGGTCAAGTGGAAGATAAAACTTTAAAATACTCTAGTGTAAAGTTGCCAATATGGCGCTTGGTCGCTTGCTTTTCAAGCATTGCTATGATAATTTTTTAATTTTTTAACTGTTTATTTTAACAGTTAAAGTTCATATTAACCATCTTTAAAGCACCGCACAAGAGGAGAACGAAATAATAGGAAACACTATTTAAAAAAATACTAGCAATGTTATTAACATTACTAAAATTCCCTTTAACCACTATTAACAGGTACCTATAAAAATAATAAAAGATGCATGTGATTCCAACTCGCAACCTTTCGAGTTCGCGGTCCGCACCCTTTTTTTTTTTTTTTTTTTTTTTTTTTGCGGATGGAAAATCATCTAATGACGCCTTTCGCTGTGGGTGGAGCGGAAGGGAGTGTCAGACTTTTACTGTCTAAAAACCATCCGTGTTCCTTCAGTGCCCTTACGTTCCGGAGCCGCGGTATCTCTTTCGAACAGCCCGCAGCCCCGGCAGGCGTCGGCCCTTGCGGGCCCCTTCACGCTGCTGACAGCTCTCACGCTGCTGACAGCTCAGCGGTCCGCACCCTGCCATTAGGCTACTGTCGCATATTACACTATATTCTATCTCATTCTCTCGCAGGCTAAATCCTATAGATGTCATACAATTGTCTCTTTTTAGTGTCGCTTTTTCGTTTCATCTAGTTTCAAATCACAACGATGCTAATTTTCGCTTTAATAAGTACCCTGAATTCACTGACAAGGTGTTGAACATTTTAGGACATATCCATATAGGTAGTGAATTTTTTTTTTATAGGATAGGGTGACAAACGAGCACACAGTCCACCTGATGGTAAGTGGTTGCTGCGGCCCATAGACATCTACATTTATCCTCAATAAGGAATCAAAATGCAGATGCGTCGTCACCCGTGAGGACTAAGATGGAATGCCTCGTTTCCAGTAAAATGGGTTTCCGGTTCTCTACACTCACCATACGAAACACTGCAGTGTCAAGCTGCTATTTTACGCTGGTATTCTGTGAGAGCGTGGTCTTTCCCCGGTCGAGCCGACCCATTCGTGCTACAACTATACTACTAATATAGCTGCAGCATGGCTCTACCACGTAGATAATTGTTAATTATTAATCAATTTTAATTAAAAAGTATAACTTGATTATTATAGAGGCAGTAAGTAGTTAGAAATAAATTCACAGGAAAAAAATTAAGCATAGAAAGGGGTGATATTTTCCTGCCTTTGTAGCCTGGATGCCTGTGCCCAGCAGTGAAGCGTCCATAGGCCGAAACTTTTAACTTTTTTGAAGTTACTGTTTACGAGAATAATGTTTTAATAATTGATGTATTAGGTATATTCGTTATCTTGAAGAACTGTTTAAACTATTATCTTAATTATTTTTAAATTATAGGAAAGTTTTAGTATAAGATAAGCGCACTAGCAGAATATTAGCGCTGTTATTTTCCACTGCAGTATGATACGGAGTTGGATAAGTTACTTTTTTGTTGCCCCCCCCCCCCCCCCCCTGCGCTTTTCTTTGCTAGGCGTTGGTTACTTTTGGAACAGTTAAACCTTAAATCTAAATAAATCGATATTGATAGATCATCAGGTCGCTAGTATAACTATAAATGCGAAAATGTGTTTGTTAGTTTGTCCCTCTCTCACTCAGCAACGGGGCAATGGATTGACATGAGTTTTTGCAACTGATAGTTTATGGGCCGGAGAGTGACATAGGCATATTCTTTTGGGACAGATCTGGAGCGCATTTCTGTAATTACATAATATTATTTTGTGATGTATTTAAAGAGTGATAATATAATAATATAAGCGGGTAGGGAAAGAATTGTCAGTCTGCTTTGAGCGATTAAACTGCCTGCTACGTAATTCGTATTTTATTGTATATTTATTCCTAAACAGTACAATTTGGCGACGATATAGTAATTCACGCGTATTAAAGTTGTTTCGACTTACAGTGATATAAATTAAGTCGATTGGATAAAGATGGCAAATGGCGGAAACGTTAATATTGGCGGCAGTCTTATTTTCGACCACCGCGTACAGGAGTGGAATATATTCAAAAGTCGTTTTCAGCAGTACTGTACTGCGAATAACATCACCGAGGAATCGGATAAGTCTGGTGTGAAACGACGGGCCCTGTTACTAACTGCGCTGGTGGAAGATACGTATCGGGTGGCAAGAGATCTTGCCTTTCCAACTGAATTAGAAAACATAGAGTACAAAGTACTACTAGAAAAGTTAAGTGTACATTTTGTCACAAAAAAATGTTCATTTGCGGAGATATACAAGTTTTATCGAGCAGAGCAGCGACCTGGCGAGGACTTGGCGGAGTGGGCCGCGCGGGTGCGTAGCCTGTCTCAGTACTGCGGCTTCACTTTTGAGCTGGAGACGGCAATGAGAGACCGTTTTGTCCTGGGTTTGGAAAACGTAAAGGAGAGAGAAAAGTTATTTGCTGAGAGTATCATGGACTTGACCTTTAGCAGGGCCCTGGAGCTGGCACAGAGTGTGCGGTGTGCGAGATTCGCTATGCAGAGCACTAGCGTCACCTCACAACTAGGCGTTCCCGCATCTCCTCAGGATGTGTTCGCGATGCATTCCCGTGGTGTAAACAAGTGCAGTGTTTGTGATTACTCAAATCATAGCAAAGATCAGTGTCGATTTTCGAGTTATTCATGTAAGAAGTGCCATAAAAAAGGGCATCTTCGTAGAATGTGAAAATCTTTAATTAAACCTAATAACTATATCGCAGCGAATGACGATGACATCGTTCAAGGTATTTATGATCTATTTACTATTAAGTGTAATAAAGGCGAGCCGATGCGCCACATGGTTTTCATAGGTGAGACTGGATTGGTTTGTGAAATTGATAGTGGTAGTGCAGTGTCGATATTACCATTTAGAGTTTATGAAAACTATTTTAAGAATATTTATAACCTAAATAAAAGCAAAGTAATACTAAATTGCTATAATGGTAGCAAAATTTCTCCTGTAGGTTTTATAACGGTACCCGTTACGTACGAGTCACGTATTGAACACATTAGGTTATTTATTATTCAAACAAATAATAAGCAACCAGCACTATTAGGGCGGGACTTTATAAACGCTTTTAATTTACAGTTATGTACAGTGAATTGCAACAACCTGACCATCAACACAAATTATGACAGTATATTAAGAGAAAAATATGCCAAGCTATTTTCAAGTGAATTAGGAACATTTAATAAGTTTAAAATTCACTTAAAATTGAAATCCGACGCCGAGCTAAAATTTTTTAAACCACGTCCTGTACCTTTAGCTTTAAAACCTAAAGTGGAAAAAGAGTTGAATCGTTTACGTTTACTAGACTTGGGTATCTTAGAAAAAGTGAATCACTCAAGGGTGGCCACGCCCATTGTCCCAGTTTTAAGATCAGACGGGGATATTAGAATATGTGGCGACTTTTCAGTAACATTGAATAGTTTTATTTATGGATAACTATCCGTTGCCGCGCATTGAGGACTTGTTTGCTAAACTTCACGGGGGAGAACAATTTTCGAAATTGGACCTTTCTAGAGCATACAATCAGTTGGTTTTAGATGACACGAAAGAATTAACCTGTATAAATACTCACAAAGGATTATTTAGGTACACCAGATTAGTGTTTGGTTTGTGTTCTGCGCCGAGCATTTTTCAACAAACTATGGAGAATTTACTTGCTGGTATAGAGGGTATGGGTATATTTCTTGATGATATTTTGGTTACGGGCCCCATAAAAGCAATACATATGGAACGTCTAGAGCAAGTATTAAGTAGGTTACAGGATGCAGGTTTACGGTTAAAATCAGAGAAATGTGAACTATTTAAAGACTCTGTTGAATATTTAGGTTTTATTATCGATAAAACGGGTCTCCGAAAATCAAAACAGAAAGTAGATGCTATATTAAAATGCTGTAGACCTAAAAATGTAAGCGAGTTAAAGTCAGTTCTAGGCATGATTAATTATTATAGATGTTTTGTGCCGAATACATCTGCATTACTTAGGCCTTTGCATTCCTTACTTAAAAAGGGGGAAAAATGGAACTGGAGTAAGGAGCATGACAAGGCGTTCGAATTGATAAAAAAAGAACTAGCGTCTGACCGAGTGCTGGCTCACTACAACGCGTCGCTGCCGACTATAGTGGAGGTGGGCAAAGTGTATCATTTTTGGGATTGAAACATTTGCATCTTGATCACTGAAATGTTCCGAAACACTGATATGTTTCATTTGGCTCATTTGTATCATCGACTCAAAAGATATAAAAGAAAGAATGGTTGCGTCGCGGGCGTTTATTACTGACTGATCCGTGAAATGTCATGTGGCAACAATGCTGAATAATATAAGTGCTTAGATTATTTATTGTGTACCGTAATAAGATTGTATATAAAATCGATTCCCCTTCATACTTTATCAAAAATGTCACTATGTCAATTCATTATTTACAAAAATGTCCATTTACACAAAACAGCAATGTCTATGTACACAGAATTTACTCGTAAAGTATCATAACTCTAAACTTTATGATGAAAAGGAAGAAATTAAAGTCACAACAACACGCACTACGTAAAGAAATCCTAAACATAACTCAGTATGTTTTCATAAACAGGCGCTAATGACTATAAACAATTTGACAAGTGCCGCATCAACGTAAAATGACAACTTGTTAATGCAAATGTTACATACAAAAAACGACCGTATAGTATTTGACACATAAGCGCCTTAGTGGTAATTTTTACGTGCATGAATAACGTCAGCGAAAATCCGTGAATTATAATTATTTCGCCCGCTCACTCGCCACTCGTGAGTCAATAGTTAAGTTAATCATTGTCTCAGTCTCTCTCTCTCGCTCGTGGCTCAGTCGCCTCGCAAGCGACGCGTCGCGCGAAATGAGCAAAGAGCAAAGTAATGTTTCACTGTTCCAGATACAAATGATACATTTGAAACGATGTTACTGAACCAATCTTTTGTGTCACTTCAGTGATTCGTATCAGTGAGTCGTTTCCGTAAAGAGATACACACGCCTTGACTATAGTGACGGCAGACGCGGGTCCGAGCGGTCTCGGCGCGGTGCTCGCGCAGCGTCAGCCTGACGGCACGGAACGCGTCGTAGCCTATGCCTCGCGTTCACTCACTCGGGCGGAATACAATTACGCTCAAATCCAAAAGGAAGCCACCGCTATTATATTTGCAATAAAAAATTCCACCATTATTTGTATGGCCGAACGGTACCGTTTATCCTAAGGAAGGATCATAAGCCCTTACTAACCATTTTCGGAAACAAAAAGGGTATACCTGACATGGCGGCTAATCGGCTTCAACGGTATGCGATCTTTTTATCTGCCTATAATTTCACATTAGAGTATGTTAGAGGTGACAGCAATGTGGCTGATTTCTTATCGCGATCTGTAAATCAATTACAGAACGAAATTGATAATGAATGCTCGGATCTTGATAAAACATTGTATATTAATTTTATAGATAACTCAGTTTTAAAACCAATAACTGTGGAAGATATAAAAAAAGAAACATCCCGTGATAATCTTTTAATAAAAGTGTTAGAGTTTATGCGTAACGGATGGCCTCGGAAAGTGTCAGATCCCTTATTAAAGCCATATTTTAATTGTCGGTCAGAGTTAGTCCTAGAAAATGGTTGTATCCTGCGGGGCCACAAAGTAATCATACCGTCAATATTCCGCGAGCAGCTATTAAACGAACTACATTCTTCACACTTTGGCGTGGTAAAAACCAAAGAGCAGGCCAGAGCCCGGATGTGGTGGCCATATATATATATAGATATAGATAGTGGATATAGATAGGCATATTGAGGAAAAAATAGGGTCGTGTTCAGTGTGTAATAAGTTTCGATGCGCACCTCCGCGCACACCTCTTGCTTCCTGGCCCTACCCGGCACAGGTATGGGATCGTTTGCATATAGACATTTTTTCGTTATATGGTAGGAACTTTTTAATTGCAGTCGACGCATATTCTAAGTGGGTAGAATGCTACCAACTTACTAGTACCAATAGTGAGGCTATTATTACTAAGCTATGTGAGATATTTAGTCGGTTTGGATTAGTAAAAACCATAGTATCGGATAATGCCACAAATTTTTGTTCTGATGAAATAAATATTTTTTTTGTTTCTAATGGAATACAACATTTGACTATCGCGCCTTATCACCCCCAATCAAATGGGCAAGCAGAAAATAGCGTTAAAACTGTAAAAAGAGGAATCAAATTAATTATAGAGGAAAATGGATTAAATAATCAAATTATTTCAAAAAAAATTAATAGATTTTTATTTGATTATAGGAACAGTCGGCATTGCACTACCGGTTTTTCTCCAGCTCAATTAATGTTAGGGCGCTCCTTGCGGTGTCGGCTCGACCTTTTATCAGTCACTACTGAATCGTTACCGCTGTCATCGACATCCGCCGTAAAAAAAAATGTTTTGTCTCAACAGATCTCTCAATGTAAGCAGTATGGGGGCCGTCGTACAACTTCTTTTGCTATTGACGATAAAGTATTAGTTAAGTGTTTTTATAATAATGGTTCCAAGCATGTGTGGAAACTTGGAAGAATAGTTAAGAAAGTTGGCTCTAGAATGTATGTGGTAAAAATTGAAACATCATGTAAAAGTTTAAAAAAACATATTGATCATCTAATAGCTTATAAAGGAAATTGTACATTACAAGATGACGTAAATACGGATATTTCTTATACCGATAATGACGTCATAGATTATTATACACCTTCTGGAACTGCTCGGGATACAGCGAAAGAACAAAATGTTCAAAATACCTTACAATGTACTCATTCTATGAACGATTCCTCAAGTAGCGGTCTATTGCCCCCGGAATTAGAACTAGGGGAGGAGAGGATCGTTAGCGTTGGGCCGAGTGATACGGTTAGTGCGGTTGGTAATGTCTTGACAGACTCAGCTCTTCCAGAATCTGTTTCTGTACAGGCCACGTCCAACCAGGCTGTCACAGAGCATTCAAGGGTTGTCCGTTCTACTAGAAATAAGAATCCTATGTATAAAGTTTAGTTTACATTTTATTATATAATTCTGTACTATTGGTGGAGGGAACTGTGATGTATTTAAAGAGTGATAATATAATAATATAAGCGGGTAGGGAAAGAATTGTCAGTCTGCTTTGAGCGATTAAACTGCCTGCTACGTAATTCGTATTTTATTGTATATTTATTCCTAAACAGTACATATTTATACATGTCTCATGTATGGAAATAACACAATAGGTTCGTGATCGCGACCGTGTGATGTGTCAGCGAGCGTAGCCGTGGCACATGTTAAACAATTTTACGCCGTGTGCAAAAGCTAGTAATTAATAATTGTTTTGTTTTTGTAAATAAGTTATAACAGGCTCTTACAAAAAACGTTTTTCTAGCAAAACTTACTACGTGGCCTGTCATACAAAATGAATCCATCCATCCATTCATACATTATTGCCATAATCCCCTTATGCCGTAGTTACCACACGCTTGTCTTAGGTTTTATTTTTTTAATTTTTTTTGTTGATCTTGGGAAGACGCTGCTTTTGATATGCTGGTTTAACAAATATACAATCTAATATATGAAATTTTTGTTTGTTCGTGTTTTATGCACTGCCATATCGGCTATCCGATTGCGCTAAAACTGTCAATTTATTGCTTGCACTTGCGCGAAGGTTATAGGCATAGGCATAGGTACTACGATTTCTTTACTTTAACTAAAATTAAACAATATTGTGCACGACGCAAACATAGCAATGCCTCGAACGAAATGACTTACGGATTGCTTGTGGTAGCCATCGCTAGTTGAAGAACCTGGGGACGGTGGGCGGAGCCAGGAGAATGTTATGATCGTCGGGGCGCGCTCACGGTTCCACAACTAGCGGTGGTTGCCCACAGCAACGCGGGAAAAGCCGTAGCATTAATATTAAGAAATATAGCATTTATTGTTAAACGAATGATATTGTGACTATGGAATAACTCTCGCAATAAAGGCACCGACCAACTGGCGAGAGTTAACATAGATTTAGGATATAGAAATTAATCAATACCAAATTATAGAATAAGTATAATGTGTAAAGTATATTCCCTTGTATAGTTCAATTTAATTTCATATATATTAAGCCCTTAGGCACGATAACTAATAAACAGGGCATGTTACCGTGACGCGGCCGCGGAGCGAATGAGCCTACGCGCGCCGCGCCACGACGTTTTATATTTATAGTGCTGAGGCGGGGGGCAGGGTTCTCAGCTCAAAATTGCGGAAATAATAACGTATTAACCTGTATTATGTAGAAAAATTATTATATAAGTACTAGTTAAATAAGCAATTGTAAAAATATAATATATTTAAGTTTGTACATTAGTTTATAAGAAATTTGCCAAATAAAGAAAGGCGCGGGGGTGAGGCAAGGGTCCGCTGGCCAGCAATGGCCGAATCATATAAAAGACGGGCTGGTCGGAATGGTCGGCAGTCATTCTATTAACTTATACGAACGCTAACAGTCGTCTCATCCGATCCGTGTTTCCTTTGCGATTTTGAAATTTGAAACTTGAAATTTTAAACTTTAAACTTAAATTTAAATTTAAAAATTCATTAAATTTTAAATAAAGTGAGGATACGTCCTAACGTTAGTCTCGTTTAGAAAAATCATTTAGTTACCCGGTATTCGAAACTGTTAATTCAGTGGAGAATACCGTTAGTTCATCGCGTCGGGTTATTCCAAAAATAGACTCGGGTTTTTTTGCAATAATTTAAATTCCTCTTTGTGTGCCAGGCGTTTGTAGACCGTATTTCGCTCCACCTAAGGTAGGTTTAGGCCGGCTGCCGTCGAGTCAGGCAGCCGTCAGGCTCCTTGCGTGGCCCCGCGTCTACGTTATCGTACACAAACAAGGTCGGGCGTCTTTTTTACAGTTTTTAAATTCCTTTAAATTTAATTCATTAAATTCTTTAAGCGGGAAAGTGATTAAACGTGATTGTAGCCGTTTCTTCGCGTTTTCTCGGGTAAGTTATACACACACTAATTACACACACATATTTTATTATATTTAAGTATATATTTTAATTTTTTAGTGCCTTCCTCCCCATTTGGGGGGACTTTTAAATTTGTTTAGTAATAGTTTTTGGTGCAAAAGCCGTAACGGGACTGGTGTCCGTTACGGGTTTTCGTACAACACCCTGCCATCAGCAGGGTGTCGGGACTTAGTGCTTTTGTGAGTATATAAGATCGAATGTGCTACTAGGATGTCCAACCTTTTGGACGTCCTAAGGGAAATGCTCCGCTTTTTAGCGGAGCGCTTCCCCGACGTAAACCCGGGTGAGCTTATGCTCACCCCACTCTCGCCGGAATCATCACCGGCCCGCGAAGACTCCGATATGGAGCACTCAGGCGCAATGACGCCAGTAGAAGAGGGGACTAAGGTGACCATGCCAGCCCGCCGCACCGGAAGCGGCGCGCGCAAAGTGGCGAGACCACCCACCCCCTCCCCTTCCCCGACCCCTTCTCAGCCTCACTCTCGGGCCTCCTCCCGCGCGCCCTCTAGGGCCGCGAGTGAGGGCTCTTTCGACTCGGCGGCCTCCTCGGGAGAGGACACCGAAGTGGAAAGGCGCCCAGAGGGGGTAGCGTCCTCATCCGGTGACGAGGGTTTCACCCTCGTTGAAGGCAGGAAAAGACGTCGACCTGCAAAAAAGGCGGACTCCTCCAGGCCGGCGAAGAAAGTCGCCTCGGCCTCCCCCTCCGTTGCACCCCCCCCCTCAGGGGGGTAAATCCCCTGTTAACAAAGGGGTATCGGCAAAGGCAGCTGAGGGACCAAGAGGTCCCAAAAGCCCGCCACCGATTATCATCCAGGATATGGCCAAGTGGGAGCGTATCTCCCGCGTCATGGCCGATAAGAAAATTGGCTACTCAAAAGCCAAGCCCTCCGGACAGGGCATCATCGTCTCGGCCAATACGGTCGACGACTTTCGGGCTCTCACGAGCCTCTTAAGGGGAAAGAACATCCCCTATCATACCTACTCCTTGGAGGAGGAAAAGCGTCTCCGCGTGGTAATCCGCGGAATCCCAAAGGAATTCGAAACAGCCTTCGTAAAGGAGGATCTGTTAAGCCAAGGCCTGCCGGTGCAAGAGGTGCACCGCATGGTCAACAAATCGACCAACACCCCTTACAACCTGGTGTTAGTAATTCTTGACCTCTCAGAGGAGGGCAAGAAAATTTTCGATGTGCGCACAGTGTGCCATCTCTCGGGGGTAATCGTAGAACCCCCACATAAGAAAAAGATGCCGGGTCAGTGCCATAGGTGCCAACTTTATGGGCACTCGGCACGTAACTGTTTCGCCCGTCCCAGGTGCGTAAAATGCACAGGGGACCATGGCACTAAGGAATGCACCCGCGGCGCTTCGGCCCCCCCGAGCTGTGTGTTATGTGGGGCGGTTGGACACACTGCGAATTTCCGCAATTGTCCAAAAGCCCCCAAGGCACAAAAGCCGAGGGGAAGAAACGCCGGGGGTCGCAAGCAGCCCCCCAAGCAGAAGGGAGCACAGGACCCCCCCAAAAAGGGTGGTCCCTCTCCCCCTGCCTTCGTTCCGGCTCCGGCCCCCAAGCAAAGTGCTTGGGCCAAGCCGCTGAGCCTGGCCAGTGGTGCACAAAAGAGGGTGCCCACCTCTCTTCCTGCTCCCACTCCCACGTGCGCACCGACACCTTCAGTCGCCCGTGCCCCGCGAAAGGAGCCAACGCCCAAAGCGGTGACCAAATCGACCCACTCCCCGGCCATGGAGGAGTTAGCTGAGGATGTCAACCTTGTCTGCGACTTCGTAGACAGTTTTGACGTAAACGAATTGCGCACTCTAGCGCATAAGATTAGTACGGCGCGCTCTGCTAAAGAGCGACTCCAGGCCTCCCTGGACCATATGGAGGTAATAGAGGCGATAAAGAACTTCAGGGCCAATTAGGCCCGAAGTTCTCGCCTACTGTTAATTTGGCTCGGTTTTATTCTTCTAAATGGATAATACAACTACAGCTAGAATAAAACCTAGATCGATAGCTGTCGCCTTCTTCAATGCGCACGGCCTTAAAAATCAAATTGACGAAGTCAGAACCTTCCTCACTGATCATCAGATTGATATATTGCTAGTACAAGAGACTTTTCTTAAGCCTAGCATTAAAGACCCAAAAATAGCCAATTACAGAGTAATTAGAAACGATCGTATAGGGAATAGATTAGGAGGGACTCTTATTTATTATAGGTCGTCCCTACATGTAGTTCCCATAGACACGCCTCAATTAACTGATCTAGAGGCCTCCGTTTGCAGAGTAGCCATGACCGGTCATCAACCGATCACGGTAGCCTCTGTATATCTCTCTCCCAATAAAAAGATAGTAAAGAGCGATTTTGAAGCTCTATTTAACCTTAGTAATTCGGTCATATTAGCAGGCGATTTTAATAGCAAACATCAAGTCTGGACTAACAATAGGAAAGTTAAGAATAACCTCAACGGCTATGACTTATTTGCACTTAGTGATAGCCTAGAGTTCAATATAATAACTCCTCCGGAGGACACTAGTTTTTCAACGAATAGAACTCATAATCCGTCTAAAATCGACTTAGCACTACTCAGGAACGTAACCTTAACGTTACGCTCCATAGAAGTGGTGCATGAGTTAACTTCGGACCACCGTCCGGTTATAATGTCGTTAGGACAGTCCAGCAATGAGGTTCTTACAACCAAAACTGTTACGGACTGGCATAGGTTCGAGGCCAACCTCGAAACTATGAACACAGAATATTTAGATCAAGTGCCAGACGCTATAGACACTAAAGAAGTGGCCTTAGAAGCCATCTCTCACATCTCCTCTCACATAACGGTGGTTGCCGAGGAATCCTCGAGACGGCTCAAGGCGTCGAACGATCGTCGTTTTGAGCTCCCAGGGGATGTACGGCGATTACTGAGAGAGAAAAACGCTGCGGTGAGGGCCTATGATCGTTATAGAACAGACAATAATAGGTCCAATCTGCGCCGCCTCTGTAGAGAGGTCAAGGAGCGCATAGCCCAGCTGAGGGAGTCACGATGGGACAATCTGATGGAAGATATCTCGCCCTCGCATACAGCCTTCTGGAAGCTGGCGAGATCTCTTAAATCAGAAAATGTCGTTTCGATGCCCCCATTAGTTAGATCTGATGGTCAGTTAGCGTTCGACGACTCGGAGAAGGCCGAGTGCATGGCGGATAGCATCGAGAGCCAATGCTCTCCAAGCACCTTGCCAATCGACCCCGTCCACCTGAACAAGGTGGACGAGGAAGCGGCCAATTTGTCCGCCACCCCACCAACGGATGATCCACTCCCTCCCGTTACTTTTGATGAGGTGAAAACCATCATCAAAAATCTCAAACCTCGAAAAGCGCCAGGCGCCGATGGTATAAATAACAAAGTGTTTAAAGCTCTTCCCCCAAAACTGATCTGCCTTCTAGTGGCTATTTTCAATGTTCTATTGTCCACCTGCACCTTCCCACAAGTGTGGAAAGAAGCAGAAGTAATCGGTATTCACAAACCGAACAAACCTAGAGACAGAGCTTCTAGCTATAGACCTATCAGTCTCCTCAGTGCCATGGGGAAAATCTATGAGCGCATCATCCTCAGCCGTCTGAAGGATGCAGTGCTAAGTAAGAACCTAATTCCAAACGAGCAGTTTGGCTTTCGAGCCAAACACTCAAGTGTCCAACAGGTGCACCGCCTCACGGAGCACATTTTAGATCAGGCTGCAAGGGCGAACAGGCGCCCTGTTTACACAGGAGCACTGTTCTTCGATGTGGCCAAGGCCTTCGACAAAGTCTGGCACAATGGACTAGTTTTCAAACTTATCCATACAGGGGTGCCCTTAAGACTTGTCAAAATCGTTCAAGATTTTCTTACAAATAGATCCTTCCGTTTTCGCGTGGAGGGTACATTCTCCTCTTCCAGATCAATCAGAGCAGGAGTTCCCCAGGGCTCGGTACTCTCTCCGACCCTGTACTCACTTTACACAAGTGACATCCCTTCGATAGTAGGTACTCATCTCGCACTATACGCGGATGATACTACCATCTACTCTTCAGACTTCCATCCCATTACAATCTGCAGTCGACTCCAAGCTGCAGCAAACGCACTAGGAGATTGGTGCAGAAAATGGAGAATCGAACTGAATCCCGATAAGAGCAAAGCCATCTTCTTCAACAGAAGGCGTTATTATAACAACTTACTGTTAAAGATTAAAAAATATAAAACAGGTACGATCTCCCTCTACGGCAACCCAATACCGTGGGTCCGAGAGGTAAAATACCTGGGGGTAACCTTAGATTGTGCAATGAGCTTCTCTCAGCACATCAAAACAGTCAGAAATAAGGCAAAATTCGTTGTGTATCGTCTTTTTGCCTTAACCAACAAACGCAGTAAGCTGTCCCTAAGACACAAACTGCATCTGTACAAAACCTGCGTACGTCCTATTATGACATACGCAGGTGTGTCCTTTGCGCATGCCAATAAAAAGAGCCTAAAACAACTTCAAGTTGTTCAAAACAAATTCCTGCGTCAGATCACAGGAGCTCCCTTCTATGTGAGGAATGCGGATCTTCACCGCGACCTCGATATGCCCACAATTCATACGTATCTTAAGGAACTATCCTTAAGATACTTCGAGTCGATTAAAGAACACGAAAATCCGTTGGTGAATGAGGCGGGCGCGTACTCCCCACTGAGGGATGTTGCCCCCAGCAGGAGACGTCCCAAGAACGTTCTCCTTGATCCCGATGATGAGATCACTTCCATAAATAGGTCGATCCCGTCCCCCCCCTCCACAGGTGAGGGAACTAGATTAGTAAATATAAACACTTACACACACTCAGACACTACTCTAGCACAGAACACTAGGGCACACCGCAATCGCCGGCGAATGCGACGTCATAGACACACTCCGTACACGAGGTTTAACACCCGTGATACGGGGCGTTTCTAACTTTTTGCGACTCGTTAATAAAATTGCGATAGCGTTTCAAGCCGAGGTTCGTACCTCCTTCAGAGGGGCCCTTAAATCGCATCGAGCCCCCCCCTAGCTCGAGGAGCCTCACTCCGAAAGCAGGGGTCGGGGTGCCTCGGGATTGTGAAGAAAAATGGTGATTACACGTAGTAACAACGGAGAATCATCGAAGCGTCGCAAGGATGAACAAACAACCCAGAGGGCCACAGAAGAGGCCTCTGGGGGCGATTCAACCGCTACTGGTACATCCAACACCACGAGCGAAACCACAACGGTCAGCGATACAACCGCTACCTCTGCGACCGATAACACGGCCGCAACGGAAGAAACCCAGCAAGAGAGGGATCGAAGATCGCAGCACACACTAAGGCCCGACGAGACTAGGTCGCGCCGCTCCGTAGCCTCACGCAAGAGACTCCTCGCGGAGTTAGAGGCGAAAGAGCGGTTGGCCGAACTCAAACTCGAGCAGGCTCAGTTGCAAGCAAGAACGGAATTGCAAGAAATACACGTGCAGCGATTACAAGCAGAAGTCGGATCAACCGATGACGAAGATGAAGAAATAGAAGACGACTTGGCATCAGTACGCATTAGTACATGGTTGCAAGAAAAACCTACATCGCAACCAGCGCCGCAGCCTGCGCCGCAACCCATGTCGCACTTCGCATCGCAACCCGCTCCGCAGTCTACATCGCAACCCGCCTCGCAGCCCGCGCCGCATCCCGCGCCGCACTTCGCATCGCAACCCGCTCCGCAGTTTGCATCACAACCCGCGCCGCAGAAAGAAGACAATGGGCAGGCGCGAAATAGAGAAGCTGAAGCTGCTGAATAAAGTTACGGACAATCCCAGGGAGCTATGCATATTCGCAAATCGCATAGCAAACGTAGTGGGCACCGTGGAAGCACTCAAGAAAGCACACTATCTGCATAGTCCGGAAATGACGCGAGTTATCACAGACAAACTCACGCCCATATTGAGAAGCAAATGGTACGACTATGCAGCCAGAAAGAAAGAAGATATCCCAGAGCTTAGAAGATATCAATGTTCTTAAACGATGAAGCGGACAAATGCAGCGCGTATGCCTTGCCGGAGTTCATAGCAGAGGACAGCGAGACGAGAGAGCGAAGACCAAGAAAAATAGAACGTGCCTTCGCCACAAGCAAGAAACAATATGAAGAACGCTGCCCTCAATGCAAACAAGAACACAAACTGCCCGATTGCAAGTCATACGCCGCTCTGTCCACTAATGACAGATGGGAAGTAGCAAAGAAGAATAATATCTGCTACCGCTGTCTGCGAGGAAAACATCGCAGGTTGCTGTGTAAAGCTCCACCGTGCGGAAAAGGCGGATGCATGATGAAACACCATAAATTGCTGCATCACGATAGAACAGCAGAGATTGAAAAGGAACCCGCTATGGAAACCGCAACATCGGCAAGGGAGGTCATCACAGCGACTCAACCGTACAAGCACCGCCGTGCTTATCTAAAGATTGCGCCCGTTACAATAAGGGGGCCGCTAAGCTGCGTCGAAACATACCCATTATTGGATGAAGGAAGCACGGTCACCTTAGTCGATGCCTCGATCGCCGACGTCATCGGCGCCGACGGCCCAGCCCACGCAATGTGGATACAAGGGGTCGGCTCGGAGGTGAAACATGAGAAGAGCAAGATCGTCAGCCTTAAAATAAGAGGAAAGTACGCGCAAGAAGATCACAACATAGAAGCAGCGCGTACGGTAGAACGGTTGGACTTCGCGCCAGAATCCGTGAATGAAAATCACTTAGAGAATTGCCAACATCTGTGGGATATCAAAGAAGATATCACCTACGAACGCGCCTCACCGAAAATACTAATCGGACAAGATAACTGGCACCTCATAGTGTCTAGAAAACTGCGCGTCGGTCGTCGAGACCAACCAGTCGCATCACACACCAACCTGGGCTGGGTTGTGCATGGCTGTCATAGCTCATTGACGTCGACGGTCACCTTCTGCGGCAGACTACATCAGAGGGAAGATACACAGCCGATAGAAGAGGAAATAAAAAAATTATTTCAAATTGGAATCGCTGTGCATCGAGCCAAGAAGACCGAAAGAAGATCCCGAGCAGCGAGCTATGCAAATATTGAAGGAAACCAGCCAGAGGTCGGCGGACGGCAGATTCGAGACAGGGTTGTTGTGGAAACAAAAGGATTTCCAAATACCAAATAATTACAAGGACGTGGAAAGGCGCCTGCACACCTTAGAGAAGAGGCTCGACCGAGACAGCAATCTCAAGCTACAGTACGAAGAACGCATACAGAACCTCTTCAACTCGGGTTACACAGAGCGCGCGCCAATGCCACCGCCGCAAGGAAGGACATGGTATCTGCCACACTTCCCAGTCATCCACCCTGCGAAACCAGACAAGCCGCCGAGATTGGTGCACGACGCCGCAGCGAAGACAGCCGGAATATGTCTCAACGATATGCTTCACTCGGGGCCCGACTTGTTACAATCATTGCCCGGAGTAATCATGAGGTTCCGACAGTATCCGTATGCAGTGAGCGCCGACATAAAAGAAATGTTCATGCAGATTAAAGTGCGCAAAGAAGATAGAGACGTTTTACGTTTCTTATGGAGAGGCAAGCGGCGGGAGGACCAACCGGAAGAATATAGGATGACGTCAATCATCTTTGGAGCGACATCATCGCCGTGCACAGCAGTATACATCAAAAATAAAAATGCTGAAGAACATGCAGAAGCATACCCAGAAGCTGCGGTCGCCATAAAAAGAAATCACTATATGGACGACTACTTGCAGAGCTTCCACTCTGTCACGGAAGCTCAGCAAACGGTAAAAGCAGTCGATCACGTCCACAAACAAGCGGGATTCGTACTCAGCGGGTGGACATCGAACGAAGAGAAAACAATAGAAGAAATAACGACAGAACATAAACAACACGACGCGACCGTGAGCCTGGGCGGAAAAGAAACTGAGAAGACGCTCGGCCTGCTCTGGCATGTACAAAGCGATCATATTGGATTTAATACTCACAATATGAAGATGCCTGCCGACGTAAAAGAAAAACAACGCTTGCCAACTAAACGTGAAGCGTTGAGCGTCATAATGGCTTTATTTGATCCGCTGGGATTAATATCACCAGTGACCACCCCAGCGAAGAGAATATTACAAGACACATGGCGTTACAAGGCGGACTGGGACGACCCTCTGCCCACGGAATTAAAAGAAAAATGGGAAGACTGGATTACTTCACTTAACGCCATAGAACAACTGAGAATACCGCGATGCTACGATTACAACCCGGTGTCGACGCGCCAACTACACACATTCGTCGACGCAAGCGAGGAGGCCTATGCAGCAGCCGTGTATTGGAGAACGGAGCAAGCAGACGGCAGCGTTAACGTATCATTGGCTGCCACCAAGAGCCGCGTAACACCACTGAAACCAGTCTCCATACCACGGCTCGAATTACAAGCAGCACTGCTGGGAGCTCGTCTCGCGCAGACCGTGGTCGATGAGCACGATGGTGATATAGCGGGCAAGACATACTGGTGCGACTCTCGTACAGCACTGGTATGGATAAGATCGGAGCCTCGCGCGTACAAAGCTTTCGTCGCTCATCGCCTGGCGGAGATAGAAGATACGACCAAGAAGAACGAATGGCGTTGGCTACCGTCTAAAGAAAACGTGGCAGACGACGCGACCCGATCCACGCCAGAAAGATTCAACGAGTCGCACCGGTGGTTCCGAGGGCCCCCGTTTCTGCAACGTCCACCAGCAGAATGGCCGCAGGAAGAGAAAACGACACAATACGACACCGGGGAAGAACGAGAAGTATGTAACATCGCAGTTAAAAGGGTAGACTCGCCAACAACACATCTGCCACAAATAGACAGATTTTCGAAATGGATTCGCCTCATAAGGGCGACAGCGAGAGTCCTCCTATTCATCGACATGTGCAGACCAAACAAGCACTTGGTGAAGGCTGGGCGTAAACGCAACCGAGCAAGACAAGATAGCGACCCTGGCTGGCAAAGGACAAACAAACGCAACACCCCAGCCAAGGAGAAAAAGGCAACTCCTACTGTCTCATCACTTGTAGGAATACCGGCCGCTTATCACGCAAGAGCCGAACAACTGTGGGTGCAAGCCAGTCAGCGGGAAAGCTTCACGAAGGAGCTCAAGAGGATCGCCAACGGAAGTGTTCCGGGAGGTGACGACAAATTAGGCCACCTGAGCACATACATCGCGATGAAGAGGGGACCCTACGCCTCAAAGGTCGAATAAAAGCAGCATCAGAAGTAGAAGAGGACACGTACGACCCTCCCATACTAGACGGGAAGCACGCATACACTCGTCTGTACATAACCCACGTACACGAGAGGTTGCATCACGGAGGCGTGGAAACAGTCGTGAACGAATTAAGACAGAGACTGTACATAAGAAAAATACGCCCAGTGGTGAAAACTGTCGTCAAAAGCTGCCTACCGTGCCGTCTAAGAAAAGCCAAGCCTGCATCACCATCTACAGGGAACCTGCCGTCCGCACGTCTCGCTCATCACGCACGTCCATTCGCATACACCGGACTGGACTACTTCGGGCCAATAGAAGTCACAGTGGGACGACATCGTGAAAAGCGCTATGGCGCGTTATTCACCTGCATGACATCCCAAGCAATACACATAGAGGTAGCCCACTCTTTAAGCGCTGACTCAGCCGTATCGGCGCTCAGACGTTTTATGAGCAGAAGAGGATGCCCAAAGGAAATATGGAGTGACAACGCTACGTGCTTCAAGGCAGCCGACAAGGAGCTGGCCGAAGCAGCACTCGCAGCCCTCGAGCACGAAACCACATGTCGACAAATTGTGTGGAAGTACATACCACCATCAGCACCATTCATGGGCGGCGCGTGGGAGCGAATGGTTCGCTCCGTGAAAGAAGCTCTACGCGTCACCCTCAACGAGCGTTATCCCAGTGACGAGACCTTGGTGACCCTGCTCGCCGAGGTCGAAAACACGGTCAACTCAAGACCTCTCACACACGTCTCAGTCGACCCAGGAGACCCAGAAGCCATCACGCCGAATCACATTATCATCGGTCCCAACTCGCATGTACCTGCGCCGGGACACTTCAGCGAAAGTGACGTGACGGCCCGCCAGCAGTGGAAACGAGCTCAAGCCCTGGCCGACGTGTTTTGGAGAAGGTGGGTAAAGGAATACCTGCCCCTACTCCAACACCGGCGGGAGCCCAGCAGCATAGGCGTATCACCGAAGATTGGGGACCTAGTCATCATTTGTGACTCCAATCTACCACGCAACATCTGGCCCAGGGGGAAAATCAGCAACGTGTATCCTGGCGTCGACGGAGAGGTACGAGTAGTGGACGTAACCACAAGCACGGGGCATGTACTACGAAGCCCGACAAAGAAGATCGTCGTGCTACCAGAAGGATCGCAGCGTGGCGACGGCGGGAGAATGTGCACGACGCAAACATAGCAATGCCTCGAACGAAATGACTTACGGATTGCTTGTGGTAACCATCGCTAGTTTAACAACCTGGGGACGGTGGGCGGAGCCAGGAGAATGTTATGATCGTCGGGGCGCGCTCACGGTTCCACAACTAGCGGTGGTTGCCCACAGCAACGCGGGAAAAGCCGTAGCATTAATATTAAGAAATATAGCATTTATTGTTAAACGAATGATATTGTGACTATGGAATAACTCTCGCAATAAAGGCACCGACCAACTGGCGAGAGTTAACATAGATTTAGGATATAGAAATTAATCAATACCAAATTATAGAATAAGTATAATGTGTAAAGTATATTCCCTTGTATAGTTCAATTTAATTTCATATATATTAAGCCCTTAGGCACGATAACTAATAAACAGGGCATGTTACCGTGACGCGGCCGCGGAGCGAATGAGGCTACGCGCGCCGCGCCACGACGTTTTATATTTATAGTGCTGAGGCGGGGGGCAGGGTTCTCAGCTCAAAATTGCGGAAATAATAACGTATTAACCTGTATTATGTAGAAAAATTATTATATAAGTACTAGTTAAATAAGCAATTGTAAAAATATAATATATTTAAGTTTGTACATTAGTTTATAAGAAATTTGCCAAATAAAGAAAGGCGCGGGGGTGAGGCAAGGGTCCGCTGGCCAGCAATGGCCGAATCATATAAAAGACGGGCCGGTCGGAACGGTCGGTAGTCGCTCTCCAGCTACAGTAAAGAAAACAACAGCAAGAAAAGAAAAAGTTCCTCCTCACCGCCGCTTGCCTCCTGTAGTAAGCAAGACCAACGTGTTTCACTCATTTTTCGAACGGCGTTACGGCGACCCGTAATAAATATAACTCTTCAAAATTCAAAACGATGTTTCTACAATGATTTCTTCTGTGGCAGCTGCGTACCGGGTAGACGATATATAATTTGCCTAGTGGATATTCAATTTTTTGATGATAAATATTATTAATTCATTTTTTATTTTGTTTACGTCTACGCTGAATAAGCTTTTAGCAATAGGAACGAATATTAAATGCTAAAATATCACGGTATTTATATGCTATTTATACGAGATTATTATGTACTTAAATATAAGATCTTTCATCCGCACATGCTTTACGTAAATGCTGTCATCCGTGTATATAGACTAAGCTGCTGCAAACAGAGTGCATTATTCAAAAATGCACTGCGTGTGTACACTGACCCACAAAAGCTGTAAGCTCAACCGGCTCTTCCGCTTTGTCAGTATATTTTTACGATAATGTTGTTACGTGTTCGGTAAATACAGGAAGGAATTTGTTTGCAACAGCTGCGGCGCTAAGATGAAAGACTAACGTATTACGTATTACAGCTTCTTATAACAGCATCTTATAAAACTCTCAAATATTTGTATAACGCTTCGTCAGTACGGATTTTAATTTCTGCGTAAATTTCCAAATAAGGTAATAAATGTATTCATCATCATCATGATCATCATCATTACAGCCTTTCATAAGTCCACTGCATAACATAGGCCTCCCCCAAGGAATGCCACAAAGGACGGTCCTGAGCCACCTGCATCCATCGACTTCTTGCATGTCTTACTAGGTCGTCACTCCATCTAGTGGGGGGTCGCCCTACACTTCGCCTACCGGTACGACGCTGCCAATCGAGAACCTTTCTTCGCGATCGGTTGTCGGTTCTTCGATCTATATGGCCGGCCCACTGCCACTTCAGCTTACTAATCCGTTGGGCTATGTCGGTTACTCTGGTTCTACTGCGGATATCCTCATTTCTAAGTTTATCACGCAGAGAAACCCCGAGCATAGCCCTCTCCATAGCTCGACTTTGAGCTTCCTCATACGGCCAGCAGTGAAGGACCACTAAATGTAATATTTATATATATTTGTTTATAGAATAAATGTAACAAACGGGTACACAGTACACCTGATGATGAAGAAGTGAAGTGGATGCTGTAGCCCATGTACTTACATCTACTTCTATTCTTGATTAAGAATTAAAATGTAGAAGCATTGTCAGCCCTGAAAACTAAGATAGAATGCCTCGTTACCAATAAAAAGGGTCTCCGGTTCTCTATACTCGTCGCACAAAACACAGCAGCATTAAGCTGCTATTTTATATTGATATTGTGTGAGAACGTGGTCTTTCCTCGGTCAAACCGGTCTATTCGTGCTACAACCGTAATAAAACTGCATAATGGCTCTACCACGCAAAGAGCTAAGAAATTGAATTAAATAATTGCTATTCGTGTGCGACGAAGCTCTGTTATTTCTTTCTAAGCCTACGCAAACAGAATGGAATAACCATCTAGAAACTTTTTTTTCGTCTTTATCAGTTAAGTATTTACACTATTTTGATGGGCATGTGTGGTTCTTGTGCAAAAACTAATAATAACAATGATAAGAGTTTTCTATTATGTGCCCTTTTTGCTTTTTTTATTGGTATTAATATCAATGACGAGTACCTACATTACTCATCTTCGATTTGCCGACGATATATTCCTTATTGCAGAATCGCTGGACGACCTATGCACTGTTCTCAATGACCTCAATAATATCTCCCAACGGATAGGTCTTAACATGAACATGGATAAAATAAAAAAATGCGTGAGTGTCGTGGAACACTCGGTTGGAACGAAGTTCCTTGCGTAGTATATTATTATTGATAAACGTAGGTATAGTTCATTTCAAATAGGATGGCAGGATTCCACTTGAGACTTAGCAATTACAGCTGTAATGTTAATCTATTGTTGTGTGATTATTTTATTGCTTTAACACTTGAAGTTAAGCATCTGTTGATAATAATGAACCAGTATAGCTGGAATGACGAATTTTGGTACTTGAACATTAAAACAAATTAAATTGTAGATAAAAAACCTTTATTACTTTTAACTTAACTATTTTAAATACTTATTACAACTTGTTAATATTTTGTTTAATCAATCACTCTGAAGAACATTCATCGGTATCTGTGTCCTCACACGTATTTATTATAAATGGTTGTATCCGATCCCTCGAAAATTCGATTTCCACTCTTATGACATGGTCACAAACATTCTTCCAAAAATTTTTTTTAAAGATTTTTTATCTACAATTTAATTTGTTTTAATGTTCAAGTACCAAAATTCGTCATTCCAGCTATACTGGTTCAGTATTATCAACAGATGCTTAACTTCAAGTGTTAAAGCAATAAAATAATCACACAACAATAGATTAACATTACAGCTGTAATTGCTAAGTCTCAAGTGGAATCCTGCCATCCTATTTGAAATGAACTATATTATATTATTGATTAACAAATACAAAAAAAAAATGAGTTACTAGCGTCTATTAAAATGAAGCGTCATTTGAAATAATATAATATTTCTTTCATGGCAAGATAAGAAAAAGTGCGAGGGAGATGGATATTATTCCATCTCACTTCCTTATTTCGCCGCCAAGGCCGTCTACTCTATAACACAAAGGGTAGTGACGAAAAAATCTTTCACTTTTGTCGCCTAGCTCCCATCCGCCAAACCCGTACCGTCCGATAAAGAATCGAGGAGTGGCGTCATCCGAGCTCAACGCGGCCAAAAAAGCAAAGGTGACTCAATCTCAGAAAAAGATTATGGCTACAACATTTTTGAACTCCGAAGGAATTTTATTGGTGACTTTTAAAGAACTTACACAACAGTAACAGGCGTTTACTATGCTTCCTTGCTACATCAACTGCGAGATGCTATTAAAGAAAAACATGGTGAAAAATTGTCGCTAGTAGTTGTAGTCCACACGTCGGGTGCTTTCAAGGGCGCCATTAAGGAATGCGGTTTCACTGAGCTCGATCATCATCCATACAGCCCCGACTAGGCCCCTATTATATTATTTATTCTTATTCTTAAAATTGAAATCAGACTTACGGAGAAAAGACAATCTCTTAGCGCTATCTGACAAGACAATCTAAACAGAATATTGTTATAGCAACTACTTAATAACTAAGTTATTACAGTCAGCTGGGCTTATACTTAGTCCGACACCGGAACTTGGATCATATAACTTCTCAAATTTAAGTTCCCGGGAGAGACGTCGCAGGAAAACGTAAAGCGTCCGTGGATATGAAAATGTAGTCAGAAGGCGCACTATTTCATGTTGGAATGTTCTTGTAAATTATTCCATGACATATTTATTTCAATGTCCGTGCTTGTTATATCTCGTCAACAAAATAATGTATAAAAAATATATTTGTTTAGGTGATAATACATTTTAGTGTCACTAACGTATTTACAAGTCGGGTACACAATTTTGATGTACACTGTACAGTACAGTGCAGCTTCTCTACCAGTACACTGTGCATAATCTTAGTCACCGTTGCTTGGTCGCGGTGAACAAAGAGGAACCCATATGGCTGGCCCGAGGTGGCCCCTCCGAGTTAGCTTAGCCAGCCCACTTCGGATGTGTATTGGTTGGCTGCGGCGAGAAGTGTGTCCATTCCTCTACCGCTGCAGCCGAGATGGAGTCGCGGAGGAAGAGGAGTGCCCCGTCAGAGCTGCGATAGGCAGCATCAGATGGCGATGTGACGAGACTCTGACGGGGCCGGACCGTTGATGCGGTGGTGTTGGGGCTTTTTCCTGGCCCCATGGACTTCGCGTATCGGACACGGGGATTTCTGTTGCGCAGGTGAAGTTGGAGGCCGCGGAGGAAGTCGGAGGAAGGAAGGAAGTGTGTGTGAAAGAGTTCCCGTGGCCCTGCCAATATGCGACGAAGGGAACACCATGGGGTTTTAGAGTCGGTGCGAGTCCGACATAACGCGTCCTTGCCTCCGGGAGCCGCTATGCGTAGGCATTGCCCCATATAAAAAATAGGTACGCTAGTAAACTGATCTTGCACTAAAAGTAATTTGAATTTAAATCACTTTAGGACATGTATTACACAAAACGCATAGTAAATGTGCACTCTAAAACCCTAATTAATACCCTTCATTCGAGTACATTAGTCCACACATTATAATATCGAACTATTGTATGCATTTCCTGCCCGGCTTAAAACCAGTCAGGCCTTCTTAATTATTATTATTTTTGGGAGATACCAGCAGCAGCAATAAGTTTAAAGTACATAAAATATCTAAATAAAAAAAATGTTTATATATTTCTTTGATAGCAGCGTATATAATTAAATATAAGGATATAATCTTATTTTAAGTGCTTACGCACTTATATCAGAAGCAGCCACTCAAATATAAATAATAAAAAATAAAATAAAATAATTATTACAGATTCATTGCAGTATTAGATTTGAATAACGTATATATACTTGTCACGGCCTACGGCTGCTCCCTTAAAGGGTCAAATCCTCAGGGGCCCATGAGCTGAAGACTTCCCGAGCAGACGTAGGTCAGGCCTCAATGTGGCCACGTGGAATCTCTCTAATTACACTAAAATATATGGGAGCGTTCTATAATACGGCCAGTCGACCGGAAGGAATTTGGACGTCGCTTACTTACCTATATCCACGGCGACTGGTCCCTCCGGATTCGGTCAGGTCGCATGTGGTTGTGTAGTGCAAGGAAAATAAAGTGATGTGGTGTGTATCTGGGTGTGACTGATGGTGATTGAACCTAGACTTTGGCCGTCGGCAGCAGCCCGAGTGTCGACACCAACACACAACTTGAGGGGCCTTCCGAGGTTGTCCACAGTCACTTTCCTCTTTCGTCACGATAACAGTCAATTAACTCTATCGTACGATTAACTAAATTACAGAGGCCACTAACTATCGCTGGGTATAAGGTTAACGCACAAAACGCACACGGAGTTTCTGGATCAAAGGTCACTACCGTTTCGCGTAGCAACAGTTAGTTCTAGAATATCAGAGGCCGCACTAGCTAATATTGCCGAATGCACTTATGCAGATTCTGAGTCAGACCCAATGAGTCCCTGGGAAGCTCTCCAGCAGGAATGCGCGTCACAATGGTAGACCGTATATTTACTGGCCGCGCCGAATTATTCCGAGTTCCCGACAAAATGACAGCGTGCCGTTCCAAGCACAGCTGACAGGCGACTGCCTGCCCTTGTGCGTTTTTCGCAAGACCGAAAGTCAAACCGGTATGAATGCACCGCGCCGAGCGCCCTCTCGCGTCAATCCTTGAAACTAGCGCTTGGCGTGAACAATACTCGTATGTTTTATGTTTTTAAGCAAATAAAATAATCGTTATACTAAATTTAAATCTATACACATAAATAAAATTAAAGTGTCTGATGTAATATCGAAAGAACTGCCTTAAATTAAGCTGAGGGCTATTTGCATGCCAGTAAGACATGATTAACCATTTTTAAATCTTTTGTAATCTTGGGAATGGCTCAACTGATTGTAATGAAAGTTTACAAACAGATATATATAATAGATAATGCCAGGAGTGATCTCGGCTATGTTTTATCCGAAAAATTGATAAAAAAATTGTCATCAAATATCTTTAAAAAAAAACATCTCGACATTAATAAATCCTACACAGGCGACGCCAGGTGGGTCGTTAATGTTGTAATATTTATTTAATCCGATTTAACCTGTTACGAATAAAAAAAATAATAACATAACGTAGTACTAATATGTAACCATTTCAAAACTTACTTTTCTGCCCGTCGTTTATCTTACTGACAGAAAAAAAGGATTTCACCGTTCTATGAATATCAATAAGGGGCACGTACATAATTTCACGATAGAGGCTTTGTTTCAATCCTTTGACAAATTGTTTTGAAACATTTTGTTATTTCAAGTTTAATAAAAACCAATTGAGAATGTAAAGTCCACCGTTTGGTGTAGTACTAGTGACTGATTCATCGCTTTTCATCCAACGGAACCCCGTGACAAATGAAGGCATTTGAAAGCAAATCTTTAAGATAATGGTTGAACTTATAAGCAAAATGATAACCGACTTCAATAAACTAAAACTGTTCAATTAAATTCCACTGCTAAACATAGGCCTGCCCATTGATTGCCCTACAGAGGGGATATTCGCCATAGTTGCCACGCTTGGCATTATGTGAAAATTATTTTATTCCTTTTAATATTTTGAATTCTTAGTATTTAATATTATCTATATTACGTTTCCTCAAAAGTAAATTAAAGTAAAGTAAAATTGCAGCCTATATACGTCCCAGTGCTGGCCACAAGCCTCCTCTCATTTCTGAGAGGGTTTTAGGGCAAGGAAGTGTCCACCGCGCTGCCCCAATGTTGGCGAACTTCACATGTCTTCGAAAATATATTTTTTATTTTTCTCAGACATGCAGGCTTCCTCACGATGTTATCCTTCACCGCCGTGCACGTGGTAAATCAGCACTTAAAATTGCAATTAACAATTTCATTGGTGCAGGCGGGAATCGAATCCGGGTTTCTTGCGTACTGTGAAATTTACTACATATGATTGAAGCAAATCCCTGCCCTCCTAAAACATGAATAACTTTTCACGTAGATACGTGATATGGGTTTCACTCAACTTTTTGTTTTTTAAATTCAACGCACCTGCGGCATATTTTTCTTACTTACCTGACATGTACCCCAGGCCCTAATATTAGTGCCTGGAAACGTGTTGCCGTCTGCTCGTAAATCTTTTATATTACTCTTTCATAAAACGACGAACTGCTTTACTAAAACTCTTTGGTAGGTACGTGTAATCCAAGTATAGAGTACTTACGTTAGTAAATAGTGTAAGTTCTGGTGCTAGCCAAGTATATTGGTGTTACCATTTGGAAAAGTTTAGCGTTCAGCAAGACGGGGCGTTCGGTGTGAAATAGGGGAAGGGCAAACACACTCTTTTTTCTTTTGTGTCCTGAATGTACAAGTCCGTGTTGCCAGTATTGACATATGGATTAGAGACGTGGTCCTTCACTGTTGGCCGTATGAGGAAGCTTAAAGTCGCTCAGCCATACAGAGGGGTATACTCGGAGTTTCTATGCGTGATAAAATTTGGAATGAAGACGTTCACGGTGGAACCAGAGTAACTGACAAAGCTCAATAAATTTGTTAGCTTAAGTGACAATGGACTGGCTATTATAGCTGGAAGAAGAAAGGTTCTCGAGTGGCAGCCTCATACAGAGAAGTGTAGGATGGAATAAGCATTCGTCAGCAATGTCGCTGCTAGCTCCGGGATGTGTTGAAGATTCTAGCCAACAGCGGAAAAAAACTGGGGCTCATTATGTACGTTACACTTGAAAAGCATTAAAATTCACTACATTCCGTAATTGTTTTACTTTAAAATTTATACTAGATTTGAGATCATTCCGTAAATTTTGCTTTGAAATAAGTAGGTATGCCGGCTTACGGAAAAATACCCGGATTAGGGTTGGGCATGCCGGGATTAGGCAAATTTGCTCTCGGACGATTTAACATTATTATCGTAAAAATTAACATCATTCTGGCTAGTTTTTTTCTAAAACTAAGATTATGAACCCATTTACAAAAAGAAACAGAATGCTTAATATGCAGACTAAGAGATTTTACCCTATTTTTGAAATTTATTATTATTGACTAAAAACATTTTATTATGTTGTATTCCATTCTTTTGTCGCAACTACTTGCGCTACCTAGGCATCTGAGCTTTGCTTGGCGTTAAAAAAAAATAACTTGGGGATGAAACTTATTTAGATAAACTTGGTAAGTAAAACATTACCTAAATACAAAATTTTATACATATCATTAGAACCGCTTCCGAGAAACCAATTACATATTATATACCGACATGATATATTCAAGAATTGCTTACTTAGCGTATAGGATTAATTACCAACTATGCTAAAGTTTAATTTATTAGCAACTGCGATGACGTATTTAGGTCAGACGAACGTGCTGCAGTTTTAATTATGTGAGCACCTGCAACTGCACAACCAATAACTGTACTGTACTGTAATAGCTTACGAGTATAATAGGAGATAGATCAGGATATAACTTTCTTTATTGAATAAAACTTCAAGATATATTACATGAATAAAATTTTAATTACATGAATTACTTACAACAATAAAAAACGACAAAATAATCTTCTTGCTTTTCTCACAATTTAAAATATTTTAACGTAAGTGCTTATTGTTATCAAGATACGAATAGCAGTTTATATAAAAGGTCTTAGTTTTTTTAATGAAAGTTACCCCTATACTACGACTTTCACCGGAACGTATTCCTCCATGTAAAAAAAGGACTTTCTCCGTTGATATGGAATATTTTGTGGTTATGGAGACATATAAATATCCTTGTACGAGACATTCTTTACAACTTGTAGTAAGCCGTTTTTGATACCAGTACATCACAGTTATCCAATCTCCTAAAAATTTTTGGACAGGAAGAACGTATGCACAATACTATATCCACAAGTCCGTCAAATGCAATTTCCATAGATTATTGATAAGCCATCATTGATGACTTATCATTAATCTAAGGCAATGTCGTTATGTTCTTTTTTGTGCCAGCCGTCACGTGTTTGTGTTTTTATAAAAAAAATTATAAAAATCAATTATGTTTGTTGTAATATTAAATGTTTTGTATCCAAAACCTACCATAACTGTATTTATTACATGACTGCATGTTAATATTGGGCTTTACTTTGGAAAAAGAAGATATTCAAATGGAGCAAACTGATTAAAGGTAAACAAGAATCATCTTGTTTTGGAGGTACGTGTAAATATCTATAAAAATCATTTATTAATAAAATCAGATTCACTGTGTATCGAAATATTTAATAACATCCACTATTAAGCTTTAACAACATAACCTCGTCACTCGTATAATATGAAATAATAAATAGGTATTTCCAAGCAATAAATGTAGGTTGAGATAAATATAGAGATCGTTGAGAAATCGAAGTGGATATATTTAATATGTTTTTCTTACTTTCGTGTTCAATTCATCTTTTGAGCATTTAGTTGGGCAGTCGCCATTTATCGTAGTCATTAGTTCAAAATTGTTCACCCGTGATACGGGGCGTTTCTAACTTTTTGCGACTCGTTAATAAAATTGCGATAGCGTTTCAAGCCGAGGTTCGTACCTCCTTCAGAGGGGCCCTTAAATCGCATCGAGCCCCCCCCTAGCTCGAGGAGCCTCACTCCGAAAGCAGGGGTCGGGGTGCCTCGGGATTGTGAAGAAAAATGGTGATTACACGTAGTAACAACGGAGAATCATCGAAGCGTCGCAAGGATGAACAAACAACCCAGAGGGCCACAGAAGAGGCCTCTGGGGGCGATTCAACCGCTACTGGTACATCCAACACCACGAGCGAAACCACAACGGTCAGCGATACAACCGCTACCTCTGCGACCGATAACACGGCCGCAACGGAAGAAACCCAGCAAGAGAGGGATCGAAGATCGCAGCACACACTAAGGCCCGACGAGACTAGGTCGCGCCGCTCCGTAGCCTCACGCAAGAGACTCCTCGCGGAGTTAGAGGCGAAAGAGCGGTTGGCCGAACTCAAACTCGAGCAGGCTCAGTTGCAAGCAAGAACGGAATTGCAAGAAATACACGTGCAGCGATTACAAGCAGAAGTCGGATCAACCGATGACGAAGATGAAGAAATAGAAGACGACTTGGCATCAGTACGCATTAGTACATGGTTGCAAGAAAAACCTACATCGCAACCAGCGCCGCAGCCTGCGCCGCAACCCATGTCGCACTTCGCATCGCAACCCGCTCCGCAGTCTACATCGCAACCCGCCTCGCAGCCCGCGCCGCATCCCGCGCCGCACTTCGCATCGCAACCCGCTCCGCAGTTTGCATCACAACCCGCGCCGCAGAAAGAAGACAATGGGCAGGCGCGAAATAGAGAAGCTGAAGCTGCTGAATAAAGTTACGGACAATCCCAGGGAGCTATGCATATTCGCAAATCGCATAGCAAACGTAGTGGGCACCGTGGAAGCACTCAAGAAAGCACACTATCTGCATAGTCCGGAAATGACGCGAGTTATCACAGACAAACTCACGCCCATATTGAGAAGCAAATGGTACGACTATGCAGCCAGAAAGAAAGAAGATATCCCAGAGCTTAGAAGATATCAATGTTCTTAAACGATGAAGCGGACAAATGCAGCGCGTATGCCTTGCCGGAGTTCATAGCAGAGGACAGCGAGACGAGAGAGCGAAGACCAAGAAAAATAGAACGTGCCTTCGCCACAAGCAAGAAACAATATGAAGAACGCTGCCCTCAATGCAAACAAGAACACAAACTGCCCGATTGCAAGTCATACGCCGCTCTGTCCACTAATGACAGATGGGAAGTAGCAAAGAAGAATAATATCTGCTACCGCTGTCTGCGAGGAAAACATCGCAGGTTGCTGTGTAAAGCTCCACCGTGCGGAAAAGGCGGATGCATGATGAAACACCATAAATTGCTGCATCACGATAGAACAGCAGAGATTGAAAAGGAACCCGCTATGGAAACCGCAACATCGGCAAGGGAGGTCATCACAGCGACTCAACCGTACAAGCACCGCCGTGCTTATCTAAAGATTGCGCCCGTTACAATAAGGGGGCCGCTAAGCTGCGTCGAAACATACCCATTATTGGATGAAGGAAGCACGGTCACCTTAGTCGATGCCTCGATCGCCGACGTCATCGGCGCCGACGGCCCAGCCCACGCAATGTGGATACAAGGGGTCGGCTCGGAGGTGAAACATGAGAAGAGCAAGATCGTCAGCCTTAAAATAAGAGGAAAGTACGCGCAAGAAGATCACAACATAGAAGCAGCGCGTACGGTAGAACGGTTGGACTTCGCGCCAGAATCCGTGAATGAAAATCACTTAGAGAATTGCCAACATCTGTGGGATATCAAAGAAGATATCACCTACGAACGCGCCTCACCGAAAATACTAATCGGACAAGATAACTGGCACCTCATAGTGTCTAGAAAACTGCGCGTCGGTCGTCGAGACCAACCAGTCGCATCACACACCAACCTGGGCTGGGTTGTGCATGGCTGTCATAGCTCATTGACGTCGACGGTCACCTTCTGCGGCAGACTACATCAGAGGGAAGATACACAGCCGATAGAAGAGGAAATAAAAAAATTATTTCAAATTGGAATCGCTGTGCATCGAGCCAAGAAGACCGAAAGAAGATCCCGAGCAGCGAGCTATGCAAATATTGAAGGAAACCAGCCAGAGGTCGGCGGACGGCAGATTCGAGACAGGGTTGTTGTGGAAACAAAAGGATTTCCAAATACCAAATAATTACAAGGACGTGGAAAGGCGCCTGCACACCTTAGAGAAGAGGCTCGACCGAGACAGCAATCTCAAGCTACAGTACGAAGAACGCATACAGAACCTCTTCAACTCGGGTTACACAGAGCGCGCGCCAATGCCACCGCCGCAAGGAAGGACATGGTATCTGCCACACTTCCCAGTCATCCACCCTGCGAAACCAGACAAGCCGCCGAGATTGGTGCACGACGCCGCAGCGAAGACAGCCGGAATATGTCTCAACGATATGCTTCACTCGGGGCCCGACTTGTTACAATCATTGCCCGGAGTAATCATGAGGTTCCGACAGTATCCGTATGCAGTGAGCGCCGACATAAAAGAAATGTTCATGCAGATTAAAGTGCGCAAAGAAGATAGAGACGTTTTACGTTTCTTATGGAGAGGCAAGCGGCGGGAGGACCAACCGGAAGAATATAGGATGACGTCAATCATCTTTGGAGCGACATCATCGCCGTGCACAGCAGTATACATCAAAAATAAAAATGCTGAAGAACATGCAGAAGCATACCCAGAAGCTGCGGTCGCCATAAAAAGAAATCACTATATGGACGACTACTTGCAGAGCTTCCACTCTGTCACGGAAGCTCAGCAAACGGTAAAAGCAGTCGATCACGTCCACAAACAAGCGGGATTCGTACTCAGCGGGTGGACATCGAACGAAGAGAAAACAATAGAAGAAATAACGACAGAACATAAACAACACGACGCGACCGTGAGCCTGGGCGGAAAAGAAACTGAGAAGACGCTCGGCCTGCTCTGGCATGTACAAAGCGATCATATTGGATTTAATACTCACAATATGAAGATGCCTGCCGACGTAAAAGAAAAACAACGCTTGCCAACTAAACGTGAAGCGTTGAGCGTCATAATGGCTTTATTTGATCCGCTGGGATTAATATCACCAGTGACCACCCCAGCGAAGAGAATATTACAAGACACATGGCGTTACAAGGCGGACTGGGACGACCCTCTGCCCACGGAATTAAAAGAAAAATGGGAAGACTGGATTACTTCACTTAACGCCATAGAACAACTGAGAATACCGCGATGCTACGATTACAACCCGGTGTCGACGCGCCAACTACACACATTCGTCGACGCAAGCGAGGAGGCCTATGCAGCAGCCGTGTATTGGAGAACGGAGCAAGCAGACGGCAGCGTTAACGTATCATTGGCTGCCACCAAGAGCCGCGTAACACCACTGAAACCAGTCTCCATACCACGGCTCGAATTACAAGCAGCACTGCTGGGAGCTCGTCTCGCGCAGACCGTGGTCGATGAGCACGATGGTGATATAGCGGGCAAGACATACTGGTGCGACTCTCGTACAGCACTGGTATGGATAAGATCGGAGCCTCGCGCGTACAAAGCTTTCGTCGCTCATCGCCTGGCGGAGATAGAAGATACGACCAAGAAGAACGAATGGCGTTGGCTACCGTCTAAAGAAAACGTGGCAGACGACGCGACCCGATCCACGCCAGAAAGATTCAACGAGTCGCACCGGTGGTTCCGAGGGCCCCCGTTTCTGCAACGTCCACCAGCAGAATGGCCGCAGGAAGAGAAAACGACACAATACGACACCGGGGAAGAACGAGAAGTATGTAACATCGCAGTTAAAAGGGTAGACTCGCCAACAACACATCTGCCACAAATAGACAGATTTTCGAAATGGATTCGCCTCATAAGGGCGACAGCGAGAGTCCTCCTATTCATCGACATGTGCAGACCAAACAAGCACTTGGTGAAGGCTGGGCGTAAACGCAACCGAGCAAGACAAGATAGCGACCCTGGCTGGCAAAGGACAAACAAACGCAACACCCCAGCCAAGGAGAAAAAGGCAACTCCTACTGTCTCATCACTTGTAGGAATACCGGCCGCTTATCACGCAAGAGCCGAACAACTGTGGGTGCAAGCCAGTCAGCGGGAAAGCTTCACGAAGGAGCTCAAGAGGATCGCCAACGGAAGTGTTCCGGGAGGTGACGACAAATTAGGCCACCTGAGCACATACATCGCGATGAAGAGGGGACCCTACGCCTCAAAGGTCGAATAAAAGCAGCATCAGAAGTAGAAGAGGACACGTACGACCCTCCCATACTAGACGGGAAGCACGCATACACTCGTCTGTACATAACCCACGTACACGAGAGGTTGCATCACGGAGGCGTGGAAACAGTCGTGAACGAATTAAGACAGAGACTGTACATAAGAAAAATACGCCCAGTGGTGAAAACTGTCGTCAAAAGCTGCCTACCGTGCCGTCTAAGAAAAGCCAAGCCTGCATCACCATCTACAGGGAACCTGCCGTCCGCACGTCTCGCTCATCACGCACGTCCATTCGCATACACCGGACTGGACTACTTCGGGCCAATAGAAGTCACAGTGGGACGACATCGTGAAAAGCGCTATGGCGCGTTATTCACCTGCATGACATCCCAAGCAATACACATAGAGGTAGCCCACTCTTTAAGCGCTGACTCAGCCGTATCGGCGCTCAGACGTTTTATGAGCAGAAGAGGATGCCCAAAGGAAATATGGAGTGACAACGCTACGTGCTTCAAGGCAGCCGACAAGGAGCTGGCCGAAGCAGCACTCGCAGCCCTCGAGCACGAAACCACATGTCGACAAATTGTGTGGAAGTACATACCACCATCAGCACCATTCATGGGCGGCGCGTGGGAGCGAATGGTTCGCTCCGTGAAAGAAGCTCTACGCGTCACCCTCAACGAGCGTTATCCCAGTGACGAGACCTTGGTGACCCTGCTCGCCGAGGTCGAAAACACGGTCAACTCAAGACCTCTCACACACGTCTCAGTCGACCCAGGAGACCCAGAAGCCATCACGCCGAATCACATTATCATCGGTCCCAACTCGCATGTACCTGCGCCGGGACACTTCAGCGAAAGTGACGTGACGGCCCGCCAGCAGTGGAAACGAGCTCAAGCCCTGGCCGACGTGTTTTGGAGAAGGTGGGTAAAGGAATACCTGCCCCTACTCCAACACCGGCGGGAGCCCAGCAGCATAGGCGTATCACCGAAGATTGGGGACCTAGTCATCATTTGTGACTCCAATCTACCACGCAACATCTGGCCCAGGGGGAAAATCAGCAACGTGTATCCTGGCGTCGACGGAGAGGTACGAGTAGTGGACGTAACCACAAGCACGGGGCATGTACTACGAAGCCCGACAAAGAAGATCGTCGTGCTACCAGAAGGATCGCAGCGTGGCGACGGCGGGAGAATGTGCACGACGCAAACATAGCAATGCCTCGAACGAAATGACTTACGGATTGCTTGTGGTAACCATCGCTAGTTTAACAACCTGGGGACGGTGGGCGGAGCCAGGAGAATGTTATGATCGTCGGGGCGCGCTCACGGTTCCACAACTAGCGGTGGTTGCCCACAGCAACGCGGGAAAAGCCGTAGCATTAATATTAAGAAATATAGCATTTATTGTTAAACGAATGATATTGTGACTATGGAATAACTCTCGCAATAAAGGCACCGACCAACTGGCGAGAGTTAACATAGATTTAGGATATAGAAATTAATCAATACCAAATTATAGAATAAGTATAATGTGTAAAGTATATTCCCTTGTATAGTTCAATTTAATTTCATATATATTAAGCCCTTAGGCACGATAACTAATAAACAGGGCATGTTACCGTGACGCGGCCGCGGAGCGAATGAGGCTACGCGCGCCGCGCCACGACGTTTTATATTTATAGTGCTGAGGCGGGGGGCAGGGTTCTCAGCTCAAAATTGCGGAAATAATAACGTATTAACCTGTATTATGTAGAAAAATTATTATATAAGTACTAGTTAAATAAGCAATTGTAAAAATATAATATATTTAAGTTTGTACATTAGTTTATAAGAAATTTGCCAAATAAAGAAAGGCGCGGGGGTGAGGCAAGGGTCCGCTGGCCAGCAATGGCCGAATCATATAAAAGACGGGCCGGTCGGAACGGTCGGTAGTCGCTCTCCAGCTACAGTAAAGAAAACAACAGCAAGAAAAGAAAAAGTTCCTCCTCACCGCCGCTTGCCTCCTGTAGTAAGCAAGACCAACGTGTTTCACTCATTTTTCGAACGGCGTTACGGCGACCCGTAATAAATATAACTCTTCAAAATTCAAAACGATGTTTCTACAATGATTTCTTCTGTGGCAGCTGCGTACCGGGTAGACGATATATAATTTGCCTAGTGGATATTCAATTTTTTGATGATAAATATTATTAATTCATTTTTTATTTTGTTTACGTCTACGCTGAATAAGCTTTTAGCAATAGGAACGAATATTAAATGCTAAAATATCACGGTATTTATATGCTATTTATACGAGATTATTATGTACTTAAATATAAGATCTTTCATCCGCACATGCTTTACGTAAATGCTGTCATCCGTGTATATAGACTAAGCTGCTGCAAACAGAGTGCATTATTCAAAAATGCACTGCGTGTGTACACTGACCCACAAAAGCTGTAAGCTCAACCGGCTCTTCCGCTTTGTCAGTATATTTTTACGATAATGTTGTTACGTGTTCGGTAAATACAGGAAGGAATTTGTTTGCAACAGCTGCGGCGCTAAGATGAAAGACTAACGTATTACGTATTACAGCTTCTTATAACAGCATCTTATAAAACTCTCAAATATTTGTATAACGCTTCGTCAGTACGGATTTTAATTTCTGCGTAAATTTCCAAATAAGGTAATAAATGTATTCATCATCATCATGATCATCATCATTACAGCCTTTCATAAGTCCACTGCATAACATAGGCCTCCCCCAAGGAATGCCACAAAGGACGGTCCTGAGCCACCTGCATCCATCGACTTCTTGCATGTCTTACTAGGTCGTCACTCCATCTAGTGGGGGGTCGCCCTACACTTCGCCTACCGGTACGACGCTGCCAATCGAGAACCTTTCTTCGCGATCGGTTGTCGGTTCTTCGATCTATATGGCCGGCCCACTGCCACTTCAGCTTACTAATCCGTTGGGCTATGTCGGTTACTCTGGTTCTACTGCGGATATCCTCATTTCTAAGTTTATCACGCAGAGAAACCCCGAGCATAGCCCTCTCCATAGCTCGACTTTGAGCTTCCTCATACGGCCAGCAGTGAAGGACCACTAAATGTAATATTTATATATATTTGTTTATAGAATAAATGTAACAAACGGGTACACAGTACACCTGATGATGAAGAAGTGAAGTGGATGCTGTAGCCCATGTACTTACATCTACTTCTATTCTTGATTAAGAATTAAAATGTAGAAGCATTGTCAGCCCTGAAAACTAAGATAGAATGCCTCGTTACCAATAAAAAGGGTCTCCGGTTCTCTATACTCGTCGCACAAAACACAGCAGCATTAAGCTGCTATTTTATATTGATATTGTGTGAGAACGTGGTCTTTCCTCGGTCAAACCGGTCTATTCGTGCTACAACCGTAATAAAACTGCATAATGGCTCTACCACGCAAAGAGCTAAGAAATTGAATTAAATAATTGCTATTCGTGTGCGACGAAGCTCTGTTATTTCTTTCTAAGCCTACGCAAACAGAATGGAATAACCATCTAGAAACTTTTTTTTCGTCTTTATCAGTTAAGTATTTACACTATTTTGATGGGCATGTGTGGTTCTTGTGCAAAAACTAATAATAACAATGATAAGAGTTTTCTATTATGTGCCCTTTTTGCTTTTTTTATTGGTATTAATATCAATGACGAGTACCTACATTACTCATCTTCGATTTGCCGACGATATATTCCTTATTGCAGAATCGCTGGACGACCTATGCACTGTTCTCAATGACCTCAATAATATCTCCCAACGGATAGGTCTTAACATGAACATGGATAAAATAAAAAAATGCGTGAGTGTCGTGGAACACTCGGTTGGAACGAAGTTCCTTGCGTAGTATATTATTATTGATAAACGTAGGTATAGTTCATTTCAAATAGGATGGCAGGATTCCACTTGAGACTTAGCAATTACAGCTGTAATGTTAATCTATTGTTGTGTGATTATTTTATTGCTTTAACACTTGAAGTTAAGCATCTGTTGATAATAATGAACCAGTATAGCTGGAATGACGAATTTTGGTACTTGAACATTAAAACAAATTAAATTGTAGATAAAAAACCTTTATTACTTTTAACTTAACTATTTTAAATACTTATTACAACTTGTTAATATTTTGTTTAATCAATCACTCTGAAGAACATTCATCGGTATCTGTGTCCTCACACGTATTTATTATAAATGGTTGTATCCGATCCCTCGAAAATTCGATTTCCACTCTTATGACATGGTCACAAACATTCTTCCAAAAATTTTTTTTAAAGATTTTTTATCTACAATTTAATTTGTTTTAATGTTCAAGTACCAAAATTCGTCATTCCAGCTATACTGGTTCAGTATTATCAACAGATGCTTAACTTCAAGTGTTAAAGCAATAAAATAATCACACAACAATAGATTAACATTACAGCTGTAATTGCTAAGTCTCAAGTGGAATCCTGCCATCCTATTTGAAATGAACTATATTATATTATTGATTAACAAATACAAAAAAAAAATGAGTTACTAGCGTCTATTAAAATGAAGCGTCATTTGAAATAATATAATATTTCTTTCATGGCAAGATAAGAAAAAGTGCGAGGGAGATGGATATTATTCCATCTCACTTCCTTATTTCGCCGCCAAGGCCGTCTACTCTATAACACAAAGGGTAGTGACGAAAAAATCTTTCACTTTTGTCGCCTAGCTCCCATCCGCCAAACCCGTACCGTCCGATAAAGAATCGAGGAGTGGCGTCATCCGAGCTCAACGCGGCCAAAAAAGCAAAGGTGACTCAATCTCAGAAAAAGATTATGGCTACAACATTTTTGAACTCCGAAGGAATTTTATTGGTGACTTTTAAAGAACTTACACAACAGTAACAGGCGTTTACTATGCTTCCTTGCTACATCAACTGCGAGATGCTATTAAAGAAAAACATGGTGAAAAATTGTCGCTAGTAGTTGTAGTCCACACGTCGGGTGCTTTCAAGGGCGCCATTAAGGAATGCGGTTTCACTGAGCTCGATCATCATCCATACAGCCCCGACTAGGCCCCTATTATATTATTTATTCTTATTCTTAAAATTGAAATCAGACTTACGGAGAAAAGACAATCTCTTAGCGCTATCTGACAAGACAATCTAAACAGAATATTGTTATAGCAACTACTTAATAACTAAGTTATTACAGTCAGCTGGGCTTATACTTAGTCCGACACCGGAACTTGGATCATATAACTTCTCAAATTTAAGTTCCCGGGAGAGACGTCGCAGGAAAACGTAAAGCGTCCGTGGATATGAAAATGTAGTCAGAAGGCGCACTATTTCATGTTGGAATGTTCTTGTAAATTATTCCATGACATATTTATTTCAATGTCCGTGCTTGTTATATCTCGTCAACAAAATAATGTATAAAAAATATATTTGTTTAGGTGATAATACATTTTAGTGTCACTAACGTATTTACAAGTCGGGTACACAATTTTGATGTACACTGTACAGTACAGTGCAGCTTCTCTACCAGTACACTGTGCATAATCTTAGTCACCGTTGCTTGGTCGCGGTGAACAAAGAGGAACCCATATGGCTGGCCCGAGGTGGCCCCTCCGAGTTAGCTTAGCCAGCCCACTTCGGATGTGTATTGGTTGGCTGCGGCGAGAAGTGTGTCCATTCCTCTACCGCTGCAGCCGAGATGGAGTCGCGGAGGAAGAGGAGTGCCCCGTCAGAGCTGCGATAGGCAGCATCAGATGGCGATGTGACGAGACTCTGACGGGGCCGGACCGTTGATGCGGTGGTGTTGGGGCTTTTTCCTGGCCCCATGGACTTCGCGTATCGGACACGGGGATTTCTGTTGCGCAGGTGAAGTTGGAGGCCGCGGAGGAAGTCGGAGGAAGGAAGGAAGTGTGTGTGAAAGAGTTCCCGTGGCCCTGCCAATATGCGACGAAGGGAACACCATGGGGTTTTAGAGTCGGTGCGAGTCCGACATAACGCGTCCTTGCCTCCGGGAGCCGCTATGCGTAGGCATTGCCCCATATAAAAAATAGGTACGCTAGTAAACTGATCTTGCACTAAAAGTAATTTGAATTTAAATCACTTTAGGACATGTATTACACAAAACGCATAGTAAATGTGCACTCTAAAACCCTAATTAATACCCTTCATTCGAGTACATTAGTCCACACATTATAATATCGAACTATTGTATGCATTTCCTGCCCGGCTTAAAACCAGTCAGGCCTTCTTAATTATTATTATTTTTGGGAGATACCAGCAGCAGCAATAAGTTTAAAGTACATAAAATATCTAAATAAAAAAAATGTTTATATATTTCTTTGATAGCAGCGTATATAATTAAATATAAGGATATAATCTTATTTTAAGTGCTTACGCACTTATATCAGAAGCAGCCACTCAAATATAAATAATAAAAAATAAAATAAAATAATTATTACAGATTCATTGCAGTATTAGATTTGAATAACGTATATATACTTGTCACGGCCTACGGCTGCTCCCTTAAAGGGTCAAATCCTCAGGGGCCCATGAGCTGAAGACTTCCCGAGCAGACGTAGGTCAGGCCTCAATGTGGCCACGTGGAATCTCTCTAATTACACTAAAATATATGGGAGCGTTCTATAATACGGCCAGTCGACCGGAAGGAATTTGGACGTCGCTTACTTACCTATATCCACGGCGACTGGTCCCTCCGGATTCGGTCAGGTCGCATGTGGTTGTGTAGTGCAAGGAAAATAAAGTGATGTGGTGTGTATCTGGGTGTGACTGATGGTGATTGAACCTAGACTTTGGCCGTCGGCAGCAGCCCGAGTGTCGACACCAACACACAACTTGAGGGGCCTTCCGAGGTTGTCCACAGTCACTTTCCTCTTTCGTCACGATAACAGTCAATTAACTCTATCGTACGATTAACTAAATTACAGAGGCCACTAACTATCGCTGGGTATAAGGTTAACGCACAAAACGCACACGGAGTTTCTGGATCAAAGGTCACTACCGTTTCGCGTAGCAACAGTTAGTTCTAGAATATCAGAGGCCGCACTAGCTAATATTGCCGAATGCACTTATGCAGATTCTGAGTCAGACCCAATGAGTCCCTGGGAAGCTCTCCAGCAGGAATGCGCGTCACAATGGTAGACCGTATATTTACTGGCCGCGCCGAATTATTCCGAGTTCCCGACAAAATGACAGCGTGCCGTTCCAAGCACAGCTGACAGGCGACTGCCTGCCCTTGTGCGTTTTTCGCAAGACCGAAAGTCAAACCGGTATGAATGCACCGCGCCGAGCGCCCTCTCGCGTCAATCCTTGAAACTAGCGCTTGGCGTGAACAATACTCGTATGTTTTATGTTTTTAAGCAAATAAAATAATCGTTATACTAAATTTAAATCTATACACATAAATAAAATTAAAGTGTCTGATGTAATATCGAAAGAACTGCCTTAAATTAAGCTGAGGGCTATTTGCATGCCAGTAAGACATGATTAACCATTTTTAAATCTTTTGTAATCTTGGGAATGGCTCAACTGATTGTAATGAAAGTTTACAAACAGATATATATAATAGATAATGCCAGGAGTGATCTCGGCTATGTTTTATCCGAAAAATTGATAAAAAAATTGTCATCAAATATCTTTAAAAAAAAACATCTCGACATTAATAAATCCTACACAGGCGACGCCAGGTGGGTCGTTAATGTTGTAATATTTATTTAATCCGATTTAACCTGTTACGAATAAAAAAAATAATAACATAACGTAGTACTAATATGTAACCATTTCAAAACTTACTTTTCTGCCCGTCGTTTATCTTACTGACAGAAAAAAAGGATTTCACCGTTCTATGAATATCAATAAGGGGCACGTACATAATTTCACGATAGAGGCTTTGTTTCAATCCTTTGACAAATTGTTTTGAAACATTTTGTTATTTCAAGTTTAATAAAAACCAATTGAGAATGTAAAGTCCACCGTTTGGTGTAGTACTAGTGACTGATTCATCGCTTTTCATCCAACGGAACCCCGTGACAAATGAAGGCATTTGAAAGCAAATCTTTAAGATAATGGTTGAACTTATAAGCAAAATGATAACCGACTTCAATAAACTAAAACTGTTCAATTAAATTCCACTGCTAAACATAGGCCTGCCCATTGATTGCCCTACAGAGGGGATATTCGCCATAGTTGCCACGCTTGGCATTATGTGAAAATTATTTTATTCCTTTTAATATTTTGAATTCTTAGTATTTAATATTATCTATATTACGTTTCCTCAAAAGTAAATTAAAGTAAAGTAAAATTGCAGCCTATATACGTCCCAGTGCTGGCCACAAGCCTCCTCTCATTTCTGAGAGGGTTTTAGGGCAAGGAAGTGTCCACCGCGCTGCCCCAATGTTGGCGAACTTCACATGTCTTCGAAAATATATTTTTTATTTTTCTCAGACATGCAGGCTTCCTCACGATGTTATCCTTCACCGCCGTGCACGTGGTAAATCAGCACTTAAAATTGCAATTAACAATTTCATTGGTGCAGGCGGGAATCGAATCCGGGTTTCTTGCGTACTGTGAAATTTACTACATATGATTGAAGCAAATCCCTGCCCTCCTAAAACATGAATAACTTTTCACGTAGATACGTGATATGGGTTTCACTCAACTTTTTGTTTTTTAAATTCAACGCACCTGCGGCATATTTTTCTTACTTACCTGACATGTACCCCAGGCCCTAATATTAGTGCCTGGAAACGTGTTGCCGTCTGCTCGTAAATCTTTTATATTACTCTTTCATAAAACGACGAACTGCTTTACTAAAACTCTTTGGTAGGTACGTGTAATCCAAGTATAGAGTACTTACGTTAGTAAATAGTGTAAGTTCTGGTGCTAGCCAAGTATATTGGTGTTACCATTTGGAAAAGTTTAGCGTTCAGCAAGACGGGGCGTTCGGTGTGAAATAGGGGAAGGGCAAACACACTCTTTTTTCTTTTGTGTCCTGAATGTACAAGTCCGTGTTGCCAGTATTGACATATGGATTAGAGACGTGGTCCTTCACTGTTGGCCGTATGAGGAAGCTTAAAGTCGCTCAGCCATACAGAGGGGTATACTCGGAGTTTCTATGCGTGATAAAATTTGGAATGAAGACGTTCACGGTGGAACCAGAGTAACTGACAAAGCTCAATAAATTTGTTAGCTTAAGTGACAATGGACTGGCTATTATAGCTGGAAGAAGAAAGGTTCTCGAGTGGCAGCCTCATACAGAGAAGTGTAGGATGGAATAAGCATTCGTCAGCAATGTCGCTGCTAGCTCCGGGATGTGTTGAAGATTCTAGCCAACAGCGGAAAAAAACTGGGGCTCATTATGTACGTTACACTTGAAAAGCATTAAAATTCACTACATTCCGTAATTGTTTTACTTTAAAATTTATACTAGATTTGAGATCATTCCGTAAATTTTGCTTTGAAATAAGTAGGTATGCCGGCTTACGGAAAAATACCCGGATTAGGGTTGGGCATGCCGGGATTAGGCAAATTTGCTCTCGGACGATTTAACATTATTATCGTAAAAATTAACATCATTCTGGCTAGTTTTTTTCTAAAACTAAGATTATGAACCCATTTACAAAAAGAAACAGAATGCTTAATATGCAGACTAAGAGATTTTACCCTATTTTTGAAATTTATTATTATTGACTAAAAACATTTTATTATGTTGTATTCCATTCTTTTGTCGCAACTACTTGCGCTACCTAGGCATCTGAGCTTTGCTTGGCGTTAAAAAAAAATAACTTGGGGATGAAACTTATTTAGATAAACTTGGTAAGTAAAACATTACCTAAATACAAAATTTTATACATATCATTAGAACCGCTTCCGAGAAACCAATTACATATTATATACCGACATGATATATTCAAGAATTGCTTACTTAGCGTATAGGATTAATTACCAACTATGCTAAAGTTTAATTTATTAGCAACTGCGATGACGTATTTAGGTCAGACGAACGTGCTGCAGTTTTAATTATGTGAGCACCTGCAACTGACAACCAATAACTGTACTGTACTGTAATAGCTTACGAGTATAATAGGAGATAGATCAGGATATAACTTTCTTTATTGAATAAAACTTCAAGATATATTACATGAATAAAATTTTAATTACATGAATTACTTACAACAATAAAAAACGACAAAATAATCTTCTTGCTTTTCTCACAATTTAAAATATTTTAACGTAAGTGCTTATTGTTATCAAGATACGAATAGCAGTTTATATAAAAGGTCTTAGTTTTTTTAATGAAAGTTACCCCTATACTACGACTTTCACCGGAACGTATTCCTCCATGTAAAAAAAGGACTTTCTCCGTTGATATGGAATATTTTGTGGTTATGGAGACATATAAATATCCTTGTACGAGACATTCTTTACAACTTGTAGTAAGCCGTTTTTGATACCAGTACATCACAGTTATCCAATCTCCTAAAAATTTTTGGACAGGAAGAACGTATGCACAATACTATATCCACAAGTCCGTCAAATGCAATTTCCATAGATTATTGATAAGCCATCATTGATGACTTATCATTAATCTAAGGCAATGTCGTTATGTTCTTTTTTGTGCCAGCCGTCACGTGTTTGTGTTTTTATAAAAAAAATTATAAAAATCAATTATGTTTGTTGTAATATTAAATGTTTTGTATCCAAAACCTACCATAACTGTATTTATTACATGACTGCATGTTAATATTGGGCTTTACTTTGGAAAAAGAAGATATTCAAATGGAGCAAACTGATTAAAGGTAAACAAGAATCATCTTGTTTTGGAGGTACGTGTAAATATCTATAAAAATCATTTATTAATAAAATCAGATTCACTGTGTATCGAAATATTTAATAACATCCACTATTAAGCTTTAACAACATAACCTCGTCACTCGTATAATATGAAATAATAAATAGGTATTTCCAAGCAATAAATGTAGGTTGAGATAAATATAGAGATCGTTGAGAAATCGAAGTGGATATATTTAATATGTTTTTCTTACTTTCGTGTTCAATTCATCTTTTGAGCATTTAGTTGGGCAGTCGCCATTTATCGTAGTCATTAGTTCAAAATTGTTCCCACCTTAGACATGCCGGTGATTTTGGACATATTGGGAAAATAAGAAGAGGAATATACTCAGGCTTATACACTATCACCATCTTATTGGACAAGATATTATGGAATACTGAGATACAAAAACAATCACTATGGGCTTAAAACTGCTAGGGAAAATATCTAGCATGAGTTATATGGATATGCTACAAACAGACCATTAGAAACCGGCAGTGTTGCTCAAGCCACTATGAATAAAGCAGCTGATAAAAATGTTACACTCATAACTGTTAACAAAAATTGTTACTGCAAATGGTCTTATACATAGTAACTACTCCGCCGTATCAGGTGCAGGAGCTATTATTAAAAGGTGAAGAGGTAAAATTTTGTTTTAGAGATGCGCCATCAATATCTGGAGGCACGGCAGTGCCCCCGCCAAGACGAGCACAAAAGCGGCACTACCGTACCATCCTTTTCTCGAAGCATTTCAGGCCATTTTCGAAACCCTATAACTTCGTTGTGGATAAAACTAAAAGCCTGAATTGTACAGTATTGTTCAGTAACCAAGTAGGAATTTGTATAAACACGGTATATTTCAAAAATCATTAAATTTGAACTAGTAGTTTAAGAATTATAAATAGTCAAAGTTTCTTAATTTTGTCACTCACTGACCGATCATCAAAACTCTAAGGCACTTCTATCAGACATAGAAGCTTCAAATTTGGAATACAATTATTGATTAGTATATAAATCAAGGAAAAACTAAAATATTTTGCAATTTCGGTTTAGTTTTCGAGATACACCAACTGCATACATAACTTTGTAATCCCATATAAATATATATATAACCTTATTAACCCATATATAACCTCTTCCGTTTTATTATATTTATAAATAATATAATAAAACGCATACTGGCAGGGCCACGGGAATGCTTTCGCATACATCCGCTTTTGTGCAATTGTGCATAAAATAAAAAATAACCTCAGCCAAAGAGCACAACTGGCATTATACTCAGGGCCATCATTTCAAAAAAAATCAACCAAATTAAAAAAATATAAATAATAAAATAAAAATATGTATATCTGTATGTCTATACATACATATAACGCTTTATGGCCGCTTGGTAACTGACGGTGACTCAGTATAACATCCTACAGTCATTCCGAAATTAAGAGAAGAGAATCACTGTAGAAAAGGTAATAATTTATTGCGGAAATTTTGTGATAGAATTAAAAAAATTTACAAGCTTATCCCTACCGTATGCGTTAGAAAAAAAATATAACAAATAATAAAATAATGAGATGGCGTCAGTTTTTAAGAAGATATAGCAAAAAAAAATTCAAAAAAGTTCAGGATCTAATTGACAATATACATCTGATACTTAATCACGCTTTTGGAAACCACGCCAAATGTAAACAATACTTCTGTGAAAAATGGTGCACACAAGATAATAACATACAAAATATTTCTTTTCAAATTTCCGCCGAGTTGTATGTAGAAGACCAAATAGGTCATGTGTCAATTTTAATTAAATATATTTCATATGAAGTGATCTTGACTACGTTTCATAAATTAACCATTAGTAAAAATGAAAACAGGAATTTTACAATTGTGTTTAGAAAGAAACACTATTAGTTGAACCTTGCAGCTTGTACAATATTTTTATTATAAATCCCTATAAATGTATATATTATTAATAAATAATTACCATAATATTTAGTATTATTTTTTATTTTGCCCTATCTGAAACGTTCTACGCTGTATAGAAAATGAGGCGTCTGAAATGGCTGACAATCTCTCGAACATTTGATCTAGGTACAAAGATATTTTACGTTTTCGTGGCCTCCACATGATATTTTTGTCAGCATTATGTACCCTTCTGTACCTGAAACGAATATGAATATTGCTACAAAAGTAAAGTAACAGACTATACAAGTCCCTTTACTGGGCAAAGTACTCTTCTTATTTCTGAGAGGATTTTAGGGCAAGGAAATGTCTGCCGCGCTGCCCCAATGCGTGTTGGCGAAAATTGCAATTACAAATTTCATTGGTGCTGCCGGGGATCAAACCCGGGAAAATTTACAGCGCACGCTTAGACCCAGAGCTACTAATACGACATAAATAAATGCGATTCAACAAATATAATAAAAACTCTTACGTACTTAAAACTTAAACATTTGAGAGCGCGTAATACCTACCAGAAAAAGCTACAGCAGCACACCGTACAATGTAATTTAATATGCTTAACCGCAACATAATTCTCAGTGATGCGCAAGCATATTAGGTAGTATATCACTTTTATACTTGTCACCCCTACAATTTATTTATCTTTGCACTTTTCTAAGTAATACAGAAAGTAGTCGCTAGAGGTTGTTAACGTCGGCTAAAATCTCTGCGATCGCCGTTTCATCAAGGTCATTCAGGCTTCTTAAAGGCAAAGGCATGTAATTCGAATGATTCATTTAGAGTATATTACAAATTATTAACATCAATTTACAGAGATTATACACTACTATTTGACATGTTATTATCACCTTATAGGCATCTCACACATATCACACATTCATTTTGTAAAAGTATGGCACTCCAAAATTCATACTTAAATATTATAGTGAACTCTCCTTTGTCAAAACAAATACTATACAATGATTATAAAATTATTGTTTCCCTATAGTACCAATTTTGCAGTAAGTGTAATGCAATTCCTTACTGGGCTTTTATGATTTTTTAATTAGGATTTTGTTATAAACAAATACTTAATAATAAATTAGTTTTAGATTATTTAACATCAAAATATTACAATAAAGATTTGAGATTACAAAAATTTACAAAAACTAGTAACAAGCTTAGCTGTGATCAGTCACAGGTCATAAAATTTATTAAATATTGTCCTTCGTAAATATTACATTTATTCCAATTCCAAGTGTATAATTAAGATGATAAGGTAGAATTTTACTTCAACAGCGATTGCATGGGAAAAAATAAATGAGAGAAGCTTAAGCCTTTCCTGTGAATATTTAATAGGAAACACAATGATCTACAAAAACCCATTTAGAAAAGCATTTCTCAAGTTATTGATGTTAATTTTTTTTAATAATAATAATCTTTATTAAAACTTATATAGGTTACAAACAAATTGTTGCACTGATTCCTAAACTAGGATTAATCCTGTATCTTAGGATATCAGTAAGAAATAATGAGTAATAAATAAAATAATAAATAATAAAAAATAAATTAAAATTTACTTAAATTAAACTAGAACAGATATTCCAGATTATTGTGTTTTTTCGCAATGATAGTTCTACAGGCCACTTCTGCTGCAATCAAGCTGGCCTTACGTGTATAAGGAAATGTTAAAAAACAAAGATAATTTATTTTATGTTATTAAATCAAGACTGTACAACCAGTGCGTGTTGCCAGTGATGACCTTTAGTACTGAGACGTGGTCCTTCACTGCTGGCCGTATGAGGAAGCTCAAGGTCGCTCAGCGAGCTATGGAGAAGGCTTTGCTCGGACTTTCGGACACTCGGAGTTTCTCTGCGTGATAAACTTAGAAATGAGGATATCCGCAGTAGAACCAGAGTGACCGATATAGCCCAACGGATTAGTAAGCTGAAGTGGCAATGGGCCGGCCATATAGCTCAAAGAACCGACAACCGTTGGGGAAAAAAGGTTCTCGAGTGGCAGCCTCGTACCGGCGGACGAAGTGTAGGGCGTCCCCCTACTAGATGGAGTGACGACCTGGTAAGATATGCAGGAAGTCTATGGATGCAGGTGGCTCAGGACCGTGCTTTGTGGCATTCCTTGGGGGATGCCCATGTTCAGCAGTGGCCTTGTGAAGGGCTGAAATGATATTAAATCAAATATGTAATATACATATAATACCTTAATTTTTTTTTATAAAATAAGGAAAATTGCAAACTTTTCCATTATATGGTACTCGTATTATAATTCGCAACCCTGTCTTCAAACATAACAAGGAGAGAGTAAAATTAAATGGTTAAACGAACTTACCTTAAGTGAAGTTCAACCATAATTATACGAAGCTTCTTGTCCGAGACGGTACTCCCAGCCCAACCCTCCCTGGGTTAGGGTTGCTCATTTGACGAGAAAGAAAATAGCGGCGAAGCCTCTATTCACTTCTAGCTCGCACAATGTCGCTATCTATACTCACACCCGCCGGTATAAAGTCTGCGAAAAATACGTTGCTCCTTACGTTTTTCGTACGTCCTATAACTTCAGTTCAACTTGAACATAACGTTGACCATGACGATGACGATGACGATGACCTTGACGATGACGATGACAATGACCTTGACAATGACCACGGCGATGATGATGACGACTTCATGCCGATAACAAAAACATAAGTTTGATGATATTCAGTCCAACTAGACCATGACGATGACCATGACGACGACGACGACGATGACTATAACAATGACGATGACCTTGACGATGACTTTGATCATGACAACGATGATGATCTTGACGATGACCATGACGATGATCTAGAATTTGATGAATTCGATAACGATGACGATGACCATGATAATGACGATGACACAGTTCATCTGATGGTACTGTAGCCCAAGGACATCTAAATCTATCCTCGACTACGAATCTCTGAGGTGTTTGAGGTCCCGATTTCAAAGTTAACAAGTTAACTCGAAGTACCTTAAGCTTTTCTGCAGGAAGTTTTGCAGTCTGTGATTATATCCTAGACAGCCCCCGGCATTATATATTTATAGATCACAAATCTTCGAGAAAGAACATCGATTTCTACCAAGTACGATACGTGATGCTATTGAAGCTAAAAAACATCCCACTTTAAATAGAGAAGGCGGCTGTGTACTGCTACCTGCTTGGGATCCAGTAATTAAGCACTAAGCCACCGAGCTGTCATTTTTAAGTGAGTAAGACCAACAGAGAACCTTTATATAAACCGAAAATGAGAACTTCAAACGAGCACCAAGGCCAATGGTCATCAAATATCAGTAGAATCGATTTTTCCACAGCTAATAAAAGATATATTTAAAAAAATATGCGTCGAATTTAGAACCTTGTCGTTTTTTGAATACTGATAAAAATAGGAGCAAGAACTTTCAATAGAATCATACATGAGTATTTTTTGGGATAAAAATTTTTTGCTCATGGTTTTAATAATTGGATTGACTCAATTTACGGACAGGCGGAACGGGAAACATACTAAGTCAACTTTTAATGATGTGAATGTGATACAACTTTGCGATTTATAACTCCGCTGAGTCTAGAAAGTTATTGTTTTTGCTCAATTAAGAAGTTTATAGCAATTATTTAACATTGGTAAATAAACGTTGTTTAATGAGTTGTTATGGTTTTATTATTGTGCGCTGGTAACATTTTTGATCCCTTCTCCGCGGGATAAAATCCGTAACGAGAATGTCTAAAATAGACTTTACTCAGTTTTATCTTTTTTATCTCATAATATAAATAAAATTGTAGTGTCTGTGTTTACACACAAAACTTGATACACTTGATAGAAGCCTAGCTATTTCGATATTACTATCGAAATAGCTAGGCTTCTATCAAGCTAAGAGGGTTATTTACGTGCTATTTTACTTCATCATCATCATCATCATCATTACAGCCCTTCACAAGTCCACTGCTGAACATAGGCCTCCCCCAAAGAATGCCACAAAGCACGGTCCTGAGCCACCTGCATCCATCGACTTCCTGCATGTCTTACCAGGTCGTCATTCCATCTCGTGGGGGGACGCCCTACACTTCGCCTACCGGTACGAGGCTGCCACTCGAGAACCTTTCTTCCCCATCGGTTGTCGGTTCTTCGAGCTATATGGCCGGCCCACTGCCACTTCAGCTTACTAATCCGTTGGGCTATGTCAGTTATTCTGGTTCTACTGCGGATATCCTCATTCCTAAGTTTATCACGCAGAGAAACTCCGAGCATAGCCCTCTCCATAGCTCGCTGAGCGACCTTGAGCTTCCTCATACGGCCAGCAGTGAAGGGCCACGTCTCAGTTCCGTAAGTCATCACTGGCAACACGCACTGGTTGTACAATTTCGTTTTAAGGTTTTGAGGTATGTCTGACGAGAACATGTGTCGTAGCTTCCCGAACGCTGCCCAGCCGAGTTGAATCCGTCGATTGACCTCTCGGACGAAGTTGGACTTACCTAGTCGGACTATTTGTCCCAGGTAAACATACTCGTCAACAAATTCGAGCTTAGTGCTCCCAACAACTACCGGCATAGGTGTGACATGGACATTAAACACGATCTTTGTTTTGTCCATGTTCATCTTAAGACCTATCCGTTGGGAAACACTATTGAGGTCATTGAGCATAGTGCTTAGGCCCTCCAGCGATTCTGCCATAAGGACTATATCGTCGGCAAATCGAAGGTGAGTGATGTACTCGCCATTGATGTTGATACCGTATCCTTTCCAGTCCAGAAGCTTGAAAACGTCTTCCAATGCAGCGGTGAAGAGTTTCGGGGATATGACGTCACCCTGTCTTACACCTCTCTGCAATTGGATAGGTTTCGTACTCTGGTTCTGTACTCGGATATCCATCGTAGCCCTACTGTACAAGCACTTAAACACTTCGATATACCGACAGTCAACTTGGCACCGCTGAAGGGACTGCAGCACCGCCCAAATTTCGACGGAATCAAAGGCTTTCTCATAGTCCACATACGCCAGACATAGTGGCAAATCGTACTCTTCGGACTTCTGTACAACTTGCCGAAGGGTATGTATGTGGTCTATGGTGCTAAAGCCCTTTCGGAAACCGGCTTGTTCGGGAGGCTGGAAGTCGTCAAGTCTGCGCGCGAGACGATTCGTAATGACTCTCGAAAACAGCACGTAGACGTGGCTCAGAAGGGAAATCGGTCTGTAATTCTTCAAGAGAGCGTTGTCACCTTTCTTGAAGAACAAGACCACCGCACTTCTGCTCCACGCCTCCGGTGTAATGCCACCATGGAGGACGGAATTAAAGAGCTTCTGAAGGATTTCGAGTACCGGTCTTCCACCCGCTTTCAGAAGCTCCGCTGTAATTCCATCCTCGTCTGGGGACTCACCGTTTTTAAGGTGCTGGAGAGCCATACTAATCTCGCTCAGACTGACGTCCGGGATATCTTCGGAATAGTGTCGGATGAGACTCGCTCTTGAATCGTTACTCACGCTTGCGTGTGGCTCCAACGATGACGTGTACAGCTGCCCATAGAACCTCTCAATCTCACTCAAAATCTCAGGTGTCCCGGAAACGATGCTGCCACATTCGGTTTTCAGCTTTGACAGTTGGCTCTTTCTGGCAGACAGATCTCTGGCAAAGACTTTGGAGCCTTGGTTCCGCTCGATTGCTTCTTCAATACGAGCTGTATTGAAGTTGCGTAAGTCCCGCCGCATGCATTTGGAGATCTGTCTGTTCAGATGCCTGTATGCTGTCAAGTTTGTTGAAGAATGTAGCTTCATCTCCCGTCTAACAGCCATGAGATTAAGAGTGTGATCGGAGAGTTTTTGTGTTCTTCTGCGGCGGGTCTTGCAGAACTTAACTCCGACCGCATGGACAGTTTCCACGAGCTTGTCATTCATATCGTCCACTTCATTGCAGTCTTATAGGCACTGAAAACGGTTTTGTAACTCGAGCTGAAAGGTTTCGGGACTTTGGATTAGAGCACGAGGGGGACGGAGCGTTGACTTCATTAGACGAGGCCTCTCCAACTTAACGTTTAGGTTCAGTGTGCCTCTAACCATTCGGTGATCGCTACCAGTTTTCACCCTCGCGATCACGGAGACATGAACAGTTGTCGTCTGGTCGTCATAATGAAGTCAATCTCATTTTTTGTCGAACCGTCGGAGCTCGACCAGGTCCACTTCCTTTGTGGCCGCTTCTGGAAGAAAGAGTTCATCATAAAGAGTCCCTCTTTCTCCATGAAGTCGGCCAGCTGCTTGCCCCTTGGGCTCCGTTGCCCTATTCCAAATTTCCCTACTTTCAGCTCACCGTTCTCTCTTGTGCCTAGTTTTGCATTGAAATCTCCCATTAACACCGTATATTGGGTTTTGGAGGAATGCATGGCTCTAGAGATATCCTCATACATTTCCTCCACCTCCTCATCGGAGTGTGCCGAGGTTGGTGCGTAAACCTGTATGACCTTCAGCGAATACCGTTTGGTGATTCTGAGTATAAGGTACGCAACCCTCGTCGACACACTCCCGATCTTTACAACGTTGTTAACGAGAGACTTGTGAACCATAAATCCGACACCTCCTTGGGACAGATGGTCGCCCTCCCGGTGATAGAGCAAGTTGCCGGATTCGAGGATTGCCGTGTCCTCCCCCTCTCTTCGGACTTCGGATAATCCTATAATATGCCAGCGCAACTTGTCTATCTTTTCTTCCAGCTCCACGATCTTCTCGTCAGTCCTCAGGGTGCGTGCGTTGTACGTTGCCAGGTCGAGTCGTCTAAGGTGGCAACCGAACCTCCACCGGAGATTCTTAGCACCCTCTGCCCCGCCGTTACCATGGTCGCCACCGTAGCCAGGAATAGCGGGGCCGCCGGGGACTGGGGGCCGTCTGTTTGTTGCTTTAGTCATTGGGGGGTATTTGCCATAGTTGCCACGCTTGGCGAGCGGGTTGGTAACCGCAGTTTTTTTTATTGTAATTTGGCTATTATCAGGAAGATGCTGCTGCCCATCTCCTGCCTGTTTCCCTTTGTCGCCTTTTACGACACCCACGGGAGGATATGGGGTAGTGGATATTATTGACCGCCACTACACGGCTAACTATTTTACTTAAATAACTATTTTTAAAATGTTTGTCGGTTTGTCTCTCTGTCCAGCCTATTCTTTGGAGTGGCTGAACTGATGGTTATGAGACTTTACGAATCGATAGAGAGGAAGGCCAGCTAATAATAAAAATATAGTTAGACTTACTATTGACTTTATTCATGTCTATTATACCGTTTCTATTGTTCTATTTAGTACCAACGTTTTTATGAGCGAAACAATATATAAAAATGTATGACACATCTTTCCTTTTGCTTGATAGTTCAGGGACTGTTTAAAAATGTAATATTATTCTAACCTCGCAATAACCCAGACATTTTAGTGTCTGCAATGCCGATTCTGTCTTGAATTTAAATTACAATTATTAATAAATCTTTGTATTACATACGAATGATTTTTTTTCTGATTACCCACACCAACTTCGCATGGAACGTGGTTTTATTTAGATTTAATTTTGGGTAACAAACAAGCACACCATAGATTAATAATAGGTCATCGCGCTCTCTGACTAGATACCGCGCTACGTGAAAGAAACAGCTCTGAGAATACGGCAAATCAATATTCTAGTGTGTATAAGACAATTGCAAGAGTGCTAGTGTGCGTGAAAAATTGTATATGCCAGCAGCTTAACTATTACCCGATTAACAGGAAAAATTATTTTATGCTATGGCTTAGTAGTTAAGTTCATAGTTATGAATGTAGACCAGAAATACTTAAAAATGAATAATTTATTAATAGCGAATGTATCAATATATTTGTGTATATTATGTATAGGTTTTTCTTCTGAATAAATGGCATATAAATGATAAGGCCTTTTATATTTAAATGTCTGACTAATATTCACAAATTATTTAAAAAAATAGTTATATATTATATGGTGTAACCAAAATTTTATTTTTATTATATGTTGTTATAGCTATAATAGCCAATACACATTCTGTGAAAATTTCAAGTATCTACATATTACGGTTCATAAAATACAGCCTGCTGACAGACAAACGGAACGATAGTGGAAACTTAAGTCCCGTTGATACTTTTTGGGCACGGAACCCTAATAAACGGAAATAATGTTTTAATAATAAAAATAAAAATTAATAAAACAACATATAAATATTGGGTCATTTGAGCAATACTACAAAAATAAACATTAAATAATATAGAATTAGGTTATATTATAATAAGTTAAATATATTATATTATAAAATATAGTAACAATAAATTCACATATAAAAATCTCAGCCACGGGGAACTTTATTTTTGTATACGCGGCAACACTGAATGGCGTCATTCATATTTTGTAACTTATTTATGGCTCGTGTTATTTTATGTTGAAATTTCGAAATTGTATGATACTTACTGATAGTATGTGATCCCAGTGTCTTTCTTATTTCTTGTAGTATTATTTTTACACAGTTTCACTACGCAAACTGGTATTTTACTTCGGATTATGATCATAATTTAATAAGATATTCGGTACGTCCCCATCACATATCGCCTGCAACGCGACTGGCTCAGGTACGCCGATTTCGGCGTAGTATTTGTTGCTGCATTTTACAAGAGCGCCGGCGGTATCTAGTCAGAGCGCGCGATAACCTATCATTAATCTATGAAGCACACAGTCCACCTGATGGTAAGTGATTGCTGTGGTCCATAGACATCCTCGATTACGAATTAAAATGCAGTTGCGTTGCTAAGCTGGAATGCCTCATTTCCAGTAAAAAGGATCTCCGATTCTCTACACTCACCATACGAAACACAGCAACGTTAAGCTGCTATTTTACGCTGGTATTCTGTGAGGGCGTGGTCCTTCCCCGGTCGAACTGACCCATTCGTGCTTCAACTATACCAGTTATAGCTGCATCATGGCTCTACCATGTATAAAATAGTCTTAGCCAATATAAAATAGTCATGATCAGTAAATAGTCTTACTATTTATTTTATCAATATTTCTGCTTTGAAAATAGCTTCAAATTTCTCGTATAAAATACCTCCTAGGTTCTTACTGGTATTGCTCTCTGTCTGTTTGTAAATTTTCAGAAAATCTGACCAATTTAATTGTGAGTCGTGGTAACTGAGGGGCTAAGCGCTCGCTGTAAATTTCACAGTGCGCGAGCAACCCGAGTACGCTACACGCCGGCACCAATGAAATTGTTAGTTGCAATTTTAAGTGTTGATTTATAACGTGCTCGGCGGTGAAAGAAAACATTGTGAGGAAACCTGCATGTCTGAGAAATAAGAAAAAAATATTCGAATGCATGTGAAGTTCGCCAACACGCATTGGGGCAGCCCGGTGGACTTTTCCTTGCCCTAAACTCCTCTCAGATATGAGAGGAGGCCTCTGCCCAACAGTGGGACGTATGTATATAATAGGCTGCAACGTTTACTTTTTTTCTAATATAAATTGGTGTTTTATTTCATCGAGTATGATCAGTGTTTACTTCTAAGCGTAGGGAATCATATAGTCCATTTCACAAGTACATTCGAATGTCGTCACGACCGGGACCGATCAAGCGGGGCCAGTAAGCTTAGTCGTTGACTTTACGAAACTTGAATGTGTATGGAATCGAACGTCTTTCACGAGGGTCACGCATGTCACCATCTTCAGACACAACCTTGTCTTCCGAACCCATCGGGTTGCGGCGCTGGTCTGTGACCCGAAGCCGCAAGACCCAATAGTTATATAATAATAGTACCTCAATAGTTTTGTTGGTGCATTACATTCAGTTCTGCCATTCCAAAGATTAGCCCGGACAATGAATATGTTATACCTACAAGCAGTAGACAGCCGGCGTACAAGTTGTCATTCATATCAGACCTTGCGCCTACAGACTTCTACTTTTCTAGAATTCAGATAACTTTTTGCCGGAAAAAAATTCAATACCCGAGAGATAGTACACAATGCCTTTGAGGAATTTGTTGCCTCAAGTCCAGCTGATTTCTTCAAAAAGGGCATCACTAAACTGCCACTGCGTTGGCAAATATGCATCGATTGCATGGGTGATTACTTTAATAGAAATAAAAAATATATAAACAAATAACGTTCACTTATTTAATAAAAAACGGCAATTTCATAGGTAAATGCAATAAAGGTACCATTATTCTCATTCAAACATCTTCTTATATTTACTGATGATTTGCCTAATTTAATGCTTTCTATTCGTAGCCTCATTCTTATGTGCATACTAAAGACGCTTATTAATGCTGGATATGCGACCGTATGGAACTCTTTTTTATATGATACGTTATAGGACGAACTATTCGGTTTATCGCTCGAAGTACGATCTGGAACAGTTAAATGGAGTATCGTAATATGCGGTAATAAAATTCGTAAAATTGGGTTTAAAGTGCTTTCGTAGATATGTGTGTATGCGCAGTGCACACTTTTGGCATTGTAAAATACTGTGTGTAGGTGTACTTTTATTTATTGAATATTAGAATCACAAACGAGTTAACTATCCCCCTATGGAGTTGGACAAATTAGCTTTCTAGAATCGTTAACGCAAATAGAAAACTATAAAAACGAATGAAAATGACATGAACGCTAAGTGACGTGACTTATCGTTTCTTATTAACTCATATTCATTTTCATTCATAATTAACCGAGCTCCAAAAAAGAGAAGATACTATATTCAATGCGTATATTTTTAAGTATATCCACCGATTTCTCGGGTTTTACTTGAGGAGTGGTCCCATATAAATTTTAAGAAAGAATTTCTCTCCTAAGGGTTGAAAAGTGCGGGATTAAGATTTTTATGTGGATTTTTAACGTGGTAGAGCCATGCTGCAGCTAAGGTCGGGCCCCTTCGTATGCGGGGCACATTCATACAGTCAAAATAAAACTTGAACGAAACCACGTACGGTCTAGCTTTTGTATGTGTGCGTGAGTCGAGGTACCAAGTTTACATCAACGTAGTAACGCGCCATTCGCACCGGTGAGAGTGAAGTGACAGACACGAACGTGTTTTCGCGCTTGGTAAAGGTGGCTACTGACCTGCCTGCCGCAGGGGCAATCTAGGGTGTAGGAGTGGGGATGACTCTTAATTGCCTCCTTAATCGTAATGTGTGTTTTTTAAGTCGGCCCTGCGGCCTTCGATATTGCTCCGCTTGCTGTGCTTCCTAGATTGCCCCTGCGGCAGACATGTCAGTAGCCACCTTAAAGGCCGCTACTGACATGCCTGCCGCAGGGGCAATCTACCCTAGATTAGGAGTGGTAGGAGTGGGGATTACCCTTAATTGTGATGTGTGTAGGCAAGCAGGGGCAATTTTTAAGTCGGCCCTGCGGCAGGGCGGCAGGAGCGCAAGACCTTCCTTGCTCCCTAGATCGGCCCTGCCGCTGTCGCGTATGTAGCGGAATTGGGGCAATTTCAATCAGTTCGTTGCCACTTTCGCGCGGATAAGCACACGTATGAGTACAAGTCAGAATCGCAGAAAGACTGTTACTTAAACGTTGTAACTTACAAGTAAACATTACTGGGATTTGTTACCTTAATAATTAACTTATCATAAGGGCTAGTATGGGAAAGAAAATATTCCAATAGTATTAAAATTGCTGGAATATAAATTAAATGTCATTAACTAAATAATTAAACATAAATACAAATTTTAGTAATTAAATTTATTAAAACTTCATTAGAAAACTATCCTGGCTATTTGTAACCCTATTTAAATTATAGTTACTAAGCACTAGTTAGTTAAGTTATATCACAGAATAAATTGGTTATATTAAATTATGACGAGTAATGTTAGTCATATTTAATTGTCTTTGATAGCCTAAAAATAGCGTGGCAGAGCTATGCTGCAGCTTATAAGCACTATATTATGTTTGTAATTATTAATTAATTAGTTGTTTTATTGATAAATGTGGGTGTCTATGGGCCACAGTGTCCACTTATCATCAGGTGGACTGTGCTCATTTGTCACCCTTATTCTATATAAAAAAGAGCCAAGGATATATATACCGATTGATTGATATTTCGATAAAACTGGCGCCATTGTCAACACGTGCGTCCAGCGAGACGTACACTCTCATACTGAACGGCAGGCGTGTGTGTAGAGACACCTCCGATATTACTCCGATCGCTGTGCTCCTTAAGCTAGGGTCCCACGGCCTGCCAGGCGACAGGCCGCGCCAGGCGTTGTCCCGCCTGTATGGGCCTGTCGCGGCCCGTACTGAGCATTCCCACGGCGTGTGCCGGCCTGGTGCGGCCTGTCGACTGACATTCCAACTTGTGAAGTGATGCGGAGCGCAAGTCTGCGTGTGCAGCTGCTGTGGTTTTATTCACTGGTGAACGTTTGATAAACCAAGTAAAAAGAAAGCAGAAAAAACGACGCTGGTGGGTGTCGTCATTCAACAAAAGCCGTTCTTGTTTTTATGTTGAGGCGATGAACTATTCCAAAGCGCTGGTCCATTTTCATAAAGAGTTAAGAACTCGATTATGAGCTCGTTCGTCCATTCCATCATGAGCATGTACGCGCAAGCGCCACCGCAGTTGAAATGAACGATTGCAACCGACGCAGACGCGCCCGTACAGGCCACGACAGGCGCCGTCGGATGCGATGGTTCCCACGGCCTGTTGTCCGGCCTGGCGCGGTCTGACCTGTGACAAAACAGGCCGTGGGACCCTAGCTTTAGATTGCCCCTGCGACAGGCATTTCAGTAGGCGCCTTTAAGGGGCTACTCCATGTGAACGACCTTGAGCATTTTGCCGGCAGCGCGCCGGAACCTATTGTAGGCAAAAACGTAGTATTATTTTTTCAACATCAATAAACTAATTTATGGAAATACACACAGCGTACAACGATAAATGTATTTTAATTTTTTTATTCGTTATATTAGTTGCATTATATTAGAATTATGTATTTTCATATATTATCTAATTATGAAATTTTATAATTAATTATATATTAAAAATGAAGCATTGAAAATTGTGATTTTAAAAGATACCTATTCACTATAGGTAAATAAATAGATAGCTCGCCTTTTGTACAAATATTTGGTGCAATAAAGAATAAATAAATAAATAAATAGGATGTTTCGTAGATGTATTTTTGATTATTGTTAATTTTTACGTGTCAAGTATTGAAAAGTAACATACCTACCTACAAATTTTTGAACTGAGCACCTTGTAACTTAGCCTGCTTATTACTTATGCTGGCAGACATTATCCTCGCCCCAATTATTGATGAGGATGAAAATCAATTTTATTTCTACATACGTAATTATATTTATTTATACATAAGGGTAACTTTAATAAAGGTAATAAAAAAATCAACAAGAAGTGTAATGGTTCAATCTTTCAATTTCAATTGTAAAAAAACGTTACCCCACACTAGGATTTTCTCCTGTGTCGTGGAGGCAGTTTACAAACATAAATTGCACAAGGACAAACATCCAGACCCGGAACAATTATTTGTAGGCCATACAAATACATGTTCCGTGCGAGATTCGAACCCGCGTCCCCTAGCGCAACAACTGATTGCTGCAGAATTTTATTCTTATTTAAAATCATCACCAACTTTATTAAAGCAAATTTAATCCACTGACAAATGTAATTAATAATTAAAAAAAATATGTTGCATTTAATAATTACCGTCTATACCGAATATAATTTTATAGTGAACACTAGTTGTATAAAGTTATAGTTTTTAGAGTATAAATAAACCCATGTCCTGTTTTGAGTTAAAAAATAAATGGTCAGTTTAGTCTTTTTAGGTAAATTTAGTTTTAAAAATTTTTAGTTAATAGTAAAAAGTAGGTATATTAGTACCTACTTAGATACTTTTTACCGAATTATAAGTATAGAACACCTTATGTAATCAATTATTTGTTGTAAAAGAAGAAAAAACAAGCAATAAATAATATACTATATTTTAGCAAAAAACTATAACTTAGTAATACTAATTAACTTAGAACATAAATGAAAAACTCATAACTGACTTTTTGGCCCGACCCAGGATTCGAACCCGGGACCTCATGATCAGCAGTCGCACTACTACAACCACTAGACCAACGAGGCAGTACTATTCTTAATAGGATACTGTGGTTGGGTGATAATATTGAATTAGCCTTTTATAGTGTAAATTATAATATTTGTCGAAATTTTAATTATGGATTCGAACCTTACATTTTTTTATTTGCATTTACTTCAAAGAAAATACACGCAAAAAGCTTCATCGCGCCGTAAAAAACACAACAAATATATGTATAACTAATACGAAAAATTGTACCCAAAACAAACAAATAATTCTACCTATAAATAACCTAATAAGTAATAATATTATCGACTGATATGACGTGATCGTATGCGCTGGTCGACTATCTAACGACACGGGCTTCACGTCGAAGAGCTCAGCGCTCACTGACTCCAGCAAGGCCGCGGGCAGTAAAAACGCCCAGATTTTAAAATAATTTCTTAATAAAATCAAATTTAGGTCTTTTGAAAAAAATTTTGCTATAGAAATATTCGTTAATAAATTGCCTATCCATTGGTGTAAATCGCAAAATAAAATAATACTTACTTTACGAGGAGATGCATGTTATCAATAATTATTTCACATTTATGTGCTTTCGTTGTAAGGAGATTATATTAATATTTATTCCTTTAAAAAAAAAATTGGATATAGCTTTTATGGAATCAAGATTATGTAGAAATATAATGTGTTTTTTATTTGTTGATATACCTTTTAAATAAAAAGTAGATAGCTCCTAAAAACCGCACAAATAACGACTAGCGCGACATTTTGCTCAACCTGCGCCTTAAGTAATTTTTTGATCAATGTTTTGTCTATTGTTACCATAGATAAAATAAGTTTTCGTGTAGAGTATTCTATCAGTAAGTAGCAAACTATACTTAAGATACGTTTTCAATACTTAATTTATGACGTTTTCCGATTAATATTAAAAGAAGTCATATTTTGTTGTTATTAACTAGATGGGGCACGTTTGAACGCGCACGAATGTGCCGCAACTGGTATGTAGGTACGATTTAGTGTGTTAGTGTGCTAATTTAATTAACTTTGTCCTGTGTTTTGCTATCGTCGATGTACGTATAAAAAATAATAAAAAATAGGTATTAAAATATATGTATACTTACTACTAATAATACTTTTTTCTTAGGGATACTTGAGGTTCTTACTGAGATATCCCTAAGAAAAAAGTATTATTTACTATGTAGGAAAAGTTGTGGGTTACTATAGTCATCGTTATGATCACCGTCATGATCATCGTCATTGTCAAGAACATCGTCATCGTCATGATCATGATCATCGTCATGATCATCGTCATCGTCATCGTCACGATCATCGTCATCGTCATGATCATCGTCATCGTCATCATCATCGTCATCGTCATGATCATCGTCATCGTCATGATCATGATCATCGTCATCGTCATCGTCATGATCATCGTCATCGTCATGATCATCGTCATGATCATCGACATGATCTTATACATCGTCATCGTCATGATCATCGTCATCGTCATGATCGTCGTCATCGTCATGATCATGATCATCGTCATGATCATCGTCACCGTCATGATCGTCGTCATCGTCATGATCATCGTCATCGTCATGATCATCGTCATGATCATCGTCATGATCATCGTCATGATCATCGTCATGATCATCGTCATGATCATCGTCATGATCATCGTCATGATCATCGTCATGATCATCGTCATGATCATCGTCATGATCATCGTCATGATCATCGTCATGATCATCGTCATGATCATCGTCATGATCATCGTCATTGTCATTGTCATGATCATCGTCATCGTCATGATCATCGTCATCGTTATGATCATGATCATCGTCATCGTCATGATCTTCGTCATCGTCATGATCATCGTCATCGTCATCGTCATGATCATCGTCATCAACATGGTCATCGTCATCGTCATGATCATCGTCATCGTCATGATCATCGTCATGATCATCTACATCGTCATTGTCATGATCATCGTCATCGTCATGAACATCGTCATCGTCAAGAACATCGTCATCGTCATGATCATGATCATCGTCATGATCATCGTCATAGTCATCGTCATGTTCATCGTCATCGTCATGATCATCGTCATCGTCATCATCATCGTCATCGACATGATCATCGTCATCGTCATGATCATGATCATCGTCATGATCGTCGTCACCGTCATGATCATCGTCATCGTCATGATCATCGTGATGATCATCGTCATGATCATATACATCGTCATCGTCATGATCATCGTCATGATCGTCGTCATCGTCATGATCATGATCATCGTCATGATCATCGTCATCGTCATGATCGTCGTCATCGTCATGATCATCGTCATCGTCATGATCATCGTCATGATCATCGTCATGATCATCGTCATCGTCATGATCATCGTCATGATCATCGTCATTGTCATGATCATCGTCATCGTCATGATCATCGTCATCGTCATGATCATGATCATCGTCATCGTCATGATCTTCGTCATCGTCATGATCATCGTCATCGTCATCGTCATGATCATCGTCATCGTCATGATCATCGTCATGATCATCGTCATTGTCATTGTCATGATCATCGTCATCGTCATGATCATCGTCATCGTCATGATCATGATCATCGTCATTGTCATCGTCATGATCATGATCATCGTCATTGTCATCGTCATGATCATTGTCATTGCCATCGCCATGATCATGATCATCGTTTTCGTCGTCTTCGTCGTCGTGGATTACGGAGTACGGACACATAGCCTGTTCTGCCAATAATGACCAAAAAATATATATCACTCAATTTCGTCCCGTGACTGTCTCAAAAGGCCAGAAATACTATATTTCAAATCCACTCTGTACGTAAAACGTAAGATGTAAGATGTCCTTAAGTCTCGTGGTGTCACAGTCAGTTTGACAGCACGAAACCTAACGGCATCTTAAAATTGAGCGGCGTTTGGGCCTAAGCATTAGAGAATTTAATTTACAAACAAATGTTGTGGTCCCTTTTATAGTCTAAGATATAATAATCACTTTTCATTCCTCAGTGCCTTGACTTTAGTACTTTAGGATTAGACTTAGTACCATAAATTATTGTTATAGAACGAAAAATAAAATCTTCCATTTTAGGTTATATATATCAAATTATCGATAGTAGAGATTAGATCACTATAATGTAGTTATGTTTTTGGATAAAACATGAGGTATTGAAAAATTCTTTCGAAAACCTCATTACATTATTTACTTATTTTTAGGTTTATAGCTGATTTTTCCAACCTCAAGAAAAAGTTAGCCAATAATTAAATGATAACCTGGCTGATTATAGTGAAAAATTTGAACTATTTATTTTATCCTGTCACTGTAATTTATTTAAGTTTTATTTTATCCTCTCAGACCGACAAAAGAGACATATTTGTTCTTTCTGCTGGACGCACACATATGCTCCTAAAACCATATTGTTGGTTGCAAATGAATATGTGTACTTGAGTGCGTGTTCTTACCTTTTTGATTTTACCTTTAGCTTAGTTTCACATCACTTGGAATGTACGCAGCGTACAATCTTTCTTTCTTTCTTTTTTCTTTGTTGTGCTGAGATTATCCTATCAAAAATTTTGTCTGATTTTGAAAAGTCAGCATTTTATAAAATAATACTCTTTATTGTTTACGATTAATTTCTTATTTAAAATAGCTTATAAAATATTGTTAAAACAGCTGTTTGGGTTCGTGGCCATAGCCATATTAAAAACATTAAAAGTAAATTAAACTTTATTTATATATTTTTGAATAATTGTTATTATGTGTATCTTGGCCTTTGATCAACGATATTTTTTTTTATAGGATAGGGTGACTAATCAGCACACAGTCCACCTGATGGTAAGTGGTTTCTGTGGCCCATAGACATCTTCATCTATCCTCGTTCGCGAATCAAAATGCAAATGTGTTGTCACCCATGAGGACCAAGATGGAATGCTTCTTTTCCAGTAAAAAGGGTCTCTGGTTCTCTACACTCACCATACGAAACACAGCAGTGTTAGGCTGCTATTTTACGCTGGTATTCTGTGAGAGCGTGGCCTTCCCCGGTCGAGTCGACCCATTGGTGCTACAACTATAGTACTATGGTTTGGGAATTCCCGACAATTTAAAAGACCCGGGGCACGGTACAGCCTATTTAAGAAAAAACTTTTTGGTTTTTTTATGATGGATAAGCCTTTTTTGAAGAATTTTAATTGAGTTAATTTCTGGTGAAACGTATTAAAAAAAGGCATTTTTTGTAAAAATCAACATTTATTAAACAATTAAACAGAAAATTAAATAACTTTAAAGTTAATTTCAGTTTTAATAATTGCTTTGATTATTTCTTTTAGTTACACACAGATGCACCTCTAAACAGTTAAATATTATAGTTATGAAACGAAATTAGTTAAAAAAACATACAAATTCTTAATAACTTTACTATTATATAGTAATTCTTATCATTGTTAATTTATTACAACTATCATTATTAAATGCTAATCATTGTTCATAATCTCATTGTTAATTCTCATAAGCACATATTTGCTTAATTTATTGTGTTGCGTACTCAGTAGTTACGTAGTAGACCAAGTAATTATTCATTAAACTAACACATGAGGCTAGGCTCCTTCAATTATTAGAAAATAAAAATGATTACATAACAATTTCGACAATCTTGTCTCTTGACTTTCGAATCTCGACCCGAAAGTCCCGGCACTCGAGACAACTTAAATTAAGAAAAGTCCCGGGACTTCGAGACACGAGACGTCCCGGGACCCAAACCCTATATAGTACTAATATAGCTGCAGCATGGCTCTACTACGTTTAAGCGGCTAAGAACCGATTTTACGAAATTCTATCCGCAAGTAAATACAATTTAAAAAAATCACATTTTCAAACTATAGCTCTTATAGGTATATTTTTTGTGTTTTTGAGTTAGGATAGTTTAGATTCACAATCGGACCTGGTAGGTGGCGCTTTTGTCAAGATCCAAAAATCACCCGTGCGAAGCCGGGGCAGATCGCTAGTGGTTATATGCCGTAATATCATGCCTATATCACCTTGAGCTTAATAGAAGCCAGTTATTTCAATATTACAGACTGACACTTCAATTTTATATGTACAGATTATACACAGCTTAGATAGATATATCGATTCATACACAGAAAACTTATTTGTGTATGAATCGATTTTAATATTTTTTTAATTAAATGTTTATGAGAGGTGGTCTCATATAAATTTTAAGAAAAAAAATTGCATCTCTAAGGGTGAAAAAGGTAAAAGGTAGGATCATTGTTCAGCACCTAATCAAAAACTTACCCCTAGAAAAGTGATGGTCACTGTTTGGTGGTCTAGTGCCGGTGTGATTCATCACAGCTTCTTACCAAACTGGATGAGCATTACTGCAGATGTTTACTGTGACGAATTGAACGCAATGATGGAGAAGCTCACACGTCACCAACCAGCGTTGGTCAATCGCTCGTCCCCGCTGCTACTGCACGACAACACGTGACCTCATACTGCACAACAGACTGTCTCCAAGTTATAAGAGCTGGGGTTGGAAGCTCTCCGTCATCCGCCGTACTCACCAGACCTTGCACCTACAGACTTCTACATATCTAGAATTCAGATAACTTTTTGCCGGAAATAAATTCAATACCCGAGAGACAGTACAAAATGCCTTTGAAGAATTTGTTGCCTCTCGTCCAACTGATTTCTTCAAAAAGGGCTTCAATAAACTGCCACTGTGTTGGCAAAGATGCATCGATTGCATGGGTGATTACTTTGATTAATAGAAATAAAAAATATAGAAACAAATAACGTTCACTTATTTAATAAAAAACGGCAATTTCATAGGTAAATGCAATAAAGGTACCATTATTCTCATTCAAACATCTTCTTATATTTACTGATGATTTGCCTAATTTAATGCTTTCTATTCGTAGCCTCATTCTTATGTGCATACTAAAGACGCTTATTAATGCTGGATATGCGACCGTATGGAACTCTTTTTTATATGATACGTTATAGGACGAACTATTCGGTTTATCGCTCGAAGTACGATCTGGAACAGTTAAATAGAATAATCGTAATATACGGTAATAAAATTCGTAAAACTAGGTTTAAAGTGCTTTTGTATGTGTGTGCTTGGTGTACTTTTATTTATTGAATATTAGAATCGCAAACAAGCTAACTACCCCTATGGAGTTGGACAAATTAGCTTTCTAGAATCGTTAACGCAAATAGAAAACTATAAAAACGAATGAAAATGACACGAACGCTCGTTGATTTCATTCACAAATTACCGAGCTCCAAAAAAAAGAAGGTACTGTATTCGATGCGTATGTTATTTTTATGTTTATACACCGATTTCTCGGATTTTACTTGAGGAGTGGTCCCATATAAATTTTAAGAAAAATTGTCTCTCTTCAGGGTTGAAAAATGCAGGATTAAGATTTTTATGTGGCTATTATACTATACGTGGTCGAGCCATGCTGCAGCTATATTAGTAGTATAGTTGAAGCACGAATGGGTCGGCTCAACCGGGGTAGGATCACGCTCTCACAGAATACCAGCGTAAAATAGCAGCTTAACACTGCTGTGTTTCGTATGGTGAGTGTAGAGAACCGGATACCCTTTTTACTAGACGAGAGGCATTCCATCTTAGTCCTCACGGCTGACAGCACATCTGCATTTTAATTCGCAATCGAAGATAGATGTAGATGTCTATGGGCCACAGTAACTATTTACCATCAGGTCGACTGTGTGCTCGTTTGTCACCTTATCCTATAAAAAAAATATATTAAGACGAAATTCTAGGTGTTACTTTGAACTTATTTTTACAGGCAGTCTGGTGTTATTTGCTATAGTTGTGACGCTTGGCAGTCGGGTTGGCAACCGTTACCGTTATCGTTACAGCCTATTAAAGTCTACTGATGAACATACGCCTGCCCCATAGAATGCCTCATAAGGGGAAATTTGTTTTTTTATTTTTAGTCCTTATTAGGAAGACGCTGCCCATCTCGTTTTAAATCCCGTTGTCGCTTCTTACGACACCTTGAACTTATGAATCAAAAGGGATAAAAATAGCTAAAAATAGCTTACATACCTAAGCGTTAACGGTCGTGAAAAGTTAACTTGACTAATCTCGCTCAATTCATTCATTAATTCATTACAGCCCTTCACAAGTCCACAGCTGAACATAGGCCTCTCCCAAGGAATGTCACAAAACACGGTCCTGAGCTTTTTTTGTCATGTTTAATGCATAATACCCGCCTCGCGGGGGCAAGGACGGGTTATGTTGGACTCGCCACACCGACTAAAACCCCACGATGTTCCACCTTCGCCGCATATTGGCAGGGCCACGGGAACGCTTACGCACACATCCGCGGCCACACCAACGTCGGCCGCCCCATAGAAGCCTCTCCTCCCCATTTACCTTCTCAGATAAGTCGTACAGGAACACAAGGCGCTCCTTCCTCGGCGGCGTTCAACTGCTCCAGGGTAACGGACACCCCCTGAGTCCGATACGCGGAGGCCATGGGGCCAGGAAAAACGAGCGCTCGGAAGCACTAACTTTCCCGACCGCAGAGGCGCATCTAGACTTTGGCTCCGCCGCTAACCTAACGCTAAGCTAACGAAAAGTTTCGGCCGCAGAGGGTAGAGCGGTGCTTTGAATACTGACATGGCCCCACCACCATCGCATCAACGCAACGGTGTGGCCCTGCCAGAGCCCCGGAAGATGAATTACGCATCGCCATACCACTCCTCCTCCCTCGCAACTCCACCTCGGTTGCAGCGGTAGGGGGAGAGGACACCCTCCCGCCGCAGCTCACCAGTACACAATCTATTGGTTGGCCACCTCGGGCCGGCCCTACGCCTCGGGCTAGCCAAGTGGGTTCTTTTTTGTTCACCGTGGCCCACCACGATAAGGCGGGAACCCATTCGGGAGGGGGAGGGGGACAAAATCCTCCTCTGTCCGATCCTGAGACATCTGCATCCATGGAATTCTTGCATGTATTACCAGGTCATCACTCCATCTTCCATCTCCATCCATCCTTCATGATATCCTTTAGATTGGTTTTTTGTTTTTGTGTATAAAACATGAATATTTTATGTAAGGATAATAGAGAAATGATGGCGTTTTGTGATTAAGCCGCCAGAGGATCACACCCGTTCGAAGCCTAGGCAAGTTTCCAGTAATTATAATATAACGCCACTGTAATAACCAGATTATACACGGCTTGTTCAGTAACTTTAATAATCGGATTACATTTGAAACTTAATTTTGATTCAAACACGCTCAAATTTAGTTCGGCTTCAGTTTATACTGCGTGTATCTAATTTCAGTATACTCTATCAAAATTCCCCAAGTAACTTTACTAATACAAACTGTATTCACATGGGAATTAGCTTTTATTACCATTTATAGGTATTTGGATCCAACCCTTCCATCAGTTCATTTTTTTAAACAAGTACATAAAGTTTATAAGTAAGCATCTGATTATGATTGTATGTTCTAACTTATAGACACATCTATTTTCGATTAAAATGCTTATTCTTTGTCCCTCCAGGATTACTAGACGAAAGAGCCTCCAGTTGTCTTCACTATCCTTCACATTAAGAAAAACTTTTGGTAAATCCAAATTTTCATGCCTTAAGTACTCATATTATACGTAATTTTTAAAGGAGTTTAAACACACACAAGTTTTCGCTAATAAACTTATTACTATACTTCCAATTATACGATAATTTTATGTCAAACTTCAATAAAAAAAAAGTTTGGAAAATCCAAAAGTGCACGACTCATAAACGCTCGTATGATCGTGAAAAAATATTAAAAAGATTGTAAATTGTAGTTTTATGCGTCAAAAAGTTCCAGTGCCAGTCACCAAAGTACACCTTCAAGTCACTCCATCAAGTCCATAGGTAAGGTCTTATCATAACTAACAAAACGAGTCCAAATTTGACACACTTAGTTCTACTCGTCGAGGAGTTACAATAGCAGTTGCCGAAGTACACGTTCAGGCCATTCCATCAAGTTCGGAGGTAAGATCTCATTATAACTAACAAAACCAGCCCAAACTCGGCACACCTTGTTCTACTCGTCGAGGAGTTCCAGTAGCATTCAGCGAAGTACACCTTCGGTCACTTCTCAAGTCAGGAGGAAAGGTGTCAAGATAACTATCAACACTGACCCAAACTCAGCACACCTATTATAGTTCTACTCGTCGTGGAGTTTCACTAGTCACTCCATAAAGTCTAAGACATATTTAAGTATATTTATATATAAGTCCTCCTTACTTTTAGCGACAAAAAATATTGTAATAAAAATCCACTACCACTCAAAAATCATTCTTTGCCATCGATTGTCCGTTATTTAAGCTATATGGCTGGCACAATATCATATTCATCACGAACTGGCAAGCTGGATGTTTGCCGTCTTTAATATACTATATTCGTTAAATATTCATTTACTATAAATGCATCTATATCGTCTGTGCATTTGTACTATAAATACGTCTATACCAAAGGATATGATCTGTTTTGGTCCAAATGAAAAAGTTTCGGCCGAAAAAAGTAATCCACCCCTTCTCGTTTTTATTAATGTCAGTAAAAATCAAGTACAGTACAAATAAATAAAAATACATTATATTTTAGTTTTATTCATATTTAAAAATATATAAATACTATAGAAGATTTTATATTATATATTAGTTATTTAAGATAACTCCTACTTTGAAAATTAGGTTGTGGGAATTATATATTCCTGGAGTATTGAAAAAAAAATGTTAAACTCCTTATATATCCAAAATGCCTATATAGATTTGTGTTAAAATGAGGTTAAGATATAATAAATGCCGTATAAATTCAAACATTCAATAGAAGAGATAGGTCACGAATATGCAGGTATTCTCACTATTAGAACTAGGTCATTAGACGTTCACCTGAATTCGACGGATTTGTAAGTTAATTAGGTCAGTTTGAATAGCTAGTGCCTAAGTTATCTAGTATGGATACATTATACGTATATGCATAAATAACATGAGAAACTTAAAACATAATTAATCAAGGTTGGAGTCACAATGTATCAAGCTTTTCAATCGTGATGCAGCTATTTTAAGGTTGCAGTACGAATGGGTTGGTTTGACAGGGGAAGGTCTACGCCCTCACATAATATCAGCGTAAAACAGCAGCTCTGCTTCGGAGGGTTAGTATACTAGAACCGGAGATCCATTTTACTGGTAACGAGGCATTCCAGTCCATTCTCAGTCTTCGGGGGTGACACTGCATCTATATTTTGATTCTCAATCAAGGATAGATGTACGAATAGGTTTATATGGCCAATGTTTCTATGGCACAGCATCCACTTATCATCAGGTGGACTTTGCGGTTGTTTGTCGCCCTTATTCTTAAAACTCCTACTATTTACTGTTTACTAGCGATCCGCCCCGGATTCGCGCGGTTGATTTCTGGTGCTCGTCAACAACACCACCTACCGGGTCCAATTGTAAATCTAAACCATTTTGTAATCAACTTAATCACAAAATTTCATAAAAATCGGTCCAGCCGTTTAGGAGGAGTTAAATCAGTTAACACGGACAGAAGAATTATGTAAAATATAATATGCATGTTTTATACATCAAAATCAAAACCGAAATACGTTCTGTCTATTGATGAAAACCGCATCAAAATCTGTTACGTAGTTTAAAAGATCTAAGAGTATATACGGCGGGAAGCGACTTTGTTTTATACTATAAAGAGATTGTTGTACAAACTATTACTTAAAATTTTCGCGGTGCAGTGAACTGCAATAGCAGATGAGCAGATTCCTGATAATAACTTAGAATATTAACTGCGGTTACCAAGCGGGATAAATATCTACCCAGAGAGTCAATCGGAGGTCTATTTTCAAGAGTTTTACGATTTTCAGAATAAGATCTGAATTTTGCATCTGCTTTGTTCTGAATAAAGACTTTATTTTTATTAGGGGCGCCTTGTCATTGCCTGTACTTGCAGCAACTAATTAGCACTTAATTCCTTGCTATTAATATTTATCGTATATCTAATAACTTCATTAGCATAGCAACGCTAGCGATACGTTTTGCTAGCAACGCAAATTTTAGCAGTTCGTTGCGGTGAAAATTTTAGAGCAACTAATTTTTAAACTTGGCACCTCATTAGCACCTAAAAAGCCCTTAATTTTGGGTTTTTCTAAATGCAAATCCCTGACTTTGCGTTGCTGTCGAGACACAACTAAGAAGTGGACTTTGACAGGCTGGCTGTATTACTTTTTGAATGTAATAACTGTCTATAATACCTTACTCACAACGTGATGATAATTCAACGCTTGAAATCACAATTATTTTATTCAAACGCATCATATAATCTTAAAGGACTCTCAGTGCCTTTACCAGCGTTGATAAATGGGCACTTGAGAACGCGAGGGACGCCCCGAACACACCACATTCACTTGACGATTTAAGTGCCTCTTGTAAGTTATTGCGGCGTTTAGTCTGCAGCAGTTTCCTTCCTATCTTCATACTATTTTTATATACCTATCACCGAAACAACACAAACGGAACTATAATTTACTCTTACTGATGTCTGTGAAGCATCTATTTGAAAATATTTTTGAAAGGTATTAATATATTGGAACAATAAATGTTAATATACTGTAACAATAAACATATTGTAACAAGTGAAATTTAAAAAAAAATACCACGTTTTTTAATCACATTCATTGTCATCCGAATTTGAGCTATATTTAAAACTAGCTGATTCGCTGTGTGCATGCTAATATTTTATGTAAAATATCAAGAAATTTTTTTTAATGAATAATTCGTTCTTAGTGAACGTCTACATTGCGAAATGAGTAACTTTACAAACTTTCAAGTCAATCGGGTGTATATAGTTTTAGAGATCTCGTGATGAGTCAGTCAGTCAGTAGTATTTCGCATATAATATAATATACTAGCAGTGCCCGCGACTTCCTTCGCGTCGAATTAGTACTTTTCATAATGATAATATATATATTTTTTTTACCTATTATGAGCCAGTGCTTGACCACAATATTTGATGATAATTTATTTGTACTTTTAAATGTCGAGAAGAAAGACACTAATTCACTTAGTTAATCAGATAAACTAACGAACGTACAAATAGAACGTAGATATAGAGAGAGCTCATAAATGAACTAATGGATGGATTCACGATCGAACTAAGAAACTAATTTGGCAAACTATACGCTTGTATTTTATAATATTGTAAATAAACAACAAAATGACCGCAACAACGTAATCCATAATTTGCTACCGTATTTCTCTAGTCTACACTTGGTTTCTCTACAACAGATAAGAGATTGCTCAAAATAAGCAAAGTCCAACTTCTTATTAGTTTGTCGCAAGCTCTATCACCAATTATCTGTACTATGGTATCAGGTACCATATTGCAATTAATATTAAAATATTTGAAATGAAAACTACAACCCTATCCCTATCTAAAGTTAAGTAACTACTTACATTAACAAAATGAAAATGAAACTACTTATATCTATATTATGTCTCATCCTGCAAACATGAAAAATCAAAGTAAATTCACCCGGGGAAAGTTTTCTGATCTTTTTATAAATAATATGTGTGATCAGGCCCAAAAACATTTGGATTTTATATCGAGAAATTCTTAGTATCAGCCGGGAGCAGTGATTTTTGCGGTGTTTTATCCATGTGACTTTTACGGAGTCTTTTATAAGAAAGAAGAAAAATATGAAAAAAAAAATATTTTAGCATAATTTTATTACATAACTTTCTTACATGTACTTCATTTGTATTCAATGGAGGTTACTTGCTATGCCTGATTTTTATATCACACATATCATAACAGTCAACTCAAACAGTATCTTGTCATAAAATACGAGAGGTGTAACGCATACACTCATATATAATTCAAAGACAAAGTCACCTTCAGTTTTGAAGCTTTCGAACAAATCTTCAATCCTGATAGAATCTAATTTTAACGAGTCTTAAAGTGTTTCATTTAATTTTTATAAGTATTATTTCCTCTCCCCCGTGACAACAAAGCATTCGAAACGTCGGGAATATAAAGATTAAAAAAATACTCGCAATGAATATTCCCTTAAACCACTTTTAACCTTAAAATGCCTTGTTAGGAGTGATTCACGACAGTAGTCGGATGGCGGATTCGAACACACGATCTTTGAGTTCGAGGTCAGCACCCTGTGCCATTAGGCTACTCTTACCGTTACCGTTACAGCCTATTAAAGATCACAGCTTAACGTTTGGTCTCCCCCATAGACCAACTATGGCAACGATGGCACTATGGCAACTATGGTAGATATCCCCGCTACGAAGCATATCTGGCATAGTTGCCACGCTTGGCAAGCGGGTGGGCAACGCAGTTTTTTTATTTTAGTCGTTATTAGGAAGATGCTGCTGCCCATCTCCAGATTTGTTTACCTCTGTCGTCTCTTACGACTCCCACGTGGTGATATGGGGTAGTGGATATTCTTATACCGCCACTACATGGTATTATTATAAAAATATAAATATAATTAAATTAAACGCTATAAAACCCATAACAAATTAGTTGTATTCTATCTTCTGTATTCGCGTTAACATAAGAAATCTCTACAATCGATTTACTCGGCGACACAATCGATGTTTTTTACATACTATAGATTAGTGCTTGACTACTCGGTACAATCCCACGTGGTGGCAAATGGTGATGACGCCCTAGATGGTACTTTACTTTACTACACTTTCTTAGCGTAACATTGTTATTTATTCCTAGTCACTAGTGCTTTGAAATAAAGCTGTTTTTTGTGAGTTTTCATTAGACGGTTTGAGGAGTGGACTTATTACAAAATGTGCAATAATGCAAAGATTAAAAAAAAATTCAGCATTCACCAGATTGGGTCGGTGCGGTGGGTTGGTATGCACATATCCGATAACTCCGTGCTGTAGTTACTTAGTGGTAATTAGGTTTGGCATTCGCACGTCAGAGTAGTTTGGCAGTATGGTGAACCGCGTGCATGGGTGCAAGTATTGTTCACATTTTTTTTTTATGAAAATTGATGACACACGAGCTCACGTCTTTTAATTGGAGGCTGGTGTGACCCATAGACATCTACATCTATCCGTGGATAAATATCAAAATGCAGATGCATTGTCATCCTCCACACAGGGACAGTAAAAGAGGTCTCAAGTCGATGGGCACAAGCGTCAAAAAATGTCTGCAACTGTCAAACCGTCTGCAAGCGTAATTAAGACAAATCCTACATAGGAGAGGCTCATTCATTTAATTTTTTCCGAAAAAAGTGCAATACACTAAAAGCATTTACTGTAATGCCATTAAAATTTAAAATAATATTTCCGACTCTTTTAAAAATATTAACGACATAAAATTTTAAAAGGCACCGAACATGCGGTTATTAGATAAATGCTTCTACAGCTTACAAGAATTTATATACAACAAAGATTAAATAAAGTAATGTTATATTTGTAATTAGATTTATTAATTAAATAATTCAAAGAAATTATTGAATACTAAAACAAAATTATGATAAAAAAATTAAATTCGTAAGTTAGGTATTTTTAGTATGGAAAACTGACGTCATACTCGTATATTGTAATAATCTTTATATATAAAAATTATGTGTCACGTTGTTTGTCCGCAATGAACTCTTAAACTACTGAACTGATTTCAATGAAATTTTGCACACTGTGTGCAGTTTGGTCCAACTTGAGAGATATGATAGTTTTTATCATGTTATGTGGCACTCAAATACACTATTTTTTTTTTAAGAATTTAAGGATTTTTTATATTAAGGGTCGTCGAAAAGGGCAGAACAACGTCTGCCTGGCCCACTAGTAATTTAATAAAAAATTATGATGACATTATTTATTTAATCTATATATACTTATTCAAGATATTGATTAATTTTATAAATATATTTAAGACTTAATATTATACACCTGAAATAGGTAGACTATGGAACACAAATGTACATAACATATTCTTAAGATCTTATTTAATTTAGCCCGTAGTCATGCAATAAATGGATGAAAAAAATAGAACGCGCATAGGGTGGATCCCTGGGGGTCGCAGGGGCGCGTCTGGACCTGGCGCTGGACGCAACAGCATGCAGGCCGCCAGCCGAGCGAGAGGTGCTGCACGACCACCTAGCAGCCCCTCGCATTCATCATCCCCACCAGAAGGCTTGGCAGGGTCCTCTCGGACTCGGCAAGCGACACCCGCCGCTGGTGGAGTACGCCGCATGCGTTGAATAAAAGATATGAATATAAACACATTGCTGTGTATACCCACATAATTTTGAAACAATGTGTAAGTATCTACACATATACAAAAACCATCGATAATGGTCAACATCGATGTTTTGAGTAGCCTAAACATCGAACATCGATGTTGAGCTATCGATGCCAACATCGATGTCATCATCGATGTTATTATCCCTATCTTAAAACTGAAGCCTAAGCCGTGGTAGCTCAGATGGTTAGCGCTCGCTGTAAGCTTCATAGTACTCGAGCAACCCGGGTTCGATCCCCGCCGGCACCAATGAAATTGTTAATTGCAATTATAAGTGCTGATTTACCACGTGCTTGGCGGTGAAGGAAAACATCGTGAGGAAACCTGCATGTCTGAGAAATAAAAAAAAATATTTCGATGACATGTGAAGTTTGCCAACACGTATTGGGGCAGCGTGGTGGACATTTCCTTGCCCTAAAACCCTCTCAGAAATGAGAGGAGGTCTGTGCCCAGCAGTGGGACGTAAATAGGCTGCAACTTTACTTTACTTAAAACTGAAAGGAAAGTTATTTGGTATTAGAGGGATTCTGGGTATAAAACAATATCACTATCACGACATTTATTGTAATTTTGCTACTTTTAGTCGAGTTTTGTTGAATAATTGAATATTTCAATTTTTCTTTTTTCTGGGTTTTGTTTGTGATGATTTTTGTAATGTGTTGTTAGCCTACACGGCTCTTACAGGCAGGCATAGATTACTGTATACATATCTTACATGCTTGCAACTTTGTCAGACTCATGGACGTAAATTATTTCAGTGAGTCTCAATACGATTCACCTGCGAAAAATCTTAACACCGCAATTCAAAAAAGGTTGTAATTTGTACAACGCCATCTATTACGTTCTTTGTGAGAAATCATCCTTTTTTAATTTAAGGAAAACATATTTTTTACTGTGTTTTAAATACTATAATAGAACGATACGAAATGTATTATAATAGAACGTTTGTTTTACACACGAATCTTTTTATTACTATTTCTGAGATTTTGTGGCGCCATTAAACAAATTCGAACCTACATTTCAAAATAATAATCATAACTTTCGATAGAATTAACCAATTTCAATAAAACAAAGATTAAATGAACTTGATAATACGCTTTATGATTTTCTTAAGAATTTCATTGAAAAAGAGATGTTTACTCCAAACGTCATGCGTCCATAAACAAACAGATAAACCGTCAGATAATACAATTAAATAAAAATAAAAATGTACTTATTTAATGACTTCCAGTCCCCATAATGATTTTAGTTACAAATTAATATACTATACAATATTCAGAAACAGACACAACATATTATTACCATTTTTATTATATGTATAGATTTAAAGAGAGATGGCGCTGTTAACATCAATTCTAAAAATAAGAGAATATTTGACACGATTGATACAATAAAAAACATAAAAGAACTTATAAATCAGTGCCTGCATAGTAAGCAAAAAAGAAAGTTTGATCCTCGCCGAAAAACGAAATTGTTAATAGCTCTTAAAATTTGATTTACCACATAGAGTACTCGGCGTTAAAAAAAAAATGAGATTGTCAACACGCAGTAGGGCAGCGTGTCGTTAATATAAAGGTTAGAAGCACATATGAAACTCATCTACAGCAAAAAATTTTAACCTGCCTTTTTGTATCACATTTGTGCCACACCACCATCTATCGATGAAATTGGTTAACTATTGTACTTTAATTTAGTTTAGATAATAAGGTTAATATATTTTGTATATATTTATTACGTTCCTTATGTAATACTTTTGTTAACTGCGTTTTAGATATAATTATATCATTATAGAACATTATTTTACATCATTTAATTATGATTTATAATATGATATTAATTTTAAAATGTACTTGATGACTCATCCAACGCCACTATTGAACAAATTCGTACCTATACTTAGTACCCATACTTCAGAATATTTGTGATAACTTTTGATGGAATTAACCAATTTTATTGAAATAAAGACTAAATGTAACCTGAATATACACTTAATAATTTCCTTAACTATTCTTATGATATAAATTAGTACTTTATACGTGATACGTTAACAAACAAACAGACAGACAGACTGACAGAAAAATCTAAAAATGGTAGAAATGTATTTAATTACTTATTTTTAGTACCTCTCAATCACTTTTATTACAATAATATAAAATGTACAGACACCTGCTATTTACATTTTTATTATATGTATAGATGAAGTGATCTTGACTACGTTTCATCAATTAACCATTGGTAAAAATTAAAACAGGAATTTTACAATTGTGTTTACAAAAAACATTATTAGTTGAACCTTGCAGCTTGTTCATTATTTTTATTATAAATACCTATAAATGTTTATATTATTAATAAATAGTTCCCATAATCAGGGATCAAACCCGGGAAAATTTACAGCGAACGCTTTGACCCAGATCTACTAATACAATACAAATAAATACGATTTAACATATATAATAAAAAACTCTTTCGTACTTGAAACTTGAACACTTGATAGCTCGTGACGCCTACCGAACAAAGCTACAGCACAGTGTAATTGAAGATGCGTAACCGCGACATAATTCTCAGTGATGCGCAAGCATAACAGGCAGTATGTCACTTATATAATTGTCAGCTCTGCAGTGTATTAATCTTTGCACTTTTATAAGTAATACAGAACGTAGTTGCTAGACGGTGTTGACGTCGGCTAAAATCTCTGCGATCGCCGTTTCGTCAAGGTCATTCAGGCTAATTAAAGCCTTAAAGGCAAAGGCATGTAATTCGAATGATTCATTTTGAGTATATTACAAATTATTAACATCAATTTACAGAGATCATACACTACAATTTGACATGTTATTATCACCTTATAGGCATCTCACACATATCACACATTCATTTTGTAAAAGTATGGAACTCAACATTTATACTTAAATATTATAGTGAACTCTCCTTTGTCAAAACAAATACTATACAATAATTATAAAATTATTGTTTCCCTATAGTACCAATTTAGCAGTAAGTGTAATGCAATTCCTTACTGGGCTTTTATGATTTTTTAATTAGGATTTTGTTATAAACAAATACTTAATAATGTTGCGCGTCACTATTAATGTCTTGTACATGGCAACACTAGGTACACTAGCGCCCTCTAGTGTCGAGTAGCAGAACTAGGAGAGTCAAGATCCTTCCAGAAATTTCGGGACCGAAAGGTACTCGAACATTCTAGATGTCGCTACAGTAGAAGATTCTGGAAACTATCTGAGGCCCTATATAAGGCCGGTATAGACCACGACCGAGGCAGTATTGAATTGGCGATACAAGAGAATACTTCGAAGCGAAATAACGGCGAACTGTGTTTTATTATTAGTGTGTTTTAAGGTGTAATTAGTATCCGTAATTAAAGTGTCAATTTTGGTAATTTAATCGGCAGTTTTTAATTGTCTCGAACCTCAAGCTCGTAACAATTGGTGTCAGAAGTGGGATCAAATATGCCGATTTTACCTAAAGACGACACCGAGGGTATCCGTACCCGAAGTCAACGCCAACAGGAGACGGACCAGAGACGATTTGGTGGTGCAACGTCACAGACGTCGGCAGGCCAGTTGCCGACCACGGAGTCCGGCCCGTCAGCAGCTCCTGCATCTGCAGCATCTGACTTAGGTACTCTGATGATGATGCTGCAGGAACAAGCTCGCCGACAGGAGGAACAGGCTTGTCGGTTGGAAGAGCAGCTGCAGCGCGGACAGGAGGAACAAGCCCGCCAACAGGAGGAACAGGGCCGTCGGTTGGAAGAGCAGCTCAAACGCGATAAGGAAGAGCAGATACTTCTCATGAAGGACCTTCACGCTACCTTCGGGAAAGAAATAAGTGAGGTGAAGGATAAGGTTGCTCAATATGACAACCGCCTGTCAGATGCTGAAACCCGAATCGACCAAGTGTACAATCGGGTTGACAATGTGATGGCTGACGTGAAGAAAACGCTGAACGACCTCAAAATTGGGGATGGAGTTACAGCTTCCGTGATAGCTACAACACCTTCGCTACGTGGATTCAAAGTGCCACCGTTCGATGGGACTTCTTCCTGGTCGGCCTACAAAATCCAGTTCGAGGCTGTCATGAAAGCGAACGGCTGGAATAAAAGTCAGGCCATGACTGCTCTCACCCTAGGCCTGCGCGGCCAGGCCTTAACTGTTCTGGAAGCTCTCGGTAAGGAAGTGACTTACGAGCAGCTCCTTGAGGCATTGGAGGCGAGATATGGCGACGCTCACCTGGAACACGTCTTTCGTGCGCAGCTCAAAGATCGCATGCAACGCAGTAACGAAAACCTGCAGCAGTGGGCCCTTGAGGTGGAGAAGCTGGTTCGAAAAGCGAACCAGTCTGTACCTGCGCTTATTGTAGGGAACCTGGTGCAGACATTCATCGACGGCATCCGCGACCTTGAAGTCAGAGCTGCTGTGAGGCTCGGGCACCACGAGACGCTTAAGGACGCCTTGACCCATGCACTGGAGGTGGAAGCCGTGCGGCAGGATCATCGTTCCCACCGCGTCAGGAAGGTTGCAGCAGCTACAGTTCAGGACCGCAATAAAAGCTACAGCCCTAGGTGCTACGGCTGTGGGGAAAGGGGCCATCTTCGATCCAGCTGCCCTAAGCGAACTGTAGAAAGGGAAGGTGATCGATCTCGAGAGGGTAGTGCGGCTAATAGCACCGCACAGCAGCAGCAGGGAAACGAGTAAAAGCCAGGACTGCGGGGCGGGTGCTGGCTGATGTTAAAAGAGCCCCAAGGATTTCGATCTCACAAACCCATGATGGGAACAGCCTAATCATCAAGGGCGAAGTCAACGGAACGCCATGTAAACTGACCATAGACACTGGAGCCTCTCGCACGGTTGTCAGTTCCCAACTTATAAGTCGGTTCCTTGGGGACTCCGCATACAACCGAGAACGCATTAATTTGGTGACAGCCACTGGTCAGCCCATACCCGTTCGTGGAGAGAAGGAGATGGAGTTGAAGCTAGGCAACATGATCTACCTGCATAATGTCATCGTGGCTGATATAATGGACGACTGCATCCTGGGCCTAGACTTTATGAGGAAGAATTGTTGTGAGATCGACGTTAAGCAAGGTGTTTTGAAATGTGAACAAGAGGAACTTTTCATGGAAGGGGCGTTACCAGGGAATGTGTACAGCCTTAAGAAGATTGTTCTTCCGCCGAGATCGGAAACGATTGTGCCGGTTAGTCTTCCTCGGAGTCCTGGGCAAGCTCATCGTTGTGTACTCGTGGAAAGGGTAGACAATTACCTTCCATGGAAAGTGGCTCGAACCTTGGTCAGAACAACCGACATCTCAGGAGTACGTGTGATGAACCTTTGTGATCAGGAACAGATTATAGAAAAAGGCACATTGGTCGGTACTAGTGAGGAAGTGGATTGGTTGCGTCGGTGCGAATATCTATCGACCGGGACCCCTAGCAAGGATGGACAAACGAGAGTGACCACACTTTTAGAAGACTGTCGCAGCGTTCTCTCCCCGAATGAAATGGTCAAGGCGAAGAAGTTGTTACTCAAGTACGCCAATGTTTTCTCGTCAAACGAAGCTGACATAGGAAAGACTGGCTTAGTTCAACACAAAATAAACACAGGACAAGAATTGCCTATTCGTCAGCGGCCATGAAGATTGCCTGTAGCACGTGAAAAGGAAGTGGAAACCATGATTGAGGGAATGGTAAAGGATGGTGTTATTGAACCTTCATCTAGTCCATGGTGTTCACCTGTGGTGCTGGTAAAGAAGAAGGACGGCAGCATGCGGTTTTGTGTTGACTACCGCCGCCTGAACGACGTTACGAAGAAGGACAGCTATCCCTTGCCTAGAATTGATGACACGCTGGACATGCTCACAGGCGTAAAGTGGTTTAGTACGCTGGACCTGAAAAGTGGCTACTGGCAGGTTGAAATTGACCCTAAGGACAAGGAGAAAACTGCATTCTCCACAGGAAAGGGTCTGTGGCAGTTTAAAGTCATGCCGTTTGGATTGTGCAATGCTCCAGCAACGTTTGAAAGATTGATGGAGCTTGTACTTACCGGGCTAATTGGAGATGCCTGTCTGGTCTATTTGGATGACATCATCATCGTAGGCCGTACGTTTGAGGAACACCTTCAAAACCTGGAACGCGTGCTCATGAAGATCCAGAGTGCCAACCTCAAGTTGAGTCCAAAGAAGTGCTCACTATTCAAACGGCAAGTTAGTTTTTTGGGGTATGTAGTGTCGGAAGAAGGTATCCGCACGGATCCAGAAAAAATTGCCGCTGTCAAGGAGTGGCCGGTTCCAAAAGACAAGACACAGGTTAGAGCATTTTTGGGTTTGTGCTCTTATTATCGGCGATTTGTGAAGAACTTTGCAGATATAGCCAAACCTCTGCACAAGCTAACCGAGGAGAAGCGACAATTCTGCTGGGATGAAAGTTGCTATATTGCATTCCAGGAGCTCAAGAACCGTCTATGCAAAACACCTATTTTGGGGTACCCTGATGCGGGCAAGGAATTCATAGTTGACACGGACGCAAGTGATATAGGACTTGGCGGTGTGTTGTCTCAAAGGAATGGTGATCAAGAGATTGTGATAGCGTACTTCAGCAAGTCGTTGTCAAAGCCGGAAAGGAACTATTGTGTCACAAGACGGGAATTGCTTGCTGTGGTAAAGTCCTTGCAGCATTTTAGCAAATATCTTCTAGGGCGGAAATTCCACTTACGAACTGACCATGCTGCACTGAAATGGCTATTGCAGTTCAAAAATCCGGAAGGACAAGTTGCGAGATGGATTGAACTACTGCAGGAATACGACTTTGTGATCGAACATCGCAGCGGGAAATCTCATGGCAATGCAGATGCATTGTCAAGAAGACCTTGCCCTGAATATTGCAAGCATTGTACTAGGCAAGAGGGTAAAGAAGTGGTATCTGCGAGGATATTCAGGACAGACCAGCTCAGCAATGAATGGAAGGACAACCTACAACATGCACAGCAGGAAGATTCGGACATTAAGCCGATTCTGGAATGGATGAAGGCCAGTGCTCCTAAGCCCAAGTGGAGCGACGTCTCAGCAATGAGTTCGACCACGAAAAGCTATTGGGCCCAATGGGACAGCTTGCTGATTCAGGATGGAGTCCTGTGCCGTAAATGGGAAAATGGTCGGGGAGACAGATGTCATTTGCAAATGGTTGTCCCTAAGGCTAAAGTACCGGATGTTCTACAACTGTACCATAGTAGTTCTTCAGGAGGCCACCTGGGAGTTAAACGAACTCTCCTGAAGATCCAAGAACGGTTTTACTGGGTCCACTGTCGTGACGATGTCGAGGACTGGTGCCGCAAATGTACAAGTTGTGCGGCTGTAAAGGGACCTCAAATTCGTAGTAGAGGCGCATTGAAATTGTACAATGTTGGTGCACCATGGGAGAGGATAGCCATTGACGTTGCGGGGCCGTTTCCGGAAAGTAAAAGTGGTAACAAGTATTTCATGGTTGTGATGGATTACTTCACTAAGTGGCCAGAAGTCTTCGCCATTCCAAATCAAGAAGCTTCAACAGTTGCAGATAAACTAGTTCATGAAGTCTTCTGTCGTTTTGGAGTACCCTTAGAGATTCACAGCGATCAAGGAAGGAATTTCGAGTCTCAAATATTCCAGGAAACTTGCAGAGTTATGGGTACTCATAAAACACGAACAACTTCTTACCACCCACAATCTGATGGAATGGTAGAACGATTTAATCAGACATTGGAAAGGTACCTGGCAAAAGTTGTGGAAAAACGGCAACGAGACTGGGACAGGCACAACCGTTTTTGTTGTCATATCGAAGCGCTGTTCACGAAAGTACATCATTGACGCCAGCTTTCGCAAACTTTGGGAGAGAATTACGGCTGCCTGCAGACCTGATCACCGGAATACCACCAGATGCCCCACGCAGTATAACCGATTATGCAAATGACTTGCGGAACAAAATGAATGACATTTATGAGCACGTCAGACAGACGGGCCAGCAAACGTCTGAGAAGATGAAAACACGGTATGACCGCAAAATAAACAACAAGGGGTTTGATGAAGGTTCTCTAGTGTGGTTACACAATCCAGTTCGCAGCAAAGGGAAATCTCCTAAGCTTCAAGCTAAATAAAGGACCGTACCGGATTGTGACAAGGATCAATGACGTAACCTACCGGATACAGAAAGGTGCCAGAGGTACTCCTAAGATTGTCCATGTAGATCGACTGGCGCGTTATTATGGGGCCAATAATGCTCGGGACGAGCATGTCTTAGGAGGGGGCAGTGTTGCGCGCCACTATTAATGTCTTGTACATGGCAACACTAGGTACACTAGCGCCCTCTAGTGTCGAGTAGCAGAACTAGGAGAGTCAAGATCCTTCCAGAAATTTCGGGACCGAAAGGTACTCGAACATTCTAGATGTCGCTACAGTAGAAGATTCTGGAAACTATCTGAGGCCCTATATAAGGCCGGTATAGACCACGACCGAGGCAGTATTGAATTGGCGATACAAGAGAATACTTCGAAGCGAAATAACGGCGAACTGTGTTTTATTATTAGTGTGTTTTAAGGTGTAATTAGTATCCGTAATTAAAGTGTCAATTTTGGTAATTTAATCGGCAGTTTTTAATTGTCTCGAACCTCAAGCTCGTAACAATAATAAATTAGTTTTAGATTATTTAACATCAAAATATTGCAATAAAGATTTGAGATTACAAAAATTTACAAAAACAAGTAACAAGCTTAGCTGTGATGAGTCACAGGTCATAAAATTTATTAAATATTGTCCTTCGTAAATATTACATTTATTCCAAATGTATAATTAAGATATAAGGTAGAATTTTACTTCAACATCGATTGCATGGGAAAAAATAAATGAGAGAAGCTTAAGCCTTTCCTGTGAATATTTAATAGGAAACACAAGATATTGATAAATTTAACGTTAACTCACAAAAACCCATTTAGAAAAGCATTTCTCAAGTTATAAGATGTTAATTTTTTTTTAATAATAATAATCTTTATTAAAACTTATATAGGTTACAAACAAATTGTTGCACTGATTCCTAAACTAGGATTAATCCTGTATCTTAGGATATCAGTAATAAATATATGTAATAAATAAAATAATAAATAATAAAAAATAATTTAAATTTACTTAAATTAAACTAGAATAGATATTCCAGATTATTGTGTTTTTTCGCAATGATAGTTCTTCTACAGGCCACTTCTGCCAATCAAGCTTGCCTTACGTGTATAAGGAAATGTTAAAAAACAAAGATAATTTATTTTATGTTATTAAATCAAGACTGTACAACCAGTGCGTGTTGCCAGTGATGACCTTTAGTACTGAGACGTGGTCCTTCACTGCTGGCCGTATGAGGAAGCTCAAGGTCGCTCAGCGAGCTATGGAGAAGGCTTTGCTCGGACTTTCGGACACTCGGAGTTTCTCTGCGTGATAAACTTAGAAATGAGGATATCCGCAGTAGAACCAGAGTGACCGATATAGCCCAACGGATTAGTAAGCTGAAGTGGCAATGGGCCGGCCATATAGCTCAAAGAACCGACAACCGTTGGGGAAAAAAGGTTCTCGAGTGGCAGCCTCGTACCGGCGGACGAAGTGTAGGGCGTCCCCCTACTAGATGGAGTGACGACCTGGTAAGATATGCAGGAAGTCTATGGATGCAGGTGGCTCAGAACCGTGCTTTGTGGCATTCCTTGGGGGATGCCCATGTTCAGCAGTGGCCTTGTGAAGGGCTGAAATGATATTAAATCAAATATGTAATATACATATAATACCTTAATTTTTTTTTATAAAATAAGGAAAATTGCAAACTTTTCCATTATATGGTACTCGTATTATAATTCGCAACCCTGTCTTCAAACATAACAAGGAGAGAGTAAAATTAAATGGTTAAACGAACTTACCTTAAGTGAAGTTCAACCATAATTATACGAAGCTTCTTGTCCGAGACGGTACTCCCAGCCCAACCCTCCCTGGGTTAGGGTTGCTCATTTGACGAGAAAGAAAATAGCGGCGAAGCCTCTATTCACTTCTAGCTCGCACAATGTCGCTATCTATACTCACACCCGCCGGTATAAAGTCTGCGAAAAATACGTTGCTCCTTACGTTTTTCGTACGTCCTATAACTTCAGTTCAACTTGAACATAACGTTGACCATGACGATGACGATGACGATGACCTTGACGATGACGATGACAATGACCTTGACAATGACCACGGCGATGATGATGACGACTTCATGCCGATAACAAAAACATAAGTTTGATGATATTCAGTCCAACTAGACCATGACGATGACCATGACGACGACGACGACGATGACTATAACAATGACGATGACCTTGACGATGACTTTGATCATGACAACGATGATGATCTTGACGATGACCATGACGATGATCTAGAATTTGATGAATTCGATAACGATGACGATGACCATGATAATGACGATGACACAGTTCATCTGATGGTACTGTAGCCCAAGGACATCTAAATCTATCCTCGACTACGAATCTCTGAGGTGTTTGAGGTCCCGATTTCAAAGTTAACAAGTTAACTCGAAGTACCTTAAGCTTTTCTGCAGGAAGTTTTGCAGTCTGTGATTATATCCTAGACAGCCCCCGGCATTATATATTTATAGATCACAAATCTTCGAGAAAGAACATCGATTTCTACCAAGTACGATACGTGATGCTATTGAAGCTAAAAAACATCCCACTTTAAATAGAGAAGGCGGCTGTGTACTGCTACCTGCTTGGGATCCAGTAATTAAGCACTAAGCCACCGAGCTGTCATTTTTAAGTGAGTAAGACCAACAGAGAACCTTTATATAAACCGAAAATGAGAACTTCAAACGAGCACCAAGGCCAATGGTCATCAAATATCAGTAGAATCGATTTTTCCACAGCTAATAAAAGATATATTTAAAAAAATATGCGTCGAATTTAGAACCTTGTCGTTTTTTGAATACTGATAAAAATAGGAGCAAGAACTTTCAATAGAATCATACATGAGTATTTTTTGGGATAAAAATTTTTTGCTCATGGTTTTAATAATTGGATTGACTCAATTTACGGACAGGCGGAACGGGAAACATACTAAGTCAACTTTTAATGATGTGAATGTGATACAACTTTGCGATTTATAACTCCGCTGAGTCTAGAAAGTTATTGTTTTTGCTCAATTAAGAAGTTTATAGCAATTATTTAACATTGGTAAATAAACGTTGTTTAATGAGTTGTTATGGTTTTATTATTGTGCGCTGGTAACATTTTTGATCCCTTCTCCGCGGGATAAAATCCGTAACGAGAATGTCTAAAATAGACTTTACTCAGTTTTATCTTTTTTATCTCATAATATAAATAAAATTGTAGTGTCTGTGTTTACACACAAAACTTGATACACTTGATAGAAGCCTAGCTATTTCGATATTACTATCGAAATAGCTAGGCTTCTATCAAGCTAAGAGGGTTATTTACGTGCTATTTTACTTCATCATCATCATCATCATCATTACAGCCCTTCACAAGTCCACTGCTGAACATAGGCCTCCCCCAAAGAATGCCACAAAGCACGGTCCTGAGCCACCTGCATCCATCGACTTCCTGCATGTCTTACCAGGTCGTCATTCCATCTCGTGGGGGGACGCCCTACACTTCGCCTACCGGTACGAGGCTGCCACTCGAGAACCTTTCTTCCCCATCGGTTGTCGGTTCTTCGAGCTATATGGCCGGCCCACTGCCACTTCAGCTTACTAATCCGTTGGGCTATGTCAGTTATTCTGGTTCTACTGCGGATATCCTCATTCCTAAGTTTATCACGCAGAGAAACTCCGAGCATAGCCCTCTCCATAGCTCGCTGAGCGACCTTGAGCTTCCTCATACGGCCAGCAGTGAAGGGCCACGTCTCAGTTCCGTAAGTCATCACTGGCAACACGCACTGGTTGTACAATTTCGTTTTAAGGTTTTGAGGTATGTCTGACGAGAACATGTGTCGTAGCTTCCCGAACGCTGCCCAGCCGAGTTGAATCCGTCGATTGACCTCTCGGACGAAGTTGGACTTACCTAGTCGGACTATTTGTCCCAGGTAAACATACTCGTCAACAAATTCGAGCTTAGTGCTCCCAACAACTACCGGCATAGGTGTGACATGGACATTAAACACGATCTTTGTTTTGTCCATGTTCATCTTAAGACCTATCCGTTGGGAAACACTATTGAGGTCATTGAGCATAGTGCTTAGGCCCTCCAGCGATTCTGCCATAAGGACTATATCGTCGGCAAATCGAAGGTGAGTGATGTACTCGCCATTGATGTTGATACCGTATCCTTTCCAGTCCAGAAGCTTGAAAACGTCTTCCAATGCAGCGGTGAAGAGTTTCGGGGATATGACGTCACCCTGTCTTACACCTCTCTGCAATTGGATAGGTTTCGTACTCTGGTTCTGTACTCGGATATCCATCGTAGCCCTACTGTACAAGCACTTAAACACTTCGATATACCGACAGTCAACTTGGCACCGCTGAAGGGACTGCAGCACCGCCCAAATTTCGACGGAATCAAAGGCTTTCTCATAGTCCACATACGCCAGACATAGTGGCAAATCGTACTCTTCGGACTTCTGTACAACTTGCCGAAGGGTATGTATGTGGTCTATGGTGCTAAAGCCCTTTCGGAAACCGGCTTGTTCGGGAGGCTGGAAGTCGTCAAGTCTGCGCGCGAGACGATTCGTAATGACTCTCGAAAACAGCACGTAGACGTGGCTCAGAAGGGAAATCGGTCTGTAATTCTTCAAGAGAGCGTTGTCACCTTTCTTGAAGAACAAGACCACCGCACTTCTGCTCCACGCCTCCGGTGTAATGCCACCATGGAGGACGGAATTAAAGAGCTTCTGAAGGATTTCGAGTACCGGTCTTCCACCCGCTTTCAGAAGCTCCGCTGTAATTCCATCCTCGTCTGGGGACTCACCGTTTTTAAGGTGCTGGAGAGCCATACTAATCTCGCTCAGACTGACGTCCGGGATATCTTCGGAATAGTGTCAGATGAGACTCGCTCTTGAATCGTTACTCACGCTTGCGTGTGGCTCCAACGATGACGTGTACAGCTGCCCATAGAACCTCTCAATCTCACTCAAAATCTCAGGTGTCCCGGAAACGATGCTGCCACATTCGGTTTTCAGCTTTGACAGTTGGCTCTTTCTGGCAGACAGATCTCTGGCAAAGACTTTGGAGCCTTGGTTCCGCTCGATTGCTTCTTCAATACGAGCTGTATTGAAGTTGCGTAAGTCCCGCCGCATGCATTTGGAGATCTGTCTGTTCAGATGCCTGTATGCTGTCAAGTTTGTTGAAGAATGTAGCTTCATCTCCCGTCTAACAGCCATGAGATTAAGAGTGTGATCGGAGAGTTTTTGTGTTCTTCTGCGGCGGGTCTTGCAGAACTTAACTCCGACCGCATGGACAGTTTCCACGAGCTTGTCATTCATATCGTCCACTTCATTGCAGTCTTATAGGCACTGAAAACGGTTTTGTAACTCGAGCTGAAAGGTTTCGGGACTTTGGATTAGAGCACGAGGGGGACGGAGCGTTGACTTCATTAGACGAGGCCTCTCCAACTTAACGTTTAGGTTCAGTGTGCCTCTAACCATTCGGTGATCGCTACCAGTTTTCACCCTCGCGATCACGGAGACATGAACAGTTGTCGTCTGGTCGTCATAATGAAGTCAATCTCATTTTTTGTCGAACCGTCGGAGCTCGACCAGGTCCACTTCCTTTGTGGCCGCTTCTGGAAGAAAGAGTTCATCATAAAGAGTCCCTCTTTCTCCATGAAGTCGGCCAGCTGCTTGCCCCTTGGGCTCCGTTGCCCTATTCCAAATTTCCCTACTTTCAGCTCACCGTTCTCTCTTGTGCCTAGTTTTGCATTGAAATCTCCCATTAACACCGTATATTGGGTTTTGGAGGAATGCATGGCTCTAGAGATATCCTCATACATTTCCTCCACCTCCTCATCGGAGTGTGCCGAGGTTGGTGCGTAAACCTGTATGACCTTCAGCGAATACCGTTTGGTGATTCTGAGTATAAGGTACGCAACCCTCGTCGACACACTCCCGATCTTTACAACGTTGTTAACGAGAGACTTGTGAACCATAAATCCGACACCTCCTTGGGACAGATGGTCGCCCTCCCGGTGATAGAGCAAGTTGCCGGATTCGAGGATTGCCGTGTCCTCCCCCTCTCTTCGGACTTCGGATAATCCTATAATATGCCAGCGCAACTTGTCTATCTTTTCTTCCAGCTCCACGATCTTCTCGTCAGTCCTCAGGGTGCGTGCGTTGTACGTTGCCAGGTCGAGTCGTCTAAGGTGGCAACCGAACCTCCACCGGAGATTCTTAGCACCCTCTGCCCCGCCGTTACCATGGTCGCCACCGTAGCCAGGAATAGCGGGGCCGCCGGGGACTGGGGGCCGTCTGTTTGTTGCTTTAGTCATTGGGGGGTATTTGCCATAGTTGCCACGCTTGGCGAGCGGGTTGGTAACCGCAGTTTTTTTTATTGTAATTTGGCTATTATCAGGAAGATGCTGCTGCCCATCTCCTGCCTGTTTCCCTTTGTCGCCTTTTACGACACCCACGGGAGGATATGGGGTAGTGGATATTATTGACCGCCACTACACGGCTAACTATTTTACTTAAATAACTATTTTTAAAATGTTTGTCGGTTTGTCTCTCTGTCCAGCCTATTCTTTGGAGTGGCTGAACTGATGGTTATGAGACTTTACGAATCGATAGAGAGGAAGGCCAGCTAATAATAAAAATATAGTTAGACTTACTATTGACTTTATTCATGTCTATTATACCGTTTCTATTGTTCTATTTAGTACCAACGTTTTTATGAGCGAAACAATATATAAAAATGTATGACACATCTTTCCTTTTGCTTGATAGTTCAGGGACTGTTTAAAAATGTAATATTATTCTAACCTCGCAATAACCCAGACATTTTAGTGTCTGCAATGCCGATTCTGTCTTGAATTTAAATTACAATTATTAATAAATCTTTGTATTACATACGAATGATTTTTTTTCTGATTACCCACACCAACTTCGCATGGAACGTGGTTTTATTTAGATTTAATTTTGGGTAACAAACAAGCACACCATAGATTAATAATAGGTCATCGCGCTCTCTGACTAGATACCGCGCTACGTGAAAGAAACAGCTCTGAGAATACGGCAAATCAATATTCTAGTGTGTATAAGACAATTGCAAGAGTGCTAGTGTGCGTGAAAAATTGTATATGCCAGCAGCTTAACTATTACCCGATTAACAGGAAAAATTATTTTATGCTATGGCTTAGTAGTTAAGTTCATAGTTATGAATGTAGACCAGAAATACTTAAAAATGAATAATTTATTAATAGCGAATGTATCAATATATTTGTGTATATTATGTATAGGTTTTTCTTCTGAATAAATGGCATATAAATGATAAGGCCTTTTATATTTAAATGTCTGACTAATATTCACAAATTATTTAAAAAAATAGTTATATATTATATGGTGTAACCAAAATTTTATTTTTATTATATGTTGTTATAGCTATAATAGCCAATACACATTCTGTGAAAATTTCAAGTATCTACATATTACGGTTCATAAAATACAGCCTGCTGACAGACAAACGGAACGATAGTGGAAACTTAAGTCCCGTTGATACTTTTTGGGCACGGAACCCTAATAAACGGAAATAATGTTTTAATAATAAAAATAAAAATTAATAAAACAACATATAAATATTGGGTCATTTGAGCAATACTACAAAAATAAACATTAAATAATATAGAATTAGGTTATATTATAATAAGTTAAATATATTATATTATAAAATATAGTAACAATAAATTCACATATAAAAATCTCAGCCACGGGGAACTTTATTTTTGTATACGCGGCAACACTGAATGGCGTCATTCATATTTTGTAACTTATTTATGGCTCGTGTTATTTTATGTTGAAATTTCGAAATTGTATGATACTTACTGATAGTATGTGATCCCAGTGTCTTTCTTATTTCTTGTAGTATTATTTTTACACAGTTTCACTACGCAAACTGGTATTTTACTTCGGATTATGATCATAATTTAATAAGATATTCGGTACGTCCCCATCACATATCGCCTGCAACGCGACTGGCTCAGGTACGCCGATTTCGGCGTAGTATTTGTTGCTGCATTTTACAAGAGCGCCGGCGGTATCTAGTCAGAGCGCGCGATAACCTATCATTAATCTATGAAGCACACAGTCCACCTGATGGTAAGTGATTGCTGTGGTCCATAGACATCCTCGATTACGAATTAAAATGCAGTTGCGTTGCTAAGCTGGAATGCCTCATTTCCAGTAAAAAGGATCTCCGATTCTCTACACTCACCATACGAAACACAGCAACGTTAAGCTGCTATTTTACGCTGGTATTCTGTGAGGGCGTGGTCCTTCCCCGGTCGAACTGACCCATTCGTGCTTCAACTATACCAGTTATAGCTGCATCATGGCTCTACCATGTATAAAATAGTCTTAGCCAATATAAAATAGTCATGATCAGTAAATAGTCTTACTATTTATTTTATCAATATTTCTGCTTTGAAAATAGCTTCAAATTTCTCGTATAAAATACCTCCTAGGTTCTTACTGGTATTGCTCTCTGTCTGTTTGTAAATTTTCAGAAAATCTGACCAATTTAATTGTGAGTCGTGGTAACTGAGGGGCTAAGCGCTCGCTGTAAATTTCACAGTGCGCGAGCAACCCGAGTACGCTACACGCCGGCACCAATGAAATTGTTAGTTGCAATTTTAAGTGTTGATTTATAACGTGCTCGGCGGTGAAAGAAAACATTGTGAGGAAACCTGCATGTCTGAGAAATAAGAAAAAAATATTCGAATGCATGTGAAGTTCGCCAACACGCATTGGGGCAGCCCGGTGGACTTTTCCTTGCCCTAAACTCCTCTCAGATATGAGAGGAGGCCTCTGCCCAACAGTGGGACGTATGTATATAATAGGCTGCAACGTTTACTTTTTTTCTAATATAAATTGGTGTTTTATTTCATCGAGTATGATCAGTGTTTACTTCTAAGCGTAGGGAATCATATAGTCCATTTCACAAGTACATTCGAATGTCGTCACGACCGGGACCGATCAAGCGGGGCCAGTAAGCTTAGTCGTTGACTTTACGAAACTTGAATGTGTATGGAATCGAACGTCTTTCACGAGGGTCACGCATGTCACCATCTTCAGACACAACCTTGTCTTCCGAACCCATCGGGTTGCGGCGCTGGTCTGTGACCCGAAGCCGCAAGACCCAATAGTTATATAATAATAGTACCTCAATAGTTTTGTTGGTGCATTACATTCAGTTCTGCCATTCCAAAGATTAGCCCGGACAATGAATATGTTATACCTACAAGCAGTAGACAGCCGGCGTACAAGTTGTCATTCATATCAGACCTTGCGCCTACAGACTTCTACTTTTCTAGAATTCAGATAACTTTTTGCCGGAAAAAAATTCAATACCCGAGAGATAGTACACAATGCCTTTGAGGAATTTGTTGCCTCAAGTCCAGCTGATTTCTTCAAAAAGGGCATCACTAAACTGCCACTGCGTTGGCAAATATGCATCGATTGCATGGGTGATTACTTTAATAGAAATAAAAAATATATAAACAAATAACGTTCACTTATTTAATAAAAAACGGCAATTTCATAGGTAAATGCAATAAAGGTACCATTATTCTCATTCAAACATCTTCTTATATTTACTGATGATTTGCCTAATTTAATGCTTTCTATTCGTAGCCTCATTCTTATGTGCATACTAAAGACGCTTATTAATGCTGGATATGCGACCGTATGGAACTCTTTTTTATATGATACGTTATAGGACGAACTATTCGGTTTATCGCTCGAAGTACGATCTGGAACAGTTAAATGGAGTATCGTAATATGCGGTAATAAAATTCGTAAAATTGGGTTTAAAGTGCTTTCGTAGATATGTGTGTATGCGCAGTGCACACTTTTGGCATTGTAAAATACTGTGTGTAGGTGTACTTTTATTTATTGAATATTAGAATCACAAACGAGTTAACTATCCCCCTATGGAGTTGGACAAATTAGCTTTCTAGAATCGTTAACGCAAATAGAAAACTATAAAAACGAATGAAAATGACATGAACGCTAAGTGACGTGACTTATCGTTTCTTATTAACTCATATTCATTTTCATTCATAATTAACCGAGCTCCAAAAAAGAGAAGATACTATATTCAATGCGTATATTTTTAAGTATATCCACCGATTTCTCGGGTTTTACTTGAGGAGTGGTCCCATATAAATTTTAAGAAAGAATTTCTCTCCTAAGGGTTGAAAAGTGCGGGATTAAGATTTTTATGTGGATTTTTAACGTGGTAGAGCCATGCTGCAGCTAAGGTCGGGCCCCTTCGTATGCGGGGCACATTCATACAGTCAAAATAAAACTTGAACGAAACCACGTACGGTCTAGCTTTTGTATGTGTGCGTGAGTCGAGGTACCAAGTTTACATCAACGTAGTAACGCGCCATTCGCACCGGTGAGAGTGAAGTGACAGACACGAACGTGTTTTCGCGCTTGGTAAAGGTGGCTACTGACCTGCCTGCCGCAGGGGCAATCTAGGGTGTAGGAGTGGGGATGACTCTTAATTGCCTCCTTAATCGTAATGTGTGTTTTTTAAGTCGGCCCTGCGGCCTTCGATATTGCTCCGCTTGCTGTGCTTCCTAGATTGCCCCTGCGGCAGACATGTCAGTAGCCACCTTAAAGGCCGCTACTGACATGCCTGCCGCAGGGGCAATCTACCCTAGATTAGGAGTGGTAGGAGTGGGGATTACCCTTAATTGTGATGTGTGTAGGCAAGCAGGGGCAATTTTTAAGTCGGCCCTGCGGCAGGGCGGCAGGAGCGCAAGACCTTCCTTGCTCCCTAGATCGGCCCTGCCGCTGTCGCGTATGTAGCGGAATTGGGGCAATTTCAATCAGTTCGTTGCCACTTTCGCGCGGATAAGCACACGTATGAGTACAAGTCAGAATCGCAGAAAGACTGTTACTTAAACGTTGTAACTTACAAGTAAACATTACTGGGATTTGTTACCTTAATAATTAACTTATCATAAGGGCTAGTATGGGAAAGAAAATATTCCAATAGTATTAAAATTGCTGGAATATAAATTAAATGTCATTAACTAAATAATTAAACATAAATACAAATTTTAGTAATTAAATTTATTAAAACTTCATTAGAAAACTATCCTGGCTATTTGTAACCCTATTTAAATTATAGTTACTAAGCACTAGTTAGTTAAGTTATATCACAGAATAAATTGGTTATATTAAATTATGACGAGTAATGTTAGTCATATTTAATTGTCTTTGATAGCCTAAAAATAGCGTGGCAGAGCTATGCTGCAGCTTATAAGCACTATATTATGTTTGTAATTATTAATTAATTAGTTGTTTTATTGATAAATGTGGGTGTCTATGGGCCACAGTGTCCACTTATCATCAGGTGGACTGTGCTCATTTGTCACCCTTATTCTATATAAAAAAGAGCCAAGGATATATATACCGATTGATTGATATTTCGATAAAACTGGCGCCATTGTCAACACGTGCGTCCAGCGAGACGTACACTCTCATACTGAACGGCAGGCGTGTGTGTAGAGACACCTCCGATATTACTCCGATCGCTGTGCTCCTTAAGCTAGGGTCCCACGGCCTGCCAGGCGACAGGCCGCGCCAGGCGTTGTCCCGCCTGTATGGGCCTGTCGCGGCCCGTACTGAGCATTCCCACGGCGTGTGCCGGCCTGGTGCGGCCTGTCGACTGACATTCCAACTTGTGAAGTGATGCGGAGCGCAAGTCTGCGTGTGCAGCTGCTGTGGTTTTATTCACTGGTGAACGTTTGATAAACCAAGTAAAAAGAAAGCAGAAAAAACGACGCTGGTGGGTGTCGTCATTCAACAAAAGCCGTTCTTGTTTTTATGTTGAGGCGATGAACTATTCCAAAGCGCTGGTCCATTTTCATAAAGAGTTAAGAACTCGATTATGAGCTCGTTCGTCCATTCCATCATGAGCATGTACGCGCAAGCGCCACCGCAGTTGAAATGAACGATTGCAACCGACGCAGACGCGCCCGTACAGGCCACGACAGGCGCCGTCGGATGCGATGGTTCCCACGGCCTGTTGTCCGGCCTGGCGCGGTCTGACCTGTGACAAAACAGGCCGTGGGACCCTAGCTTTAGATTGCCCCTGCGACAGGCATTTCAGTAGGCGCCTTTAAGGGGCTACTCCATGTGAACGACCTTGAGCATTTTGCCGGCAGCGCGCCGGAACCTATTGTAGGCAAAAACGTAGTATTATTTTTTCAACATCAATAAACTAATTTATGGAAATACACACAGCGTACAACGATAAATGTATTTTAATTTTTTTATTCGTTATATTAGTTGCATTATATTAGAATTATGTATTTTCATATATTATCTAATTATGAAATTTTATAATTAATTATATATTAAAAATGAAGCATTGAAAATTGTGATTTTAAAAGATACCTATTCACTATAGGTAAATAAATAGATAGCTCGCCTTTTGTACAAATATTTGGTGCAATAAAGAATAAATAAATAAATAAATAGGATGTTTCGTAGATGTATTTTTGATTATTGTTAATTTTTACGTGTCAAGTATTGAAAAGTAACATACCTACCTACAAATTTTTGAACTGAGCACCTTGTAACTTAGCCTGCTTATTACTTATGCTGGCAGACATTATCCTCGCCCCAATTATTGATGAGGATGAAAATCAATTTTATTTCTACATACGTAATTATATTTATTTATACATAAGGGTAACTTTAATAAAGGTAATAAAAAAATCAACAAGAAGTGTAATGGTTCAATCTTTCAATTTCAATTGTAAAAAAACGTTACCCCACACTAGGATTTTCTCCTGTGTCGTGGAGGCAGTTTACAAACATAAATTGCACAAGGACAAACATCCAGACCCGGAACAATTATTTGTAGGCCATACAAATACATGTTCCGTGCGAGATTCGAACCCGCGTCCCCTAGCGCAACAACTGATTGCTGCAGAATTTTATTCTTATTTAAAATCATCACCAACTTTATTAAAGCAAATTTAATCCACTGACAAATGTAATTAATAATTAAAAAAAATATGTTGCATTTAATAATTACCGTCTATACCGAATATAATTTTATAGTGAACACTAGTTGTATAAAGTTATAGTTTTTAGAGTATAAATAAACCCATGTCCTGTTTTGAGTTAAAAAATAAATGGTCAGTTTAGTCTTTTTAGGTAAATTTAGTTTTAAAAATTTTTTAGTTAATAGTAAAAAGTAGGTATATTAGTACCTACTTAGATACTTTTTACCGAATTATAAGTATAGAACACCTTATGTAATCAATTATTTGTTGTAAAAGAAGAAAAAACAAGCAATAAATAATATACTATATTTTAGCAAAAAACTATAACTTAGTAATACTAATTAACTTAGAACATAAATGAAAAACTCATAACTGACTTTTTGGCCCGACCCAGGATTCGAACCCGGGACCTCATGATCAGCAGTCGCACTACTACAACCACTAGACCAACGAGGCAGTACTATTCTTAATAGGATACTGTGGTTGGGTGATAATATTGAATTAGCCTTTTATAGTGTAAATTATAATATTTGTCGAAATTTTAATTATGGATTCGAACCTTACATTTTTTTATTTGCATTTACTTCAAAGAAAATACACGCAAAAAGCTTCATCGCGCCGTAAAAAACACAACAAATATATGTATAACTAATACGAAAAATTGTACCCAAAACAAACAAATAATTCTACCTATAAATAACCTAATAAGTAATAATATTATCGACTGATATGACGTGATCGTATGCGCTGGTCGACTATCTAACGACACGGGCTTCACGTCGAAGAGCTCAGCGCTCACTGACTCCAGCAAGGCCGCGGGCAGTAAAAACGCCCAGATTTTAAAATAATTTCTTAATAAAATCAAATTTAGGTCTTTTGAAAAAAATTTTGCTATAGAAATATTCGTTAATAAATTGCCTATCCATTGGTGTAAATCGCAAAATAAAATAATACTTACTTTACGAGGAGATGCATGTTATCAATAATTATTTCACATTTATGTGCTTTCGTTGTAAGGAGATTATATTAATATTTATTCCTTTAAAAAAAAAATTGGATATAGCTTTTATGGAATCAAGATTATGTAGAAATATAATGTGTTTTTTATTTGTTGATATACCTTTTAAATAAAAAGTAGATAGCTCCTAAAAACCGCACAAATAACGACTAGCGCGACATTTTGCTCAACCTGCGCCTTAAGTAATTTTTTGATCAATGTTTTGTCTATTGTTACCATAGATAAAATAAGTTTTCGTGTAGAGTATTCTATCAGTAAGTAGCAAACTATACTTAAGATACGTTTTCAATACTTAATTTATGACGTTTTCCGATTAATATTAAAAGAAGTCATATTTTGTTGTTATTAACTAGATGGGGCACGTTTGAACGCGCACGAATGTGCCGCAACTGGTATGTAGGTACGATTTAGTGTGTTAGTGTGCTAATTTAATTAACTTTGTCCTGTGTTTTGCTATCGTCGATGTACGTATAAAAAATAATAAAAAATAGGTATTAAAATATATGTATACTTACTACTAATAATACTTTTTTCTTAGGGATACTTGAGGTTCTTACTGAGATATCCCTAAGAAAAAAGTATTATTTACTATGTAGGAAAAGTTGTGGGTTACTATAGTCATCGTTATGATCACCGTCATGATCATCGTCATTGTCATGATCATCGTCATAATCATGACCATTATCATCGTCATCGTCATGTTGTCAAGTTGTCAAGAACATCGTCATCGTCATGATCATGATCATCGTCATGATCATCGTCATCGTCATCGTCACGATCATCGTCATCGTCATGATCATCGTCATCGTCATCATCATCGTCATCGTCATGATCATCGTCATCGTCATGATCATGATCATCGTCATCGTCATCGTCATGATCATCGTCATCGTCATGATCATCGTCATGATCATCGACATGATCTTATACATCGTCATCGTCATGATCATCGTCATCGTCATGATCGTCGTCATCGTCATGATCATGATCATCGTCATGATCATCGTCACCGTCATGATCGTCGTCATCGTCATGATCATCGTCATCGTCATGATCATCGTCATGATCATCGTCATGATCATCGTCATGATCATCGTCATGATCATCGTCATGATCATCGTCATGATCATCGTCATGATCATCGTCATGATCATCGTCATGATCATCGTCATGATCATCGTCATGATCATCGTCATGATCATCGTCATGATCATCGTCATGATCATCGTCATTGTCATTGTCATGATCATCGTCATCGTCATGATCATCGTCATCGTTATGATCATGATCATCGTCATCGTCATGATCTTCGTCATCGTCATGATCATCGTCATCGTCATCGTCATGATCATCGTCATCAACATGGTCATCGTCATCGTCATGATCATCGTCATCGTCATGATCATCGTCATGATCATCTACATCGTCATTGTCATGATCATCGTCATCGTCATGAACATCGTCATCGTCAAGAACATCGTCATCGTCATGATCATGATCATCGTCATGATCATCGTCATAGTCATCGTCATGTTCATCGTCATCGTCATGATCATCGTCATCGTCATCATCATCGTCATCGACATGATCATCGTCATCGTCATGATCATGATCATCGTCATGATCGTCGTCACCGTCATGATCATCGTCATCGTCATGATCATCGTGATGATCATCGTCATGATCATATACATCGTCATCGTCATGATCATCGTCATGATCGTCGTCATCGTCATGATCATGATCATCGTCATGATCATCGTCATCGTCATGATCGTCGTCATCGTCATGATCATCGTCATCGTCATGATCATCGTCATGATCATCGTCATGATCATCGTCATCGTCATGATCATCGTCATGATCATCGTCATTGTCATGATCATCGTCATCGTCATGATCATCGTCATCGTCATGATCATGATCATCGTCATCGTCATGATCTTCGTCATCGTCATGATCATCGTCATCGTCATCGTCATGATCATCGTCATCGTCATGATCATCGTCATGATCATCGTCATTGTCATTGTCATGATCATCGTCATCGTCATGATCATCGTCATCGTCATGATCATGATCATCGTCATTGTCATCGTCATGATCATGATCATCGTCATTGTCATCGTCATGATCATTGTCATTGCCATCGCCATGATCATGATCATCGTTTTCGTCGTCTTCGTCGTCGTGGATTACGGAGTACGGACACATAGCCTGTTCTGCCAATAATGACCAAAAAATATATATCACTCAATTTCGTCCCGTGACTGTCTCAAAAGGCCAGAAATACTATATTTCAAATCCACTCTGTACGTAAAACGTAAGATGTAAGATGTCCTTAAGTCTCGTGGTGTCACAGTCAGTTTGACAGCACGAAACCTAACGGCATCTTAAAATTGAGCGGCGTTTGGGCCTAAGCATTAGAGAATTTAATTTACAAACAAATGTTGTGGTCCCTTTTATAGTCTAAGATATAATAATCACTTTTCATTCCTCAGTGCCTTGACTTTAGTACTTTAGGATTAGACTTAGTACCATAAATTATTGTTATAGAACGAAAAATAAAATCTTCCATTTTAGGTTATATATATCAAATTATCGATAGTAGAGATTAGATCACTATAATGTAGTTATGTTTTTGGATAAAACATGAGGTATTGAAAAATTCTTTCGAAAACCTCATTACATTATTTACTTATTTTTAGGTTTATAGCTGATTTTTCCAACCTCAAGAAAAAGTTAGCCAATAATTAAATGATAACCTGGCTGATTATAGTGAAAAATTTGAACTATTTATTTTATCCTGTCACTGTAATTTATTTAAGTTTTATTTTATCCTCTCAGACCGACAAAAGAGACATATTTGTTCTTTCTGCTGGACGCACACATATGCTCCTAAAACCATATTGTTGGTTGCAAATGAATATGTGTACTTGAGTGCGTGTTCTTACCTTTTTGATTTTACCTTTAGCTTAGTTTCACATCACTTGGAATGTACGCAGCGTACAATCTTTCTTTCTTTCTTTTTTCTTTGTTGTGCTGAGATTATCCTATCAAAAATTTTGTCTGATTTTGAAAAGTCAGCATTTTATAAAATAATACTCTTTATTGTTTACGATTAATTTCTTATTTAAAATAGCTTATAAAATATTGTTAAAACAGCTGTTTGGGTTCGTGGCCATAGCCATATTAAAAACATTAAAAGTAAATTAAACTTTATTTATATATTTTTGAATAATTGTTATTATGTGTATCTTGGCCTTTGATCAACGATATTTTTTTTTATAGGATAGGGTGACTAATCAGCACACAGTCCACCTGATGGTAAGTGGTTTCTGTGGCCCATAGACATCTTCATCTATCCTCGTTCGCGAATCAAAATGCAAATGTGTTGTCACCCATGAGGACCAAGATGGAATGCTTCTTTTCCAGTAAAAAGGGTCTCTGGTTCTCTACACTCACCATACGAAACACAGCAGTGTTAGGCTGCTATTTTACGCTGGTATTCTGTGAGAGCGTGGCCTTCCCCGGTCGAGTCGACCCATTGGTGCTACAACTATAGTACTATGGTTTGGGAATTCCCGACAATTTAAAAGACCCGGGGCACGGTACAGCCTATTTAAGAAAAAACTTTTTGGTTTTTTTATGATGGATAAGCCTTTTTTGAAGAATTTTAATTGAGTTAATTTCTGGTGAAACGTATTAAAAAAAGGCATTTTTTGTAAAAATCAACATTTATTAAACAATTAAACAGAAAATTAAATAACTTTAAAGTTAATTTCAGTTTTAATAATTGCTTTGATTATTTCTTTTAGTTACACACAGATGCACCTCTAAACAGTTAAATATTATAGTTATGAAACGAAATTAGTTAAAAAAACATACAAATTCTTAATAACTTTACTATTATATAGTAATTCTTATCATTGTTAATTTATTACAACTATCATTATTAAATGCTAATCATTGTTCATAATCTCATTGTTAATTCTCATAAGCACATATTTGCTTAATTTATTGTGTTGCGTACTCAGTAGTTACGTAGTAGACCAAGTAATTATTCATTAAACTAACACATGAGGCTAGGCTCCTTCAATTATTAGAAAATAAAAATGATTACATAACAATTTCGACAATCTTGTCTCTTGACTTTCGAATCTCGACCCGAAAGTCCCGGCACTCGAGACAACTTAAATTAAGAAAAGTCCCGGGACTTCGAGACACGAGACGTCCCGGGACCCAAACCCTATATAGTACTAATATAGCTGCAGCATGGCTCTACTACGTTTAAGCGGCTAAGAACCGATTTTACGAAATTCTATCCGCAAGTAAATACAATTTAAAAAAATCACATTTTCAAACTATAGCTCTTATAGGTATATTTTTTGTGTTTTTGAGTTAGGATAGTTTAGATTCACAATCGGACCTGGTAGGTGGCGCTTTTGTCAAGATCCAAAAATCACCCGTGCGAAGCCGGGGCAGATCGCTAGTGGTTATATGCCGTAATATCATGCCTATATCACCTTGAGCTTAATAGAAGCCAGTTATTTCAATATTACAGACTGACACTTCAATTTTATATGTACAGATTATACACAGCTTAGATAGATATATCGATTCATACACAGAAAACTTATTTGTGTATGAATCGATTTTAATATTTTTTTAATTAAATGTTTATGAGAGGTGGTCTCATATAAATTTTAAGAAAAAAAATTGCATCTCTAAGGGTGAAAAAGGTAAAAGGTAGGATCATTGTTCAGCACCTAATCAAAAACTTACCCCTAGAAAAGTGATGGTCACTGTTTGGTGGTCTAGTGCCGGTGTGATTCATCACAGCTTCTTACCAAACTGGATGAGCATTACTGCAGATGTTTACTGTGACGAATTGAACGCAATGATGGAGAAGCTCACACGTCACCAACCAGCGTTGGTCAATCGCTCGTCCCCGCTGCTACTGCACGACAACACGTGACCTCATACTGCACAACAGACTGTCTCCAAGTTATAAGAGCTGGGGTTGGAAGCTCTCCGTCATCCGCCGTACTCACCAGACCTTGCACCTACAGACTTCTACATATCTAGAATTCAGATAACTTTTTGCCGGAAATAAATTCAATACCCGAGAGACAGTACAAAATGCCTTTGAAGAATTTGTTGCCTCTCGTCCAACTGATTTCTTCAAAAAGGGCTTCAATAAACTGCCACTGTGTTGGCAAAGATGCATCGATTGCATGGGTGATTACTTTGATTAATAGAAATAAAAAATATAGAAACAAATAACGTTCACTTATTTAATAAAAAACGGCAATTTCATAGGTAAATGCAATAAAGGTACCATTATTCTCATTCAAACATCTTCTTATATTTACTGATGATTTGCCTAATTTAATGCTTTCTATTCGTAGCCTCATTCTTATGTGCATACTAAAGACGCTTATTAATGCTGGATATGCGACCGTATGGAACTCTTTTTTATATGATACGTTATAGGACGAACTATTCGGTTTATCGCTCGAAGTACGATCTGGAACAGTTAAATAGAATAATCGTAATATACGGTAATAAAATTCGTAAAACTAGGTTTAAAGTGCTTTTGTATGTGTGTGCTTGGTGTACTTTTATTTATTGAATATTAGAATCGCAAACAAGCTAACTACCCCTATGGAGTTGGACAAATTAGCTTTCTAGAATCGTTAACGCAAATAGAAAACTATAAAAACGAATGAAAATGACACGAACGCTCGTTGATTTCATTCACAAATTACCGAGCTCCAAAAAAAAGAAGGTACTGTATTCGATGCGTATGTTATTTTTATGTTTATACACCGATTTCTCGGATTTTACTTGAGGAGTGGTCCCATATAAATTTTAAGAAAAATTGTCTCTCTTCAGGGTTGAAAAATGCAGGATTAAGATTTTTATGTGGCTATTATACTATACGTGGTCGAGCCATGCTGCAGCTATATTAGTAGTATAGTTGAAGCACGAATGGGTCGGCTCAACCGGGGTAGGATCACGCTCTCACAGAATACCAGCGTAAAATAGCAGCTTAACACTGCTGTGTTTCGTATGGTGAGTGTAGAGAACCGGATACCCTTTTTACTAGACGAGAGGCATTCCATCTTAGTCCTCACGGCTGACAGCACATCTGCATTTTAATTCGCAATCGAAGATAGATGTAGATGTCTATGGGCCACAGTAACTATTTACCATCAGGTCGACTGTGTGCTCGTTTGTCACCTTATCCTATAAAAAAAATATATTAAGACGAAATTCTAGGTGTTACTTTGAACTTATTTTTACAGGCAGTCTGGTGTTATTTGCTATAGTTGTGACGCTTGGCAGTCGGGTTGGCAACCGTTACCGTTATCGTTACAGCCTATTAAAGTCTACTGATGAACATACGCCTGCCCCATAGAATGCCTCATAAGGGGAAATTTGTTTTTTTATTTTTAGTCCTTATTAGGAAGACGCTGCCCATCTCGTTTTAAATCCCGTTGTCGCTTCTTACGACACCTTGAACTTATGAATCAAAAGGGATAAAAATAGCTAAAAATAGCTTACATACCTAAGCGTTAACGGTCGTGAAAAGTTAACTTGACTAATCTCGCTCAATTCATTCATTAATTCATTACAGCCCTTCACAAGTCCACAGCTGAACATAGGCCTCTCCCAAGGAATGTCACAAAACACGGTCCTGAGCTTTTTTTGTCATGTTTAATGCATAATACCCGCCTCGCGGGGGCAAGGACGGGTTATGTTGGACTCGCCACGCCGACTAAAACCCCACGATGTTCCACCTTCGCCGCATATTGGCAGGGCCACGGGAACGCTTACGCACACATCCGCGGCCACACCAACGTCGGCCGCCCCATAGAAGCCTCTCCTCCCCATTTACCTTCTCAGATAAGTCGTACAGGAACACAACGCGCTCCTTCCTCGGCGGCGTTCAACTGCTCCAGGGTAACGGACACCCCCTGAGTCCGATACGCGGAGGCCATGGGGCCAGGAAAAACGAGCGCTCGGAAGCACTAACTTTCCCGACCGCAGCGGCGCATCTAGACTTTGACTCCACCGCTAACCTAACGCTAAGCTAACGAAAAGTTTCGGCCGCAGAGGGTAGAGCGGTGCCTTGAATACTGACATGGCCCCACCACCATCGCATCAACGCAACGGTGTGGCCCCGCCAGAGCCCCGGAAGATGAATTACGCATCGCCATACCACTCCTCCTCCCTCGCAACTCCACTTCGGTTGCAGCGGTAGGGGGAGAGGACACCCTCCCGCCGCAGCCCACCAATACACAATCTATTGGTTGGCCACCTCGGGCCGGCCCTACGTCTCGGGCTAGCCAAGTGGGTTCTTTTTTGTTCACCGTGGCCCACCACGATAAGGCGGGAACTCATTCGGGAGGGGGAGGGGGAGGGGGACAAAATCCTCCTCTGTCCGATCCTGAGACATCTGCATCCATCGACTTTCAGCATGTATTACCAGGTCATCACTCCATCTTCCATCTCCATCCATCCTTCATGATATCCTTTAGGTTTTTGTTTTGTGTATAAGACATGAATATTTTATGTAAGGATAATAGAGAAATGATAGCGTTTTGTGATTAAGCCGCCAGAGGATCACACCCGTTCGAAGCCTAGGCAAGTTTCCAGTAATTATAATATAACGCCACTGTAATAACCAGATTATACACGGCTTGCTCACTAACTTTAATAATAGGATTACATTTGAAACTTAATTTTGATTCAAACACGCTCAAATTTAGTTCGGCTTCAGTTTATACTGCGCGTATCTAATTTCAGTATACTCTATCAAAATTCCCTAAGTAACTTTACTAATACAAACTGTATTCACATGGGAATTAGCTTTTATTACCATTTATAGGTATTTGGATCCAACCCTTACGTCAGTTCATTTTTTTTAAACAAGTACATAAAGTTTATAAATAAGCATTCATTCTATCTGATTTTGATTGTATGTTCTAACTTATAGACACATCTATTTTCGATTAAAATGCATATTCTTTGTCCCTCCAGGATTACTAGTCGAAAGAGCCTCCAGTTGTCTTCACTAACCTTCACATTAAGAAAAACTTTTGGTAAATCCAAATTTTCATGCCTTAACTGTACTGTACTCATATTATACGTAATTTTTAAAGGAGTTTAAATACACACAAGTTTTCACTAATAAACTTATTACTATACTTCCAGGGGGTCCCCCCACGAGATGGAGTGACGACCTGGTAAGACATGCAGAAAGTCGATGGATGCAGGTGGCTCAGGACCGTGCTTTGTGGCATTCTTTGGGGGAGGCCTATGTTCAGCAGTGGACTTGTGAAGGGCTGTAATGATGATGATGATGATGATACTTCCAATTATGCGATAATTTTATGTCAAACGTCAATAAAAAAAAGGTTTGGAAAATCCAAAAGTGCACGACTCATAATGCTCGTATGATCGTGAAAAAATATTAAAAAGATTGTAAATTGTAGTTTTATGCGTCAAAAACTTCCAGTAGCAGTCACCAAAGTACACCTTCAAGTCACTCCGTCAAGTCCATAGGTAAGGTCTTATCATAACTAACAAAACGAGTCCAAATTTGACACACTTAGTTCTACTCGTCGAGGAGTTACAATAGCAGTTAGCGAAGTACACGTTCAGGCCATTCCATCAAGTTCGGATGTAAGATCTCATCATAACTAACAAAACCAGCCCAAACTCGGCACACCTAGTTCTACTCGTCGAGGAGTTCCAGTAGCATTCAGCGAAGTACACCTTCGGTCACTTCTCAAGTCAGGAGGAAAGGTGTCAAGATAACTATCAACACCGACCCAAACTCAGCACACCTATTATAGTTCTACTCGTCGAGGAGTTTCACTAGTCACTCCATAAAGTCTAAGACATATTTAAGTATATTTATATATAAGTCCTCCTTACTTTTAGCGACAAAAAATATTGTAATAAAAATCCACTGCCACTCAAAAATCATTCTTTGCCATCGATTGTCCGTTATTTAAGCTATATGGCAGGCACAATATCATATTCATCACGAACTGGCAAGCTGGATGTTTGCCGTCTTTAATATACTATATTCGTTAAATATTCGTTTACTATAACAATAATAATAATAAGTATTTATTTCAGACGTAAGGAACATCCATAGATTGTTAGTATGTTAGTAACAATTTTTTCTTAACTTGTAAGTTAGTATTGTTAGTTAATGTGAATTATGTACAAATTATTTTTTTCGCCCAATAGCTACCGTCATACAGTGGTTCAGTATGGGGCAGTCGGGCCTGGCAGCAACTACCCTTAGGATGCCGTTGTTGCTGGTACGTAAGCGCTGCAGGAGAGACGCTGCTTTTCTACGCATTATGGCGAAAAAGTCATTAGTGTGTGCGTCTGCGAACATTTTAGAGGCACTACAGCGCCACGGCAGCTTCAACAGCATTCTAAAAGCGTTGTTATATTGAACACGCAGGGCGCTGTAGGTCCGGCGTGTATAAGTCACCCACAGACCACCGGTATAGAAAGACTGACAGAACGCTTTAAATAAAGTTACTTTCACGTCTGCAGTGCACCGGGCGAATCTGCGGGCAAGCATATTGCCGCTTACCGACAACGCTCTGCGCTCTCGCTCAATATCCTCATCATCTCCTAGGTCGCTCGTAACAATATGGCCGAGATATTTGAACTTCTGTACGACTTTCAGAGGTAAACCATCGAGACATACGGGTGGCACATGTCGTGGCTTCCGTTGCGGTGCCTTAAATACTAATATTTCACTCTTTTTTGAGTTGTATTTAAGGCCCTGCTCCTCCGCATATGTCTCGCAGATAGAAAGCAGTTTCCTCAGACCTGCTATAGAAGGACTGAGCAGCACCATGTCGTCAGTATAGCTTATGTTGTTGACACATATGTCATCGATGTGGCAGCCAACATGTGTGCTGCTAAGTCGTTCAATCAGTTGGTTTACATACAGGTTGAACAAGAGTGGAGAGCTTAAGCCACCCTGCCTTACACCGCATTCCAGCCTGTATTCTTCCGACAGAGCTCCAACCCACCTCACCTGGTTACGCTGGTTAGCATACCAGTATCTTAGTAGAGCCGTGTACTCCGCCGGCACACCCGCGTCCCTCAACTTGCCCCACAGGATGTCGTATGAGACCAGGTCAAAAGCTTTCGATAAGTCGAGGAAACACGCGTACACCGGCGTCCGCCTTACGGTGTAGTATTTGACAGTGTGTTTCAGACAGTAAATGGCACTCTCCGTCGATAAATTCGGCTTAAACCCAAATTGTGCATCGTTTATTAGTACGTATTTGTTGAGACACTCATTTAACAGACTATCAAACACCTTGGCTGCAGTGGTTGCAAGCGAGATAGGTCGGTAATTACCCATGTCGGATGTGTCCCCAGTTTTATTTTTAACAATGGGTACTACAATAGTCCTCATCAGTGGCTCGGGTAAGTAAGAGTGACCCAAACACAGGCTGTAAAACAGTGAAAGGACTCGCGGAAGATGCACCCCAGCATATCTGAAGTGTTCGATGCTGAGACCATCATAACCAGGCGATTTTCCTCTTACCATCTCTTTTTTGCGTCCAAATGATTGTTTATTAAAACCAACTTCTCAATTAAATGACATTGTGTAACAAAACAACTTTACCTCAAAAAAAAAATTAATACTAGACTAAAACTATTACTAAATTAAAATAACTAAAACTAAACCTTAAAAATAAAATAAAATAACTAATTAAATAAGAGGCCTGGGCCTCTTGGCAGGGTGCCCATCACGCAGGCAGCATTCCAGCGTTGAACTGCGATTGCAATTCTTTGCGCGAGAAAGCCGCCGGCGCGAGGGTCGCCTGTTGCCTCTCTCAACCTTTTGCTGAGCTCCCTGTAGAGTTCCAGCGCACCTTTGCCCCAGGGACCTAGTGTCTCGACGCCGAAAGCAAAAAACTGATATTGGGCGCCGAGACAGCTGTATTTAGAGACCTTGAGGCGTTCCCGGGCGTCCGCCGCCGCCCCCGCACGTTTGGTAGTTGCTGGTAGATAGGACGCCGCCAGGGTGTCTGTACAGGTGGCGTCCCACACCAGCGCACGGCCCGACTTCCAGGGTATGAGCGACATTCCGTCAGGGCGCTTGCCATCGCTCCGCACAATCTGGGGCTCCAGAGCGGCGGGAACGTTGGCACTGACGAGCGCCCTTCTGAGAATGTCGTTGAGAGCAGCGTGGCGGGACGGGCGGCCGGCGCCCGAGGTGCAGGAGAGGCCATGGTGGCCGAGTCGGTCCACTGGAGCCCCACAAGAAACACAGTTGTGACCTGTGCAGATCCCAGCTCCCAGCCGGAGACCGACGGCTATGCGTAGAGTGTCCGGGTTGATAAAAGTCCCAGTGTTGGGCGAGGGATATGCCTGGAGCCAGTAACCAGATTCTGGCTTGGACACAGCTAACAGCCTGGCCCGGTCCCTGCCAGTTGAAGGCTCTATTAAAGTTTGTAAGGTGGCGACGGACGCTATTGTATCCCAGGCCCTTTGCTTATGTGGTTTGGATGGGAGATTTGGACTCGGTCCAGCTAGCCATGCATTCGTGGCCTCGTCCAAACATGCAATCTTGCAGTTAATGCCCGCTGGGGCTTTTAATATTCTACCTGCGAGATCTAGCGTGCTGTGGATTGAAGACAGGAATGCAGGCAAAGCCACACTTAAAATTTTGCGTGTTCCCAGGCCGCCGTTCCTTATTGGTAAAGCGGCTTGGGTCCAAGCCTGTTCGCTCAAGTGAATGTTCAGGATGTTTTCAATTTTGGATTTCATTAGAGTGTCAATAGGTGTGATCAAATGGGGGAATTTCCAAATGGGGCAACAGCGAAGCATGTAAGTGAATTTAGGGACGAACAGACAGAATTTTAAAATACCATCTCTTTAATTATTTTTTCTATTTTTTTTGCAGGAATCTTTTCATTTCGTTCTATCATGATAGTCTCAGCCTCGTTCAAATTCAAACCTGAAACGACATTTAAGGGTGACCTTACAGTAAAGTTGCATCTGAATGCATCCGCAATATCCTTGTAATCATAAGCACCCCCAACACTCACTGGAAGACTTGGCTTAACATGCATTTTGTTTGTGTTCTTCCAGAAGCTTTTAAAGTCTTTAGAAGAGTGATTTGTCGCAATAATATCCATCTTTAGCTGTTCTTGTCTGTTTTGACACCATTTTAATTTGGCTTTAAAATGCTTTCTAGATTCTGACATCTCTTCAAATACGCGACCCCTGGACGGCTGCCCAGCCATCATCCACTCTTGAAATTTAAGCCGCGCCTCCCGATGTGGGCCCGCGACGTGCTTATTCCACCCCGTCACGTAACCTCCCTTTTTTCTACATGTATCCCTATATGTACGAATTGCTGCCAGTGATAGTATATTTGTAATATTACCGTACATATTATAAAGTACAGCGTGATGTTCGTTGTTACTACAAAATGTATCACAACAGTCTCTGAGTTCCTCTGGAAGATCTATAACTCTCAAGTTTGTGTGACAAAAATCGTGATACAGTTTTATCTGTTGTGGAGTCCTGTTGCCCCAAGTAACACGGTTCACAGATTTCCTCCTTACCTGCTCCACAACCTTAGGCTTAAGTTTATTTAAATTACATTCCACCACAAGTGGGTAGTGGTCTGACCAAAATACGTCATAATTAACAGACACGCTTACTACTGTTTCACGCGCAGAATGAGTGACTATGCAGTGGTCCAGCCACCTGTTACAACCATGAGCCTCACTATGAAAAGTAAATGTATTTTTATCACACATACTTGCATCCACACAAATCCAGCTCTCTTCATTACAAAAATCTATCATTTCATTATAAAATAATTCCCTAGGATGAGCATTAAAGTCCCCTAGTATATAAAAAGCTTCAATTCTCTTATTTTCCTCTATTTCTATTATCGATCGGATCGAACCGAGACACGTACAGAACTCAGGTAAGTTTTCATAAGAGTTTGTGGGCATATATACACTAAATATAACTACAGATCTACTACTCACAGTTACTTTTATGGCACAGATTCGCACGTTGTCACACTCTATCACTGACACTGATTCAAACACATTTTTACGCCACAATATTGCATCTCCACCATAAGGCCTCCCACTCACTAGGCCTCCCTCCGTGTCCACCGCAGATGTGCCTGTGGACCCAAATTCTTCACTGATCGTGCTGAGAAATGATAAGTCATGTGGAAGAATCCACGTTTCCTGGAGGCACAACACGTCGGCTGACTGGCACAACTCTCTTACACCTTCCGCTGACCTCTTGATCGATTTACAGTTGAAACTTATAATGTTACTAAGATTATCCATATATGTATTAATTTTTATCTATATTAATTAATTATTTATTTATTTGGTATTTTTATTGAAATGTGTTTAGTATATTCAATATATTAATTTATTATCTAAATTATTTATTTGTTTCAAAATGTATGTAGTATATGTAGCACGTATTTATTATTCAGTATGTTCAACTATCCTGTATATTTTGTTCCTTATTATTAATATTACCTTTTTGTTTATCGTAAAAATTCACAAAACGATGAAACGTTATGCCTGATGGCCACAGTTTATCATCTAGGAATGTCTCAATTTTATGCTTAGATACCAAGACCTTATAGGCATCATACCCTTTCTGCCGTCTCATATTTATTTTCACCAGTGAAACCTTTTCATGCGTTTTGTTATACACATAATCAATAATATCCTGCCCTGATACCTCCTTGGCAACATTCGAGATAAACAGAGGCACCTTTATATCCGCTGTCCTAAACTTTTGACTAGTTGACTCAGACTCAATGGCACAGCCTCTTTGACTACTAAAGCGGTTTCTAAGCCTACGTTTTTGGTACAAAACCCACCCCTCGTTTTTTTCAGGCTCTTTCCATTTGCCATCTTTCCTTACTATCTCCGAGAAAGACGCAATTTTTCCATTTTTGATATCAGTTTCAGCCTGATTGATAATATTATTACCGTAACGATGCTCAGGCGATCTAGTCATCGCTATTCGGCCCTGTTGCTCTTCCTCAGAACCCACACGTACCATCTCATGATCGATTTTTGACTCATTCACGCGCTCGGATGCTTGCTCAGGCGCCGTTTGTAATTCCTCGCTCACACTCGCTACACTCGCGGGCGAGCGGTTGTTTGAGTGGTAAGATGAATTACCCTCCTTACGCGAGTGAGACGCGCATTCGTCAAAGTAAGTTGAAATTGCCATGGGACCACTATCAAAATAACTAACACCACCGCCTCTCTTCATATTTACATTATTTTGGCTCGTATGCACGCAAGTACTTTTACAGTATTCGGTTAATTGGTTATTAAGATCTTTTTTCGTAACATAGTCGCTTTGAATGCGTTGAACAGAACTTTCTAACACTAATATTTTCTTAAGTATTGGCGTAACGTCTAAATGATTAAATGTGATGGGAGGCAGCTTTTCCAACTGCCTTGCCACGAAAATTGGGACCTGATCAGGGTCTGTTTCCTTAAGTAGACAAATTATGTCTTCAATGTTCCGTAGAGTTTTACCTTTTCGTTTTCTCACTGTCAGCTGCTTACCCACAGATTCAAACAATAACGACTTTGCCTTTTCAATCTCATCCAAATTAAAAGCACTTTCACATATTTGAATTAGGCTTTCTTCATCCATTATGTCCAGCTTATTTTGGACGAATGCTAACACTTCACAAATAACGATGTTACAATTAGAACATTTTAATATTTTCGACGCGTTATCCATTATCGTGGCCAGGTCAGTGACCTGAGCGGCACTTTAATTTCCTATGTATAATATTTTTTGATTTAATTGCTCTTTTAATATAAATATTCGCATTTAAGTTTCTATTAATAATGATCTTGGAAATATATATTCACGTTTTTAGATCCCTTTTATTTGTCGTTGCCATGCATCTATATCGTCTGTGCATTTGTACTATAAATACGTCTATACCAAAGGATATGATCTGTTTTGGTCCAAATGATAAAGTTTCGGCCGAAAAAAATTAATCCACCCCTTCTCGTTTTTATTAATGTCAGTAAAAATCAAGTACAGTACAAATAAATAAAAATACATTGTATTTTAGTTTTATTCAGATTTAAAAATATATAAATACTATAGAAGATTTTATATTATATATTAGTTTTTTAAGATAACTCCTACTTTGAAAATTAGGTTGTGGGAATTATATATTTCTGGAGTATTGAAAAAAAATGTTAAACTCCTTATATACCCAAAATGCCTATATAGATTTGTGTTAAAATGAGGTTAAGATATAATGAATGTCGTATAAATTCAAACTTTCAATAGAAGAGATAGGTCACGAATATGCAGGTATTCTCACTATTAGAACTAGGTCATTAGACGTTCACCTGAATTCGACGGTTTTGTAAGTAAATTAGGTCATTTTGAATAGCTAGTGCCTAAGTTATCTAGTATGGATACATTATACGTATATGAATAAATAAGATGAGAAACTTAAAACATGATTAATCAAGGTTGGAGTCACAATGTATTAAGCTTTTCAATCGTGCTGCAGCTATTTTAAGGTTGCAGTACGAATGGGTTGGTTTGACAGGGGAAGGTCTACGCCCTCACATAATATCAGCGCAAAACAGCAGCTCTTCCGAAGCAGAGTTAGTATACTAGAACCGGAGATCCATTTTACTGGTAACGAGGCATTCCAGTCCATTCTTAGTCTTCGGGGGTGACACTGCATCTATATTTTGATTCTTAATCAAGGATAGATGTACGAATAGGTTTATATGGTCAATGTTTCTATGGCATAGCATCCACTTATCATCAGGTGGACTTTGCGGTTGTTTGTCGCCCTTATTCTTAAAGCTCCTACTATTTACTGTTTACTAGCGATCCGCCCCGGATTCGCGCGGTTGTTTTCTGGTGCTCGTCAACAACGCCACCTACCGGGTCCAATTGTAAATCTAAACCATGTTGTAATCAACTTAATCACAAAACTTCAAATAAATCGGGCCAGCCGTTTAGGAGGAGTTAAGTCAGTTTACACGGACAGAAGAATTATGTAAAATATACTCGTAATATGCATGTTTTATACATCAAAATCAAAACCGAAATACGTTCTGTCTATTGGTGAAAACCGCATCAAAATGTGTTACGTAGTTTAAAAGATCTAAGGCTGTATTCGGCGGGAAGCGACTTTGTTTTATACTATGTAGAGATTGTTGTACAAAATATTACTTAAAATTTTCGCGGTGCAGTGAACTGCAATAGCAGATGAGCAGATTCCTGATAATAACTTAGAATATTAACTGCGGTTACCAAGCGGGACAAATATCTACCCAGAGAGTCAATCGGAGGCCTATTTTCAAGAGTTTTACGATTTTCAGAATAAGATCTGAATTTTGCATTTGCTTTGTTCTGAATAAAGACTTTATTTTTATTAGGGGCGCCTTGTCATTGCCTGTACTTGCAGCAACTAATTAGCACTTAATTCCTTGCTATTAATATTTATCGTATATCTAATAACTTCATTTCACGCAAATTTTAGCAGTTCGTTGCGGTGAAAATTTTAGAGAAACTAATTTTTAAACTTGGCACCTCATTAGCACCTAAAAAGCCCTTAATTTTGGGTTTTTCTAAATGTAAATCCCTGACTTTGCGTTGCTGTCGAGACACAACTAAGAAGTGGACTTTGATAGGCTGGCTGAATTACTTTTTGAATATCATTGAATGAAATAACTGTCTATAATACCTTACTCACAACGTGATGATAATTCAACGCTTGAAATCACAATTATTTTATTCAAACGCATCATATAATCTTAAAAGACTCTCAGTGCCTTTACCAGCGTTGATAAATGGACACTTGAGAACGCGAGGGACGCCCCGAACACACCACATTCACTTGACGATTTAAGTGCCTCTTGTAAGTTATTGCGGCGTTTAGTCTGCAGCAGTTTCCTTCCTCTCTTCATACTATTTTTATATACCTATCACCGAAACAACACAAACGGAGCTATAATTTACTCAATGATGTCTGTGAAGCATCTATTTGAAAATATTTTTGATAGGTATTAATATATTGGAACAATAAATATTAATACACTGTAACAAGTGAAATAAAAAAAAATTAAAAAAATACCACGTTTTTTTAATCACATTCATTGTCATCCGAATTTGAGCTATATTTAAAACTAGCTGATTCGCTGGGTGCACGTTAATATTTTATTGCGGAACCTAGATGTAAAATATCAAGAGTTTTATTTTATGGGACTATCTTAATAATTCGTTCTTAGTGAGCGTCTACATTGCGAAATGAGTAACTTTAGAAACTTTCAAGTCAATCGGGTGTATAGTTTTACGGTGCGTATACATTATATAACATAATATGTTATAAAACGTTGTTATACAACGTGTTATATAACTCGTACGGCAGAACGACAAACGACAATGTCATATAATATTGTTATATTGCATTGCTATTGTAATGTGTACAGTATTCTTATATGTTGCAATGTTGAAAAACAATGTTACATACTGTGGACGTGTTATAAAACAAAAGTTACACAACATGTTACTTAATCTGTACGCACCCTTAGAGATCTCGTGATGAGTCAGTCAGTCAGTAGTATTTCGCGTATAATATAATATACTAGCAGTGCCCGCGACTTCCTTCGCGTTGAATTAGTACTTTTCATAATGATATATATATATATATATATATATATATATATATATATATATATATATATATATTTTTACCTATTATGAGCCAGTGCTTGACCACAATATTTGATGATGATTTATTTGTACTTTTAAATGTCGAGAAGAAAGACACTAATTTAGATAGAAACATTCACTTAGTTAATCAGATAAACTAACGAACGTACAAATAGAACGTAGATATAGAGAGAGCTCATAAATGAACTAATGGATGGATTCACGATCGAACTAAGAAACTAATTTGGCAAACTATACGCTTGTATTTCATAATATTGTAAATAAACAACAAAATGACCGCAACAACGTCATCCATAATTTGCTACAGTATTTCTCTAGTCTACACTTGGTTTCTCTACAACAGATAAGAGATTTCTCAAAATAAGCAAGCTCACTTTTTATTAGTTTGTGGCAAGCTCTATCACCAATTATCTGTACTATGGTATCAGGTACCATATTGCAATTAATATTAAAAATATTTGAAATGAAAACTACAACCCTATCCCTATCTAAAGTTAAGTAACTACTTACATTAACAAAATGAAAATGAAACTACTTATATCTATATTATGTCTCATCCTGCAAACAAATGAAAAATAAAAGTAAATTCACCCGAGGAAAGTTATCTGATCTTTTAATAAATAATAGGTGTGATCAGGCCCAAAAACATTTGGATTTTCTATCGAGAAATTCTTAGTATCAGCCGGGAGCAGTGATTTTTGCGGTGTTTTATCCATGTGCCTCAGAAAACACTTAAAGCCGTTGGTGCTGCGTCTGATATTTTAATGTTTGTGCCGGATTACCGTCGTATCGGAATTTGAGAGTGAGGCAATAGAAAGTGTACCTATGCTTCCACAAACACTAGTGATTCAAAATCCTGTCCTGCGTCATTTAAGTAAAATGTACTAAAATGTAAATGTAATGTAAAAGATACTTACGTACCTATTATAAAACACTATTAGGTACTCTTTACCGAAAGATTCGTACATAATATCTCAATATCCTGCATAAATGGCTAGTTTCCGTTGTGACTGGCCGCCATGACCGTAATTCAGCCTAGTTTGATAAATATATTGGAAACAGTAAGAACATTAAAAATTTCAAAGTATTCAGCGTTCAAAACACTTAAATATTCAGAAGCAGAAATACTTCAAATATAAATATAACCCATTCAAAAACTTAAAAAAAATTATATTTAAAACCTTTTAATATAACCTATGGTGGTTACAAAATCTTCTTTCAATTCAGCGCTAACGCAACGCCATCTGGTTGCAAATTGCAATAATACTAACCTATACACAATGATAAATAGACAACTATACTGTTTTGTATAATAGTTTTCCACCACATACTGGCTCCGCTCCAATGCTTCACTTTTTAACAAATGACTCAAATTGATAACAGAGCATCAATGGCGCAAGAGGTGTCATCACAGAACAATTATCGAAGTCATCATCATCATCATCATTACAGCCCTTCACAAGTCCACTGCTGAACATAGGCCTCCCCCAAAGAATGCCACAAAGCACGGTCCTGAGCCACCTGCATCCATCGACTTCCTGCATGTCTTACCAGGTCGTCACTCCATCTCGTGGGGGGACGTCCTACACTTCGCCTACCGGTACGAGGCTGCCACTCGAGAACCTTTCTTCCCCATCGGTTGTCGGTTCTTCGAGCTATATGGCCGGCCCACTGCCACTTCAGCTTACTAATTCGTTGGGCTATGTCGGTTATTCTGGTTCTACTGCGGATATCCTCATTCCTAAGTTTATCACGCAGAGAAACTCCGAGCATAGCCCTCTCCATAGCTCGCTGAGCGACCTTGAGCTTCCTCATACGGCCAGCAGTGAAGGACCACGTCTCAGTTCCGTAAGTCATCACTGGCAACACGCACTGGTTGTACAATTTCGTTTTAAGGTTTTGAGGTATGTCTGACGAGAAGATGTGTCGTTGCTTCCCGAACGCTGCCCAGCCGAGTTGAATCCGTCGATTGACCTCTCGGTCGAAGTTGGACTTACCTAGTCGGACTATTTGTCCCAGGTAAACATACTCGTCAACAACTTCGAGCTTAGTGCTCCCAACAACTACCGGCATAGGTGTGACATGGACATTAAACATAATCTTTGTTTTGTCCATGTTCATCTTAAGACCTATCCGTTGGGAAACACTATTGAGGTCATTGAGCATAGTGCTTAGGCCCTCCAGCGATTCTGCCATAAGGACTATATCGTCGGCAAATCGAAGGTGAGTGATGTACTCGCCATTGATGTTGATACCGTACCCTTTCCAGTCCAGAAGCTTGAAAACGTCTTCCAATGCAGCGGTGAAGAGTTTCGGGGATATGACGTCACCCTGTCTTACACCTCTCTGCAATTGGATAGGTTTCGTACTCTGGTTCTGTACTCGGATAGCCATCGTAGCCCTACTGTACAAGCACTTCAACACTTCGATATACCGACAGTCAACTTGGCACCGCTGAAGGGACTGCAGCACCGCCCAAATTTCGACGGAATCAAAGGCTTTCTCATAGTCCACATACGCCAGACATAGTGGCAAATTATACTCTTCGGACTTCTGTACAACTTGCCGAAGGGTATGTATGTGGTCTATGGTGCTAAAGCCCTTTCGGAAACCGGCTTGTTCGGGAGGCTGGAAGTCGTCAAGTCTGCGCGCGAGACGATTCGTAATGACTCTCGAAAACAGCACGTAGACGCGGCTCAGAAGGGAAATCGGTCTGTAGTTCTTCAAGAGAGCGTTGTCACCTTTCTTGAAGAACAAGACCACCGCACTTCTGCTCCACGCCTCCGGTGTAATGCCACCATGGAGGACGGAATTAAAGAGCTTCTGAAGGACTTCAAGTACCGGTCTTCCACCCGCTTTCAGAAGCTCCGCTGTAATTCCATCCTCGCCTGGGGCCTTACCGTTTTTAAGGTGCTGGAGAGCCATTCTAATCTCGCTCAGACTGACGTCCGGGATATCTTCGGAATAGTGTCGGATGAGACTCGCTCTTGGATCGTTACTCACACTTGCGTGTGGCTCCAACGATGACGTGTACAGCTGCCCATAGAACCTCTCAATCTCACTCAAAATCTCAGGTGTCCCGGAAACGATGCTGCCACATTCTGTCTTCAGCTTTGACAGTTGGCTCTTTCTGGCAGACAGTTCTCTGGCAAAGACTTTGGAGCCTTGGTTCCGCTCGATCGCTTCTTCAATACGAGCTGTATTGAAGTTGCGTAAGTCCCGCCGCATGCATTTGGAGATCTGTCTGTTCAGATGCCTGTATGCTGTCAAGTCTGTTGAAGAATGTAGCTCCATCTCCCGTCTAACAGCCATGAGATTAAGAGTGTGATCGGAGAGTTTTTGTGTTCTTCTGCGGCGGGTCTTGCAGAACTTAGCTCCGACCGCATGGACAGTTTCCACGAGCTTGTCATTCATATCGTCCACTTCATTGCAGTCTTCTAGGCACTGAAAACGGTTTTGTAACTCGAGCTGAAAGGTTTCGGGACTTTGAATTAGAGCACGAGGGGGACGGAGCGTTGACTTCATTTGACGAGACCTCTCCAACTTAACGTTTAGGTTCAGTGTGCCTCTAACCATTCGGTGATCGCTACCAGTTTTCACCCTTGCGATCACGGAGACATCACTGAACAGTTGATTATCGAAGTATATAAGTTATTTATAACAAAAAATATTTTTTTAAAGTTTTTCTGTCTGTTTGTTCCTGCACTGAAACGTCTGGACCAATTTTTACGGGACACTGGCAAAAAGCTCATGTTATAATGAGTAACTTAGGCTACTTTTATTATAGAAAAATAATTAGGGTTCCACGCAAAAAAAATTAAAAGCCAGCTGATTTTCACCACTGATTAGTAACCGCCAATATGGTTTTCGTAGGGGTCGATCAGCTGGTGATCTTCTGGTCTACCTGACGCATAGATGGGTAGAGGCAGTAGAGTCCAAGGGGGAGGCGTTGGCCGTTAGTGTGGACATTGTGAAGGCCTTCGAGCGGGCACAAAGCGCTTCTTTCGAAACTCCCTTCCTATGGGCTTGTGCTCTTAAATTGTGCAATTGGACCACCACCTGCAAGAAGCAGATCAGAGCTACAAGGTCTCATGTATCGATCATTAAGTATCCCCTATTCAAATTAAAAAAAAATCAATTTACGGAAATAGTCTGGTTACTTTTATCATAGTATTTATAGAAAACATATATAGATATAGAAGATAGATAGATAGATAGAAGATAGATATAAGATAGATAGATAGATTGATTTCAAGTTTCTAGCTTATCAGGAACTTAGTTTAAAATCAATTACTAAATTCCACCCTGAACGACAGATAAACAAGAAAGTGACTCAATAAAAACGTGGTAAAAAGAAACAGACGCGGATAGCGACTTTGTTTTATAGTATATAGAGATATATTATCATAATCATAATGGTGAATCCTCATGAAATGGAAACTTCTTGTAGTTGACTTTTACGGAGACTTTTATAAGAAAGAAGAAAAATATGAAAAAAATTATTTTAGCATAATTTTATTACATAACTTTCATACATGAACTTCATTTGTATTCAATGGAGGTTACTTGCTATGCCTGATTTTTATATCACACATATCATAACAGTCAACTCAAACAGTATCTTGTCATAAAATACGAGAGGTGTAACGCATACACTCATATATAATTCAAAGACAAAGTCACCTTCAGTTTTGAAGCTTTCGAACAAATCTTCAATCATGAAAGAATCTAATTTTTACGAGTTTTAAAGTGTTTCATTTAATTTTTATAAGTATTATTTCCTCTCCCCCCGTGACCACAAAGCATTCGAAACGTCGGGAATATAAAGATTAAAAAAATATTCGCAATGAATATTCCCTTAAACCAACCTTAAAATGCCTTCTTGTTAGGAGTGATTCACGACAGTAGGCGGATGGCGGATTCGAACCCACGATCTTTGAGTTCGAGGTCAGCACCTTGTGCCATTAGGCTACTCTTACCGTTACCGTTACAGCCTATTAAAGATCACAGCTTAACGTTTGGTCTCGCCCATAGACCAACTATGGCAACGATGGCACTATGGCAACTATGGCAGATATCCCCGCTACGAGGCATATCTGGCATAGTTGCCACGCTTGGCAAGCGGGTGGGCAACGCAGTTTTTTTATTTTAGTCGTTATTAGGAAGATGCTGCTGCCCATCTCCAGATTTGTTTCCCTTTGTCGTCTCTAACGACTCCCACGTGGTGATATGGGGTAGTGGATATTCTTATACCGCCACTACATGGTATTATTATAAAAATATAAATATAATTAAATTAAACTCTATAAAAACCATGACAAATTAGTTGTATTCTATCTTCAGTACTCGGCGACACAATCGATGTTTTTTACATACTATCGATTAGTGCTTGACTACTCGGTACAATCCCACGTGGTGGCAAATGGTGTGATGACGCCCTAGATGGTACTTTACTTTAATACACTTTCTTAGCGTAACATTGTTATTTATTCCTAGTCACTAGTGCTTTGAAATAAAGTTGTTTTTTGTCAGTTTTCATTAGACGGTTTGAGGAGTGGACTTATTACAAAATGTGCAATAATGCAAAGATTAAAAAAAAATTCAGCATTCACCAGATTGGGTCGGTTCGGTGGGTTCGTGTGCACAGATCCGATAACTCCGTGCTGGAGTTACTTAGTGGTAATTAGGTTTGGCATTCGCACGTCAGAGTAGTTCGGCAGTATGGTGAACCGCGTGCATGGTTGCAAGTATTGTTCACATATTTTTTTTATGAAAATTGATGACACACGATCTCACGTCTGGTGATTGGATGCTGGTGTGACCCATAGACATCTACATCTATCCGTGGATAAATATCAAAATGCAGATGCATTGTCATCCTCCACACAGGGATAGTAAAAGGGGTCTCAGGTTCTCAGACCGCCGATGGGCACAAGCGTCAAAAAATGTCTGCAACTGTCAAACCGTCTGCAAGCGTAATTAAGACAAATCCTACCTAGGAGAGGCTCATTCATATAATTTTTTTCGGAAAAAGTGCAATACACTAAAAGCATTTACTGTAATGCCATTAAAATTTAAAATAATATTTCCGACTCTTTTAAAAATATTAACGACATAAAATTTAAAAGGGTACTGAACATGCGGTTATTAGATAAATGCTTCTACAGCTTACAAGAATTTATAGACAACAAAGATTAAATAAAGTAATGTTATATTTGTAATTAGATTTATTAATTAAATAATTTAAAGAAATTATTGAAAACTAAAACAAAATTATGATAAAAAAATTAAATCCGTAAGTTAGGTATTTTTAGTATAGAAAACTGACGTCGTATATTGTAATAATCTTTATACCTAGTCAGGTCATAAGTATTGTCACACAGTAAAAACTTTTCTTTTAGAATGCTGGCCACAAAAACGTTTATTGAATTCGAATTTCGAATTGTTCATGAAAATAAAACTATATACTTTTAAGAATTTTACTCATTTTTAAATATGGAGTGGACGCTTAAAAAATACCGTGTTGCAGTTATTGCGTTGCATCGTTGCGGTTACGCGCCAATTCAAATTTTTGACATACTGAAAAATTTGAATATAACCAAAAGATTCGTTTATCGTACCATCAAACGATACAATGAAGACTAGTGTAGATGACAGGTCAAGAAGTGGTCGCCCTCGGTCTGTTAGGACTCCAGCAGTGATAAAAGCTGTGAAGGCGCGAATTCAAAGAAATCCCAAACGTAAGCAGAAACTGTTGGCCCTTCAGATGGGGTTAAGCAGAACCATGGTGAAAAGGATGTTAAATGAAGACTTAGGGCTTCGGGTATATCGAAGAAAAACAGGACATCGTTTGAATGTTCGTCTAATGGACCTGAGACTGAAGAGATGCCACGCTTTGTTGAAGCGGTACGCGGGAAAAAAATATCGGGAAATTCTTTTTTCGGATGAAAAAATTTTTACCGTAGAAGAGAGCTACAACAAACAAAATGATAAAGTGTACGCACACAGTAGTGAAGAAGCGAGCAACCGTATTCCGCGTGTCCAACGAGGTCATTTTCCATCCTCGCTCATGGTATGGTTGGGAGTTTCTTATTGGGGCTTAACAGAGGTACATTTTTGTGAGAAAGGTGTAAAAACGAATGCAGTTGTGTATCAAAATACAGTCCTGACGAACCTTGTGGAACCTGTTTCTCATACCACGTTCAATAACAGGCACTGGGTATTCTAACAAGATTCGGCGCCAGCTCATAGAGCGAAGAGCACACAAGACTGGCTGGCGGCGCGTGAAATCGACTTCATCCGGCACGAAGACTGGCCCTCTTCCAGTCCAGATTTGAATCCGTTAGATTACAAGATATGGCAACACTTGGAGAAAAAGGCGTGCTCAAAGCCTCATCCCAATTTGGAGTCACTCAAGATATCCTTGATTAAGGCAGCCGCCGATATTGACATGGACCTCGTTCGTGCTGCGATAGACGACTGGCCGCGCAGATTGAAGGCCTGTATTCACGGAGGTCATTTTGAATAAAATTTAGTGTCATAAGAATCTATGTTTTGTTAAGTTCATTTTGGTATATAAATGGTTACATAATGAATAAACTTGTTTCAACTATTTTATATTAAACATGTGACAGAATTTATGAACTGACTAGGTATATAAAAATTACTTGTCACGTTGTTTGTCCGCGATGAACTCTTAAACTACTGAACTGATTTCAATGAAATTTTGCACACTCTGTGCAGTTTGGTCCAACTTGAGAGATAGGATAGTTTTTATTCTGTTATGTGACACTCAATATTTTTTCTAAGAATTTAAGGATTTTTTATATGAAGGGTCGTCGAAAAGGGCAGAACAACGTCTGCCTGGCCAGCTAGTAATTTAATAAAAAATTATGATGACATTATTTATTTAATCTATATATACTTATTCAAGATATTGATTAATTTTATAAATATATTTAAGACTTAATATTATACACCTGAAATAGGTAGACTATGGAACACAAATGTACATAACATATTCTTAAGAACTTATTTAATTTAGGCCGTAGTCAAGCAATAAATAATTTTGATTTGATTTGAAAGAATATATATTTCCATAATAATAATAATGGATGTAAAAAATAGAACGCGCATAGGGTGGATTCCTGGGGGTTGCAGGGGCACGTCTGGACCTGGCGCTGGACGCAACAGCATGCAGGCCGCCAGCCGAGCGAGAGGTGAATGAACCAGCTGAGGATGCGGCTCCTAAGGTCATAGACCAGCAGCCATATGTGGAAGTCACCATGGATCTTCCCGCTTTGGTTGATTCAGGCGATGATGGATAGGTCACCCAAGAACTAGAGCAGATGAGGAGTAAATTGGAGGAGGCGATTGTGGAAACGCACTGTACGTCTCTCAAAAATCGACCGCGACTTCCACGCATACCCCTAAGCAAGCGGAATCGGGCTGCCGTGAGGGCTCTCAACCCAGTGCTGGTGACCTATTTGGAAGCCAGCCGGGACCTTCGCGAGACGGACTCAATTCTTTTTGGCGCCGCACTGGTAGTTTGCCGTATTATTTGCGCCAAACTTCCCACGGCTGAACGCGCTACTAGACAAAGTAGCGCCATCTCAGCCTGGAGAAGAAGGATTGAGGACCGTATCGCAAAGGCAAGGGCCCTCATCGGCAGAGTGATAAGCTTCAGGTCGGGTAATAATAGGCCGAGAATTGTGCGCACCGTCAAGATGGCGTTTGCTAGGACAAATATCAGTTTACCATCTATAGGACTCGCCCGGTGAAGTCCCACATATGGCTCTGATGCATTTTTTTGCGCTACAAATGCCCTTTGTCTCTCAGTACTATTGCCCGATATCATCACGCCATAACATAGAATGGAGGCTATATATCATACATTTTCACACTATTATAATAAGTTTATAAAATTTAATTTAGAATTCACCTATCTGCGATAATTTTCTTTTATATCTCTTGTAGAAATGGTATTAAATTTCAAACGGATTAAATTCGGGCTTAAATTTCAATTCCATTTTTATAAAATATGTGAGAGAGAAGAATAGTGGGGACAGCCAAGTCGACTTTGTGAAATCGTTAACGCAAAGAAAAAACTATCAAATGGGAGTAACAAATTATGTTCTATCAACTTGATCATATACCTTTTTATAGTTTTCTACCATCATTAAATATTGTATAAAGTCAATTTGGCTAACCCCGCTGAGAAATGTAAGCAAGCTTTAACAGGAACTCATGCTTATTTTTTACTTTGCGGTTTGAAATTCTATAATTCTATAATATATACAATTTAACGTGTTTGCATGTTTCCTTTATTTTAAAAATATTCATCCCCCTGATACCGATTTCAAATGAGTTTTGTCAGACTTGTTGTGCTTACAAACGCTATCCTCGCAATATGACTTTTCCTTTTGTGTATCATCATTAAGTTCTACATAAATTAAACGTAGACAAAGATCGTAATTTGTGTGGTTTACAAGCAATACATAGCAGTTTGTTTGTAATCCACACAAATATAAGATAGTGAAGGAACCTATCCCGCAGCACGGCAGCACTGCCGTATGCTGGTAGCTACTGCGTGACTGACCCGTCAAAGGGCGATTTCACACTGTCTGATAACAACACCGGCTCAAAATCAACGATTCCTTCTAAACGTTTATCAAGCTGAAATATTAGTCACTAAAATCGTTGCAAAGTCATTACATTTACGACACCTACCACCAACACAGTGTCTCAGCATTACGTTGTGTAATTAGCCTGTCGATCCCACAAAACAGTATACTGTCAGTTTGAAGCTGTTGATCAGTAATAAGTTACTAATAACTGATGTCGGATTATCGTCTAGTATGAAGGCGCTCCAACTTGGTCCTTGTTTTCAAAATGAGACTGTGTCTGGGGGACGGCTAAAATGTTAATTTTTATTTTATTTATTTTTAAAGATAATAATATGGGGGTTTTAAAAATAAAACGTGTTCTTGTTGCAAAGCTCCCTTTACTCTTTCATGGTCGCTGAGTATAATCGTCATGCACATGTTGCGTTAAGCCGTCGGCTGTTTTTTCAGTACTGTTTCTCGAAACACGATCGTTTTGCATTCCTTTCGTACGTTACTGAAATGCAGTCTGACTTTGTAATTTATTTCTTTTTCCTGCTAACGTTGGTTTTGTTTTCATTTACACACTGACAGTCTCATAAATTAATATTTTACATGTTTTGTGTGCAACTATTTTTAATTCTAATCATGCAAATATAATGTGAACTTTTTTCGTCACATTTGCGTATTGTTTAACTGCCTCGTTGGTACAGACTGCTGATCATAAGGACTGGGCCCTCATAGGGTCGTACCAAAATCAATTATTGGTTTTTTTCTATCAGGAAATTCGTAATAGCAGCCTGGAGTCAGAATGTTGGCGGTATTTAACGGCCAACATTCTGACTCTGGAAAGCACGTAAAGCCATTGGTCCTGCGCCAGATCTCCCTACGGTGGAGTAGCAATTTCGTCCCATTGAACTATGAGAGTGTGGGAAAAGAGAGTGCACCTTTACTAGCACACACTCGTGGCTAGTCTCCGTTGAGACTTACGGTCGTGACCGAAAATTGCTCTGGAGGTCATAATTATTATTAAATTATAATTATAATGTGAGAGCAGTTAGAATAGCGTTGTAGTGTAGTGTTGTGTTAAAGAAGTAACATATGTTATAAAAATTAATTTGTCTTAATAATTTAATATTTAAGCGACATTATCCGATGATCAGTAAGTTAGTCTATAAGACCACTATTAGCTCTTAGTAAAACTAAACGTACAGCGTTTAGGTTACATATGTCTCACAGCTGGGCACAGCTCTTCTCATTTTGGAGAGTACAAATCATCACTTAAAATGGCAATTAGCAATAACATCGATGCCGGCGGGGAATGAAATTGGACCACGTTCTCACTGAATACCAGCCGAAAATAGCAGCTTAACGTTGCTGTGTTTCGTATCGTGGGAGTAGGGAACCAGAGACTCTTTTTACTGGAAACGAGGCATTCCATCTTAGTTCTCACGGTGACACACGGGGTGACAACGCATCTGCATTTTGATTCGTAATCGAGGATAGATGTAGAATTCTGGGGCCAAAGCAACCTCTTATCACCAGGTGAACTGTGAGCTCGTTTGTCACCCTTATCCTATAAAAAAATTAAGATTGAGAATTATTTACTTCATTTCATCCCGTGGGTATTGTGATGACTATGGGAAAAATCTTATGGCTTCAGATATGCGATGGTTTAACTATCTTGCTTACGGCAGGCATAAAACACCTAACTGGCGTGGCGACTGGCAGCAGCGCCAAAAGTGCGAGTAAGTGATACTGCGATCGTCATTCGTCTGCCAGGAATAACGAAAGGCAAATCCTCGTTAAAGTGAAAGAAGCCTATTTGTTGTAAAATATTTCTAGGCAATATAATATAAATAGTTTGATTTGTTTTGTGTTTTGTCTGAACATATCAATATTGAATAGTACTAAAATATACAAGTGTTATTCCTTCATAGCAACTAAAATATAAAAAATAAATCTTGTAAGTAATTATGTTAATAATAAAATTTATTAACTATAAATCAGTTTAGAAAAATTACCAATGCATATCCGCATGTTAGAGAGCGTCTTCTGGCTAGGGATATCGATAGGTTGGTAAATAAACATCGATGTTTAGCGGAAAGCATCGATGTTAAGTCCTTGAAAACATCAAGGCGTCCATACCGTTACCCATCGATACCCATAAAATACTGAGAATGGTATTTTTTGGAACGATGTTCCTTATCGGACGGTACGAATTTGGCGGATGCGGGCTAGGCGAAGATAAGTGTAAGATTTTTCCGTCACAACCCCTTCTGACGTAATGTAGATGGCCTTGGCGGCTATCAGGAAGTGAGATGGAATAAGATCCTTCTCCCTCGCAGTTTTTCTTATCATGTCGTGAAAGAAATATTCTTTTAATTTAAATGACGCTTGATTTTAATAGACGCTAGTAATTCATTTGGCTCGTAGTTGTTAATCAATAATATAATACGTTTATCAATAATAATATACTACGAAAGGAATTTCGCTCCAACCGAATGTTCCACGATACTCACGTATGTTTTTTTTATATCAATTGCATTTTTTTTATAAAATATATTAAATAAATAAATAAATGTTAGATTAATTTATTTATTTTACCACCTAAAACGTCGATGTTTTCGGAATTCGATATTTTCCTCTCGATATTTATCGTACATCAATACTTTTGAATTGAACATCGATGTCAACATCGTTGTTTTTCCTAATATCGATCATACCTGCTACTGGCTCATCAATTTACACAAAAGGTGAAACAATGAGCATATCCGAAGATATTAACGTTAAAACATAACTGCGGTCTTTTGTGCTCAGAGTGCGTAACGTTTCGAGCTCAGGTATAGACATTGTAATTTAATTATTCATTCATTCTATTACAGCCTATAATAGACCACTGTTGAACATAGAGCTCCATTAATTGTGGCGAATGAATGGCAAAATCCCCCGTTTACGTTTATATTCTTTTATTTTTCATATTTACCTGTTTCGAATAACAGAAATCCTTTCAACTTAGATGATGTTATGTTTTGTATTCAGGTATATAAATTAGAGAAAAAATTGTGATGCGCTATCGCCTCACCACTGATGACAGCCCCTCGCATATGATTGATTTATGGAGGATATAGAAGGGGACTATTTTCACCGTTGACTTGTGAATGGCTAAAATGATAAAAATAATAAAGTTCCCCGTTAAGTTATGCAAACCACTGGTATTTAATGGACACTCTGAGTCCAACTATAATAATTAAACAAGCATAATAGCTTTGTTCAGTAACTTTACTAATAGGATAACAGTTGAAGCTTAATTTTGATTCAAACTTGCTCTACTTTCTCGATCGCAACAGTTCAAACTCTGTGAACCCAAAAACTCAATAAGTTTTAGTAAAATTTCGAAACAATCCAGCAGCTTAAATTGAAGATGCAAATTTAATAATGAAGAATATTAATCATTTAAAGAGTTTACATTATTTAACAGTGAATTTTATTTGAATTACTGTAATGCTCAGTACACTTTTTTTTAAATTAGCTTTTTCTAGAATAAGGCTAACAAACAAGCACACAGTCTACCAGAGAGTAAGTAGATGCTGTGACTCATAGAAATCTAAATCTATCCTAGAACTTAGAATCAAAGTGCAGATGCGTTGTCACCCCTGACGACTAAGACGGAATGTTTCATTTGCAGTAATAAGGCTCTCTGGTTTTCTACACTCACCATATGAAACACAACAGCATTAAGCTGCTATTACACACTGGTATTCCTTGAGAGCTTAGTGATTCCATCGAGCCGGCTCATTCATGCTAAAACCATAATATATACCTATGTATTGGTTGTGATTAAGTGTCCATAGTTCTAGTAAGTTCTTCTATGGAAATTTCTAGAAGGATCTTGACTCTCCTAGTTCTGCTACTCGATACTAGCGGGTGCTAGTGGTAACTAGTGTTGCCATGTACCATCCATTAATTGGATCCATTAGTTGTAGTACGATTGGGTATAATATATAGCTTCAGCAGAACTGCTGTAACCACTTAAAAGAGCTGCCCTGGCTGCTAGCTCTTTGCAGACATTGTTCTGTCCTTTTTGTCTGGATATTTCACACCGCGATATTTATACCGCGATATAACGAATCCATCATATTTCTCTGGCATTTCTTATATTCACCTTTTACGACATAAACGGAAAGAAAATGGGTGATGGATTTTCTTTAGCCGCCACCACTCGGCTAATCTAACAATTACTCCCTCTACAGAACTAGAAGCAATGTCTCAAATATTTCTAGTGCAAGAGTCATTACACTGAGTGTGTTGATTGTAAGTAAACTTTTCATTAGCATACAGTTGCGTTGTCACCTTTGAGAACAGCGCACTGGATAGCAGTAGTCACATACCACCAGGCGGACTGTGAATTCGTTCACTTCGGTTTAAAAAAAACGACAGGAAATATACTCATTTTAATATATCAGATTTGCATCTTTTGGTATTTTTTAAACATTAAACATACACTACCGAGTACAGCAGTTTTTCGGTACCAGATAATATAATTTTTTTTAATAGAATATGGCTGACAAGGGAGTGCACAGTCCACCTGATGGAAATTTAACGCTGTGCCCTATAGACAGCTACATCTATCCTCGATTAAGTATCAAAATAAAGGTATGCATTCATCCATGAGGACTACGATTGAATGCCTTGTTACCAATTTATCAGTAAAAAATGTCTGCGGTTTTTCATACTTGCCTTTCGAATCACAAACGAAGGAGAACGCTTTTAATTATGCGAGTATAGGCCAGGGTAGGAACTCCGGTCGAGTCGACTTATTTGTTCTGCGGCCATAAATGCAGAAGCTGGCTCTACAGTGTTTAAATTATTCATCCACAAATGTTAAAAAACGTTTTATATGCTCATATCTAATCTCTTATTAAATCATGACTATTACTTAATAACAGGTTTGTCATTGTAATGCACTCTAATGCAGAGGATTTATTAATAGTTGCACTGCACATATATCCTCTTCTGAATTCTGATTTCAAATTCAGTTATCGGCTTTAGTAAATGCAGGTACGCGCATAATTAATACTGCAGCTAGCACACGTTGACCCGAATACGATGCTCCAGTTGCAACTTAATTAGAGCATTCTGCAGCGTAGTTATTTTCTGCTGATAGCTTTTTAAATTTAGTTAATGTAAAGATAAATTAGTTCACATAGGATAAATCATCAGAAAATTTATTTAAAAAACATTTAATAAGTAAATTTTATTTCAATATTTGTCTCTGATATGGTTAAAAAGTAAAAATTTTGGGATAAAAAATAAGATGCGACAAGGAATAATTAAATCTTAATCGCCAGCAAAAATTCGGAAAGGAAGGAGAGGGCAAGCAAGGTGACTTAGTACAATATCTCTATAAAGTTACTATAACTAACAAAAGCTAAACTTTCAGCTAGTTTCAAATAAGGTCACACTTTTCCGGTGATTCCAGTTACATGCAAATCAGAGTATTAAGTTTTCAATTAATATATTTTTTCCTTTTTCAAACAGATCTACGAGTATTTTTGGCTAGAGTAGGTCGGATAGGACGCAATATGTAGTAATAAGTTTATTTGTTAAAATGTGATAGAAAGAAGTTGTGATCAATATAGTGATGTAACAGAACATATTTTACCATTTCTGGTATGCAAACATTTGATTTTTTAATTCTTTAGTATAATATCAAATTATTATTTTGCAATACGTGAATAATAATGAACACAAAAATATTATTTATGATATTTATAGAACTATAATATTATATCCTTATTTATTTATGCCGTGTAGTGGCGGTTAAGAATATCCACTACCCCATATCTTCCCGTGGGTGTCGTAAAAGGCGACAAAGGGAAACAGGCAGGAGATGGGCAGCAGCATCTTCCTGGTAACGGCAAAAATACAATAAAAAACTGCGGTTGCCAACCCGCTCGCCAAGCGTGGCAACTATGGCAATATACCCCCCATAATGAAAGTTACGAAGAGACGGCCCCCAGTCCCCGGCGGCCCCGCTATTCCTGGCTACGGTGGCGACCATGGTAACGGCGGGGCAGGGGGTGCTAAGAATCTCCGGTGGAGGTTCGGTTGCCACCTACAACGACTCGACCTGGCAACATACAACGCACGCACCCTGAGGACTGACGAGAAGATTGTGGAGCTGGAAGAAGAGATAGACAAGTTACGCTGGCATATTATAGGATTATCCGAAGTCCGAAGAGAGGGGGAGGACACGGTAATCCTCGAATCCGGCAACTTGCTCTATTACCGGGAGGGCGACCATCTGTCCCAAGGAGGTGTCGGATTTATCATCCACAAGTCTCTCGTTAACAACGTTGTAAAGATTGAGACTGTGTCGACGAGAGTACCTTATACTCAGAATCACCAAACGGTATTCGCTGAAGGTTATACAGGTTTACGCACCAACCTCGGCACACCCCGATCAGGAGGTGGAGGAAATGTATGAGGATATCTCTAGAGCCATGCATTCCTCCAAAACCCAATATACGGTGTTAATGGGAGACTTCAATGCAAAACTAGGCACAAGAGAGAACGGTGAGCTGAAAGTGGGGAAATTTGGAATAGGGCAACGGAACCCAAGGGGCCAGCAGTTGGCCGACTTCATGGAGAAAGAGGGACTCTTTATGATGAACTCTTTCTTCCAGAAGCGGCCCCACAGGAAGTGGACCTGGTCGAGCCCCGACGGTTCGACAAAAAATGAGATTGACTTCATTATGACGACCAGACGACAACTGTTCAGTGATGTCTCAGTGATCGCGAGGGTGAAAACCGGCAGCGATCACCGAATGGTTAGAGGCACACTGAACCTAAACGTTAAGTTGGAGAGGTCTCGTCTAATGAAGTCAACGCTCCATCCCCCTCGTCCTCTAATCCAAAGTCCCGAAACCTTTCAGCTCGAGTTGCAAAACCGTTTTCAGTGCCTAGAAGACTGCAATGAAGTGGACGATTTGAATGACAAGCTCGTGGAAACTGTCCATGCGGTCGGAGCTAAGTTCTGCAAGACCCGCCGCAGAAGAACACAAAAACTCTCCGATCACACTCTTAATCTCATGGCTGTTAGACGGGAGATGAAGCTACATTCTTCAACAGATTTGACAGCATATAGGCAACTGAACAGACAGATCTCCAAATGCATGCGGCGGGACTTACGCAACTTCAATACAGCTCGTATTGAAGAAGCGATCGAGCGGAACCAAGGCTCCAAAGTCTTTGCCAGAGATCTGTCTGCCAGAAATAGCCAACTGTCAAAGCTGAAGACAGAATGTGGCAGCATCGTTTCCGGGACACCTGAGATTTTGAGTGAGATTGAGAGGTTCTATGGGCAGCTGTACACGTCATCGTTGGAGCCACACGCAAGTGTGAGTAACGATCCAAGAGCGAGTCTTATCCGACATTATTCCGATGATATCCCGGACGTCAGTCTGAGCGAGATTAGAATGGCTCTCCAGCACCTTAAAAACGGCAAGGCCCCAGGCCAGGATGGAATTACAGCGGAGCTTCTGAAAGCGGGTGGAAAACCGGTACTTGAAGTCCTTCAGAAGCTCTTTAATTCCGTCCTCCATGGTGGCATTACACCGGAGGCGTGGAGCAGAAGTGCGGTGGTCTTATTCTTCAAGAAAGGCGACAACGCTCTCTTGAAGAACTACAGACCGATTTCCCTTCTGAGCCGCGTCTACGTGCTGTTTTCGAGAGTCATTACGAATCGTCTCGCGCGCAGACTTGACGACTTCCAGCCTCCCGAACAAGCCGGTTTCCGAAAAGGCTTTAGCACCATAGACCACATACATACCCTTCGGCAAATTGTACAAAAGTCAGAGGAGTACAATTTGCCACTATGTCTGGCGTATGTGGACTAAAAGAAAGCCTTTCATTCCGTCGAAATTTGGGCGGTGCTGTAGTCCCTTCAGCAGTGCCAAGTGGACTGTCATTATATCGAAGTGCTGAAGTGCTTGTACAGTAGGGCTACGATGGCTATCCGAGTACAGAAACAGAGTACGAAACCTATCCAATTGCAGAGAGGTGTAAGACAGGGTGACGTCATATCCCCGAAACTCTTTACCGCTGCATTGGAAGATATTTTCAAGCTTCTGGACTGGAAAGGATACGGTATCAACATCAATGGCGAGTACATCACTCACCTTCGATTTGCCGACGATATAGTCCTTATGGCAGAATCGCTGGAGGACCTAAGCACTATGCTCAATGACCTCAATAGTGTTTCCCAACGGATAGGTCTTAAGATGAACATGGACAAAACAAAGATTATGTTTAATGTCCATGTCACATCTATGCTGGTAGTTGTTGGGAACACTAAGCTCGAAGTTGTTGACGAGTATGTTTACCTGGGACAAATAAATCATCATCATCATCATCATTACAGCCCTTCACAAGTCCACTGCTGAACATAGGCCTCCCCCAAAGAATGCCACAAAGCACGGTCCTGAGCCACCTGCATCCATCGACTTCCTGCATATCTTATCTTACGAGAAGATGTATTATAGCTTCCCGAACGCTGCCCAGCCGAGTTGAATCCGTCGATTGACCTCTCGGTTGAAGTTGGACTTACCTATTCGGACTATTTGTCCCAGGTAAACATACTCGTCAACAACTTCGAGCTTAGTGCTCCCAACAACTACCGGCATATGTGTGACATGGACATTAAACATAATCTTTGTTTTGTCCATGTTCACTATAGACCTATCCGTTGGGAAACACTATTGAGGTCATTGAGCATAGTGCTTAGGTCCTGCAGCGATTCTACCATAAGGACTATATCGTCGGCAAATCGAAGGTGAGTGATGTACTTGCCATTGATGTTAATACCGTACCCTTTCCAGTCCAGTAGCTTGAAAACGTCTTCCAATGCAGCGGTGAAGAGTTTCGGGGATATAACGTCTCCCTGTCTTACACCTCTCTGCAGTTGGATAGGTTTCGTACTCTGATTCTGTACTCGGATAGCCATTGTAGTTCTACTGTACAAACACTTCAGCACTTAGATATACGGACAGTCAGCTTGGCACCGCTGAAGGGACTGCAGCGCCGTCCAAATTTCGACGGAATTTCGGCTTTCTCATAGTTCACATACGCAAGGCAAAGTGGCAGATTATACTCCTCTGTTTTCTGTACAATCTGCCGCAGGGTATGCATGTGGTCTATGGTACTAAAGCCTTTTCGGAAACCGGCTTGTTCGGGAGGCTGGAAGTCGTCAAGTCTGCGTGCGAGACGATTCGTAATGACTTTCGAAAACAACACGTAGACGCGGGTAAGAAGGGAAATCGGTCTGTAGTTCTTCCAGAGAGCGTGGTCACCTTTCTTGAAGAACAAGACCACTGTATTTCTCCTCCACGCCTCCGGAGTAGTGCCACCATGGAGAACGGAATTAAAGAGCTTCTAAAGGACTTCAAGTACCGGTTTTCCGCCCGCTTTCAAAAGCTCCGCTGTAATTCCATCCTCGGCTGTGGACTCGCCGTTTTTAAGGTGCTGTAGAGCCATTCTAATCTCGCTCAGACTGAAGTCCGGGATATCTTCGGAATAGTGTCGGATAAGACTCACTCTTGGATCGTTACTCACACTTGCGTGTGGCTCCAACGATGACGTGTACAGCTGCCCATAGAACCTCTCAATGTCACTCAAAATCTTAGGTGTCCCGGAAACGATGCTGCCACACTCGGTCTCCAGCTTCGAAAATTGGCTCTTTCTGGCAGACAGATCTCTAGTAAAGACTTTGGAACCTTGGTTCCGCTCGATCGCTTCTTTAATACAAGCTGTATTGAAGTTGCGTAAGTCCCGCCACATGTATTTGGATATCTGTCTGTTCAGTTGCCTGTATATTGTCAAATCTACTGAAGACTGCAGCTTCTATCCCGTCTAACAGCCATGAAATTAAGAGTGTGATCGGAGAGTTTTTGTGTTCTTCTGCGGCGGGTCTTGCAGAACTTTGCTCCAACCGCATGGACAGTTTCCACGAGCTTGTAATTCATATCGTCCACTTCATTGCAGTCTTCTAGGCACTGAAAACGGTTTTGTTACTCGAGCTGAAAGGTTTCGGGACTTTGGAACAGCGCACGAGGGGGACGGAGAGTTGACTTCATTAGACGAGACCTCTCCAACTTAACGTTTAGATTCACTGTGCTTCTAAACATTCGGTGATCGCTACCAGTTTTCACCCTCGCGATCACGTAGACATCACTGAACAGTTGTCGTCTAGTCGTCATAATGAAGTCAATCTCATTTTTTGTCGGACCGTCGGGGCTCGACCAGGTCCACTTCCTATGGGGCCGCTTCTGGAAGAAAGAGTTCACCATAAATAGACCCTCTTTCTCCATGAAGTCGGCCAACTGCTGGCCCCTTGGGTTCCGTTGCCCTATTCCAAATTTCCCTATTTTCAGATCACCGTTCTCTGTTGTGTTTAGTTTTGCATTGAAGTCTCCCATTAACACCGTATAGTGGGTTTTGGAGGAATGCATGGCTCTAGAGATATCCTCATACATTTCCTTCCCCTCCTGATCGGGGTGTGCCGTGGTTGGTGCGTAAACCTGTATGACCTTCAGCGAATATCGTTTGGTGATTCTGAGTATAAGGTACGCAACCCTCGTCGACACACTCTCAATCTTTACAACGTTGTTAACGAGAGACTTGTGGACGATAAATTCGACACCTCCTTGGTACAGATGGTTGCCCTCCCGGTGATAGAACAAGTTGTCGGATTCAAGGATTACTGTGTCTTCCCCCTCTCTTCGGACCTCGGATAATCCTATAATATGCCAGCGTAACTTGTCTATCTCTTCTTCCAGCTCCACGATCTTCTCGTCTCTTCTTACCGACTAGGTAAGTCCAACTTCGACCGAGAGGTCAATCGACGGATTCAACTCGGCTGGGCAGCGTTCGGGAAACTACGACACATCTTGAATGAATGAATGAATATACTTTTATTGTACACCACGAACAAATATACAAATGTAACAAAAGTCAGATTATACAGGGTATTTTTGGAACGCTCCCGAAAACTAAGACAGGCGACAGCACCAAGTATACCTTTGATCATGGGTCACAAATAAATTCGATCCTGATGAAAAAAAAATCATCTTTTAACAACGTTTTATTAGCTTTATTCACGCGCCATCATGTTAGTACAGCTAAATGAAACGATAATTTCATAAAAATTATCATGAAAATACTGAAACATAAAACCAGCAGTGGAATGACTGAATTGTATCACCTGACTAAAGGTCAATGTACTCGCGAACGCAAATTCGAGCGGCCCGCAACTAGCGGGCCATACCACTACATACGCTAATGAAAAAATACTTAAATGAAATGTAACCAAGGTTGGAGTCATGCGTTTTTATTCATCGTGTAGGTATGTTTATTATTCTCATGTATTCAGTTATGTACCTATTCAGATTAGTTCAGTACTAAGTTATTTAAAAAAAATTGTTATGAAACAGCTTACCGCTCTAAATCCTCCGTGGTCTTATGAGATGCAGCTCAAATTGTGCTCCATTCATTTCAAGGTAGATTTGGGTGCAGGCGGGGCATCATCGTGTGGTCTTCGACACAGTCCGTACATAGTTTCTCGAAAGCATCCACGATCCTTTGGCGCATTTTGTCAGCACTATCACACTCACGATTAAAAACCCTTTCTTTCACATACCAAAAAGAAGTCTAACGGGGTCAGATCTGGTGAGCGTGGTGGCCAAGCGTGTGGTCCTAGTCTGCCGATCCAGCGATCATCAAATAGCTCATTGAGGCGCTCACGGACGAACCTCACGACATGGTATCGCTGTCTGTTCAGTCGCTGTGGCAGAAACACTGGTCCCAGTATGCGATCCTTAAATAAACCTGCCCATACGTTAACCGACCATCGGGTTTGGTGCCCGGTTTGTCGAACAGCGTGCGGGTTAACCTCTGAATACACGTGTGTATTTCTTCGGTTCCACAGGCCGTTTCTGGTAAATGTCGACTCATCCGTCCAGATAATGTGCTCAATGGAACCAGGCACACGTTGTCGCTGGTATAATAACCAACGGCAGAAAACTCGTCGGCGGACGTGATCGCCGGGAACTAAAGCTTGCACTTTGTGCAATTTGTATGGGCGCATTCGGTTACGCTTCAACACTTTGTGCACTGCACAAACGCATCCCGACGTCTTAACAATTTATTTGGCGATACTTCGTGTACCTGGGTTCGGATAACATGTTGCTGTATTCACAATCACTATAAAAGTACGCGTTAAGCATTATTAAAACAAAAAACGTAACAACAGGAATAATACCAACACGTAATCACAAGTAATAACAATACGATTGAGCTGTCGCTCACGCACGCGTGTACAAAATCAACACGGAACTGTTTCAAAAACTACAATTAATAACGAACCCCAACAAAACTGAAACCTACTGCTAGGACAGTTATTATACTCTTTGTCTCACAGAATACTTTACTCCTTGCTTTGTCTACTGCGTCACAGCGTGAGGCGACACGAGCCGGCCGGGTTACATTCTGCCGTCGTCGGGTTACATAAAGAAGGACGCAACTAACAAAAACGTAAAATGGAAATAAAAAATAAATTGATGAATTTTTCTTTCAGACCCTGTGTCTAAAGTACCTATATTAAAAGGTATCTATATGAAAATACGTAGAGACATGAAGATTTTAAGGACGAACAAATTTTTTGATAATTTGTTTATTTATTTAAATAAAACGAATTTTCCTTTTCATCTTAGCTTAAAAAATACACCTGGCAACACAAAAACATCGAAGGAAAGACGCATATAACTATTTGCGTCTTTCCAACCTAATAAATTAAAAAAAAACTGCCATTCATTTAACAATTTTACATATTTTGGAAAGGTCATTTGAAGTTGAAAGGACGCTTATAGTAATTTACTACTTTTTTTTTTAATAAATATTAGAAAAGCATTGGTAGTGAGACACAAAAAATAATAATTTTAAAAAGTAATGATTTTAAAGGGGATATCATACAAGACTTACTACGATAATAATTAAAAATTAAAAATTTTGTACAACCGACTTTAATATAAATAATTAAGGATAACTCAAAAACTATTGGTCTGACCTCGATCAAATTTATATGGGACCACATGTGAAACACCAGCTCTTAACAATAAGATATAAGCTCTTAATAATAAGATATAGAATAATAAGACAAGACCAAGAATAATTGAAATTTAAGTAATCGATGCAAATATTGTTAAAGATGACGTAGCAACTGGTTAAATAAGTCTTTTCTTTTATGTTGAATTTGTATAAGTCTTTTCTACTAAAAAAAGTCATCTGTGATCAACAGTTACGTCTAAAATTCTTACGATAATTTCTAAAATATTGATATTTGTGAATATTAAAAAAAATTAGTAGATGCGCCTTCTTATCATGAATCGAATGGTATATTTAACTCATTTATTCATAAATTGTTAGATGCGCCCTTTTTTCTTACGACCGCGTGTTTCGTACCGAGCTAGATACAGGTCGATAGCGGAGAGAGTGTGGGTACAGTCGCGTTCTAAAGTACTACATGGTATTGGGCTATTGTTTTATAATATTATAGTAATTAATTGTTTTAATGTAGAATCATAATAGGTGTTTTACTAGCTACTTAGAACTTTGGAAGAGGTGGGAATTAAAAATGGATAATGTTTACATGAGCATTATTTGTTATTTCTATCGTAAAATATAAAGTAGTTTGTAACAAGAAAACTTTAGCTAAGGGTAACACGCCGTCCATTATGACGTCTTGGGTCACATGGAAGCCAGATGTTAATGGTGTATTGGTGTTACTGGATGCTACTTGATCATCACTTTTATCTTCGCTTGAGCTTCCGTCATCAGGTCGATCACATGGTAATTTTTTCGGTATTCTTCCTCCACACTTTTAACTTTACTGCACAATTTTCCCCATTCACCTTCTCCTATCATATTTACCTTTTCGATCACTAGTTTAGTCATAAAACAATAGATATAAATAATTTTTCTTTCCTTCCTTTTTAAAACATCGTCGCGAGTCGCAAAGTAAGCTGTGTATGCGACTGTATTTTTGGAGCGAACAAAGCGCGGGAACCAATAGCATGCAGGCACACTAATACTGGCGGATTGTTCCCCCGTCGCGCGCCTTTCGTACCAATATGTGATAAATCGCTCAGTGCCCAAGTTCAAGGCCAGCGTTTGTTTTTCACCGTTCGCGCGTACATTAACCTCCATTAGTCAGGTGATATCAATTCAGTTTCCACTGCTGGTTTTATGTTTCAGTATTTTCATGATATTTTTTATGAAATTATCGTTTCATTTAGCTGTACTAACATGATGGCGCGTGAGTAAAGCTAATAAAACGTTGTTAAAAGATGATTTTTTTTTCATCAGGATCGACTTTATTTGTAACCCATGATCAAAGGTATACTTGGTGCTGTCGCCTGTCTTAGTTTTCGGGAGCGTTCCAAAAATACCCTGTATATGTACAATTTGCTGGCCCTATCGCTACATAGCGATCTCTTCCAGGCAACCAAAGGTGTAAAGGAATACAAACAATTAATAGATAGGTGGTAGGTGGTGCAATATAAATATACAACATATAATATATACATATACGTACACACATACACTTACATACATATACATATATATATACATATATATATATATATATATATATATATATATATATATATATATATATATATATATATATATATCGATATACATATATATACAAAATTCCTCAAACAATAATATACTCGTAAAGCTGATAGATACAATAAATACATAATCACACAATCTATCCTAACGGTGTCCGAACGATTGAGACAAGTAATGCTCTTTAAGTAGTCGCTTAAAGATAACAATAGTTTGTGCCTCACGTATATGCAAAGGTAGGGCATTCCAGAGCTTAATAGACTGGACAGTAAAAGATTTATTAAAAAATGATGTATTGTGAGTTGGCACATTTAAAATTAATTTTCTAGAAGAGCGTAAAGGTTCCCCCGGAAGCCCCACAAAATTAAACTTCTCCTTTAGATAGGGAGGAGTAGAAGGGTGAAATAATACACATCTTCTCGTTAGACATACCTCAAAACCTGAAAACGAAATTGTACAACCAGTGCTTGTTGCCAGTGATGACTTACGGGTCTGAGACGTGGTCCTTCACTGCTGACCGTATGAGGAAGCTCAAGGTCGCTCAGCGAGCTATGGAGAGGGCTATGCTCGGGGTGTCTCTGCGTGATAAACTTAGAAATGAGGATATCCTTACCAGAGTAACCGACATAGCCCAACGGATTAGTGAGCTGAAGTGGCAGTGGGCCGGCCATATAGCTCGAAGAACCGTCAACCGATGGGGAAGAAAGGTTCTCGAGTGGCAGCCTCGCTTGCCTGTGGCAGTGGCGAAGTGTAGGGCGACCCCCCACTAGATGGAGTGACGACCTGATGAGACATGCAGGAAGTCGATGGATGCAGGTGGCTCAGGACCGTGCTTTGTGGCATTCCTTGATGATGATGATGATGATCCTTATTTATGTAATCGTGTGTCGAATAACCATGATAATAGCAGGGAAGTGGAATGCTATTAAAAAGTTCATTATACTACAACAACAATTAAGTATAAAGTTTATTCTTATAATCTATCCTACCTTATTTATCTACTCTACCCACTAAGTGTTTATTCTACAGCTAATAACTTAAACGTTACATATTAATGTTTCAATAATAACTGAAGCATTTTTGACTGCAGGACAAATGAGTCAGCTTATTCGTGGAAAGTATAGCCCTCACAGCATAACATCGTAAAATAGCAGCATTATGTTTGTTGTGTTTCGTATGGTGCGTGACGAGAAGCGGCGACCTGAGAACTTCGATTTTTTTATAAAATGTAAGTTTCTACCATATCAAATAGCATTTATCAGACTTAATTTTCTTCGTGTCTATGCAAGTTAACGAATGTCTATGAAAGTCCCTAATGAATTAAGAGCCTGTTACACTAGCGTCAACTATTAATTAATTACCGTGTTACACTCTCTCGTCATGAATTGTGGATTGGATTTGGCACCTTGTTTGCAAACTGAGCATTTCGGCTTTATGAAATCCTTACGTGGTAAATTTCATGTCTCTTACGTGAAAATTATTATTATAGAGATCGAAAATAACTTACTTTATAACCCCTCCTAATTTCGTATAGCCTACTTTGGAAATTATGGAAATCTATTGTAAATTAGCCAGTGTCAAGTGGCGGAAACATATTACATTTATATAGGTATAAATACGTGAAAAGTAATTTTTGTACCTCTTTATAAGCACATTGCGCACACGGAATAGTTAAAGTTTATATAGAGAAAGAGTGCAGAAAGCTAAAATTTGTATATAATATTTGTTATAAGAACGTTAAATCCAATTAAATAAATAATTGTTTACGTTTCTACTGACAATTTGTCAAAGAGTCGCACAGAATAGATATATATTGTCGATAATTGTCGCCAAAGAATTTTTAAATGGTGGCTACAAATATATATTTTATAGAATGGGGGTGACAAACGATTATTTTTATTTTATTTATTTTTATTATTAATTCCAGCCGCTCAATTTCACCATCGAACAACGCGACAAAACGCGCGATACCATCCATACCATTTGGATGATTGGCAGTCCACCACTGTTCGATTTTGAAGAAGGTTTCTTCCTCGCACAACTTAATAGTGGAATCGATTATCACCAACGATTTTTCCGGACCGATGCGTAGGGACCTTCAAGAAAAGAGCCTACTACTTTTTAAAAACCCGGCAACGCATCTGCAATTACACTGGTGTTGCAGTTGTTTATGCGCGGCGGTAGTCACTTACCATCAGGTGAGCCGCATTCCCGTTGGCCTCCTACGTTTGTCTCCTATTAAAAACGATCCACCACACACAAACCCCTTGTTGGTAAATTGATGCTGAGGCTCTTTGAATTGAGCATGTGTATTGGGATAGAATGATACTTGTAATATTTATGTTAACAATTGTTTTAGATTTTTTTTTACCTCAACTTTACTTCTCCAATTTGATGGAATATTTCCCTAAATTTATTTGGGACCACCCCCGAAATATATGAAAAAAATATTAAAAATTGTTTCTCAATTGACGAAGATATCGCAGTCAAAAAACATGCAGTCAAATTGTGTACCTCCTCCTTTTTCAGTGTCGGGTAGAATATGATGCGAGATAAAATTATAACTGACCAGTTGCACCTTATATATATTACTGCGTAAATATAATTCTCCAGCATCTCTTCTTCTTTTGAGAAAAAGTTGTGATGTTTTTCATACTTATGTTTGGTGAATGCACTTGTATTTTTGACAAGCGAACCGACAGAATATCAATGCTGGAGTGATGTACCTGCAGTCTAGCAACCAGGACCTGCCATCTAGAAACCAAGGGGTAGTCATTATATATAATAGAATAAGATACGTGTTGCGTTTTAATTTACCTATTCAACATGTAATATTTGGATTGCGTGTATTGTCGAATTGTGTACCTCCTCCTTTTCAAGGACAGATAAAATACTATGCTCGATTAAATTATATCTGACCAGTTGCACCTTACATATTATATTACTGCATAAATATAATTCTCTAACATATCTTCGTCTTTTAAGAACAAGTTGTGATGTTTTCCATAATTATGTTTGTATCTAGAAGCCAAGTGGTCGCCATTATATATACTAGAATAAGTACATACGAGTATTATACGTGTTGCATTTTAATTTCCCTACACAACATTTAATGTTTGGATCGCGTGTATTATAGTTGCATCTTGTGTTGTCTTCAATTATTCCTAATCATTATTATTTAACGCAATTGAGTTCACTGGTTTGATTAACATGAGAAAGTACATAATCTTAATTGGGTAAATTTTTTAATTAAAATTTCGTTGAATTAAAAATATTAACATAAGTCGACAGCAAGCCATGTGCAAGGCGGCATTTGTTTTGATATGGGCTGTGCAACAATCATTTTGGCATTTTAACCAGGATTAATGTCTCCAGATCGGAGACGGGAAGCAGCGCTAATCGGACATTACAATGTATTACACGTCTGGTTCTGCATTTACTAGTCCGTCCATCATCCATCCATTATTCCATATTGACTCTATACATACATTTCATAAGTCATGAACTATCAACGACTTAAGAATAAGGAATGAAGGTTATTTAAAAAAAAATTATAACATTTGTAATCAATTTGTGATGGCAGTGAAAGAGAATCTATTATCTCATTTCTTCACTATAAAAATAAGCCATTTCGTTAATCAGACCAAAAAATCAAATACTCAACATAGTAAAATATAGCATTATGTTGAGTTTCCCTTTCCAGCATGACGTCACTCATGTAATGAGATTATTTTATGTCTGTGTTCTATTTTTGGTGTTTCTAAGTTTTTTATATAATAAGAGTGACAAACGAGCACACGGTTCACCTGATGGTAAGTGGATGATGCGGCCCATAGTTATCTACATTTATACTCAATTAAGAACCAAAATGCGGCTACGTTGTCATCCCTGAGAACTAAGATGGAATGCCCCGTTTCCATTAAAAAGGGTCACCGGTTTTCTACACTCACCATACGAAACACAACAGCATTCGTCTGCTGGTATTTTGTGGGGGCGTGGTCCTACCCCGGTCGAGCCGACCCATTATTGCTACAACCTTAATATAGCGGCAGCGTGGCTCTAACATAAATAAATTTCTGTATCAAAACTGTACGAGTGTAAGTTATGAATGCATGTCTATTGTATATTATATATCTATGTCTAAATGTGAGCGACATCTGGTTCTGCGGTCGTCAATTCACCTATCATGTGTGACTATTAAGGAAAACTATCCCCACAACGGCGGAGGCCCATGTCCAGCAGTGCACTATTACATACTGATAAAATAAGCTTCTGAAGTACATATTCTTTAATATCCTATGTCCTAGTACCGACTTCAAAAGCTATGGATATTATTTTATTCTTATAAGTATTTTGAAGTCGGCTTCTCATTTATAGTAAAAATTCTGAATGTTTTGACCCTTTCTAGTGGGCTAAGAAATATCACAAGCTGAGATAACTACTTTAATGTCAGTCAATTCAATAGTGACATTAAAATTACATCTCCTGTTTCGCCACCCTTAGGAATGGAATTTCTCTCCAAATTTGTTTGGAACCTTTCAAAATTATAATCAATTAATTTTAAAAAAAAATCATTAATGTGTTTATTCACTTTATATTTGCTAGGTGAAATATCACCTAAGTTTTCATTTTCTTTGTTTTTATTTTTGCAGATGCTTTGTTTTTTTTTATTGGTTAGAGTGAGAAACGAGCACACAGTCCACCTGATGGTAAGTGGTTGCTTTGGCCCATAGACATCTACGTTTATCCTCGGTTTCAAATCAGATCGGAATCAAAATGCAGATGCGTTTTCACCCGTGAGGACTAAGATGGAATGTCTCTTTTCCGGTAAAATGGGTATCCGGTTCTCTACACTCACTATACGAAACACAGCAGTGTCAAGCTGCTATTTGACGCTGGTATTCTGTGAGAGCGTGGTCCTTCCCGGTCGAGCCCACCCATTCGTGCTACAACTATACTACTAATATAGCTGCAGCATGGCTCTACCACGCATAAAAATGTTTTTATTATTCTTTGTGATGAACGCGGGCCAACAAAAAGCAGTACTACCGTTTCCCCCAAGTAGTATTAATATAAATTCCTTAAAAAGAACTAATCGAAACTGTTTGTTCGGACATTGTTATTTGTCGGCTACAAAATATATTGCACCAATTACTTTGGAAGTCAGCAGATGTTTTCCAATTAACTTATATGCCTCTTTATATTTAATTTATGGAAGGTCGACTTTCATATACCTTTTGAAATAATACTAGGTTATTAGTTAAAGTTAATACTGTAATTAAATCACAGAACAAATAATTAACAAAAATCGTTTCCATCATCATGGATCATCCGGCATCACAACCATCATTGTTACGGCCCTTATCGAGTCTATGTTCATGTTCAATTTTGCTCAATGTTCGAACAAAATTGAACATAAATGTTGTTGGATACACTTCGCTTGAAGTTGTGTGTGTCGACGAATATGTTTACCTACAAATCCAACTAGGTAAGTCAACTTCGATCGTGAGGTCAGTCGACGGATCCAACTTGGCTTGGTATTACGACCCAGTTTATTGTCACGTATTCTTTAAAACTTGAAAACAAGAGTGTACAACCAGTGCATGTTGCAATGGAAGGCATATAGATCTGAAAAGTAAAAATAGTAATAAAAAGAATAAATAGTCTCGCAGATTTAATACCCATCCCTCATTTTTAATAATTCAGTATTACATCCTTTTTATGCTAATAACAAAAATAAACGCCATGTGAATTTTATCGTGCTGTGGCAGTGTAAGAATATCTACTACTACATATCTTGTCATCGGTATCTTAAAAAGCGACAGAGGGAAACTGAAACAGTAGATTGGCCAGTATATTTTTCATATACCATCGAAGAAGTGCAGCGTTAAGGTTGTGTTATATCGCTTGCCAAGTGTGGCGATAATGAAATGATAATGAAAATCCTTCGTATAATAGGAGAGACATTTCATGTACAGCAGTGGATCATTACAGACTGATAAAGAATGGATTTGATATTTCTTGTTAAATTAGAAAGTGAGACTTAAAATAGTAATGTCAATATTTGGATTTTCATATAATTTATTACGTAATATCTAGTAGGTACTGCAGTTGTTATTTACAAAATGTACGATATTAAAGTAGCTAAACCAAACTTTAGTCATCGAAAACCGTTTACACGTGTTGACATATAATAATTTAAGGCCATATATAATGCATGCTCAAGTGAGAAAACGTGTTCAGAATACTAATCTGGTTTGCTTCCATTAAGGGTTGATATGTGCGTGCCTGTACGCTACTCGTATTGTTCAGGGTGGCGAGCTTAAAGAATTAATTACATATTGTAAGCGTGTAAATAAATTATAAATAAGTTAATAAAAGGTCGTTTTCATACATACAGGGGTGCCAGAGGCTTACGTACCTCTGTCCTGCGAAGAACCAGCAATGATCCCAGCGGGACTTTTATTTAAAGTAAATTTTACATTAATGGTTGTACAAACAATTTACAAAATTTATTTTAGAAACTGCTTGGAAGCGAATACCTCATTTCCAGGGGTAATTATCAACCATATATTCATTTATATTATAATAACCCTTTTTATACTGTTTCAGCTTAATAATAAAACATTTAAACTTGTAAATAGAGAGAGCCTGTACACTTTCCTTTCACCTTGTTGTAATAGTGTATACATTGCCCCAAGAATGAATTATTGACTCTGTGGAGTCGAGAAACTGGTATCACTAGCTTGTGTTTGTTCCTAGTGTTTACAGAATTTATATCACTTTTTTACTGAAGCTACCTTAGTGTTCTACGTACTTCAAAAAGGAGCCGGTACTCAATTCGACTGTATGTTTTTTTATGTGTGTTACCTCATAACTTTCTTTTGGGTGAACCTATTTCGATGATTCTTTTTTTATTTTAAAGCTGGCGCTTCACATGTGGTCCCATATAAATTTGATCAATAGTTTTTGAGTTATTCTTAGTAATTGTCGAAATGTCGATGTCGGTTGTACAAATTTTTTAATTTTAAATTATTGTGAACATATATTACATTTTCGTAAATATACTGAGAGGCCAAAGTTAATATATTTATTTCTTTAAATTTATCTCTAAGAAACTCTCTCGGTTATAGGTTGTAAGTAGATCTAATGCCCATCTTCTGTAAAAGAAAAATAGTTTCTAAATCAGCCACATTTCCCCATATCAAAATGCCATAACACATTATGCTATGGAAAGAACTGAAATAAACTAATCTAGCTATTCGACACTAGTGAGACCTCTATTCTTTTAAAACATAGGCTGCAGAACTTAGTCTGCTTGTTAATTTGGATATATGAGGGCCTCACTGAAGCTTTGCGTCGAGATTGATGCCAAGAAAAACAGTGGATTCAACAGGGCTCAGTTCTTCCCCGTTTAAAAGAGAGATTTTTCAAATTCGATGTTGTATATTTAATACATTTAGTTTAATTATCGTTTAAATGAAGATTATTAAAGTTAAACAAATACACTAATTTTCATATAGCATTATTCACATCGTCACATTTAAATTATTGACGTTTAAGTTTAAAAATCAGGGAAGTATCATCAGCAAATAATACTATATCATAATTTTCCCCTACAAGGGAAGGTAAGTCATGATATACACTAGAAATAAGAATGGGCTTAGAATCGAGCCCTGAGAGACACCAATTAGTACTGGTGACCCGGAAGAACTTTTACTATTGATAAATCATAGCTTTCTGCATTTTATTACTTAAATATTATAAAATAATTATGCAACGCTGTGTTATTGTCACCATAGTACTGTAGCATCTTGATTAATGTGTCATGGTGAACACAGTCGAAGGCCTTGGAAAGGTCACAAAATAAACCCAAAGCATCCTCTGAATTCTCCCATGCACAAAAAATATGTTTGATAATCTCAACTACAGCGTTAGTTGTCGAGCGACCCCTTATAGAATGGAATTGATTTTTATTTAGCAATATATTAATATTAAAGAAACTTAACATCTGATCTAAAATTATTTTTTCAAATATATATAATATACCTATATTGGTTGTGACTAGGTGTCGATAGTTCTAGTAAGTTCTTCCATGGAAATTCCTAGAAGGATCTTGACACTCCTAGTTCTACTACTCGATACTAGAGGGCGCTAGTGGTAACTAGTGTTGCCACGTACCATCCATTAATTGTGGCGCGCAACACTATTATAGTTGTAGTACGAATGGGTATAACATATAGCTTCAGCAGAACCATGCAGACATTGTTCTGTCCTTTTTGTCTGGATATTATACGCCCATAATAAACGAGATGTTTATATATACCACGATACAACAAATGCCGTCAAATTTTTCTGGCATTTCTTATATTCGCATTTATGACACAAACGGAAAGAAAATGGGTGATGGGTTTTCTTAAGCCGCCACCACACGGCTAATCCATCAATTACTCCCTCTACAGAATTAGAAGCAAGGTCTCAAACATTTCTAGTACAAGAGTCAGTACGCTGAGTGTGTTGATGAGCTGACTTCATCATATATATATACAAAATTCCTCAAACAATAATATAAAGCTGATAGATACAATAAATACATAATCACACAATCTATCCTAACAGTGTCCGAACGATTGAGACAAGTAATGCTCTTTAAGTAGTCGCTTAAAGATAACAATAGTTTGTGCCTTACGTATATGCAGAGGTAGGGCATTCCAGAGCTTAGTAGACTGGACAGTAAAAGATTTAAAAAAAAATGATGTATTGTGAGTTGGTACACTTAAAATGAATTTTCTAGAAGAGCGTAAAGGTTCCCCCGGAAGCCCGACAAAATTAAATTAAATTAAACTAGAGAATAATACACATCTTCTCGTTAGACATACCCCAAAACCTGAAAACGAAATTGTACAACCAGTGCTTCTTGCCAGTGATGACTTACGGGTCTGAGACGTGGTCCTTCACTGCTGACCGTATGAGGAAGCTCAAGGTCGCTCAGCGAGCTATGGAGAGGGCTATGCTCGGGGTATCTCTGCGTGATAAACTTAGAAATGAGGATATCCGAACCAGAGTAACCGACATAGCCCAACGGATTAGTAAGCTGAAGTGGCAGTGGGCCGGCCATATAGCTCGAAGAACCGACAACCGATGGGGAAGAAAGGTTCTCGAGTGGCAGCCTCGTACCGGTAGGCAAAGTGTAGGGCGACCCCCCACTAGATGGAGTGACGACCTGATGAGACATGCAGGAAATCTATGGATGCAGGTGGCTCAGGACCGTGCTTTGTGGCATTCCTTGATGATGATGATGATCCTTATTTATGTAATCCTGTGTCGAATGACTATGACAGTAGCAGGGAAGTGGAATGCTATTAAAAAGCTCATTATACTACAACAACAATTAAGTGTAAAGTTTATTCCTATAATCTATCCTACCTTATTTATCTACTTTACCCACTAAGTGTTTATTCTACAGCTAATTACTTAAACGTTACATAATAATTGTTTAATAATAACTGAAGAATTTTTGACTGCAGGACAAATGAGTCAGCTTATTCGTGGAAAGTATAGCCCTCACAGCATAACATCGTAAAATAGCAGCATTATGTTTGTTGTGTTTCGTATGGTGCGTGACGAGAAGCTGCGACCTGAGAACTTCAATTTTTTTATAAAATGTAAGTTTCTACCATATCAAATAGCATTTATCATATCGTGTCTAGGCAAGTTAACGAATGTTTATGAAAGTCCCTAATGAATCAAGAGCCTGTTTCACTAGCGTCAACTATTAATTTATTACCGTGTTACACTCTCTCGTCATGAATTGTGGATTGGATTTGGCACCGTGTCTGCAAACTGAGCATTTCGGCTTTATGAAATCCTTACGTGGTAAATTTCATGTATCTTACGTGAAAATTATTATGATAGAGATCGAAAATAACTTACTTTATAACCCCTCCTAATTTCGTATAGCCTACTTTGGAAATTGTGGAAATCTATTGTAAATTAGCCAGTTTCAAGTGGCGGAAACATATGACATTTATATATTAATACGTGAAGAGAAAATTTTTATACCTCTTTATAAGCACATTGCGCATACGGAATAGTTAAAGTTTATATGGAGAAAGAGTGCAGAAAGCTAAAATTTGTATATAATATTTGTTATAAGAACGTTAAATCCAATTAAATAAAAAAAAAATTGTTTACGTTTCTACTGACAATTTGTCAAACAGTCGCACAGAATAGAAGATAGATATTGTCGTCAATTGTCGCCACAGAATTTTTAAATGTTGGCTACAAATATGTATTTTAATAGAATGGGGGTGACAAACGATTATTTTTATTTTATTTTATTTCTTTTTATTATTAATTCCAGCCGCTCAATTTCACCATCGCACATCTCAACAAAACTCGCGATACCATCCATACCATCTGGATGATTGGCGGTCCACCGCTGTGCGATTTTGAAGAAGTTTTCTTCCTCGCACAACTTACTAGTGGAATCGATTATCACCAACGATTTTTCCGGACCGATGCGTAGGGACCTTCAAGAAAAGAGCCTACTACTTTTTAAAAACCCGGCAACGCATCTGCAATTACACGGGTGTTGCAGTTGTTTATTCGCGGCGGTAGTCACTTACCATCAGGTGAGCCGCATTCCCGTTGGCCCCCTACGTTTGTCTCCTATAAAAAACGATCCACCACACACAATCCCCTTGTTAGTAAATTGATGCTGAGGCCTTAGATTTGTCTTTTATTAAAAATAAAAATGCAGATGCGGGGTCACCCGTGAGGACTACGATGGAATGCCTCGTTTCTATTAAAAAGGTCTCCGGTTCTCTACACTCACTATACGAAATACACCAGCATTTAGATGCTATTTCACGCTGGTATTCTATGAGACGTGGTCTTTCTCTGGTCGAGCCGAACTATAGGTGCTAAAAGCGTAATACACAAACCGATACGGAATAAAGATTCTTGCGTGGCAACCTCATATATGGAATAAAGCGGTAGGCCGTGGAGATTGATGATGGGGAATGCAGGTGTCTAAAATTTATGCCCTGTGGCGTTTTCAGCCTGAAGCCTTTGCTCTTGGGCTCATTGCATTGGGCAACACACATGTGTTGGGCTAGAATGATACTTGTAATATTTATGTTAACAATTGTTTTAGATTTTTTTTACCTCAACTTTACTTCTCCAATTTGATGGAATGTTTCTCCAAATTTATTTGGGACCACCCCCGAAATATATAAAAAAATAAAAATTAAAATTGATCCTCAATTGACGAAGATATCGCAGTCAAAAAAACATGCAGTCAAATTATGTACCTCCTCCTTTTTCAGTGTCAGGTAAAATATGATGCGAGACAAAATTATAACTGACCAGCTGCACCTTATATATATTATTGCATAAATATAATTCTCCAGCATCTCTTCTTCTTTTAAGAACAAGTTGTGATGTTTTCAATACTTATGTTTGGTGAATGCACTTGTATTTTTGACAAGCGAACCGACAGAATATCAATGCTGGAGTGATGTAACTGCAGTCTAGCAACCAGGACCTGCCATCTAGAAACCAAGGGCTAGTCATTATATATAATAGAATAAGATACGTGTTGCATTTTAATTTACCTATTCAACATGTAATATTTGGATTGCGTGTATTGTCGAATTGTGTACCTCCTCCTTTTCAGGGACAGATAAAATACTATGCTCGATTAAATTATATCTGGCCAGTTGCACCTTACATATTATATTACTGCATAAATATAATTCTTTAACATCTCTTCGTATTTTAAGAACAAGTTGTGATGTTTTCCATAATTATGTTTGTATCTAGAAGCAAAGTGGTCGCCATTATATATACTAGAATAAGTACATATACGTGTTGCATTTTAATTTCCCTATACAACATTTAATGTTTGGATCGCGTGTATTATAGTTGCATCTTGTGTTGTCTTCAATTATTCCTAATCATTATTATTTAACGCAATTGAGTTCACTGGTTTGATTAACATGAGAAAGTACATAATCTTAATTGGGTAAATTTTTTAATTAAAATTTCGTTGAATTAAAAATATTAACATAAGTCGACAGCAAGCCATGTGTAAGGCGGCATTTGTTTTGATATGGGCCGTGCAACAACCATTTTGGCATTTTAACCAGGATTAAAGTCTCCAGATCGGAGACGGGAAGCAGCGCTAATCGGACATTACAATGTATTGCACGTCTGGTTCTGCATTTACTAGTCCGTCCATCATCCATCCATTATTCCATATTGACTCTATATATACATTTCATAAGTCATGAACTATCAACGACTTAAGAATAAGGAATGAAGGTTATTTAAAAAAAATTATAACATTTGTAATCAATTTGTGATGGCAGTGAAAGAGAATCTATTATCTCATTTCTTCACTATAAAAATTGTTTTCGTTAATCAGACCAAAAAATCAAATACTCAACATAGTAAAATATAGCATTATGTTGAGTTAGTGCCCTTTCCAGCATGACGTCACTCATGTAATGAGATTATTTTACGTCTGTGTTCTATTTATGATTTTTATTTTTGGTGTTTCTAAGCTTTTTATATAATAAGAGTGACAAACGAGTACACAGTCCACCTGATGGTAAGTGGATGCTGCGGCCCATAGTTATCTACATTTATACTCAGTTAAGAACCAAAATGCGGCTACGTTATCACCCCTGAGAACTAAGATGGAATGCCCCGTTTCCATTAAAAAGGGTCACCGGTTCTCTACACTCACCATAAGAAACACAACAGCATTCCTCTGCTACTTTACGCTGGTATTTTGTGGGAGCGTGGTCCTACCCCGGTCGAGCCAACCCATTATTGCTACAACCATAATATAGCGGCAGCGTGGCTCTACCATATATAAATTTCTGTATCAAAACTGTACGAGTGTAAGTTATAAATGCATGTCTATTGTATATTATATATCTATGTCTAAATGTGAGAGACATCTGGTTTTGCGGTCGTCAATTCACCTATCATGTGTGACTATAAAGGCAAACCATCCCCACAACGGCGGAGGCCCATGTCCAGCAGTGCACTATTACAGACTGATGAAATTGGCTTCTGAAGTATAGGCTTTAATTCCTTAATATCCTATGTCCTAGTACCGACTTCAAAAGCTATGGATATTATTTTATTCTTATTAGTATTTTGAAGTCGGCTTCTAATATATAGTAAAAACTAGCCGTTCCCCGTAACTTCGCCCGCTTGTAATTTAGGGTTTCAACTATGTTGCGCGGAACCCTAATTATTTTTCTAAAATACTCGTATAAGTAGCCTAATTTACTCCTTATAACATCAGCTATCTGCCAGTGAAAGTTCCATCGAAATCGGTCCAGCCGTTTCGGAGAATAACCGGAACAAACAGACAGACAGACAAAAATGTTAACAGTTGTGTTTTTGTTAAAAGTACCGTATATACTTTCATATAAATTTAGTTAAAAGCTGTTATTTTGATACCACAAACAGACATTTCAATTTTATTTATTTGTATAGATTAATTTTTTGACCCTTTCTACTGGGCTAAGAAATATCACAAGCTGAGATAACTACTAGAATGTCTGTCAACTTAATAGTGACAAAAAAAATCATCTCCTATTTTGCCACCCTTAGGAATGGAACTTCTTTCCAATTTTGTTTGGAACTTTCCTAAAATATAATCTATTAATTTAAAAAAATAATCATTAATGTGTTTGTTCACTTTGTGTTTGCTACGTGATTCATTTTCTTGGTTTTTATTTATGTAGATGCTTAGTGATGAAAGCAGGCCAACAAAAAGCAGTACTACCGTTTCCCCCAAGTAGTGTTAATATAAATTCCTTAAAAAGAACTAATCGAAACTGTTTGTTCGGACATTGTTATTTGTTAGCTACAGAATATATTGCACCAATTACTTTGGAAGTCAGCAGATGTTTTCCAGTTAACTTATATTACTCTTTATATTTAATATATGGAAGGTCGACCTTCATATGCTTTTTGCAATAATACTAGGTCATTAGTTAAAGTTAATACTGTAATGAAATCACAGAACAAATAATTTACAAAATATTGTTTTCATCATCACGGGTCATCCGACATCAACACACGGTTACGGTCCTTATCAAGTCTATGTTCATGTTCAATTTTGCTCAATGTTCGAACAAAATTTTACATGAATGTTGTTGGATACACTTCGCTTTAAGTTGTCCACGAGTAGCTATGTTTACCTACAAATTCAACTACTTCGATAGTGAGGTCAGTCGACGGATCCAACTCGGCTTGGTATTACGACCCAGTTTGTTGTCACGTATTATTCAAAACTTGAAAACAAGAGTGTACAACCAGTGCTTGTTGCAATTGAAGGCATGTAGATCTGAAAAGTAGTCCTTAACCGCAGATCGTATGAGCTCATGGTTGTTGACCGAGCTATGGAGAGGGTTATGCTCGGAGTTTCTCTGCGTTATAACGAATAAATTGTCTCGCAGATTTAATACCCATTCCTTATTTACATCCTTTTTATGCTAATAACAATAATGAACGCCATGTTAATTTTATCGTGCTGTGGCGGTGTAAGGATATCCACTACTCCATATCTTCTCATCGGTATCTTAAAAGGCGACAGAGGGAAACTGAAACAGTAGATTGGCCACAGTATATATATAATATATATAGCTTCTTATACCATCGAAGGAGTGCAGCGTCAAGGTTGTGTTATATCGCCTGCCAAGCGTGGCGATAAGGGAATGATAATGAAAATCCTTGCTATAATAGGAGAGACATTTTATGTAAAGCAGTGGACCATTACGGAATGACAAAGACTACGTTGATATTTTTTATAATTTTCAAATATTTTTGTTAAATTAGAAAAGTCATTAGACTTAAAATATAATCTTTATATATAAAAATTACGTGTCATATTGTTTGTCCGCGATGAACTACTAAACTACTGAACTGATTTCAATGAAATTTTGCACACTGTGTGCAGTTTGGTCCAACTTAAAAGATAGGATAGTTTTTATCCCGATAAGTGACCCTCAATTTTTTTTCCTAATTTCAGATGTTTTTTTTTAGGGAAGCAAATGGTCGTCGGACAGGAGAGAACAACGTCTGACTGGCCAGCTAGTAATATTATATAATAGAACTTAAAATAGTAATGTCAATATTTAGACTTTCATATAATTTATTACGTAAAATAACTTCAAGAAATTATTCGACTGCAGTTGTTATTTACAAAATGTACGATATTAAAGTGGCTAAGCCAAACTTTAGTCATCGAAAATCGTTTCCATGTGTTGACATATAATTTGCCATATATAATGCATGTACTGGTGTGTGCTCAAGTGAGAAAACGTGTTCAGAATACTAATCTAGTTTGCTTCCATTAAGGGTTGATTTGTGCGTGCCTGTACTCTATTATTCGGGGTGGCGAGCTTAAAGAATTAATTATAAGCGTGTAAATAAATTATAAATTAGTTAATAGGTATAAGGTTGTTTTCATACATACAGAGGTGTCAGGGAAGACAGAGACTATGGACTTCCATTTGCCATGACCCTGACACACATCTTTCGCTTCTTTTACATCCATACACCCACGCATAAATGCTCGTCAGTTTAGGATACCTTTGAGGTGGTCCATAAATCAATCCAACAATTAAAGAGACTAATTTAATCTTTTTTTCAATTATTTCAATGAAAAACGAGGTAATAATCCTTTAATAGACAAGAATGCTCTTAGTACTGCCATTTCAATTGAATCTCTTAATCTTGTGTTAAATATTTCTTTCTTATATTAATCAGATTCTTTTGAAATTGGCGTTTTATATGGAAAAAGCAAAACGAAGAAAAATTGTGAAGCTATATATAATTTAGCCAATCAAAGTATAAACCATTGTTATTTATGCCTTTTAGCCATTTTATATGTAGTTCATTGAATTCTTGGCTGAAAAAATTCTTTAAGTAAAATGTTGGAAGGTGGTTTTGACTGCCTCATCGGAATTGAATTTTTTCCTTGCCCAAATTCTGGAAAAAGTGGTAATCTATTGGAGCAAGGTCTGGGGAGTATGATAGGTGTCCGAGGCATTCCGATCGCAGCTAATTAAATTGAGCGACCGTATGTTGTGCAGTGTGTGGTCAAGCGTTGTCCTGAAGCAACAGTGGGCTAGAGCAACTGATCAGACTCGGTTGCTTAACGGCTAGCTATTCCATCATGGTTTGCAATTATTGACAATACATATCTGCTGGTGTAATTATTGCGAGTCAAAATGCAGATGCGTAGTCTCCCCTGAGGAATTAACATGGAATGCCTTGTTTCCAATAAAATGTGTGGAGGTTACGTCAGTGGCGCCTAGTGTTCTGGTGCGCCTTAACTCTCTCTGGTATGAATTATTAAATATAATATGTATTTGAATATGTAGTAATAATTTTATTTGTAAAAATATCATACAAAAAAAGTTGTGATGAATATAATGATGTAACCGAACATATTTTAACATTTTTGGTGTACAAATATTTGATTTTTATTCTTTAGTGTAATATAAAAATTATTATATTGCAATACGTGAATAATAATAAACACAAAAATGGCATTGATGATATTTATACAATTATAATATTATATCCTCATTTATGTAATCGTGTGTCGAATAACTATGATAATAGCAGGGAAGTGGAATTCTATTAAAAAGCTCATTAAACTACAACAACAATTAAATATAAAGTTTATTCCTATAACCTATCTTACCTTACTTATCTAATCTACCTACCAAGTGTTTATTCTACAGCTAATTACTTAAATGTTACATAATAATTGTTCAATAATAACTGAAGCATTTTTGACTGCAGGACAAATAAGTCGACTTCTTCGTGGAAAGTATAGCCCTCACAGAATAACACCGTAAAATAGCAGCATTATGTTTGTTGTGTTTCGTATGGTAAGTGACGAGAAACGGAGATCCGAGAACTTCGATCTTCTTATAAAATGTAAGTTCCCAACATATTAAATAGCATTTATCAAAATTAATTTTCCTCGTGTCTATGCAAGTCAACGAATGTCTATAAAAGTCCCCAATGAATCAAGCGCCTGTTCCACTAGCGTCAACTATTAATTTATTACTGTGTTACACTCTCTCGTCATGAATTGTAGATTGGTTTTGGCATCGTGTCTGCAAGCTGAGCACTTCGGCTTTATGAAATCCTTTCGTGGTAAATTTCATGTATCTTTCGTGAAAATTATTATGATAGAGACCGAAAGTAACTTACTTTATCATCATTACAGCCCTTTACAAGTCCACTGCTGAACATAGGCCTCCCCCAAAGAATGCCACAAAGCACGGTCCTGAGCCACCTGCATCCATCGACTTCCTGCATATCTTACCAGGTCGTCACTCCATCTCGTGAGGGGACGCCCTACACTTCGCCTACCGGTACGAGGCTGCCACTCGAGAACCTTTCTTCCCCATCGGTTGTCGGTTCTTCGAGCTATATGGCCGGCCCACTGCCACTTCAGCTTACTAATCCGTTGGGCTATGTCGGTTACTCTGGTTCTACTGCGGATATCCTCATTCCTAAGTTTATCACGCAGAGAAACTCCGAGCATAGCCCTCTCCATAGCTCGCTGAGCGACCTTGAGCTTCCTCATACGGCCAGCAGTGAAGGACCACGTCTCAGTTCCATAAGTCATCACTGGCAACACGCACTGGTTGTACAATTTCGTTTTCAGGTTTTGAGGTATGTCTGACGAGAAGATGTGTCGTAGCTTCCCGAACGCTGCCCAGCCGAGTTGAATCCGTCGATTGACCTCTCGGTCGAAGTTGGACTTACCTAGTCGGACTATTTGTCCCAGGTAAACATACTCGTCAACAACTTCGAGCTTAGTGCTCCCAACAACTACCGGCATAGGTGTGACATGGACATTGAACATGATCTTTGTTTTGTCCATGTTCATCTTAAGACCTATCCGTTGGGAAACACTATCGAGGTCATTGAGCATAGTGCTTAGGTCCTCCAGCTATTCTGCCATAAGGACTATATCGTCGGCAAATCGAAGGTGAGTGATGTACTCGCCATTGATGTTGATACCGTATCCTTTCCAGTCCAGAAGCTTGAAATCGTCTTCCAATGCAGCGGTGAAGAGTTTCGGGGATATGACGTCACCCTGTCTTACACCTCTCTGCAATTGGATAGGTTTCGTACTCTGGTTCTGTACTCGGATAGCCATCGTAGCCCTACTGTACAAGCACTTCAACACTTCGATATACCGACAGTCAACTTGGCACCGCTGAAGGGACTGCAGCACCGCCCAAATTTCGACGGAATCAAAGGCTTTCTCATAGTCCACATACGCCAGACATAGTGGCAAATCGTACTCTTCGGACTTCTGTACAACTTGCCGAAGGGTATGTATGTGGTCTATGGTGCTAAAGCCCTTTCGGAAACCGGCTTGTTCGGGAGGCTGGAAGTCGTCAAGTCTGCGCGCGAGACGATTCGTAATGACTCTCGAAAACAGCACGTAGACGTGGCTCAGAAGGGAAATCGGTCTGTAATTCTTCAAGAGAGCGTTGTCACCTTTCTTGAAGAACAAGACCACCGCACTTCTGCTCCACGCCTCCGGTGTAATGCCACCATGGAGGACGGAATTAAAGAGCTTCTGAAGGACTTCAAGTACCGGTCTTCCACCCGCTTTCAGAAGCTCCGCTGTAATTCCATCCTCGCCTGGGGCCTTACCGTTTTTAAGGTGCTGGAGAGCCATTCTAATCTCGCTTAGACTGACGTCCGGGATATCTTCGGAATAGTGTCGGATGAGACTCGCTCTTGGATCGTTACTCACACTTGCGTGTGGCTCCAACGATGACGTGTACGTGTACCCATAGAACCTCGCAATCTCACTCAAAATCTCAGGTGTCACGGAAACGATGCTGCCACATTCTGTCTTCAGCTTTGACAGGTGGCTCTTTCTGGCAGACAGATCTCTGGCAAAGACTTTGGAGCCTTGGTTCCGCTCGATCGCTTCTTCAATACGAGCTGTATTGAAGTTGCGTAAGTCCCGCCGCATGCATTTGGAGATCTGTCTGTTCAGATGCCTGTATGCTGTCAAGTCTGTTGAAGAATGTAGCTTCATCTCCCGTCTAACAGCCATGAGATTAAGAGTGTGATCGGAGAGTTTTTGTGTTCTTCTGCGGCGGGTCTTGCAGAACTTAGCTCCGACCGCATGGACAGTTTCCACGAGCTTGTCATTCATATCGTCCACTTCACTGCAGTCTTCTAGGCACTGAAAACGGTTTTGTAACTCGAGCTGAAAGGTTTCGGGACTTTGGAACAGAGCACGAGGGGGACGGAGCGTTGACTTCATTAGACGAGACCTCTCCAACTTAACGTTTAGGTTCAGTGTGCCTCTAACCATTCGGTGATCGCTACCAGTTTTCACCCTCGCGATCACGGAGACATCACTGAACAGTTGTCGTCTGGTCGTCATAATGAAGTCAATCTCATTTTTTGTCGAACCGTCGGGGCTCGACCATGTCCACTTCCTGTGGGGCCGTTTCTGGAAGAAAGAGTTCATCATAAAGAGTCCCTCTTTCTCCATGAAGTCGGCCAGCTGCTGGCTCCTTGGGTTCCGTTGCCCTATTCCAAATTTCCCTACTTTCAGCTCACCGTTCTCTCTTGTGCCTAGTTTTGCATTGAAGTCTCCCATTAACACCGTATATTGGGTTTTGGAGGAATGCATGGCTCTAGAGATATCCTCATACATTTCCTCCACCTCCCCATCGGGGTGTGCCGAGGTTGGTGCGTAAACCTGTATGACCTTCAGCGAATACCGTTTGGTGATTCTGAGTATAAGGTACGCAACCCTCGTCGACACACTCCCGATCTTTACAACGTTGTTAACGAGAGACTTGTGGACGATAAATCCGACACCTCCTTGGGACAGATGGTCGCCCTCCCGGTGATAGAGCAAGTTGCCGGATTCGAGGATTACCGTGTCCTCCCCCTCTCTTCGGACTTCGGATAATCCTATAATATGCCAGCGCAACTTGTCTATCTCTTCTTCCAGCTCCACGATCTTCTCGTCAGTCCTCAGGGTGCGTGCGTTGTACGTTGCCAGGTCGAGTCGTCTAAGGTGGCAACCGAACCTCCACCGGAGATTCTTAGCACCCCCTGCCCCGCCGTTACCATGGTCGCCACCGTAGCCAGGAATAGCGGGGCCGCCGGGGACTGGGGGCCGTCTCTTCGTAACTTTCATTATGGGGGGTATATTGCCATAGTTGCCACGCTTGGCGAGCGTGTTGGCAACCGCAGTTTTTTTATTGTAATTTTGGCTATTATCAGGAAGATGCTGCTGCCGATTTCCTGCCTGTTGCCCTTTGTCGCCTTTTACGACACCTACGGGAGGATATGGGGTAGTGGTATTCTTGACCGCCACTACACGGCAAAGAAGAAGAACTTACTTTATAACCCCTCCTAATTTCTTAATTTCTGGAAATCTATTCTAAATTAGCCAGTGTCCAATGGCGGAAACATAGCAAGAATACTTAAACATTAATACGTGAAAAGAAAAATTTTATACCTCTTTTTAAGCACATTGCGCAAACGGAGGAGTGTGAGATTTGGAATAGTTAAAGTTTATATGGAGAAAGAGTGCAGAAAGCTATTTGTGTATAATATTTGTTATAAAAACGTTAAATCCAATTAAATAAAAAAATATTGTTTACGTTTCTACTGACAATTTGTCAAACAGTCGCACAGAATAGAAGATAGATATTGTCGTCAATTGTCGCCAAAGAATTTTTAAATGTTGCCTACAAATATATATTTTATAGAATGGGGGTGACAAACGTTTATTTTTATTTATTTTATTTTATTTATTTTTATTATTAATTCCAGCCACTCAATTTCACCATCGCACATCGCAACAAAACTCGCGATACCATCCATACCATCTGGATGATTGGCGGTCCACCGCTGTGCGATTTTGAAGAAGTTTTCTTCCTCGCACAACTTACTAGTGGAATCGATTATCACCAACGATTTTTCCGAACCGATGCGACTTAGGAACCTTCAAGAAAAGAGCCTACTACTTTTTAAAAGGCCGGTAACGCATCTGCAATTCCCCTGGTGTTGCAGTTGTTAATGGGCGGCGGTAGTCACTTACCATTAGGTGAGCCGCATTCCCGTTGGCCTCTACGTTTGTCTCCAATAAAAAAACGATCCACCACACACAATCCCTTTGTTGGTAAATAGATGCTGAGGCCGTAGATTTGTCTTCGATTAAAAATAAAAATGCAGATGCGGTGTCACCCGTGAGGACTACAATGGAATGCCTCGTTTCTATTAAAAAGGTCTCCGGTTCTCTACACTCACTATACGAAACACAGTAGCATTTAGATGCTATTTCACGCTAGTATTCTATGAGACGTGGTCCTTACCTAGTCGAACCGAACCATGCGTGCTAAAAGGGTAATATACATAGAATTAATTCTATGGTAATATAGCTCTATCACGTATAATATTAGTTAGTTTTAGTATTAGTTAGCTAGAGAAGGTGTTCCGATATTTTTCTATGTAACAGAATCCCTCACGAAGGTATCCGAAGTTGAACAAGAGTAACTGAATGAGTTCATCGAGTTAATAAACTGAAGGGGCACTGGGCTGAACATATAACTTGAAGAACCGATACGGAATAAAGCTTCTGGCGTTTCTGGAGATTGATGATGGGGAATGTAAGTGTCTAAATCTATGCCCTGTGGCATTTTCAGCCTGAAGCCTTTGCTCTTGGGCTCTTTGCATTGGGCATGTGTGATGGGATAGAATGATACTTGTACTCGTAATGTTTATGTTAAGAATTGTTTTAGATTTTTTTTTACCTCAACTCTACTTCTCCAATTTGATGGAGTGTTTCTCCAAATTTATTTGGGACCACCCTCGAAGTACATATATAATATAAATTGTTCCTTAATTGACGAAGATGTCGCAGTCAAAAGAACATGCTTTCGAATTGTGTACCTCCTCATTTTTCAGAGTGGGGTGAAATATGATGCGAGATTAAATTATAACTGGCCAGTTGCACCTTATATATATTACTGCGTTAATATAATTCTCTAACATCTCTTCGTCTTTTAAGAACAAGTTGTGATGTTTTCCATACTTATGTTTGTATCTAGAAGCCAAGTGGTCGTCATTATATATACTAGAATAAGTACATATACGTGTTGCATTTTAATTTCCCTATACAAAATTTAATGTTTGGATCGCGTGTATTACAGTTGCATCTTGTGTTGTCTTTAATTATTTCTAATCATTATTTAAGGCACTTTAGTTCACTGGTTTGATTGACATGAGAAAGTACATAATCTTAATTGGGTAATTTTTTTAATTAACATTTCATTGAAATAAAAATATAAACATAAGTTGACAGCAAGCCGTGTGTGGGGTGGCATTTGGGTGACATCACATGAATATACACATTACCTTTTTTAATAAGTAATTTTGGTTCTGTGCGTTCACTAATCCGCCAGTTCATCCATACATCCATCCATATTGATTTTATACATACACTACATAAGTCACGAACTATTAACGACTTAAGAAAAAGGAAGATTATTTAAAAAAATATTGTATAATTGTAGCACGAATGGGTTGGCTCCACCTGGGAAGGACCACGCTCTCACAGCTCCTAATGCTGCTGTGTTTCGTATGATGATTCTAGAGAACCAGAGCCCCATTTTACTGGAAAAAAGGCATTCCATCTTAGTCCTCACGGCTGACAACGCATCTGCATTTTGAAATGCAAACGAGGATAGATGTACATACATAGTTATATATGAGCCACATAAACCACTTATCATCAGGTGGACTGTGTGCTCGCTTGTCACTCTTATCCTATAAAAAAGCATATATTATGCCATTTCTTCAATGTTGTAAGAGGTAACTATGAAAAATAAGCCATTTCGTTAATCAGACCAAAAAATTAGCGTTACATACCCAACATAATAAAAGATAGCATTATGTTGAGTCAGTGCCCTTTCCAGCATCACGTCACTTATGTCATTAGATTATTTTATGTCTGTGTTCTATTATTGATTTTTATTCTTGGTGTTTATACGTTTTATATACAATAAGGGTGCCAAACGAGCACACAGTCCACGTGATGGTAAGTGGATGCTGCGGACCATAGTTATTTACATTTATACTCAATTAAGAATCAAAATGCGGATACGTTGTCACCCCTGAGAACTAAGAAGGAATGCCTCGTTTCCAGTAAAAAGGGTCATCGGTTCTTTATACTCACCATACGAAACACAATTGCATTCAGCTACTACTTTACTCTGGTATTCGGTGGGAGCGTGGTCCTACCCCTGTCGAGCCGACCCATTTATGCTAAAATCATAACATAGCTGCAGCGTGGTTCTACGACATAAAATTTTTATTTCTATATCAATACTGTATGAATGTAATTTGCTAAATAAATGCATGTCTATTGTATATTATACATCTATGTCTAAATGTGAGAGACATCTCGGTCGTCAATTCATGTGTGACTATTAAGGAAAACCATCCCCACAACGGCAGAGGCCCATGTCCAGCAATGAGCAATGATAAAAAAATATTGACGATTACTTATCGGGATAAAAACTATCTTATCTCTAGTTGGAGCAAGCAATACACATTTACAAAATTTCATTAAAATTAGTTCAGTAGTTTAGGAGTACCCGTACCTTGCGGACAAACAATATGACACATAATTTTTATATATAAAGATTTTATATGTACGAGTGTACATTAAATATAGCGGTGGACCAATAGTTGATAAAAACTGGATTTGATTTTTTTTATATTTTTCAATTATTTTTGTCTTCAAAATAGACTTACAATAGTAATCTCAATATTTGGACTTTCATATAATTTAGTATGTAATATCACTTTTAATGATTTATTCGTACAGCAGATGTTATTTACAATATTTTCGATTTCGATTAAACCTATGGGCTAAACAAAACTTTAGTCATCGAAAACCGTTTCTACGTGTTGACATTTAATAATTTAAGGCCATATATAATGCATGTACTGGTGTTTGCTCAAGTGAGAAAACGTGTTCAGAATACTAATCTGGTTTGCTTCCATTAAGGGTTGATATGTGCGTGCCTGTACGCTGTTGTTGGGGGTGGTGAGGTAAAAGATTTAATTATTGTAAGCGTGAAAATAAATTATAAGTTAATATAAGGTCTTTGTCTACCCTTGTACCGATGTATGTATGAAACATATAGAGGTACAAGAGTAGACAGGGACTATGGACTTCCATTTGGCATGACCCTGACACACCTCTTTCGCTTCTTTTACATCCATATATCCACGCATAAACGCTCGTCGGTTTAGGATACCTTTGAGGTGGACCATAAACTAATCCAACAATTAAACAGATTAATTGTACTTTTTTGAATTGACAAACGAGGTAACAATAATTTAAGCGACAAGAATGCTTCTAGTACTGCCATTAGAATAGAATAGAATAGTTTTTATTCAATATAGATTATTACATAATACTTATTGAAAGAATTTTTTTTTTCACCACTGGTTTGGAAAACACCTCTGCCCTGGGAAGAACCAGTAAAATACCCAGTAGAAAATTACGAAATTAAAAAAATTTAAAAATTACGGGAAATTACGGCACATCTTCTCGTCAGGTATACCTCAAAACTTGAAAACGAGACTGTACACCCAGTGCGTGTTGCTAAACATCGATGTTTAGCGGAAAGCATCTATAAGTCTAACCTTATCCTTGAAAACATCAAGGCATCCATACCGTTACCCATCGATACCCATAAAATACTGAGAATGTTATTTTTTGGAACGATGTTCCTTATCGGACGGTACGAATTTGGCGGATGCGGGCTAGGCGAGGATAAGTGTAAGATTTTTCCGTCACAACCCCTTCTGACGTAATGTAGATGGCCTTGGCGGCTATCAGGAAGTGGGATGGAATAAGATCCATCTCCCTCGCAGTTTTTCTTATCATGTCGTGAAAGAAATATTCTTTTAATTTAAATGACGCTTGATTTTAATAGACGTTAGTAATTCATTTGGCTCGTAGTTGTTAATCAATAATATAATACGTTTATCAATAATAATATACTACGAAAGGAACTTCGCTCCAACCGAATGTTCCACGATACTCACGCATGTTTTTTTATATCAATTGCATTTTTTTATATAATATATTTAATAAATAAATAAATGTTAGATTAATTTATTTATTTTACCACCTAAAACGTCGATGTTTTCGGAATTCGATATTTTCCTCTCGATATTAATCGTACATCAATACTTTTGAATTGAACATCGATGTCAACATCGTTGTTTTTCCTAATATCGATCATACCTGCTACTGGCTCATCAATTTACACAAAAGGTGAAACAATGAGCATATCCGAAGATATAAACGTTAAAACATAACTGCGGTCTTTTGTGCTCAGAGTGCGTAACGTTTCGAGCTCAGGTATAGACATTGTAATTTAATTATTCATTCAATCTACTACAGCCTATAATAGACCACTGTTGAACATAGAGCTCCATTAATTGTGGCGAATGAATGGCAAAATCCTCCGTTTACGTTTATATTCTTTTATTCTTCATATTTACCTGTTTCGAATAACAGAAATCCTTTCAACTTAGATGATGTTATATTTTGTATTCAGGTATATAAATTAGAGAAAAAATTGTGATGCGCTATCGCCCCACCACTGATGACAGCCCCTCGCATATGATTGATTTATGGAGGATATAGAAGGGGACTATTTTCACCGTTGAATTGTGAATGGCTAAAATGATAAAAATAATAAAGTTCCCCGTTAAGTTAAGCAAACCACTGGTATTTAATGGACACTCTGAGTCCAACTATAATAATTAAACAAGCATAATAGCTTTGTTCAGTAACTTTACTAATAGGATAACAGTTGAAGCTTAATTTTGATTCAAACATGTTGTACTTTCTCGACCGCAACAGTTCAAACTCTGTGAACCCAAAAATTCAATAAGTTTTAGTAAAATTTCGAAACAATCCAGCAGCAGATGCAAATTTAATAATGAAGAATATTAATCATTTAAACAGTTTATCATTATTTAACAGTGAATATTATTTGAATTAATGCTATGCTCAGTATATTTTTTAATAAACTAGCTTTTTCTAGAATAAGGGTAATAAACAAGCACACTGTCTGCCAGATAGTAAAGATGCTGTGGCTCGTAGAAATCTACATCTATCCTAGAGCTTAGAATCAAAGTGCATATGCGTTGTCACCCCTGACGACTAAGACGGAATGCTTCATTTGCAGTAATAACCACAACAGCATTAAGCTGCTATTACACACTGGTATTCCTTGAGAGCTTAGTGATTCCATCGAGTCGGCTCATTCTTGCTAAAACCAAAATATATACCTATATATTGGTTGTGATTAAGTGTCGATAGTTCTAGTAAGTTCTTCCATGGAAATTTCTAGAAGGATCTTGACTCTCCTAGTTCTTCTACTCGATACTAGAGGGTGCTATTGGTAACTAGTGTTGCCATGTACCATCCATTAATTGGAGCGCACAACACTATTATGGTTGTAGTACGATTGGGTATAACATATAGCTTCAGCAGAACTGCTGTAACCACTTAAAAGAGCTGCCTTGGCTGCTAGCCCTTTGCAGACATTGTTCTGTCCTTTTTGTCTGGATATTTTACGTCCATAATAAACGAGTTGGTTATATTATATACCGCGATATAACGAATCCATCATATTTCTCTGGCATTTCTTATATTCGCCTTTTACGACATAAACGGAAAGAAAATGGGTGATGGATTTTCTTTAGCCGCCACCACTCGGCTAATCCATCAATTACTCCCTCTACAGAACTAGAAGCAATGTCTCAAAGATTTCTAGTGCAAGAGTCATTACACTGAGTGTGTTGATTGTAAGTAAACTTTTCATTAGCATACAGGTACGTTGTCACCTTTGAGAACAACGCACTGGATAGCAGTACCCACATACCACCAGGCGGACTGTGAATTCGTTCACTTCGGTTTAAAAAAAAACGACAGCAATTATACTCATTTTAATATATCACATTTGCAACTTTTGGCATTTTTTAAACATTAAACATACACTACCGAGTACAGCAGTTTTTTGGTACCAGACAATATAATTTTTTTTAATAGAATATGGCTGACAAGGGAGTGCACAGTCAACCTGATGGAAATTTAACGCTGTGCTCTATAGACATCTCGATTATTATCTAGTTATCCTCGATTAAGTATCAAAATAAAGATATGGATTCATCCATGAGGACTACGATGGAATGCCTTGTTACCAATTTATCAGTAAAAAATGTCTGCGGTTTTCCATACTTGCCATACGAATCACAAACGAAGGAGAACACTTTTAATTATGCGAGTATAGGCCAGGGTTGGAACTCCGGTCGAGTCGACTTATTTGTTCTGCGGCCATAAATGCAGAAGCTGGCTCTACCAAGTTTAAATTATTCATCATTCATATATCTAATCTCTTATTAAATCATGACTATTACTTAATAACAGGTTTGTCATTGTAATGCACTCTAATGCAGGGGATTTATTAACAGTTGCACTGCACATATATCCTCTTCTGAATTCTGATTTCCAATTCAGTTATCGGCTTTAGTAAATGCAGGTACGCGCATAATTAATACTGCAGCTAGCACACGTTGACCCGAATACGATGCTCCAGTTGCAACTTAATTAGAGCATTCTGCAGCGTAGTTATTTTCTGCTGATAGTTTTTTAAATTTAGTTAATGTAAAGATAAATTAGTTCACATAGGATAAAACATCAGAAAATTTATTTAAAAAACATTTAATAAGTAAATTTTATTTCAATATTTGTCTCTGATATGATTAAAAAGTAAAATTTTTGGGATAAAAAATAAGATGCGACAAGGAATAATTAAATCTTAATCGCCAGCAAAAATTTCGGAAAGGAAGGAGAAGGCAAGCAAGGTGACTTAGTACAATATCTCTATAAAGTTACTATAACTAACAAAAGCTAAACTTTTAGCTTGTTTCAAATAAGTTCACCCTTTTCCGGTGATTCCTGTTACATGCAAATCAGGGTATTAAGTTTTAAGCCAATTAATATATTTTTTCGTTTTTCAAACAGATCTACGAGTATTTTTGGCTACAGTAGGTCGGATAGTACGCATTATGTAGTAATAAGTTTATTTGTTAAAATGTGGTACAAAGAAGTTGTGATAAATATAGTGATGAACAGAACATATTTTACCATTTCTGGTATACAAACATTTGATATTTTAAGTTTTTAGTATAATATCAAATTATTATATTGCAATACGTGAATAATAATGAACACAAAAATAGTATTTATGATATTTATAGAACTATAATATTATATCCTTATTTATCTGTCCCAGGTAAACATACTCTTCAACAACTTCGAGCTTAGTGCTCCCAACAACTACCGGCATAGGTGTGACATGGACGTTAAACAATATTTTTGTTTTGTCCATGTTTATCTTAAGACCTATCCGTTGGGAGACACTATTGAGGTCATTGAGCATAGTGCTTAGGTCCTGCAGCGATTCTGCCATAAGGACTATATCGTCGGCAAATCGAAGGTGAGTGATGTACTTGCCATTGATGTTAATACCGTACCCTTTCCAGTCCAGTAGCTTGAAAACGTCTTCCAATGCAGCGGCGAAGAGTTTCGGAGATATAACGTCTCCCTTACTCTTACACCTTTCTGCAGTTGGATAGGTTTCGTACTCTGATTCTGTACTCGGATAGCCATCGTAGCTCTACTGTACAAACACTTCAGCACTTCGATATACCGACAGTCAACTTGGCACCGCTGAAGGGACTGCAGCACCGTCCAAATTTCGACGGAATTTCGGCTTTCTCATAGTCCACATACGCAAGGCAAAGTGGCAGATTATACTCCTCTGTCTTCTGTACAAACTGCTGCAGGGTATGCATGTGGTCTATGATACTAAAGCCTTTCGGGCTTATTCGGGAGGCTGGAAGTCGTCAAGTCTGCGTGCGAGACGATTCGTAATGACTTTCGAAAACAACACGTAGACGCGGGTCAGAAGGGAAATCGGTCTGTAGTTCTTCAAGAGAGCGTTGTCACCTTTCTTGAAGAACAAGACCACTGCATTTCTCCTCCACGCCTCCGGAGTAGTGCCACCATGGAGGGCGGAATTAAAGAGCTTCTGAAAGACTTCAAGTACCGGTTTTCCACCCGCTTTCAAAAGCTCCGTTGTAATTCCATCCTCGCCTGGGGACTTGCCGTTTTTAAGGTGCTGGAGAGCCAGTCTAATCTCGCTCAGAATGAAGTCCGGGATATCTTCGGAATAGTGTCGGATAAGACTCACTCTTGGATCGTTACTCACACTTGCGTGTGGCTCCAACGATGACGTGTACAGCTGCCCATAGAACCTCTCAATGTCACTTAAAATCTCAGGTGTCCCAGAAATGATGCTGCCACACTCGGTCTTCAGCTTTGACAGTTGGCTATTTCTGGCAGACAGATCTCTAGCAAAGACTTTGGAGCCTTGGTTCCGCTCGATCGCTTCTTCAATACAAGCTGTATTGAAGTTGCGCAAGTCCCGCCGCATGCATTTGGAGATCTGTCTGTTCAGTTGCCTGTATGCTGTCAAATCTGTTGAAGATAGCGCATAATAGTGTAGCTTCATCTCCCGTCTGACAGCCATGAAATTAAGAGTGTGATCGGAGAGGTTTTGTTTTCTTCTGCAGCGAGACTTGCAGAACTTAGCTCCAACCGCATGGACAGTTTCCACGAGCTTGTCATTCATATCGTCCACTTGATTGCAGTCTGCTAGGCAATGAAACGGTTTTATTACTCGAGCTTAAAGGTTCGGGACTTTGGAACAGAGCACGAGGGGGACGGAGAGCTGACTTCATTAAACGAGACCTCTCCAACTTAACGTTTAGGTTCACTGTGCCTCTAAACATTCGGTGATCGCTACCAGTTTTCACCCTCGCGATCACGGAGACATCACTGAACAGTTGTCGTCTGGTCGTCATAATGAAGTCAATCTCATTTTTTTGGAACCGTCGGGGCTCGACCAGGTCCACTTCCTATGGGGCCGCTTCTGGAAGAAAGAGTTCATCATAAAGCGTCCCTCTTTCTCCATGAGATCGGCCAGCTGCTGGCCCCTTGGGTTCCGTTGCCCTATTCCAAATTTCCCTACTTTCAGCTCACCGTTCTCTCTTGTTCCTAGTTTTGCATTGAAGTCTCCCATTAACACCGTATATTGGGTTTTGGAGGAATGCATGGCTCTAGAGATATCCTCATACATTTCCTCCACCTCCTCATCGGGGTGTGCCGAGGTTGGTGCGTAAACCTGTATGACCTTCAGCGAATACCGTTTGGTGATTCTGAGTATAAGGTCGACAAACCCTCGTCGACACACCCCAATCTTTACAAAGTTGTTAACGAGAGACTTGTGGACAATAAATCCGACACCTTCTTGGGACAGATGGTCGCCCTCCCGGTGATAGAGCAAGTTGTCGGATTCAAGGATTACTGTGTCTTCCCCCTTTCTTCGGACCTCGGATAATCCTATAATATGCCAGCACAACTTGTCTATCTATTCTTCTAGCTCCACGATCTTCTCGTCTCTTCTTACCGACTAGGTAAGTCCAACTTCGACCGAGAGGTCAATCGACGGATTCAACTCGGCTGGGCAGCGTTCGGGAAACTACGACACATCTTGAATGAATGAATGAATATACTTTTATTGTACACCACGAACAAATATACAAATCTCATTACAAAAATCAGATTATATATGTATAATTTAGCGGCCTTATTGCTACATAGCAATCTCTTCCAGGCAACCAAAGGTGTAAAGGAATACAAACATTGAATAGGTAGGTGGTAGGTGGTGCAATATAAATATACAACATATAATATATACATATACAGACACTCATACACATACATACATATATATATATATATATATATATATATATATATATATATATATATATATATATATATACAACACATATATATCGACATACATATATACACAAAATTCCTCAAACAATAATATAAAGCTGATAGATACAATAAATACATAATCACACAATCTATCCTAACAGTCTCCGAACGATTGAGACAAGTAATGCTCTTTAAGTAGTCGCTTAAAGATAACAATAGTTTGTGCCACACGTATATGCAAAGGTAGGGCATTCCAGAGCTTAATAGACTAGACAGTAAAAGATTTATTAAAACTTATGTATTGTGAGTTGGTACACTTAAAGTGAATTTTCTAGAAGAGCGTAAAGGTTCCCCCGGAAGCCCCACAAAATTAAACTTCTCCTTTAGATAGGGAGGAGTAGAAGGGTGAAATAATACACATCTTCTCGTTAGACATACCTCAAAACCTGAAAACGAAATTGTACAACCAGTGCTTGTTGCCAGTGATGACTTACGGATCTGAGACGTGGTCCTTCACTGCTGACCGTATGAGGAAGCTCAAGGTCGCTCAGCGAGCTATGGAGAGGGCTATGCTCGGGGTGTCTCTGCGTGATAAACTTAGAAATGAGGATATCCTTACCAGAGTAACCGACATAGCCCAACGGATTAGTGAGCTGAAGTGGCAGTGGGCCGGCCATATAGCTCGAAGAACCGACAACCGATGGGGAAGAAAGGTTCTCGAGTGGCAGCCTCGTACCGGTAGGCGAAGTGTAGGGCGACCCCCCACTAGATGTAGTGACGACCTGATGAGACATGCAGGAAGTCGATGGATGCAGGTGGCTCAGGACCGTGCTTTGTGGCATCCCTTGATGATGATGATGATGATCCTTATTTATGTAATCATGTGTCGAATAACTATGATAATAGCAGGGAAGTGGAATGCTATTAAAAAGTTCTTTATAATATAACAATAATTAATTATAAAGATTATTCTTATAATCTATCCTACCTTATTTATCTACTCTACCTACTAAGTGTTTATTCTACAGCTAATTACTTAAACGTTACATAATAATTGTTCAATAATAACTGAAGCATTTTTGACTGCAGGACAAATGAGTCAGCTTATTCGTGGAAAGTATAGCCCTCACAGCATAACATCGTAAAATAGCAGCATTATGTTTGTTGTGTTTCGTATGGTGCGTGACGAGAAGCGGCTACCTGAGAACTTCGATTTTTTTATAAAATGTAAGTTTATACCATATTAAATAGCATTTATCAGACTTAATTTTCTTCGTGTCTATGCAAGTTAACGAATGTCTATGAAAGTCCCCAATGAATCAAGAGCCTGTTTCACTAGCGTCAACTATTAATTTATTACCGTGTTACACTCTCTCGTCATGAATTGTGGATTGTATTTGGCACCTTGTTTGCAAACTGAGCATTTCGGCTTTAGGAAATCCTTACGTGGTAAATTTCATGTCTCTTACGTGAAAATTATTATGATAGAGATCGGAAGTAACTTACTTTATAACCCCTCCTAATTTCGTATAGCCTACTTTGGAAATTGTGGAAATCTATTGTAAATTAGCCAGTGTCAAGTGGCGGAAACATATTACATTTATACATTAATACGTGAAAAGAAATTTTTTATACCTCTTTATAAGCACATTGCGCATACGGAATAGTTAAAGTTTATATGGAGAAAGAGTGCAGAAAGCTAAAATTTGTATATAATATTTGTTATAAGAACGTTAAATCAAATATAAAAAAAAATTATTTACGTTTCTACTGACAATTTGTCAAACAGTCGCACAGAATAGAAGATAGATATTGTCGTCAATTGTCGCCAAAGAATTTTTAAATGGTGGCTACATATATATATTTTATAGAATGGGGGTGACAAACGATTATTTTTATTTTATTTATTTTTATTATTAATTCCAGCCGCTCAATTTCACCATCGAACAACGCGACAAAACGCGCGATACCATCCATACCATCTGGATGATTGGCAGTCCACCATTGTGCGATTTTGAAGAAGTTTTCTTCCTCGCACAACTTACTAGTGGAATCGATTATCACCAACGATTTTTCCGGACCGATGCGTAGGGACCTTCAAGAAAAGAGCCTACTACTTTTTAAAAACACGGCAACGCATCTGCAATTACACTGGTGTTGCAGTTGTTTATGCGCGGCGGTAGTCACTTACCATCAGGTGAGCCGCATTCCCGTTGGCCTCCTACGTTTGTCTCCTATTAAAAACGATCCACCACACATAATCCCCTTGTTGGTAAATTGATGCTGAGGCTCTTTGCATTGGGCATGTGTGTTGGGCTAGAATGATACTTGTAATATTTATGTTAACAATTGTTTTAGATTTTTTTTACCTCAACTTTACTTCTCCAATTTGATTTAATGTTTCTCTAAATTTATTTGGGACCAACCCCGAAATATATGAAAAAAATATTAAAAATTGTTCCTCAGTTGACGAAGATATCGCAGTCAAAAAAACATGCAGTCAAATTGTGTACCTCCTCCTTTTTCAGTGTCGGGTAGAATATGATGCGAGATAAAATTATAACTGACCAGTTGCACCTTATATATATTACTGCGTAAATATAATTCTCCAGCATCTCTTCTTCTTATAAGAAAAAGTTGTGATGTTTTCCACACTTATGTTTGGTGAATGCACTTGTATTTTTGACAAGCGAACCGACAGAATATCAATGCTGGAGTGATGTAACTGCAGTCTACCAACCAGGACCTGCCATCTAGAAACCAAGGGGTAGTCATTGTATATAATAGAATAAGATACGTGTTGCATTTTAATTTACCTATTCAACATGTAATATTTGGATTGCGTGTATTGTCGAATTGTGTACCTCCTCCTTTTCAGGGACAGATAAAATACTATGCTCGATTAAATTATATCTGACCAGTTGCACCTTACATATTATATTACTGTATAAATATAATTCTCTAACATCTCTTCGTCTTTTAAGAACAAGTTGTGATGTTTTCCATAATTATGTTTGTATCTAGAAGCCAAGTGGTCGCCATTATATATACTAGAATAAGTACATATACGTGTTGCATTTTAATTTCCCTATACAACATTTAATGTTTGGATCGCGTGTATTACAGTTGCATCTTGTGTTGTCTTCAATTATTCCTAATCATTATTATTTAACGTAATTGAGTTCACTGGTTTGATTGACATGAGAAAGTACATAATCTTATTTGGGTATTTTTTTTTAAATTTCGTTGAAATAAAAATATTAACATAAGTCGACAGCAAGCCGTGTGTGGTAGCATTTGTTTTGTTATGGGCCGTGCAACAACCATTTTGGCATTTTAACCAGGATTAAAGTCTCCAGATCGGAGACGGGAAGCAGCGCTAATCGGACATTACAATGTATTGCACGTCTGGTTCTGCATTTACTAGTCCGTCCATCATCCATCCATTATTCCATATTGACTTTATACATGCATTTCATAAGTCATGAACTATCAACGACTTATGAATAAGGAATGAAGGTTATTTAAAAAAAAATTATTACATTTGTAATCAATTTGTGATGGCAGTGAAAGATAATCTATTATCTCATTTGGTGACTATAAAAATAAGCCATTTCGTTAATCAGACCAAAAAATGAAATATTCAATATAGTAAAAGATAGCATTATGTTGAGTTAGTGCCCTTTCCAGCATCACGTCACTCATGTAATGAGATTATTTTATGTCTGTGTTCTATTTATGATTTTTATTTTTGGTGTTTCTAAGCTTTTTATATAATAAGAGTGACAAACGAGCACACAGTCCACCTGATGGTAAGTGGATGCTGCGGCCCATAGTTATCTACATTTATACTCAATTAAGAACCAAAATGCGGCTACGTTATCACCCCTGAGAACTAAGATGCAATGCCCCGTTTCCATTAAAAAGGGTCACCGGTTCTCTACACTCACCATAAGAAACACAACAGCATTCCTCTGCTACTTTACGCTGGTATTTTGTGGGAGCGTGGTCCTACCCCGGTCGAGCCAACCCATTATTGCTACAACCATAATATAGCGGCAACGTATATAGCTACCATATATAAATTTCTGTATCAAAACTGTACGAGTGTAAGTTATAAATGCATGTCTATTGTATATTATATATCTATGTCTAAATGTGAGAGACATCTGGTTTTGCGGTCGTCAATTCACCTATCATGTGTGACTATAAAGGCAAACCATCCCCACAACGGCGGAGGCCCATGTCCAGCAGTGCACTATTACAGACTGATGAAATTGGCTTCTGAAGTATAGGCTTTAATTCCTTAATGTATGTCTATGTCCTAGTACCGACTTCAAAAGCTATGGATATTATTTTATTCTTATTAGTATTTTGAAGTCGGCTTCTAATATATAGTAAAAACTAGCCGTTCCCCGTAACTTCGCCCGCTTGTAATTTAGGGTTTCAACTATGTTGCGCGGAACCCTAATTATTTTTCTAAAATACTCGTATAAGTAGCCTAATTTACTCCTTATAACATCAGCTATCTGCCAGTGAAAGTTCCATCGAAATCGGTCCAGCCGTTTCGGAGAATAACCGGAACAAACAGACAGACAGACAAAAATGTTAACAGTTGTGTTTTTGTTAAAAGTACCGTATATACTTTCATATAAATTTAGTTCAAAGCTGTTATTTTGATACCACAAACAGACATTTCAATTTTATTTATTTGTATAGATTAATTTTTTGACCCTTTCTACTGGGCTAAGAAATATCACAAGCTGAGATAGCGGCTAGAATGTCAGTCAACTCAATAGTGACAAAAAAAATCATCTCCTATTTTGCCACCCTTAGGAATGGAACTTCTTTCCAATTTTGTTTGGAACTTTCCTAAAATATAATCTATTAATTTAAAAAATAATCATTAATGTGTTTGTTCACTTTGTATTTGCTACGTGATTCATTTTCTTGGTTATTATTTATGTAGATGCTTTGTGATGAAAGCAGACCAACAAAAAGCAGTACTACCGTTTCCCCCAAGTAGTGTTAATATAAATTCTTTAAAAACAATTAAGCGAAACTGTTTGTTCGGACATTGTTATTTGTTAGCTACAGAATATATTGCACCAATTACTTTGGAAGTCAGCAGATGTTTTCCAATTAACTTATATTACTCTTTATATTTAATATATGGAAGGTCGACTTTCATATACCTTTTGAAATACTACTAGGTCATTAGTTAAAGTTAATACTGTAATGAAATCACAGAACAAATAATTTACAAAATATTGTTTTCATCATCACGGGTCATCCGACATCAACACACGGTTATGGCTCTTATCGAGTCCATGTTCATGTTCAGTTTTGCTCAATGTTCGAACAAAATTTAACATGAATGTTGTTGGATACACTTCGCTATAAGTTGTCGACGAGTATCTATGTTTACCTACAAATTCAACTACTTCGATAGTGAGGTCAGTCGACGGATCCAACTCGGCTTGGTATTACGACCCAGTTTATTGTCACGTATTCTTTAAAACTTGAAAACAAGAGTGTACAACCAGTGCATGTTGCAATGGAAGGCATATAGATCTGAAAAGTAGTCCTTAACCGGAGGTCGTATGAGCTCATGGTTGCTGACCGAGTTATGGAGAGGGTTATGCTCGGAGTTTCTCTGCGTTATAACGAATAAATTGTCTCGCAGATTTAATACCCATTCCTTATTTACATCCTTTTTATGCTAATAACAATAATGAACGCAATGTTAATTTTATAGTGCTGTGGCGGTGTAAGGATATCCACTATTCCATATCTTCTCCTCGGTATCTTAAAAGGCGACAGAGGGAAACTGAAACAGTAGATTGGCCACAGTATATATAATATATATATAGCTTCTTATACCATCGAAGGAGTGCAGCGTTAAGGTTGTGTTATATCGCCTGCCAAGCGTGGCGATAAGGGAATGATAATGAAAATCCTTGCTAAAGGAGAGACATTTTATGTAAAGCAGTGGACCATTACGGACTGATAAAGACTACGTTGATATCTTTTATAATTTTCAAATATTTTTGTTAAATTAGAAAAGTAATTAGACTTAAAATATAATCTTTATATATAAAAATTACGTGTCACATTGTTTGTCCGCGATGAACTACTAAACTACTGAAGTGATTTCAATGAAATTTTGCACACTGTGTGCAGTTTGGTCCAACTTAAAAGTGAAAACTTTTTATCCCGATCAATTTTTTTTTCCTAATTTCAGAAGTTTCTTTTAGGGAAGCAAATGGTGGTCGGAGAGGACAGAACAACGTCTGCCTGGCCAGCTAGTAATATTATAGAATAGAACTTAAAATAGTAATGTCAATATTTAGACTTTCATATAATTTATTACGTAGAATAACTTCAAGAAATTATTCGACTGCATTTGTTATTTACAAAATGTACGATATTAAAGTAGCTAAGCCAAACTTTAGTCATCGAAAACCGTTTCCATGTGTTGACATATAATTTGAGGCCATATATAATGCATGTACTGGTGTGTGCTCAAGTGAGAAAACGTGTTCAGAATACTAATCTGGTTTGCTTCCATTAAGGGTTGATTTGTGCGTGCCTGTACTCTATTATTCAGGGTGGCGAGCTTAAAGAATTAATTATAAGCGTGTAAATAAATTATAAATGAGTTAATATAAGGTTGTTTTCATACATACAGAGGTGTCAGGGAAGACAGAGACTATGGACTTCCATTTGCCATGACCCTGACACACATCTTTCGCTTCTTTTACATCCATACACCCACGCATAAATGATCGTCAATTTAGGATACCTTTGAGGTGGTCCATAAATCAATCCAACAATTAAAGAGACTAATTTAATTTTTTTTCAATTATTTCAATGAAAAACGAGGTAATAATCCTTTAATAGACAAGAATGCTCTTAGTACTGCCATTTCAATTGAATCTCTTAATTTTGTGTTAAATGTTTCTTTCTTATATTAATCAGATTCTTTTGAAATTGGCGTTTTATATGGAAAAAGCAAAACGAAGAAAAATTATGAAGTTATATATAATTTAGCCGATCAAAATATAAACAATTGTTATTCATGCCCTTTAGCCATTTTATATATAGTTCATTGAATTCTTGGCTGAAAAAATTCTTTAAGTAAAATATTGGAAGGTGGTTTTGACTGCCTCATCGGAATTGATTTTTTTCCTTGCCCAAATTCTGGAAAAAGTGGTAATCTATTGGAGCAAGGTCTGGGGAGTATGATAGGTGTCGGAGGCATTCCGAACGCAGCTAATCAAATTGAGCGACCGTATGTTGTGCAGTGTGTGGTCAAGCGTTGTCCTGAAGCAACAGTGGGCTAGAGCAACTGACCAGTCTCGGTTGCTTAACGGCTAGCTTTTCCATCATAGTTTGCAATTATTGACACTACATATCTGCTGCTGTAATTATTGCGAGTCAAAATGCAGATGCGTAGTCTCCCCTGAGGAATTAACATGGAATGCCTTGTTTCGAATAAAAAGTGTGGAGGTTACGTCAGTGGCGCCTAGTGTCCTGGTGCGCCTTAACTCTATCTGGTATGAATTATTAAATATAATATGTATTTGAATATGTAGTAATAATTTTATTTGTAAAAATATGATACAAAAAAGTTGTGATAAATATAATGATGTAACCGAACATATTTTAACATTTTTGGTGTACAAATATTTGATTTTTATTCTTTCGTGTAATATCAAAATTATTATATTGCAATACGTGAATAATAATAAACACAAAAATAGCATTGATGATATTTATACAATTATAATATATTATATTCTCATTTATGTAATCGTGTGTCGAATAAGTATGATAATAGCAGGGAAGTGGATATCTATTAAAAAAGCTCATTAAACTACAACAACAATTAAATATAAAGTTTATTCCTATAACCTATCCTACCTTTCTTATCTACTCTACCTACTAAGTGTTTATTCTACAGCTAATTACTTAAATGTTACACAATAATTGTTCAATAATAACTGAAGAATTTTTGACTGCAGGACAAATAAACCTAGCAAGCTAACAGCATAGCAAAGTGGCGAAGCAATCAGCTTTGTAGTGGTTTCTAACGGTTGCCGTTGAGCAATCAGTTTCAAAATAGGAGGTTCAGATGCCTGGGTGATCAGTAATCGATTGCTGAAAACAGAATTTGAAAATTCAAAACCGTTCTCGAGATAATCGTGGGACAGACGGACAGACGGACAGACATCGTGAAATCAATAAGTGACTTCGCAAGCTTCGCCACTTAATAAGTCGACTTCTTCGTGGAAAGTATAGCCCTCACAGAATAACATCGTAAAATAACAGCATTATGTTTGTGTTGTGTTTCGTATGGTAAGTGACGAGAAGCGGCGACCTGAGAACTACGATTTTTTTATAAAATGTAAGTTCCCAACATATTAAATAGCATTTATCAGACTTAATTTTCCTCGTGTCTATGCAAGTTAACGAATGTCTATAAAAGTCCCCAATGAATCAAGAGCCTGTTCCACTAGCGTCAACTATTAATTTATTACTGTGTTACACTCTCTCGTCATGAATTGTAGATTGGTTTTGGCATCGTGTCTGCAAGCTGAGCATTTCGGCTTTATGAAATCCTTACGTGGTAAATTTCATGTATCTTACGTGAAAATTATTATGATAGAGACCGAAAGTAACTTACTTTACAACCCCTCCTAATTTCTTAATTTCTGGAAATCTATTCTAAATTAGCCAGTGTCCAATGGCGGAAACATAGCAAGAATACCTATATATTAATACGTGAAAATAAAAATTTTATACCTCTTTTTAAGCACATTGCGCAAGCGGAGGAGTGTGAGATTTGGAGTAGTTAAAGTTTATATGGAGAAAGAGTGCAGAAAGCTATTTGTGTATAATATTTGTTATAAAAACGTTAAATCCAATTAAATAAAAAAATATTGTTTACGTTTCTACTGACAATTTGTCAAACAGTCGCACAGAATAGAAGATAGATATTGTCGTTAATTGTCGCCAAATAATTTTTAAATGTTGCCTACAAATATATATTTTATAGAATGGGGGTGACAAACGATTATTTTTATTTATTTTATTTTATTTCTTTTTATTATTAATTCCAGCGGCTCAATTTCACCATTGCACATCGCAACAAAACTTGCGATACCATCCATACCATCTGGATGATTGGCGGTCCACCGCTGTGCGATTTTGAAGAAGTTTTCTTCCTCGCACAACTTACTAGTGGAATCGATTATCACCAACGATTTTTCCGGACCGATGCGACTTAGGAACCTTCAAGAAAAGAGCCTACTACTTTTTAAAAGGCCGGTAACGCATCTGCAATTCCCCTGGTGTTGCAGTTGTTAATGGGCGGCGGTAGTCACTTATCATCAGGTGAGCTGCATTCCCGTTGTCTCCCTACGATTGTCTCCTATAAAAAAACGATCCACCACACACAATCCCCTTGTTGGTAAATGGATGCTGAGGCCGTAGATTTGTCTTCGATTAAAAATAAAAATGCAGATGCGGTGTCACCCGTGAGGACTACGATGGAATGCCTCGTTTCTATTAAAAAGGTCTCCGGTTCTCTACACTCACTATACGAAACACAGCAGCATTTAGATGCTATTTCACGCTGGTATTCTATGAGACGTGGTCCTTCCCTGGTCGAGCCGAATCATGCGTGCTGAAAGCGTAATATACGTAGAATTAATTCTATGGTAATATAGCTCTATCACGTATAATATTAGTTAGCTTTAGCATTAGGTAGCTAGAGAAGGTGTTCCGATATTTTTCTATGTAACAGAATCCCTTACGTAGGTATCCGAAGTTGAACTAGAGTAACTGAATGAGCTCATCGAGTTAATAAACTGAAGGGGCACTGGGCTGAACTTATAACTCGAAGAACCGATACGGAATAAAGCTTCTGGCGTTTCTGGAGATTGATGATGGGGAATGCAGGTGTCTAAAATCTATGCCCTGTGGCATTTTCAGCCTAAAGCCATTGCTCTTGGGCTCTTTGCATTGGGCATGTGTGATGGGATAGAATGATACTTGTAATGTTTATGTTAAGAATTGTTTTAGATTTTTTTTTACCTCAACTCTACTTCTCCAATTTGATGGAGTGTTTCTCCAAATTTATTTGGGACCACCCCCGAAGTACACATATAATATAAATTGGTCCTTAATTGACGAAGATATCGCAGTCAAAAGAACATACTTTCGAATTGTGTACCTCCTCCTTTTTCAGAGTGGGGTAAAATATGATGCGAGATTAAATTATAACTGACCAGTTGCACCTTATATATATTACTGCGTTAATATAAATCTCTAACATCTCTTCGTCTTTTAAGAACAAGTTGTGATGTTTTCCATACTTATGTTTGTATCTAGAAGCCAAGTGGTCGTCATTATATATACTAGAATAAGTATGTATACGTGTTGCATTTTAATTTCCCTATACAACATTTAATGTTTGGATCGCGTGTATTACAGTTGCATCTTATGTTGTCTTTAATTGTTCCTAATCATTATTTAAGGCACTTTAGTTCACTGGTTTGATTGACATGAGAAAGTACATAATCTTAATTGGGTAAATTTTTTAATTAACATTTAATTGAAATAAAAATATAAACATAAGTTGAAAGCAAGCCGTGTGTGGGGTGGCATTTGGGTTTCATTTCACATACATTTCATTTGAGACATCACATGAATCATAACCTTTTTTAATAAGTAATTTTAATTCTGTGCGTTCACTAATCCGCGAGTTCATACATACATCCATCCATATTGATTCTATACATACATTTCATAAGTTGCGAACTATCAACGACTTAAGAAAAAGGAAGATTATTTAAAAACATTTTTTTTCCTTTGGCAACCCCGGTGACAAGTTGTAAAATAATTGCTAACAACTATTAAAAAAAATATATATTGTAAATTAATAATATCCACCTCAATTCTGAGTTACAGTTGTTAAATACGACTTATTTGTATTTGTGAAATAAGTAAAACTCAGAGGTACCTATTTTAATTACATACATTGTGTTTACATACATTACGTTTAAACTTACTGTAAGTGTAATTCTTGTTATCCCTTTAATATTTTAAGATTTACCTATTAAGTAAGTATTGTTCTTGATTTCATTTTGAATTATTTACATGATAATTTAATTTGAGATCTGTAAATAAACCCATACATCTAGTCATTTGCTTACTCTGCTTCTTTGGTTTTGTTTCATTGTTTTCTTTTGCTATTTAAACTTAATAGTAAAATGAATACACGCAACGCCAAAACTCGCCAATTGGAGAACCAACTTCAAATGGCGCTTCAAGAACTTAGGGCGTCAAAGGGGCAATGTGAGCTGTTATGTTAAGAAAGGGATGACAATGAAAAGGAAATAATATATATATATAATTACTAAAAATACTGAGCTAAATAGTGATATGGTTAAGTCCCATACAGAATATACATTTGTTTCCAAAGAAAGGGATCAACTTCAGAGAACAGTCGATGAGTTTGACCAATGCAGCAAGGAATATGAGGAATCCCTCAGATAAATTGCTGCATTGCAGTTACAGTTAAGTAAGGCTAATGAGCAGATTGTGCAATTAAAACATTACATAGACAACATGAAAGCGTCCCAAACTCAAAGTCTGTTCAACGAGCTCATAGAATGTGAATCTTCTAAAGCATTGCAACCCTCCACAACAATTGATTTGACTGGTGATGATTATGTCACGTCAAGAACAGCAGCAAGGACTACCTGCAGTATAAGAAAATTAAAGAAATATATAAAAATTAATAAATATATTAGAAAACTGCGAAAATTAATTGAAACCAAAATTAATGTTAAAAATTATATAAATGTATGCAAAGAAAAGCAAGAATTAATTAATAAACTTAAAATATATTCAATTGAGGTGGAAAATATGAATCACTGTTATGAGACTGATATAGAGTGTCTAAATTCAACAATTTTATCCCTTAAAAACTCCCTACAAATTTTATCAAATAAATATGCATCGGCTCAAGATGAGATAAAAGAACACATATTGGCCATGAATGATCTGGTAAAATCATGTAAATATAATGAGGAGCGCTTGGACTCCTTAATAAAACATCAGAGTGAGTGTCAGCACTCCATACCAGGTTCATCGGGGACAATATGTGTTAATAACAAAGTAAACAGTAAGGACTCATTATTTTCACCTACACTCTATGACAGTGCCATGACAAAGGATATAAACTTAAAAAGCAATGTAAATATGAAAAAAATAAAGTTATTATGTATTATGATGACATAGGCATAAATTTGGGCATGATGGTAAATAACTGTTTAAAAGGACATATAATCACTAATTATTGCATGCCAGGAGCAACCTTTAGTCATATAATGAATAAAGTTTTAGCTAGTAAATTTTGCCCTAATAGCACATTAATAATTCTTGTTGGGAGGAGAGGCAATGTAAACAAAAATCAATTATTAAAATATATTGATAATCTAAATACTTTAAATTTATATAAAATTATCTTGTTTACATTGCCTTACATACAGGGTTGGCCGCAGGAAAATAGAATTAGGTATGATTTAAATTTATTAATGAATAACTTTTCATGTAATAATAATTTAAACTTGACATTTAATTGTTATAATTATAATAATAAATTTAATTTAATAGACATAAATAATTTAATTAAGAAATTTTTGACTAGAGATAGGTATTACCTATCTAAATATATTTTAAGACAGATAGCAAATGTGCTATCTTATTGTTTATATATTAACTCAGCCAAGGAATTGGCTACACAGACATCTGCTCCTTTTGAGCAGTATAATGACTTAATATGTAATTTGGAATCAGTTCCAAGTAATTTAAATTAGAAAATGAGACAATAGAGGTAATCTCTAGCAGTTGTAATAATTTAAATAATTTAGAATGTAGCTTACAAATCTTTAATTGTATGACTCCACAGAGTGATATTGAAAATTGTTTACACCTGGTGCATCAAAATATACAAGGCATGATAGGCAAAGAGCTAGAAATTGAGTTGTTCTTAAATAGCAACAGTATTCATATTTTATGCATTACTGAACATTGGCTAAAAGCTTATAACTTAATGTTTAACTTCAGTAATCACCAGGTGGTCAGTTCTTTTAATAGAGCAACGGTTTTAAGAGGTGGCTCCTTAATATTAGCTAGTAAATTATTGTCTTGTAAAGAACGTAAAGATATTGTGAGCCTCTCTGTTGAGCGAACTGTAGAAATGGCATGTGTTGAGTTTGACCACCTCATTGTTGTGAGCGTCTACAGACCCCCATGTTCTATATACGATACTTTTGAAAAAATTATGGAGGAACTATTTGCTAAGCTTAATAAACAGAATAAATCTGTTGTAATATGTGGAGACTTTAATATCAATCTCCTAGAAGCTTCTTCAATCAATATTAAATTTAGATCATTGTTTAAATCATATGGTCTTTTAATTTATTTTTAGAGCCAACGCGTATTGCTCAATCTAGTGCAACATGTATGGATAAAATTTTTACAAATGTGAAGCCGTTGCATAAATGTATAATTCAAAAATTAAGTTCTGATCACTGTGGACAAGAAGTTTCGTTACCTTATGTTCACAAAAAGCAAGTAGCTGAGAAAGTTGTGTTTGTTCCAGTAAATGCACGTCGCTTGGAGAAATTTAGAAGTAACATAGTGAAAAAACTTCCATCACTTTCATACCAAAATGATCCAAATTTTTTGTATGGAACATTATTTAAGCTTATTGCAATGAATTTAATAATACTTTTACTTCTAAAACATTCTCCTTGAACAGTCGGAAGTCATTTAATGAATGGGCGACAGTAGGAGTCCATAAGAGCAGACATAGGTTATATGATCTTTACCATGAAAGGTCATATAATCAAAGCGTCGAATTTAGGGAATATGTAAAAAAATATTCAAAAGTATTTAAAAGAGTGTGCTCCACAGCCAAGTCTTTGCATTTGAGCAACAAAATTAAGACGGCTTATAATAAAATTAAAATGACATGGAGTATAATTAATTTAAACAAAATTCCGCTCAAAAACATAACTGCTCGGGGCAAGCTGAGCAACAATACCAAGGCGACCCCTGCCACGCTATCCGTGAATTTCTGCAACATCAGGGGACTTCACTCTAACCTAAACGCCGTCCACTACCATCTCGAGACGGCGAAGCCGGCCTTGCTCTTTCTGACCGAGACGCAGGTTTCCTCTCCGGCTGATATTTCGTATCTCTCCTACCCGGGGTACAAACTGGAGCACTCCTTTGTGCCTCGGGCTGAAGTTTGCGTGTATGTCAGAGAGGACATCTGTTCTCGACGCCTCGGCAGTCTTGAAGGTTCGGACCTATCCATCCTTTGGCTACGCGTAGACAGTGTCGACCATCCGCGCGTCTACGGGTGCCTCTATAGGTCTCCTAGCGGTAAGGACGAAACAGACCGACTCATCGACCACGTTGAAATGGCTACAGATTCCTTGCTACAGCAGGTCCCATCCGCAGAGATCGTGATCCTTGGCGATTTTAACGCCCACCATGCCGAATGGCTCGGTTCAAGTTTAACCTATCATGCGGGGAGATCTGTTTATGACTTTGCTTTGGCATATGATCTGACACAACTGGTTACTTCGCCTACGCGGATTCCAGATGTGGAGGATCATACACCTTCCCTGTTGAACCTTCTGCTGACCTCTCATCCGGACGGATATCAGGTCTCGGCTCTTCGGACCATTGTCTGATCCAGAGTGTGGTGCCACTCATGCTCCCCTCGCGGTTGCGTTCTGCAGGTTGCCACCGTGTTTGGCATTACAGGTCGGCGGATTGGGACGGAATGCGGTCTTTCTTTGCATCCTACCCATGGGGGCGGGTTTGCTTCTCACCGGATGATCCCAGCGCTGTTGCTGACTCTGTCACTGCCGTGGTGCTACAGGGAATGGAACTATTTATTCCATCATCTGTGGTACCCATCGGAGGCAGATCTCAGCCTTGGTTTGGTCGCTCCTGTAAGACTGCATTACGCAGTAAGCAGAAGTGTTATCAAGCCTGGGCTGCGGCTTCGGTGACTCGGGATGTAAACACCAGCACACTTAAAAAGAAGGATAACTTCGCCTCCAGGTCCTTCAAAAGAGTTATTGCCAAGGCAAAGTCAGAGCACATAGGCAGAATTGGCGAGAAACTAGTTCGCCTTCCTTTGGGAACCCGTGCATTCTGGTCTCTCGCCAAGGCTGTCCAAGGGAATTTCTATAAGCCATCACTACCATCTCTGCACAGGGAGGACGACTCACTGGCCCAAGATGCAAAAGACAAAGCCGACCTTTTAGGCTCCCTCTTTGCATCCAACTCGACTCTTGATGACGGGAGGAAAACACCGCCGACCATCCCGCGGTGTGAGTGCTCCATGCCGGATGTGCTGTTCTCACAACGCTCCGTTCGCAAAGCACTTGTAGTGTTATGCTACTTACGTATCGTTTTACATTATTTTAAATTCATTTTTCCATTCTGTTTCGATTTTCTGCATTCACCTCAAAACTGGATATTTTACATCACCTTTATTTCCATAGGATCCTGTAACGATTTTAAACCATAAGAACACAATAACAAATCATTTCTACCTTGTATTTTCACATTATCAGCACTTTTAAATTGGTGTCAATGGAGTCTACCTTTTTTCGATCTTTTAGCTAGTTTTCCGTAACTCTACAATCTTGGACTTTGTGTGGGCAGTTGCGCTACCTTTTTTCCTATATCAATAATATTTCATTTTCCACTTAAATCTTACCGTTTTCTTATTATAAACCAAAAACAAAAATTTGACATATTTTGTCTTTCTTATTTATATCGTTTCCATAGAAATTATATTCAAATTTGCTACCGATCTGTTGTTCCTATTTCTATAATTCCACATAAATACTCTTTTCTCTTGACCATTTACAAAAAATTTGCGTTTAATTTAAATAATTTTTCCGTTCTCTCTAGAAAAGTATAAAAGCCGAACAATCGGTGAAGAAAGGCAGTCTCGCTTCAGTTCGCGAATTGGAAGTATCTCCTAAAGGCCTTATCCCGGGGCCGCACTGCCCCGGGATCCTGCAAGCCTCCATTTACACGTGAAGTCTTCGGCGAAGCCTTCTTCAAACTCGGGCCGCGCCACTCCGGAATCCTACAAGCCTCCATCTACCTCGGAAGTCGCTTCGAGTCTACTACAAGCGCGGGGGCCACACTACTCCGGGCACTACTACTACTTACTCCAGGCGCCGAGTGCACCTACTGCCGGCGCGACCTTTGGGCGCTGCAACTGCTGGCTCTAAGCGTTGCGCGCCCCTTCTCCAGGCGCTACGTGCGCCGGCTCCGGACGCTGCGTGTACTGGCTCCAGGCGCTGCGCGCCGTCGCTGCTAAGAAACCTACTTCTACAAGCGCAAACGGCGTGTGCTGGCTTCAGGCGCTGCGTGCCGTCGCTGCTAAGAAACCTACTTCTACAAACGCAACGTGTGTCGCTTCGACTTTTAGGCCCCACTTCAACGCTATATTCCCCTATTCTCTCACCTTTATTTTTTTTTATAATCTAATTGTATTCTCACTTCATTCATCATCATCCTCATTTCATTTTTTTATAAAATTGTAAATACCTTTTATAAATTTAAATATATTGTTTTCTGGCTCTACTTTTGTTGTTTTGTTGTACTTAGGTTAGGTTCTATTTTTTTAATTGTCGCTTCACGACACACTTCTCTCCCTGGACATCCAGAAGTCGAGTGGGCCTGACGGAATCCCCCCAATTGTGCTGAGGACGTGTGCTCCGGAGTTGGCACCTGTCCTAACGCGTCTTTTCCGGTACTCCTACTCCCAAGGCGTTGTCCCGAACTCATGGAAGACAGCTTTTGTCCACCCGATCCCTAAAAAAGGCGACCGCTCAGACCCGTTCAACTATAGGCCTATCGCAATCACTTCCTTGTTCTCCAAAATAATGGAATCCATTATTAACTGCCAGCTTATCCGGTACCTTCAGGATCACCAGCTGATTAGTGACCGCCAATACGGTTTTCGTCGGGGTCGATCAGCTGGTGATCTTCTGGTCTACCTGACCCATAGATAGGCGGAGGCAGTAGAGTCCAAGGGGGAGGCGTTGGCCGTTAGTCTGGACATTGCGAAGGCCTTCGATCGGGTTTGGCACAAAGCGCTTCTTTCGAACCTCCCTTCCTATGGGCTTCCCGAGAAATTGTGCGATTGGATCACCAGCTTCCTTGCAGATCGGAGCATCAAGGTCGTTCTAGATGGTGCATGCTCTGACTACAAGCCTATTAACGCTGGTGTTCCACAAGGCTGTGTGCTATCACCAACGCTGTTTCTTCTGCATATCAATGATATGTTGCTAACTGGTAACATTCATTGCTATGCGGATGACAGCACTGGTGATGCTCTATACACCGGCCGTGCCAATATTTCTCAGGAAAACATCGCCGAGTACCGGAACAAACTTGTGTCTGAAGTCGAGCCTTTGCTGAACAAAGTCTCGGATTGGGGGCGACTAAATCTAGTCCAGTTTAATCCTCAGAAGACACAAGTTTGCGCATTTACCGCTAAAAAGAACCCCTTTGTCGTATCTCCTCAGTTTCAAGGCACTCCCCTTCTTGCCTCAGCCAGTATCGGTATCCTCGGAGTCGACATATCGAGTGACGTGCAGTTTCGTGGTCACTTGGAAGACAAGGCCAAATTGGCCTCTAAAAAGCTTGGCGTGCTCAGCAGAGCGGGACAGTATTTCATGCCGGCACACCGCACGCAACTTTACAAGGCGCAGGTTCGGCCTCACATGGAATACTGTTCCCATCTTCGACGACGACGACGACGATAAGGGTAGCCCCATAGTTAACCAGGAAGACAAGGCACTACGATTAGGACAAATCAACCTGGGTCGAGGGGAGCTCGCCGCGGCTGAGCTGCCCATCCTGGCGCGTGAACTGCACCTGGACATTGTTCTTGTACAAGAACAGTACTCCCAGGTTGCGGGGATCGTTCAGGTGGGCTATCACCCGTGGGCGGTAATCTATCTTGCCGACCCAGCAATTGGGGTAGCATTGCTGAGTCACCTCGACAACGAATTTTGTGTGGTGTGCCATGTTGACCGATGGGACCTCTATGTGGTGTCAGCGTACTTTAAATTTAGCGACACTATTGATGACCACCTGTACCACTTAGAGGTCGCCCTGAGTTGCCTTAAGGGCAGAAGGGTGATCATGGGCCTCGACGCCAATGCGCACTCGCCACTCTGGTATTGTGATCGCCGACACTACGTGGGAAGAGGACAAAATGTACAATATCGAAGGCAGCAAATGGAGGAGTTTATTATCACACATGATTTAACGTTGGCAAATATGCCTGACCAGCCCTACACCTTCTCTGGGCCTAGAGGTGAGTCCAACGTGGACCTGACCCTCTCCACTGGGGACGTCTAACTTGCCGAGTGGCGAGTGCACGAGGGGGTATGCGCCAGCGATCATAATTTAATAACTTACACGGCCACTACCAGCAGGCCGACGACGCGCGCAGCATCCGTTAGGGATCCCCCCCGTTTTCGTGACCGAGGGGTGGATTGGGAAAGGTTCCGGGCGATTGTCAAATTACGAATGGGATGGCTGCACGTAGAAAATCCCGCGGCTCTTTTGGCGAAGGAGTTCTCAGGGGTCGTAATTCGCTCTGCGGAAGAAGGCCAAGGGGAGCGTCGCCCCAGGGGGTATGAATGGTGGACATTTGAACTGGATAAAACTCGGAAGTTGAAATGCAAACTTAGGTCTGAGGAGTTAGCCAGGATGGCTTTCCATAGTGTGCGTGCGAGATATAGGAAGATGATGGTGGAGGCGCAGCAGTCGCAGCACAGGAAGATTGCCAACTCTGGCAATGAGGACCCATGGGGCTTTGCATACAGGCTCTCCAGCGGCAGGGTACGTCCGCCTGCAAATGTGGTCAATGGGATCGCCTTTGCGGGTGTACACCCGGACGGTCTGGAAGCAGCGATGCATAAATTAATGTCTGCGCTCTGTCCGGATGACAGCACTGACTGCGACTCGCCTTATCACCGGCAGGTTCGTCTGCTGGCGGCTTTTATGCTGTCGGGTGGAGCTGCGCCTCCACTTAAGGTTGAGGAACTGGGTGGTATAGTTAAGGCCTTGCCCAACACGGCTCCGGGAATCGATGGAGTGAGTGCGAGAATCGTGAGGAATGTGTGGATTGCGGCACCGAGGGAATTTCACTCGGTGTATGCCAAGTGTGTGGAAGAGGGGGTTTTCCCCAATGTATGGAAGGACGGAAGACTGATTGTCATTCCCAAGGGTAATGAAAAGCCGCTCACCGACGTCAAGGCATACCGTCCAATAACGCTCCTCCCTGTTCTGGGAAAATTATTGGAACGAGTAATTTTAAGATGTGCTCCCGCGATTAGCCGCGGGATATCCGAGTACCAGCACGGATTTTCTCCGGGGCGGTCTACAAAAACAGCGCTGCGTGTACTGCTCAGCACGGCAAGGTATTCTCAGGTATGCTACGTGCAAGCAATATTCTTAGATATCTCCGGCGCCTTCGACAATGCCTGGTGGCCGATGATGATGGTCAAGGCCAAAAGGGATGGATGTCCACCCAATATTTATAGAATGTTGGTGGACTACTTCACCTCCAGGCGTGTGGGCCTCTACATCGGAGACCGGGTAGAGTGGAAGACGTCGACCATGGGATGTCCTCAAGGCTCCGTGCTGGGCCCAACACTGTGGAATGTGCTGAAGGACGACCTGCTCCGACTCCCTCTGCCCGAGGGAGTAGCCATGACTGCCTATGCCGATGATGTTACAATCTTGATTGAATCGGGTACGAGAGCGGGTATCGAATCCAGGGCCAGAGTCACTCTGGACCTTGTACGGGAGTGGGGGCTAAGGAATCGACTGGAGTTTTCCTCCTCAAAGTCGACCACCATGACTGTTAGAGGGAAACTTCAGCGCCCCCCCGTTATTAAACTTGGTGGGGAATCTATTAAGACTGTGACTAACGTTAAGGTATTAGGCGTGGTTTTAGACTCGGGACTATCGTTTGTGCAACATGCATCCGATATCTCTGAAAGAGCGACTAAGGGATTCGGCAAGATGTCTCGCGTATCTACATCATCATGGGGTGTACGATATCCGAGTTTAAAATTAATTTATAGAGGAGTTTTTGTGTCCACGCTTACGTATGCGGCAGAGTGCTGGTACGAGCGTGCAAACATGTACACAGTTCGTAGCGTACTACTGAGATCGCAGCGACCCGCTCTTGTATTGTTAACCAAGGCGTACCGATCCACTAGCACGGCGGCCTTACCGCTGCTGGCTGGCGTTCTCCCTGCTGACCTAGAGGTCATCCGTGCTGGTAGGATGGGTATAGCACGTTTGACCGCGCCCAAAGAGGAGTTGAGCAGACGGAATCGCGATATCTGGACTGAGGTGATAGGCGCCTGGCAGGATAGATGGACGTGTGATACAAAAGGACGTGAGCTACATCGATTTTTCCCGGACGTGGCGTTGAGACTCAGTTATACCTGGGTCTCACCGGACTACCAAACCTCTCAGATTCTCACCGGACATGGATGCTTTCGGAAGAGACTGAGCGACATGAAACTGTGTGAAATTAGTATGTGTGAGTGCGGTATGTCGGAGGAGGATGTTCACCATGTTCTATGGGAATGTCCTCTGTATGATGACCTAAGAGTGAAAATGATGGATGGACTAGTTCGTCCGGTTCAGGGACCAGTTTACTACTCGGATCTCGTCAGCGATGTGGTAAACTACGGAATGTTGCGCGAGTTTGCGCATAGGAGTTTGCGATCGCAGGACAAGGCAGGATGGAAGGCTGGTAGGAGTGCCCGACGACGTAGGCGTCAATGTGTCGTCAGCCCCAGAAGGGGGAGAATGACGTTAAACTGGGACAAGGAATAGATTAAATATTTGTAGGGAGTCAAGAAAGTGTGCGCGGGAAAGAGCCACGTGCAAGTACCGCGCGCATCTCCCGAGATTCGGCCCGTATGACCTGAGGGTCGGTGGGGCCATGGCAGGTGGAGGGTTGTTCCCATCTCTGGGCAGGGGCTCCCCAGTGGCAGCTCCTTCCACTTGACCGCATCCAGCGCAGAGCGCCTCGAATCGTCAACGACCGAGCCCTTTCCGATCGGCTCGATTCATTGGCACTGCGAAGAGAACATGGAGGGATGCAACATTCCCTTTGCATTTTCTTTCGCATCTACCATGGGGAGTGCTCTGAGGAATTGTTCGGGTTAATCTCAGCCACCAAATTTCATGAAAGCACATCGCGGCAGAACTCCCGATACCATTCACACCATCTGGATGATTGACGGTCCACCACTGTGCGATTTAGAAGATGTTTTCTTCCTCGCACGACTTCCTTGTGGAATTGATTACCATCAACGATTTTTCCGGACCGATACGACTTAGGGACCTTCAAGAAAAGAGCGTACTCCTTTTTAAAAGGCCGGCAACGCATCTGCAATTCCCTCCCTGGTGTTGCAGTTGTTCATGGGCGGTGGTAGTCACTTACCATCAGGTGAGCCGCATGCTCGTTTGCCCCCTCTCTTATAAAAAAAATTAAGTAAGAGAACGCAAAAAGTTGTCATTAACAGTATGAGTTCTTCCGGGTCGATGGTACAAATGGGCGTGCCTCAAGGCTCAATTCTCGGCCCCTTTCTGTTTCTTGTATACATTAACGACTTACCTTACATAGTAGGAGATAACCATGATATAGTATTATTTGCAGATGACACTTCTTTAATTTTCAAATTAAGTCGAAAATTGCTAAAATATGACGAAGTAAATAATGCTATATCTTAATTAGTAAATTGGTTCAATGTTAATAATTTGCATTTAAATGGCACTAAAACGAAATGAATGAAAGTTATGACTCCAAATGTCAAACAATTAAATACTAATGTAATTTTAAATGGGGAGAAACTGAGTCTTGTAGATACCACCATCTTTCTTGGAATCACACTAGACGCGAAGCTTCAATGGAGCCCCTATCTATCAACACTAGCAAGCAGACTTAGTTCTGCAGCATATGCCGTAAAAAAGATTAGAAGTCTATCTAGTGTTGAAACAGCTAGACTAGTTTACTTTAGCTATTTCCATAGCATAATGTCGTATCGTATTTTGCTATGGGGACACGTAGCTGACACTGAAATTATACTTGTTTTACAGAAAAGGGCAGTTAGAGCAATTTATGATTTAAAGCCTAATGAGTCGCTGCGACAAAAATTTAAGGAAATTAATATATTAACTTTGGCCTCTCAATACATTTATGAAAATGTAATGTACGTTCACAAAAATAAAAGTAGTTTTACAAAAATAAGTGACATTCATTCTGTAAATACTAGGAACAGACACAAGCTAGTAGTACCAGTTACTTGACTCCATCGAGTCAGTAATTTATTCTTGGGGCGATGTATACGTTTTTACAACAAAATTCCAGAAAATATACAAAATTTGACTTGCTCAAAGTTCAAAAACTTTATTAAACTAAGTTTGTATAAAAAGGGTTATTATAATATTAAAGAATTTATAAATGATAATAACCCCTGGAAATGAGGTAATCGCTACCAAACGATTTCCAATTTGTTGTGTTATTAATTTGTGTAACATACATGACTGTAAGCTGTTATTTAAAAAAAAAGTCCCGCTGGGTTTCTTGCTGGTTCTTCCCAGGACAGAGGTTTTTTTTTTCGAACCAGTGGTAATCAAACAAAAGAGTGACTTTCAATAAGTATTATTTATAATCTATATTGAATAAAAAAGTTTCTGTTTCTGTTTAAAAAAAAATATATTGCATAATTGTAGCATGAATGGATTGGCTCGTCCGGGGAAGGACCACGCTCTCACAGAATACCAGCGTTTAATAGCAGATTAATGCTGCTGTGTTTCGTATGATGATTGTAGAGAACTAGAGTCCCTTTTTACTGGAAAAGAGGCATTCCATCCTAGTCCTCACGGCTGACAACGCATCTGCATTTTGATTCGAGCGAGGATAGATGTAGTTGTATATGGGCCACAGAAACCACTTACCATCAGGTGGATGGTGTGCTCGCTTGTTACTCTTATCCTATAAAAAAAAGAGAATATATTATGTCATTTCGTCACGTGTCGTAAGAAAAAACTATGAAAAATAAGCCAGTTCGTTAATCAGACCAAAAATCAACGTCAAATACTCAACATAATAAAAGATAGTATTATGTTGAGCCAGTGCCCTTTCCAGTATCATATCACTCATGTCATCATCATCATCATCATCATTACAGCCCTTCACAAGTCCACTGCTAAACATAGGCCTCCCCCATGGAATACCACAAAGCACGGTCCTGAGCCACCTGTATCCATCGACTTCCTGCATGTCTTACCAGGTCTTCACTCCATCTAGTGGGGGGACGCCCTACACTTCGTCCGCCGGTACGAAGCCGCCACTCGAGAACATTTTATCACCATCGGTTGTTGGTTCTTCGAGTTATATGGCCGGCCCATTGCCACTTCAGTTTACTAATCCGTTGGTCTACGTCGTTCACTCTGGTTCTACTGCAGATATCCTTATTTCTAAGTATATCACGCAGAGAAACCCCGAGCATAGCCCTCTCCATAGCTCACTGAGCGACCTTGAGCTTCCTCATCCGGCCAGCAGTGAAGGACCACGTCTCAGTTCCATAAGTCATCACTGGCAACACGCACTGGTTGTAAAGTGTCGTTATTAAGTTTTGAGGTATACCTAACGAGAAGATGTGCCGTAATTTCCTGAACGCTGCCTAACCGAGTTGAATCCGTCGATTGACCTCTCGGTTGAAGTTGGACTTACCTAATCGGACTATTTGTCCCAGGTAAACACAATCGTCAACAACTTTGAGCTTAGTGCTCCTAACAACTACCGGCATAGGTGTGACATGGACATTAAAAATGATCTTTGTATTGTCCATGTTCTTAAGACCTATCCGTTGAGAGACACTATTGAGGTAATTGAGCATAGTCCTTAGGTCCTCCAGCGATTCTGCCATAAGGACTATATCGTCGGCAAATCGAAGTTGAGTGATGTTCTCGCCATTGATGTTAATACCGTATCCTTTCCAGTCCAGAAGTTTAAAAACGTCTTCTAATGCAGCGGTGAAGAGTTTCGGGGACATAACGTCACCCTGTCTTACACCTCTCTGCAATTGGATAGGTTTCGTACTCTGGTTCTGTACTCAGATAACCATCGTAGCCCTACTGTACAAGCACTTCAGCACTTTGATATACCGACAGACTTGGCACCGCTGAAAAGACTGCAGCACCGTCCAAATTTCGACGGAATCAAAGGCTTTCTCATAGTTCACATACGCAAGGCAAAGTGGCAGATTATACTCCTCTGTCTTCTGTACAATCTGCCGCAGGGTATGCATGTGGTCTATGGTACTAAAGCCTTTTCGGAAACCGGCTTGTTCGGGAGGCTGGAAGTCGTCAAGTCTGCGCGCGAGACGATTCGTAATGACTCTCGAAAACAGCACGTAGACACGGCTCAAAAGGGAAATCGGTCTGTAGTTATTCAAGGGAGCTTTGTCACCTTTCTGGAAGAACAAGACCACCGCAATTCTCCTCCACGCCTCCGGTGTCATGCCACCATGGAGGACGGAATTAAAGAGCTTCTGAAGGACTTCAAGTACCGGTTTTCCACCCGCTTTCAGAAGCTCCGCTGTAATTCCATCTCGCCTGGGGCCTTGCTGTTTTTAAAGTGCTGGAGAGCCATTCTAATCTCGCTCAGACTGAAGTACGGGATATCATCGGAATAGTGTCGGATAAGACTCGCTCTTGGATTATTACTCACACTTGCGTGTGGCACCAACGATGACGTGTACAGCTGCCCATAGAACCTCTCAATCTCACTCAAAATCTCAGGTATCCCGGAAACGACGCTGCCACACTCGGTCTTTAGCTTCGACAATTTTCTCATTCCGGCAGACAGATCTCTAGCAAAGACTTTGGAGCCCTGGTTCCGTTCGATCGCTCCTTCAATACGAGCAGTATTAAAGCTGCGTAAGTCCCGCCGCATGCATTTGGAGATCTGTCTGTTTAGTTGCCTGTATATTGTCAAATCTACTGAAGACTGCAGCTTCTGTCCCGTCTAACAGTCATGAGATTAAGAGTGTGATCGGAGAGTTTTTGTGTTCTTCTGCGGCGGGTCTTGCTAAAATTAGCTCCGACCGCATGGACAGTTTCCACGAGCTTGTCATTCATATTGTCCACTGCATTGCAATCTTCTAGGCATTCAAAACGGTTTCTTATCTAGAGCTGAAAGGTTTCGGGACTTTGAATTAGAGCACAAGCGGGACGGAGCGTTGACTTCATTAGACGTGACCTCTCCAGCTTAACATTTAGTTTCAGTGTGCCTCTCACCATGCGGTGATCGCTGCCGGTTTTCACCCTCGCGATCACTGAGTCATCAATAAACAGTTGTCGTCTGGTCGTTATAATGAAGTCAATCTCATTTTTTGTCGAACCGTCGGGGCTCGACCAGGTCCACTTTCTGTGGGGCCTCTTCTGGAAGAAAGAGTTCATCATAAAGAGTCCCTCTTTCTTCATGAAATCTGCCAGCTGCTGGCCCCTTGGGTTCCGTTGCCCTATTCCGAATTTCCCTACTTTCAGCTCACCGTTCTATCTTGTGCCTAGTTTTGCATTGAAGTCTCTCATTAACACCGTATAGTGAGTTTTGGAGAAATGCATGGCTTTAGAGATATCCTCATACATTTCCTCCACCTCCTCATCGGGGTGTGCCGAGGTTGGTGCGTAAACCTGTATGACCTTCAGCGAATACCATTTGGTGATTCTGAGTATAAGGTACGCAACCCTCGTCGATACACTCCCAATCTTTACAACGCTGTTAACGAGAGACTTGTGGACGATAAATCCGACACCTACTTGGGACAGATGGTCGCCTTCCCGTTGATAGAACAAGTTGCCGTATTCGAGGATTACCGTGTCCTCCCCTCCCTTCGGACCTCGGATAGTCCTATAATATTCCAGCGCAACTTGTCTGTCTCTTCTTCCAGTTCCAGGACCTTCTCGTCAGTCCCCAGGGTGCGTGCGTTATAAGTTGCCAGGTCGAGTTGTCGTAGGTGGCAACCGAACCTTCACCGGAGATTCTTAGCACCCCCTGCCCCGCCGTTACCATGGTCGCCACCGCAGCCAGGAATAGCGGGGCCGCCGGGGATTGGGGGCCGTCTCTTAGTAACTTTATTCATTTGGGGTTATTTTGCCATAGTTGCCACGCTTGGCGAGCGAGTTGGCAACCGCAGTCTTTATTGTGATATTGCTGTTATCAGAAAGATGCTGCTGCCCATCTCCTGACCGTTTCCCACTGTCTGCTTTTACGACATCCACGGGAAGATATTGGGTAGTGGATATTCTTAACCGCCACTACACGGCATGTAATGAGATTATTTTATGTCTGTGTACTATTACTGATTTTTACTTTTGGTGTTTCTACGTTTTTTATACATTAAGGGTGCCAAACGAGCACAGAGTCCACCTGATGGTAAGTGGATGCTGCGGCCCATAGTTATCTACATTTATACTCAATTAAGAATCAAAATGCGGATACTTTGTCATCCCTGAGAACTAAGAAGGAATGCCTCGTTTCCAGTAAAAAGGGTCATCGGTTCTTTACACTCACCATACGAAACACAACAGCATTCAGCGACTACTTTACTCTGGTATTCGGTGTTAGCGTGGTCCTACCCCAGTCGAGCCGACCAATTCATGCTTAAACCATAACATAGATGCAGCGTGGCTCTACCAAATATAAAAATTTAATTTCTATATCAATACTGAATGAATGTAAGTTGCTAAATGTTATATTCTTGGTACGGGAGACAAGTGAAACACAACACAGCTATTGACACACTGACTGTATTAACTCTATTCGACACATACTTATACATTATTATTTATATATTATTAACGTACATAGACAAAACTAAATATATGCATGTCTATGTGTATTATATATTTATGTCTAAATGTGAGAGACATCTGGTTCTTCAGTCGTCAATTCGCCTACCATGTGTGACTATTAAGGAAAACTATCCCCACAACAGCAGAGGCCCATGTCCAGCAATGAGCAATGATAAAGAAATATTGACGATTACTTATCGGGATAAAAACTATCTTATCTCTATTTGGAGCAAGCAATACACATTTACAAAATTTCATTAAAATTAGTTCAATAGTTTAGGAGTACCCGTACATTGCGGACAAACAATATGACACATAATTTTTATATATAAAGATTTTATATGTACGAGTGTACATTAAATATAGCGGTGGACCAATAGTTGATAAAAACTGGATTTCATTTTTTTTATATTTTTCAATTATTTTTGTCTTCAAAATAGACTTACAATAGTAATCTCAATATTTGGACTTTCATATAATTTAGTATGCAATATCACTTTTAATGATTTATTCGTACAGCAGATGTTATTTACAATATTTTCGATATTAAATCTAGGGGCTAAACCAAACTTTAGTCATCCACGTGTTGACATATAATAATTTAAGGCCATATATAATGAATGTACTGGTGTTTGCTCAAGTGAGAAAACGTGTTCAGAATACTAATCTGGTTTGCTTCCATTAAGGGTTGATATATGCGTGCCTGTACGCTGTTGTTGGGGGTGGTTAGCTAAAAGATTTAATTATTGTAAGTGTGAAAACAAGTTATAAATAAGTTAATATAAGGTCATTGTCTACCCTTGTACCGATGTATGTATGAAACATACAGAGATACAAGAGTAAACAGAGACTATGAACTTCCATTTGGCATGACGCTGACACACCTCTTTCGCTTCTTTTACGTCCTATCCACGCATAAATGCTCGTCGGTTTAGGATACCTTTGAGGTGGACCATAAATTAAGCCAACAAGAACTTTTTTGAATTGACAAATGAGGTAATAATAATTTAAGCGACAAGAATGCTTATAGTACTGCCATTAAAATAGAATAGAATAATTTTTATTCAATATAGATTATTACATAATACTTATTGAAAGAATTTTTTTTATTCACCACTCGTTTGGAAAACACCTCTGCCCTGGGAAGAACCAGCAAAATACCCAGTAGAACTATTTTTTAAAACATATTTTTTTAAACATATTTATTTAAACAAAATTATTATAATTTTGTTTGTACAAATTTTAAATAAGTTTTAATAGAATCAGCATGGTGGCGATCACCTCATTCCTAGTGATTTTTTTCATTTATGTATTCTTTAATATTATAATAAGCCTTTTTGTTAATTTTTTCTTTAATAAAACATTTAAACTACAACATTCAATTTGAATCTTTTAATTTTGTGTTAAAGGTTCTTCTTCTTTGTTATAAAATTGGCGTTTTATATGGAAATAACAAAAAGAAAAAAAAACTTATGTAGTAATACATAAATATAACTTTTTTCAATAAAAGTATAAACCATTGTTATCTATGCACTTTTGCCATTTTATATGTTTTTTTTTTAAATAAAATCTTTGAAAGTAGTTTTGACTGCCTTATTGGAATTTATTTTTTTTCCTCGCAAGAAGTTGTCAAAATTCCGGAAAACGTGATATATGTAATCTATTGGAGCAAGGTCTAGGGAGTACGGTAGGTGTAGGAGGCATTCCAATCGCTGCTACTCTAATTTAGCGACCGTATGTAGTGCAGTGTTTGGTCTACAGTGAGCTAGAGCAATTGACCAGTCTCGGTCATTTAACGACTAGCTTTTCCATCATGGTTTGCAATTGTTGACTATACATATCTAATGTAATCTTCTGGCTAGATCTTAGGAAACTGTACTGTAATAGCTGGCACCATACATTTACCAGTTCCTTTTTCTGAGTCAACTTTCGCTTGGGGCAGGATTTGGCCGGTTCTCACAATTGTGATGAGCGATATTTTAAGTTTTCCATATTGTGAACAGAATTATGTCAAAGAAAATCCAAATAGTACGAAAACAAATGAAAAACTAAATTCCAAACACAAATACACAAGCCTATTTGTATTTGGTGTTCGTAACCAAACGCCAGATTGAGATCAAAGTGGCAAGTTCTACAAAACCCTAATTTCATAAGGACCTAATATAATATGTTTTGGTGTGTGTAAATTATTACTATTTTTCCTCTTTCTGACGTAAAATTTGAATTTCAAGCATTTAATCAGCGACAAACAAGCTTAAGTGATAGTTGGTCGAATACTCTAGGCAAACAATTTTAAGAAGTATAGGTTTTTAACGATAGATTGATTTTGCGCTGTAGGTGTATTCGAACGACCAAGCTAGAGAACGAAGAGAGAGTTTTACTTTTTATGCTTGTTAAAGAGCAATGGCAGAAAAATAGTTGACAAAAATTATAGCGTCTAGAAATAAGTTATACATAAAATGAGTTTTATTATTATTCTATGATTTTTCGAATAAAAATGTATTTTAATTAAAGCCACACAAAAAAACAAACATTTTTGGGAATATCAAATGACTCAAAATGGGATATCATTTTACTCTATTTAAATGTTGCCATTTAGTATATTCATACTATTTTCGTATACACTTTGTGAGACTACCAACACAACACACAAAATATATTTATATTAAGTTATTATTAGTAAATAGAGGAATAAATAGAGGAATAGTAATAAGAGGAAGCCTGAAAGTAGCGCCAGCAGTGGTAGAAAAGGTGAGAGGAAGCAGATTGGCATGGTTTGGGCATGTGATGCGGAGGAATGAAAGTCATGTCACAAAACGAGTGTTGAATATGAATGTGGAGGGACACACGGGCAGAGGAAGGCCGAATAAAAGATGGATCGATTGTGTTAAGAGTGATATGAGAATGAAAGGAGTAAGTATGGAAATGACGGCTGATAGAGAGGAATGGAACAAAAAGATTTACTGCGCCGACCCCAGATAATGGGAAATGGTTTAGAGAATGATGATGAAGTTATTATTAGTAATCACTGTACTATCAGTAACAATAAAAATAAAAGTGATATGGCTGAGAATAAGTCTTCTGGACATTTTTAATAACATTTTAAAGTTCCTTGTTTTAAAGCTGTTTAATGAGACCACAATAAGCTACCTCGCGTGAAGTTTGATCAAGTGGACATGACCAGATTCATGGAAATACGTTTTAAATTGAAAGAATTGGAATGAGCCACAACAGAACTGAGGAAGAAAGTCACTACGTTACGCAACATAAATGCAACTTCTGCGGTAATCGTAATAATAGTCGTATTATTTTATCGATGGTTTGATTCCTGCACCGTCTGTCAGCAAGTTGATGACAATGAAACTAGGGCAACCTCAGTCATCGTTGCATCACTACCTTGGCACTTCACTGAAGCCTCTGCTCCTCCACCGACGCCAATCTCGCAACAAGGAAAAACGATTGCGGAATTTTCTCTTCTTCTAAAACTTCACATCCGGCACCATCTTGTGATCGAAAACGAAATTATGTGGATACTGAATCTGTTTCCGTGGTCATTTGCATACTGATTGCTTACGAACTTACTCTTACTGAGAAGAGACATCGTTCGAGACCCGTCTATAACCAACATACAACTCTAAATCTCCTGTTTGGACAAAATAACATTTTGAAAAGACGTCAATACCGTATAGAATATTCATTGCTATGCGGATGACATTACTGGTGATGCTTTATACACCCATCAGCCGTGCCAATATTTCTCGGGAAAACGTCACCGAGTACAAGACCAAACTTGTGTCAAAGTCTCGGATGGGGGCGATTAAATCTAGTACAGTTTAATCCTTTGTCGCGCGACAGTGGGACAGTATTTCATGCCGAGACACCACTTGCAATTTTACAAGGTAAAGGTTCCACCTCACATGGAATACTGTTCTCAGCTCTGGGCCGGCACTCTCCAGTGCCAACTCCTACCACTTGACCGCATCCAGCGCAGAACGGCTCGAATAGTTGACGAGCGAGTTCTCTCCGATCCACTCGATTCACTGGCGCTGTGAAGAGGTGTAGCATAACTTTGCATTTTCTATAGCATTTACTACGCGGAGTGCTCTGAGGAATTGTTCGTATAATTCCAGCCAACAAATTTTCCCAACGCACTCAACGTGAGTTTGCCACATCATCTGGCTCCTTGGCAGTTCACTACTGTGCAATTTAATAGATGTTTTCTTTGTGGACGCACGACTTCTTTGTGGAACTGTTTACCACCGACAATTTTTTCGAATCGATACGACTTAAAGACTTTCAAGAAACGAGCTTACTCGTCTTTAAAAAGCTAGCAACGCAGCTGCAATTCCCCTAGTGTTGCAGTTGTTCATTGGCGGCGGTCGACACTTACCATCAGATGAGGCGCAAGCCCGTTTGCCCCATCTTGTATAAAAATAGATAATAGAAATTTACAGCGTCCGGGTGTCAACAGCTTAAGGAGACTCTCTGGGGTATTTTATGGCTTGTACAAGGACGCGCCAAAGTAGAAAAATCCATAAATAGTGTTAAGTCATGTTTTTGTTTTATATATTTTTAGTTTAGTAATTTTTTGCTATGTGCCAATGTTCTTAATACTTAAGTCGTCCTTTAAGCCTCAAATAAAGATATTGTAAATAATGCAATAGCATTGTATAACTCTGGGAAGAATTGTAATTGGTTTCATTTTGGCATTTGATTAATTCTATCAATGTAATCAGTGTAGATTAGAAGCCGAAGTCTTTTTATATTCTTATCTTATTTGAGAAACATAGTTGTCGTGATGTCTTCCTTAATAATTAATCAAGATTAAGTTTAACTCATCTCATTTGATCCAACGGAATAAGTTATTACTATTTTTTATAAAAACACTTCCAACTTTTTCAATTTCATTCATTGATCTACTGGGAAATTGGAAAATTTTATCACAACCATTTTGAAAACTTTGTGAAAGGCCAGGAGAGTAATTTCATAATATCTTTGAGAGCAAGATTTTTCAGTCATATTTCTAATGGTAATCAATCAAAAGATAGAAAGAATCTTCGTTGTGTGTGTTAGTGATAGTGTAACCGATTGACTCATATTCACGGGATAGTAATTTTAATAATAATATGAAGTAGTACTACTGTTACTTTCTAATGTTATCGTTTTAATGTTGTTAGATAAAATAACAAATTTCACATAGTTAATCTATATGTAATAAAATATACAATACGTCACTTAAATATATAATATATTTTTTTATACAATTAGGGTGACAAACGAGCACACAGTCCACCTGATGGTAAGTGGTCGCTGTGGACCATAGACATCTACATATATCCTCGATTACGAATCGAAATGCAGATGCGCTGTCACCCGTGAGGACTAAGATGGAATGCCTCGTTTCCAGTAAAAAGGTACTCCGGTTCTCTACACTCACCATACGAAACACAGCAGCGTTAAGCTGCTATTTTATGCTGGTATTCTGTAAGAGAGTGGTCCTTCCCCGGTCAAGCCGACCCATTCGTGCTATAACTATACCAGTAATATAGCTGCAGCATGGCTCTACCACGTATAAATATGCAATGGAGTGTAAACGTCACATTTAATCAAGTCCAAAACAGGTCACCTTTTGTGATTATAACTGTCTTGGGTCCAAATTAGAAATGTTTTATGACTTACGACACACAAATAATAATAATGTTTCATTGGACTTTAACTAAATCAACCAAAAATGACCTAGTTCAGAGAACGATGTAATTTTAAGGTTAATGGATATTTTTCAAATCTGGTATCTTTATTTTCAATGATCATCCATATTTTACATAAGTTGTCTTGTTATATGGTTTTTTTTTATTGAATAAGAGTGACAAACAAGCACATAGTTCACCTCTTATTCTATCATCTATAAGGGATCAATTTGCAGATGCGTTGTCACTTCTCAGAACTAAGATGGAGTGCCTCGTTACCAGTAAAAGGGGTCTCCGAATCTCTACATTTGCTATGGAAACACAGCAGTATCATTCTGCTGTTTCACGCTGGTATTCTGTGTTAATGTAGTGCTAACCTTGGTCAAGCCGATCAGCTTCAGTCTGGAGTATATTATTATTATGCTAGCCATATAGCTGCTGCGTAGCTTTACTAAGTATAATTGAATTAACTACTAATAAAATAACATAAAATTGGAATTTCTGTTTTAAATTTTTTTTTGTGACTACAAACTTACATAGTCTACTAAGATAGTCTCGTAGTTCTGTCCGTTATGGTGGTACTTCTGGTGCAGGCATGGATGGTGTTGCAGAGAAGCTGCCCTGTGTGACAATGAGATGGTAGTGTTGCTGTTGGTTTGCATACTTTGGTGTTATCTTGTTATTCTCGTACGTCCCTCACGTTACACTGCTGTGTGATTGTGACGGGGACATATTACGGTATGGTCGAACTGTAATAATTGCTCTATACTTAATGTATAGGGCATTGCGCTATTTTATTACTGATCATGATTAATTGCGTAAGCAAAATGGCAAGTCGAACATCAACTCTCACATTTTTATTATTTTTAACAATTAACCTTTTCTAATGTAAATTTATACGTGGTAGAGTGATGCTGCAGCTTTTAGTAGAATAGAATAGTTGCGCGGATGGGTCGGCTCGACCGGGGAAGTACCACGCTCTTACAGAATACCAGCGTAACATAGTAATTTAACGCTGCTGTGTTTAATATTGTGAGTGTAGAGAACCGGAGATACTTTTTACTGGAAACTAGGCATTTCATCTTAGTAATTGAGGATAGATGTAGATGTCTGTGGCCATTAACTTACCATCAGGACTATGCGCCCTTTTGTCACCGTTATTCTATAAAAAAATATTAAATTATTTATATTTCAGGGGTACCCTAAAAAAAAGGAAATATTTCATCCTGGTTGGGGAAAATGGAGATGAATATTTTAATTTACCTATTCAAACTACGAGTACATTCTTGTTGTTACTTTGAACTTGTGATATTCCATAAATCACAATAGGGTAAAATAATTAAACTTTTAATAAAAAAGACAGGCAACGTCGAAAAATAAATATATAATTTCCACATAATTCTTTTTAAAATTGGAGCCTTACTCGTAATTCCTCGGTACACTATGTTTTAGCAACGATCACTATCCAGCCAAATATTATTATGTTTATTTTTGAAGTCGGTTTTCACTTTTTATTAAAAACTAGCGACCCGCACTGACGTATCCTGGGTAAGGTCTAGTAATGGTGTTATTTAGATTTAAGATAATAAAGACCATCTATATTAAGTCTCCAAGTTTTTCGGATAGAATATAGCCTAGATCACTCCTGACATTGATCTCTATCTGTATGTGAAGTTTCATTACAATCGGTTCAGCCATTCCAAAGATTAGCACGGACAGTCAAATAGACATACAATTTCTTTAATGGTTATACATATTTAAATGGCATGCCTCAGTTAATTCGATATTACAGACTGAAACTTCAATTTTATTTATATGTATATAGATTTTACTATTGAGTTTTGTAACTAAATAAAATATTTTAATATTCTCCTACACGTTTTCAATATTGTAATAAAATACCTACCTGAAATCATTGGAGTAAATTATTATTGCAAGCATTGAAAGAATTGAGTAGAATTTTTTTTTAATTATAATTTAATATAGTAATATAATTGTACTACGGAAGAGCGGGTCCCTCTACTACAGGTATCTATTTACCTAAAAGAGAGTACCCAACAATATTGTAACAACTTACTACTTCTTTTAAAGCAATAAATTATTTATTATTATTATTATTATTATTATTATTATTAAAACCTTATGCACTATGCATAGGTTTTAATGCTTGCAATAATAATTTAAATTAAAAATTTTATACAACCGACTTCAATATAAATTATTAAGAATAACTCAAAAACTATTTGGTCAGACCTTGATCAAATTTACATGGGACCACATATGAAGCACCAACTTTCAAATAAAAAGAATCATCGAAATCGGTTCACCCAGTAAAAAGTTATGAGGTAAAATATAAAAAAAAACATACAGTCGAATTGAGTACCGTCTCCTTTTTGAAGTCGGTAGAAAATGTATGTCAGTCAACGCGCCTATCAGTCTAAATGGCCGATCCTAAGTCGTGAGCTCATTTTTAGCGAAATTAGTAACCAAGCAACTATGGTGGTAGACAATGTCGCTTACCATATATTGAGTTTTATGACTTATGCTACATGCATTCGCACACGTAATGAATCAAAGTTTTATGTCATTGTATTTTGAGCCCAAAAATGTTCCATATAAGAACCATGTTTATTAATTTTTATTTGTCGTGATTATATATTTGTAACCCGGCGGCGAAAGCAATACTAGCCTACTGTTTCAAGGTCAATGACCTTCATTTTACAAAACTACAAGTACATCTATTCTTCGTCAATTACAGCAATGCTGCGCCATGTTGGTCTGGGGCTTATAGGTTCCATGTATATATGAGCCTTAAAACAAATAAAAGAATGAGCCTAACATCTCGTAAAAGGCAACTAATTTGATATATGTATTGGGTTTGTGATTGTGTAGACGAGAAGTTAGCCACCTTTCGCTTCTTTTACAATTTTAATCAAAACCCACGCTCTCATAGAATACCAGCGTAAAATAGCAGCTTAATGCTGCTCAGCGATGACAACGCATCTGAATTTTGATTCTTAAATGAGCATAAGTGTAAAGGCAGGCAACGCATCTGCAATTCCCCTTGTGTTGCAGGTGTTTATGGGCGGCGGTAGTCACTTACTATCAGGTGAGCCGCATGCTCGTTTGCTCCCTCTCCTATAAAAAAAATGTCTATGGGCCACAACATCCACCTGATGGTAACATCAGGTGGACTGTGTACACGTTTGTCACCCTTATATCACGTAATTTTTTTCCACAAGAAACAGCGTAACATTTTGAGAAAATTGGGTTTAATTAAGTAAAATATGGCTAAATCATACACAATATATATTTATCGCGGTTATGCGAATTCCACAAATTATATAATAATAACCAAGCAAACAATGTTTTTTTTTTTAAATCAGCCCAACGCAATCAAGCACATAATATTATTGTTTACACTACGAATTTTTTTTACGCATTTTGAAAAAATTCTGTGAGATTTGAGGAAGGGGGATGGGGGCCGAGCCATATCTCACGACATTTCACAAGGGGAAAATGGAGGGTAGAAAAATCCAAAAATCGCCTTACGTAAATAATGGACGCGCCACTATACCATTAGAATTTTTTTTCTAAATATCAACTCCTTGTACTCTGCCTATCCCCTCCAGGATTACAGGCGTGAAGCTATGTGTTTATGTAGCAACTCTACAGGTCAAAATAACCTAAATTCAACTTTCTGGTGCCACTTGTTTTAATTCAGGCAAATGTAAATAAGTGTAGCAAAGTTCTGAAGATCAATCATAACTCAAAACGTACTGATGCGGTAAGACATTTAGTTCAGAATTATGACAAGATTGTTTTCCATTAAATTTTCATGAAATATTTATAGAAAGCTTCCGCAAAGCGGTCTTTTTGAGGCTCTATATAAATATTAAAGGGCTTTCATTTTATTAATGTTTAGGAAAAGTGCTTACTTTCATTCAACGGTAAGAATTTCAACTTTTTAGGCGCCGGTTTCAATCTTTCATCTTTCCTTTTTTCAGATCAACAAAAAAAGAAAGACGGAGCGTTGCGTACATAAAAACCAAGTCAAAACCATGCGCAACTTGTAAGAACGCGCACTTACGTACACATATGTATGTAAGCATCTATATGTATGTATATACTTAAACTCCAAGGGGACGATTTCTGTACATTGAATATTTTTTAAAAGCTTTTATTTAACTTGCAATGTACGTTTGTTACGGTCAAATCTTACGACTGAATTTTAAAGCAGTTATTTAAATTTGAATTATAATATTGGAAGCGTTGTCTGTCTCTCTGAATGCGCAACACGCAAAAATCTGAGGATGGATTTATATATGGGACTTTCACTATAGTATTATATAAAGGTGGCATATGTCATTACGCAATCTGCTATAACACCTGAGCAGTAGGCCTAATTGTCCATATCTATAATGTAGAACTCTGGAATAATGGAGCTTTCAATGCAATGTTTATTAGAGGTTCACTATTTGAAATAAATCTATTTAATATGACTACGGTGATGCATTTTTTAAGTTAGGATTTTTATTATGCGTTCTATTCTAAGCTACCACGCTCCTCCTTCCGACTATAATTTATAAATTTAATAATACATAACCGCTATGCTCTTGATAATTGAAAAGCTTTAATTATCCTCCTAATTCAAAAGGTGCTTTTATACGTCGTGTACAATCGTGTCGAAACACTTGACTTTTAATTTTATAAACTGGCAACTCTGTCTTTAAATACAAAATAATGTGATTTTTTCGCTTTATTAATTATCCGTTTTTTTTTAAATATTTTACCACCTTCCTAATTAATTATTATGAATTGTTCTGGTCTCGAATATGCAACACCGACTCTAATTTGAATAATGTTTTTATTTATATGTGCATTTACATTTTCATTTATGACTTTCATTATAAAAACAAGAAAAACTTCTAATTTATTACTTTCAGTTTAACGATGATTTCTATATTTATGATTACCATCGTAAATTAAATTGAACTAATTAACCGTAGGTTTAATTTGAACATTCACCGACAGGTGTCATGGTTCACTGCTTATTCTTTTAATAAAGGTGTTTCAAATCTTTACTCAGCTTCAATTAATTGCGTCTGGAAAGAAATCTGTAGACGCAGAGATTTTCTCCGTTTATGATGCGGCTGAAAATGGGTTTCGTTCCACAAATATCATTATATCCTTATAATTAACCATTTTGGTTTAAAATAATTCAAGTGCTGAAGATATTATAGTAGATAGATAGTAGAGAAGATAAGTAGGTGCTTTGCAATGACAAAAACAACACTCAGGATATGCAGACGAGAATCTAAAGTCAAACTTAAAGTTTTACTCGCGCTATTCATTTCAATGTAAAATTTGATAATTTGAAATATTTAGTTTGGTAGGTACCACTAGATTCGTCTGGGGGTATGGATCTCACGAGCAGCCTGCTTCTCACTAAGTCGATTCTCCTTGGTGCTATTCCGTGTCAACGATGATGCCGATTTATTTTTAGCAACATAAAACAAAATTTCCAACATTGGTTTTAAGAAGGTCCAATAATACATGTATATTTTTTAGAAGTCCGTACCCGTGACGAGTTTTTTCGTCAGTTGGTCTCACTGAGAAAATTGCTAACGACATGTATATTTTATAAGTAAACTATTGCTATTGAAACTCTTTTTTTATAGAATGGGGGTAACAAACGAGCACTCAGTCCACCTGACGGTAAGTAGATAATATCGCCCATAGACATCTACATTTATCCTCAATTATGAATCGAAATGCAGATGCGTTGTCATCCTGAGGATTACGATGGAATGCCTCTTTTCCAGTAAATAAGGCTCCGGTTCTTTACACTCACTATACGAAACACAGCAGCATTAAGCTGCTTATTTACGCCGGTTTTCTGTGTGAGCGTGATCCTACCCCGGTCGATCCAACCCATTCGTGCTACAACCGTAATATAGCTATAGCGTGACTCTACCGCGTAAATAATTGCTATAATTCATTTAAGAAGGACTATATACGCACACAATACCAGCGTGTAATTGCTGCCTAATGCTGCTGGGTTACGTATGGTGAGCGACGAGAAAATTATTATAAGCCAGTGCTTAACCACAATTCCACCTGGTGGTAGCCCTAGTAAACCGCACTGTGTTAACGTAACAAAAGCCTATTCTCTGTTGCATTAAGGACTCCCAAATTGTGTTCAGACTGAAAAACAAACGCCGGCAATATATTCATATATTGTGTATAACATTTTACTTACAATAAATATTTTGAATTTGAATTGGATCCATATACATGAGTGATCTTTTACGTAGTAGAGCTACGCTGCAATAATAATATGGATGTAGCACGATTGGCTCGGCTCGACCGGTGTAAGATTAGATTTCTACGTGGTAGAGCCATGCTGCAGCTATATTAGTGGTATAGCTGTAGCACGAACGGTTTAGCTCGACCGGGGCAGGGATACGCTCTCACAGAATACCAGCGTAAAATAACAGGGTAACGCTGCTGTATTTCGTATGGTAAGTGTAGAGAACCAGAAACCCTTTTTACTGGAAAAGAGGCATTCCATCTTAGTCCTCACAGTTAACGACGCATCTGTATTTTGATTCGTAATCGAGGATAGATGTAGATATCTATGGACTACAATAATCAATAACCATCACGTGAACTGTGTGCTCGTTTGTCACCCTTATGCTATAAAAAAGGATCTCTGTTTTTCTTTTAAAGAACAGCAGCGTGAAATAGCAGCTTAACTATTTATATATTAGGTAGTAATCAATTTCAGGTATTTCAAACCATTTGATGTATAAGAAAGGAAATACGGGTATACTAAAGTAAAGCCAGTCAAGTAATAGTCTAGTATACGAGGTAAAGTCAAGACGCAGTGAGTTATGACTGTAGTTAATTGGGTTGGCTCGACCGGAGATGGATCACCCTCTAGACAATATCATCGTTGTAGTGTTTGTATCTATTTAATAGATTCAATACACTGTCTCATACACATACGAGTAAGTAGTGGGGGGTAGCACGTTCTTCGGTGATTGCACTGAGTTCCGGCAGTCAGTTACGTTGTGGAGCGTAGGGAGACTTGGTGTGATAGTGAGCCAGTGTTATGTATTGTAAATATTATACTATATAAGTTCTACAATCGTGAAAAATTAAAAATTTTGTACAACCGACTTCAATATAAATTATTAAGAATAACTCAAAAACTGTTGATCAGACCTTGATCAAATTTATATAGAACCACATCAAGAACACCAGCTTTCAAATAAAAAAAAATTATTGAAATTGATTCACCCATAAAGAAGTTATGGGTTATCACACATAAAAAAACATACGGTTGAATTAATTACCGTCTCCTTAATGAATTTGGTAGAAAAATGAATGAAATGAATGATTTCCACATAATAGGTTCAGAGGTCGTTGCTAAAACATAAAGCTTTATAAATATAATCCCCGCCTAAGATCCCCAATAAAGCCCCTTCTTATGATTCTGTAGAAATTACTTTATTTATAATAGTTCTTTAAATTCTCATCATCACCATAACAGCTCTTCACAAGTCCACTGCTGTACACAGGTTTCCTCCAAGGAATGCCACAAAGCATGGTCCTGAGTCACCTGCATCCATCGACTTCCTGCATGTCTTAACAGATTGCCACTCCATCGCAGAAATTATATGCAACAAATATTTTTCATAAGACTCAAATTATATGCAACAAATTTCGAAGCGAGTTAGACGCGGGTGCTGACCCGCGTGGCGTGCGCGTAGCGGGTGCGTGTCGTCCTTAGACTGTTCATAATGTTTATAAATTAGTTTATTTTCTGACGTTTTCGTATGCACATGTGACGTATTTTCAAATTTGTAGTATGACATAATAATTTAAAATTAAAAATTTTGTATAGCCGACTTCAATACAAGTTATTAGGAATAACTCAAAACTATTGGTCTGACCTTGATCAAATTCATATGGGACCACACGAGAAGTATCAGTTTTCAAATAAAAAAAGAATCATCGAAATCGGTTCACCCAGTAAAACGTTATGAGGTAACACACATAAAAAACATACAGTCGAATCGAGTACCGTCTACTTTTTGGAAGTCGGCAGAAATCTAAGAATGTTGCTGATGAAACTTTTTTAAAATTCTTTTAGTACGTGTAGGACCTACAAGCAGAATTTTAAAATAGGTTTTAAGATTAGGTGATAGGTTTGGCTTTTGCAAAATGTCCCGTTGATGATTCTTCATAACTGATCTTCAATCATAAAGGACCGACTAAAAATCAAATAATTATTGGTTTTGGCAGTTTCGTTTTACTACAATGAACTTTTTTAAGATTGTGTTGAAGCTCCCCTGATAAATAAACTAAACATCTGTTATGGTTGTTGACGAAACAACAGTACCTACCTAAACCCAGCTTCCCACCAAGAATTTCTAATGTAAGCTAAAATGTGTAAATGTTTTTGCAAGCAACTGAATAACAAACTATTTAAATTATTTGTAAATACTTTACTTTTAATATAAAAAAAGAACAAGATAGTCTTCGGCATAAAAGTAAAAATAATTATTTTCGATTATAATGGCCATAATATCTTGACATTTGTGTTAGTACGTGATTCATATCCATCTACAGACGCTGAATTTCAGCGAGACCTGTCAAATTTAGTAGGAGTGATAGACAAGTCGCTACTTGGTTATAGAGCGGCAAAATGAATTATTTAAATTTTTTACGTGGTAGAGCCATGCTGCAGCTATATTAATAGTATAACTGTAGCACGAATGGGTCGGCTCGACCGAGGAAGGACCACGCTCTCACAGAATACCAGCCTAAAATTGCAGCTTAATGCTGCTGTGTTTCGTATGGTAAGTGTAGAGGACCAGGTCTCCAGTTCTCTACACTACCTTTTTACTGAAAAAGAGACATTTTATCTTAGTCGTCACGGCTGACAACGCATCTGAATTTTAATTTGCAAACGAAGATAGATGTAGATGTCTATGCGCCACAGCAACCACTTACCATCAGGTGGACTGTGGGCTCGTTTATCACTCCAATTCTATAAAAAAATTATTTATTATAAATATTATTTAATATAAATTATTCGGTACTTTGTGATACTTCACGCCGTGATTACAAAAATATTAGGATAAAAACAAAATATGCGATAATATTGCTGAATATAATAAGAGTAATGAGACTTCGTCACGGTTAGCCATGTTGAGTGACGTCCAATCGTAGCATAGACACCACAGCGAATGGCGCTTCAGGCCGCAACTGTAACCGCGGTGGTGTGTTGTTGCAGTGGCTGGAGCCGCGACTCGCGTTTAACCGCTACCGCAAGCCATTTGTATGTGGGAGAGGCTTAATACATTTTATGGTTGGTTAGACAAATAATATCTAAATGCAGACTTTCACAGGTTAAGTTTTTTTTTTTATTATTTTAAGCCAGCGCTTAGCTTTAGCTACCCACCTAATGGTAAGTGGTGATGTAGCCAAAGCGTATGAAAATACGTGAAGAGGAATGAAGATTGAATATTAGTAGTAAGAAGAAGTTTTATACATTTGGCTTACATTACAGTCCTTCACACGACCATTGCTAGATATAGGCCTACCCCAAAAAATTCCACAAAGCACGGTCCTAAACCACCTGCATCTATCAACTTCCGGCATATATTACCATGTCATCCCACCATCTAGTGGGGTGCCGCTCTGCACTTCGCTTATCGGTTGTTGCACGAGGTTTCCACTCAAAAGCCTTTCTTCAAAATGGTTATCGTGTTTTCGAGCTATATTGCCGACCCATTGCCACTTAACTTTACTAATTCGTTGGGCTATGTCGAATACTTCGGTTCTACTGCGGATATCCTCATTTTTAAGTCTACCACGTAGAGAAGCCCCAAGCATAGCCCTGTCCGTAGCTCGCTGAGAGATCTTTAGATTCCTCATACGGGTGGCAGCCACATTTGGCTTATTTACTATTTTTATTTTTTTCAGGTGATCGTTTGTCTAATATTTAAAGAAAACACAAAACCAAGTATATCTTTGTATAGCACATAGGAAAGTATCATTTTTATTTATTTACATTGTTTGATTTAATTTTAAAATATTGTACCTAAATAAGTATCTGTATCTCTCGCCAATAATATTCTATTAAAGTAATACTCATAAAACAGCGTTTTATTGTTTTATACATCATCATCGTTATCATCACCATTACAGCCCATCACAAGTCCACTGCTGAACATATGCCTGTAATATAAACCTGCAAAGCTGCAGACATAATTATAAAATTAAGTATGACCAAGTTAATAAAAATATGCAACAATAAATTTATAAAGGTATTAAAAATTATCAAAATGTAAGTAATGAGAACACATTGTTCGTTCCACATCTAAATTATATAAAAATGCATTTTTCAATTTCACTTATCAACGTCGCCGCGAAAATTTTCTTCTTCTTGGGGCACTTTAAAAATTAATTTATTTATAAAACAATATTCACAGTTACCATTATACAAATATTAACTAAATTAAGTATTTATATTCATATAAATATTAAAAAATTAGTATAAACTCTTTAAACTCTAAAATGTATTTGCATGAAGTCGCTACAACACTGACGCGATCCACTCTCGACGATGTCCTGAAACGCACTGCGACAGAGCTCGGGGGGGGGGGGGGGGGGGGGATTACAGAAGGCAAGCTCGCGTAGATATATTCAACTTTGGTGAAAAATTATATTTTCACGAGTAAAACGGAGAATAAAAATAAAACTGTCAATTAAAAATATTAATATTTTTAAGCCCTTTAAAATATTTACAGAGCGTGTGCCGTTTTGGGGAAATTTTGTAAAATATGACAAAATAGGTACATTTTGGGGATTTTTTCTAATAAGGGGTTACAATTATTTAAAATTAAAAATTTTGTACAACTGACCTCAATATAAGTTATTAAGAATAACTCATAAACTATTGCAAATTTATATTGGACCACATATGAAGCACCAGCTTTCAAATGAAAAAAGAACCATCGACATCGGTACACCCAGTAAAAAGTTATGAAGTAACATACATAACAAAGAAAACATACAATCGAATTGAGTACCGTCTCCTTTTTGAAGTCGGTAGAAAATACAATCTTATTCAATTAAAAACGTTTGTCGAATCCTCATCTGTCACCATATATTTTTTTGCGGGCTAAATGAACAGTTATTGTCATTTTCTTACTTAAATATCCAATAATTTAAACATTTCACCCGTCTTAGGGCTTCAATAAAATAGTTTACTTTAGATTATTCTGTAACTTATCTTATGGTTACGTATTTCTTTATTTTTATTATGTTTATAAATAACATTATAAAACTACCATGTAGGGACTGTTTAACAATACCCACTACCCAATATCCCGCAGTGGGTGTCGTAAGAGACGAAAAAAGGATACAAACCAGGAGATGGGCAGCAGCGTCATCTTAATAACAATAAAAAAATAAAAAAAATGATTGCCAACCCGCCCGCCAAGCTTAATAAACGTATTAATTTTAAATCCTGCTTTATTATTTTTCAAGAGTATATATTATTCAATTGATCATCTAACTTAAACAATGAAGTGATTAAATGCATTTTGTCTCCTTAGGACAAAGATAAAATACATATAATTCTAATTACACAGTCCGTCATTACACTAGCTCTCTCATCTTTTAAGCCAGCACTGACGTTCCAACCCAAACCAAACGGACTCTATCACACAGAAAAATAACCACACCCGAAAATAAATATTAATATCAATAGTTTATATTAGAGTATAGACATAGACAGTAGAACCAGAGTAACTGACATCGCCAAAGGGTTCAGTGAGCTGAAGTGGCAATGGGCCGATAATACAACCCGAAGAACCGACAACTGATAGAGAAAAAAGATCCTCGAATGGCAGTCTCGTACCGATTAGCGATATGAAGGGTTCCCTACTACATGGAATAAAGACCTGGTAAAAGATTCAGAAAGTCTATTCATGCAGGTGATTCTGGAACGTGGTTTGTGACGTTCCTTGGAGGAGGCCTATATTCAGCAGTGAACATGTTCTAATGGGTTGTAGTGATAACAACGATAATGATGATAAAAGTTAACAGTGTTGTTTAATGAAAACCTTGAGATTTATAAAATTCACCAGTTTTTTATATTATTTTTATACAACAAGGGTAACAAACGAGCTCGCAGTCCACCTGATAGTAAGTGGATGCTGTGGCACATAGACATCTACATTTATTGATTATGAATTAAAATGTAGATGCGTTGTCAACCCTGAGGACTAAGAAAGAATGCCTCGTTTTCAGCAAAAAGGTTCTCCGGTCCTCTACCCTCACAATACGAAACATTGCAGCGTTTAGCTGCTATTTTGAGCTGGTGTTCTGTAAGAGCGTGGTCCTACCCTGGTCGAGTCGACCCATTCATGCTACAATCATGATACAGTCACGGTTGTAGGAGGAATGAAGTGGCCTTACCACGTACAAAATTTTGGGTAAATTTAAATAATATCATAGATTTAATTCTGTGCACCCGGTATGTTTAATTATAAAATAATTACTTCACTAGCGCAGTAGTCGTATCTGTTTATCTAATTTAGTGCCGATGTTAATCGGATTTAACTCTAAACCAATTGCAATACCAATTTAGTTGTTTCAAAGGGACGCGTCCAAATTCTACTACTGTATCCGTTTATGTTACGGTGATTTCCAGTTTGTTTTGCGTAGCGACTTATATTTAACTGTTAATTATCTCAAACAAAGTTTAATTTCATTACCCTTCTACAACAATGTCAAAATTGTGCAACTGGTATTTAACTGTTTTTTATCTATTTTTTGTTTAAAAAGGAATACTAGTAATGCTATTAACATTTCTAATATTCATTAAACTACTCCAATTAAACTTGAAATGCTTGTAAACGTGTTGTTCACGACAGTAGTCGAATTGTGCATTCGAATCCGACGTTCCAAGTTTGCATTCTTCACCCTCACCTATAGTCTACTGTCGTTTTTTTTTGAACATTTGTATTTAGTTCAACATTTTATATCTTTAAGACCAATTTGATAGAGATTTAAGTAAATACACTTACTATCCTATAGCATCGAAAATTATCATAATCTAACCCATCATAATATACCGAGTGGTGGCGCATTCCTGTGAGAGTTTTGGACTATCGCAATGCCCTCTGCTAATTAGTAAATTTCCAATATTATTCTCGAAATACTTTAAATTTCTTAGAACGTTACAGTTACTTCACAAAATTTTCCTTCACCGCCGAGAAGATAACAAATCAGTACTTAAAACTGCAAGTAACAATTTAGGTGGTGCCGGCAAGATTCGAAGACAGTTTGCTGGCACACTGAATTTTAATTCTAGCGGAGCGTTCTTGAATTACCGCGGATTTGATTACTTTAAGATTTTCCCTTGCAACGTTACCTACGTGTTTGTGTATTTTAAATATGTGAATCGTTTTTAAAAAGCTCACAATAATGTTTTTTTATTACAAGTTTAAATGATTATAATTGCAGTAATGCACCGCATCGCCTTGTGCCAATTTCTTCGACGAGATAAGTCGGCCTTCTTGGCCAAATTGTTATGTTCATTAATGTTAAATTTGTTGCACATGTGGTAGTGACTGGCTCAAGCTTTTGAATCCGTCTGGACGCTTGATGGCCTTGCGTGTCACACAATGTAGCATTGTCTTTTTGGATTATGCGAAACATGTTTTTGTAAATTAAACTTGTTCTTTACTTATACAAACGCAAAGAATTATTCTTATTATACTTTCTTTATCTGGCAAACAATATAAGGTTTTTTTTCTTTTAAACAGAAGCGACAAACAAACTTACTGAAGGTTTTCGTTGGGTATGAAACACCGTCAAATTTCTTATTACGAGTTACTACTAAGAATTTCTGGGCAGAAAAACCCAATATCTAAATTTTTTGGCCCGACCCGGGATTCGAACCCAGCAGTCGCGCTTGCAACCAGCAAACCAACGACGGCAGTATAAGGGTAAATATACCATTAAAAGAATGTCAGGATCGTGCCAAATGGAAATCCGTAGCCTCTGCCTACCCTTCTGGGTGACATGCATGACTGATTATGTTTACGCCATTAAAGAATACATGATTTATAATCACACGTGGAAATGAGTTTTTTTTATTATAGGATAGGGTGACAAACGAGCATACAGTCCACCTGATGGTAAGTGGTTGCTGTGGCCCATAGACATCTACATCTATCATCGTTTGCGAATCAAAATGCAGATGCGTTGTCACCCGTGAGGACTAAGATGGAATGCCTCTTTTCCAGTAAAATGGGTCTCCGGTTCTCTACACTCACCATACGAAACACAGCAGTGTCAAGCTGCTATTTTACGCTGATATTCTGTGAGAGTGTGGTCCTTCCCCGGTCGAGCCGACCCATTCGTGCTACAACTATACTACTAATATAGCTGCAGCATGGCTCTACCACGTATAAGGAGGTGAGGTGTTCGCTACCATGCTGTTTCTAAATGTTTAGAAAAATCTCGCTGCGATCCTTGTTGGTTCTTCTCAGGTTCTTCGTACACCATTTCTTCTTAAATAAAATATAAGAATGGGTACCATTGTGATGTACAATTTAGTCGGTATTATGAATCATATACTATGATTATAAACGCATAATGAAGTCATAGCTGATGTCATTGAATTCCTTTTAATTGTGATAAGCAATGTTTACTTATTTGTTTTTATTGTTTTATAATATGACACAAGACTTACATTCGGCTTCTAATAACTAAAAATTTCGTTTACGTTATATTGACGTAACGTGAAGATGGATGAAATTTAAGATGAATACCTAGCGATATCCAATAGCTATAAAAACATTTCTTGGAGATTACCATAAGTGGTTTGGACAAGTAAAAAAAATGAATGCGGAAAGAGTGACAAAGCAAATTTATACTGCAGAATTGAGGAGCAAGGGACGCTCTAGCTGGAAGTTTGTCAACCGTTTTTTTTAATAGATTGAGAGTGACAAACGAGCACGCAGTCCACCTGATAGTTAGTGGTTGCTGTGGCCCATAGACATCTGCATCTATCTTCGTTTGCGAATTAAAATGCAGATGCGTTGTCAGCCGTGAGGACTAAGATGGAATGCCTCGTTTCCAGTAAAAAGGGTCTCCGGTTCTCTACACTCACCATACGAAACACAGCAGCGTTAAGCTGCTATTTGACGCAGGTATTCTGTGAGAGCGTGGTCCTTCCCCGGTCGAGTCGACCCATTCGTGCTACCACGTAAAAAATGTTGACGATATATTGAATATGGTCCAAGTTAAGAGTACCCTTAGCCGACAAGTCTGTAAAAGAGTGAGAGAGGCGTATCAGGATAGTGCCAAATGAAAGTCCGTATTCTTTGCCTACTGTTCTGTGTCACGGCGTGAGAGTTTAAGTTATGTCATGTTACCATAACGGCCATATTTTGGTAACTGATGAAGGGATAAGTCGTCGTTAGCCTTTTTTACCTATATAATAAATCCCATTGGACAAAGTCTCTCTTACCCTTTTTAAAAACGATTCCACCACAATATATTTTCCCTTGTATCATGGACGCGTTTCACATATATAACTCGCATATTGACAAACATTCATATAAACAAAGTTCTATGCGGGATTCGAACCTGAGACTCCGTATCTCCATAACAACGCTTAAAACAGCCTTACCACGCTGTACGTTAGTAGCTAATGTAAATGAATGATAATGGGTGACCAAATGCGATTACGAAACAAAAGGACCCACAAGCTAATATACTTGTTTCAGTCATTCAACATTATGATTAATTAAAATGCGGGCAAACACTTCAATGTGAGTAGGGACATGTCAGAGTTCACATTGTTGAGACAGTCAATTGTATCTATATAATTTTATGGATGTGTATTTTCTATCAGAGACTCTTTCGGTTTTAAGTTGTAGATAGCTCTTATGACCCTTTGCTACAAAACGAAATAATTTCTGAATCAGCCGCATTTCCCCATAGGAAAATTACATATGACTTTATGATATGTAAATAACTGAAATCGTGTAGCTGTCTTGACTCTAGAGAGACATCTAATCTTTTTTACAGCATAAGCTGCCGAGTCCGAGTCATTCTTCTGTTTATTATCATTTATTCAATTCCAACATATAATATGATATAGCTGCGTAATGTAATTCATTCATATAAATGAAAGCTATAGTCTAAATGCGTCTCATTGCTGGCCGCTGATTTCCCATTTCTGAATTCACGTCTTCGAAATGTTTTTATTTCTCAGACATGCAGGTTTTCTCACGTAGTTTGTTCAACATTTCTTATTGTATAATTTACTGTGAAAAATAGTTTCGCAGGGTTTCTTGCTCGTTCTTTTCAGGAAAGAGGTATTATCCGTGGGCATTTGTAAACCAGCAGTTATAGTTAAAATTAATAATTTAAAAAAAATACGCCGAAACGTGAATCGAATATGATATTAAGCTGCCTGATATGTAAGTTAATTCAGTCTTTTAAAACTTTCTATACATGTATTAATGTAAACTCAGCTGGTGATCAGTATAAAGTTAGCAATAACAAATTGGAACCGTTAATTGTGGCAAAATACAAGTAAATCAACTTAAATTAAATACGGTGATGTAAAACGTAAGGCAGTAAAATGGCTCCAACGAGAAGGAAGCTACTCCTTCAGAATTTTAAGGAGATCGATTTCCTATAAAGTTTAATGAGATATTTATACGAAGCTTGCCGCTGCCGTGACCCGTTCAACTTCTGTATTTTATAATGAGAGATTGTTTAAGAATTAGAGCTTCTTTATTTTAATGAACCGAAAATTTTGATGCGTACGGAATTTTGCTATATTTTTTAGAAAATTATTCAGCATAATATATTACTTCTTACGTAATTCTCTTATCAAAAGGTAAAGATTATAAATTAGGTCTCTGACATTTTGTAATAAGGAGAATTTTAGTGATGGACGGATCGGACGGACGGATTCGGAGTACCAAACGTTTCCCATTTTTGACACTACTGAACAGAACACTATTACTCTCTACAGAGAGCTGCTACCCGTCGCTGGTCTGTGTATTTCACTTGTGTCTCTTACTACAACTCAAATACTTCTTCACCAGTAAAATAGTTCTCCAGACGACAGAAAAGTCGACGGATATCATTCACCATACATAACAAAGATTTACGAGTATGCTGCTTTTTACGCTGCTATTCCATGCCAAAATATTGCCAATTAATATTGACACAGAGATATGGGCTATTTATTTGACTTTGCACGCAGTTTCATTACAATAATGTCGATTGTTATACTTATATCATTTTTCATATTTTTGGGTAAGAAATCCTTAAGATATTTCGTGATTCGCTACGAAATCCCTGTTTTTGATTATATCCTTAGTTTTTATACACATTTAAAAAAAAAACTGCTTATCTCTCTTAATGAAGTACTTTACTTCATCATAATCGTTCTCCGGTCGCTTTTCACTCCCTCGTTATATTTTAACTTTAGCTGACGGTTCGAAAATTAGGTCGCAGCTTTCCTATAGTCAACAATTTAAGAGAGATTTTTTAAAGGATGCACTTGACTTTTATTTTGTAGTGTCATCATGATAACATATAACATAAACATATTAAATATAACAGTAAGATAGTTCAATAGTTTTTTAAAAAGAACGTTTTTAAAAAGAACAAACATATTAAATATTACCGTTGTATAAATAAGAAGATAGTTCAATAGTTTCACTTTTTTATTCAGTCAGTTCATACATAATTTACTAAATTAGACCTTAGCCCTTATATAAAGCCAATAATCTGCCGTTGACAACATGGCGTTAGTTGGGACGGAGGTGAAGTTTATTATTAGATACACAATGTTTTCTAATTGTGAAGTTACTTTTAAATAAAAGTTTACTTTATGTAAGAAATCCGATATTAATATTTATTCATTTTTAGTTTCACAAATAAATTTTTACAAAGAGGCATGCTGCTCACCTGATGGTAAGTGTCGAACGCCGCCTACGAAAAACACCAGGGAAATTGCAGGTACGTTACCGGTCTTTTAAAAAGGGGTAAGCTATTTATAAAGGTTCCTAAGTCACATCGCCCAGGAAAAATCGCTGGTGGTAAATGGAAGCGTTTACCACAAAAATGTGTGCGTGATACGTATGCGTACGTATGGTACATGTGCGTTTTTTTTTATAGGATCGAGTGACAAACGAGCACACAGTCCACCTGATGGTAAGTGGTTGATATGGCCCATAGACATCTACATCTATCTATCTATCTTCGTTTGCGAATCAAAACGCAGATGCGTTGTCACCCGTGAGTACACTTACACTTTTCCAGTAAAAAGGGCATTGCGACAACAGTTTAAGCAAAGGAAACTCTAAAGCTCACATAGAAAATTCAAATATTTGTATATACAGGGTACCTAATACAGAACAGGTAAGACAAAATAGATCTTTAAAAAATTGATTCTCTGCATTCAACCCTTACCTATGCAAATGAAAAAAAAAAACATACATATACATAAACACTCACGCCTGTCACCCAGAGGGGTAGGCAGAGATTATGGACTTCCATTTGGCACGATCCTGACACACCTCTCTCGCTTCCTCCACATCCATATACCTACGCATACACGCTCGTCGGTTAAAGGTACTCTTGATATGGCCCATTTTTAATATATCGCCATGGGTGGGTACAAAGAATTAAATCTACTATACTACTACAATTAAATTATTTCGTTTATATTATAATTATATTAGAATGCTTAATCTAGTATTATATAATAGTTGCAAAGCCGAGGAACACATCCAGTATGCGTGCACGCAAACGTTGTGATATCTTCCATACAGACATACATTCAAACAGCAGTAAAAAACGCAGATGTCACTCACACGCATTTGGTGTGGCGTGTGTCCTTAATTAACACTCAATTATTGCTATTAAGGGCACTGGAATCTAAACCAGTGTTAGATTTGAATACAACAATTATTAATTTGTGACAAAGCAAATTTATGTTGCATAAGTGAACGGCAGAGTCGGCAAGGGACGCCTTAGACGAAAGTTTACCGACCAAATTAGCGGCATATTGAAGATGGGCCAGATTAAGAGTTACGGACGCGAATTTATGCGTTGGTATATGAATTTAAAGTAAAATGTAAAAAAAAAATCGGTTGTCTGTAAAGTCGGTTTACTGACGATAGTTGAACGTGACAACGTCATAAGAAAATGTTGCTATAAACAATTGACACCACATTCACTTTTCACTGCACTTCATACTTGACGAAAACATGTAAATGTATTATTGTATAGCAGCTGTCCATGCGGACGCATCGCTCACTCAAGTAGGAGAGAGACAGATGTCGAAGGCTGCCGAACGCGGAGGCCGATTGTGCCTCTTTGTCGCTCGTTCCGCGCTCTCGCTTGCACTTCAAGCCTTAAATGGAACGCCTCAGAGCGAGGTAACGTCGCATGAGTCATGTTTTTTCGTGCGTAAGGGCATGCGAAGGCTATATACTATTTTAACGTGTTTATATTAAAGATCAAACTTAAAAATATGATTTACTCTCAGTAATAACATGCCTAAAAGTTGGAGGTCCGTGTTAAGACAAAAATGTATCAAATCATTCATCACTAAAACTTTAAGAATTACTGGTATAGCTAGTAGCTACAATCGTTATAATTATTTTATCTATCGACGGCTCGATAAGGCAGTGCTTTGGTTGTGGAACTGCGATGCGCGGGTGCGTTTTCCTGACTGATCCTAAGTATTTTTTGGCCTACAAATTACTGTTCCAGGTCTGGAATTTATTCGTGTTTAATTTCTGTATATCAAACACCCAGGAGGAAATTCTAGTAAGGGTAACTTTGTAAAGAATGAATAAAATGGCTAGACATTACACCCCTCACAAGAGAGCAATCACACTACTGTAAATCTTGGCAAACAGATTGGCGGTCGTAGACGCTTCGCTTATTCGGGAAAACAGGGTTTAGATATTTTATATAATTATTGAAATAGGAATAGAATTATTTGAAGTAAATTTTTTTTATAGGATATCCCCTCTCCTATAAAAAAAGATGGCTCTGTAATAACCATCGCTCTTCATCAGTCAATCAAATAATAAAAGGTCAAATGGTCGCTGCATTATCGACGCCATTTTGTCAGTTGACATTACAGTAAATATTTTAGTGGATTATAGTCATCGAATTTTAGTATTGTGTAACGTAATTAGTTTTTTTTAACTTAATTTTTCGAAGTGTTTCTAATAATTGGCCAATCTTGTTTGCTATTTTTTCTTTATATATTAGTTATAGTATACAACATTGTGTTTTGTCTCTGTCCTCGACCTAGTTTTGGTTTTATAGGGCGGCAAGGTGCTTAAGGTGACCATAATACACTCACCTCACGTGCCTTATTCTTTATTTCATAATTACGATTGTTCTTACTTGGTGAAAGTTGATCGCTATTCATTTTGTGATTGATACTTACACTTGTTTCACTTTCGTGCATATGAAGGTAGGTACTATGATCTTATTCGTTTCTGACACCAAGCAGAGCATTAATTGCTGTGTTGTAAAGGCGTCTCCATAATAATTAATATTGTGCTACATAGCTCGACTTCGTTATTGTTTCGTCAAATGGGTAGTGTAATTCTCTTGTCGTTTTTCGTAATAGTCATCCAAGGTTTTTCTATTTATAATGTGCACATTCAGACTGCATGATGCAAGATGACCGTGTAAAAATATCCACTACCCCATATCGTTCCGTGCGTGTAGAAAGAGGCTACAGAGGGAAACAAAACAAGAGAAAGGCAGTAGTGTCATGCTAATAACAACTAAAACTAAAAAAACTGCTGTTGCCAACCCGTCTCACAAGCGTGGCTACTATAGTATATATCCCCTATGTTCAACAGTGGACTTTTGATAGGCTATAACGGATTTAAAGTGGATCTTTATACATATGGATAACATATATAAAAATGCTAGTTCTGTATCACTGCCTCGTTTTTTTTTATAGGATAGTGTGACAAACGAGCACACAGTCCACCTGATGGTAAGTGGTTGCTGTGACCCATAGACATCTACATTTATCCTCAATAAAGAATCAAAACGCAGATGCGTCGTTACCCGTGAGGACTAAGATGGAATGCCTCTTTTTCCAATAAAATGGGTCTCTGGTTCTCTACACTCACCATACGAAATACAGCAGTGTCAAGCTGTCATTTTACGCTGGTATTCTGTAAGAGCGTGGTCCTTCCCTAGTCGAGCCGACCCATTCGTGCTACATCTATACTACTAATATAGCTGCTGCAGGGCTCTACTACATATAAATAATAAAACGTTGGTCTATTGGTAGTAACTCATCATAAGCACAACTGCTGATCTTTTAGTTCTGGGTTTAATTCTCTGCCAAAATCTTTTATAATTTAAAAAAAAGAATGTCAAAAAAGGTTTGAAAGTTATTTAAATGGTCGTACACAGCGCGTCAGACTTCGAATTGAAACTGGTACCAACATTTTTTCAGTTGCGTCTCCTGTTACTCGTGGCGTTCCACAAGGGTCGATTCTAGGTCCTTTACTGTTTATCCTTTACAGTGCCGATATTACGGGCTGTTTTAAATATTGCCAGTATCATTTATATGCCGACGACCTTCAAGTCTACATATCATTTAGGCCGGATGATACTAATGAGGCAGTTAACAAACTAAATCTGGATTTAAGCATGATCGCTGAGTGGGCGAATAATAATGAACTCATCTTAAATTCAAATAAAACCAAATTCATGATTTTGGGATCAAAGAAATTAATAGAACGAACGAATGCTCATAAGCCTAAAATTGTTGTTGGTGGCAACAATATTGAACAGGTATCCGAAGTTCGTAACTTGGGTATTATTATGGATAATAGACTAAGGTTTGAAAATCATGTTACGCATACAGTAAAAAATTGTTTTTACAGATTTAAAATATTATATAATATTCGGGAATATCTAAGTGAAGAATTGAGAATTCAACTTTGTGAGTCACTAATACTCTCGAAGCTAAATTATGCTGATATTGTCATGGGAGAGTGTTTGCTTGCGCGAACCAAACTCGTAATACAATGAGTACAAAATGCATGCGCTAGGTTCTGTTTTCGAATCCCTCGTAGAGGTCACGTGACACCGTTTTTAAATCAGAGCAAACTTATTAACATGAAATCTCGTAGATCGGTTCACTACAGTTGTTTACTTTATAAAATATTACAAAATCAACAACCGAAATACTTATATGAGAAGCTCAGTTTCTCGCAACGTTTCTCACGGGAAACTGTTCGCTTGTTGTACCCAAGACACAGAACGGCTGCGTTTCGTGGTAGCTTTCGGTATGCTGCCACAAAGTGTTGGAATAATATACCACCTCCGATCAAGGGCAGCAGGACAGTTCGCACTTTTAAAGTAAAACTAAATGAATATCTTTTAAATTTGCAAAGTTAGTTCTGTGTCGATGTATTACACCTTTCTTATGAAGGTTGATTGAATGTTTGTATATTATAAAAATACTTGCCAAATTCTCCATTTATTTTATTTTATTTTTGTATCTTATTAAATAATTTAATTGTGTGCCTTGTGCCTTTCTTTCCTAAATGTTAACAGTTTTTTTTTAAATTATTATTTATAAATTTTATAAGAGTGTATTTTTTATTTTTATGTTGGAGCCTGTGATTGGCTAAGTTTATTTTATTGCGCCTATGTCTCTGGCGTTTACTGAAAATCAGCGTTATAGTTATCACTATGTGGTTTTTATAACATTTGTGCTGAGTAGACGCCATTTTAGTTCCATTCCATTAATTTATTTTGTTATGTTAATTTGTGTTTTTGTTTAGAACTAAATAAATTATATTATTATTATTATTATTATTATTACAATAAACCCGTTTTATGTCAAGAAATTCTTAATTTTAATCCAAGTAGTCCAATAGTAGTCCAATCAATATGCCGCAAAAGGCAAATTGAAACAAGTCCTCTGCGGAATGCCACAAATATGGTACTGAGCCGGCTACATACATCGACTTCCAGCATGTCCAGTTCATCAATCAATATAGTGGGAGGTCGCTCTAAACTTCGCTAACTCGTACGAGGCTGACATTCAAGAACCTTTCTTCCTCTGCGGTTGTCTACACACAGAAACTAAACTATACGACCAACGGTAAACGACCACGTCTTTTATCAATATATCACCACTGGCAACATGCACTGGTGGTTTTCAAGTTTTTCTAGATACGTGAATACGTAGAATCTACTTAATTAAAAAGTTACAAAAGATTCAGTCACAGAATGAACCCATCAAGTTCTATTATCTCATGAATGGAATAATGAATAGTGTTGTATTGTATAATCTATTGTAGTTATTTATTGTTATTTACGATGTGAGTCATACGTGACTCGCTTACTATAGAGTAGTTACTATTGTTCTATTGTCTATTTACTATAATAATAAAGATAAAAACAACTTTTAAAAGGAGCTTTATGTTGATCAACGCAGAGTGACAAACGAACAAACAGTCCACTTTATGGTAAATGACTACTGTAGCTTATGAAACGAAATAAAATAAAATGTTCAATAAAATATTCATTTCTTCGACGTATGAAATCAAAGAGCAACACGGGCTACTGTAAAAGTATCAGTTCACGTGGTACAATGTACAATGAAACTACTCGTAGGCCCGTATTAATAAACGTTACTCAACGACGAACTCAAATGCGTAATCGCCCTCATTACGATATCTGTATCTCAAGATCGTTGTTAATTAATAAACACATAAAAATAGTATCTCAAAACGCTGTACTTAGGAATACTGCTCTCTGACTTGCACTCAAGTACACACACTTAAGAGACGAGTTTCCTTTAATAATCAGTGTGGCACTCAGTTGATATCGTAAACCTAAACCGCATCTTGAGATATGTTTATTAATAAGCTCATAACCTCAAGATTGTACTCAAGTGCGTGTACTTGAGCTGAGTAACGTTTATTAATACAGGCCGTAGTTGCAGCCGCACTGCTCACTAGACTGAATCTACTCGTAGTTGCGCGGCTGAATCAACGTCCTACAAAAATGCCGAATTGTTCAGTTTTGTGCTGAGAGAAAGAGATTTGCTATGTCATATTTACAAAAAGATGGCGTTACTTGTCATATAAAAGTAATTTTAATCACAGTATTGCTATATATTTCTTTTTAAACTTAAAAATTACAGTAATAAGGGTCGTGCTGTTCGCCCACATATAATATTGATCTGAGTCTGTATTCAAGTTTTCGCTGTCACCGAGCGATACTCTTATAATACATTATTTATTTCCATTTCACACGCAGACGTATATAAATCTACGTGCGTGAAATTGTTAGTATATAATTTTAATTTTTATGTGTGAGTGCTCTGAGGAATTGTTCGGATTAATCCCAGCCGCCAAATTTCACGGACGCACATCGCGGCAGAACACCCGATACCATCCACACCATCTGGATGATTGGCGGTCCACCACTGTGCGATTTAGAAGATGTTTTCTTCCTCGCATGACTTCCTTGTGGAATCGATTACCATCAGCGTAACTATTATCGTAATCTAAAATATCTTTTCTATCATGCATTTTTGCCATAAGGAATTTTATTCTCCCTTGCACACTGAGTCCGTCTATGCGCCAGTTTAAATTAGTGTGATGAAAAAGGAATTCCCTTGAAGAATATTATATGAGCTGCCACATATGGTGCTCCAGCTATGACAGAGTGTCAAAAAGGCTTCATAGCATACTTAAAAAACAAAATTCCAGGTGTGCTTGCTGTACATTGCGTTATAAATCGACAACATTTGGTTGCTAGAAATTTAAGAGAACGACTGTTTCAATTATTGCAACATGTCATCAGAAAAGTCAATAAAATCCGAATTAAATCTTTAAATGACAGATTATTTAATCAGCTTTGTGTTACTAATGATGCAGATTTCAACCGATTGGTTTTTCACACAGAAGTGCGTTGGCTATCAAAAATAAATTGTCTGACTCGATTTTACAATCTGTTCGACTCTGTCGTATAGTTCTTGGAAATCAAAGACAGAGTTGCGCGACCACCTCATCACATGAAAAAATGATATCGCTTACCTGACAGACCTTTATAAATTGCTTAATAATATGAATATCCAACTTCAAGGCTATGACTTGTACTTAATAAAAACAAAAAATGTCGTCGCTGCTTTCGTAGCGAAGCTGCTCTTACACAAGAAGAATATCGGCAGACGTGAGTTCCATAATTTTCCCAATTTATCTGTATCCTGCAACAACGACGACTTGCTTGTCTATTGCCAACATTTGGAAAATGTGATTTCATTGAAAGATTCCAGTAAATTTTGAAATTGGAAATACCAGACTGGGTGTTAGATCCTTTCATAGCAGTATCACCCCAACTGGAAGAAGAACTTATAGAACTGATAACAAACGAGGAAATAAATGCAGCAAATTCAGAAATGGCTACCAAAAGTTTTGGTTACAAAAGTCAATACCGCAGTTGTACCCTGGATTGTGGTCGATCGTTCAACGATTTTTGATAGCATTTCCATCGTCATATTTTTGTGTAAGCGCTGTGACAATGCTCATCATCATCATCATCATCATTACAGCCCTTCACAGGTCCACTGCTGAACATGGGCCTGCCCTGCAGGAATGCCACAAAGCACGGTCCCGAGCTATCTGCATCCATGGACTTCCCGTATGTCTTACCAGTTCGTCACTCCATCTAGTGGGGGGTCGCCCTACACTTCGCCTGCCGGTACGAGGCTGCCACTCGAGAACCTTTCTTCCCCATCGGTTGTCGGTTCTTCGGGCTATATGGCTGGCCCATTGCCACTTCAGCATACTAATTCTTTGGGCTATGTCGGTTACTCTGGTTCTACTGCGGATATCCTCGTTTTTAAGTCTATCTATCACGCAGATAAACGCCGTCACAATGCTGCTTACTAAAAAAATGTTTGATAATATCTGCAGTAAACCGTGACGTGAAATTTGCCATAGAGCAAAATTTTAGAGCTCGCTGGACTGAATGGCGGTCTCTCAGACTTTTGTTGTAAGTGCCATTACAAGTATCTGTTGAGAGGTGTCTTAGGATCGTGCTAAGTAGAAATCTATAATCTCTACTTAAAGATAACTGGCAGAGTATGTATTGTATAGTATGTTTAGGTTTAAGCAAAAGTCTCTACAATATGAAACTAATATCACGATAATGATGAGCATAGGTTCGTAATAGTGCCATGTTGTGGCATTATAAGACAATCCAATTTCCAACGTGGTGGAGTCGTGCTGCAGCTATATTGATTGTATTCGCACGAATGAGGAAGAACCACTCTGTCGCAGAATACCAGGGTAAAATAGCAGTTTAATGCCGCTGTTTCGCATGGTAAGTGTTGAGAACCGGATACCCGTTTTTACTTGAAAAGAGGCACCCATTTTATTCTTCACGGCTGACAACGCATCTGCATTTTGATTCGCAATCGAAGATAGATGAAGATGTCTATGGGCCAAAGCAAATACTTACCACCAGGTGGACTGTGTGCTCGCTTGTCACCCTTATCCTATAAAAAAATCCTCCACCTCATATCGCTTCTTGGGTGTTATGAAAAACGATAGAAGCAAAACTGAAACAGGAAATGGGTGGTAGCATTTTCCTTGTAACAACTGTAAATAATATAATTTAAAACTAAAAATTTTGTACAACTGACTTCAATATAAATTATTAAGAATAACTCAAAAAGTATAAGCCAGACCTTGATCAAATTTATATGGGACCACATGTGAAGCACCAGCTTCCAAATAAAAAAAGCATCATCATAATCGGTTTAAACAGTAAAAAGTTATGAGGTAACACACATAAAAAAACATACAGTCGAATTGTGTACCGGCTCCTTTTTGAAGTCGGTAGAAAATGCGGTTGCACCTCGTCTGCCAAGTGTGGTAAGTATGGCGTAATCCTTCATAAGGCTATGTATAGGGGTAATCTATGTTACAAAGTATATTGTCGAATGTTATAATGATGATGATGACTTGTGCTAATCTAAAGGGTGGTAGACTTAGGAATGTCTTGATCACTTAAAGATCTCTGCTTACGATGGTATCGTGTGACGGGCGATCCAATTCAACATAATTAAAAATTAAAAATTTTGTACAACCGAATTCAATATAAATTATTAATAATAACTCTAAAACTATTGGCCAGATCTTGAACCACAAGTGAAGCACCAGCTTTCAAATAAAGAAGGAATCATCGAAGTTAGTTCACACAGAAAAAGTTATAAGGTAACACACTTAAAAAAAACATACAGTCGAATTGAGTACTGTCTCCTGTTTGAAGTCGGTAGAAAATATAGTCGATGAGGGCGAATTTGTCATACGTGAATGCAGTCTGTGTACAATCGACAATCTGCCTTCCAAGCGTGACGATAAAGGCCAAACCTCCTTACAATGGTGGAGGTTAATGTTCACGTGTGGAATTTTACAAGCTGCTGATGAGAATGAAAAAAGTTACAACCTAAATACGTCCACATCAGCAGTCAAACGTACCTATTATCAAAAATAGCGGAAACTCCTAATTCCTTTAAGAACAAAATCGTTTGCACTGATTTGTTTAGCAGTGACAAGGTCCGAATGTCTACGCAAAGTTTTCTTTATCATATAGTTTACACATAGAGTGTACAATATTATAATCACCAGTGGTTCCGTTATTATTAATTCTTTTAAACGTAACCACCACTAGAAATTTCACCTGTAACGTGGTGGCGTTTTACTTAGATACTTTTTTCTTTATACCGGGTGGCGATTAGGTAATCACATTAAATAACACAGCGATATATGTATATAGTTCATATATGTCGATTAAAACAATAAAATAAACAATTCTACCAAAAAAAAAATGCAAACAAAATAAATATGTAGCATTAAAATTGACACGAAATAAATCACCTTGATAAAATTAGTCGTGTAGTGGCGGTTAAGAATATCCACTAACACATATCTTCCCGTGGGTATCGTAAAAGGCGACAAAGGGAAACAGGCAGGAGATGGGCAGCAGCATCTTCCTGATAACAGCAAAAATACAATAAAAAAACTGCTGTTGCCAACCCGCTCGCCAAGCGTGGCAACTATGACAAATACCCCCCAAATGGATAAAGTTACTAAGAGACGGCCTCCAGTCCCCGGCGGCCCCGCTATTCCTGGATACGGTGGTGACCATGGTAACGGCGGGGCAGGGGGTGCTAAGAATCTCTGGTGGAGGTTTGGTTGCCACCTACGACGACTTGACCTGGCAACATATAACGCACGCACCCTGAGGACTGACGAGAAGATTGTGGAGCTGGAAGAAGAGATAGACAAGTTACGCTGGCATATTATAGGATTATCCGAAGTCCGAAGAGAGGGGGAGGAAACGGTAATTCTCGAATCCGGCAACTTGTTCTATTACCGGGAGGGCGACCATCTGTTCCAAGGAGGTGTCGGATTTATCGTCCACAAGTCTCTCGTTAAATACGTTGTAAAGATTGAGAGTGTGTCTACGAGGGTTGCGTACCTTATACTCAGAATCACCAAACGTTATTCGCTGACGGTCATAGGTTTAAGCACCAACCTCGGCACACCCCGATGAGGAGGTGGAGGAATTGTATGAGGATATCTCTAGAGTCATGCATTCCTCCAAAACCCAATATACGGTGTTAATGGGAGACTTCAATGCAAAACTAGGCACAAGAGAGAATGGTAAGCTGAAAGTAGGGAAATTTGGAATAGGGCAACGGAACCCAAGGGGCCAGCAGCTGGCCGACTTCATGGAGAAGGAGGGACTCTTTATGATGAACTCTTTCTTCCAGAAGCGGCCCCACAGGAAGTGGACCTGGTCGAGCCCCGAAAGTTCGACAAAAATGAGATTGACTTCATTATGACGACCAGACGACAACTGTTCAGTGATGCCTCAGTGATCGCGAGGGTGAAAACCGGCAGCGATCACCGAAAGGTTAGAGGCACACTGAATCTATACGTTAAGTTGGAGAGGTCTCGTCTAATGAACTCCAAAGTCCCGAAACCTTTCAGCTCGAGTTACAAAACCGTTTTCAGTGCCTAGAAGACTGCAATGAAGTGGACGATATGAATGACAAGCTCGTGGAAACTGTCCATGCGGTCGGAGCTAAGTTCTGCAAGACCCGCCGCAGAAGAACACAAAAACTCTCCGATCACACTCTTAATCTTATGGCTATTAGACGGGAGATGAAGCTACATTCTTCAACAAATATGACAGCATACAGGCAACTGAACAGACAGATCTCCAAATGCATGCGGCGAGACTTACGCAACTTCAATACAGCTCGTATTGAAGAAGCGATCGAGCGGAACCAAGGCTCCAAAGTCTTTGCCAGAGATCTGTCTTCCAGAAAGAGCCAACTGTCAAAGCTGAAGCATCGTTGGCAGCATCGTTTCCGGGGTATCTGAGATTTTGAGTGAGATTGAGAGGTTCTATGGACAGCTGTACACGTCATCGTTGGAGCCACACGCGAGTGTGAGTAACGATCCAAGAGCGAGTCTTATCCGACATAATTCCGATGATATCCCGGACGTCAGTCTGAGCGAGATTAGAATGGCTCTCCAGCACCTTAAAAACGGCAAGGCCCCAGGCGAGGATGGAATTACAACGGAGCTTCTGAAAGCGGGTGGAAAACCGGTACTTGAAGTGCTTCAGAAGCTCTTTAATTCCGTCCTCCATGGTGGCATTACACCGGAGGCGTGGAGCAGAAGTGCGGTAATTTTATTCTTCAAGAAAGGCGACAACGCTTTCTTGAAGAACAACAAACTGATTTCCCTTCTGAGTCGCGTCTACGTGCTGTTTTCGAGAGTCATTACGAATCGTCTCGCGCGCAGACTTGACGAGTTCCAGCCTTCCGAACAAACCGGTTTCCGAAAAGGCTTTAGTACCATAGACCACATATATACCCTTCGGCAAATTGTATAAAAGTGTATGTGGACTATGAGAAAGCCTTTGATTCCGTCGAAATTTGGGCGGTTTTACAGTCCTATCAGCGGTGCCAAGTGGACTGTCGGTATATCGAAGTGCTGAAGTGCTTGTACAGTAGGACTAAGATGGCTATCCGAGTACAGAACCAGAGTACGAAATCTATCCAATTGCAGAGAGGTGTATGACAGGGTGACGTCATATCCCCGAAACTCTTCACCACTGCATTGGAAGACGTTTTCAAGCTTCTGGACTGGAAAGGATACGGTATCAACATCAATGACGAGTACATCACTCACCTTCGATTTGCCGACGATATAGTCCTTATGGCAGAATCGCTGGAGGACCTAAGCACTATGCTCAATGACCTCAATAGTGCTTCCCAACGGATAGGTCTTAAGATGAACATGGACAAAACAAAGATCATGTTAAATGTCCATGTCACACCTATGCCGGTAGTTGTTGGGAGCACTAAGCTCGAAGTTGTTGACGAGTATGTTTACCTGGGACAAATAGTCCGACTAGGTGAGTCCAACTTCGAACGAGACGTCAATCGACGGATTCAACACGGTTGGGCAGCGTTCGGGAAATTACGGCACATCTTCTCGTCAGGTTTACCTCAAAACTTGAAAACGAGACTGTACAACTAGTGTGTGTAGCCAGTGATGACATACGGAACTGAGACGTGGTCCAGAGCGCAGAAACAATATAAATATGTGGTAATTGTATACTAGTTTCTTTTTGAGTCATTACGTTATAAAACAAAACAATATAAAACTAACAGATAAGTGGATGCTGTGGCCAATAGAAATCTGCATATATCCTTGATAAAGAATCAAAATGCAGGCGCGTTCTCGCCCCTGAGTACCCCCGAGTGAAAAGTTTATTCGGTTTGCTTTACTCACCGTATGAAACGCAGCAGCATTAAGCTGCTATTTTAGTAGCTGCGTATGTTGGTATTTCCAGAGCACTTTATGCCACCTGTAATAGCTCTTAATTCTACCTTTTATTTAGAAACTAGCTTATTCTTATTAATAGGATTATATTACAAGTGGAAAAATTAAAAACTTTGTACAACCGACTTGAATATAAAAAAAAGGAGAACATCATAAATGTAGTCGAAGTCAATTAAATACGCATTATTAAGGACAACTCAAAACTACTGGTCAGATCTTGATCAAATTTATATTTGATCACATGAGAAGCACACGCTTTCAAATAAAAATTCGGTTCACCTAGAAAAAATTCTGACTTTACATACATAAAACAAATAAAAAATGCGGTCGAATTGAGTACCTGCTCCTTTTTTTGAAGTCGGCTAAAATACTGCAATGATATACAATAATTTCAATCAGTTTCGTAAAAAAAAATCACACTCTTAAATGTAGAATTATAATGGCTGACGTATACATGCTTAATGCAAATAATTTCTGGTCAAGTTTGTAACAATATAAAAATAAATATGAAATGTGTTTAGTTGATCCATAAATAATATGTTATTGACACAACACTAGATGATCTCATTGCCACCATTAAGCAATCAGTAGTTTTAGGTCAAATACTTCAGTTTATTGCCAGTAAAATGGGTGCCGTAAAACGACTGAGCTGGTGACCATTATACCGAAATTTTAAACTAACGTATAAACAGAGAAATACTACATACACCCATACTTCAACAGGCGATTGTGTAATGATATGAATGTTGTTGATCGATTGCTATAGTTCTCGTTTTTATTTTCCCTAGTGAGACTTTTCCTATTTTATTGCGAAATTTTCTCTTAATTATTTAGGGGCTTTTATCCCGAACTGATTTGTCAGCTCCATCATACCCTAATCATAACGACATGCAGTACAGACTTGTTGAGAACAACTAGAATTGTTGTTCTTTCATAACCAAATAAACCAATAATTTTGCAGCATCTGACAGTGGTTCTACTAACACAGTTGAACAAACTCCTAAATCGTACATATTAAAATTTAGCACCAATAATTTCAGAAAAAGAAATTATTTTATACATGAGAGCAACCAGCAGCCGCAGCATAAAGGAGTCGGCTATGAATGCGTGAGTTTTAGATTATTCGTTTGTAGAGTTTGACTCGTGTTAGCCATATATAGTATGCACAGTAGAGCTGTGTATAGTTAGCATAATGAATATATAGCTGCAGCACAGATGGGTCGGATCGATCGGTGTAGGAACACGATCTACAGAATGCCAGCGTGAAGCAAGAGAATAATGTTGCTGGTATTCTTATAGTGAGTATAGGGACATCCTTTTTTCGGGGATGATAACACATCTGCATTTTGATTCTTAACCAATAGTAGTAGATGAAGATGTCTATAGGACAGAGCACCTACTTAGCATCAGGTGGATTACGTGAAACGTGCTCGTTTGTCACTCTTAGTAAACGCCAAGCTAACAAATATACATGCATGGGAATGTACATCCGTCATTATGAATTTGTTATTCATATCGACAACGCATGGGACCACCAACAATGTATTACGTCACTGATATCATAAACCTTGGCATAATAATTTTCGTAATAACTTTTATTTATTATAATATCTATATAGGTTAATCATGCAATGCGTTATAAAAATGCGTTCTATTTTTTTTCGAATCTTAAATTTGTCAAGGTCAAGGTCAGAAAAACTAAATTAAAAACTGTATCCATTTTTGGTCAATATTCACATTTGGTGGAAATTTGATTCGTATGCAAAATTAAGAAACTCGAATTTCGTGCGGTTATTAAATATATCTACCTAAAACTACTATTTCTTTCACTTACTTACTTTGGCAGACAGGGCTCCGTTTTATTCTACAGTGGTATACTGGTGAGCTGAAATTAAACGCGGCAGAACCACCTGCGATGACAATACGCGCTCCGGGCGGCTTACAACGGCCGCTACGCAAAAAAAAACGTTAAAAATCGAAGAAATTGTTAAGGTAGATTGACCGTCCGTTATTTAGCTGAGATTCTTAAGCTTTCATTTGGATTATCCAGTTTATTTGAAGTGTAGCGCGCTGAGTTACTCGAATGTTAACAAACGCGCAAAAAATAGCAAGAGTCGACATTTCATAGCTAAATTTAGCAATAATTGAAGAAGATCCAAATTCGTTTTGCGCTCGTTTCGTAACCGTAGATAAAACGTGGGGACGTCATTTTGATCCGGAGACGAAGAACCAAAGCTAGGTGTGGGAAAGACCGTCTTCGAGCCGAGAGATTCAAGATGTCTGCGTCCACTGGAAAATAATGGCCTCTGTCTTCTGGCATGGGGAAGGTATAATAATGATCAACTTTTACGTAGAGATAATAATCGGAGATTATTACACATCATTAATCAAAAAACTACACGAAGCACTAAAGAAAAAACGTCGAGGAAAATTGCGTGCTGAAAATTGGAGTACTTTTTCATCATGACAATGGCCCTGTCCTTCGATCTGATGTAGCAGGCGCTGCCTACCGAATTGCTGGGTTTTAGTTGATACAGCATCCACCACATTCTCCGGATTTAGCTTCGAGTGATTTTCACCTTTTACTCACACGAAAAAGCACTTGTTTGGTATAAAATTCGACGGCGACGATAAGGTAATGTGTGTTGTAGATACCTTTTTCGAGTCACAGAATCAAGCCTTAATTTCCAAGGGAATTGACGAACTTGCAAAACGCAATTCAAGATGTACGAGTTTAAAAGGCAATTACGTTGAATTATAATACTATAACTATAATGTATAGAATATATAACATATAGAACGATAATATATACTTATCCTAGAGTTTCATTGCGTTGCCATAAACTTACAGATCAGTATATAGGTATAATCTTTACGCGAATACTTTTTGATTTACATAATGATTTCTTATATTTACGGGAACACTACACATTGAATAAAACTATTTTTACGGATTTTATCGCGTTTAATTAACTTATTTTATATTCCCGACGTTTCGGTTGCTTCGGTTGCTCGGAAGTCTGCAGTTTGTGATCATATCCTAGACGGCCCCCGCCATTACATTAGATTTGATAAACCACAAATTCTCGCGAAAGAACATCGATTCCTGTCAAGGATGATACGTGAGGCTATTGAAATTAAAAAACATCCTAATTTCAATAGAGAGGGAGGCTGGGTACTACCACCTGCTTGGGACCCTATAATTCATAAAATTAATACTAAACCCAAGCATACCACTGCAAGACTTCAAGACACAGGTAGTTCATTCTGCGTAGATTGGAACAAAATTATTAATTAAAAAAGCTGAAGGTACTCCGGTTTAACACTGATATCGGGACGTCAATCACCTCAGTCCCCTGTGACCACAGTTGCTGGAAAGCAACCGAAACGTCGGGAATATAAAATAAGCTAATTAAACGCGATAAAATCCGTAAAAATAGTTTTATTCAACTTTTTGATTTATTTATATGTAGGGGAGGGAATACTCGTACTCCTAAGCTCCCTTACACGCGGTGCGGACACGTATTCGACGGCAGTATGAATAAAATAGTTATGTAGAATAAATACAACCACTTTTATTCTTACTAACACTACTTCGTCACTACTACACAAAGTATACTAGAATTTTTTTACAGATAAAAAATAGTGTGTGTAGCACACAGCTGCAGCATTATGCGGAATCGCACAGTCACAGCGCTGTCACTCCATCGGTGCTTCATATTTTACGTGATAGAGCCATGCTGCAGCTATATAGTAGTATAGTTGTAGAACGAATGGGTCGGCTCGACCGGTGAAGGACCACGCTCTCACAGAATACCAGCGTAAAATAGCAGCTTAATACTGCTGTGTTCCGTATGGTGAGTGTAGAGAACCGGAGACGCTTTTTACTGGAAAAGAGACATTCCATCTTAATCCTCACGGGTGATAACGCATTTGCATTTTGATTCTTTATTGAGGATAGATGTGGATGTCTATGGGTAACAGCATCCACTTACTATCAGGTGGCCTGTGTGCTCTTTTGTCATCCTATCCTATAAAAGAAAGAAAAAAGAATATTTACCACGGAGTCAGATATTTTAAAATAAAATAAATTAATATGAAGTATCAAAATAATAACAGAATGAAATCTAAGAACCTAATTTATTGATTAATAATGTAAAATAGGAATTTAACATTCAAAAATACAAAACAAACAATCTGCTTTGTTTATAAACTGTGAGTAAACCATTTATAATAATTTATCCATATTTATACACGTATAATTTTTTGATTATCATGTAACATTAAAACATAATATTATATAATGTTTATTATCTATGGTATCTATAGTCGGTGGAATGGGTTTAGGGACAAACACTTAAATGGTATTAAAACTAAATAACTTGTTATGTGGTAAAAAATTATCTTAGTTTTTAGAAATTTATTGTATAAGTAGTTAGTAATGAGGTATATAATAGCTTCAAAACAGGACCCTCGAGACGCAAACTTATTTATTTATTTAATATACTTTATTGCACACCATACATAAATTACAAAAATTCTATATATAAAAGAAGTATGCAATGGGGGGTCTTATTGCTGATAGCAATTTCTTCAATAATTCAAACTTAATACAGAATATGTTGTTTTTATAACATAAAATAATAAACGAGCTAACTGCCTATTAATACCTTCAACTAACTTCAATTTACAACAAAGAAGGCTACTTACTGCTTTGACATCTCTGTGTACTAATAGTATATTTATTCATGCAGGTTTTCTCATGATGGTTTCTTCACCGACAAGCTGGTAAATCAGTGTTCCAAATTCCAATTAACAATTTCATTGTGCCGGCGGGGATCGAACCCAGGTTGGTCGCGTACTGTGAAATTTACAGCGAGCGTTTAGCATCTGAGCTACCACAGTTCTACTCATTTTATTAACATAGAAACAGAAGATATATATAATAATAAGAATATGCAATATATTAAAATATTGAAACATTAATAATGTTTGTCTATGTTATTATACAAGCAATATTAGTTACAAATAATTGAACTCATACTAGAGAATAAACTTAATTTATTTGAGTCTCGTTTCTCTATTAAATTTAAAAGCAAAATTAACGAATAATTAATACGCGCGAACTAGTTTCAAGTGCGAAGCTCAAATTTATATACCTGAAATTGGAGTTATGAAAATTTGAACATGTTACAGAAAAAAGGCTTCGACTGTGGTTGCCAACTATCTTAGAGTTTCAGGATGCTCTCCAAAATTTTGAATTTCGCATCTCTGAACTACAACTACATTTTGTCTGATTTTTATTGGGCTTCAGCTTAGGGTTATTGTAAGCTACACATTATATTTTCATTTTTATTAATATAATATGTTTAACATCCGTATAAATCACAACATACAGTATATCAGTGCAATGTTAATATAGACCATAGTTTACCTCATTGGAGGCATATTTGCCATTGTTGTCACATTAAAATAAGTAATTCTTTTTTTCTTCGTCTCCTGAATTTAGGCTTCATTGTTTTGACACCCGGAGCCTTGTCGAGAGAGTTCATGCGGAATTTTAAGTAGATCGATTTCCAATAAAGCTTGATGAGATATTTATACAAAGCTTACCGCTGTCGTGACCCATTCGAGTTTCATTGTGAGCAACGAGGGAAACTAAAACTTTCATTTTAGTATTTGATGAACAAGTTCGCTAATTCAAATTTAGTTTACAGAATACTTTACTCCGTGACTACCAGAGCTTAATATTAAATATCAACTTAACTAATAATATTATATATAGTTATTAATAATTAAGTTGACATAAATTGACAACTTAACTAAGTTAGTTGTTAACTTTAAGTAACAATAACGTATTGCCACAGTTGAGAACAGTCTTCATCTCATTTATAAAGGGGTTTCTGAAGCATGAAAATGTCTGTCTTAATGGGTTTTAGATATTCTAAAATCAGCACTTAGGCCGGTATTCAGAGACAATGTCTAGCTTCAAGTTCACAATTAATGTAGACAAAATTTATGTAGACTCAAAGAGAACGGCGTAGACTCAAAAAGAAGACCTGAACATAAGTCTCACCCATATATTCCCACGGAAATTTGGCATAGAAAAGGGTCTTGACAGACAGACAGACGGACAACAAAGTGATCCTATAAGGTTCCGTTTTTTTCCTTTTGAGGTACGAAACCCTAAAAATGGTCTTTTAATATTATCTAAGTCTAAATAAAGCCACATTAATAGATACTGTTAGGAATGAGGGTAATATAATAATAGAAAATAAGAAGAAACGAAGATGGAACTATAATCTCCCGCTTGTTTTAGCAGTATAAAGTATCGCGCAGTCGACTAAAAGGCATCAATGTCGTAAAGGGAATAAGACAGCGTACAGCACTACACATTCAGTATAGAACAAATATAGTTCGACCAACCGTAATATGTACCAGTCACAATCACACATTGGTGTAACGTGAAGGACATAATTACATGATAACACCAAAGTATGCAAAGTAACAGCAACACTAGTCATCTTAATATAACACAGGGCAGCCTCTCAGCAACATTACCTTACTTGCTTACACTAGAGGAACTACTTCACGAACAGAACCACATCACTTGTCTTACTTAGGCAGAACGTTTTGTAACGTGGTAGAGCCATGCTGCAGCTATGTTATAGTTGCAACACGAATAGGTTGGCTCGACCGGGGAAGGACCACACTCTCACAGAATACCAGCGTAAAATAGCAGATCAACGCTGCTGTGTTTCTTATAGAGAACCGGATACCCTTTTTATTGGAAACGAGGCATTCCATCTTAGTCCTCAGGGGTGGCAACGAATCAGCATTTTGATTCTAACTTATGATTTGATTTTAAATTAGCATCAGGTGGAATGCGTGCCCGTTGGCCACCCATATTCTATATAAAAAACACTATATTATTTTTAACGGTGATGAATGAATGTGAATCTAACAATTATTTCGTCGGAGTTGGCGGGGGCTTCAGTGGAAGTAGTCTTATAAAACCACTTGAAGTGTATTTAAAGAGTAATAAATTAAGAATAAAGTTGAATGTTTCAAACGTTAGAATTATTATATGTACGTTAGATGGTTAGTATAAGGGTTAGAGTTATGTATAGAGTTATGATGCTCCGGTGCTGATCCATAAATTTCATAGTACTCGAGTAACCTAAATTCAATCCCTACTGGCACCACTCTAATTGTCAATCGTATATTGAATTGTTGACTTACCACGTGCTAACTATGTATCAAAATACATTTTGTAAATACCTGCATTTATGAGAACTAAAAATATTTGTAGGTCATATTATATAGTCCGATACATACCATCAGACAGCAATACCATACTTAACTTATTATAATTAAATAAGTGTCCATCACTAACACTGGGTAAGCTTAAGCTTCCAATCTTATAAGAATTGGCAGAATAAATCTAACCTCCAATAGACGGCGGTAGCAGCAAAGTGACAGTCAAATATAAAAAACGGCGATAACATCTTCAAAGGTACGTGTACGTGGTAGAGCCATGCTGCAGCTATATTATGGTTGTAGAACGAATGGGTCGGCTCGACCGGGGAAGGACCACGCTCTCACAGAACACCAGCGTAAAATAGTAGCTTAACGCTGCTGTGTTTCGTATGGTGAGTGTAGAGAACCGGAGACCCTTTTTACTGGAAAAGAGGCATTCTATCTTAGTCCTCACGGGTGACAACGCATCTGCATTTTGATTCGTAGTCGAAGAATAATGTAGATGTCTATGGGCCACAGCAACCACTTACCATCAGGTGGACTGTATGCTCGTTTGTCACCCTAATCCTATTAAAAAAAGGTACGAGACGTTTGCATACTACAATCAGAAATCCGCCGGGCAAGCATGATAATAAAAGCAAATCCCTACAATAGGGCAGGACTATTTTTTATTGGATAGCGAGATAAACCAGCACATAGTCCACCTGATGGTAAATGGATGCTATGATCCATATACATGTAAATCTATTATCAAAATGCAGATGCGTTGTCACCCCTGAGGACTAAGATGGAATGCATAGTTGCGTAGCACCAGTGAAAAGGGTCTGCGGTTCTATAAATTTTACCATACGAATCGCAGTAGAATTATTCTGCTGTTTCAAGTTGTGCTACTCCGATCGGATGTAAAGTTAGCTGTAGTGTGGTACTACCACGTATGGACTGGCTGCACTATGTCGAGCTGTTGACTGTAACGAGCTAATGATGATGATGATGACGATGAAGTAAATTTGAATTGTAATTTTAGTTAAACAAATGTTTTCTACGAATAATTTGTTGAGTGATTCCTTTTTTTAGCTGAGGTAAAAAAAGATGGAGGTTTACAATTTGACTGTATGTTTTTTTTGTATGTAATACACGATATGTTTATCAATTGAGAACAACAAACTTTTTTTTATTAAATAGGAACTACTGATATTTCTGGGATAGTACTATATAAATTTCGTTACAAAAATACAAATGGAAAGAGAGTAAAAAATAACTTTTAATATAAATTAAAAGCCGAATTCAAATAATTGAAAAAAAGAAAAAGAATTTACACATCGTGAAGTCGGGGAATTCTATACCCTATGTCTTAACACCGACTTCAGAATGTGAAACTATTTCATTCCTCTTAGTTCTTTGAAGTCGGCTTTTACTTGTTTTTAAACGTTTTTCAAACAATTTAATTATATTAAAGCCGTACTCGTTTAGGGACCGAAACAGCTGCGAATATTAAGCGTAAATCATTTCGTGTAATCCTAATAATTTTGCTTCACATCTTTATAGGCTATTTGGCTATTTATGTTCAACGACTCATCTAATGAATATACGAGTCAATTAAAACGTAATTAATGTTTCGCCGTGCTTGTTCATTACGAATTTTGGAATGTATTTTGTTTATACATACACATGTATATATATTAACTACAAAAGTATGGGGAAATTCAAAAAATTATCAAAGAAGTATTGAGGCGAATTTAATTAAAAATTTTAACTGTATATTTAGATTACAAAAATCCTGCCTGTCAATCGAACCCGATAATTTAAAAAAATACACGCACACACATACGGAAACAACTTGTAGAAGAGAATTTCTTCTTCTCTTCTTCGTAAGCTACGAGCTCGTATTAGCTAAAGCCAAAGTTACTAAAGTAATTCCTTCATTAAATTCTAAGTTCACTGTCGAATATAGATCTACCCATAAATTGTCTCATTAGGGAAAATTTGCCATACTTGCCACGCTTGGCAGTTTTAGCAATACTACATAGTGCTAGTACCTGTTTGCTGTACGCACACTGTACGTATACATACAGTGTTCGCGCAAGCAACATGGTACTCTTCTTAACCTATTTGAGCATTGTATACAGCGTAGGTACGTAATCGTACCAAATCATAACAATTATTTGCTTAATTTACTTAAACTTTTCCTGAATGAATGCTTCAAAAATGAACACCAGCGTATCTCTGCAAACGTTACTAAGCAAAATCTATAAACATAAATAAAATTGAAGTGTCTGTTTGTAATGTCAAAATAACAACTTTTTACTAATTGCATATGAAAGTATATACGGTACTTATAACAAAAACACATTTTTTTAATTTTTGCCTGTTTGTCTCTCTCTTTGTTCCAGCGAATCTCCGAAACTGCTGGACGGATTTTGACGAGACTTTCACTGGTAGATAGCTCATATTACAAGAAGTAACTTAGGCTACTTATATTATCGAAAAATAATCAGAGTTCCGCGCAACAAAATTAAAACCTAATTTACACGCGGGCGAAGTCGCGGGGAACAGCTAGTATGAAATAAATCATGCATAGCATAGCCGCGTGGTGGCGGCGTAAAGAATCCACCACTCCATATTGTCCCGTGGGTGAAGTAAGAAGTTAATACGGGAAATGCTCGAAAAAAATGGTTTCCGACAGAATGCGGTTAAGAAATGTCATTTACGTCAGAAGTGATACATGATAGACGACGAGCAGCATCGTCATAGGTGAGAGACGTCTGGCACTGCGATCCCTAACTGGCTTGCCAAGGGTAACGATTAAAGCAAATCCTTCCTAATACGTAAGAGGCCCGTATCAAGTATAATTTTATACGTGGTACAGCCATGCTGGAGCTATATTAGTAGTATAGTTGTAACACGAATGGGTCGGCTCGACCGGGGAAGGACCACGCTCTCACAGAATACCAGCGTAAAATAGCAGCTTAATGCTGCTGTGTTTCGTATGGTGAGTGTAGAGAACCGGAGACCATTTTTACTGAAAGAGGCATTCCATCTTGGTCCTCACGGGTGACAACGCATCTACATTTTGATTCGCAAACGAGGATAAATGTAGATGTCTATGGGCCACAGCAACCACTTACCATTAGGTGGACTGTGTGCTCGTTTGTCACCCGATCCTATTAAAAAAAAACAGGGAATATACGGGCCGTTAGAAAAAGTCAGTAGCTTAATAAAAGGAAAAGAAAACATTTTTGGGAAAATGTACGAAAATCGCTATCCACAATTGCCAGACCAATATAAAGTTAAATAGAGACACTATTGTATATAGCATGCACCTCGCCGATTTTTCTCATAAATATTATACTTGTCCTACTAATAAAGATAATGGATTCATGATGCATCGCCGAACGCGTCGCGTCCAACAGTCTAAGGTGCCGACTTTGTATATGATGTCATAGCCAACGAAATTAGAATCGAAGCCGTTATTGCGGTTTATATTGAGGCGGACCGAATCATTGACGTGTTTTATGACACACGCATTTGCATTCATACGCGAATAGTAATGGGCATGCGATATTATTTTCAATTCAAACGTAACACAAAAATGTACATTGTTCATTTTTGTGTAATGCAATATCTCTGTCGTTAGTTGTCCGTATTTTTTTTAGAATAGAATATAATCGTTTTTACTCGATTTAGATTACATACAGTTCCCATTGTAAGTTATTTTTTACTTTTAGCACTGGTTTGGGAACCTCGGTCCTGGGAAGAACCAGCAAGAAACCCAGCGAGATTTTTTTATATATATAAAATTTATTTACAATTTATTATTTTATATAATTAGTATGAAAACATTTAGAAACAGCTCTTAGTAGTATAGTACTCTTTAGTAGTATAATAAATAACCCTTATGAAACAATTTTAATTAATTTTAATTTTCTTTTATAGACAAGATCTGCATAGTTTTAGGACTTTGTTTTAAAAGCGTAAACATTGTCCCATGAAGGAATTACTGGCTTTTTTATTTAAATTTTTTGTTGTATTAATTTGATTCATCATCATCATTACAGCCCTTCACAAGTCCACTGCTGGACACTAGCCTCCCCCAAGGAATGCCACAAAGCACGGTCTTGAGTCACCTGAATCCATCGACTTCCTGCATGTCTTACCAGGTCGTCACTCCATCTAGTTGGGGGACGCCCTACACTTCGTCCGTCGGTACGAGGCCGCCACTCGAGAACCTTTTTCCGCATCGGTTGTTTTAATTACTAACCTTTATTTAAAAGTGTGCACTTTCACAATAGTTTGGTAGAGCCATGCTGCAGCTATATTAGTAGTATAGTTGTAGCACGAATGGGTCGGCTCGACCGGGGAAGGACCACGCTCTCACAGAAAACCAGCGTAAAATAGTAGCTTAACGCTGCTGTGTTTCGTATGGTGAGTGTAGAGAACCGGAGACCCTTTTTACTGGCAAAGAGGCATTCCATCTTAGTCCTCACGGGCGACAACGCATCTGCATCTTGAGTCTTTATTGAGGATAGATGTAGATGTCTATGGGTCACAGTAACCACTTACCATCAGGTGGACTGTGTGCTCGTTTGTCACCCTATCCTATAAAAAAAATATAAATTTCAACCATATTTGATGTATACCGTGTAGTGACGTCTAATATCGTCCCGTGGGTGCTGTAAGCGGCGACTGAGGGAAATCAGGAGATTGGCAGCAGCGTCTTCTTAGAAACAACTAGAAAATGATAATGTAAGAATAAGAAAATATATTATACTACTATGTATTTAAAAAAACATAATTTAAAAATCACTTGTTATAATGTAATGTCAATGTTATCAAGGTAATTTGCAAACCGACCATCATCATCACTATCATGATAAAAATGTATTATCCCTCCACAAAACACTGGGTGCCATCATTTAAAAACCGCTGCTCTAGCATTTTCTCTTAGACACCTATAAGATTAAACGGGGTAATGGATTATTTAACGCCACCACTACACCGCTCATTGTTGTGTGCAAGTAGCCTTAAAAATAGTTCTATGTAAATTATTTCCAGAAGAATAATAAGGCTGGTTATAAATACAATAACAGGGACATATTTTAGAAAATTGTAATTCCGATAATATGCGATATATGTGTAATAATAATAACTTTGATATATATGATGATAATTGATACCACCGTGTAACTGTCCACTCACTACAGCGATCGGTAAAAGAAAATTTCGTATACCCATTTACAAAACCACCTTTACGCGACAACACTATAATTTAGGTAAATTTAAAGCAAACGCATTGACAATAAAATTGCCACCGACAGTACTGTTATTATAACAAAGCACTACTAGATTTAAAAACATGGCTGCTAATGTTGAAATAAAATGCAAACAATAAAAGCACTCACGGAATATAGACTCAGAACTTACTACTTAGGGAATCACTGTTTTTGATATGCAAGTGACCTAGATCTGAAGACAGAATTCCTACACGTTACGTTATATTTAATATGAAATATTTAAACGCATTGGGGCAGCGCGGCAGACTTTTCTGTCTTGAAACTTTCTGAGAAATGAAAGTAGATCTGGACCCATCTGTGTTCTTAGTTTGTTATATTACTTTTTTTTTAAAGTAATAAAAACGTGGAAATAAAAGGGTCAAAGGTGTAAGACGCATAGTATTATGATCGTCAATCTAGCCTAGGTGTACGATAAAGGCAAATCTTCTACTGAAGAGTGTGGACTTCCAGCCGTGGCCTTTTGCGGTCTGATCAAAAAGAAGTAAACAAATAAATTATTACAATTCGCCATTGTATTTATTTTACGGTGAAGTGGTTTAGTTTTATCTCTATATATAAAAATTAATTGCTGTCCGTTTGTTAAAATTTGAAACTGTCTCGACCACTCGACCGATTCTGAAGAATTTTTGCGTATGTTTGAGTCCCTGGATGATTTAGATTCACAATTGGACACGGTAGGTGAAGTTGTTGTCACCCGTGTGAAATCACCCGTGCGAAGCCGGGGCAGATCGCTGGTTTTTTACTAAATTAACTTTAAAATAACTTAAACTAACGTAATAATACAAATAAAACTTTGAAATATACATTTGTTACCGGACTGGATGCCGAGCACCGGGACAAACTTGTCTCTGAAGTCGAGGCTTTGCTGAACAAAGTCTCGGATTGGGGGCGACTAAATCTAATCCAGTTTAATCCTCATAAGACACAAGTTTGCGCGTGTACCGCTAAAAAAGAACCCCTTTTTCTTATTTCCTCAGTTTCAAGGCACTCCACTTGTTGTCTCAGCCAGTATCGGAATCCTCGGCGTCGACATATCGAGTGAAAACTGTTAGTCGAAAGACTGCAAGTGAGAAGTGAAAACTTCTTAGCTTCACAATTTTTAAACATTATTTTTGGGTTTATTATTTTTATCAACGTATTAATATATTTATAAAATTATGTTGTTTTACATGAAAAATAATGATCATTATCTATATGAAGCCAACAAACATTATAAATACATATAACTTTGATTGTGAGCTGTGATTGACCTATTGCGAAAAAATTCAAGACAATTTATTGTATTGCGATCTAGTTTTAAAACTTCTGCAAAATTTCAGTTTATTCAGACTTCTATGAGTAAAATCTAAACCAAAAATTAATATCATTGAATAAAACTACTTTTACGGATTCTATCGCGTTTAATTAACACCTCAGTCACCCGATACATTGGGAATTAATAAAAAAAAACTATTGGTAAATCCAATTACAATTGTAAAGGTTCTCGAGTGGCAGCCTCGTACCGGTAGGTGAAGTGTAGGGCGACCCCCCACTAGATGGAGTGACAACCTGGTAAGACATGCAGGAAGTCGATGGATGCAGGTGGCTCAGGACCGTGCTTTGTGGCATTCGTTGGGCGAGTCCTATGTTCAGCAGTGGACTTATACAGGGCTGTAATGATGAAATCCAATTGTGCATGCCCTAAACGCGTTAAAAATATTACGTATAACATGATTATTCGTAATTTTTTAAAGTAGTTTAACTACACACAAGTTTTCACTAATAACTTTGTTATTATACTTCCGATTTTCCAATAATTTTAAGTCAAACTTCAATTTAAAAAAAGTTTGGAAAATCCAAAAGTGTCTATAATGATGATATGATAATCATATTGCTCATATGATCATCATATCATCATTCAGGTCATCCATAAATTCCAAGAAGTATTTAAGCATAAATATACTTAAATATATACATTTTACTTACTTTTAGTACGTAGTACTATTATTTATTCTGTGTTTTTAAAATATTGTAATAAAAACTCTGATATTTATAATAATCAAGTATGTATGCAATTTGGTTTTTGGAATATTTTGTATTTGTACCGCGGTCTTCTTGAGCCGCTGCGAACAACTGATACAGTATCCACTCACGACGGCGGTTGACGCTGGAGTGAGTGAGGCAGTCTATTTAGTAAAATAAATTATTACAAGTCTACTAAAACACCGAAAATTTCGAGATTTTGCAGCCTAAACATTAATTATAACTAACTAACTAAACAAAATAAAATTTAACTGCAATTTACATTCCATGGCTTCCCACATGATAGATGAAGAGATTAAAAAATGGATTGAGTTAAACAATTGATATTTTCAAAAGTTATCGTGTTTACCACTCCATGCAGACTTGATAAATCTACACCATAAGCTACTAAAACCACCTTTTTGTGTAAAAATAACAATTAATCGATTTAAAAAAATATTAATAAGTTCAACAATCATTTATCTTTCTAATGATGTGCTTTTTATATCATTTGTATGTTCAATATGATTGTTACATACGATTTTATGAGACAAAGCGTTGGAATCTTGATTTTAGGCGCTAACGGAACATACCTACGCACTTTGCGCTTAAAGCATGCAAAAACCTAATTAAATGCGATAGAATCGTAAAAGTAGTTTTATTCAATGTGTAGTGTTCGAGTAAATATAAGAAATAATTATGAAAACCAATAACATTACCGCATACGCAAAAAATACATACATGTCGAGTACTAAAAGCATGTTATTATAAAGAGTTGACCGTGTAGTGGCGGTGTAAGTATATCCACTACCCCATATCATCCAGTGGGTATCGTAAGAGGTGACAAAGGGAAATAAATTAAGAGATGGGCAGCAGCGTCTTCCTAATAACGAATAAAAATAAAAAACTGCGGTTGCCAACACGCTTGGCAAGCGGTGCAACTATGGTAAATATTATCCCCCTATGAGGCAATCTATATGGGAGGCCTATGTTCAGCAGTGGACTTTAATTTTAATAGGCTGTAACGGTAACGGCAATAAAGAGTTAAAAAGAGGATGGAAGTCTTAAAAATGTAACGTATAGTCAAGCTAAGAACCTACTGCTTTTAAGTAAGTTAAAAATGACGTCACAAGCCCCCCACTCACTTCTGAGAGGGTTATAGAGTAATTAGTCCGCTGTGCTGTTTCACAATAGGTACGACTACAGGTACTACTACTTGGCATACTTCACATGTTCTTGATATATTTATGCCTTAGACAGGCAGGTTTCCTCACGCTGTTTTCTTTCATCGCCGAGCACGTTTTTTTATAGGATAGGATGACAAACGAGCACTTAGTCCACCTGATGCTAAGTGGTTGCTGTGGCCCATAGACATCTATCCTCGTTTGCGAATCAAAATGCAGATGTATTGTCACCCGTGAGGACTAAGATGGAATGTCTCTTTTCCAGTAAAAATTGTCTTCGGTTCTCTACACTCACCATACGAAACACAGCAGTGTTAAACTGCTATTTTACGCTGGTATTCTGTGAGGGCGTGGTCCTTCCCCGGTCGAGCTGAGCAATTTGTGCTACAACTATACTACTAATATAGCTGCAGCATGGCTCTACTACATGCATAAAACGTGGTAAATCACCACTTTAAATTACAACTAGCCATTTAGTATGTTCCCGCCGGGTATCGATACTGGTTTCTCCTCCGTCTGCTTAACAACTGCATCAAATATATTTAGGGTCTTCGTAAATACGACCATGTATATTATTTTCGTAATGGGCTGCCTATCCATCAGCGCAGATATGTGAGAATACTCTGCACCCTTTTCTCAATTCTGAATGATCGATGTACTCCCGAGTATCTGAAATCCGAATTTCAATGCCTGGCAGATTCTCATAATTATTCTCTCCGTTCATCGGGTAATCTTAAGTTGCTCACTCCTTTACACCGTACTGGTTACATATCTCACTCTTTCGCCCTCACGGCCTCCAGATTGGAACGACATCAAGTTTGTTTTTAAAAATAAAGTCCGTAAGAATGTAAAAAAAAACCTTGCAAGTTTGAACTAACACAGCTCTTATTTTCATACATATTTCATATTCAATTATAAATATGACATGAAGCAAAAAAAATATTATTCAACGTGTAGCGTTCCTTTTTTAATTCGCGTAAATAAAAATTTTTTATTATATGTAGGTTTGATTATGTATATTTTTTTTATATTTTGAGACAGCGTAAATTGTCGTTCTATGTCTAAATAGAATATTAATAAAATAAATTATGAATATGAAACGTGCTCAAGCGGCCCTGTTTTAATATTTATAATAAGATCGGTTTAGAGAGATTTTCAAAGATGCTGTCGTTAAACGTTCTATATCCGAATAAAAATTATCTACATTTAGAATGATCTAGTTGTACCTACCTACATAATAAATATAAAATATATTATTATGTTCATCCGCGTATTTCGAAATTATGAAATGATTTTTTAAAGATATTAATACAGATCATTTATGAGTTAATCAACGAGACAAGCAATACACTGCTTCGTTCACTGCTTCACCAGAAACAAGCAAGAGGATAACGCCAACCCAGATGTTTTCATAGACAGAAAAAAGATTCCCACCTTTTGCATTTTTAATTTTTAAACTGAATATTTTTATGACTTTTCGCTTTTGACTGTAATGTACGTTAAACCGTAGTTAACAACTCCGTTTGCTTATAATTATTTTAACAAGAATACATAAAAAAGGGCCCTAATAAAATTAGAAAGAGAGAAGGTTAAAAAGCCGCCGTGTAGGACTGTAGGAGTATCCACTACCAAATAACATTCAACAGGAAAATCAAACAGGAGATGGGCAGCAGCTTCTTCTTAATAACTACTTAAAATAGTAAAAAGAGAAGAAGAAGAGAAACCCGCCTGCCAAATGTGGCAACTATAACAAATGACTTCAGCAGTGGACTTTTGAAAGGATGTAATAAATGATGAATAAACATAAAAGAGCCGAAAGAGAAGATATTTGTAATTAATCATGTGGTAGGGCAACATTGTAGCTGTTATCATATCTGCAGCAATATAAATATATCACAAAATACCAACGTAAAACAGCAGCATAATGCTGCTGTGTTTCGTATGGTGACTGTAGAGAACTGGACACACTTTACGAGGCGAGGGGTGGCATCGCTTTTACATTTTGATTCTTAACCGTGCGTAGATGTATATGTTTATAAATATTTTTTTATAGAGAGGGGGCAAACGAGCATGCGGCTTACCTGATGACAATTGACTACCGCGGCCCATGAACAACTGCAACACCAGGGAAATTGGAGGTGCGTGGCCTGCCTTTTAGAAATGAGTAAGCTCTTTAAGGTGCCTAGGTCGTATCAGTCCGGAAAAATGGCCGATGTTAAACGATTCCACAGAGAGGTCGTACGACGAAGAAACCTTTTAGTAAAACGTACAGTGGTGAACTGTCAAGTATCCAGATGGTATGGATAGTATCGTGAGTATTGTGGTGATGTGCGTTTATTGGTCTTGTTGCGGCGCTGTCGTCGCACCGTAAGTGAAACCCACCGAAGCCTAAATCGCGCTATCAAAGTTTTGAAGTTGACGTGCCATATATAAAACAGTTCCGTAATAATACACGGAGCGTTGGCCGCTCCCAGGGCAGAACACCTTGCCCGGCGAGATATCTCTCGTTTTCCATCCACGGCCAAAGTCTCAATATCAACTTGCTACAGCTGATTTGTGTACTAGATTGTCACCTTTACTTGTATAAACAAAAATTCTCGAGCCACGTATTGTATGTGAGCAACTCCCGTTTGATCTCAGATAACACCATAGAAATTGTTGGTTACAATAACAATATTAAGTGCTGATTATTTGCTGAAAATTAAACAAAGAAATCTACAGTTGCGTTGTCACCCCTGAGGAATAAAATGGAATGCCTGTAATAATTATACTGGCTATTTATACCCTTCAGTCCGAAACACAAGATTACAAGCACTGTTATTTAGTATATACTTAGCGGTGAAGAAAATCGTCAGAAGAAAACTTGCACGTACTAGAAATTAAAATATTTCAAGGACATATGATGAAGTTTTGTACGTGATAGAGCCACGCTGCAGCTACTCGTATATTATGGTTGTAGCATGAACGGGTAGGCTCGACCGGATAAGGACCACGCTCTTACACAATTGTGAGTGTAAAGAACTGGAGACCCTTTTTACTGGAAACGAGGCATTCCATATCAGTCCTCCGGGGTGACAACGCATCTGCGTTGTGATTCGTAATCGAAGATAAATTTGGACCACAGCACACACTTACCGTCCGGTGCACTGTGTGTACTCGTTTGTCTTCCCCATTCTACAAAAAAAGGTAATTTAATTCACACTGAAACGGTGCAGCGGACAATATATTTCTTAAGAAATCACAGACATCTCCAGTCTCTTTTATTAGAGACTTTTTCACGTAAATGAATGAAATTCGACAGCGTTATTTTTACCGTTTACCGTTACTCGGGTACGTGTACGTTCTAATTTTTAATTTCCTAGGTTAGGCTTTACTTTTGAGGTAAAACATGGAAAGTCCTTCCAAAGGTACGGAAGAATTTTACGTCAGAAAACCTTCTTGGTTTTATCATAACCTACCTAACGTTGTTTATTTTAATGCTGGAAAAAATTGCTGAAAAATAGTTGATGTCTATCGTGTTTTGAGTGTAAAAGTGTCTTGTTAGTTTTTGATTAACTAAAATGAAAAAAAAAAGACATGTGTGAATGTCGTGGAACACACGATTGGGACGAAGTTCCTTTAGTATAATATTTCTTTCATGGCAAGATAGGAAAACGTGCGAGGGAGATGGATATTATTCGATCTCGCTCGCACTATAGAAAGGGGATCGTGAAGGAAAAATCTTACATTTTCTCTCGTCAAGCCCTCATCCGCCAAATTCGTACCGCGCGATAAGGAACTTCGTTACAAAGTATGAAATTATTTAAAATAAAATATGATGAAGTAAATAGATAAAATAAAATAATGAAGTACCTATATATTGAAGGAAAACTATGAGAATATCCTATTTTATTTTTTACATTTTTTAATACTTCTGCGGTAGAATGCTAAAGAAAATGCTGCTGACATTTTCAAATACATATATAGCTGAAAATATTGAGAAAAATGTCGTAGTAGATAATCAGATATTTCATTCAATATAATTTAAATTTACACGGGATGCTATAAATATCACGTTATTTTCATGCACTTTTTCAAATTTTTGGGGGAATGCTTTGTTTGCTCTGTTCCCCATAGTTACTTTAAAAGTATCCTTAAAAATCTGAGGAAAATGAAGGAGCCGAAACTGAATGTATTTTATATTCTACCAGCGCGACCAGGTTAATGAACAATCTAATAGAAGAGGGTTTGACGGCACGGGAAAATAATTCTTGAAAATGGCTCTACTAGATGGATTTATAAATATTTTTGTACTTTTATTTGTGACTAAGTTTAAAAGTTGTTACAGTGTAGGGTTGATTTTTCAATCGTCACATAAAAGTTATCGATTGAATAAATTATAACCTGATTGAATATAATAACGAGTGAAATAATTGACAATCTTAACGGTGGTAGAGCCTCGCAGCAGTTTTTTGCTGTTGCACGTATGGGCAGGCTCGAGCCGGGTTGGTACCACGACCTCACAGAATACCGGCGTGAAGTAGAGGCTCTGCTTCTGCGTTTCGTCTGGTGAGTGCAGGTGGCCGGAGGCCCAATTCCCCCCCCCCCCCATCAACATGGTAGCGGAATTACAAAGTAGACTACCCCAGGAGGGTACCAGTACCCCTGGAGAATCCCTCGCTGAGCATCCACGACCATGTTATTCCAATCCTGAGCGTGGGTGCTCAGGCTGCCCCGCGTATTCTGGGGGGGGCTAAATTCCGCTCAAAAACAAAACTGCTTGGGGCAAACTGAGCAACAATACCAAGGCGACCCCTGCCACGCTATCCGTGAATTTCTGCAACATCAGGGGACTTCACTCTAACCTAAACGCCGTCCACTACCATCTCGAGACGGCGAAGCCGGCCTTGCTCTTTCTGACCGAGACGCAGGTTTCCTCTCCGGCTGATATTTCGTATCTCTCCTGCCCGGGGTACAAATTGGAGCACACCTTTGTGCCTCGGGCTGGAGTTTGCGTGTATGTCAGAGAGGACATCTGTTCTCGACGCCTCGGCAGTCTTGAAGGTTCGGACCTGTCCATCCTTTGGCTACGCGTAGACAGCGACGACCATCCGCGCGTCTACGGGTGCCTCTATAAGTCCCATAGCGGTAATGCCGAAACAGACCGACTCATCGACCACGTCCAAATGGCTACAGATTCCTTGCTACAACAGGTCCCATCCGCAGAGATCGTGATCCTTGGCGATTTTAACGCCCACCATGCCGAATGGCTCGGTTCACGTTTAACCGATCATGCGGGGAGATCTGTTTATGACTTTGCTTTGGCATATGGTCTGACACAACTGGTTACTTCGCCTACGCGGATTCCAGATGTGGAGGATCATACACCTTCCCTGTTGGACCTTCTGCTGACCTCTCATCCGGACGGATATCAGGTTTCCGTCGATGCCCCTCTCGGCTCTTCGGACCATTGTCTGATCCGGAGTATGGTGCCACTCACGCTCCCTTCGCGGTTGCGTTCTGCAGGTTGCCGCCGTGTTTGGCATTACAGGTCGGCGGATTGGGACGGAATGCGGTCTTTCTTTGCATGCTACCCATGGGGGCGGGTTTGCTTCTCGCCGGATGATCCCAGCGCTGTTGCTGACTCTGTCACTGATGTGGTGCTACAGGGAATGGAACTATTTATTCCATCATCTGTGGTACCCATCGGAGGCAGATCTCAGCCTTGGTTTGGTCGCTCCTGTAAGACTGCATTGCGCAGAAAGCAGGAGTGTTATCAAGCCTGGGCTGCGGCTTCGGTGACTCGGGATGTAAACACCAGCACACTTAAAAAGAAGTATAACTTCGCCTCCAGGTCCTTCAAAAGAGTTATTGCCAGGGCAAAGTCAGAGCACATAGGCAGAATTGGCGAGAAACTAGTTCGCCTTCCTTCGGGAACCCGTGCATTCTGGTCTCTCGCCAAGGCTGTCCAAGGGAATTTCTGTAAGCCATCACTACCATCTCTGCACAGGGAGGACGACTCACTGGCCCACGACGCAAAAGAGAAGGCCCCCAATTGTGCTGAGGACGTGTGCTCCGGAGTTGGCACCGGTTCTAACGCGTCTTTTCCGGTACTCCTACTCCCATGGCATTGTCCCGAACTCATGGAAGACAGCTTTTGTCCACCCGATCCCTAAAAAAGGCGACCGCTCAGACCCATCCAACTATAGGCCTATCGCGATCACCTCCTTGTTCTCCAAAATAATGGAATCCATTATTAACTGCCAGCTCATCCGGTACCTTGAGGATCACCAGCTGATCAGTGACCGCCAATACGGTTTTCGTCGGGGTCGATCAGCTGGTGATCTTCTAGTCTACCTGACCCATAGATGGGCGGAGGCAGTAGAGTCCAAGGGGGAGGCGTTGGCCGTTAGTCTGGACATTGCGAAGGCCTTCGATCGGGTTTGGCACAAAGCGCTTCTTTCGAAGCTCCCTTCCTATGGGCTTCCCGAGAAATTGTGCAATTGGATCACCAGCTTTCTTGCAGATCGGAGCATCAAGGTCGTTGTAGACGGTGCATGTTCTGACTACAAGCCTATTAACGCTGGTGTTCCACAAGGCTGTGTGCTATCACCAACGCTGTTTCTTCTGCATATCAATGATATGTTGCTAACTGGTAACATTCATTGCTATGCGGATGACAGCACTGGTGATGCTCTATACACCGGCCGGGCCAATATTTCTCGGGAAAACGTCGCCGAGTACCGGAACAAACTTGTGTCTGAAGTCGAGTCTTTGCTGGACAAAGTCTCGGATTGGGGGCGACTAAATCTAGTCCAGTTTAATCCTCAGAAGACACAAGTTTGCGCGTTTACCGCTAAAAAGAACCCCTTTGTCGTATCTCCTCAGTTTCAAGGCACTCCCCTTATTGCCTCAGCCAGTATCGGTATCCTCGGAGTCGACATATCGAGTGACGTGCAGTTTCGTGGTCACTTGGAAGAGAAGGCCAAATTGGCCTCTAAAAAGCTTGGCGTGCTCAGCAGAGCGGGACAGTATTTCATGCCGGCACTCCGCCTGCAACTTTACAAGGCGCAGGTTCGGCCTCACATGGAATACTGTTCCCATCTCTGGACAGGGGCTCCCCAGTGCCAGCTCCTTCCACTTGACCGCATCCAGCGCAGAGCGGCTCGAATCGTCGACGACCGAGCCCTTTCCGATCGGCTCGATTCATTGGCACTGCGAAGAGATGTTGCATCTCTTTGCATTTTCTTTCGCATCTACCATGGGGAGTGCTCTGAGGAATTGTTCTGATTAATCCCAGCCGCCAAATTTCATGAACGCACATCGCGGCAGAACTCCCGATACCATCCACACCATCTGGATGATTGGCGGTCCACCACTGTGCGATTTAGAAGATGTTTTCTTCCTCGCACGACCTCTTTGTGGAATCGATTACCATCAGCGATTTTTCCGGACCGATACGACTTAGGGACCTTCAAGAAAAGAGCCTACTCCTTTTTAAAAGGCCGGCAACGCATCTGCAATTCCCCTGGTGTTGCGGTTGTTCGTGGGCGGCGGTAGTCACTTACCATCAGGTGAGCCGCATGCTCGTTTGCCCCCTCTCCTATAAAAAAAAAATTGAATTATTTTCTTCATTAAACTGTTATTTGAATTTGTTTGTTGTATTTTATCCAATGAATAAATTTATCTGAGAATTGAAAAATTGGCCCTAAAGATCATAAACTGTTTAGTATTTCGCTAATATGCAATAAAATCTTATAAAGCGTCACCTCATTCCATCAGCCATCTATAGACAAATCAAGGAAACTGCCACCCACGCGACACGCCAACTCAGCGCCGATAACTGGTCGTTTATAACTTATAACACATTGTATAAACGAGGCGTTAAAAATAGGACCGTCTTATAGGTACGCTAAATCTGCCATGGCGTGGAGGCGAACGGACGTTTGTTTATTGTTTACTAAATGATATTTTAGTGTTCCGTGATCCTAAGCAATTTGTTTGATCTCGTCACTGTCCGTTTTGCCTTAAAACCAATCCGAGTGAATATATATTATATTTTTTATCGTGGTAGAGCCATGCTGCAGCTATATTAGTAGTATAGTTGTAACACGAATGGGTCGGCTCGACCGGGGAAGGACCACGCTCTCACAGACTACTAGCGTAAAATAGCAGCTTAATGCTGCTGTGTTTCGTATGGTGAGTGTAGAGAACCGGAGACCCTATTTACTGGAAGAGAGGCATTCCATCTTAGTCCTCATGGGTGACAACGCATCTGCATTTTGATTCGTAAAGGAGGATAGATGTAGATGTCTATGGGCCACAGCAACTACTTACCATCAGGTGGACTGTGTGCTCGTTTGTCACCCTATCCTATAAAAAAATATGAATAGGTTAAACTGTTTAGGCATTTATACAAAGTTTTTATTCTATAGTAAACTTAAAATGTTGTATATCGTGTCTCATGTTTTTATTTTATTTTATTCAGCTGTTTCAGTCGCCCATAGCGCCTCTTACGGCGCCCACCGAATGAAATGGGGTAGTGGATATTGTTACACCGCCACTACACGATCAACAATTCGTACTCGTAATAACGTACTTAAATAAGAAAAAGTTTGAGAAAAAAACGGGACCATAGTTGAACCACGAAAATCCTCCTTAAAAAAATTTAATACAACAGCATGACTTCATTGATATATTAACCAAGCTGCTGGAAAAAGGATTTTCTAATTTATAATATATAAAACAAACGCTTTTTTGCAAAACATACTGATTATTATACTCTTTGGTACTTACTTAAGACATTAAAGGATTGACACTCTAAACAAACCAGAACAAACGACTTGATTTGTTCAAGCGACATAATCATAGGACATAATTTATATCAGCGACATTTTTATGTGCATAGATTATTGTTTATGTTTGACATTGACCGTATTAAACGTAATATATTTTATTCAAATTAATTTACTTGTAACCTATGCTTGTAACCATATAAATTTTACACATTCAAATTTCAATTAGAAAGCTTCCAATTGTTATATTTTTTAACAATAAAAAAAGTTTGTATCTCAAAAATTTTAATTTCTAAATTTTAAAATCTATTTATTTTTCTACTCCCTACGATTTTTTTAAATTTACGTTCATCCCTTAAACTTAAAACCTCTCTAACTCTTTTAAATTTGACCGGAGAAAAAAAATCATAAAACCTTATTAATGTAAAATTATAAGTTCTACATATTTTTGAACTTTTTTGTCTAATTTTTACCGTTTTCGAGTAATTGCGAAAAAACGCTTGACATTTTTTTTAACCTTTTCCGGGGGTCGCGGACACAAAAACCTTTACATATTGGTTTTGTATCATAAAAACTACATTATATCAAAAATGCAAAGTTGAGTGTCAAATTTTGATTTCAAACCTTATTTGACTGAAATATAGACTTGGAATATACTTGTAACACATGTTTAAAATGATTTTAGTTTTACCCACTCCTACATATAAACTTTAATTATACCAAATTTCGCACTCCTCCATGCGCGCAATATGATAAAGGGGAACAAAGTTTTCCCTTCATGTATTATTATATAGTATGTACCTAACATAGTCATTATAAGTTTGCTTAATATTATAAAAATAAACAGCTCAAATTCACTGCTATATCAATCACCGCCAACTCGGAGTGCACTCACCGATACGATAAGCACTTCGAGAGTAAGAACATTTATTTAACCTAAATAATACATCTTAGGATTTTTTTCGTATTAAATTGATCTCCTATTGACATAATATAGAGCTCAAGTAAGTTTTTTTTTTTCAATATTTCCTGTAAGTACGTTGTCCTTAGCTCCTAGTTGCTATTGGTTCTGGAAACTTGTCCCACTGTCTATCACCACGTGCTGACAAAATATCTTGCCGTTTTTTTTAGACTGCCCTTAGAACATAGATGCCGTAGGGTAATCCCCTCAACATGCGCTTGATTTAACTATACTTAAGTCATAAAATTTGTTTACCTATCTCACATTAACAGAAATTCAGGAAGTATACTGTAGTGATTTCTTTACAAACACTTAAAATTTATTTGGTATACTTCTACGACTCTTACGTCTTACCGTATTACTATGGAATGGAACTACCCAATGACTTTTTCTACCGACTTCCAAAAAGGAGACGGTACTCAATTCGACTGTATGTTTTTTATGTGTGTTACCTCATAACTCTTTACTGAGTGAACCGATTTCGATGATTCTTTTTTTTTGAAAGCTGGTACTTCTCGTGTGGTCCCTTATGAATTTGATCAAGGTCAGACCTATAGTTTTTGAGATATTCTTAATAACTTATATTGAAGTCGGCAGTATAAAATTTTTAATTTTAAATTATTTATAGTTTTTGTATACTCTTAAAAAATCTGTTAATATCAAGTAAATGAAGAGACTTAGAGAGAGCCAATTATTTAAAAAGACTGGCTGAGGATGAGGAAACGCTCTCCGTAACAGTCTCATATTTTAGGGATTTTCAATAACCGACTCGATTAACAGGCGGGTTGCCGATCACAGTACCAGATGTCGCACGTCTTTGACCCTATCTATCGCTAGTGTTGGTATTTTAAATACAAATATAGTGTCCGATCGAAGGTCGATTTCTAACTGAAGTAGAAGCCGAAACCAATTAATCAGCTATCGCCACAACCTTCGGCCAATGCCGAAGTCTTAAAAACCCAGTGGTCAAAACTAGGTAATTTATTTGATCAAAGTTGACCAAAGCCAAAATTGAAGCCGAAGTTCCGGTCGGACACTGGTGTTTTATGATTTGCTTACACTAGATGGTGATAATATCGGTGGTCATGAGGTTTTGAGGTATTTACATATTCGCTATTTACTACACCTATGTGACGTATTGTGGTTGGTGATTGTCACCATCACACGTTACTTGAAACTAGCAGTTAATTTAACACTAATTCTTCTCCTTTTCAACTGACTTCAAAAAGGAGGAGGTTCTCAAATTTCGTCGAAATCTTTTTTCATCTATAGAATAGTAAAGAATAGAATAGAATGATTTTTATTCAATATTGAGTATTACATAATATTTATTGAAAGTCATTTTTTTTATTTACCACTGGTTCGGAAAATACCTCTGTCCTGGGAAGAAGAAGCAAGAAAACCAGCGGCACTTTTTTTTAAAATATAATTTCACTTAACAATAATTTTGTTTATACAGTTTTAAATGAATTTTCATGGAACCAGCATGGTGGCGATCACCTTATTCGCAGGGGTTATTTTCATTCATGTATTCCTTGATATTATAATAACCCTTTTTGTACAGTTTTTCTTTAATAAAACTTTTAAATTTGTTTATTGACAAACTTTGAAAATGTGATGGGATTTTGTTGTAAAAGCGTATACATTGCCCCAATATGTATGTTCACCGATTACTCGAAGACGCCTGAACCGATTTTGAAAATTCTTTTTTTTTTTTGTTTCTAAGGTATACCCTTCCGAGTTGGTCCCGTTTAAATTTTATCCAATTCGATTGAGCGGTTTTAATTTTTTTTTTAATTTTACCACTTGTAAATCTTTACTAGCCCATAAATAGTTAACAGTGTAGTGGCGGTGTAAGAATATCCACTATCACATAATATCGTCCCATTGGTGCTGTAAAGGGTGACCGACGGAAACAAACCAGGAGGTGGGCAGCAGCGTCTTTCTAATAACACGTACAAAATAAAAAAAACTGCGGTTGCAAACCCGCCTATTAGTTAGTCTATGGGGGAGTCCTGTGTACAGCAGTAGACTTTTGATAGGCTGTTACGGTAACGGTAGCTCATTGTAGGAATTTGCCATAAAGTCGGAATCAGATGGTTAATTTTTCGTTCATTGGCGTTTTTCATTCGGCAACTTTCACTGGAAATGACACGTTTAAACACGGAATGAAAGAAAAGTGCCGAAAGAATTCATTACTGAATCGATCCAACAATGTTGATTGAACATTGGGCACCATTCACTCACACGCACTTTGAATACTGGGAGAACATTTACTCAGGTTCAACTATTTTGTGTCGAGTCTTGTAGCAGATAAACGTCAGGACAACCGTCGCGGCAAAATGATGTTCCAGTGGAACGACCAAAATACGCTGCTGTTTTTGTCTGCGGACAATTTAAAAAATTATCAATGTCTTTGGAACCACAAACTTGATGAATACAAAGACAAAACAATACGGGCAAATGCTACGAAATCTCTAATTAGTGATTTAAACTTAGAGGTTACTGAAGATGATATTAAACATAAAATAAAGACGTTAAGACATTGAATTATTATGTATTAAAGTACAGTACATTATACCTTAATGCGTTAAGGACCCGCAATATAACAGAATTAACCAAAATAAAGCAATCAACCAAAAGTGGTTGCTCTTCTGACGATGTCTATGTACCGTCTTTATACTGGTTCAAACATCAGAATTTTTAAGCAGTGTATGTGTATTTAAATGATTACAAATTAAACTAATTCCGAGATGCACGACGTCATTCGGCGACATATTGAAAGAAAAGACTAGGTGAATGTTCTTTTCTATAACATTCAAGTTAAATTGTGTGAACATAGAATGAAGTAAAAATGAAGCATGCACTCGAGTGAACATTCTTTCGAGAGAACCGTCTGATTTCGCCTTAATCGACATGGTTGGCAGGAGGTTTGGTAATCACTGTACCAGACTACTCGTACATTTCAATACTCTTCTCCATCACTGTTATAGATATTTTTAACATGTGATGATTGATTTTTCTAACATTTCTGTCTTCATCGTCTCTCTTAAACCACTCCTACCCACGAAACGAATGGAGTAGTATATTTTTTTACATCGCCTCTATGATATGTTCAGCAGAGAACTTGTGATAGAGATGATCGTGACAATGATGGAACTTACTCGTACACAGAAAAAATGTTTAAAAGTAGAAGGGACTGGTAAAAACATTTGGGTTAAATAATCTCCTTGTTACGTTATTTATTATAGCAGTTGAAATATTACGGAAACAAACGAGGCAGTTCCGTGGGCTGCCTTGGCAATTTAAATTAGGTCAAGAGAAATAAAAAAAAATAAATTCAGAATATTTTTCGACGTTGCCCACATTATTTGTTATAAAAAATACTATAAATCTAAATCAATAGGCCATTTAATTGCCTATTGTCTTATAAATAAATCTTTCTGTAGCGCTTGGCTGACAATTTGATACCCATATTTGTGCGAGAAAGATGTGGACTGATGAAATGTTCAACAATTGTATTTTGATGGGCTGTAACACAATGGATGGACAAATGAGAACACAGTCCACATGATGGTTATAGGATACTGTGGCTCATAGACATCTACATCTATCCTAAATTAAGAATCAAAATGTAGATGAGTTGTCACTCCTTAGGACTAAGATGGAATGCCTCGTATTTAGTGAAAAGGATCTTCGTTTCTCTACACTTACAGAAGTTTTAAGCTGCTATTTTACGCTGTATTATGCGAGAGCATGGTCCTTCCCCGGTTGGGCCCATCAGTTCGTGCTACAACTGTAATATAGCTTTAGTATGTCTCTACCACGATCAAGAGTAATTGATTACAAGAAATGCACTTCAGGGTTCAGTTTTTCTCAATTATATTGTCCTTCAGAAATATAATGCGACTAATTTCAATGGAGAGTACCTACTATCTGCGCAGGCCAGGATTATGGTATACAAGTACATAGTTCGATAATACGGCAATACAACACGACCGGAGTTTAGGTGCAGGACCAGCAGTCTTACGTACTTTCCGAAGCACGAGAGAGAAACCTAACTTACTGACTTTGGGATTCTTCTGAGATTGCTTTAGGGAAAACACCTCGGGACTCCAATCCACATCCGAGACCACAAAATTATCAGTAGTTCGCAATAATCATAACATTATATCGACTACATATCAAGTTCAGCAGTACTTTTAGGAATAACTTGGATTCAAAATAATAGAATTATTACAAATAATTTATACGTGCATATCATTTACGTCTTATACTCCTATGTATATTAACGATGTCAATTGAAATATCATCGTTTGCTACAGCGTAGCGTTGCTTTTTGTTTGGTTGCTTAAGTTAACATTACTAGGAAACCAGAGTATTTGGACACCTAGCAGTCCCTCTAGATTGGTTTTTTTTAAGGATAAGGGTGACAAACGAGCACACAGTCCACCTGATGGTAAGTGGCTGCTGCGGCCTATAGACATCTACATCTATCCTCGTTTGCGAATCAAAATGCAGATGCGTTGTCACCCGTGAGGACTAAGATGGAATGCCTCAATTCCAGTAAAAAGGGCCTCCGGCCACCTGCATTCACCAAACGAAACGCAGAGGTAAACCTCTACTTCACGCTGGTATTCTGTGAGGTCGTGGTACCACCCCGGTTCGAGCCGGCCCATCCGTGCGACAGCAAAAGCTGCCGCGTGGCTCTACCACTGGTATTACACTATAACCAATTATTTACTAGTAGAAATTTCATGTAGTGGAGCTATGCTGAAGCTATATAATGGTTTTAGCACGAATGGGTCAGCACGATGGGAGAAGTACCACGCTCTAACGCCATTACATACCGCATGTCTTACCTGCTTGTGACTCTATCTAGTGAGCTTTCGCCTGGCACTCAACATACACGGCTGTTAATCGGGAACCTTTCTACCCCATTGGTTATCGGTAAGAATCAGTAAGCTGAAGTGGCAAAGGGTCGGTCGAAGTATCTCAAAGAACATTTTTATATATAATAAAAAAGGTGAAGAAAGCAAGCAAGCACACAGTTTACCTTATGGTAAGTGGATGCTATGGCCCATAGATAGCATGCTGGTATTCTCTGAGAGCGTGGTTCTAGCCCGGTCAAGCCGACCTATTCGTGATAAAAGCAGAATGTAGCTGCAATGTGGATCTACCACTTTAGATTTGTGTTTCATTCTTCATTTATATCACATAATATAATACCAAAACAATTTGTCATTTACTTCCAAACAACATCGCATGACAATACACAAAGTCGAAACAAAATAAACTCGAAGAATAGCCGCCGACCAGATACAAGAAATAGCTTTCAGAGTGATAAAGCGACTTTCGCAATTAAGATGTATTGTCCAAATATGTATGTACATATGTATATACGAGTAGACCTATAAATCTTATTGATCTTAGAATTTTTACCTTCTTTTTTATTAGGCCGAAAAAAGTTGTAAGACAAGGAGTCTGCCTAGGCATCTGGGGGCACGGTAGTGCCCCCGCCAAGTTGAGCAAAAAAGCGGCACGGCCGTATCATACCATCCTTTTCTCGAAGCAGTTCAGGCCATTTTCGAAATCCTATAACTTCGTTGTAGATAAAATTAGAAGCCTGAATTTGGAATAATAGGTGTAGATAAGTACACAGATATAGAAATGAGATGCCATCAAAAACATAACTTGTAGAAAAAGCCAAGTCTCGCAACTCAGTTCTTCTACCGTAAAAAGTTGTGAGATCCATGTAATACCAAGTCGGTTAATTTATTCAGTCCCTACTTAAGGGTCGTTCTGTCTTAAGTTATTACGTAATTAGCTAACCTAACAACATCTTATAGTGACCACATCAATACTAAAAATCTTTTATATTTAAAAAAAATAGATTGACTTGAAATCACAATGTATCTCTCAAGTAATACATATTATATTAAATTAAATTGTTTAGTGCGATTGCCAAGTCAATTTATTTATTTAAAACATAAAAGATTTTTAATATTGATATAGTGACTATAAGATTTTGTTAGGTTAGCTAATTACGTAATAACTTAAGACAGAAGGACCCTTAAGTAGGGACTGAATAAATTAACCGACTTGGTTTTACATGGATCTCACAATTTTTTACGGTAGAAGAACTGAGTTGCGAGACTTGGTTTCTTTACAAGTTATGTTTTTGATGGCATACCTATTTCTGCCGTCAAATATTAGAATTTGAAATAAAAATTAGAAGAACCAGTATAATTATTGGTTGTGAGGCGTTCCATTTTAGTCCTTAGAGGTGACTACGTATCTGTAGCCTTTGTTTAAAATTGGTTGCAGGTATACATGGGCCGCAGTAGCCGCTTACTTTTTACATAAAAACGATTTGTATGTAAAATAGTAAGTAAAGTCACAACCAAATAAATGTCCCATCGCTCTTTTCAATTCTGAGATGGTTATTGCGCAATTAGCCCTTTTCGATGCTCCAGTGTCCTTCCACCTTTAATTGTATGAAAAAAAATTGATGGAGAAATTTCAAATGCCTAAAGAATTATTCTTTTAGTAATCAAAATGTCCCTTATAATATATACCTTATATGCGTGGATTGGTGGTTTATTAAATATGATAAAATTACAGAGCGTCTCTCAATATTATATGTACGAACTACAGATTTGCCGAAGCGTCGATACTATTTGCCCGAACAATGAAAGGACTACCTGTTAAACTTATATATGTATATAAAATACATATATATATATAACATCTATATCTTCGAATAAAGTGACTGATATAATACTGATCGAACTTCACTTAGAAGTTCGTTTGATCATGTATTATAGCATACATAACATGGCTGATATGTAATCCTGTTATTAATAACATTAAAACCAAGCCCAATCATATATTCCATTATGATTAGTGTTGCAAAACGCTCGAAACGTCGCGAATTTAAAATGAATAAGATAGAATGCGTAAAAATTTGTTGTTTTTGATGCATATTACAATATATATTGTAGAACCTGGAGCTATATTATGGTTGTAGCAGGAATGGATCGGCTCAACCTGGGAGGGACTACGCTCTCACAGAATACTGCCGTAAATTACAGCTTCATTTTGCTGTGTTTCGTGTTGTGAGTGTAGAGATCCAGACACCTTTTGAATAGAAACGAGCAATCTATCATAACCTTTAGTAATGACAAAGCATCTGTATTTAGATTCTTAATTGAGGATACATGTGAATTTCTATGGGCCACAACATTCACTTATCATCAGTTGGACTGTGTGCTCGTTTGTTACAGTTATTCTATAAAAAAAATTAAAATAAAGTTTATTTAAAATTAAATTCTAAAAGTATTACAATAAGATAATCATACATATTATATTATAAGTAAGCAATTATGTATGTGTATTATAACTTTATGCTGCAGTGTCGTGTACTAATTGGTTTCACGGAAACGGCTCTAACGAATTGAATGACATTTTGTGTTTAGATAACGTAGTTTTATTCCTGAGAATATTTTCTGTAACGTTCGGCAACGCTTGGTTGCAAAGCTACTATTTTTTTTTATTGCAGAGCGTTTAAACGACCATACGTTTTTTTTTTATAGGATCGGGTGATAAACGAGCACACAGTCCACCCGATGGTAAGTGGTTACTGTGACCCATAGACATCTACATCTATCCTCAATAAAGACTCAAGATGCAGATGCGTTGTCACCCGTGAGGACTAAGATGGAATGCCTCTTAGCCAGTAAAAAGGGTCTCCGGTTCTCTACACTCACCATACGAAACACAGCAGCGTTAAGCTGCTATTTTACGCTGGTTTTCTGTGAGAGCGTGGTCCTTCCCCGGTCGAGCCGAACCATTCGTGCTACAACCATAATATAGCTGCAGCATGGCTCTACCACGTAGAAATATATAATACGTTAGCTATAAATGTTTATTAGAGGAAATTATTCTTAGCAATATTTTGAAATGCGGCTTATTCGTTACGTCTATAATTCTATTGTTACAACAAACACCGATAATAATACTTTTACGGACAAAGGTCTTATTGAATGTTTGTTTTAATATATAGAATATCTAAAACAATATTGACAATACAACGTATTATTACGAGATTGAGACGTATACACACGGTATAGGCCTAGGGATGTGTATAGAAAGCGCTGAAGACGACCGAGCGCGGTTGCCGGCAAACTGCTATGGACGATCGGGGAAGCTGGTTGTCTACTGAAGCTGGTGCGCGTATTACACGATCCGTGTTTCGAGTGCGCTGAACTACGTTGAATAAAATATCTAAGTATAGAAAAATTAACTTTTTTTTCGTGGTAGTGACATTTAGTGAAAGATTTTAGTGTAGTTTCACTGGATATCTAGTAGCAGTAATTGGTAAGTGTTATTAAACGTAAAATATTTCTAGACGCCTGTATATTTCTTCTTTACTATTTAATACTTAATCGCTTTCTGTATTTTTTTACAATTTAAAAAAATGAATTCGTCTTATTTAAATTATAATTTTTTAAACATTTTTGGTTATTATAGTTTTTATGTATTTTATTTTGTTGATAATATTTAAAATATTAGGAACTATATTACTATATTACTAGCTATTTTATATCATTATTATTATTACTTTATATTATTATTTTCATCTGTAACCTACATTTTGAAGTATAGATAATCCAAAGGTATAATATTATTATCCTGTCATAACTAGGGCTGCCAACCTTACTATATAATATATTTTGTAGTATTATATAGTTAAAGACGACTCTATAATTAAAGTAGTTGAAACTATTATATTTTAATTGACTGATTTTAAGAGACTGATTATAGTTTAAGGCTTTTAATAAAGGCTCAAATACATAATAAGTATTTTTTTTGAAATAAAATATTAATGTTTTGTTTCAACACGATAATATATATTTTTCTGCGCTATTTACTATAATTTTACACTTAATGGTCTCAAAATTACTATATTTGATATTAAAAACAATTTTAAAGTTGTCTGTTTAAAAGAAGTGATTCAAATTCAGTTTGCAATATTTGACATGAACAATAGGTAGGTACATGTGAAGTTAAATAAAACGTTGTTAAATTATGGCAACCCCAGTAATAACATTTATTTGATTTAAGTTTTTAATTTATTTCTATATTTTTTATATATTATATATTTAATTTACCCGTTCGTTTACTTATATCTATATTTTTAAATATGTTAGGGTGCCTTGTAGTGGCGGCATAAGATCCCATAACATCCCGTGGATGTCGTTAAAGGGACAGCAACATCTTCCCGGCAACACGTCAATAATGTTAATTAAAGCTGCGGTTGCCGACCGGCTTGCCAATCTTGGCAACTATGGCAAATATGAAGAAATCTATTAGGATATCTATGTTCTTCGGCACTGGAATTCTGTTGGGGTATACTAAATGAATGAATGAAAATTACTGGTGAATAGGCTATCATCCCCAGCTAAGCATGGCGATCATGCAAACCTTCTCATTTGTAGTAAAATTCCATTTCTTATAGGAGAAACTCACACTTCATCATATTATCCCGTCCAATATAACGTTTAGGCGACAGACAGACAGACCTTTAGGGTAGGATATATGTTTTTTATTATAAAATAAGGGTAACAAACGAACACACAGTCTCCCTGATGGTAAGTGGTTGCTGTGACCCATAGACATCTACATTAATCCTCAATAAAGAATCAAAATGCAGATGTGTCCTTACCCGTGAGGACTAAGATGGAATGCCTCTTTTCCAGTAAAATGGGTCTCCGGTTCTCTACACTCACCATACGAAACACATACAGTGTCAAGCTGCAATTTTACGCTGGTATTCTGTGAGAGCGTGGTCCTTCCCCGGTCGAGCCGACCCGTTCGTGCTACAACTATATTACTAATATAGCTGCAGGATGGCTCTACCACGTACAAATGTTTAGGTGTAATAAGTGTTTTCAAAAAAAAAAAAATAACTCCGGGTAAAACTCTAACTAATGTCTCAGACATGTTGACTTCCAGATTATAAAGAATATAGAGTCCTGTGGGGCTTTTATGGAACACCGACTTTGTGGCATAAAGTATGGGATCCTCGTTTCAAATCCCAAGAGTTAATATGTTAAAAGGCGTTTTTCGTTTTTAAATTCAGATTATCTAGGTCTTGACATTTTATAACACTATGTTGTAATAATAGTTAAATGTAAATCAGACTTCGCGATATGAACCGTAAGCACGAACATAACATTTTTATCTTTTTTATTTTTGTTTATTAAGTTTTGATTATTGAATACATAAAATCACCCATGGACAAATATGCAGACTTGTAAAAATAATTCGCAAGCCATAAAAATAATTGCTTCATGCTGGATTCGTGTCCACGACCCGCAGGGTCTCCGCCAACGCTACACCATAGGCGGCGGTCACGGCGGCCATTCTCGACGGGGATTAGCCAACTGCACGGGACAGGATTATACTGCCCGAATATATGTGCAAACGGGTGCACTCTCTATTTCCTCACTCTTATCGAACCGATGGGACAATAAACCGGCACGAACGGAGAGAGATAAGGCGCAGGATCAACGGGGCTTTACTTGCTTCTTGAGGCATGGGGGTGAAACAAAACCAGCTTCCTGACTCCAGGTTGTTACTAAGAATTTCTCGACAAAAAAACTTGATAAGTGATTTTTTTGTGCCCGCTTCGGGTTTTCAAACCGAAACCTTACGATCAGAAGTCATGTCTGCCTTTTTATACCATCTTTATTTAATAAAGTTTTTGAAATTGGCGGTGGACAAATTTTTCCATTTTCTGGTATTTTGTTGTAAAATCGTATACATCGTCCCAAGAATGAATTAATGACTGTGGAGTCGAGTAACTATAGTACTAGCTTGACTTGTCTGTTCCTAGTATTTAAAATGTGTTACTTATTTTCATTAAATATTTATATTTTCCTTTACACGCAACGCATCAGCATCTTTTTAACAGTGGTAGAGCCATGCGGCAGCTTTTGCTATCGCACGGATAGGCCGGCTCAAACCGGGGTGGTACCACGACCTCACAGAAAACCAGCGTGAAGTAGAGGTTTGCCTCTGCGTTTCGCTTGGTGAGTGCAGGTGGCCGGAGGCTCTTTTTACTGGAAATGAGGCATTCCATCTTAGTCCTCACGGGTGACAACGCATCTACATTTTGATTTGTAATAGAGGATAGATGTAGATGTCTATGGGCTGCAGCAACCACTTAACATCAGGTGGACTGTGTGCGCGTTTGTCACCCTTATCCTATAAAAAGAAATCTGCAATTCCCTTGGTGTTGAAGTTGTTCCTGGGCGGCGGTAGTCACTTATGATAAAAAAATATATCTATAAAAATATAAATATCTCTTCTATAAAAAAAAAAAACGAATAAGCCACGCGTTACTAATAATGCGCTATCGAAACATCTGTCGTATATTAATTTAATATTGCATTTAAAAAAAGATCCCAAAACACAGTTGTTTCTTGCCAGTTTTTCACTAATTAGATTTTGTTTTTGCGAGCCGATGTAGATTTTAATGTCAACAAGAGCTGTAAACAAGCTTAAATTGAATAAAATAATGATTTGTTATATTTACGCGAACAGTCCACATTGAAAAAAAAAACGACTTTTACGGATTTTATCGCGTTTAATTTTACTTATTATTAATTCCCGACGTTTCGGGCGCTTTCCAGCACCTATGGTCACGGGGGACTGAACTGATGAACCCGGAGTACCTTCAGATTTTTAATTATTACTTATTACTTGCGTAAAATAATAATTAAAAACCTGGAGTCTGACATCAGGACGTCAATCACCTCAGTCCCCCGTGACTATGCGTGCTGGAAAGCACTCGAAATGTCAGAAATTAAAATAAGTACAATTAAAAGCGGTAAAACCTGTAAAAGTAGTTATGTTGAATAAAATAGTTTTGACTTTTACTTTCAATAAAAATAACAGGTCATTTTATTATTATCTTATTCTCAGATGTTTCTTATTCAACATTCCCAGACCGTATTCCTTTACAAGTCGTAACTCTTATCGTGAGGGGTTGAATACATGTTTGATAAAACTTTCATATCTTATGTTAACTTCATGTGTATTGTAAAACTGAATCGATTCTTTAACATGTTGCTATAAAACTCATATATTACTGAATATTTTTTGTGTTATGTCTACGTCTAGTTTATGTTTTGTGACAAAGATTTTTATCCAAGACTATATAATATACATAATAAATTACAACACAATCTATTTAAATAAAAATCAATTGCTGTCCGTAAGTCTCGCTAAAATTCAAAAACGGTTTGACCGATTTTGAGGATTTTTTTTGTGTGATTGAATGAGCCCCTAGACGGGTTAAATTTACATTTTAATACAGTAGGTGGCGTTGTTGTCGAGATCACCTGTACGAAGTTGCGGCGGATTCCTAGTACATAATAATTATGAGATGTCCTGATTATCCTAGGTTAATGAAGTGGATTTTTTTTTATTTTTAGTAACTACGCCTGTACAAATTTAATTATTTAAACGCCCGGGAGAGGGCTAAAACTGAATTAAAAAAATTACATTCCTTTTTTACCACGTATTTATTAATTGCTTTCGTGTATATCTGTTAGGGTTCGAATTTAGCAATTGATTTTAAACTAACTTCTCGATGATTAGAGATTTTAAATTTTGAACATCGCTTAGAATCAGATATCAATGTAAGAGTTAAAAAGAAGTGGTATATTAAAAACCTTTAATACGTAATTTTTTTTTACTTTCACTTGTTTAAAAAAGAAACTTGTTATAGAATAAAGAGTGACAAACGAAAACACAGTTCAACTGATGGTGAGTGGCTGCTGTTGTCCCTAAGCATCTATCCTCCATTAAGAATCAAAATGCAGAATGCTGTGTCACCCCTGGTGACTAAGATGATTATTAGGGTACCGGTTATCTACACTCATAAGACGAAACAGTAGCATTATGAAGCTATTTTCCGCTAGCATGCTTCAATAACATTAATATATTAATTTATATATATATATATATATATATATATATATATATATATATATATATATATATATATATATATATATATATATTATAATATACACATATTATACTCTTCTAATGAAACTTTTGTGAACTAAAAGAAAACACCACGGGACGTGTATTCTTAGATAACAATATTAAATAATCATAATAAATATAAGTTTATTTGAACCGAACTTAGCCTTTGAAAAATATCTTTCAATAATCAAAATAATAATGAAGTATTTTTGATATACCGAAGCAATTATTATTTTGAAATAGAATTAAATTTTTCCATTCATTAATTTATATCTGTTATAATATACGGGATACCGCAATTAATTGGATGGTGACCTTCTGGTTTTCCCCATAATCGCCTCTTACAACCACGGAACGTAATGGGGTGGTCAATTTTCCCACGGATTAGATTCTACATCGCCACCACACGCCAAGTTATCAGCCAATATCAGGACTATACATGGTAGAATCATGCTGCAACTATTTTATGGTTGTAGTACGAATGCTTCTTCTCGATCAGAGGAGGACCACGCTCTCATAGAATCTCAGCGTACCAGCATAAATAAGCAGTTTAATTCTAACGTGTTTTATATGGTGAGTATAGAGAGATCTTTTTTTGGAGACGAGGCATACTATGTGAGTCCTCATGGGGTGACAACGTATCTGCATTTTGATACTTTATTCAAGGGTAGATGTCTATGGGCCACAACGTCCACTTACTATCAGGTGGACTATGTGCTCGTATCAATATCATCATTATCATTACAGCCCTTCAGAAGTCCACTGCTGAACATACGCCTCCCCCGAGGAATGCCACAAAACACGGTCCCGAGTCATCTGCATCCATTGACTTCCTGCATGTCTTACTAGGTCGTCACTCCATCTAGTGTAGGAACAGCCTACACTTTGCCTGCCGGTACGAGGCTGCCATTGAGAACCTTTCTTCCCCATCGGTTGTCGGTTCTTCTAGCTATATGGCTGGCCCATTGCCACTTCAGCATAATAATTCTTTGAGCTATGTCGGTTACTCTGGTTCTACTGCGGATATCCTCGTTTTTAAGTCTATCACGCAGAGAAACGCCGAGCATAGCCCTCTCCAACTTTCTCGCTAAGCAATTTGAGCTTCCTCATACGGCCAGCAGTGAAGGACTACGTCTCAGATCCAAAGGTCATCACTAGCAACACGCACTGGTTGTACAATCTAGTTTTGATGTTTTAAGGTATGTCTGACGAGAAGATGTGTCGTAATCTCCCGAACGCTGCCCAGCCGATTTGAATCCGTCGATTGACCTCTCGGTCAAAGTTGGACTTACCTAGTCGGACTATTTGTCCCAGGTAAACATATTCGTCAATAAATTCGTGCTTAGTGCTCCCAACAACTATCAGCATAGGCGTGACTTGGACATTAAACATGATTTTGTTTTGTCCATGTTCATCCATTAGGAGACACTATTGAGGTCATTGAGCATAGTGCTTAGGTCCTCAAGCGATTCTACCATAAGGACTATATCGTCGGCAAATCGAAGGTGAGTGATATACTCGCCGTTGACGTTAATACCGTATCTTTTCGAGTCCAGTAGCTTTAAAACGTCTTTCAATGCAGCGGTGAAGGGTTTCGGGGTTATTACGTCATCTTGTCTTACACCTTTGGATAGTTTTCGTACTCTGGTTCGACGCAAAGCTTCAGTGGGGCCCCCATATATCCAAACTAGCAAGCAGACTAAACTCTACAGCTTATGCTGTAAAAAAGATTAGAGGTCTCACTAGTGTCGAGACAGCTAGATTAGTTTATTTCAGTTATTGCCATAACATAATGTCTTTTGAAATTTTCCTATGGGGAAATGCGGCTGATTTAGAAGTTATTTTTTTTTTAAAAGGAAGAGGTACTCAAATCGACTGTATTTTTTATGTGTGGTGTGATGGTTCTTTTTTTTGTTTGAAAGCTGGTGCTTTTCTTGTAGTTACGTATAAATTTAAACAAGATCTAACTGCTAGTTTTTGAGTTATCAATGATAATGCGTATTTAATTGACTTCTGCTAAATTGATGATGTTCATATTTTATTTATATTGAAAACGGTTGCACAAAATTGTTAATTTTACCACTTATTATTATTTAGAGTGGATTTCCAGTACACGGCGTAATATTAGGGATTTAGAATAATATTTAGAATATTATATCGCAATTTTATGTTTTGTGGCATATTTTGATCTTAAAGGAGGCTTGAAGCAGTGATTTTAACACAGGGCTTTCTTTTCATGATCACATCATAAACATCTGTAAAAAAGCTTATAGAAATCTAGGATTTATGCTTCGTACGGTCTGAGGATTCACAAACATAAAAGCGATTGTCGCTTTGTATAATACATTGGTACTACGGAGTCTACTTGAATGTAATGCAGTCGTCTGGGCTCCGCATGAAACTAAGTATACTCTCATTCTAGAGCAAGTACAGAATAAATTCATTACATATTTATATATGCGTTATTATAGTATATACCCATTTTATCCTCTAATGTATCCAACTTTGTTTATCTTAGGTATGGTAGGATATAATGAACTAAGAGTTAGAAGGGAGCTTGCGCTCACCTCGTATATTTTTAAAATACTCAGAGGAAAATTGCATGACGCTGAAATGTTAGGCCAATTAAACATATGTGTTCCTGAGAGGTATGTGTGGCGCCGACGGCAGCCGCGACTGTTGGTGGAGCCGCGCGGTCGGACTAACCATCTGAGTACCTAAGGCGCCTCTGAAGCGCGCACTCCATACGCTCAACTTAATAGCTAGTGAGACGGACCTGTTCTGTTGTACTCTGAGTGAATTCAAAAAGACAGCATTGCTTGTAATTTGTTATAATCAGTACAAATCAGTTAGACAGCTACACTATCGCATTAGGTAATCCAGTAATGATAGTTGTAAGTTTCAGAAATAAATAAAAAAGTAAGTAAGTAAGTAAAAAACTTATGAGAACCTGTAATGATGATAATGATTATGATCGCACTTTTAACATTTTACAAATACCATAAAATACATTACTGTCTATCAAAAGCCCACTGCTGAACTCCCCCATAAATTGCGTCATAGGCGGGATATTTGCCGTAGTTGCCACGCTTGGCAGGCGGCTTGGCAACCGAAGATTTTTTTTGTTCACCTGTTATTAGGAATATGCTGCTCGCCATCTCCATGTTCAGTTTTCACTCTGTCGCCTTTTATCACACCCACAAAATGATATGGGATAATGGATATTATTACACTGAAACTAAACAGTTATCTCAGTATTTTTTCAGTGTTTTCATTCTACAAATATTTCAATATTTTTGGCGACAAAAACGATATACTCATAATTAATATTAAGAAACGAAAATTCTGTCATAAAATTTTTCGTTGGAATAAATCATTGGTCTGCAGCATCCAGTAATTGTACAATGAAAATCAATTATAAGTACCGCTTGTTATTTTAATGAAACAAAGCTTTTGAATACCAACCCAACGTTGAACGGGAAACCACAACACGACGAAGCACAATAAGGCCGCAGAAAATTAAATAATTAACAAATCTGGAAAATATTTATCTAACATCAGAATCTTTTGACGGAAATAATTCAAATCGTTCAATATTTTTTTTTGGTATTGATGCCTGAAATTACTAGATTGGACATATTATATCCACTTGATGGTAAGTGGTTACTTAAGCCCATGTAACTATTCAACGAACCCTGAACAAAGAAGAAGAATGATGCGTTTTCACCTTTCAAGGATAAGATTTTTTTTATAAGATAGGGTAACAAACGAGCACACAGTCCACCTGATGGTAAGTGGTTGCTGTGGCCCATAGACATCTACATCTATCTTCGATCACGAATCAAACATTCAGATGCGTTGTCACCCGTGAGGACTAAGATGGAATGCCTCTTTTCCAGTAAAAAGGGTCTCCGGTTCTCTACACTCACCACACGAAACATAGCAGTGTTCAACTGCTATTTTACGCTGGTATTCTGTGAAAGCGTGGTCGTTAAACAGACGAGCCGACCCATTCGTGCTACAGATATTAATATAGCTGCAGCATGGCTCTACCACGTAACAAGTTCGTTTGTCAAATATGTGAGTAATAGCAGTTTAACACTGCTGTGTTTCGTATGGTGTGTGTAGAGAACCGGATAGCCATTTTACTGAAAACGAGGCATTCCATCTTAGCGCTCACGTGTGACAACGCATCTGCATTTTGATTCGCAAACGAGGATAAATGTAGATGTTTATGGGTCACAGCAACCACTTACCATCAGGTGGGCTGTGCGCTCGTTTGTCACGCCATCCTATAAAAAAAAACTAACAATCCATCTGATGGTAAATAGCTACTGCAATCCATGTACGCCTGCAGGCAACTCCAAACAAAGAAGGCTACAAATGTATTGTCACATCTGAAGAATAAGACGAATGCCTTACAGCCTGTAATCATACTTGCTCTCTATTCTCTTCAGACCGAAACAGCAGTGCAAGCAAAATTAGGTAAGAGGGTGGCACCTATACAGACGAACTTCTAAAAAAAGAGTCCTATCATCAAAGAAGGCTACATATGTGTTGTCACATCTGAGGAATAAGAAGGAATGCCTTACAACCTGTAATCATACTTGCTCTCTATACCCTTCGGATCGAAACAGCAGTGCAAGCAAAATTAGGTAAGAGGGTGGCACCTATACAGACGAACTTCTAAAAAAAAGAGTCCTATCATCAAAGAAGGCTACATATGTGTTGTCACATCTGAGGAATAAGAAGGAATGCCTTACAACCTGTAATCATACTTGCTCTCTATACCCTTCGGATCGAAACAGCAGTGCAAGCAAGTATAGGTAAGGGGGTGGCACCTGCTTCCTAAAGAAAAATACGCGGCCAAGCGCGAGTCGGACTCGCATATGACGGGTTCCATAGCAGCAAGTAACATAATTTACGATTTATGATGATTAAAAAGAACTACTTACTAAATCTCGTTCAAACCAATTTTCGGTGGAAGTTTACATGGTAATGTACATCATATATTTTTTTTAGTTTTATCATTTTCTTATTTTAGAAGGTACGGGGGGGGGGGGGGCACACATTTTACCACTTTGGAAGTGTCTCTCGCGCAAACTATTCAGTTTAGAAAAAAATGATATAAGGAACATCAATATCATTTTTGAAGACCTATCCATATATACCCCACATGTATGGGTTTGAAGGAAAAATGTTTTTGAGTTTCAGTTGAGGAACCCCCAAAATTTTTTTTTTTCTATTTTTGTGTGAAAATCTTAATGCGGTTCACAGAATACATCTACTTACCAAGTTTTAACAGCATAGTTCTTAAAGTATCGGGAAAAAGTGGCTGTGACACACGGACGGATAGGCAGACAGACATGACGAATCCATAAGTATTCCGTTTTTTGCCATTTGGCTACGTAACCATAAAAAGTCCTATCATCTAGTAAACTGTTTAACTCACTTTTCTTACTTACATTTGTTAAATCTATAGGTCAATAAAAACATTTATTATTAATATTATTATTATATGAGGTAGTGGATATGCTTACACTGCCACTACACGGTTGGGTCACCTGGTCATTAAAACAAAATATTGCGATTTGGGAAAATAGCTAAAGCTGCGATTCCAAGCTAAGATCAAGAGTCAGAGGCATCTTACCGACGATGATGCCACTTGGCAAGTTCTCCTTGACCGCGAACTGGTAGTGCTTCTGAAGGAAGTGTGGTACATTGTCGTCTTCATCCACCAACAACACGTTGAGTAGGCGCAGGCTCTCGAACTGCGCGGGTTCACCACTATACACTGCCGCGATCACCAACTGCCACATCACCATCATCATTTAGTTGTAACCGAGGGACGTTTTAAGTTGTAACGCTCAATACATTATTACATTTTTAAAGAGAAAAAAAATACTTCTGTGCATCCATGAGCAATTTATGTATGTAAAACGCCTTCACGGTTCCGGTCGAATTCCTAGTGCTTAGTTGCCTTAACGCTCAGAAAGCTTAGTTACCCTTCCAAATAATGAAACTAGGCTATTAAAAAGCCATAAATATAACAAATGTCATAAGAAGCAGCATAGGGTAATTTTGATTACAACAAAAGATGGGCGTCATCATCTTCCTGATAACGACTCAAAATAATAAAGAACTGCCAACCCGTCTTCATAGGTAGGATTTTGCCAGACTTGGCAACTCTGGCAAGTCCTCCCTATGAAGCAATCTATGGAAAAGGCCTATGCTTAGCAGTGGGCTATTACGTAATGTATGGATTGATGGGTGGATAGATTAAATATTATAAGTACGCCACAGTTATAAATCTATTTATGCTGCAAGTTTCAGTCGATTGCTTTTAAAAATATTAAGTTGTCAAGTGGTTACAAAGTTATTTTTCTATCGGCTATAATAAAATCGAACAAGGACTATAACTGTTAGGTCGGAGATAAAAGACTTTAAAGAACTATTCATAACATTCGGATAGCGGGCGATGACCTTATGTAAGGGCTTTGTTTCGACCGCCATAAATTATTCGTAATTTTAAATGGAGTTGAAACTAAAACTGTTGTTCAATCGGCCGCTTGATACGTCTTGAGACGTACTTGTGTTTCTTGTGGCTTTCTTAAGCCGCGTCTCCACCAATATCGGGAACCGTGTTTCCATTTTCGGTGGCAACATCAAAGGAATACGCTTGTTGCAACATTTGTTCCCTCGGTGGAGACGCTTGTTGGAAACAGTTGTAAACACTAGGAAACATAACTGTTATCAACATTTTTTTGTGGATACGCGGCTTTACTTACAATGTTAGTCTTAATATTAGATACTTTTTATATGGTGCCCAGAACTCCGTAATAACTATTTTATTTTATTTTATTTCTATTAAATAAGACACACACTTGTAAGGCTCTAGTCAGAGCTTACTACTTAGGTATGTTTATTTGTAAATAAATTCAAATTAGTATAGGACTAATAGCTCCAAAACTCGCTTAAAAATAAGAAGAGTTTAATGCCAAGCAAACGTAAAAGGCTGCAACTTTCTCTTTCGAGATTATAACGTCATTATGAGTTCATAACAGTCTGAACTGAACCAACGCCTCTATCTAATTAGCTGGGTTTGCCGTGCTTGCTTCACTTATACCCAGTTCCCTATTATATTGATCCGACTCCGATCCGATCTGATAAAAATCCTATCCTAGGAATTAGGAACCGGAAATTAGATTGCTCGCTTTGGTGTAGAATTTCTATAATTTAGTTTTAAAAAGTAAAAACATAGTTCAAAGAGTTGGAGTTGGTGAAAAATTAAACTGAAGAGTTTGATGATTTTTGGAATTACTTACCTGATAAAAAAAAGAATCACTGAAATCAAACAACGTAGTAAAGACAAATTGAGAACCTCGTTTTCCAATTTAGAAATTCTAGATATAAAAATATAAGTATTTTACTGCCGTTTAATTTTCTGCTGATATTTGGCTATAAATTGGCCGCGACAAATTTGCTAGCGGATCACGAGAGAGTCCCAGAGTAATTAAAAAGTAAATAAACTATATAAATTTTTGATACGTTTGTAAATCGCAACTCATTATAGCAGCAATAAAATTGGGTAGTTATGATAACACGTCATTCTCTCACATCACTAACATCCATTAATTACAGTAGTATTACGGTATGATTAGTATTATAGTAGTTACTTCATTTGAAGTATTTTTTGCGACTGTTAAACACATCAGACTGCTTTATTAGGGTCGTCAGCTAAAGATATGAGTAAAGTGAAATTACAGCCTACATACACTACGTCACACTTTGTTTGGCACAGACCTCTTTCAATTTCTGCGATCTTAATAGAGTAATTAGTTTTCTTCGCTGAAACATTGCGTGTTGATGAACTTCACAAATCTTCGAAATAGTTTTTTTAATGCAGGTTTCCTGGCGATGATTTTCTTTACGGCTAAGTACGTACCAAGTGGATTCCTTTTCTGACTAGCAGTTCGTCTAGGTAGATGCCACCCAAGCTATTTGTGCCGCCTAATAGTAGTGCTTACATTGCTGTGTTCCAGTCTAAAGGATAATGAGAACCAGTATAATTACCAGCTGTTCCTCGCATCTTCGCCCGCGTGTAATTTTGGTTTTTATTTTTTTTGCGAGGAACCCTAATTATTTTTCTAAAATAAAAGTAGCCTATGTTACTCCTTATGACATCAGCTATCTGCCAGTGAAAGTTCCGTCAAAATCAGTCCAACCGTTTCGGAGATTAGCCGGAATAAACAGACAGACAGACAGACAAAAATTTTAAAAAGTGTACTTTAGTTATAAGTACCGTTTATACTTTCATATGCATTTAGTAAAACGCTGTAACTTTGACATTACAAACTGACACTTCAATTTTATTTATTTGTATGGATATAGATTTGTCGTCAGGGGTGTATCAGTAGCCTTCTTTTTATAATAAATGTATTGCGGGTGTCCATGGACTGCAATAGCCACTTGCCATCAGGTGGACTGCAAGATAATTCATTATTTCGGTGTTATAAACGAAAAAAGCGAGTTAAATCAACACAACACAGCACACACACTAATGACACAACAATTAACAATTTTTTGGAGCTGGTGGAAATCGAAGCCGGTGGCAAGAGCCAGGCCCTGATCTTCCATGGATAGACAACATATAACTTAGATAAAATGTAAAAAATAATGTTACAGCTTATATACCTCCCACTGCTGGGCTAGAGGGAGGTATATAGGCTGGACGGCTCCTTTCATTTCCGAGAGGGCTTAGGGAAAGAAAGTGTCCGCTGCTCTTCCCCAATATGTGTTGGATTTTTTTTTATTTCTCTGACATGCATGCAATGTTTTTCTTCACCACGACGCGGCACTTAAAATTGTAATTAACAATGTAATTGATGCCGGTGGGGATCAAATCGTCGTTGATTCCATATTGTGAAATTTTAACCATGTAAGAAGTATATAAATACTTACACAACTTACTACACAACTTGTCTAAAACTTACAGTTTATTAGTATTACAAAAGCTGTTTGAAATATTTAGTTATTGGTGGATTCTGTTTCACTGCCACTACATGACGAATTACTTACTAAAAAAAAACCTTATCCAGCTACCAGTATCATAAAGCAAAAATTAAGAAAATAAATGCTGTACAATACATTTTATTTATCGTGGGGAAATATTAAAACGAAAATAAAGCAGAGGTAGACGTTCGGAGTTTAAGATTAATGGTAATTGTTCCGCAGTGGATCATTAACGGATACTGCGCCAAATCTAAATATTATAAGCACAACATTATCATTTTGTTCTTAGTTTTATTAAATATTGTTTATATTTCTCTTTTATACTTTTTTTTAAATGTTTGTTAACCATTAGGTTGTTCAAGTGTTGGTATTAAACAACTTAAAAACATTAAATTGAAGATTTCCAAAACCCCCGAAACAAAAGAGCTGATGGTCTTCAAACGCACTGAAAATATTTTCTTGAATCAAAGCTAAGAACACTCTCAATAAAGTCACCTTTCAAACTAAAAAAGTTAAGTAAGTAAGAGTTGCGGTGCCACAGACAGACACGCAGATAGACAGACACAAATAACGGTCAAACTTATAAAACTCCTCTTTTGGCGTCAAGGGTTAAAACCACCCAATTTTATAACAATGCCTTGACTTTCGATAGCCAAAAAAAAAAGTGATGTTACCTTTATACGTCTTTACACGTCTCACTGCTGAGCACTGGCTTCCTCATTTCTGATAGAATTATGGGGCAATTACTTCGCGCTGCTGCTCCAAAAAGTGTTGGCGAACTTCATGTTTTCTCGAAAGATTTAATGTTTTATACATGCAGCTTTCCCCGCGATGTTATTTTTCTAAGCCCGAGCATGTGGAAACTAAGCCGTTAAAGTTGCAGTCAACAATTTAATTGGTGCCGACGGGGAATGAACCCAAGTTACTCTGAAATTTGAGGCAAGAGCTCAGTCTCTTATGTACCATGAATAGACACATGATATAAGTAAAATAGATACCCAAAAGATGAATCTTCTAACCCTGAAATGAGTAGGTAAGTAATTTAAAGAACCTTTATAAAACTTACAGGTTATTAGTTCTAAAAAGTCTATTTGATATCTCGAAAATTTTTATGTTTTAGAGCCATTATGATGTACCGATAGATAATTATTCAGTAACGTTTTCAAGTTAAGTTTTTTTTTTATAAGATAAGGGTGACAAAAGAGCACGCAGTCCACCTGATGGTAAGTGGTTGCTGCGGCCCATAGACATCTACATCTATCCTCTATTACAAATCAAAATGTAGATGCGTTGTCACCCGTGAGGACTAAGATGGAATGCCTCATTTCCAGTAAAAAGGGCCTCCGGACACCTGCACTCACCAAACGAAACGCAGAGGCAAACCTCTACTTCACGCTGGTTTTCTGTGAGGTCGAGGTACCACCCCATATTCGAGCCGGCCTATCCGTGCGACAGCAAAAGCTGCCGCGTGGCTCTACCACTGTTAAAAAATATATGTTTATACGCACAACGAGCATATAGTCCACCTAGTTCCAGAGAGAGAGTTGCGCTGAGGCAAAACCACCAGGTGGACTAAATGCTCATTCTGCGAGAGTGGCTCCTTCCCAGTAAAGCTATATGTATATACTACAACTACTCGTATATTACAACTCCAGCATAACTCTACGACGTACAAACTTACATTCTTAATTTTCAATTTAAGTACTTATGTTAGGTTAAAAATAATTTCGAGCTCAGACTATTTTCTATTTGAATTGGTCTATTTTTATTTCCATTAATGAATTCCGTGAAAGGATTTTAGCTTACAGTAGGGACTTTAAATGAACTAAATTGGATCACTGGAAGCTACTCAATACATAAATACTAAATTACAACGACTGTGAATAGTTTTATAACAAAGCGATGGTAATTTGGACGAACAAAATAGCCTTTATTTTATTCCTTAACGTTATCCATTAGTCTATATAAGGCCACTGCTGCATAGTGACCCCTTTCTTAGTCTTTGTCATAATGGTTTCGCACCTCTGAAGCTGCTCTACGTCGCCGGTGTGAATATTTTACGTCTAGCTAAAATTAGTCAGAAGTTATAAGACCTTTTTTTTTAATTTACGTGCACATGTGAGTTATGGTACGTCTAATAAGTTACTTAATTTAAAAATGTTACAAGGTAATTTTACCTTCATCTTACGGATGCCACGAGGTCTTCCTAGCATTTCACAGAGTCGACTATTATGCCTATACCAACATCATAATAGACATATACATATACAGTAAATGCCTATTACGGGGTCGAAATGGGAGTGATGGATTATCTTACTTCTCCACCAAACAGCAAATCCTTACTTCTAATAAGACATTTTTTTTTTATAACTGGCTTTACGGATCTGGTTTCTAGCCCTTCAGAGCCTGAAGTTACAATGTATAATTAATTATCTTTCATAGTACACTGCTTCACAATATGTTGATGCGTCACATTGTGCAGCCCTTGGGAGATTTTGACGGCAACTTGAGCCAGCAGACAGCTGACAATTGGCGTTGGTATCTCAAGGTGCCTAAACAAACACCTTATCTTGACAATCATATCATCATCAGCGCACTTGTTTCACCATTTCCACTAATAGTTCACATGCGCAGATACTTAATACACAAAATGGCACCACTTTTACATACCAAAATCCACTTCAAACCATTATTTAAACAATAATACAGGAGCAGCAATCCTTCACCGTTCAAGTTCCCGCCAAAACATATATTTTTTTTAATTTTTACTAATCGTTACAGCTCATCAAAAGTCATAGACCTCCCCATATATTGTCTCCTACTTGCCGTGGTTGTCACGCTTGGCAAGCGGATCGGCAACCAAAGTTTGTTGCACTTTTCTACCGACTTCAAAAAGGAGACGGTACTCAATTCGACTGTGTGTTCTTTTTTATGTGTGTTACCTAATTACTTTTTCTAAGTGAACCAATTTCGATGACTCTTCTTTTTATTTGAAAGCTGATGCTTTTCATGTAGTCCCATATAAATTTGATCAAGGTTTGTCCAGTGGATTTTGAGTTATCCTTAATAATGTATATTGAAGTCGTTTGTACAAAATTTTTAATTTCAAATTATTTATAGGACGGTTGTGACAAACGGGCACTCAGTACACCTGATGGTAAGTGGATTAAGGATCAATATGCAGATGCTTTATTGCCCCTGAAGACTAAGATAGTATGCCTCGTATTCAGTAAAAAGGTTCTCAACACTGACCATATGAAACACAAAAGAAATAAGCAGCTATTTTAGGCTGGTCTGTTCCCCGGTCGAAATGACCCATTCGTGCTAAAACAATAATACAGCTGCAGCGTGGCTCTACCGCGTATAGAAGTGCCTCTATAGCCTCTTATGATACTTACGGGATAATACGAGGTAGATATTCGTGCACCACCACTACACGGTCTAATTCTCTTATCTGTTTTTTGATTACTCTCTTTTAATTAAGATGTTCAAGAAATCGATAAATTCGATATTTAAATTTCTTTTCTTTTATTTCTTTATTTTTTTTCACACTATGCAAGCAATCTTATTTTAAACCGCCAGCTAAGCGTAGCAATATATTTTGGGCTTAAATAAAGGTACACTTTGCACGAATTGCGCGTCGCAGATGTCACACATATAAGTAAAAGTTTGGAACACTCGTAGAGAAAACAATTTTAAGATCCTCGGAGAGATAATGTGGGCTTCTTTTTTTTTATAGGATCGGGTGACAAACGAGCACACAGTCCACCTGATGGTTAGTGGTTACTGTGACCCATAGACATCTACATCTATCCTCAATAAAGACTCAAGATGCAGATGCGTTGTCACCCGTGAGGACTAAGATGGAATGCCTCTTTGCCAGTAAAAAGGGTCTCCGGTTCTCTACATTCACCATACGAAACACAGCAGCGTTAAGCTGATATTTGGCGCTGGTGTTCTGGTTGAGAGCGTGGTCCTTCCCCGGTCGAGCCAACCCATTCGTGCTACAACCATAATATAGCTGCAGCATGGCTCTACCACGTAGTAAACGTAAAAAAGTGACTTCTGTCCTATATTATACGGCCCCCTCCTGGGCACAGTCTTCATTCCTGAAAAGGTTTTAGGGCAAGGAGGTGTTCACCGCGCTGCCCGTGTGTTTCATGTGATGACAAACTTCACATGTCTTCGAAATATTTTTTTTAATTCTCAGGAAAATATTGTAAACCTGCATGGTTTACAATATTTTCCTGAGAATTAAATATTTTAAACCTGCATGGTTTAAAATATTTTCCTTCACCAGGGAGCAAGTGGCAAATCAGCACTAAGGCCTGAATTCCTCCTACGCTGACATCGGTTGCGTACGGTCGGTCGCATACGCGTACGTAGCAAACTACGCGCCGCTGTCATCAGCGACGTAGTATGGGGCTATATAGAACACAATGTATGAATTTTATTAGTACCGGCGCGGATCGAATCCGAGTTGCTTGCGTCCTGTGAAATTTACAGCTAATGTCAACTTCAGCAATCATGTGAATTTACTTTATTTTTTTGGAATATTTTTATTAAAAGTTAATTATTTTTTACCCTCAATATAACATGTATTATTTACGTGGTAGAGCCATGCTGCAGCTATATTAGTAGTATAGTTGTAGCACGAATGGGTTGGCTCGACCGGGGAAGGACCACGCTCTAATACCAGCGTAAAATCGCAGCTTGACACTGCTGTGTTTCGTATGGTGAGTGTAGAGAACCGGATACCCATTTTACTGGAAAAGAGGCATTCCATCTTAGTCCTCACGGGTGACAACGCATCTGTATTTTGATTCGCAAACGAGGATAGATGTAGATGTCTATGGGTCACAGCAACCACTTACCATCAGGTGGACTGTGTGCTAGTTTGTCACCCTATCCTATAAAAAAAAATTAAACTAAATCTGTAAAAGTAATTAAATAAATATTGAATAAAATATTTTTTTATAGGATAAGGGTGACAATCGAGCACACAGTCCACCTGATGGTAAGTAGTTGCTGCGGCCCATAGACTTCTATATCTATCCTCTATTACAAATCAAAATGTAAATGCGTTGTCACCCGTGAGGACTAAGATGGAATGCCTCATTTCCAGTAAAAAGGGCCTCCGGCCACCTGCACTCACCAAGCGAAACGCAGAGGTAAACCTCTACTTCACGCTGGTTTTCTGTGAGGTCGTGGTACCACCCCGGTTCGAGGCGGCCCATCCATGTGACAGCAAAAGCTGCCGTGTGGCTCTACCACTGTTAAATAGTTTTGACTTTTACTTTCAATAAAAATAACAGGTCATTTTATTATTATTTAATTCTCAGATGTTTCTTATTCAACATTCCCAGACCGTATTCCTTTACAAGTCGTAACTCTTATCGTGAGGGGTTGAATACATGTTTGATAAAACTTTCATATCTTACGAGTATGTTAACTTCACGTGTATTGTAAAACTGAATCGATTCTTTAACATGTTGCTATAAAACTCATATATTACTGAATATTTTTTGTGTTATGTCTATGTTTTATGTTTTCTTTATTTATTCTTTATTGAGGATAAATCTATGGGTCACAGCAACCACTTACCATCATGTGGGCTGTGTGCTCGTTTTTCACCTTATCCCATAAAAAAATATCTTAACGTCGTCTTAACTGTTACACTAAAAACTTTATTCCCTATTTATGCTAACTAAAACACCCCCCTAAGGGTTGGGTGAATTTTTTCTCAAAATTTATATAGATCATCCCTGAAATGTTAACTATTTAATTAAATAAAGAATCATCATAATCGGCATCGCCGCGTAATTGCGGCGTAGCTGGGCGTAGCAATGCATGTTTATAGTAGCATTGTTAAGTTATTAGTAAAATCAACTTGTGTATATACATTCTGTGAATTGATAAATGTGTGTGAGAAGTGCAGGTCGAAGTAAAGTGATTAGCGGCCTATGTTTCTGTTAATTTGTCTACATGGGACTGTGGTTATGATAAGAATGAGTTGTGTTAAGAGTTTGTAGTTTTGGAGAACCAGAGACCCGTTTTACTCGAAACGAGGCATTCCATGTTAGTCCTCAGGGGTGACAACATATCTGTTATTTTGATGGTTTTTCAAGGACAGATATAGATGTCTCTAAGCTATAGCATCCAATTAACATTAGGTGAACTGTGTGCTCGTTTGACACACTTTTTCTTTGAATAAAACTACTTTTACGGATTTTATCGCGTTTTAATTAACTATAAGAAATATAAGTAAATATAAGAAATGATTACCCTTATTCTTTAATAGAAGCAATCCGCATTGATAATGAGATATGACGATCCAAGAGAGAAAACTAGCTTGTATTCATAAAATTATCGTATTGTCATTTGTTCTTTATAGGTTTGTTAAATTTCAGAAAATTCAGCCTTAAAGTGTGTGAAAATTTAATAACAAAATTCTGTTCCGTAAGTGGAAGTAATAATATAAGTAATAATAACATCTCGCTGATTTTTTTCATTTTACTTTGACAATTATTGTCTCATCTATTGAATTTATACTGATTCCGAACATAAATAGCAGGGGCTGAATTTGTTATGGTTGCCCCCGTGTTTCTGACACTGCAACCTAGGTAACTTTCGCTCAGCTTTATCTTTTTCTACGAGGTAGAGCCATGCTGCAGCTATATTAGTAGTATAGTTGTAGCACGAATGGGTCGGCTCGACCGGGCAAAAACCACACTCTCACAGAATACTAGCGTAAAATGGCAGCTTGACACTGCTGTGTTTCGTATGGTGAGTGTAGAGAACCTGAGACCCATTTTACTGGAATAGAGGCATTCCATCTTAGTCGTCACGGGTGACGACGCATCTGCATTTTGATTCTTTATTGAGGATAAATGTAGATGTCTATGGGTCACAGTAACTACTCACCATCAGGTCTGTCCACCTGATGGTAAGTAGTTGAGTTATCGTTTGTCACCCTATCCTATAAAAAAATCTTATATAGTTAGTTGAGTTTTTCTCTCAATAACTTTTTATAAGGCTATCAATAAGAAACGTGGATTTTAATAGGCGTACTAAATAGTACTTTTCAGTTCTGTCCAAAATTTTTCTAAAACTTAAGATCGTTAAACTCTTCGTTATTCAAATTATACAGACCTTACGGTTCCGAGTTCTAAACCGGGGTCGGGCTAAAATCATTTAATGGGTTTCTCTGTCTGGAAATTCTCAGTCCATATTAGACTGGAAGTTAATAGTGTTTGCGCGTATTCTGGGTTTTGCCCGTTCTTGTCTCATCGTTTGTATTTATTTTCTATTTCGCGTACTCAAAAAAATATATTATTATAATATGTTTTGTTCTTATTCTAGGAAATAATTAAAACAAAAAACAATGAAGATATGACATAATGGATTTTCTAAAAGCAGCAAAACTGTATATGTCGTTCCTTCTTGTTTGATTATATTTGTTACTAACTTTTAATTAAAGCCCGACCAATTCTTATAGCGCAATGGATTAAAATAATATAATTTAGTATAGACTGAAACTTGTTTTACTAAAATATAGTCTAGTCCTATTCTGGGCCTACATTCTCGACATAGATAGCGACGTCAATGCTAACTACCAATTCCTAAATAATAAGGTAAAAAATTGTTTGCCCTAACAATGCTTACGATAAATGCAAGTCTCTACAGCCGAGATACCGAACATATTTTTACTTTATGATGTTGTTACGCTAACAAAAAACGTATTAATAGTGCGGTGTTTTCTTAAAAAAAATATTAGCTGTTAAAAAATCTCCTTGAGTCACAGGGAAAATTGGTAGACATAATTTTATAAAAATAATTCATTTTATTTGATACTAGTACAGAAACAGTACCGGTAGCTACAATATCGCTAATAATTGCCAATTCATAAAAAATTAAAAAGCCACACTTTAATAATACATTTTTAATACTACTTGATTATACAATTTTCAATTTTTAACTATTTTTGATGAAATTTGAATAATATTCATGTTATATCGATAATGGACGAGTGCCCGAGCAATAATAAAGTACATAAATCAATAACTTAAAAATATAATATATAATATGATAAATTTCCAGTGAATATAAAAAACAAAAGATTTCATAAGTATTTTACTTACATAATATATTTCCTTAATAAATGCTTCACGATAAGAGGTCGGATGGAATGCTTATTAATAACGTTGTCAAGGCGGTCCAATGGAAGGTCAAGGAGATTCAATAGAATTTTTTATTAGAAGGGTCGAATTTGGGCCTATAGTCTACTCCTGAATCTATTCAGGGCTGCAAGACATAAAATATTAAAATAACTTATGCGGCTCTCCTTTTTCGCTATAAGTGAGTTTGGGATAATCGCACTTAGACTTACAGCTGTCCATAAGCCATTGGTTTTTATATTTGCCCGAATACTACAATTTAAATATGTACTATTGGATTTCCCGACGTTTTAAAGCATTTGCAGTACCCATGATCATGGGAGGAGTTTCTAAAATTATTTTTAAATAAATCTAGTTGAAACTTATATGCCTCATACTTCTAAACAGGTCCCTCTTGGGGGCTTCCTCGGGCTCGCTATGGAAAGATGAGCACCAAATTTTTAATCGTCTTTTTTGAGTATATTTTTCCATTCTGTGTATACATCATTATCATCATCATTACATCCCTTCACAAGTGTGGACTTGTGAAGGGATGTAATGATCAATAGTATGTATCAATAGCAGTGGTGCTGAACATAGCCCAAGGAATGCCAGCAGGGTACTAAGCCACCTACATCCATCGACTTCCTGCATGTCTTAACCAGTTCGTCACTCCATTAAGTGGGGGGCCACACTTTTAACAGTGGTAGAGCCACGCGGCAGCGTTTGCTGTCGCACGGATGGGCCGGCTCGAACTGGGGTGGTACCACGACCTCACAGAAAACCAGCGTGAAGTAAAGATTTACCTCTGCGTTTCGCTTGGTGAGTGCAGGTGGCCGGAGGCCCTTTTTTACTGGAAAGGAGGCATTCCATCTTAGTCCTCACGGGTGACAACACATCTACATTTTGATTTGTAATGAGGATAGATGTAGATGTCTATGGGCCGCAGCAACAACTTACCATCAGGTGGACTGTGTGCTCGTTTGTCACCCTTATCCTATAAAAAAAACCCTATACTTCGCCTACCGGTACGCGGCTGCCACTCGAGAACCTTTCTTCCCCATCGGTTGTTGGTTCTTCGAGCTACTATATGGCTGGCCTATTGCCACTTCAGCTTACTAATCCGTTAAGCTATGTCGGTTACTCTTTTATTCTATATAACATACAATAATAATATGTAATATTAACTTAAAAAAAAAAACAAAGAAGAGGATTCCTGCGGAATTTCTTTCATTGTTTCTTCTCCGGCCAGAGAAATCTCATTTTGAAACGGTGGTAGATTTATTAGGTTTAATAGAATCACATTATTTTATTACGTTGTAGAAATAAAGATATTTCCTTTCATTTTATTTCATTTTATGAATCAATAAAGTACAGTCTGGGAGCTGCACACAGGTGCAGAATTCCCAGGTTTCTACATGCTCATTTTGATACATGTATGTTCGGTAATACCACTTAAAACCTCACTACTTTCTAGTCGAACTTTGTCTTTCCTTCTTAATTTTGTAATTCTACAAAGCACTGTCCTGAGTAAGCTGCATCCTTCGTGCTTGTCTAACCAAGTCGTCACTCCACCTAGCTAGGATCCGCCGCACACTTTGACTACTCGAGAAGCTTTCTTCCTTATTGGTTGTCGTTGCCACTTACTGATAGGTCGCGCTATATCGGTATGTCCTTATTACGAAGTTTATCACGGAGGCTTCATAATAGATGTAATTATTAAATTTGATTTATTATGCAAATTTCATGTTTGCTGATCGATTTTGACCCAGCACCCTTTGGATGTTTTTAACTATACGAGAAATGTTAGTAAATTTCCGACAAAGGCACCCAGCCTCGGTGGGAGTATAATTTCATTTTCATAATTTTATGTTATCGAATTATCTCATGTAAAGTTGTATATTATGCTAGACATACATGAGAAAAAAAATTTTTTCTGATGCAATTCATTCCAATTTTTCAAAATTGCAATTCATTGCAACATTTTGACGTTATTTTTTTTTTCAAATTTATTATAATGCAAGAAATAGTTTAGTTATGCCCTAAACTTTATACGTGGTAGAGCCATGCTGCATCTATATTATGGTTGTACCACGAATGGGTCGGCTCGACCGGGGAAGGACCACGCTCTCACAGAATACCAGCGTAAAATAGCAGCTTAACGCTGCTGTGTTTCGTATGGTGAGTGTAGAGAACCGGAGACCCTTTTTACTGGAAACGAGGCATTCCATCTTAGTCCTCACGGGTGACAACGCATCTGTATTTTGACTCTTAATCGAAAATAGATGTAGATGTCTATGGGCCACAGCGACCACTTACCATCAGGTGGACTGTGTGCTCGTTTGTCACCCTTATCCTATAAAAAAAAAAACTTACATTAACATTACCATATATAACAGTCAGAAAAAGTCCACTGCTGACCAGACCTTTCCTGTTTGATTTCCGTCTATCGCCTCTTATAACACCCGTGCCGTGGTTAGAAATTGCGTAGTAGATTTTCTTACGTACGTATTAGGTTACGTACGTATCAAAGGATTTTAAACTTTAGGCCTCAATTACAATAGAAAAGTAAATAATAATTGTTTAATCATTGATATACGAGTATTATTATCCTCTGGAACTGGCGATAGTTCTGTGTTTCTATAACGTTATACTTGAACAAACCCTGCTCTACAATATCAATTTGTAAATAGGCCAGTAATTTGATTAGAATGGCATGGGTTATAAATATTTTAAGAGCAGGGATTTATCCTTTTTGGAATTTGGGCCTTAGACATCAACTACTCGTATATAAAAGCTTTGGCATTTCATTTCAATCTCAATTTACCTTATCTTTACTATTATTACTACCTTATCTTTACATTTTTAGTCTTACCTTTACTATTATTGTATATTCTTAGAAAATTTTGTTAGTTAAAAATATATAAAAATAAGCCATTTCTGTATAATGGCGGCAAAAAACCATATGAGGCAATCTATGTACCAACAGAAAATAACCCTTAAGTAAATCATTAAGCCTTTATTTCACTGTGATTAAAAACTGTATCAAGTTCATAAAACATTTAAAGTTCTTCTTCTTCTTGGCAACTAATTAGTAATAAATAGTAATAAATTCCCATGTTACTTTTGAATTTCAGCTGACTTCACATTGCTAAATTTATGAAGATAAGGTGAAGATAAAAACTCGCTTAGCATTTGTTTTATAATTAAGATTAGGAATATTATTGAGTATTTAATTTTAATTTCAATGCCTAATCGTTTGGAAGCAGAGCTTCGGGCCGCGGGTTCTATTTCTGCAAGCATCATGCATTTGTATCGCCTATAATAATTGTTTCTTATTATTATTTTTTTTTCTTTTTTTACACGCGGTCACTATAAGCATGTTCTGCGCAGATGGTTATAATCTTTGCGTTATAGCCTGGTGCGGGTGACAGCTTACAGCATTGCGTGTGTAGAGATGGAACAATGTTAAATCGATTTAAAAAAGGCGATTAACGATACACAAAGCAAAGCAAAAATTATCGATTAGCTATCGATAAGAAAATTAAAGCCGCGTACATAAATTCCTTTATAAATTACAATGCATGTAAATTTTAGTTACAGTGGAATACAAATTATGACATTATAGTTACATATTATACGATGTATTAATTTGAAATTAAAAAGCAACTTCTATTTTAGGTTAATTGCAACATTTATCTTGACATTAAAACAAATAAAATGGCTGCCAGCACCTGCGATTTTCAGTACGGCGTTGACTGCACCTGCAGCTTTTCAAGGTACGAGTGCTAGCGCCTTTCACTATATTTGTGTGAGTATAATCTATGCTGGCACCATATGTGTAATAAATTTATTACACATATGCTAGCGCCTAGCACTTTGTATGAAGTACCTATCAGCCGTTTTGCAATTTCTAGTTGAGTTTATATTGCTTTTATTTTCGATTATTGAGTTTATTGTTGTGTTTTATTAAGTTAATTTCTTTTCTAATTGTTGAGTTTATTTATTAAAAAGGCCGAAATAAACAAAAAAATTGTTAAAGAGGAGTTAAGCGGAGGGTTAGTCATTCGCTTTCGAGATTACTTTAAGCGAGAACAACAAAATGGCGGAATAAATATAAAATTATTTAATTTCTTTTCTTAATCATACCACTGTCTCTATTTATTTATATTAGTTTATTGTAGTACATGAATCGTTAGCTGTTTAAATTTAGCATACCTACGTATATACGTATATATATACGTACGTATTGCACCACACATATTAAAATATAATTTTATGTTACTTATTTTTTGCGATTGTATTCTTTTGACAGTTTTTACGTTGGATTATGAGACATCTCTAGTAATTTAAATACTGCTAGCAAGCGTAGTACGTAACAGCGCACGCAAGTGAGATAAATTAAACTTTTATAATTTTGTTAGTAAAATAAAAACTACATAGGTATTTGAAGTTAATGTTAATCTAGTCATTATAAAATAGAAAAATTAAAAAAAATCAATATTATTGTCTCATAGTTAATAATTTTGTTGTATCATGCAGACGCACGCAAGTTTTCAATTGCAATATTTAATAACAAAATTATGTTTTTTTATAACCATCATTTTAACACAATAATACTATTTATTCTCCGTGTAGTGATGATGTAAGAATATCCACTACCTCATATCGTCCTTGTGGGTATTGTAAAAGGCGACAGAGGAAAACAAACCAGGAGAAGGACAGCGTCTTCGGACAGTAAGGTGTTTGACGTGTCAATGTTATAGTAAACCCGAGTAGTTTTAGATTTTAATTATTCTTGGTAACCAAAATTAATGTTTTTTTTTTAAATATAATATTATTAACCACACGAATAAGTAGATTGTTAGAAATTGACTGAATACCTAAGATTCAGATCAGATTTGACGGCTCCGTGGCGCAGTGGCTCACCAATGAGTTGCTGCGCTGGGGGCCGCGGGTTCGAATCTCGCACGGAACATATGACCTATAAATTATTGTTCCGGGTCAGGATGTTTGTCCTTGTGCAATTTGTGTTTGTAAACTGCCTCCACGATACAGGAGATAATCCTAGTGTAGGGGTAACGTTTTTGTAAGAAAAAAAAAAGATTTTGAAGCTTCCCAAATAACAACATTATAGGTTTCTTTTTAATTAACGGCGTTCAGAATAGTTATATTCCAAAACATATTTCTCCACTGTCAGCTTTGAGATACTTGGACTATGCATAATTCAAGCTCTCACTCCACTGACCCATTTGCAAATTTGAGATGCTTTGAGACCCCTTTGTTTATTTTTCTGGGTTGCTTGCGTTTTGTACACAATATGCAGGAAAGAACCGGTATTATAAGGCAAGGCTGAGAGCTCCCTTGTGAAGTAGCCTTGTTAAGGAATAATTAAATATTTTTAATTGTATTTTTGGCCCCGTTTGCATACGTATAAAACTCTCTTCTAGTTTGTGATCAAAATTCATTACACGGCATTTTTGTTAGTTTTGCCTGAATCGCCATGCTCCGTAGATGGATTAGTGCAGTTCCTAACAGTTCGTACCTCTGACGCTGCTGTTTATTGTCCATCTATTTATTTGCATTAAACTTATATACCTATTATACGTCTATCTATTTTGCTTGCATCGTTGGTCTAGTGAATTTTAATCCCGGGTCGGACCAAAATCTATTAGTAGAGTTTCCTGTGAAGAAAAAAACTTTGAAGCAGCCAGGAGTCAGAAAATTGGCGGTACTTCTGGCGGTACTTCACCCCTCCTGCCTTGGAAAGCCCGTAAAATCATTGGTTCTGCGCCTGATCTCTCAAATCAGACTACCAGAGTGAGGGAATAGAGAGTGCATTTGTGTTTGCGTACATACTCGTGCACTATGACTATAATCCTATCATGTGGAGATGGCTAGTCTATGACAAAACTGGCTGCTGCGACCGAAATTCGGTCTGGAGGACATTATTATTATCATACCTATATCTATAGGAGGCAACACGATCGTTTACGCAATTACCTTCGTCGACCTTTACTACATATTTATTTATGTAGTGGCGCTACGCGTGGCGTAAACGAGATGGTTATATCTAATTAGATAGTTACGAATAAATGTTGTAAGGCTACTATATTTAAAAAAAAGATATAGTGCCATTGTATATCCTTTTTACACAAAAGGCTACGTTACGTAAAGAGGGTATGCTGAAGGTAGCATGAGTAATGCTTTTAGTAAATTTCATTTCTCGTCCAGAAATTGTTTCGTTTTGTGAGAAGTAACCTATAATGTGAATGCGAATAAACAATAATATATTGAAAAATATCTTGCCATCTTGGAAAATATCTTGCATTCTTCGCTCTCAGGTCCACTTGCGTTTTTTTGATAGAAAGGTTACAAAACTAGTAAGGTAGCAAACTATCCTGATAAAAAATGGATGCCAAAGCCCATAAAACAAATACCTTGGTAGCTTGGTACCTGTTAAAAGGGTCTCCGGTTCTCGTCAATCACCACATACAACACAGCAACATACGAAACAGAGCAGCATTACGCTGCTGTTTTATGCTAGTATTCTGTGAGAACATGGTCCTTCCCTGGTCAAGCCGATCCATCCGTGCGGCAGTCACAATGCGCTGCAGCTCGGCTCTACCACGTGTAAAGATTTTCGTTTAGGGCTCATTGCATATTGGGCCTTAGGACCACGACGAGTACGACGGCTCGGCTATCCAAAAATGACGTGATAATGCGTATAATATAATAAATTTCTGCTGCTAAGCTTAGCGGCCAGCGTCCGCAGAGTCTACTTCACCGGAAGATGCCTTGTGTAGAGGCGAAACACGTGCCGTATTTTCGAGAGTGGTGGCCTGGGGATGGTAGTGCAGGGATTGACGGCGACGGGTATAGTGCGCGCGATTGAGGGAGGGTGGGAGGTCCCCTTAAAACTGTGCAGGACATATCATTTTCTTTCTTTACGCGGAATTAAGCAAAATAATTTATAACAACCCCATTATAATGGATTTCCGCAAAGTAACGCCTGATTCTATCAATTATAAATTTCTATATTGCTCACGGTTTTATTTATATCAATACATGTCATAACCCTTTCGTCGAAGTAACTTAAAATATTCTTATCGGTTGTAGGAACGTTGACCTTGTATAACCGCCCTCGTGTAATCTTTGATTTATTACCCATAAAATTGATACTAAGAGCCTATTCTCGTTTCAACTAATGCGTATTTTACGTTTCTTTGCGCTATCTTTTTAACCAATTTCAATAATAGGAGGGTTCTTTGTTTCCTCATATCTTTGCATCTGCGCAATGTTTTCAGCAACCACGTGACCAATTTTTATTTACATTTACATTTATCCTCAACAAAGAATAAGAATGCAGATGCGTCGTCATCCGTGAGGACTAAGATGGAATGCCTCTTTTCCAGTAAAATGGGTCTCCGGTTCTCTACACTCACCATACGAAACACAGCAGTGTCAAGCTGTTATTTCACGCTGGTGTTCTGTGAGAGCGTGGTCCTTCCCCGGTCGAGCCGACCCATTCGTGCTACAACTATACTACTAATATATTACGCTGTAATTACGACTCTAATTGCTTCTTATTGAAATATGCATAAGTAATGTTGTTATTGAACACAGAATAATACCTCAAAATATATACAATTATAAAATAGGCAGTTTAAAAACAACAATTAAGGTATGAGTTATTTCCAATAAGATACAAGTATATGATCCTTTTTACAACAACCAATGAAGGAATTGTTCTGGGATATATAGGTACATTGACAATACTCTGAGAATTGATATTCCGGTAAAATCTATCAAATGTTCGATTGTGATAATGCGTGAACTAGCAGTTACATTGAATGTTAGATGTTACTAACTAAGTGGGAAAGGATTAAATGGGGTTAACGACGACCTTTCGGAGCATTTCACTTGACAAGGGTGGGAGGGTCTATTAATAAACGAGGCTGCTGGCAACTGTCGCGCGGTAAGATGCTCAGTCTTATTTAGTAATTTATGGCGCTACTTCACTCACTGTCTTTGTATTTCACTGCTCAAGAAAAATTGCAGCATTTCAGTAGGCTTACTAGTTGGTGTTTTAATTAATATGTTTTAAATATAAACTTTGAAGAGGTATACATTAAAATGTATGTTAACTAAGGTAATAATTTAATGTCTGAATAGCATATTGTATCACAAATTTAATTGACAGTTATTACTAGGTATGCTCCCGAATCAGACATGTGTCAATCGTGAATGATTCGTTCATTTGTCCCGGATCGCATCAAATTATTGATGATTGCAATTACATTTTATAACGTTTTGGATCAAACGTTTGACAGAATCTTCGACCAAAGGTTATAGTAATATCCAACGACTGACATTATCGAGTGGGTCACAGATCACAGAAAAATGGTCCATTTGAATGATCGACCCGAATGACCCGGTTCTTAAGACGAAACAATACTATATTGATCAAGTCATTAGAAATGAATGAATGACACATGTCTATCCCGAATGTTTAGTATAAAACACATAAAACACAGTTTAGTAATAAGACTGAATATGTCTGCAAAGTAGGTGAAGATTGAATAAAGTTTAAGTTACAGCCTATATAGTATATATATATATATATATATATATATATATATATATATATATATATATATATATATTATATGTAATATATATATATATATATATATATATATATATATATATATATATATATATTATATGTGAGTACGTATACCTATATGTATACGATATACGTTCCACCGCTGGTCACAGGATTCCTCTCATTTCTGAGAGGGTTTAGGACAAGGAAATTTCTGCCGCACTGCTCCAATACGTGTTGGCGACCTTCACATGTCTTCGAAATATTTTTCTTTCTTATTTCTCAGACATGGTTAGGCAGAACTTAAAATTGTAATTAACAATTTCATAAGTGCCAGCGGGGATTGAACCAGGGTTACTTACCAGGCGTACTGTGAAATTTACAGCGAGCCCTAAACAACCACGGCTCTTTGAAGATTGAAGATTGAATATACTTATAAAATTCTATGATATTAATGTACGTACATACTCAAACATTACAGAGAACATACATTTCAAGCTAATATAAAGCGTATAAACAGAAACTGCTATGACTTTACTGTGGAACATGTTCAAACTCATACAATAAAATAAGGTTGTTATACACAAGAACCTAATTTTCCTTAAAATACTTCCTTTTTCCCATTTTGGCTTTATTTGACAATTGTCTTGTATAAACAGTTGTGTGACAGCAAATATGACTTTAGCGAAACGTTCGTCAAGGCCAAGACAAATATAGAACATCCACGGGTGCATTCGTATTATGATGTCATACGGTCCAACAACCGGTGACTTGGGTCTGTAATTATTATTTTGCTTAATAAACGATTATACCTAGTTCAGATTAAGGGATGGACAGTTTAAATTGGAATACTTATACGTTTTATTCCTGTCGCAAAAAGGTAAGTATTCATATAATAAAGAACCTCGTTGTTCTAGTATCCCGGGTCGGTAATAATTAGTTATTTGGTTTTTCTGTCTAAAAGTTTTCAGTAGTAGCCCAGAGTCAGGACCTTGTCGGTTCACCCTCGTGCCTCGGAAAGCAGGTTAAACCATAGGTTCTGCGTCTGATCTTTCTGGTCTTGTAGGGTTTCCGTCCCATTGGACTTTAGACTATAAGAGTGAGGGAATAGTGTGCACTTGTGCTTGCATTCGCACATTTTTATTTAAGTAAAACAAAAATATTTCTTTAATTGCAATTTTTTTTACATATAACAATAATAATATTTCTAGACTTAATATTCTGCGGCAATAATTATAGAGCAATTGAAATAAAAAAACTTACTTTTAATTAGTCAATATTATTTGAGCTGGTATTCTTATGCCTGTTTATTGTGAAACCGTGTAAAGTAACAAAGGAAATAATTCAGCTGACTTAACTTCACGTTGTACAAAACTGGATACTGACTTTAATTCAACTTTAGTAATTAGCAACGATGTTAAGCTGAGAAAATTTATAATTCTATTTACTCAAAGTTGATTACCGCGTTCACTTTTACGTAGACATAAATAATGCAAATAACATTTTTTAAAATCGAATATAGAAAATAATATAGAAAACATCTGAAAGATTTTTTAAATGTTATCTATTAAATTTAGTGTGTGGCGGCGATGTCGACGCGCCACAAGCGAAACACATCGAAGCCTAAATCGCGCTAACAAAGTTCCGAAGTTAAAACAGTATATTATATAGAATGGTTCCAAACTACCACTCAGAGCGTTGCCCGCTCCCCGGGAAGAACATTTTGCCCGGCGGGAGATCTCCCCTTTTCCTTCCACCCGCCACAAGTGTTAAATTAATTATATGAGAAAATAAAATCCCAGGTCTCAGAAATATCGAAATCACAGGAGGTGATCGATTTGATGAAACAAGTTTAAAGGTTAAAACACTAATTAAAAAAACCCGACTGCGTGAAAAAGATCACTGAAAACAGAGAAACATTTTATACCCTATGTCACTCTCACAATAAAAACTAATCGAACTACATCTCATATATAACACTCACTCTCCGGTTTTCAGACACAATAGTAAGACAATAACAATAACTTATATGTAGTGCACGGGACAGCGAAATGGTTAAAATCTATCGAACTGTGTTTCCAGAGCGTACCAAAGAAATAAACATACATACTATCTGGGGCAGTCGGATCAATATTTTTATAATATATTATATTACATAAGAACTGCTTAAAGAAAATTCGAAGAACTTTTAGGGTCCACTGAAACTTTTCGGTTCATAAACTTACGGAAACTTGTAAAAGTAGCTGTAAATAACATCAGCGCTAAGTCGTACAGTGATAAGGTCTCAATAAATTTATTTGATTGAACCTCAGACCGACAATGTAAAAAAGACGGAGCGCTACGTACATTTAAGTGACGAAAAAACCCAGCCTTTTAACTTATTGTAACAACATGCACTCACACATTTATGCATTTTGAATTATTTGCACCAACAACATGATTTTTGGTGCATATGTGTGTGTCCAGCAGAGAACTTTACAGATTGATAAAGAAAGACGAAAGATGAGTGAAAGAGAGCATGCCAAAAAGTTGAGAATGGGTTTGCAATCACCTACGTACGCTGCACTCCGTCTATCTTTTTTTGTTGTAACAATATTAATGTCTATTTCATATTACATTATAAAAAGATTTACTTTAAAATATTATTATTTTTATTATTATTTATTAATTCATAATGCAGATTACAATTACCATTACCATTACAGCCTATAGGAAGCTCAGAGCTGAACATAGGACTTCCCATAGATTGCCTCCTAGGAAAATTCTTGCCAAAGTTGGTACGCTGGCAGGTTGACAACCGCAGTTTTACAAGTACTGCGTAGTTTTTAATAGGAAGACATTTCTGCCGATCTCCTGATTTGTTTCCCTTTATTGCTTCTTACAATACCCACGAAACGATATGTGGTTGTGGATATTCTTACATCACCTCTACACGGTGAATTATATAATATATTTTTATTTTTTAGTGTATAAAAAACCCCAATATTTCACATATGTTTTGCTTTTTCCTTATCTGACTTTCCTGTGTCTGTTCAGAAAGCGCAAGTCGATAAAATATCGGTTGTGCGAAGGTCACGAATACTCGTAAAAAGACCCCGTGGGTCATAAATATTGATATTACGATTTCATTTCGACAAGGGTAAAATAAATGACGGGAATAACTGTAATCAAATGCAACGTGAGGCACAGAAATCTAAATAAACAGCTTTGTTTAGGTTTTTTTCACCAAATGTATATTGTGAATCTAAATAAATTTATTTATTTATACACAACTAAATTTTAACTATCAGCAAAATTCTTAAGGACTTATAGCTTATACAGTAAGTCTTCATAGCATACATTTTTTGCGGTACATGGACATCTACAGGCAACTTTAAACAAAGGTTACAGATGCGTTATCACCTCTCAAGAATATGTTTAGTCTGAAGTGCCAGTAGGCAATTCAGACCGAAATACAGCAGTGCAAGCACTACTATACGGTTACAGAAATGGGTAAGAGGGTGACACCTACCCAGATGAACTTTTACACAGAACAGAAGTCCTCTCACCAACCACCTATGAGAAATCTATACAAATAAATAAAATTGAAGTGTCTGTTTGTAATAAAAAAATAACAGCTCTTGCATATGAATTTTTTTATAGAATTAGGGTGACAAACGAGCACACAGTCCACCTGATGGTAAGTGGATGCTGTAGCCCATAGACATCTACATTTATACTCGGTTACAAATCAAAATGCAGATGCGTTGTCACCTTTTCTGCACTCACCATACGAAACACAGCAGCGTTATGCTGCTATTTTGCGCTGATATTCTGTGAGAGCATGGTCCTTCCCCGGTCGAACCGACCCATTCGTACTACAACTATACCAGTAATATAGCCGCAGCATTACTCTACCACGTAGAAAAAGATAAAGCTGAGCGAAAGTTAGCTAGGTTGCTAGTCACAAATATAATTAAATTTAATTTTATGAAACTATCCGCTTCTGTTTTACATGAAAAATTTGATATTAATAAATAAAGTACAAAAGGAAACTGTATTAATTTTCCAGATACTCTTTGGACTAGAGTACTACAACCACTTCGCCTATTGTTAGTAAAACTCACCACTCGCCTGCGCTTATTTAGCTTATTTAGAAAATTTAGACATTAATTTAAAAAAATTAACTTATTTGTATTATTTATACATTTACGGCCTTATTCATAAAATATATCGACGTCAATTTAAGAAATGCTTAAAGTTACACGCTCTATTTACAATAAATTACAATAAAAAGAGACAGGTATTAGAACAAAAATATATTAGGCGTAATGTACGATTACAAGTAAGACTTGTAGTAGTTTAGATTATATATATACAATATATTATTTATTTGTATACAATATACTTATATATTCCGTCCCGCGGATGTCGTAAGAGTCGTCAGAGTGAAAAAAACAAGGAGATGGGCTGCAGCGTTATCCTATTAACAACTATAAATAAAAAACTGTGGTTGCCAACCCGGCGATAATGAAAATACAGATGAGTGATAAAAGTACATATTAAGAAACCGCAATTTTTGTTCGACTATTCCAAAAGACAACAATATAATTTAATTTACAAGGTTGTAGGGCTTTTCTGCTGATCTGATTTTATTAAAGGGTAAGTACCCACTTCTGTTGGCTTCAGTGCGGCTTGGTGAACTTAATAAGACTTAGAAAATATTTTGGTTAGTCAGACATGAAAATTTTCCCGTGAAATCAAATTTACAATAAACAACTTCTGTAGAAGAATAGAATAGAATAGAATTATTTTTATTACAATAGTAATTCTTATTGAAAGTAATTTCTTACTTTTTCCACTGATTTGGAAAAAACCTCTGTCCTGGGAAGAACCAGCGAAAAACGCAGGAGGAATTTTTTAAATAAAATAATTTACAATATTTTACTTTATACAATTAGTATGAAAACATTTACAAACAGCACGGTAGCGACCACCTCAGGGATTTTTATCAATCATATATACTTACTTACTTATCTTCACGCACAATCCCTGACGGGGTAGCCAGAGAGAACAGATCGCCAAGTGTCACGATCCTTACAAACCTCTTTCGCTTCTTTCAGATTCATTATCTTCTTCATGCCTATGGTCCGGAATCATATATACGAATAATTTATTATACGAAGCACAATTCTGTTATATATGCGTGGGTGTCGTAAGTAGCGACAGAGGCAAACAATCAAGTAGATAGGCGGCAGCGTTTTTTTTTATAGGATAGGGTGACAAACGAGCACACAGTCCACCTGATGGTAAGTGGCTACTGTGACCCATAGACATCTACATCTATCATCAATAAAGACTCAAGATGCAGATGCGTTGCCACCCGTGAGGACTAAGATGGAAAGCCTCTTTGCCAGTAATAAGGGTCTCCGGTTCTCTACACTCACCATACGAAATACAGCAGCGTTAAGCTGCTATTTTACGCTGATTTTCTGTGAGAGCGTGGTCCTTCCCCGGTCGGGCCGACCCATCCTACTAATATAGCCTACTAATATAGCCGCAGCATGGCTCTACCACGTCTGGAAATCTTCCGAGCGTCTTCCTAATAACTACTAAAAAATAAAAACTGCGATATCTAACGTGCCTGCCATGCGTGGCAACTATGACAAATAACCCTACTCTGGGGATATCTATAGGGAAGACCCGGACCTATGTTCAGCAGTGGATTTTTCATAGCCTATAGCGGCTGTTCGTTATAATAGAACAGTCATACAAATTACTGGTGTGCGTTGAAATTTTCTTTAATAATAAAGTATTTATTTTCTTTAATTAATTGAGTAACTGAATTGAAAACAGTAAAGAGCCTACTCGTTTTTAAAAGGCCGGCAACGCATCTGCAATTCCCTTGGTTCCCCTGGTGTTGCAGTTGTTCATGAGCCACGGTAGTCACTTACCATCAGGTGAGGCGCATGCACGTTTGCCCCCTCTCCTACAAAAAAATAAAAAAATATGGTACTTATAAAGCTTAATAATAATTTTCGATAGTGATGACCTAGTCGTAGAACGCAATGACGTGGATAAAGTTACTTTATTGATTGTTTTGATTGATTGACTTGATTTTAATTACTAAAAAGAAATTACTATCATTCCGTATACAGACAAAGTAGATTTGCGTTAATCCCTATTCGCTACTCTTATTGTTTAGTTATGCGGTCACAATATAGGATGATTTTTACGTTTTCTCCAATTTAAGAAATTATTGCCCGTTCATATCCAGACAATTATTCAGAAGTTGACTTCGAGGCTTTCTTAGAATTTTTTAAACGAGTTGTGGAGCGCAAAAGAAGAGTAATATTTTTGTGATATATCTACACAAAATATAGCACGTGTTTATAAACTACTATTTCCATGTCAGCCTATATCTGCTAAAATGGTAACCAGGTTTTGTCAAATTATGTTATTTCAATCGATGTATCGCAATCGCAATTGCGCGGGTAACATAGACCATTTGATATTATTATAAAATAAATATGGCGGACATGAACTGTCAAAAATTTATAACAAGCGCATCGTATGTTAATTAGTACATTATTAATAGGTATATGTAATTTGTTGAAATATATTTAATTTTAATTGTTAACAATTAGACCACTGTATAAACTGTAATTTATCGTCCGATAACAATTTGTGTGCCTTCAAGGCTAGAGTGAATATCGCTTTAAATTTAAGTTTAAATTATGTGTAGCGTGTTTGTAATTATTGTTGTTTCCTTCTTTCTTATCTTTTGTTACACTAAGATTGTAATTTATCATCTAGAGCTTTATGGCTCCTTACCACCAGATGGGATTGCAGTCATAATTATGATAATGAAAAATGTTCTTTCATTGTATTTTAGCCTTCTTCAAAAACGGAAGAGGTCTCAATTAGACTGTAGGTTTCACCTCTTTTTTTGTATGTGTTACACAGTTACGCGATATCTTTGTCAAATGTGAACGGCTTTTAATTATCCTTTTTGTATTAAATAAGTATATTGTATATTTTAATAATACGGTAAAGTAAACGCTAACTACAAACAAAATAAATCAAATAATTTCCTACCTACTTCAGAAGCCGGAGAGTATGTGGAAATTATTTCTATTCTTTTTAGTTCTATGAAGTCGGTTTTTTTATTAAAAAATATAATTTTATCATATTTACTAATCCGGATTCTCGATTGAACAAGATGGTAATGGTACGTATTATCTTGTTCATGGTCATATGGTATACTTACCTCAGAAATAATCGACACCTACTGTTGTTTAAAAAATGAATAATTGTAAGTAAACGATAGACAAGATTAGAACAAGAACACGCGTGGGTGTAGCCTGTATCATAACTAGGCACATGATGACTCGAACAAGATATATTTACGATCTTGTTACATTTCACAATTTGGACGAAACAAATGAAATATTTTTTGGACGATGACGCATCATAGTATAAAGCATCTTCTTCCTAATCAATACTTTCGTAACTGTCAATTCATGGACGAAAGTAACATTAGCAAGGATTTAATGATATATGCACATATAAATCAAATTGAAATACCTATATACAAAACAATTTGCGAAGCCCCTTATCCCTGATTCCGATGTAATTTTTTATTGTTATATTTTTTTTAAATATAAGGGTAACAAACGAGCACGCAGTCCACCTGATGGTAAGTGATTGCTGTGGCCCATAGACATCTACATCTATCCTCGACTATGAATCAAAATGCAGATGTGTTGTCACCTGCAAGGACTAAGATGGAATGCCTCGTTTGCAGTAAAAAGGGTTTCCGGTTCTCTACACTCACCATACGAAAGTTAGCAGCATTGAGCTGCTATTTTACGTTGGTATTCTGTGAGAGCGTAGTCGGCCGGGTGGAGCCGACCCATTCATGGTACAACTATACTAATAATGTAGCTGCAGCATGACTCTACCACGTATAAACTATATATTCTATATATCCACTACCAATAAAATCGACTGACCGCTCGTCCTCTCTCGTTGGTTCAGTGGTCGTAAACTTGATTGCTGATCAAAAGATCAAGGTTTTGAATCCCGGATCGGGCAAAAATCAGTTCTTGGGTTTTTCTCTCAAGAAAAACTCGTAGCAGCCCGGAGTTACAAAGTTGGCGGTATTTCACCCTTTTGCATTAAAACACGTAAAGCCGTTGGTTCTATGCCTGATTTGTTCTCTCTCCGGTTATGCCGTCCCACAGGACTATGGGAGTGGGGGAATAAAGAGTGTACCTGAGCTTGCGCATACACTTGGGCATTATAATTCTGTTCTGCGCAGATGGCTAGTCTCCGTTGAGACTTGCCACCGTGATAGAAATCATTACTAATAAAATATGCGTCTTTTGAATATTTTCAAATATTATTTATCCCTTATCCCATATAATAAACATTAATTTAAATACCGCAACACGAACATACCTAATAAATTTTCTTTGAAATGTTCTATCCAAGTTTTTAGAGCTGTTTTGTAGCTTGATAAGACTGATAATCATTCCCACCAGTAATGAAAACGTAAACAAATAAACAATTAAGCAACCCTCATTTGTTCGTTAGAATTAATTACTAAAACTGTCGACGAAATGTCTTCTACTCACGTCATGATAAATGACTCTTAAAGCAACAACCTATTATGCCTGTATATTAACACAAAGATCAGCCTCGGCTGAAATACGTTGAACGAGAGATAAATTACGTAACCTAAGTGTATACGGACATAATAGTGTATGTTGGTAGTGTAAGACATTCTATATGATATTTCTAATGTGCTAGAGCCACGCGTCAGCTCTAATAACGTCCTTCAGACTGAATTTCGATCACGATGGCCATTATTTACGAAGACTAGCCATCTACGCAGGGTAGGATTATAGTGCACAAGTGTATCAGCAAACGCAGGTGTACTCTCTGTTCCTTCATTTTCATATTCTAATGGGACGGCAATATGACACGATCTACTGCCGACGCATCATGTGCAGTTCAACGGCTTTATCTGCTTTCTGTGACACGTAGGTGAAACACGTCGATCTTCCTGACTCCGAGCTATTGCTGCAGAGTTATTATTTTTCTGATTTTGTCTCAACCTGGATTAGCCTCGGGATAACATGATAAGCAGTTGCGCTTACGACCACTAGATCGAAAGTGCAGTCGAAACGAGGCAGCTGATTACTACTGATTGAATGGGTCGACTCGACCGCGGAAGGACCACGCTCTCACAGAATACAAGCGTGAAATAGCAGTCTACTGCTGTAAAACACAGTGTGAGTGGAGAAAACTTTTTACAAAGGATATTTATATTTAATTCTGTAATATTATAATAATATCTCCTTTTATGCAGTTCTTATCTACCGACTTCAAAAATGAGCCGATACTGAATTCGACTGTATGTTTTTTTTTATGTGTGTACCGGTTTCGATGATTCTTTTTTTATTAGAAAGCTGGTGCTTTACATGTGGTTCCGTATAAATTTGATCAAGGTCTGGCCAATAGTTTTGTAGCTATCCTTAATAATTTATATTGAAGTAGGTTGTCCAAAATTTTTAATTTTTAATTATTTGAATAAAATGTTTAAACTTCTTAGTTGAGAAGCATTAAATATTTTTGAGATTTTGTTGTAAAAATATTGCTCCATTAATGAACTAATTCTACAGAGTCGTGTAACTGACAGTACAAACTTTTGTTTGTTCTTAGCTTAGACCATTCAACCCAGGTTCTTAGTGTTGACAAAGCTGTTATACTGTAGACACTATCTAAAACGTGGTGATTCTATTATACTTTATGACGTTATCCGCCAACGGAATTAATGTCATGTTTAGAAAAATTTCGAGATGTTTTATCTCATGTGTTGGAAGCCGCATACATTTTATAATTCCTCCATCCACTCATAACAGCCTACAAAAACTTACTGCTGAAAATAGGCCTACCATATAGATTGCCTCGTAGCTTCGGGGGATTTTGGTATAGTTGCTATGCTTGTAATTTTAAGTTTGTTATCAGTATATCCATTTGCAATCGTCATAATATAGTTACACTGTGGTTCTGCCGCTTTTAGTTCGCCGTGGTATATTCGAAACCTCTGTTCCATCATTTTACGCATGCTATAAGTTTCATTATCATCATTATACGAATACGTCAAATTCTCACCACTCCATGGGTTGACTGGTAGGGAATCCCTCAAGGCATTAAGTCCGCTCTTTGTATTCTTTTGTTTTAAGGAATGCAATAGAGAATAAATAAATAAATAAATCATTTATTACAGCCCATCAAGAGTTCATTGCTGAACATGGTCCTCGCTTATAAGTTGTCTCTTAGTATATATTTGCCAAAGTTTAACTTACCGGGTAGACAGCTGCAGTAATTACTTTGGGTTGTCACCGGGAAGATGCTGTCACCCATTTCCTGATCCATTTCGCTCTGTCGCCTCTTACGACATCCACGAGAAGATATGGCATCTTTCGCCCTCACGGCCATCAGACTCTGGAACAATATCCCTCTTGACATTTAAAAAAAGCTTCCAACAAGTTTGTTTTTAAAAATCAAGTCCGTAAGCATGTGAAAAAATCGTTGCTAGTTTGAACTAACACAGGTCTTATTTTCATACACATATGTATATTTCATAATTGTTTTGAAATAGATAATATTTATATGTATTGTGTATATATGTAGTGTATGTGTGTATATGTATGTTTATATGTATATACAATATTATAAAATATTATAATATTTATATGTATACTGCTGTACCGCCTCTTGTTTGTGTATCTCTGTTTATCCTAATGGTTGACTGGGAGAGAATGCCCTATGGCATTAAGTCCACCATATGTACAACTTTGTGCATGAAAGATTAAATAAATAAATAAGTATGGGGCAGTGGATATTCTTACACCGCCACTACACGGTTAACGGCTATGATTTATCTCACTAAATTAGTACGACATTGATTGAAAGGAATTTTAATCCAAGGAGGTAAATAATCGTCATTATTTTGAATCCGTAAATTGATAATTATGCGGTATCAATCCTAGTGCTTGTGGGCGCTAGATAACTACCGACGAGATATATTACTACAATTCTTAGTACACAATCAAGTTTAATTCTAATACGACCTAGATATATGGGTTACGATTAAGATAAGCTTGATCTTGTTCTATTTTTGTTAGGAGAGCGGGAAACGGTACTAGATGTAAATAAAAGGAAAGAAGTAAGGTTAAGCTGCAGCGGAAATGTTTTGATTCGGAATAATAATACTCGTAGCAGTTATAATACTAGTTCTAGATGGAAAACTCATTTTCTACCTATGTTATCTGGGTAGGTAGCATCCTCTTACCTATTTCTGTTCCCAATCAGTAGACCTTGCGCTGCTGTGTTTCCATCTCAGACGTAATGACATATCAGTAGCCTTTTTATTTCAAATTTGGGAAAGGACCACGCTTTCACAGAATACCATCGTAAAATAGTAGCGCTTAACACTGCTGTGTTACGTATGGTGAGTGTAGAGAACTGGAGACCCTTTTTACTCGAAAATAGGCATTCCATCTTAGTCCTCACGGGTGACAACGCATCTGCATTTTGATTGTTTATTAAGGATAGATATGGATGTCTATGTGTCACAGCAACCACTTACCATCAGGTAGACTGTATGCTCGTTTGTCACCCTTTCCTACAAAAAAAAAATTGGTTGCAGGTGTACATAAACTACAGTAACCATATGCCATCATGTGGATTGTAGGTTCGTTTGGGCCTTTAGTTTTATGAAAAAATGTTTTTTTTTTACACAAGTAACACACATTGTCCATCTGATGGTAAGTGCATACTGTGGCCCTTAAAAATCTACATCTATCTTAACACCTATGTGGAACAAAATGGAATGCGTTCGTTACCAGTAAAAAGGCATCCGGTTTACAATACACATCATACAAAACTCAACAAAATTAGTTTTATATTTTACACTGCCATTGTGACCTAGATTATTCTCCAGTTAGACAGATCCATTCATGCAGCAGATATAAACGGGTTCAGCGTGGCTCTACTGCATAGAAAAATAAAATGTAAAAAACTAATCTTGTAGTAATTTTAGCCATGGAGGATTCCTATTGATCGTAGAACCGACAACAGATAGGAAAAAAAGGTTCTCGAGTGGCAGAATCGTACCGGTAGACAAAGTGTAGGGCATCCATCAGGGTCTAGATAGAGTAACGACCTTGTGGCAATCTTTGGGGTAGGCCTATGTTCAGCTGTGGACTTGTGAAGGGTTGCAATGATGATGATGATGAATCTTGTATTCCGCGGTGTAGTGACGGCCGAAGAGAATCCACTTTCCCATATCAACCCGAGAGATTTGTAAAAGGCGACATAGGAACATATATAGGGACAACAGAAGATGGGCAACAGTATCTTCAAGGTAAAAACTAAAAATAATAACTATACGGTCATTAACCCACCTGTGAATCATTGCAACTATAGCCAATATCACTCCTATGAGACTTTTTATTGGGCTGGATTACGCTCAGCAGTGGTGTTTTGATAGAATTTAATAATGATGATCATAAATAATTTAGCATCCGAAAGACAACGAAATAGATGTGATAGAACCATGTTGTTCTTATATTATGGCTGCAATACGAATGGATCGGCTCGACAGGTAAAGAACCATTCTCGTATAGAATACCAGCCTAAAATAGCAGCATAAGGCGGCTGTGTTTCGCATGGTCAGTGATAAGAACAAGAGACCCCTTTTATTAGTAATGAGGCATTTCAACTTAGCCCTCCAGGGTGCCAACGCGTCTGCATATTAATTCTTAATAGAATATAGATGTACATCATGTATTGGCCACATCGCCCACTTGATATCGGGTGGATTGTCGGTTGAAAAGACTTTTGTACCAAAGAACTCATACACACTTTTTGCAATTATAAAGAAGCCAGAAGAGTGTAATCAGGCACTTTGTTTGATTAAGAGAAAGCCCTTGATTTCGTCGACATGATAAAAAAATGCAGGTAGTCGATGGATGCAGGTGACTCAGGGCCGTGCTTTGTGTGGGAATCCTAAGGTTCAGCCTTGGACTTTTTAAGGGTTGCAATAATGATGAAAATGATTACGAGCCCGTTTGTTACTTTTATTTATTTTTTAAAATTTGAGAATTTATTTTTAGTTTTCTAGTTGACTATTAGTAGAGAAACAAGATATAAAGTTCAAAATACTTCAATAAAAGCATTTTACTGGAATTAAATCAATAAATGATAATAAGTTGCAATTACATCCGCTGTTTTCCAGAATTTGCTGGATCACCATGTTCCCTCGGCTACGTTTCTTCTTTATTATTTCAAGTTTTTTATGAATAAATTCTACAAACCTTTCTTGGAATTTGCAACGCGAACGCGACCGAGCAATTTCCCAGCGGTCTGAAAAATGAATTGAAAACGTTATAAGATCAAAAATATTTTCGAGAAAAAATTTCACAAGGAAAGTAGCAAAGAGCGGTAGAGCAATACCTTAACTGAATTTGTTTTATATTTGCATTCATTTTATAAATATCACCCGTTATTGCCATTGGTTACATTGTTTTATAAATATATTTAGCTCATGGGTCACATATGTTAAGCTTCTTATAGTTTTCATTGATTTATTTTTTCCAAATTCTGAAGTTAGCCGTGGTTAGCTCACGGAAGAAGCGCACGCGATTAACCCGACAACTCTTGTACGAGTATTAAAGCGAATTTGTTACGGCACCCATTTTGTAGAGTGGAAATTTAAAGTGTTTAGCAGTGAAGGGAAATGTCGTGAGCAATAATACATTTTTTATAGAATTAGGTTGACAAACGGGCATACAGTCCACCTGATGATAGTGAATATTGTGACCAATAGACACCTACATCAATCCTTGATTAAGAATCATCATGCAGATGCGTTGCCACCCTTCAGGACTAAAATAGAATGCCTCAATTCCAGTAATAGGGATCTTCGATTCTATGCATTCACGATACGAAACACAGCAGCATTAGGCTGCTATTTTACGAAGGTATTCTGTGAGATTGTGGTCCTTTCACGGTCTAGCAGACCCATTCGTTCTACTACCATAATATAGCTGCAGCATGACTTTACTACGTATAAGTGTATAATTTTTATTTTTATTACTGAGAGTGGTTCTGATCCACCAAAACGCATTATGATTAAGCTGTGGACTATTCCTTACACTCAAACTCTCTAAGAAATGAAAGGAATCTGCGCCCAGCAGTAAGAAATACATTTTGAATTTTTATATTTACGCGAACACTACACATTTTACCTCCATATTTTAAAAAAAAAATTAATCCCCCCCCCCCTCGTGACCATAATTTTTAATCTGGAGGTAGCCGTGGTTAACTATGACATTGGGGCGTCATACACCTCAGCCCCCCCCCCTATGACAAGTGCTGTAAAGTGCTCGAAACGTCGGGAATATAAAATAAATTAACATACGCGATAAAATCCGTAAAATTAGTTTTATTTAAAAGAAATACATTTGCTTTGATTTTTATATTATTCGCATCTGAAAATTTGACATGAAATAACATGTATTTGCACTTTCGTCTTTATTCGTAGTACTATACTCTTAACTTTATTCTAGTAACGAACTCCTTTCTCTCTGTAAAAAAATATTGTAAATTTTTGCGCTCTTAGTTCTTGCGTGATTAAAATCTATCTCAAGTAAGACGAGCAAAAATATCATGATTTTTTTTTCGGTAGGTATTAAAAATTGCTCATACTTTTTATAAAAAACGTTTACGGTGATGAAGCAAAACATCGTGAGGAAACTTACACACTTAAAACGCCATCACTGTACTGGAGCAACTTTGCGGACTAATTGTTCCTGTAGCCAGCGTGGAACATATATGTATAGGCTGTAACTTCATATTTAACTTTTTACTTTGTGCAGGAAATAGGAAGAAGTTAAGAAGAAACCCGGTGATTGTTCGTGATGTACCGGACGTAGAAACTAGTAGTACATTTAGTCATTCGAGAACGTGGTCTTCCGTGTAACTCAATTAAAACAGTTTTACCCGTTATGACGAAGAGGAATAATATTATTTTTATGAAACTATAAATGTCGTAAATAGATCGTTTAATAAATTTATTTTCAATTGCGATAACTTTCCTAATAAACCTGATAGATATAAAACAGCAATTATTACTCTTATATAAAAAAATTACTCCTGACCGCGTAAAAATCTTCTGAAAAGAGATAAATATACCCCTTTTAATGCGAATATAGCGTCATCTCACATATTATTTTAAAATCCAGCAAACTTTTTAGGCTACAAAGTGTGTCAAAAACTAGACATACATACCTACATGTATATATATAAAACATTAGCCTCTATCTGGGACATTCGAGTAAAAAGAACGCACTTGTTTTTCCGATCCGTTAAAAAAGCGAACAAAAGAGTTAAAATGAAATTGAGTGTAAAAATAGTGATTAGCATAAAAAATCATTTTATTGTAAAAAAGCGGGGGGTGCTTTTTCAGATATTTTTATGATGACGCTAATTTTATAAATATCCACAAAAATATTTCATCATCATCATCATCATTATTACAGCCCTTCACAAGTCCACTGCTGAACATAGGCCTCCCCCAAAGAATGCCACAAAACACGGTCCTGAGCCACCTGCATCCATCGACTTCCTGCATGTCTTACCAGGTCGTCACTCCATCTCGTGGGGGGACGCCCTACACTTCGCCTACCGGTACGAGGCTGCCACTCGAGAACCTTTCTTCCCCATCGGTTGTCGGTTCTTCGAGCTATATGGCCGGCCCACTGCCACTTCAGCTTACTAATCCGTTGGGCTATGTCGGTCACTCTGGTTCTACTGCGGATATCCTCATTCCTAAGTTTATCACGCAGAGAAACTCCGAGCATAGCCCTCTCCATAGCTCGCTGAGCGACCTTGAGCTTCCTCATACGGCCAGCAGTGAAGGACCACGTCTCAGTTCCGTAAGTCATCACTGGCAACACGCACTGGTTGTACAATTTCGTTTTAAGGTTTTGAGGTATGTCTGACGAGAAGATGTGTCGTAGCTTCCCGAACGCTGCCCAGCCGAGTTGAATCCGTCGATTGACCTCTCGGTCGAAGTTGGACTTACCCAGTCGGACTATTTGTCCCAGGTAAACATACTCGTCAACAACTTCGAGCTTAGTGTTCCCAACAACTATCGGCATAGGTGTGACATGGACATTAAACATGATCTTAGTTTTGTCCATGTTCATCTTAAGACCTATCCGTTGGGAAACACTATTGAGGTCATTGAGCATAGTGCTTAGGTCCTCCAGCGAATCTGCCATAAGGATTATATCGTCGGCAAATCGAAGGTCAGTGATGTACTCGCCATTGATGTTGATACCGTATCCTTTCCAGTCCAGAAGCTTGAAAACGTCTTCCAATGCAGCGGTGAAGAGTTTCGGGGATATGACGTCACCCTGTCTTACACCTCTCTGCAATTGGATAGGTTTCGTACTCTGGTTCTGTACTCGGATAGCCATCGTAGCCCTACTGTACAAGCACTTCAACACTTCGATATACCGACAGTCAACTTGGCACCGCTGAAGGGACTGCAGCACCGCCCAAATTTCGACGGAATCAAAGGCTTTCTCATAGTCCACATACGCCAGACATAGTGGCAAATTGTACTCTTCGGACTTCTGTACAACTTGCCGAAGGGTATGTATGTGGTCTATGGTGCTAAAGCCCTTTCGGAAACCGGCTTGTTCGGGAGGCTGGAAGTCGTCAAGTCTGCGCGCGAGACGATTCGTAATGACTCTCGAAAACAGCACGTAGACGCGGCTCAGAAGGGAAATCGGTCTGTAGTTCTTCAAGAGAGCGTTGTCACCTTTCTTGAAGAACAAGACCACCGCACTTCTGCTCCACGCCTCCGGTGTAATGCCACCATGGAGGACGGAATTAAAGAGCTTCTGAAGGACTTCAAGTACCGGTCTTCCACCCGCTTTCAGAAGCTCCGCTGTAATTCCATCCTCGCCTGGGGCCTTACCGTTTTTAAGGTGCTGGAGAGCCATCCTAATCTCGCTCAGACTGACATCCGGGATATCTTCGGAATAGTGTCGGATGAGACTCGCTCTTGGATCGTTACTCACACTTGCGTGTGGCTCCAACGATGATGTGTACAGCTGCCCATAGAACCTCTCAATCTCACTCAAAATCTCAGGTGTCCCGGAAACGATGCTGCCACATTCTGTCTTCAGCTTTGACAGTTGGCTCTTTCTGGCAGACAGATCTCTGGCAAAGACTTTGGAGCCTCGGTTCCGCTCGATCGCTTCTTCAATACGAGCTGTATTGAAGTTGCGTAAGTCCCGCCGCATGCATTTGGAGATCTGTCTGTTCAGATGCCTGTATGTTGTCAAGTCTGTTGAAGAATGTAGCTTCATCTCCCGTCTAACAGCCATGAGATTAAGAGTGTGATCGGAGAGTTTTTGTGTTCTTCTGCGGCGGCTCTTGCAGAACTTAGCTCCAACCGCATGGACAGTTTCCACGAGCTTGTCATTCATATCGTCCACTTCACTGCAGTCTTCTAGGCACTGAAAGAAATATTTACAACAAATTAAAACAAGCACCCCACGCATTTTTACAATAAACTATTTTTTTATGTTCATCACTATTTTCTTATTTTAAACTCATTGAAAATTATTTGCTACTATTTAGTTCGGTTATCTGAAAAAAAGCGTGTTTTTTACTTTTTAGGGTTCCGTACCTCAAAAGGAAAAAACGGAACTTTTATAGAATCACTTTGTTGTCCGTCTGTCTGTCTGTCAAGACCCTTTTTCTCAGAAACGCGTGGAGGTATCAAATACTCAAGACTATTGTCCCTTGGAGTTGTGAAAAAATCAAACTTCTAAGCCAACGCAATCAAAAGATACATCCGTTTATGCCGCAAATTTTTATTATTATGCGGCTAACTACGAAAGCGTGGTTTTTCGTTGTAGACGAAGGTGGCTCTGCGTAATATTTACTGGGATTGTGGAGATATTTTATGTGCAGATTAAATTTGGTAGGCGTCTCTGGGCAATTCTATTCTTCACCGCTTCTTTCTTCAGATCACCCTTTAATTGTGCACTCTTTTCTGCTACGATCTTCTTAATTGTGTTCGGTGACTTCGGCAAATTGTCGTAGCCACTTTTTTTAAAGAGATTTCGAATGGAATCAGAGGTACAGAAAATACTGAATGGAAGACCGTCACAAGCAGTCATTTTTGATACCACATTCTCCATATTATCCTCAGGATTTTTAAAGTATGCGTCAATTAGTTTAATTTACTTCTTTTTTGGTTCATTCTTATCGACTTTTTCTTGCAGGTTTGAATGTGTGGTCGATGTCGCCGTGGCCGAACTTTGATCGATATTAGGCTCAGTAGGGTGGAGTTTTAAGTTGTTATGTGGGCATGTAGTTGTGTTTCGGTATTTAATAACGTTTTTACACTTTTTACATTGTGCGTGAATCCCGTCTGAAGTACTCTAAAAAATGGGTAGACACACAAAACTCACTTAAAAAGATTAGAACCTCGATAACAAACAAGAAACAATTATAACCACGCTCCGCCATCCGCACTGCCCGCGCGCAATATGCAAATGGACGAGCAAAGGCGCCAAACTATCAACACCGCCGCACTATTTCTTGAGTTTTCGATCGCTTCCGAGCTTTGACGAACCCTGTCGGGTCGGGCGGAACACTGGCGCGGCCGTAAAATTCAAATGTCGCACGTGAACTTAAAAGTAATATTTTGTGTACATCAATATTCCGAGTTTGACTTTCAGAAAATTGGTCGAATATTCGAAAATAGCAGATTTAATATTCGAATATTTGGATAAGGTATATTATTCGAATTATTCGAATATTCTAATGCAAGGCCTAATTCTGACAATGCTCTGGCGTGAACACGGGTGACATTACTTTCATCGTACCTGTGCAACCATAGAATGTTGCAGAATTTAGTTTGACCCAAAATGTGGTCTGAAGAGGATAAACATGCCCTTGCTTTGCTACAGATTTCAAACATTCAAAGTGCCAGCAGAAGATTTTGGGTACATCCTTTGAGGGAAAAAAATTGATAAGTGGTGGTACTTTGAATTTTATGAAGGAATTAGAATTAAATTTTGCATAGATTTGCACTAAAATTTGCAAGAAGCATCTTGCGAGTTCCTGTTACTGTAATCGGGTCTAGTGTAATCATATAAACATGGTCTTTTATAAACTAATTCAATGAATTTAATATTAAAAGCTAGGTCGCCTTTCATTTTGCATAGACAAGTCACTTCGAATTTCGTGTTACGCGCCACTTCAATGCGTTACTAGTAGCAAGCTGCATGGCACACGCACATCAGGTCATGCAGCGTCACGCCACGCGAATGGGCGCTACTACACGGACGCTTTGAATCAGATCACGCGTTACGTTACTTAGGTGGGCGCTGCGCTTTAGCCTGCTGAGTGTGACGAATTAGACAAATATTCCTTACAACGAGAGAGACAAATATCTAACAGTGGGTTTTTCTTTAATGTAATTACAATACATAAGAACAATATAACTACAACTACAATATACAATCTAACTACAATATAACAAATACAATGTAACCGAATAACATTTATTTTTGTTTGAAATGTTTACTACAGAAATACACGTACTGTAATTATAATTAAGTAGTACTTAATAGCTACTTGCAGCTAGCGACAAAAGGCGAATAAAACAAAAAGCAAACTTTAAACAGAAAATCCAATTAAAAGTGCAAGATCTGTATACAAGAAATGCTGTAGAACACTGCATGCATTTCTTAAGACTTGTCTTGATGCCAAAGTTTCAATAAATTACAATTTATGAATACATTAATCTTTTTATCTTACTGACTTTCTCTTTTCTAAGACTTCTTGCGAATTGTTTTCGTAGCTTAATTAGATTATTGTCACATTTTTCTGAATGATAAACAACCTGAAAACATATACATATAAATAAAATTGAAATATCTATCTGTAATATTGAAATAACCGCCTTCTACTAAGCTCAGAGAGTTATTGCATGGTATTAAAACATAAATAACATTTTTTTTTACTTTTGTTTATCTGTCTGACTGTCTGTCCGGGCTAATCCTCGGAATGGCTGAACCGATTGCAATGAAACTAATGGAACAGATAGAGAACAATCTAAAAGGGATCTAGACTATATTTCGTTCGAAAAAATTAGGTAAAATTAATTTGAATAAATGACATATTTATGAAATAAATGATTTATCTTAAATCTTAATTACACCAAATATATAGATCCCATCCAGGCAAAGTCGGGACGGGACACTAGTATCATAATATAATTCTGGTTTATTTAAATCTTTGCACAAATATAGTTAAAATATACAACATATTTTAACACCAATATAATGACACCGCTTACCCAAAACATATAAAATATAATGGTAACTAAAACTTTTAATAACCTTAGCTTTAAATTTACTTAAACTAATCGCAAGAAAATGGACCTTCACAACCATATGACGTAATAGAATTTACGCTATTTAATAACTATAATAAAAGAAAACTAAAACTAGTAACTTAATTATTATACACTCCTACTCCCAGCGGTATCGTGCCAAGAACGCTGGCTGTATTTCCCCGCTGAATGGCTATACTTAGAATTTGAGCGAGAAAAGAACCAGCCCTTTTATCGCTAGCAGCAATGACCAGTTCCTTTAGGAACTTCACCATACGGGGACCCCACCAACCGATAATCTATACAGCTAATGGTACATGTAGTTATCTATCAGAGACTCATATTTGCGCCACTTAGGCAGTTCAGCTGCCTCTGATGCCGCCTCGGTTCTAAACGAGGTACCCCTGAGATGAGAGGCAGCTAAAGGCCTATTTAATTATATACGATCTATTTCTGTTTTTTTTTTAATTAGATTTAAATCCGTCATTAGGCTGTCGTGGAGTATATACTAGCAAAAAGAATTAACTTTTAATGGAATGATGGAAGCTAGTACAGACTATAAATAATGTTTATTTTTAATTTTTTTTTAATTTTTGTTTAAATGAACGATCATAAACACGTTCACGAAAACAGGCCCTTTTTACTGGAAATGAGGCATTCCATGTTAGTCCTCACGGGTGACAACGCATCCACATTTTGATTTGTAATAGAGGATAGATGTAGAGGTCTACGGGCCGCAGCAACCACTTACCATCAGGTGGACTGTGTGCTCGTTTGTCACCCTTATCCTATAAAAAAAAAACATTTACTTTGTTTTTTCTATTTGCGCCAACAGCATATTACATTATTATTACTAGCAAACTGGGAAACACAGCGAAGTTTACGGCGTACTCCTAACTTCTTAAGCGCTGGCCATAAAACCTTACTTAGATTTTACTAGTAAGTAGTTAGTTGTCTCCAGAGAGAGATTACAAGAGCGGCTACATGCCAGGAGCACCGCAAAGTAACGTAATATTCTAATAATGGGATAAACTTAATAAAACTTTTAAAAACTTACAGTATATTATACATGAATTACAATGAAGATTTTAATCACTTTATTATTAAAGGTATAGTTTTCAGTTTTCACAACTACTTCGTCAAATTTGCGCCGTGTGAGAAAGTGGACAGATTGATGCAGAAAAATTTTGTCTCTTTTTTATAATATTACTAGCTGTTCCCCGTGCCTTCGCCCGCGTGTAATTTTTTTTGCGCGAAACCCTAAACTAAAAGTAGCCCAAGTTACTCCTTATAACATCAGCTATCTGCCAGTGAAAGTCTTATCCAAATCGGTTCACAAGTTTTTGCGTGATGCGAATTCAGACAGAGGTCGTGTTTTTTTTCCGACTTACTTAACATTTATCGTTTTATTTAGGCCAATTTACACAAAATCTATACATTATTATAGCTATGTGTTATTCTGATATATGAGTTATATAATTGTAAAGTTTCTAACATCCGTCTAGTAATTTTGCGTGAACGAGTAACAAACATCCATAAATCAACACAAACTTTCACGTTTATAATATCAGTAGGATAGTAGAATTAGTAGGATGTGTCTACGATATGTGTGTTATTTGTTCTCTTTTTTTTTTTAATTAGCCTTGTAAAAAGTCCACTGCTGGAAATGAGCCGCTGTAGTTGTAGGGAAGTTTTACCTAAATTGTCACGCTTAGCAGGCCGCTGTGTACAATCGTAGTACGATACCAGACGCATCACACTATTGGCACTGACAGTATCACTGCAACCCGTCGCTGAAATAGTGCAAATACTCATATAATTTCCAGCAATGAACTTTTCTTCTTCTTCCCATCACCATCTTCAGCAATGGGTTAGCGTCATTGATCACTAATATGACCATGGGTGCTGAAAAGTGCCCGAAACGTCGGGAATATAAAATAAGTTAATATACGCGATAAAATCCGTAAAATTAGTTTTATTTAAATGTGTAGTGTTCGCGTAAATATAAGAAATCATTATACATAAAGTTGTATTCAAAGCTACGTACAAATTAAAAGCGCACCCAAATGTACGAGTTCGAGTTCGAGCTCATTCGGTAAGGACATTTTTTTTCACTGATTGTGTATGTAATTTTTTATTAGTGATCGGTGGCTAGTGTAGAAGAAGAATCAATATTATAAATGTTAAGAATTAGAAAAATATGACAACTTTAATAAATTTATTTATTTTATTTATTTCTATCGCCAAATAACTAGGCTTGCACTGCAGTATTCCGGTGCAAATGATAAAGAGAGCCAGCCACAGGTTGTGAGGGAGTCCATCTTAGTCCTCAGTATTGACAATTCTTCTGTAGCCTTCTTTTTTCTCGTCAGGTGGACTGTAGCTTTTAACGAAAAAAAAAAGAGAAAATATACCAACTGATAACATTTTATAATGCCCCATCAGGACGCACTGTAACAATCTGGATATACGTGAAACAAGTTATTCCGTCATAGAATGTTATTTTTGTTGAATATATAGGTAAATCCAAATTCCCGTAAACAACTTCCCACCTGCAACTCATCTTAGGTTTGAAATAATGCACGTGCATAATTTATACTACATCACACGAGTACTGACCTACTTGCGCGCATCATTTACTACGTACTTACAGGCGCTTACTGTACTTTAGTGTATACTTCCTCTGTAGTGCACCCGGTACTTCTAAGAAATATGACAGGAAACAAAGGGAGCTGTGATAATAACACAATTGAAATAAATTATGAGTTATTATATTATTTTATTTCTTTTGATAAGAATCTTAATTATGTTTTGTACGTTCAAGTTGTTTTCATATTATGTTTTATCATTACATCATGGTGATAAAAATGCACAGGATTTGGTTAAAATAATTTAATTTATTTATGTAAAATGGCCAACGAGCATACTGCCAACGTAAAAGTAAGAAAAATAAAAGTGCTTGATGTGACCCATAGACACACCTACGTCTATCATCGATTAAATATCAAAATGCAGATTTGTTGTCTATCTTTAGCGCTGAGAAAATGCCTTGTTACCACTGCTATGCTGCTATTTTATGGTCGTATTCTTTGCGAGCGTGGTCTTTCTCAGTATAGCCGATCTATTCCTGTTGATACCATAATACAACTACAGCATATGTATAACACAAGTCCACTGCTGAACATAGGCCTCCCCCAACCAATTCCATAAAGCACGGTCCTGAGTCACCTGCATCTATCGACTTACTGCACGTCTTAACAGGTCGTCATTCCATCTAGTGGGGGGCCGTTTGACACCGCCTTCCGGTACGAGGCTGCCACTCAAGAATCTTTCTTCCTCGTTTTTAAGTCTATCACGCAGAGAAACCCTGCGCATTGCCCTTTCCATAACTCGCTGAGCGACTTTGAGCTTCCTCATACGGCCAGCAGTGAAGGACCACAGATCCGTAAGTCATCACTGTCAACACGCACTAGTTGTTCAATCTTGTTTTCAAGTTTTGTGGTATATCTGAAGAGAAAATGTGTCTTAATCTCCCAAACGCTGCCCAACCGAGCTGATTTCATGGATTAACGGATTGACATAAAACACGGATAAATTGAAGAAATTGATAAAAGCTATATAATTTATAAATTAGGACGTATTATTTGTGTGTCCTTCTCTCTCTATCTCTCTTTCCCTCTTCTCTTAACTATCTTAATTTTAGAAGGGTTCATCCTAACATGGTAGAGCCAAAGTTACATTATGTTGTGGCACGAATGAGTCGGCTCAACCTGGAAAGGATCACGCAATCACAGTACACCAGCTTTGAATAGCAGCTTAATGCTGCTGTGTTTCTATGGTGAGTGTAGAGAACCCGAGACACTTTTTATGTCAACAAAGCATTTCATCTTAGTTAACTCCTTAGAACGGGAGGGGCTTATGTCCAGCAGTGGTATTTTACGGGCCAGTAAAGAATAAAAAGAAATCATCATCAACATCCATCATCATTACAGTCTATTAAAGTCCACTACTGAACATAGCCCTCCCCACAGATCATCGATTATAAGGTGGATATTTGCCACATTTACCACGCTAGGCAGGTGGGTTGGTAAACTACGGTTTATTCTAGTTGTTATTAATAACACGCGATTAATTAAACGTGGTAGAGCCATGCTATTATATTAGTAGTAAAGTTGTAACACGAATGGGTCGGCTCGACCTGGGAAGAACCACGCTCTCACAGAATACCAGCGTAAAATAGCAGCTTAACGCTGCTGTGTTTCGTGTGGTGAGTGTAGAGAACCAGAGACCCTTTTTACTGGAAACGAGGCATTCCATCTTGGTCCTCACGGGTGACAATGCATCTGCATTTTGATTCGCAAATGAAAATAGATGTAAATGTCTACGGGCCACAGCAACCACTTACCATCAGGTGGACTGTGTGCACGTTTGTCACCCTATCCTATAAAAAAAAAACGCTCCTGCCTATTTCCTGGTTTTTCTCTTTGAAGAAGAAAGAAATACTTAAATAAAAAAAACGTCTCAAAATATTAAACAACAATGCGATTCGAAATTTTTAAAAAGTTGTTGGAACACTAGAGTACTGGAGAAAATACAGGTCGCATGCAGGGCAGGCTGGTTGTAGAAACATAACAATACTTGACCTACTAAATTGGAACAAAGCTTTTATAGTTAAACCCCGCGTTAGTTGTGAAACCAAAGCAGTGTAAACGTTTTACGGACCGCAACAACTCTAGCAGAATAAATAAACCCGATCCAGCTATTTCTGAAACTTGGTTTATTTAAAACATACCACCTTCGTTCAAATTTTATTATATTTACCTAATGCTTAATTAGAGTTGTTATACAGACGAGCTGAGTATGATAATTTATCCAAGAGAGGTGCCTTTAGTTATGACGTCAGTATCTTTTCAAATTGACTTGAAATTATTGAAACTTGGCTTATTTAAAACATCCGTCCTTCATTCAAATTTTATTTTCTTTACCTAATGCCTGTATAATAAAATCCTAATGTATTAGAGCTGTTATACAGACGAGCAGAGTATGATACTTTATCCAAGAGACATGCTTTTAGATATGAAGTCAGTAATTTTTTAAATTGACTTAAATTATTGAAACTTGGTTTATTTAAAACAGACCTCCTTTCATTCAAATTTTATTTTCTTCGTCTAATAATTAATAAGAGCTGTTATACAAACGAGCTGAGTATGATACTTTATCCAAGAGACGTGCCTTTAGTTATGACGTCAGTATTTTTTTTAAATTGACTTGAAATTATTGAAACTTGGTTTATTTAAAACAGACCTCCTTCATTCAAATTTTATTTTCTTTACCAAATGTTTAATTAGAGCTGTTATACAGACGAGCTGCGTGTGATACTTTATCCAAGAGACGTGCTTTTAGATATGACGTCAGTAATTTTTTTTAAATCAATTGTAATTATTCAAACTTGGCTTATTTAAAACAGACCTCCTTCATTCAAAGATAAACTTTTACCAAGTTTTTATTCACTCGCTTTCGATTATATCTGTTGACATTTAGTAATTGATTTTAAACTTACTTTCCGATGAGTCTGAGTAAGTTTAAATTATGATGTCTGTAAATATATTTTTTCTTAAATTGACTTGAAATTATTGAAAAAATTGTATTTTCTGATTATTTTTCGTTAAATCAATTAGGGTTGTAGATTCACGATGATAAAAATATATAGGTACTTAACTTGTTTTTTTAAAAGTAAAACTTAGTTTGGCGCAAATTGAGTTTAACTCAGAACTTTTCTCAAATATCGTAGAAATGCTTCTTATCGCTAATATCCATTTTTTACATGTGAAGAAAATGAAAAAAATAACCGTTACTGGAACAAACTGCTGTTGCGGAAAGTTACGACAACTAAAATTAGTTTATTTTTAAGTCGTAGAAAATTGCCACAAAAATTGCTGTCAATAGATACAGCTTTTATATCTATTTTTGCATGCCTTAAACGCAAAGCGCGTATGTATGTTTTACTAGCGCCCAAAGATCAAGATTCCAATGTTTTGTCGCATGAAATCGTATCTAACAATAATATTCAGCATATAAATGATATAAATAGCACATTGTCAGAAAGATAAATGATTATTGAACTTATAATTTTTTTTAAAATTGATTAATTGCTATTTTTACATAAAAAAGTGGTTTAGTGGCTTATGGTGTAGATTTATCAAGTCCGCGTGGAGGGGTAAACATGAAAACTTTTGAAAATATCCATTGTTTAACTCAATTTATTTTTTAATATCTTCATCTATCGTGTGAGAAGCCATGGAATGTAAAAGGCAGTTTAATGTCGTTTTGTTTATTTACAATTAATTTTTTTCGGCTGAGAAATGCCGAAATTTTCGGTGTTTTGAGCAGCCTTGTAATATTTTCTTTTACTAAATACACTTTGCCTCACAGCTCATTCGCGCAATCACACTTCGGGCTCTGCCGCCATTGTAAGTAGATTTCTGTATCGTTTGCTTACAGCAGCGGTAATAGGCAGCAAAAATATCGATCACTGTAGAAATACAAAATATTCTTAAAACCAAGTTTGATCAAGGTTATTATTTATATAATCACAGATTTTTATTACAATATTTTGTTTTGTTTGGATTTATATATAAACATACTTATACGTCTTGGACCTTATGGAGTAACCTGAAATTGTACTTCGGTTGAACTTCTCGACGAGTAGAACTAGCTGTGCCGAGTTCGGCCTCATTTTGTTAGTTATGATGAGACTTTAACTCCGGACTTGATAGAGTAACCTGAAATTGTATTTTGGTAAATGCTACCGGAAATTCTCGACCAATAGTACTAGGCGTGCCAAGTTTGGCCTCGTTTTATTAGTTATTATGATATCTTACCTCCGGACTTGATAGAGTGACCTGAAAGTGTACTTCGGTGAATGCTACTGGAACTCCTCGAAGTGTAGTACTAGGTGTGCCGAGTTTGGCCTCATTTTGTTAGTTATGAATAGACCTTACCTTAGAACTTGATGGAGTGACTTGAAGGTGTACTTCGGTAACTGCTACTGGAACACTTTGACGATTAGAATTACAATTTTTTTTAATTTTTTCACAATCTTATGAGTCGTGCAATTTTGGATTTCCAAGCTTTTTTTAATTAAAATTTTTACATAAAATTATTGGAAAATTGGAAGTATAGTTATAATTATAAGGTTTTTAGTGAAAACTTGTGTGTAATTGGACTAGTTTAAATATTTACGTATAATCATGTTATACGTAAATGCGCTTAAGGCATGCACAATTGGATTTACCAATATTTTTTATTATATCCATCCAAACACCTTGCGGGAAAAGAAACGTTTCACTATTAAAAAATAGGCATAAACGAAAGGCTAAAGTTATCCGATCGTAACCGAAGTCGTTATGAAATATTCTTTTTAGTACATAACATTCAAAAATACCCATTTTTATTTACATATAGCGATCCGCCCCGGCTTCGCACGGGTGATTTCTGGATCTCGACAACAGAACCACCTACCGGGTTCAAATATGAATCTAAACCATCCAGGGACCCATTCAAACGCACCCAAAAAAAATCATTAAATTCCTTGTAGCCGTTTTCGAGTTTTAGCGAGACTAATGGACAGCAATTGATTTTTATGTATAGATTATTTTACCTACTACTATTTAATGTTTTTTTTTTATAGGAGAAGGGTGACAAACGAGCACACAGTCCACCTGATAGTAAGTGGTTGCTGTGGCCCATAGACATCTACATCTATCTTCGATTACGAATGAAAATGCAGATGCGTTGTCACCCTTGAGAACTAAGATAGAATGCCTCGTTTCCAGTAAAAAGGGTCTCCGGTTCGCTACACTGACCACACGAAACTCAGCAGCGTTAAGTTGCTATTTGACGCTGGTATTCTGTGAGAGCGTGGTCCTTTCCCGGTCGAGCCGACCCATTCGTGCTACAACCATAATATAGCTGCAGCATGGCTCTACCACCTTTAAAAAATAATAAATAATATATTCAATCAATAAATACTTTATTATACAACAATAAACATTAAACAAAAACAAAATGAAATAAATTATAAAGGAGGTATATCTCACATCGCTTTGGAAACGATTTATTTCAGACAACCATTTTGTTATTTATATACCTAGTACCCTATTTGCGATACCTTAATGAACAGCGTGATGCAAATTTTGTATCAATTATCCGGTTGACGTCATCATTGTGGGTTGCGTTCAAATTAGTTTCACGGTGTTTGTCAGTAAGGGTAAGCAAACAAATAGACACCGCAGTTGAGCACATAGCGTTAAATTAATCTTCTTGACATACACCGAAATATTAGACGCGTTTCTAATTAGTGAAGGTGCGGCGGCGTTGAGAATTTATATCCTTAAACCTCTTGTGGGAAACGTGAAAGGAGACAGAGTCAGATTATAAAATAAACAAGATCCATTCATCCATCCATTACAGAATATAAAAGATGGCCTTATAGGAGATATATTACCATAGTTGATACACTTGATAAGCGGTTGACAATTGCAGATTTTTATAATTTTGTATTGTCATCAGAGAGATGTTTGCCCATCTCTTGTTTAAGTTTTCCTTTGTCGCCTCTTACGACACACGCGGGATGATATGGGGTAGTATACATATACACGGCAAAAACAAGATTTTCTTGTTAAATATATAATTATTAGTTATTTATAAAATATAGTAAAGTTAAAAGTTTAAGTTACAGCCTATATACGTCCCACTGCTGGGCACAGGTCTCCTATCATTTCTGAGAGGGTTTTAGTGCAAGGAAATGTCCGCCGTGCTGCCCCAGTTGGTGAACTTCACATGTCTTCGAAATATATATTTTTTTCTTATATATGTCAAACATGCAGGTTTCCTCACGATGTTTTCCTTCACCGCCGAGCACGTGGTAAATCAGCACTTAAAATTACAATTAACAATTTCATTGTTGCCGGCGGGGATCGAACTCGGGTTCTCGTGCTGTGAAACTTACAGCGAGCGCTAACCATCTGAGGTACAACGGCTCATATATAATAAATATATAAATAATCAAATATAATAAATATATATGTAATTATTAGTTATTTTAATATACGGGGTTGCGATAAATTACTCACATTAAATGAAAATACTTATCCTACATAACGTTCTTTGAACATACACAACTAAAAATATATAACAATTAACATTCTAGTTGCGGTAGCCCTTTTTTTCCGATTTTTTGTCTAATTACCTATGAATGGGAAATTGTACGAAAATAATTACCTATGTCGATGATGCGTGAGCACTACACAGTACACACCTGCAGCACCGTTGCCGCTTTTACAGGTCACTTCAGTTCAGTAAACTAATATTATCAAGGATATTTATTTCGTGTCGATTTTTACGCCATTTATTTTCTTTGAAAGAAGCATTATTTTTTTTTGGTAGAATTGTTTATTTTATTATTTAAACAGACATTATACGAATTTGTATTTACCGCTGTGTTATTTAATGTGATAACCTAATCGCCACCCAGTATAATCATTAGTAATTTTTTATGGCAATTATGACCCGTTTTTTTCGACCACGGTGACTACTTCCGGGAACCTATGACAACTTTCGAACATTGACAATAATTTCTGAACACTAACTATTAATTGATAGAACTCAATACTGCTATCAACGCAACAAATAATTTATTCACACATGTATTCGTACATAGTACGTGGTACGTAATAGATCTAGAAGAAAATGGCGTCACACATTGCCGTGTAGTGGTGGCGGAAGAAATTCCATTACTCCATATAATCTCATGAATAGGTATTGTAAGAAGTCTCTTTCAGAGGGAAATGTAGCGGGAGTTGGGTAGCAGCATCTTTTTGATAATAACTCAACGTAATAAAATACAGCGGTTGCCGACCCACATGCAAAGCGTGGCAAGTATAGCTACTATCCCCTCTATAAGGTTGAAATATGGAGGACGCCTATGTTGTGTGTAGTGAACTTGTAATAGGCTGTAATTAATTAATGACGTAAGACAAATGAAAGCTTGATTTTTTAAGTTGAAGAAATAAACAAAATATTTCATGTCATTTCATATCATAATATCATTTCATTTCATTTCGTGCTTATTCGCTGAAACTCACTCGCTCTGACTTACCCATGCATCCTAAGATCGTTAGGATGCAATTTAAGTTTTTTTTATAAAACTGAAGTAACAATGAACTTATAGTTCAACTTATAGTAAGTGGCTAATGGATGGCATACACGATCCAGTTTACCGTCAAGTTTGCAGCGCGCTTGAAGCGGCGTCATGACAAGTCTACTTGAAGCAAAAATTGAATTCGATTCTGCCAACTTGATCAAGCTTGCAGCGTCATGCAAACTTGAACGTGTGTATGAGCGGTGGTCGGAGCAAATAAGCTAGAGACGCTATGGTTTCAACTGATGCGGCATCATGCAAGCTTGACGGGGAACATGAACGTGAGTGGTCTATATGGATGCACTGCAAACTTGACGCCGCTTCAAGCGCGCTGTAAATGGTTGCTGTAGTCCATAGACATCGACATCTATCCTCTATTACGAATCAGAATGCAGATGCGTTGTCTCTCACCCGTGAGATGGACTTGGCTGAGATGGCTCTCTACACTCACCATACGAAACACAGCAGCGTTAAGCTGGTATTCTGTGAGAGAGTGGTCCTTCCTCGGTCGAGCCGTTCTTGCTACAACTATACCAGTTATTTAGTTGCAGCATGGTTCTACCACGTAAATGCTAGAGGGCAGTACCTACGCAGTCCGTCTGCGAATCGTCCGAATCCTAAAGGAGTCCTTCCTACCACAACCTGAATCAGTGTAAAGAATAAAAATGTTTTTTACGGATTTTATCGCGTTTAATTAACTATTTTAATTCCCGACGTTTCGGATGCTTTGCAGCAACCCACGTTCACGGGAGGGACTGAGATGTTTGACGTCCCGATGTCACAGTTAGCCCGGCTACCTTCCGTTTTTTGATATTAATTTTTGGTTCGATTTACGCAGAATGAACAATAATGACGTCAAACATCTCAGTCCCCTCGTGACCATGGGTTGCTGTAAAGCACCCGAAACGTCTGGAAAAAAATTGTAAATTAAACGCGATAAAATCCGTAAAAAATAGTTTTATTCAATGTGTAGTGTTCGCGTAAATATAAGAAATCAGTCTGAAGAATTAAAAAATCAATAACTTGTATGTTTACGCCAATGTGAGCTCCAACTGCAACTTTTACGTTTTTTTATTAGTAACTTTTTATGTGAAAAACCGGACTATTCTTTATTTTACGCAATTAAATACTATTACGTTAAAGGTCTTGCAAACGTAATGAAAGTGAGCTAAGTCCAACAGATTACACGCTACACTGTTGCTTGTGATTGGACTTTTATAATGGAAACTAAATGGAACAGGACCAATAATTACCGAGTAAATGTAATTACTTCTATAAAAGGCAACCACGTAGTTCATTTATTAAATTTATTATAGCCTATCAAAAAAATCTTGGGGCAAGGCAACGGAGGGAAATAAATCAGGAGATGGGCAGTAAAGTTTTCGTAATAGCTCTTAAAAAAAACTGCGGTTGCCAACTCGCCTGCCAAGCATGCCAACTGTGACAAATATCCTCCCTATGAGGCAATCGTTGAGGGAGCCTCATATTCAGCCGTAGACTTTTAATAAGCTATAACGATAACTGTATCAAAAGTCTACTGCTATACATTTTATTTTGGTAATAGAATTTATTTTCGTTAATAAGGACAAACAATGAGCAACTAAAGGTACCATTCCGTAGCCGACCGCAGAAGTGTCGTCGCGAACACTACTGGTTCTATGAAATACCTTCCGTATCTAGCGACATGTCGCCCGACCGCAGATCAGTAGTGCCGCCAACGCCCGAGCGACACGTTGATTTTTTCTCAAAAAATGAGTTTCACCGATTCCGTGGAAGAGAAACTGATAAACCAGGTGGCCCAATATCCCGCACTGTACGATGCATCTCACTATAATTATTTAAACAGTGTGACAAAAGATAATATTTGAAAAAGTATAGGAAAGGAGTTAATTAAATTTTTTTTTTTTTTTTTTTTTTTTTTTTTTTTTTTTTTTTTTTTTTTTGCGCCCGAAGCAATTGGAAAAGGGCTACCACTGAGGGAGGCGGAAAATGCATTATGCATACCACGACAGCCGGTCTGTCCTGGTTATGTGGGACTCACTGCCTACCGGGGGACCTAAGTGATACCCACTAAAAACCGCCTTTGGGGACTGGCAACTAGCTCTATTAAAGCTGCATATGCCGTATCTAAAGCGACCCTCTTTTGGGAAAAGAGGGCGCAGACGGCTAAGTGCCGTTTAGGGACTGCCTACGAAGGCATATTATTAATTTTAACTAATTTTTAATTTAATTAGGATTGGCCTGAGCCGCCAGGAGGCAGTTCAGGTCGTTTGACAACTTATTTGGCGGGTCCAAGAGAGTGTTTCTCGGCCTGCGGACGCTATAGCGAGAAGGGAGTGGGGCGGTATAAGTAACTGCCTCACGAATAAGTGTGTTAGTATGCGACTCTGATACTTTAAAGAAGTTTTCAGAGAATTTTTTAAGACATTGCTGGATTGTTGGGATTTCTAAATCCCGGTGAAGGTCGGCATTACGGACGTACCAAGGTGCGTTCGTAGCTCGACGACAGAAGAGGTTTTGAACTACTTGGAGTTCGTTAATAATTTTATCGTTAGCGTGTGCAAAAATAGGAGCCGAGTAAGTCATAACCGGTCGTATACAAACCATATAGAGGGTTCGCTTATTTCGCAATGACATTTTGCTATGTCTGCCTAACATACTGTTAAGCCGACCTAAATAGAAACGTGCTAGACGCGTTACTCTTTTGACATGAGACTCAAAAGTAAGCCTATAGTCAAGGGTGACGCCTAAATATTTTGCTGACATGTGCCATGGGACAGGGGTCCCTAGCATTCGTATAGGTGGAGTATTTTTCTTGTTTTTATTACGGCGTCTTTTAATATCGAATTGAACTGCGGAGCTCTTCTCCGGGTTCACATCGATACGCCATTTTTGGAACCAGTCTCCTAGGTCATCGACTGACTTTTGGATCTTGTTCCTTGCTGAAGATATTCTAGGACTTTTGAAGTATAGTGCAGTGTCATCTGCGAAGAGTGAGAGCTGTACACCATTCGACGGGATAGGAATGTCGTTGGTGTACAAGATGTACAGGAGGGGAGCTAGTACTGATCCTTGAGGAACACCAGCTTTAATGGGGCGCTGAGAGGATAACGTGCCTTCGTGTCTAAAACGAAAGGTACGATGTTGTAAATAAGAGGCTACGAGACGTACTAGACGATCGGAGAGTCCTATCCTATATAATTTGAAAATAAGGCCTTCATGCCAGACTCGGTCGAAGGCTTTGGCAATGTCGAAAAAGACCGCGATTGTCTTTAGTCGACGTGGATAAAAACCGCTGAGGATATATTCCACAATGCGGTGTACCTGTTGTGGACACGAGTGTTTTGCGCGGAAACCAAATTGGTGTGGGATGACAATGGGGTCACCGTCTGTGGGAAACAGATGGCGCCTCATTCGATTTTGAATGACTCTTTCAAAGAGTTTGCCCATGGCCTTTAGGAGGCTAATGGGACGATGACTGGAGGGGAGGTTAAGAGGCTTGCCTGGCTTGGGAATACCAATGACAATTGCCTCTTTCCAAGAAGTGGGAAAGTAACTAAGATTAAAACAGGCGTTAAAGATAATAGCTAAGAGGGTTAACACCTGCTCTGGAAAGTATTTAAGGGCTTGGTTGGATATGCCATCCGCGCCCGGAGATTTTTTGGGCTTAAGTCCTTTGATGAGGGACGAGATCTCATCATTGGACACAGTGATAGGGTCAGAGGTTGTGGGGGGTGAGTTCCGGCGGCGGACCTCATCCTCCACTTCCTGAATATGTGAGGGGTCGACAGGTTGAGAGCTAGGAGAGCATTGTGCGGCAATGCTGTCTGCAAAGCACTCAGCCTTCTCGTCGTCCTCGAAGGCAACCGTACCGTCGGGGCGGGAGAGAGGGGGAGTGTGAGTTGTAGCGTCTATACGGAGGGCTCTAGCCATCTGATAGTACGCTGTATGTGAGGGAGATATATTCTCCATGAGTTCACTCCTTTGGAGCTCTCGAAATTCATAAAGGTGCGAACGGAGTTTTCGTTGAAGACGATTAGCCGTATGCCTATATTCGGGGGTGGGATATTTAGCTGCTCTCCGGAAAGCAGCTTTTTTAGCTTTTAATATGTTGCTAATATATAGGGGAAGCCCATTAGTATTAGCAACCGGAACGACCCTTTCATTCTCCTTAAGGGAGGATTTAATTAGGGTTGAAAGTGATTCGACCGCGGTGTCGATTTTTACAGGACTGTCTAAGTCTAAGTCCGACGATAGGTAATTAGGGGAGTCCTGCGAGTCCATAGCTTTTGCTAGTGAGTCCTTGAAACCCTTCCAGTTAGTGAAGGTTTTCGTAGTTATAATAGGGGGTGGCTGATGGCCAAGAATAAGAGAGACCGGTCGGTGATCGGATCCTATATCGTCTAGTGTCTCAATAGACCTGAGGTTGAGTGAAACTCCTTTGAGTAACGCAAAATCTAGTACATCTGGGTTATAATCGGTATTATCGGGATAGTGCGTTGCACCGAGCGGGCTGAAAACGGTTAAGTCAAGAGACTGCGTTATATCACGCAGTATCCTACCATTAGTATTAATCGTACGGCATGTCCATTCAGTATGTTTAGAGTTGAAATCTCCAAACATAATGACTGAATTACTTTGAGATAAGATTGCCTCAAAATCATCTTTGAGGGGGAGGTTTTTAGGGGGAATGTAACAGGAGGCTATGACTAAAGACTGATGTCCCGTCATAGATATCCTGCATAACGTAGCTTCCATATTGGTAAGCTGTGGAGTATCAATAAGAGAGCAATGTAGTGTCTTCTTGTAATAAATGGCCGTGCCGCCACCTCGGCGGTCGTGCCTATCATTACGAAGAAGAGAATAATTTTTAATGGATAAGCCTTTATTGTCTGTGTGTTTAAGATTGGTTTCCTGTAAGAGGAGAAAATCAGCTTCGCGATCTTTAAGGAAGAGCTTAAGCTCTGGGAGATTATTACGCAATCCGCGAATATTAAATGAAATAAGCGATAGCCCTTTGGGCTTGATACGACCGTGACTTCTAGGCAGAGCAGAAGGCTCTGTCATTATAAGCTAAGTTAATTAAGTTAACTTAGCTTACAACGAACGCAATAAATTACTGTGTTCTGCGAGAGCCAAAAGCCGGTCCTGAGGGGACCGGGCGGCGCGCAGTTTACTCGCTAAAACCGAGATTTCGTTAATGTCGATGTTCCTTATCGCGGCGTAAACCGTGTTAAAGTCATCGCCAATTGTCGACTGTTTCTGCTGCGGAGCAGAAAATACCTGTGGCGGTGGATCTACCTTTTTGGGGCCCCAGGCAAAAACTGGAGCCTGCATAGGCTTTGAGAAGCCTGGTGGTGGCCTAAGCGGTGCCTGCGGTGGCCTAAGCGGTGCCTGCGGTGGTCTCGGGGGACCCTGAGGGGGTCGTGCAAAGCCCTGAGACGGCTGAGATGCGCCCTGACGGGGCTTCCTAACATATAAGGCCGGGAATGAACGGTCATTTACCGGCGGTGGTGCCTGTCTTGCTATGCGCGGACGAGGAGCGCACGGGCATCCTCTGTAGCTCGCCGGGTGGCCTGTCTGTTGACACAGGACGCACGCGGGCGGGGATACGGCATCTTTAGGCCGAGGACACTCTTTGGTGATGTGTGGATCTAGGCACTTAACGCACCTGGGTGGGGCGGAGCAATTGGCCGCCGCGTGACCATATAGTTGGCAGCGGTGGCACTGCGCCGGGAAACCGCGCCTATGCGGTGACTCAACCCTAACTCCCGACAAGCCGCACACCGTGCGTACTTGCCGGAAGATGGTTTGCGCCTCCGGAACGTTGGTTAAGATAGCTAAGATTATCGGGTATCTCAACCCGGTCCTACTGTGCATTTTATGAACAGCTTCGACGGGGAATCCTTGTGACTTAAGGTCATCAAGAATCTCCTCGTTGGAGAGTTCGAACGGGACGCCTCGGATGACGGCCTTGACTTTACGCTCTTCCGGAAGAGCGTATGTATGGTACGATACTCGTTCGTTAGTAAAAAGCCTAGTGAGTCGGCGAAAATCGTCAATAGATTGGGGAACTATTTTTATCGCTACGCCCATGTTCGTAGCTATGTCATATTTAATTCCGGAGTCGTAGCATACCTTGCTCAGTCTAGTGAACTCGGCCTTGTCTCTCAAAAAGACAGGGGGCGGAACTGGTTTTTTCGCGAGTTGCGGAGCGCAACGTGAAGCCGGCTTCGACGGCGCTGCAATATCTAAGGGGGTCGAGGCAGCGGCGGGGGCTGCGGAGGTAGACGCGGCAGCGGCGGGGGCTGCGGGGGTAGACGCGGCAGCGGCGGGGGCTGCGGGGGTGGGGGGAGCGGCACGGGCCGCTTCGGCGAGGGGCGAACGGTTTTTCGCGGCGCGCTTCGCTGCGCGCTTTGACGACACCGTGGTGTAAGACGTGTTAGAGTTGTTAGAGTCACCGGTATCATCGGAGTCAGAGGACTCCGATGTCCTGGTGCTGGACTGTTTGGCAGGCCTCTTCCGGGAGGCAGATGTTGATGACGCGGAATCGGAGTGAGAGCACTCCATGTCGATTTCGAGCGGCGCGAAAGAGTTTCGAGACGCGAGGTAGTCCGCAATAACGGGCGGCGGTGCCTGAACGGCGGGAGGAGCCAGAAGGGCTGAGATGGCTGCTGAAAGAGCTAGCGGGTCATTTTGGAACCTATGGTATGCATCGCGCACGTAACCTTTAAAATTCTGCGAGGACATTTTAACCGATTCTACAACAAAACTAAAAATAAACTAAAAATTAGAACTATCGTATGGCGTGGGGGGATCAGGGATCACCGTTCTGAAAAGAACGGGACGTTCTTATTCTGAAACTCTCCCTCGTCCTCAAAAGGACGGGGGCTAAGTCAAGAAACAATATGACAATATACACGTTATATATACTACACATATAATTATAATAAACTACTAACATATACAGAACTAGTGTACTACAATATAAAAAGCGTTCAGTCAGACCTCCCCGACCTGAAGGCGGGGGGGTAAGAGCTGAGAGTTAGCGATGAGACACTCACCCGACTTCAGCGCTTATAGCGCCAACACTGAGAGGCGCGCGGGGCGCGAAACTGAGGGGGCGCTAACGGAGCGCACGCGAACTACCTGTACACAACCGCTCGGGGGCGGTGCAACAGGCGGAATGTTAATTAAAAGCGGTAAGTAGGTATATATATATAGTGCCTCAGCGACATGACGAGACGACACGTCGCCTGCTGTTGCTGTCTGCGGGCGGCTACGGAATTGTATCCCACAATCTAAATGTATTAAGAGTTAAATTTCGTTGATTAATCCCTTGATTAAATACTTTTTTGACTTTGATATGCAAGGAATGTCCTTCTGACTAATTTTGATGAAAACATTAAACCTGGAACGTGGGTGTGTAACGTTTTTAAAAAAAGGAGAGAATTAAAGGGAGTATTCAACTTATTAAGGTTCCGCGACCTAGTGGCTAGGTAATCTTAACACAATGCCATTCAATTATTGTAATTCAAAATAATTACTACATCATTTTATGACAAAATGTCTTGATTTTTCAAGTTTAAGATCACAAACTAACATCAATGGTTATAAATTGATAAAACATTTTTTTTTATATTTCACTAGCTTTCACCAACGGCTCCACTTCCGTTTAATTACCAAGCTAACAGCTAGCAAGTTTACCAAAAAGTTGCAGAACGCTCACCTGCAATACACTTCTTATTAAACGTGTATACTATTTTTTTTAAAGAAGCAGTTATTGTGACTTATCGTTGATAGACAGATGTACACTATATGTTGGGACTTTTATTTATTCTAATTAACGAAGGGCACACCCAAGAAATTAAATTTACTGCTGAATTTTCCTTTTTTTTTACACAAAAATATAGGCCTATTCTGGTTTGTAATATATAGCAATGCCAAGTTTCATCAAAACCAGTAGTATTTGCGTGAGTCATAAACACATAAATAGTCAAACATACATACAAACTTTCATAGTTTTAATAGTTAAATACATAAATGCAAAACGGCATATGATGAATCTGAATTTACGAATTAATATTCTTTTAGAAATACTACATAATATGTATTTTTTGTTTGCAGATAAATAACGTAGAACATCATCTATCTTAGAGAGCTGTAACGCCTCAGAACGGTAAGTAATATAATTACTAATTTACAAATCTCAGCGACGAGAAGCAACACCAAAGATGCGTGTGGTTTAGACTTCGCAATTAGTAGTAGGCCTGCCAAATCATTTGCCAAGCGTGGCGGATATGGTAAATCTTTTCTAAAACTCGTATGCATTTTATTTATGTAAAATAGTACTCATTTTTTTAATTAATGAGCATTTATATACACGCAATTACGTAATTTTCGAAAGAGTGCTATAGGGTTAAATAACGTTATTGGATTTCTGGCAAGTCGTATAATTAATTTTTGATTGTGGTAATTACATATTGATTTAAGCAGTATTTTACAAATTAATAGCAGTTAAATATAAACGTAATTCAGTTTTAAAGGTAACAACGTCACAACGCTTAATGAAAGGGATTTAAAGCGATTGCGTTTAATTAGGCATAGCTATAAAGTGATTATAGACGTGGGGGTGGAAATTAGAATTTTGACTTAAGTTTTGTGTGGTAAAAAGATAAGCTGTAGAAAATACTACTTTTTGTAAATTTAAATATTATAATACTGTCATGTTCTGGTATGAACGGGTATAGAGGGCCATTATAATAACAGGCTAAGAGGCATTCTATCTTATTGCTCAGAGATGACAACGCGTCTGCTACATACCCTCTTTATTTAGTCCTCTTTGTTTAAGTTTTGTTTGTATACAGCATATAAATTTTTCCTCCGTTCAATCTATAATCAGAAACAGTATCTATATTTACGATTTATATATATGTGTGTGTGTGTGAGTGTATGAGGCCGTATGAGGAAGCTCAAGGTCGCTCAGCGAGCTATGGAGAGGGCTATGCTCGGAGTTTCTCTGCGTGATAAACTTAGGAATGAGGATATCCGCAGTAGAACCAGAGTAACCGACATAGCCCAACGGATTAGTAAGCTGAAGTGGCAGTGGGCCGGCCATATAGCTCGAAGAACCGACAACCGATGGGGAAGAAAGGTTCTCGAGTGGCAGCCTCGTACCGGTAGGCGAAGTGTAGGGCGTCCCCCCACGAGATGGAGTGACGACCTGGTAAGACATGCAGGAAGTCGATGGATGCAGGTGGCTCAGGACCGTGCTTTGTGGCATTCTTTGGGGGAGGCCTATGTTCAGCAGTGGACTTGTGAAGGGCTGTAATGATGATGAAATGATGAATTAACAACTGTATGCGCAACTAGCCTTGCTAGATAAGTTGTACGTAGGAAGTTGCAGTTGGTGCTAACTCGACTGGATGGATGCATAATTTAAACTACACCACACAAACGCTAACTTATTTGCATATCCCAGATTCAAGTTACTCAAAGCTATTAATTTGTCTCTTTCATGTTTGGATAAACAAACACTATAACCAACTATGAAAATGGTGCTAGGTACGAGTATATAAATTGTTATTTTTTTATGCAGCAGAAATGACCAGTCTTAGTAAAATTTAAGACACCTTGAGGCATAAGCCTTTAAAAATCAAATACTCAGTCACGTTTACAAAACCAGGGAATAGAGTGTTTACGCACGCTCGTGCACTATAACCCTGTTCTGTACAGACGACTAGTCACCGTTAAGCCTGACCGCCGTGACTAAAATTCGGTGTAAAGTACATTATTATTCATACGAAATTAGAGGTAACGGTTATCCCCTAAGCTACCATGACACGGATCGTATTAAGTCTTGAGTCTGAATATGTATATGGGACGAAAGATTATGGGTTTTTTACCAGAAAACACAGTAGTATTACGTTGCTATTTTTTATGTGTCGTAGAATTAAATGCGACACTATTTAGTTTGGGAAGTGTCGTGAGAGACGGGCCTTTACCTGAGACTTGTCGCAAAACTTCCAGTTTCAGTTGTAAACTTAGAAGAGATATTTAGGACTACATTGCTAAGTAAAAGCTCATGAAGAGACTATATCTACTAAAGTACGAATTAGACGCGTCTTGGCTAGTATGGGCTGACATAATTCTTTAATTTTGGCCAAAAAATTTAATATTTGAATATTTTATACGTGGTAGAGCCACGCTGAAGCTATACAATGGTTGTAGCAGAAATGGTTCGGCTCGACCGGGGATGAACTACGCCACAGAATACCAGCGTCAAATAACAGCCTTACATATATATATATATATATATACTAGCTGCGCCCCTCGGTTTCACCCGCGTCATCACATGTCGAGGGTGCGCGACATGACCTAGTTCTAGCATTTTATAATTGCAATTAAATATTTTATTTGATAGCAATGTATGGAAAAATTGGCATAATTAATGGGCTACTTTTATCTGTCGGCATATTATGTATGATGTAGAGCGTACTTAAATTTTATCCACTTTCCTTCCCCCACCCCCTCCCAACCCCCACCCCCACCCCACGTCCCAGGAAGTGTCCCGAATAGTTTTTAATTTATTTTTCATTTAATTTTCGTCGTTCGCGCACCCATTCAAGTATTGAATTATTTTAATTTTACATTATCTCTTAAACTATGCGTCCAAATAACATGGTATAAAGAACAAAGTTTATCTTCATAAAATTGTCTTGATAATGAAGTAACTTTCGTTCGTAAGGATAAACAGGCCATGCCAAATAATAACGCTCATAAATCACATTTTAATTTTCAATATTTTTTTGTCACAAAATACCTAATTATGGCTTATGTATAAGAAATAGACATATGGTGTCGCGGACTTTTTTTTAGACGGAGTAAAAATCTATATTTTTCTAGAACATTGTATTTACGTACCCCTAACGATAACACCAGCGTACGCGGATAAATGATTTCGGGAGTGCTTTTTCTTCTGACTTGCTTAACAAATATCCATATTTAAGGCTAGCTGAGTGATATAGTTTAATGTTAGATAGCCTATACTATTCCACATGAATTTGGCTGTAATATACAAAAATAATTTTTCAAATCGCACTGGTAGTTCCAGAGATTAGCGCGTTTAAACAAACAAAAAAAATAAAAAATACTCTTCCGCTTTATTATATTAGTATAGATTCATAATTATGGTGAGTGGTGAGAAAAATGAGACCATTTTTACTTGAAACCAAGCGTTCCATCTTAGGAATTAGTCTTTAGAGGTGACTGCTCTGCGTTTCTGTGGGCCACAGCAACCACTTACCATCAGGTAATTGCTATTGCTTGCAGGTATAGTCTGTGTGCTCGTTTATTACCTATTATCTATACTTTATTTATAATATAATAAAGCTGAAGAGTTTTTTTGTTTTTTTGTTTGTTTAAACGCGCTAATCTCTGGAACTATCAGTACGATTTGAAAAATTATTTTTTTATATTATAGCCAGATTCATGTGAAATAGTATAGGCTATTTAGCATTAAGCTATATTACTCAGCTAGCCTTAAATATGGATATTTGTTAAGCAAGTCAGAAGAAAAAGCACTCCCGAAATGATTTATCCGCGTAGGCTGGTGTTATCGTTAGGGATACGTAAATACAATGTTCTAGAAAAATATAGATCTTTACACCGTCTAAAAAGAAGTCCACGATACCATATGTCTATTTCTTATACATAAGCCATAATTTGGTATTTTGTGACAAAAAAATATTGCAAATTTAAAAGTGATTTATTAGCGTTATTATTAGGCATGGCCTATTTATCCTTACGAACGAAAGTTACTTCATCATCAAGACAATTTTATGAAGATAAAATAAACTTTGTTCTTTATACCATGTTATTTGGACGCATAGTTTAAGAGATAATGTAAAATTAAAATAATTCAATACTTGGCTGGGCGCGCGAACGACGCTTAAACCCTAGCCGTCAGCCGTCCGGTGAGAACTGCGAGAAGCCAGTATAGGAAGCTAAGAGCGAGGTTAGTTCAATCATTATAGCTAAAATAAATTAAAAATTCATTGAGTACTTTTATGACAATGATTAGTTACATCTTTATTTCTGAACTCTTACGAGTACTTTTCACGTTGCTATGGTATTTTGAAAATTTTATTAATTAATAAGTATAAGAGTTTGATAGCTCAAGAATCATTTCAGGCTTACACACTTTTCATGTATCGTGTACGATTTTCTTTAAGACTGGAAAAAACTGCGCTTCGGGACACTTTATGGGACGTGGGGTGGGGAGCGGGGGAGGACGCTCAACCGGGAGGGGGAGGGAAAGTGGATAAAACTTAACTTCGCTCTACATCATACATAATATGCCGACAGATAAAAGTACTCCATCAATTATGCCTTTTTTCCATCCATTGCTATCAAATAAAATATTTAATTGCAATTATAAAATGCTTGAACTAGGTCATGTCGTGCACCTCCGACACGTGATGACGCGGGTGAAACCGCGGGGCACAGCTAGTCTAAAATATAAAAATGAATCGCTGAATGTGTTGCTAAGCGCAAATCTCGAGAGCAGCTGAACCGATTTCGCTAATTCTTTTTTTATAACATTCCTTGAAGTACGAAGATGGTTCTTATGGAGAGAAAAATTTAAAAAATTGCCTGAAAAAGTCTAAAAACAACACTTTTTTAGATTCCCATACAAAAGATTCTTAATAATACTTAAAAGTCAATTTGAACTTAAATACCATACCATAAAGTCTAAGTGTTAGTGGAGAGGTTCCGGGAAGGCGAAAAAATATAGTGACGTTAGTATCGTATAAATATTATATCGTATCGTATTGTATCGAATCGTAATCGACTGTTACGCGGTACGAAGTTCGCCGGGTCAGCTAGTTATTTAAATAAATATATTCTTAACTTTACGCTAACATAGAAAAGGATTTAGCGGTTTTAAGTAAAAGGAATGTAAAGTAGCGTTAATCAAAATAAGCTATGTCCAACGCAACTTGAAGTGTTATTAGTGATTTGGTTTCTAATCACGAGCAGCACGCTGTCTTGAACCAAAAATTAACGAGGTAATGCAATCACTGTTTTATATGACAACTTCATAATCACGTAAATTATAAGCACACAGTTTATATTATTTTAATTTAAAATAAAATTTAATCAAAAGAATAAAATTTACTGCGAAATAAAGGTGAGAAAGTATGAATTTTTCCCATACAAAAATAAATAAATTAACGACTCAGTCGATTAGTTGTTTTTACAAAATTCATATATAAAGACGTTCTTTGGGCCAATTTGACGGGGCTCTCTTGAGCTGTTTTCCTTGGCATTAATTACGACGCTAAGCTTCAGTGGTAAACTAAGCTCTTCAGCTTATGCTGTAAAAATTTTGAAGTCTCACTATTGTCGGACTAGTTTAGTTTATTTTAGTTAGATTAGTCCATTTTAGTTATTTCCATAGCATATGTGTTATGAGATTTTGCTATGGGATAAATGCGGTTGATTTAGAAACTATTTTTGTTATGCAGAAGTGGGCTATAAGAGATATTTATAACATTAAAGCGAAAGCGTTTATAAATCCTCTAACCTGAACATTCCTCATAGTTATCAGTTTTCGATTTTCGAACATTCTTTCGAAGTTTTTTCCTTCGATGATCCTTGAAATTTCATCGCAACGTCGATAAATTCTCGCTTATTGAGACCGTGAAGATTTTCTCGAGTTATTCATAAAATTCAAATAGATAAAGTGATTTATGTGATGCTGCCTATATTCTACAGCTATTGTTACACTATTTAACCTTTATGCATAGTGTGGATAGAAATTATCATTACATTACATCATACTTTTACTTTGAATATATTATAAAAACTAAATTATTATTTATCATAATTAAAAGTTCAAAAGTATCTTTTTCCTGTCTACCGGTTAGTAAGTGAATGCTGTAGTCCACAGACACCTACATTTACCCTCGATTAAGAATCAAAATGCAGATGTGTTCTTACCCCTGAGTTTTTCAAAAGAGTCTTTCAGAGTTTTTCAAAAAAGTTTCTCCGGTTCTCTACATCTACCATTTGAAACTCTGCAGCATTATGTAGGTATTTCACGCTGGTATTCTGTGAGCGTGACTCTTTCCCAGTCGAGCAGACGCATTCGCTCTAGTAATATAATATTACTGCAGCATGGCTCTACCACGTATACAATACAATTAAATATCGGAGTAGCTAAAATGCCAAAGATACACATATATAACAATCAATAATTGTGATATTGATTATGTCGCAACCTAAAAACTACCATTGTTGCATATTATAAGGCTTAAGAGACGAAATTAGAGTAGACTAGAATAGAGACTTCTAGAATAGAGACTAGAGCCACGCTGCAGCTATATTATGGCTGTGACGCGAATGGATCGGTTCAACCTGGGAAGGACTACGCTCTCTCATAACACTAGCGTAAAATAGCAGCTTAATGTTCCTGCGTTTCTTATGGTGAGTGTATCGGAGACCTTTTTTTTAGGGTTCCGTACTCAAAGGGTAACCTATTACTAAACCTCCGCTGTCCGTCCGTCCGTCCGTCTCTGTCAGCGGGCTGTATCTTATAATCCGTAACATAGTAACATCAGGTCTACTTTCAGTCTGTCTACAGTTGAAATTTTCACAGATGGTGTATTTCTGTTGCCGCTATAACAACGAATAATAAAAATTAAAATAAATTAAAAATTTAAAGGTGCACCTCTACTAAAAACTTGTATTGCGATGGTACGGAACCCTTCATGCGCGAGTCCGACTTGCACTTAGCTGGTTATTACTGGAACGAGGCATTACATCTCGGTTCTCAGAGCTGACAACGCACGCATCTGCATTTTAATTCTTAATCGAGGACCGCTCACAGCACATCATCAACTTACCATCAGGTGTACTGCGTGCTCGTTTGTCACCCTTATTCTATTTAAGATTATTCTTTATAATAATTTTTGGTTCAGACTTCAGTTCGAACCCAGGATCCGCAAGATCTACTATGTTGTGAGTATGTACTACTGGTCCTTTGCAAGTAGTCATCGAATGAGAATTTGAAAGTAAGGACCGAACGAACCCCAGAACATTTTTTTATTATATGTAACAATATCGTTGTGGCGCGCTGTTGTCGGGCCACAAGCGAACACATCGAAGCCTAAATCGCGCTAAAAAAGTTCCGAAGTTTAAGCAGTATATATAGAATAGCTCCGAACTACCACTCGGAGCGTTGGCCGCTCCCAGGGTAGACCACCTTGCCCGGCGGGAGATCTCCCCTTTTCCTTCCTACGGCCACAGTGGTGACACAGTGGTTGAATAAACTTTGGAAAATACAACTTCAAAACCCTTCGTCATCATCCTCAAGTACACCATTCATTCGCTCCCGAGCAGATATTGTCTGCAGTCTTCACATTCTGCAAGCCATCTAGATTTATAAAGATTCATCGCAGCACTAGAATAATAATGCTTCCTGTTCCTTCAAGCTACTCTCTGCGCTACAGTGGTCGGCACGGCTCTGAGCCTTACTGCTCGTCTCTGCTTCACGGCACTCTCGCAGATTACTTTCCTTCTTCTTGACTCACCGCAGACTACAAGGCAATCCCTGGCACTTGCTCCTGCTCATCGTTCTCACCGGGCATCACTTGCAAGTGCATAGTATGGCATGCGTTACACACCGGCATATCGTTCGCACCGCCGTCACTTGCCCTTATGCATACAGCATGCATTCCCCACCGGCAATAAGGACGCACCGCCAATCGGACTGCACTATCGACCTCTGGTCTGAGCAGGGGGGTGATGTGGCGGCGCTCTCGTTGTGCCAAAAGCGAAACACATTAAAGCCTAAATCGCGCTAACAAAGTTCCGAAGTTAAAGCAGTATATATTAGAATAGCTCCGAACTACCACTCGGAGCGTTGGCCACTCCCTGGGCAGAACACCTTGCCCGGCGGGAGATCTCCCCTTTTTCTTGCACCGGCTACATCGTCATTACGAGAAACTTAATATATGTATAATGGGGGGATGAGTCGCTCGCGTCCGTTGGCTTCGACCACCTAATCCTAGGCCCACCCTACACGTGTCCCCCGGGTGGTGCTAAACGAGCGACAAAGCCGAAAGAACTGACTCGGCTCCTCGCCGTGTGGTAGCGGTGTAAAAAAAATACCACAACTTACTTTCGCACCATGAGGCATAAAATTAACGAAATGGCCCCGAGTTCCCGGCGCCCCTTTAATGGGGCAGGGGTGCGAAGAATCTCCGGGAGGAAAACCGGCGACGAGGTTCGCCACCCGTCACATTCTGTCCCCCGGAGGGGCGAAAAGTGGATTGCGGAAGCCCGTCTGGCTACATTGAATGTATGTGGAGGAATGAATGATAAGATGGATGAAGTATGCGATATGATGTATGATAGAGGAATAGACGTGTTATGTGTAAATGAGACGAAACGGAAGGGAAAGGATGCCACTACACATAGCATGTATACCGCTTACTGGTCTGGTGTAGACGAGACCGAGCGGGCATGCCAGGGAGTCGGTATCATCCTTTCAGAAAGAATGGGTCATTGTGTGAAAGAGTATGAATGTGTAAGCCCGAGACTGCTATGGATATGAATGAAAGTGGGCTTAAAGAAGTTGTTTGTTTTAGGGGTCTACGCCCCAGACATGTCTAAGCCCACTTATATCCGAGAGCAGTTTTGGGAGTTGGTAAGGATGGTGCTAATGAAATGCAAGGTTAATGAAAGTTTTGTGATATTAGGCGATATTAATGGAAGGGTTGGGGTGAGAAGGCTTGGTTATGAAAGGATATTGGGAACGTTTGGTGATGAAAGTATAAATGAGAATGGTGAAAGCCTTCTCGCCGTATGCGTGGTAAAGAATCTTGTTGTGACGAACACTTTCTTTCATCATAAGAAGATTCACACGTATACATGGGAAAGAGGTGATGATAGAAGTATGATAGATTTCATAATTGTTGATGAAAGAATGAGGAGCGCGGTGGTAGATACAAGGGTTTACCGGGGCTCTAACGTATTGACGGATCATTACTTGGTCTTATGCCGAATAAAAGGTCTTTTCAGACGTTGGAGGCATCGGACATCTGTGTCTACCACTGCGTTACAGCGTATAAGAACAGAGAGGTTACAAGATGAAGGTGTGAAAGAGAAGTTCAAATGTAGATTGAGAGAAAATATAAGTGGTATGGCTGAATTGTGTATGAATGATTTAGACTTGGAGACTGTGTGGTATAATGTCAAGAAAGGTTTAGTGGATGCAGCTACCGAAGTATGTGGTGTAAGTAAGAGAACGATTGAAAGGAAAAATAACACGTTATGGTGGGATGATGAGGTACGGATGGAAGTTGAAGCAAAGAAAAAAGCATGGCTAGATTTATTAGCAACCAAGGCTAGTAATTCTAGCAGTATGAATGATGATATTGAAAGGAAAAAGGCAGTTTCTAAACACCTAAATAAGAGAATAAAAGAAGTAGTTGAAAGGAAAAAGCAAGAAAGAACGGATAAGAATGATAGATGAATATTGGATAACTTCCAGGCAAACATTAAAATGTTCTGGAAACTCGTAAGAACTACCAGGGGACATTCACAACAGCCTAGAATGAATGCTATACGAGACCAGAATGGCTGTATTCTGAATGACGAAGTTTTGAGTTAAAGGAGATGGAAGGAATACTTTGAAAGCGTGTTTATGAGTGATGAGACGTTTGAATTAAATGAAATAGAAATTCCGAAAGAAGAGGAAATAGATAGAGATATAAGTATAGATGAAATAATGAAAGCAATGAAAAGTATGAAAGCAGGTAAGGTAGCCGGTTATGATAGAGTATCTCTCGAAATGCTAAGGGCTGGAGAAGGAGTGGTGGCAGACCTGCTGTACACCTTGTTTAATTTATGTTGGGAACTTAAGCGGGTACCGGGAGACTGGTGCAAAGCCGTGATAGTCCCAATATATAAGGGAAAAGGATCACAGCAGGACTGTAAAAACTACCGTGGTATCAGCCTTCTTAGCATTGTGGGAAAACTGTATGCTAAGGTACTAATTGAAAGAGTTATGAAAGAAACTGATGGAAAAATTTGGGATGTGCAAGCGGGATTTAGAAAGGGAATGGGATGTACGGATCAGGTCTTTTCCATGCGCATGATCGCGGAGAAGTTTTTGGCCAAAAACCAAAAAGTTTTTTGTGCGTTCATAGACTTCGAGAAGGCTTATGACAGAGTGGACAGGGATGTGTTATGGCAAACACTGAACTCATTTGGGTTGACCGCTGGTCTGATACAGGCATTGAAGTCTCTATATAGGGACTCTTGTGCTTGTGTCAGGATCAACGGGGCCTACTCGGACTGGTTTGGCATCCATAAAGATGTCAGACAGGGCTGTGTGGCTTTCCCGTGGTTGTTCAACCTATTTATGGACAGTTGTTTGGAAAATTTGAAAGTAGAAGAATGCGGGTTAAGAATGGATGAGTTAACCATCAAATGCGTTTTGTACGCCGATGATCAAGTCATACTTGCATCGTCGGCAGCCGAGTTGCAAATGATGGATACATTAATGAACAGGACATTAAAAGAAAAGGAAATGAAAGTGAACGCAAGTAAGACGAAAGTTATGGTTTTTGAAAGAGAAGAAAGTAAAACAATATGTGAAATAAGAATAGAAGGGGAGTTGGTAGAGCATGTAGATGAGTTTTTATATTTGGGATGTGTGTTTAGCAGAGATGGTAGATATGATAAGGATATAGAACGACGAGTGAATGCAGGAAATAGAGTGAATGGGGCTCTAAACTCTATTGTGAAAAGTCAGAATGTGTTCAAAAAGGCACGTATGGCAATTCACAATGCTGTGTTAATACCTACTTTAATGTATGGTACTGAAATTTGGGTGTGGCAGAAGAAGCATGAGAGTAGAATAAATGCTGTAGAAATACGGTCATTAAGGAGTATGTTAGGGATGAAGCTGAATGACAGAGTGAGAAATTGTTTAATAAGAGAAGAGTGTGGTTTGCAAGATGATGTTGTGACCAGGATTAAGAAAGGAATGCTTCGGTGGTTTGGCCATGTAGAAAGAATGAATGAGGAAAGAGTGACAAAGCAAATTTATGTTGCAGAGGTGAACGGCATAGTCGGGAAGGGTCGCCCTAGGCGAAAGTTTATCGACCAAATTGGCGATATATTAAAAATGGGCCAAATCAAGAGTACCTTTAACCGACGAGCGTGTATGCGTAGGTATATGGATGTGGAGGAAGCGAGAGAGGTGTGTCAGGATCGTGCCAAATGGAAGTCCATAATCTCTGCCTACCCCTCTGGGTGACAGGCGTGAGTGTTTATGTATTATGTATTATATATGTTAATATATGTCACAACATTTGATTGAAACCGGGAAGTTAGTCAAAAGCAGACTCAATGTTAGCATAATCCCGATTTAATCCAGGGTTTCGCTCGAAAACCTTTCAAATCTTTCAAATCGGACTGGTAGTTCCAGAGATTAGCGCGTTTAAACAAACAAAAAAACAAAAAAACTCTCCCGTGTGTAAAAGTGGGCTTAGGTGCAGCCGAAGTGGTTTAAAACCGCAGACTTGCACATTATTTATAAATTATTACGAGTACTTATAACTCTAAGCTTATTTAATTTTTAATTCTTTATAAATTGTTTTTACAATTGGGTAGCAATTTCAAAAAACTTATTTCATTGTGGTTAAACTGTAAAGTGCAATAAAAATAATTGAAGATCATTTCATCAAAATCCTAAATCTGTTTGGGATTATGATAAAGTCAAGTCTTCGATGTTATATTTCAGCTTTTGATCAAAGTCTTAATTTCATCAAAATCCTGCGACATACGCATTCATTGCAAATCGTAAAAGCCCACTGTTGGACGTGGGCTTCTCCCGTTGTAAGGATGTTTTAATTTATATTTATAGTTTTACATACACTCATAAAGTATTTCTACATCCAAAAAAGGAAACTATCCTTCTGAGACAGTTTGGTGTAAATAATAGCCGAGATTATGTCTCAGGAAGCTGCATAAAGTTACAACTTCTATCACTGCGTCGTAAGCTGCTCGCCGCCCAGCTAGTCGTAAAACCTCATCGTTTAGTTATAGCCTCGAGAGAGATATTTCAGGTGCCACTACGCCTTACTATCGTTGTTTTCGTGGTAATGTTTTAATGATATGAACTAAGAAACTTTAATGGTATAACGTAGCTGATATCACCGGCGCTTTGTTGTTGTTTGCTCATAAACAAATGCTGGCAACTTTGTCGTATTAACGGAGAGGACAAATGCTGTCAGTTTTGATGTTGTAACATTTTTAGCCGACTTTAAAAAAAGGAGGAGGCTTACAATTCGACTCTATATTTTTTTAATATATCTTATATGATATCTTCATTAATTTTGTAATTAATTGTGAGTAGTATAAACTACTTAAATTTGAAGAAAAATTCCACCTCTAAGGTTGGCATAATGTAGGATGAAGTTTTCAATGTAATTATTAAGACGACATGGAAATTGTGAAATTTCTTAGACCAATCAAAAGGAAGAAATTTTCTTTTAGTAAAAATAAAAGCCAAAACTATCCGCTTTGGTGATACAAGAGTAGTCTTAGTTCCACATAAAAATATATGTTCTTCAGCAGGATTAGGGTAAAATCGAGACTCAGCGAAATAAAAGTCTCATATTTTTCTCGTATAACAACACAGAGTAAATTTTTACCCCTTCCAAAGTCCAACTTCATACGTGCAAGTGCAACCTACCTTTATCACGAAGCCTTATTGCAGTTTCGCTGTACTATGGCTTAGAATATATTCGTTAGGTGGGGACTTCAGAGTTCATGAAATTAGTTCGGCGTTGTATTAATGACGTAATAATATTTCGTACTTATATAATATTATTGTGATGATATATTTCTTACATAATTTTATGATGTTTACTATCTGCTATTATTTTATTACAATTTTTTTTTCTTTAATAATACTTTTAAACTTGTTTATTGACAAACTTTGAATATGTTCTGGGATTTTGTTGAAAAAGCGTATACATTGCCCCATAAATGAATTACTGATTCTGTGGAGTCTAGTAACTGGCATTATAAGCTTATGTTTGTTCCTAGTATTTAAAGTATGCACATCCTTATTCTTATTAAAGCTATTAATGGTTTTATGCACACACATTACATTCTCATAAATATATTGCGATGCCAAAGTTAATATGTTTATTTCTTTAAATTTTTCTCTGAGGGACTTTACAATTTAGGTTATAAATCGCCCGTACGGCTCTCTTTTGCAAAACGAATATAGCTTCGATATCAGCCGCATTACCCCATAGCAAAATTCCATAAGACATTACGCTATGAAAGTAACTAAAATACACTAATCTAGCTGTCTCAACATCTGTGAGACTTCTAATCTTTCTTACAGCATATGCTGTAAGTCTGCTTGCTAATTTAGATATATGGGGGCCCCATTGAACTTTCGCGTCAATAATAATACCAAGAAAAACAGTGGTATCCACAAGACTCAACTCCTCCCCATTTAACAGCACATTGTTATTCGAATGTTATACATTAGGTATTGTAAATTTAATAAACTTTGTCTTATTGCCGTTTAAGAGAATATTGTTGGCGTTAAACCAATGTACCAATTTCGATAGAGCATTATTTACATCGTCATAATTAATTAACTGTCGTTTGAGTTTGAAAATTAAAGAGGTATCGTCAGCAAATAATACTATATCGTGACTGTCCCCTACAAGATACGGTAAGTCATTAATATAGATTAAAAACAGGAATGGGCCAAGCATCGAGCCCTGAGGAACGCCCATTGATACTACCGACCCGAACCTTTACCATTAATCACTACTTTTTGAATTCTTTTACTTAAATATGAAGTAATAAGTCTAAGCGCTAAATTTTTTACACCGTAATGTTGTAGTTTCCTGATTAATGTCTCATGATGAACACAATCGAAAGCCTTGGAAAAATCACAGAAAATACCTAAGGCATCTTGTAAATTCCCCAGGCATTGAAAATATATTTCATAAGCGCAACACCGGCGTCAGACGTCGAGAGACCCCTTGTAAAACCAAATTGGTTTTTATGAAGTAATTTATTTGTATCAAAAAAAGTTAACAATTGTTCCAAAATTATTTTTTCAAAAACTTCACTGACTGGTAGTACAGAAATAGGTCTAAAATTAACGGGGTCCAATGTACTACCAGATTTAAATAAAGGTATTACTTTACTATACTTCATTAAATCAGGAAACACACCAAAATCGATACAAGTATTAAAAATAATAGCAAGATGAGATGCAATTAAATCTATTATGGACGCAATAACTGTAACGGAAATCCCCAACAAATCTGCGGTCTTCTTTACATCAATGGTTTTGAAGTATTTTACAACATCTTGCGATAATACGTTTTCAAATCTAAATTCTTTTAAACAGGTGTTAACATTCTGTTTGAGTAATGACTCGGCGACAGTTGGAGAAGTATTCAATGCCTAATTTTGCTTCAAGTGATTTCCATTACATCAATTAATTACATATAAAAATATAGAAACGTTTATATGTAATTAATTGATGTAATGGAAATCACTTGAAGCAAAATTAGGCGAGTATAGCATACTATGGCTTGGGGTTTCAAAGCGCTTATAGTTTTAAGAGAGGCTGTTGTGCAGTAGACGATCATTCTCCCGGCGGTAAAGAGAGATAAAGGCTTTTACAATACTGTAAAACTGTACTGACTGAGTTGTTTTAACATCATCATCGTTTGCAATTCTCGAATGTTTTTGTTCTGCGCATCAAAAATATTTTTTTCTATAGAAATAAGGGTGACAAGTGAGCACATATTCTTCCTCATGATAACTAAATTCTGTGGTCCATATACAACTACATATATCATCAAATACAATTGAAAATGCGTTGGATACCCTTAAGGACTAAAATGAAATGGAACGTTACCAGTAAAAAAGGTCTCTAATTCTCTTCACTCATCGCACGAAACAGCCGTATTATGCTCCTATTCTATGACAGCGTGGTTCTTCCAGGTCAAACCGCCTATACTGCAATAAATAACGCCAGCGTATTTCCATAAATAGGTAAACAGCTTCTTTTGACATGATTTGGGTTTTATGGCTTGGCTACCTACACTGGATCCAACCATTGCCCCGAACATTTTAAATCAAGATTCAATGAAGTATAAATTCAATTTATAATCTCCTAATTGTCTGCCGATAAAAAAAAGACAAGTTTCGACGCAAGTCTGCTGTTGTCAGTAATTTTACACGGTACTCAATTGCCAAGCTTATTTATTTTAACTACCTGGCTTAAATAAATCAATATGTGTGTAAATCTCACGTGTTTTTCTTTATTAAACTAAAGTGACAAATGAACTTACAATCCATCTAATAAGTGGCTATAGCAATCCATTTTATACGTGTTAGAGCCATGCTGCATCTATATTATGGTAGTAGAACAAATGGGTCTTCTCGATCGGGGAAGGACCATACTTTCACAGAATACCAGCGTGAAATAGCAGCTTAATGCTGCTATGTTTCATATGATTAGGGAACCGGAGATCTTTTTACTGGAATCGAGGCATTTTATACTAGTCCTCAGGAGTAACAACGTATCACCATTTTGATTCTTAATTGAAGATAAATGTATGGGCCACAGCATCCACTCACCATCAGGTGGACTCTGTGCTCGTATGTCACCCTTATTTTATAAAAAAATGGATAATTTTTAACAGCGGTAGAGCCACCCGGCAGCTTTTGCTGTCGCACGGATGGGCCGGCTCGAACCGGGGTAGTACCACGACCTCACAGAAAACCAGCGTGAAGTTGAGGTTTACCTCTGCGTTTCGCTTGGTGAGTGCAGGTGGCCGGAGGCCCTTTTTACTGGAAATGAGGCATTCCATCTTAGTCCTCACGGTTAACAACGCATCTACATTTTGATTTGTAACAGAGGATAGATGTAGATGTCTATGGGCCGCAGCAACCAGTGACCTTCAGGTGGACTGTGTGCTCGTTTGTAACCTTTATCCTATAAAAAAAAACCTGCAACCCACTTCAAACGAGAAAGGTTACACATTCGTTGTCCCCTCTGAGGACTAAAATGGAATGCCTTACAGCCTGTAATATACTGACTCGCAACACCCTTCCAGAACACAGCAGTGCACTAACTATAGCTTTTTGGCAGCAACAGCTAAGAGGGTAGTGCTTACAGACTTCTAGACTGGAAGGAATCCTACCACCTAGAGAAACTACGAGGAAGATCCTTCACGATTTTTCTTTACCTTATTCTGTTCACCAGTTGACACAAGAAGGGTTGCTGCAATTTTGAAATGAATCACTATAATTTCAAAAACTAAATAATAGAAGTAAAAGTATAAAAAACAGCTGAACTAAATTCTTCCCACTTTTTATTTTCCTAAATCTGGTTGAAAAACAACCAACTTTTTACTACAAAATTAAGTGTAGAATCATACAGAAAGCTTTGTCATAACGAGTTCACTGAGCAAACTAACGAACTAAAATAAAACTCGTCCAGTGAAAATGAAACAAAGCTTTTGAAATTGAGCATACCAGTTGTTGCGAAACCTCAACAATTTGAACGTTTCACAGACCGCTACTATTCGCACTCGATAGATATAAACATTATATCTGAAATAATAATCTATTAGTAATATATTATTTTATATTTAATGTGTGAAGCGACAGTAGCCGCCCTTAGGCTACTGCATCAGGCTACTGTCTCTTCACAGGCTGCACTACTACTTTTATTTTATTAAATAGGCCCCATTCCCCCCCCCCCCCCCCCATCAACATGGTAGCGGAATTACACGATGAAATACCCCAGGAGGGTACCAGTACCCCTGGAGAATCCCTCGCTGAGCATCCACGACCATGTTATTCCGATCCTGAGCGTGGGTGCTCAGGCTGCCCCGCGTATTCTGGGGGGGGGGGGGGGGGCAAAATTCCGCTCAAAAGCATAACTGCTAGGGGCAAACATAGCAAGAACACCAAGGCGACCCCTGCCACGCTATCCGTGAATTTCTGCAACATCAGGGGACTTCACTCTAACCTAAACGCCGTCCACTACCATCTCGAGACGGCGAAGTCGGCCTTGCTCTTTCTGACCGAGACGCAGGTTTCCTCTCCGGCTGATATTTCGTATGTCTCCTGCCCGGGGTACAAATTTGAGCATTCCTTTGTGCCTCGGGCTGGAGTTTGCGTGTATATCAGAGAGGACATCTGTTCTCGATGCCTCGGCAGTCTTGAAGGTTCGGACCTGTCCATCCTTTGGTTACGCGTAGACAGCGACGACCATCCGCGCGTCTACGGGTGCCTCTATAGGTCCCATAGCGGTAATGCCGAAACAGACCGACTCATCGACCACGTCCAAATGGCTACAGATTCCTTGCTGCAACAGGTCCCATCCGCAGAGATCGTGATCCTTGGCGATTTTAACGCCCACCATGCCGAATGGCTCGGTTCACGTCTAACCGATCATGCCGGGAGATCTGTTTATGACTTTGCCTTGGCATATGGTCTGACACAACTAGTTACTTCGCCTACGCGGATTCCAGATGTGGAGGATCATACACCTTCCCTGTTGGACCTTCTGCTGACCTCTCATCCGGACGGATATCAGGTTTCCGTCGATGCCCCTCTCGGCTCTTCGGACCATTGTCTGATCCGGAGTGTGGTGCCACTCACGCTCCCTTCGCGGTTGCGTTCTGCAGGTTGCCGCCGTGTTTGGCATTACAGGTCGGTGGATTGGGACGGAATGCGGTCTTTCTTTGCATCTTACCCATGGGGGCGGGTTTGCTTCTCGCCGGACGATCCCAGCGCTGTTGCTGACTTCGTCACTGATGTGGTGCTACAGGGAATGGAACTATTTATTCCATCATCTGTGGTACCCATCGGAGGCAGATCTCAGCCTTGGTTTGGTCGCTCCTGTAAGACTGCTTTACGCAGTAAGCAGGAGTGTTATCAAGCCTACGCTGTGGCTTCGGCGACTCGGGATGTAAACACCAGCACACTTAAAAAGAAGTATAACTTTGCCTCCAGGTCCTTCAAAAGAGTTATTGCCAGGGCAAAGTCAGAGCACATAGGCAGAATTGGCGAGAAACTAGTTCACCTTCTTTCGGGAACCCGTGCATTCTGGTCTCTCGCCAAGGCTGTCCAAGGGAATTTCTGTAAGCCATCACTACCATCTCTGCACAGGGAGGATGACTCACTGGCCCATGACGCAAAAGACAAAGCCGACCTTTTAGGCTCCCTTTTTGCGTCCAACTCGACTCTTGATGACGGGGCGAAAACACCGCCGACCATCCCGCGGTGTGAGTGCTCCATGCCGGATGTGCTGTTCTTACAGCGCTCGGTTCGCAAAGCACTGCTCTCCCTGGACATCCAGAAGTCGAGTGGGCCTGACGGAATCCCCCCAATTGTGCTGAGGACGTGTGCTCCGGAGTTGGCACCGGTCCTAACGCGTCTTTTCCGGTACTCCTACTCCCAAGGCGTAGTCCCGAATTCATGGAAGACAGCTTTTGTCCACCCAATCCCTGATTAGTGACCGCCAATACGGTTTTCGTCGGGGTCGATCAGCTGGTGATCTTCTGGTCTACCTGACCCATAGATGGGCGGAGGCAGTAGAGTCCAAGGGGGAGGCGTTGGCCGTTAGTCTGGACATTGCGAAGGCCTTCGATCGGGTTTGGCACAAAGCGCTTCTTTCGAAGCTCCCTTCCTATGGGCTTCCCGAGAAATTGTGCAATTGGATCACCAGCTTCCTTGCAGATCGGAGCATCAAGGTCGTTGTAGACGGTGCATGCTCTGACTACAAGCCTATTAACGCTGGTGTTCCACAAGGCTGTGTGCTATCACCAACGCTGTTTCTTCTGCATATCAATGATATGTTGCTAACTGGTAACATTCATTGCTATGCGGATGACAGCACTGGTGATGCTCTATACACCGGCCGTGCCAATATTTCTCGGGAAAACGTCGCTGAGTACCGGAACAAACTTGTGTCTGAAGTCGAGTCTTTGCTGAGCAAAGTCTCGGATTGGGGGCGACTAAATCTAGTCCAGTTTAATCCTCAGAAGACACAAGTTTGCGCGTTTACCGCTAAAAAGAACCCTTTTGTCGTATCTCCTCAGTTTCAAGGCACTCCCCTTCTTGCCTCAGCCAGTATCGGTATCCTCGGAGTCGACATATCGAGTGACGTGCAGTTTCGTGGTCACTTGGAAGGGAAGGCCAAATTGGCCTCTAAAAAGCTTGGCGTGCTCAGCAGGGCGGGACAGCATTTCATGCCGGCACACCGCCTGCAACTTTACAAGGCGCAAGTTCGGCTTCACATGGAATACTGTTCCTGACTTTACTTCAAGGGTCCGATATAAATTAGAAGAAAAAATTCCACCACTGTGTAGGGAAAATAGGTGATAACATTTTCCTAGATGTTACCTTGGAATTAAAGCCATGACTTCAGAAGCTTTTAAATTTATTGATTTTTATTTATTTATTTAGTTTAATTCTTAATGGCCCTTCTGAAATAGGCCTTGTTAATAATTCGCCAATAGTCCTACATCTTTAAAGTGTGTCGGATCTCACATGGTCAAAACCAGGAAGTTATTGTAGTTAGCAATTAAGTTGATTACTTTGAAAAAGATGGTTGGAAAATCGCTTAGTTAATTGTAGCCTACATTTTATCAACCTTAGGGAAGATTTCTGCATTAAAACAGATAAAGCACTTAGATTAGTAAACTAAATTGGTAACGAGCCTGCCAGCGATAGCTCAACGAACCGACAACCGATGGGGAAGAAAGGCTCTACAGTGACAACCCGATACCAGTAAGTAGAGTGTAGGATGTGAAATGTATCATATTGTTACGAGCTTGGGGTTAGAGATAATTAAAAAGTGACTACCGAGATAATTACCAAAATTGACACTTTAATTATAGAACACAACAACTTTACACTTAAAACATTACAACTTAAAACCACACTAATAACAAAACACAATTGTTCTACTGATGACCTTAGTTCGCAGTTGTATCGCTTCGAAGTATTCGCTTGTATCGAAAACTCAACACTGACCCCGATCGCGGTCTATACCGGCCTGATATAGGGCCTCAGATAGTTCCAGAATCTTCTACTGTAGAAATATCTAGAATGTTCGAGTACACACCGATCCCGATTGACTAGGTGTCGATAGTTCTAGAAAGTTCTTCCATGGAAACTTCTAGAAGGATCTTGACTATCATAGTTGTGCCACTCGATACTAGAGGGTGCTAGTGGTAACTAGTGTTGCCATTTACCAGGCATTAATGGTGGCGCTCAACAATATGGATTGATGATCTGGTACGACTTTCAGGAAGTCGATGGATGCAGGCACAGGATCGCGCTTTGTGGCACTCCTTCACGGTGTTCAGTGTGTTCAGCAATGAACTTTAGAAATGCTATTTAAGTTTATTTTAACAGTAGTATAGCAACGCTGCAGTTATATTATTGTTGTAGCACGAATGGGTTGGCCCGACTAAGGAAGAACCACGCTCTGAAAGAATACCCGCGTAAAAGACTAGCAGCTTAATACTGCTGTGCTTCGTATGGTGACTGTAAAGTACTAAAGACTCTTTTTACTGGAAACAAGGCATTCCATCATAGTCCTCAAGGGTGAACACATCTGCATTTTTATTCTTAATTGAGAATAGATCTAGATACCTATGTGCCACGGCCAACACTTACCATCAGGTGGACTGTGTGCTCGTTATCTCCCCTATTCTATAAAACGTGTTTATATTTAGTACAGAAATAGTTTTAGGTTTGAGATAGATTAAATAAAAAGGTAGCAACATCACTCGCCCAGTATCTTTTCATTCTTTGTAAGATTGAAAAAGGTAATCGTATTAGATTATTTCATAAATCTTTTATTTCTGCCTTGTTTGTAACTGCACAGTGTTCTCAGACTTCTTATGATTTTTTTCCTCCAACGATCCTTGAAATTTTCATCTCGGCAGCAATATAGTCACAAATTGCCAACAGTCTGATGAAAATGTTAAAATGTAATTTTCAAGTTTTATGCAAATACGGCTATGTTAGAAAATAAACTTTAACAAAAGTTATGAGTAAGGTTTCCATTTTGGAAGGTTATTACTTATTTTTGGTGTTCTGTGAAAAATTTAGCAAAACGTCTGACCGTCTCAGCGGTATTCAGATTAGAACATTAATTTATTAATTTATTAACAGCCTATTAAGTCTTCAGCTTACTTTACGACGCTCACGTGATGATATGGGTTAAAGGATTCTATTACGTCGTCCCGGCAAATATATAATAAATTACTTGATCACTGCAAAAAAAACGGGGACTGAAAACCAACCGTAAAACTAAAACAGAACGCCACTCGACCTATTAAAATAGAACAAAGCTTTTGCAGTCGAGCTTAATAATGACTTTAAACCCACAGCAGTAAAAATGATTCGTACACTAAATAAATTTTAGCGAGAGAAATGAAATATGTGATTTTATCTGTAGTAGTTCAGGGATATACGCTCGTAATCAATAGAATCAGGCGTTATTTTGCGGAAATCCATTATATGAAAGATGTTAAGGCTAAGATCAGCGTATAAAATAAAAATGACGTCTCTTAACTAGACTGAAGAGTGGCTCCCTTTTATGATTGCTTCTCCGGTCGAGCTGACCTTTTCGTGCCACAACCATAATATAACTGCAGCATGGCATATATGGAATATATTTTATAAGCTACCACTTATAAAATATATTCCATATATGCCACGTATGAACGCTATATTAGAGTAGCACGAATGCGTCGGCAACTGAAGAACCACGCTATCACATAATACCAGCGTAAAATAGAAGCTTAGAGCTGTTATGTTTTGTATGCTTAGTGTCGCGAACTAAAGACCGTTTGTACTGTAAGCGAGGCAGAATGTAAAATATTAGTCCTCTTGGGTGACAATGCAAGTGCCACAATATCCACTTACCATAAGGCAGAATGTGTGCTCGTTTGTCTCCCTTATTCAATAAAAATCCGCGTATAAAATAAACATAACGTTTCTTTCCTAGTTTGAAGATTACCTCCCCCCCCCCCCCCCCTCCTTCAATTTCTTGGACTACCACCAATATCACCAATATCACCGCCACCAATAATCATAACACCTACACTAGGAAGACACCATCAAACCATCGAGTCATGTGTTTCGCCTTTAGATGAGGCATCATCAGGAGAAATAGACGCTGCGTTGGTTGACCGCATTTTATTTTGTACGCGGTCCTAAATATTTAACTTTATTATTTTTAATAAACGCTCGGCTCAAAATTTCATAGCAGACGAGCAACTCGAGTTCAATTACCGCTAGTACAGATGAAAATTTTAATAAAAATTTATAGTTCCTAATTGCTAAAAGCTTGTGGCGATGAAGTAAATCATCATGAGGAAACTTGCCCACGAAACTAAAATGTGTATTTAGAGGGCATTTAAAACCAACTTACTAATATTAGGGCACGCGGCGCACTTTTCTCTGTTCCAAATCCTCACAGAAATAAAATAACTGTCTGTGATACATGGTACTCGTATACCCTTTACTTTTTTATAGAATACGTGTGACAAGCGAGCACACAGTACGCCTGATGGTAAGTGGATGCTGTGGTCCATAAACATCTTCATATATAGTTGATTAAGAAATAAGATAAATAAATATAGATGCGTTGTCACCCGTTGTGATCCGTTAACTAAAACGGTATACCTCGTTACCAGTAAAAATGGTCTCCGGTTCCTCTACACTCCATATGAAACAGCAGCATTCAGCTGCTATTTTGCGCTGGTATTCTATGAGAGTAGCCAAACTTATACAGCATTGGACTTGTCGTAGAGTTGAAACAAATAAATTATAGACGACGTGTTGACGAAGATGAATGACTTCAACAACAGGCAAATGAGCATATCATTTGCCTCCTCTTCTAAAACAAAAACGCAGAACAATTAGATGCAATTTTATCCGGCATTTGAGACATTTCTAAATTGTCCAAATATAATTCTGGGTCTATTAATGTTAGCAACATTGTTGAAATCTAAATAAAAGTCACTTTATAGCATATCGCGTCGAATGTTTTGTGATATTTCTTTTTAACAGAAAACATTTTGATGTCAACGGAGTTTCCAGATGTGTCTCCGGAATTTGGATTGGAAAAATCCAAAATTAGGAGCTTTTTAGGTGCTAATTAGGTGCCAAGTTTAAAAATTAGGTGCTCTAAAATTTTCACCGCAACGAACGACTGAAATTTGCTTTACTGGCAAAACGTATCGCTAGCAACGCAATGAAGTTATTAGATATACGATAAATATTAATAGCAAGGAATTAAGTGCTAATTAAATGTTGAAAGATTATTGGGGTCGGATCTAGCTGACGGTAATATTCTGGGAATTATCGGGTCCAGGACCACCATTACCTTACTATAAGGTATGAATGGCATTTTTTGTGCTTTATCAGTTATTTATAGATAAGATAGGTCGAATCTGTACTAAAACAAAATCAGAACGCCTAGACTCCACGTGGTCGTGTATGCCCTACCTCTAGAGTGTTTTTGTAAAGCCGTAGGCGCGGAGGGAGAGCAGCCCCCGCCCGCTGTGGCAAAATGCAGGCATCCGTGTGAGCCGTAGAGGCTGAGGCCTAAGGCGACCAATAAGCCGAAGCTGCGGAGGTGAGCGATTTGCTACGCAAGGGCGAAGGGGCTGCTCTCCCTGCAGCGCCGAAGCCGTTGCAGAAGTAACTATGTCAATATTCCTGCAACGCAAATTTCAACACTTCGTTGCAGTGAAAATTTAAGAGCAACTAATTTTTAAACTTGGTACCTAATTAGCACCTAAAAGCCCCTAATTTGTGCTTCTTCTAAAAGCAATTTTGATTCTATTTTGATTTTCAGAAAGCCAGAATTTTGCATCTGCTATGTTCTGAATAACGACTTACTTTTTATTAGTTATACTAGCAGCAACTAATTAGCACTTAATTCCTTGCTATTAATATTTATCGTATATCTGATAACTTCATTGCGTTGCTAGCGAGACGTTTTGCTAGCAACGCAAATTTCAACAGTTCGTTGCGGTGAAAATTTTAGAGCACCTAATTTTTAAACTTGGCACCTAATTAGCACCTAAAAAGCTCTTAATTTTGTTTTTTTTTAATGCAAATTTCTTGATTTTGCGTTGCTGGCAATACACAACTGGAGTTTCCGAATAGGCCTGCTTGTCTAAACCAAATTAATTTTAACTTTATATATTTCCGTTTTTTTTCTTCCATATATATATATATATATATATATATATATATATATATATATATATATATTTCTTTATATATATATTTCTTGTTCATATTATATTTACGTCTATATATTTATCTTTTTGCATGTGTGAATTATCTCTCGATTTACTACATTATATACACTTGCATAATTCGAACTGCACCTCGTATTGTGCCAAACCCCATTTGTTTGTTATAGTTCTAGGAAAACTAAGGTGCTCTCTAAATACCAAATGTGTGAAGTAATACACAATTATTCCTACTTTTAACATCTGACATATATATCTGTGATTTAGTAATGTTTTTTATACATCCCACAGGAAAGAAACACGCTCACACGCAAAATAGCGTAATATAGCAGCATAATAAGACAGTGATGCGTATAGTAAATGACGATAACCGGACACTTTTTGGAACGAAGAACGAACTTTTTGGACGAACAACACTCTTTTTCGTTATCGCACGGTGCGAATTTGGCGGATGGGGGCTAGGCGAGAAAAGTGTAAGATTTTACCGTCACGACCCTCTTTCTATAGTGTGAGCGAGATAGAATAATATCTCCCTCGCACTTTTTCTTATCTTGCCATGAAAGAAATATAACTTTAAATGACGCTTCGTTTTTTTGATTAACAAATAAAAAAAAATTACTAGCGTCAATTTTTTATTTCATTTTATTTAATCAATAATATTTTGCCGTGTAGTGGCGGTCAAGAATATCCACTACCCCATGTCCTCCCGTGGGTGTCGTAAAAGGCGACAAAGGGAAACAGGCAGGAGATGGGCAGCAGCATCTTCTTGATAACAACAAACTAACAATAAAAAAAAACTGCGGTTGCCAACCCGCTCGCCAAGCGTGGCAACTATGGCAAATATCCCCCTATGAATGACAGTAACAAAGAAAAGGCCCCCAGTCCCCGGCGGCCCCGCTATTCCTGGCTACGGTAGCGACCATGGTAATGGCGGGGCAGGGGGTGCTAAGAATCTCCGGTGGAGGTTCGGTTGCCACCTTAGACGACTCGACCTGGCAACATACAACGCACGCACCCTGAGGACTGACGAGAAGATCGTGGAGTTGGAAGAAGAGATAGACAAGTTGCGCTGGCATATTATAGGATTATCCGAAGTCCGAAAAGAGGGGGAGGACACGGTAATCCTCGAATCCGGCAACTTGCTCTATCACCGGGAGGGCGACCATCTGTCCCAAGGAGGTGTCGGATTTATCGTCCACAAGTCTCTCGTTAACAACGTTGTAAAGATCGGGAGTGTGTCGACGAGGGTTGCGTACCTTATACTCAGAATCACCAAACGGTATTCGCTGAAGGTCATACAGGTTTACGCACCAACCTCGGCACACCCCGATGAGAAGTTGGTGGAAATGTATGAGGATATCTCTAGAGCCATGCATTCCTCCAAAACCCAATATACGGTGTTAATGGGAGACTTTAATGCAAAACTAGGCACAAGAGAGAACGGTGAGCTGAAAGTAGGGAAATTTGGAATAGAGCAACGGAACCCAAGGGGCTAGCAGCTGGCCGACTTCATGGAGAAAGAGGGACTCTTTATGATGAACTCTTTCTTCCAGAAGCGGCCCCACAGAAAGTGGACCTGGTCGAGCCCCGACGGTTCGACAAAAAATGAGATTGACTTCATTATGACGACCAGACGACAACTGTTCAGTGATGTCTCCGTGATCGCGAGGGTGAAAACTGGTAGCGATCACCGAATGGTTAGAGGCACACTGAACCTAAACGTTAAGTTGGAGAGGTCTCGTCTAATGAAGTCAACGCTCCGTCCCCCTCCTGCTCTAATCCAAAGTCCCGAAACCTTTCAGCTCGAGTTACAAAACCATTTTCAGTGCCTAGAAGACTGCAATGAAGTGGACGATATGAATGACAAGCTCGTGGAAACTGTCCATGCGGTCGGAGCTAAGTTCTGCAAGGCCCGCCACAGAAGAACACAAAAACTCTCCGATCACACTCTTAATCTCATGGCTGTTAGACGGGAGATGAAGCTACATTCTTCAACAGACTTGATAGCATACAGGCATCTGAACAGACAGATCTCCAAATGCATGCGGCGGGACTTACGCAACTTTAATACTGCTCGTATTGAAGAAGCGATCGAGCGGAACCAAGGCTCCAAAGTCTTTGCCAGAGATCTGTCTGCCAGAAAGAGCCAACTGTCAAAGCTGAAGACCGAATGTGGCAGCATCGTTTCCGGGACACCTGAGATTTTGAGCGAGATTGAGAGGTTCTATGGGCAGTTGTACACGTCATTGTTGGAGCCACACGCAAGTGTGAGTAACGATCCAAGAGCGAGTCTCATCCGACACTATTCCGAAGGTATCCCGGACGTTAGTCTGAGCGAGATTAGAATGGCTCTCCAGCACCTTAAAAACGGTAAGGCCCCAGGCGAGGATGGAATTACAGCGGAGCTTCTGAAAGCGGGTGGAAAACCGGTACTTGAAGTCCTTCAGAAGCTCTTTAATTCCGTCCTCCATGGTGGCATTACACCGGAGGCGTGGAGCAGAAGTGCGGTGGTCTTGTTCTTCAAGAAAGGTGACAACGCTCTCTTGAAGAACTACAGACCGATTTCCCTTCTGAGCCGCGTCTACGTGCTGTTTTCGAGAGTCCTTACGAATCGTCTCGCGCGCAGACTTGACGACTTCCAGCCTCCCGAACAAGCCGGTTTCCGAAAGGGCTTTAGCACCATAGACCACATACATACCCTTCGGCAAATTGTACAGAAGTCCGAAGAGTACAATTTGCCACTATGTCTGGCGTATGTGGACTATGAGAAAGCCTTTGATTCCGTCGAAATTTGGGCGGTGCTGCAGTCCCTTCAGAGGTGCCAAGTTGACTGTCGGTATATCGAAGTGTTGAAGTGCTTGTACAGTAGGGCTACGATGGCTATCCGAGTACAGAACCAGAGTACGAAACCTATCCAATTGCAGAGAGGTGTAAGACAGGGTGACGTCATATCCCCGAAACTCTTCACCGCTGCATTGGAAGACGTTTTCAAGCCTCTGGACTGGAAAGGGTACGGTATCAACATCAATGGCGAGTACATCACTCACCTTCGATTTGCCGACGATATAGTCATTATGGTAGAATTGCTGGAAGACCTAAGCACTATGCTCAATGACCTCAATAGTGTCTGCCAACGGATAGGTCTTAAGATGAACATGGACAAAACTAAGATCATGTTTAATGTCCATATCACACCTATGCCGGTAGTTGTTGGGAACACTAAGCTCGAAGTTGTTGACGAGTATGTTTACCTGGGACAAATAGTCCGACTAGGTAAGTCCAACTTCGATCGAGAGGTCAATCGACGGATTCAACTCGGTTGGGCAGCGTTCGGGAAATTACGGCACATCTTCTCGTCAGGTATACCTCAAACCTTGAAAACGAGACTGTACACCCAGTGCGTGTTGCCAGTGATGACATACGGAACTGAGACTTGGTCCTTCACTGCTGGCCGGATGAGGAAGCTCAAGGTCGCTCAGCGAGCTATGGAGAGGGCTATGCTCGGAGTTTCTCTGCGTGATAAACTTAGGAATGAGGATATCCGCAGTAGAACCAGAGTAACCGACATAGCCCAACGGATTAGTAAGCTGAAGTGGCAATGGGCCGGCCATATAGCTCGAAGAACCGACAACCGATGGGGAAGAAAGGTTCTCGAGTGGCAGCCTCGTACCGGTAGGCGAAGTGTAGGGCGTCCCCCCATGAGATGGAGTGACGACCTGATAAGACATGCAGGAAGTCGATGGATGCAGGTGGCTCAGGACCGTGCTTTGTGGCATTCTTTGGGGGAGGCCTATGTTCAGCAGTGGACTTGTGAAGGGCTGTAATGATGATGATGATGATGAATCAATATTATAATCGTTATCAATAATAATATACTACGAAAGATACTTTGTTCCAACCGAGTGTTCCACGATACTCACGCATGTTTTTTTCTAATAACGAAGAAATCCATCTTTGTTTTCAGGGTTAACAACGCACCTGCATTTTCATTCTTCACTAACAGGTGGGCTGTGTATTAATTTGTCACTCTTTCCATTACAGTCCTTCACAAGTCCACTGCTGAACATAGGGCTTCCCCAAAGAATACCACAAAGCACGCTCTTGAGCCACCTGCATCCATCGACTTCTTACATGTCTTACCAGGTCACTCCGTCTAGCTAGGGGCCACCATACATTTTGCCTACCAGTACTAGAATGAGGCTGCCACTCGAGAATCTTTGTCACTCTTATTTCTATAAAATCTTGTTTGTCACACTGTCTTAATGCGCTTTGGTAGACTTTACATGTCTTGGATGACTACGTTTATTGTTGATTTACAATGTTTTCTTTCACCATGGATCGTGAATCCATTAGATTCTCATTACAGCCTATAAAAGCTCACTACTGAACACAGTTCTCCCATGTGTAAAGATTGCTTCATACGGTGGATATTGACATAGTTACTTCGCGTAAGGCGGGTTGATAAACGCAGTTTTTAATTAATTTGTTATCAGGAATACGCTGCTGCCCATCTCCTGATTTGTTTCCCTCTGTTGCCTCTTCCAACACCCACGGGATGACCCATATCATCCCGCGGTTAGTGGATATTCTTACACCGGTACTACATGATGCGGTAACTAAGATTTTAAAATATCAATTAAGTTCACATTTATTTATTCTGAATACAGGTATCGAAGTGAAAAGGTCTTAAAACTAATTACGTTTCCATCATTTAGCATTTAGGCATTTAGGTATACATTTATGATTATTACCTAAAATATCAAAAAAATGCTATTAATACAATTAGAATTTACCTATGCACAGTCATTAGTCCTTAGATGTTCTAAGTATTTAATAAAATTTTCTTGGTATTTTAAAATATTTACAGTTTATTACTCCTTGTTTGTTGTTATTTCTGAGTGGTTTACAACATTCGTTATGGTCCTAACTCACCTTAATGCTTAAACTATTATAAAGTTGCATCACCCTACCACCGGTCAATTTTGTTTATTTTTCGCACCACACAAGAAGACAGGTTTTAAAAGAGCAATGTTCACTGTTGCTTAGCTAGCTGACATCCAAAAGGAGGCCTTAGCTTCTTTGAACCAACGAATGGCAGATTTCGAAGCACTTATTAGAAAACCTTCTGCAACGGTTTCGGACTTGAAAGTTCTAGCAAGAGACTTTCAAGCTTTTATGGCTAATGTCTGGCAAATAATGACACTACTGCATTATATCTAGCGGTAAGCGACACCAGCTCACGGACAACATAGACCTCGAAAAGCTTATCGCTCAGTAAGAAAAATTTGCACCTCCCAGAAAATAACAAGAGTGACAGTGCACCTAAGTCTGCAGTGAAGTCTAAACGCGTAAAACGAAACAAATAACTCATATTGCTGTCGATTTCCTTTTAAATTTATACTAATTTCGTGTCTCAAATAAGTAAGCTATTGTGGGGTTATCATTTCTCCTAATAATTTTAAGTAGGTATCCTTTTCTCTGATGGTAATTGACATTCGACATTGGTAACTAACTTAAATTTATAACAATCTCATCATCTGTATGCCAATAATCTACAACTATATTCACAAAGGGAACCGTCCAATAATAATAAATCAATAGCGTTATTAAACGAGGATTTACATTATATCTTTGAATGATCCACTGTGTTTCGAATTAACGTGAATTCTTCTAAAAGTCAAATGATCAATTTAAGTAGCTCTAGATACTTATCAAAATTAGATATCTCCATTTTGCCATTTATTTATAGCAGATGAGATAGCTGTCTTTTATGGAACAAGCAGATCAAGGAGGTAAGCCGCACAGTTACTGCAACATTGCGATCTCTTTACCGCCTGAAAAATTTTCTTCCTACCGCTAAAAAGTTTTGCTTGTTTAATCTCTTATTCTGCCAATAATAGACTATGTAGATTAGTATTGAACAGACTTACCTCAACAGCATCTTAACACATTGGATCGTCTCCTCAATAACTGCATCAGATACGTTTATAGTCGTCGTAAATATGACCATGTATCATCTTTTCGTACTCAGCTTAACTGGCTGCCTATCCAGCAGCGCAGATATGTTAGAATACTCTGCACTCTTTTCACTATCCTGAACGATCCTTGTGCTCCTGAATACTTGAAATCTAAATTTCAATACCCAGGAGATACTTATAATTGTTTTCTCCGTTCTTCGGATAATCTAAATTTGCTAACGCCTTTACACCGTACTGGTAATATGTCCCACTCTTTCGCTCTTATGGGTATAAGACTCTGGAACGAGTTACCTCTTGATATTATAAAGGCTTCCAAAAAGTTTCTTTTTAATAACAAAATTCAAAAGTATTGCAAGTGTGAATTAACGCTTTTTCCTAAAGAATGATTCTATCGTAACCTTTTTTTCTCATTATTAGTTTACTTTTGCTGCACTACCTACCATATTATGTTCATCTCTGCTTAGCCTAATGGTTGAATGGGAGAGGATACCTTAATGCATTAAATCCGCCATATGTACGATTTTTCTTTTTGTGCATAAAAGTTTAAATAAATAAAGAATAAAAATTACCAAATGTTTATTAATTTGGTGGTAGGCTTTTTTGCCGTGTAGTGGTGGTTAAGAATATCCACTACCCCATATCTTCCCGTATGTGTCGTAAAAGGCGACAAAGGGAAACAGGCAGGAAATGGGCAGCAGCATCTTCCTGAAAACAGCAAAATTACCATAAAAAAACTGCGGTTGCCCGCTCGCCAAGCAAGGCAACTATGGCAAATACCCCCCTATGATGAGAGAGACGGCCCCCTGTTCCCGGCGGCCCTGTTATTCCTGGCTACGGTGGCAACCATAGTAACGACGGGGTAGGGGGAGCTAAGAATCTCCGATAGAGGTTCGGTTGTCACCTAAGACGACTCGACGACGCAACATACAACGCACGCACCGCAAATGGACGATATGAATGACAAGCTCGTGGAAACTGTCCATGCAGTCGGAGCTAAGTTCTGCAAGACCCACCACAGAAGAACACAAAAACTCTCCGATCACACTCTTAATCTCATGGTTGTTAAACGGGGGATGAAGCTACATTCTTCAACAGATTTGACAGCATACAGGCAACTGAACAGACAGATCTCGAAATGCATGCGGCGGGACTTACGCAACTTCAATACAGCTTGTATTAAAGAAGCGATTGATCGGAACCAAGGTTCCAAAGTCTTTGCCAGAGATCTGTCTGCCAGAAACTGTCAAAACTGAAGACCGAGTGTGGCAGCATCGTTTCCGGGACACCTAAGATTTTGAGTGAGATTGAGAGGTTCTATGGGCAGCTGTACACGTCATCGTTGGAGCCACACGCAAGTGTGAGTAACGATCCAAGAGCGAGTCTTATCCGACACTATTCTGAAGATATCCCGGACGTCAGTCTGAGCGAGATTAGAATGGCTGTCCAGCACCTTAAAAACGAAAAGTCCCCTGGCGAGGATGGAATTACAGCGGAGCTTCTGAAAGCGAGTGGAAAACCGGTACTTGAAGTCCTACAGAAGCTCTTTAATTCCGTCCTCCATAGTGGCACTACTTCGAAGGCGTGGAGCAGAAGTGCGGTGGTCTTGTTCTTTAAGATAGGCGACAACTCTCTCTTAAAGAACTACAGACCGATTTCCCTTCTGAGCCGCGTCTACGTGCTGTTTTCGAGAGTCATTACGAATCGTCTCGCACGCAGACTCGACGACTTCCAGCCTCCGATCAAGCCGGTTTCCGAAAAGGATACACACCCTTTACCCCATAGACCACATACACACCCTTCGGCAAATTGTACAGAAGATAGAGGAGTATAATCCGCCACTTTGTTTTGATTCCATCGAAATTTGGGCGGTACTGCAGTCCCTTCAGCGGTGCCAAGTTGACTGTCGGTATATCAAAGTGTCGAAGTGCTTGTACAGTAGAGCTACAATGGCTATCCGAGTACAGAATCAGTGTACGAAATCTATCCAACTGCACAGAGGTGTAAGACAGGGTGACGTTATATCCCCGAAACTCTTCACTGCTGCATTGGAAGACGTTTTCAAGCTGCTGGACTGGAAATGATGTGGTATTAACATCAATGGCGAGTACATCACTCACCTTCGATTTGCCGACGATACAGTCCTTGTGGCAGAATCGCTGGAGGACCTAAGCACTATGCTCAATGACCGCAATAGTGTCTCCCAAGTGGTCTTAAGATGAACATGGACAAAACAAAAATTATGTTTAACGTACATGTCACACCTATGCTGGTAGTTGTTGGGAGCACTAAGCTCGAAGTTGTTGACGAGTATGTTTACCTGGGACAAATAGTCCGACTAGGTAAGTCCAACTTCGACCGAGAGGTCAATCGACGGATTCAACTCGGCTGGGCAGCGTTCGGGAAGCTACGACACATCTTCTCGTCAGACATACCACAAAACCTTAAAACGAAATTGTACAACCAGTGCGTGTTGCCAGTGATGACTTACGGATCTGAGACGTGGTCCTTCACTGCTGGTCGTATGAGGAAGCTCAAGGTCGCTCAGCGCGCTATGGAGAGAGCTATGCTCGGGGTTTCTCTAAGTGATAAACTTAGAAATGAGGATATCCGCAGTAGAACCAGAGTAACCGACATAGCCCAACGGATTAGTAAGCTGAAGTGGCAGTGGGCCGGCCATATAGCTCGAAGAACTGACAAGCGATGGGGAAGAAAGGTTCTTGAGTGGCAGCCTTGTACCAGTAGGCGAAGTGTAAGGTGACCCCCCACGAGATGGAGTAACGACCTGGTAAGACATGCAGGAAGTCGATGGATGCAAGTGGCTCAGAACCGTGCTTTGTGGCATTCCTTGGGGGAGGCCTATGTTCAGCAGTGGACTTATGACAGGCTGTAATGATGATGGTGATGAGGCTTTTTTTAAAAGAAATGTCCTGAATTCTTGAACTGAGTATATTTTCCACTATATGAAACATTTAGTCCACTTTGAACAGTACATAATACAGAAAAACAAGATTACATACTAGTCGGAATTCAATATAAGTATCCATTCACGATAAATGGGATCATGAACACACACCAGTTAATAAAATCAATCAATATTCTGTCACGCTGAGTCAAATAGAGCACCGTATTACACAATCACGTAATTGGATTCCTGTCGAAGTATAAAGATTGATGTTTTATTATTAAATACTACTACTACGACTAGATTTTACGGCTACCGTAACAGCTTATTAAAGCCCACTGCTAAACATAGCCCTCCCCCATAGATTGCCTCGAAGAGGGGTATTTGAAATAATTGCCACGCTTGGTAAGCGAGTTGGCAACCGCAGTTTTTTATTTTAAGTCGTCATTAGGGAGACGCTGCTGTCTATGTCCTGATGTGTTTCTCTGTGTTACGTCTTACGACACACACGGGACGATATGGGGTAGTGGATATTCTCACACCGCCGCTACACCATCTAAAGCTAAATTTTACTTACGTCTATATTTACGTGTTTTTTTTTTGATAAAACTTTTTAGTACCAAAATTTAAGTGGCCAAAGGTTGGCAATAGAGAAAACTCATGCTGCCTTATTATAATAGTTAATCTCAGACTTAAACTAGAGTCTATTTCAATGAGGTCGACCAGCGGAAATATGCTAAACAAAATGGTTAAAAATTTGGCGAATTAAATTTCATTTTAAAAGTCACTGCCTGTAATTAAGATTGGTTTCCTAATAAACACATACACAACAGGTTGCATCACAGCTAAGCGGTAGAAATACATCAGTGTGATCAATCCAAACCGATTCCTTAGCAAAAGAGAAGCAATACCAGTGCCACTGTCAATAATCTTCCTTCGTCTTATTATAAAGCATATATATTAGTTTATATTCAAATATAACATAGTTTCGGATTTGGACTATGATTTAAAAAAGTATCTCTACCTAAAAAATTTCCTCAGCTGCGACGCCACAAGTTGCGCAAACATCTCGACCAAGACCGACGTCGAGGTTTACAAAAACATCAAACATTCACAAAACATTTAGAAAACAATGTTTATTATTTGTAAGTAAATTAAACTAGTAATCAAAGTTAAACAGTAGTATACTGTACCTATGCTAGGAAGAGCAATTTCTCCACATTACGGCAATATAGATGTGTCATCTTTCAATCCAGGTTTTCAAAACCACCGCTCACATAATATTCCCAGCTAGGATCGAGTCTCTCTTGAAAATTAAGCCACGAAAACGAGACGGAAACTCGAGATCTCGATCCGACCGTACAAATACATTACTTACGAAATATTTCATTTTCAATAATTACATTTTCCTCTGCCTTATTTCGTTTAGTCCGCGCTAGTAAAATAAACAGTCATCTGTTCTGTTGCGATGTGTGCGAGGCTGCTAATAAGATAATAAACATTTTTACTAATTACTTTCTGCTTGTAACGTAATTATTTACTGATTTCATTATCTGGTGAATGAAATAATTACCAAAGTATTCGTCCATTATCTACCTGTTCTTTTGAATTATTGTATTTATATGTCTTGTTTCATTACGATTATATATTACGTTCTATACTTATCATTATCAATCATTGATACAGCCTATCCTAAGTCCACTGCTGAACATAGGTCTTCCCCAAGGGATGCCAAAAAGCACAATCCTGTGCCATTTGCATTATTCGACTTCCAGTATCTCCTCGAGTCGCTGAAATGTCCTCGAGGACATTTCTTTTTTAATCGGTATTCTGCCCTTAAAATACAAAATATTTTTCTCGGTATCTTCCATTATTGCGGTGGTAAATAAACACTTTCAATTGAGTTAGGACTATTATTGAGTCTTGTGGAAATCAAACTTGGGTTGGTTGCGCATTGTGAAATTTAATAACGGCTCAGATCCAAGAAAAATTGACGGATCCACACCTGCACACGTGCAGCGGACGCGCACTAATCGTGCGCACAATCACAGAATATATTATAGTACTATACGCAGCACGACTCACTTCATACATATTACAACTTGCACGCACACATGTATACGTTCATAATGATGTACGTACACATGTGTGCGTACAGGACAGGATTTTAATTCTGATGGAACCGCAATCCCACACGACCGGTGAGAGAAAAGGCGCAGTATAAACGACTTCACGGGCTTCCCGAGACAGGAGGGTGAAACACAGCCAATTTGACTGATTTCGGACTGCTAATGAGAATTTCTTGAATGAAATTCAAGAGAGAAGTTTTCCTCCAATGAAATATAATGCGAGAATATCATTGATATTTGTGATCAAGCACCTTTATTGCAAACCTAATTTTTGTACAAGAAATATTATTTTTATGAAATATTAACATCAAAGCAATTTTTGTTGATTGGTCTAACGAATCGTTAAATCTATACATATAATAAAACTGTAAATAGCAGATGTCTGTACATTTTATATTTTTGTAATAAAAGTGATTGAGGGGTACTAAAAATAAGTAATTAAATACATTTCTACCATTTTTAGAATTTTCTGTCTGTCTGTCTGTCTGTCTGTCTGTCTGTTTGTTTGTTAACGTATCACGTATAAAGTACTAATTTATATCATAAGAATTGTTAAGGAAATTATAAAGTGTATCTTCGGGTTACATTTAGTCTTTATTTCATTAAAATCAGTTCATTCTATCAAAAGTTATGATAAATATTCTGAAGTATGGGTAGGGAAGTATAGGTACGAATTTGCTCAACGGTGGCTTTGTTTGAGTCATCAAGTGCATTTTAAACTAATATCATATCATAAATCATAGTTAAATTATGTAAAATAATGATATAATTATGTATATCTAAAACGCAGTAAACAAAAGTATTAAAGAACGTATTAAATATATTATACAAAAATATAAATCTGAAGCACAATAGTTAACCCATTTCTTCGATAGATGGTGGTTTTGTGAAAATGTAATGCAATTGCAATGTGGTTTTTTCCTGTTGATGATGAGTTTTCATATTTACTACTAATCTTTATTATATTACTCGCTGCCCTACTGCGTGTTGACAAACTCAATTTATTCTTTACCGCCGAGTACTCTATGTGGTAAATCAAATTTTAAAAGAGCTATTAACAATTGCGTTGGTTTTGGCGAGAGTCAAACTTTATTTTTTGCTTACTGTGCAGGCACTGATTTATAAGTTTTTTACGTTTTATATAATGTATCAATCGCGTCAATTAATCTCTTTTATTTTTAGAATTGATGTTAGCAGCGCCATCTCTCTTTAAATATATACATATAATAAAAATGATGATAACATGTTGTCTCTTTCTGTACATTGTATATATATTTTGGTGGCTAAAATCATTATGGGGAACTGAAAATAATTAAATAAGAACATTTTATAATTTTTAGAATTGTCTGTCTGTCTATTTGTCTGTTATTATATGAACGCATCACGTCTAAAGTAAACATCTTTTATTTTCAAAGAAATCGTTAAGAAAATCATAAAGCGTATCTTCGAGTTACATTTAATCTTTGTTTTATTAAAATTGGTTAATTCTATCGAAAGTAATGATTATTATTTTGAAATGTAGGTTCGAATTTGTTCAATGGCGACATAAAATCTCAGAAATAGTAATAAAAAGATTTGTGTGTAAAAAAAACGTTCCATAATATTTAATATATTTATATTTAAAACACAAAAAGAGATTTAAAAAGGATGTTTTCTCACACAAGGGACGTAATAGATGGAGTTGTACAAATTACAAACTTTTCTGAATTGCTGTATTGAGATTTTTCGCCGATGAATCGTATTGAGACTTACTGAAGAAATTTGTATCCATCGAAACCATACAACGGAACCCGACCAAAAATAAAAATTTTGCAACGAAATGTCGTGATATTGTATTTATAATATACGCAAAATCAATACTGCCATTTTAGCGCTTTGGGAACTAGATTTAGCGCTTTTTTGGAATGTATAGCGCGCATTTCGAAATTTTAGCACCTAGCTTAATCCAGCGCTTTTTAGTGTATTTAGCACACATTTCAATATTTTAGCGACTAGCGGGTTATTAACTCTTTTATAGCAGCACTGTTAGTCCACATTAACGATAATAATAATAATGACCTTTATTATTTTTTCCCACAAATAGTACATTGCAGTTTATCTTTTTCAAACATATTTTTTCCACAAAACAAAGAGCATGGGAGACGAGTCCAAACTAGGATACCCTGTGCTATGGATCTCCTGGCTTCCCCTTTAGGATGATCAACTTGATTTTTTTACCGACGACTATAAGCGGGGAAATCCCCTTTATTAAAGTTTTCGTTCATGGTTTTGGCAACGCATTTATTTTGCTTTATTCAGTTTCAGTCAGTTGCTTAGAGCACAGCTAAGTTAAAAGTTACTTAGAAGTTATAATACAAAGAAACTGTATAGCAACCGCAATCAGATGCTGACATCTGAAACTAAGTTGCGAAATACATTGCACTTTAAAACAATTAATGACATTTTTATTGTTCATACAGTACTAACTACTGTTGACAGCAATTGCCATAATTATAAGTCGATGTCCTGCGAAGTATTGATACATCAAAAAAATATTGCCAGAAAAAAAACTTAATGTTGTTTTCTTTATTATGATTATATAAAAAAACACAAACTTTGTTTGTAGTTAATTTAGCGCGAAATCTAGGGCTTTTTTAAAGCGCTGTTTTCATGAAATCTAACGCTTTTTGTGTTGTCCTAGAGCTGAATGAGTTTTTTTTTATCTGGCCGCACTGCCTAAAAACCCTCTATTAAGAAGTAACTTTCCTTTCAGTTTTAAGCGCGTTCAGTTCCCAGTTACAGTGAGCGTGTGTTATGCGATGACCGTAAATAAAGCGCAAGGTCAAACTTTACGCGTTGTAGGAGTGTACCTCAGTACTGACTGTTTTGCACATGGCCAACTTTATGTTACTTTTTCCGGCGTTAGTAGCCCCCGTAACCTTTTTGTGTACACCCCGGCTAAGCCTACTTCTAACGTCGTTTACACAGAAGCTCTATAATAAACGACTTAGAACTTTGATGATAATGATTTATTTAGTTACCACTTATTGATACAGTAATGAAATAAATCGTTTAATATTCTCTTACCTAAACGACAAATTCTTTATATAAAACCTGTATACGCGAGCTACGCCGCGGGCACAGCTAGTATTAAATAAAATTATACGGCGTTACGGCAGTGATTTGATTGAATTCTCGTCCTGGGATGGGGATGGGATGGGTATGTCACACAAAAATCACCTTTAGACCGAAATTCAGTATTTTCAAATTCAACAAAATGAAACACTTTTCGAATCACTCGTTGTCTGTCTATCAAATCTGTCTGTCTATAAAAACTTATTTCTCGGAGAGTATTTCGTGGATGATGAAAATGTATTGGCATATTTATAAAATGTAGTTATGAAAACGTGAGGATAAAAATTTGAATTAACATAAATAAATATTTGAGATCAGGCTTCTTGTTTCCATTATGCATTTTTAATAGAATTAGGGTGACAAATGAGCACACAGTCCACAGATAGATAATACCTACATCTATCGTCGATTAAGAATAAAAAAAGAATGCGTTATTAACTAAATTAATCTTCTATTTTACGCTGGTATTCTCTAAAATCGTGGTCTTACCCCGGTCAAGTCCATCCATTCGGACTGCAACTATAATATAGCTGCAGTATTTCACTACCACGACAAAAGACTTTAAATTAAAAGCTATTAGAAACTCTGGGTTAGTACCACCCTCTTACTCAGTTTTACCACTAATAAACGGTGCACTTCGCACCCACCACTGTGTTTCAGATTTAAGGATGAGAGCCACTGTAACTATAGGCTATAAGACATTCCATTTTCATTCATCCGTCAACTGCCAAAAGGATTTGCCATCAAGGTGCCTGTTGGCTTATTTCATTGTCATAATCATTATTACCGTAAAGGAATGCCACAAAATACGGTCCTTAGACGCCTGCATCCATCGACTTTCGGGTCGCCCTAGACTTCGTCTATCAGTACGAGGCTGCCACTCGATAATCTTTCGTCTCTATCGGGCTATGTAATTACGCTCGCGTTAGCTCGCTTGTCATTGTAATATTCATCATCATCATTATTAAAAATTACAACATATTTAAAGTTCACTATCCACAAAATTTGCTATAGTTGCTTCGCTTTGGAGGCGCGTAGATAACCGCAGTTAATTTTTTATTTTTTTAGTTGTTTTCAGGCAGATTCAGCTGCTCACCTTCTGTTTCATTTTTCTATGTCGTCTCAGACACCCATGGGATGATATAAGGGCAGTGAATGCTCATACAGCGCCTCAACACGGCGGCTGGCTCTCCAATATTAACCCAAATACATTTTTAAACTCAAGTGTTACCAAAGCGAAGGCAAAAGAACTAATACGCTTTTTGTTAAAATTCTGTATAATATAAATATTTTGAAAAATAAAATCATTTTCTATTCTGAAAAAAGTTTTTTGTTAGCAATTAAATGACCCGCGGCTATTCGTCATTGAGTTGTATTTTACCCGACTGCCCTAGAAGATGGGTAATGTTTCACAAGTCTATGTATGTATGTATGAATGTATGTCTATTTATTTGGCACGCTCTGTAGCCTAAACGGCTTCATAAATTTTAATATAAAGGCGACACCTTAGATTCGCCTTAGATGTGACATAAAGTATAATTTTTCTCTATTTTTAGTATGTTTTTTATGCAATCGGTTTCAACCATGGGGCTTGTTTATTTATAATTTCGTGAATTCTCTGTTAACTTTACTCTAATATTCTTATGAAAAGTTTGCCTTACTTCGTTTTTTCGTTTTCTAACTTCACTTGTATTTGCTTTAAACTTTAAAAGAGCACTCGAGTGAAAAGTTTCTTGTCTTTTTATTTTAGTCATTATACTTAGTTAGGAATAACCAAATCGTAATTGAAAAATAAACTATATTTTTGTCAAATACGATGTAGTTTTGCAGATTCTATCGCGTATTTAACTTATTTTAAAATTAATACTTGCGATTGTTGCCACTTGTGAAATTCCAGTTTCATTTTGTGATTTAGATAAACACTTTTAAGTGAATTTAAAATAAGTAAAACAAATCACAAAATTAACTTATTTTAGTTATTTTTAATTCCCGACTTTTTAAGTGTTTTACACTATTCAAATTAATCATTATTAAACCACATTATAACTTAGCGGCAGGTCGCTAACTGACTTAAAATTTCATATTACGCAAACAAACCCAGTTATTCCCAGTGGCAACTCTAAATTTTAAAGTACTTGCTTAGCACGTGCTAGGTGATGAAAAGAAAAAATTAAAGTAAAAATAAAATACTATAAACACAATCTCGGAGTCAGGAGAGCCACGCGGCAGCTTTTGCTGTCGCACGGATGGGCCGGCTCGAACCGGGGTAGTACCACGACCTCACAGAAAACCAGCGTGAAGTAGAGGATTACCTCTGCGTTCCGCTTGGTGAGTGCAGGTGGCCGGAGGCCCTTTTTACTGGAAATGAGGCATTCCATCTTAGTCCTCACGGGTGACAACGCATCTACATTTTGATTTGTAACAGAGGATAGATGTAGATGTCTATGGGCCGCAGCAGCCACTTACCATCAGGTGGACTGTGTGCTCATTTGTCACCCTTATCCTATAAAAAAAAAGGAAGTGGCGGTGTTTTACCCATATCCCGCGAAATTCGCACAAGTCCTGCGTCTGACTTCTATTTGATCATGTTGTATTGTCATCCCGAGATGCAAATGTCCAGATGGTTAGCCTCTGTTGAGACAAGCCGCCGTGACTGGAATTCTATCTGGAGGACTAACGAGCGACTCTGCCACTCGAGAACCATTCTTTTCCCCATTGGTTGTTAATTCTTCGAGCTCGAGATTTGTCGTTTACAACAAAGAACATGTGAATTTCCTTTCACCGCTGCCTTTGTGCTAAAGAGATTATGAGGATAAAAAGAAATATGTCCTTCAAAAAAAGACTTAATTAAAGGAGGCTCCAGTGATTAAAATCAAACACACTGGGAGCTGCATACATGCAACCTACTTACAAGTTTAGAGCATCATGATGGCTAAGGAAAACTCTGGGTAATCGTAAGTCTTTTTCTCATTTCTGAAAGGACTATGGAGCCCTGAGAGCTACGCTACACTATGGGTAATATACGTAGGTGAAGTACCTACTTGAGGTGAATGTCTGATATCATCGTATTGAAGCACAGACCAAAAGCTAACAGACGACGGAAAATCAGCATCAGGAGAGGAGAGAGAGATATAGTATATCTCATACTGCTTATGAAATTAAATGAAATAAAAGATATTTATTTTTTCGACCTAAGAAATTAAAAATTCGTTTGTGAAATATCATTTTTTTTAAATCTACTACCGTTTCGAAATGAGGTTCCACTGACCGTAGGAGAAACGGCGGAAAAAACTCACCAGGTTCCCTTTTTTGTAATTTTTTTAAAGTTAATATTTTATAGCATAGTGTATACAGAATGGAAAACGATAATAGAGCCATCGGTAACTGAAGTATATTCTATGATGTACCACACAAAGAAGGACGATTAAAACTTTATATATAGCGAAGCTAAGCGAATCAGCTTAGGAGCTCCCACAACCTGTATCTGTTCACAAGTATGACGATTTTATGATGAGAATTTGAATATTACTTATGCTATCCTGGTGCATATTCCTAAATTTGCCAAGCAATGCATGCAGTTGGCATTTACATGGCGTTTTATTTGAGTATATCCAAGACTGATAAAGTTTTCATAGCCCATTATTTATGTAGTAAACTGTTATAAAAGCTGTGTTAAATATGCTGGTACTAAAAATGTATTTTCTTTGCCAATATAGCAATTCAATTCGTCTACGCCTATTAAATAAGGTTAACTAAACAGTGTGTCAGCGCGTGTTTCACAGTTTACGCCCTTCGCTGCCAAACTCCATTCGCAGATGGTGCTAATTTGTTAGCAACTGAAAACGATGACGTTCTTTTAAGTAGATTACAAAATATGAGATTAATGATATTATCATGTGGCACATTAAATAAATGGATCATTTAGCTGAAGCGGCAATGGGTCGGCCATATAGCTTGTAGAAGGTACAACCGATAAGGAAGAAAGTATCTCAGGTAGGAACCTATTAACAGCAGCCCCCTACTAGACGGAGTCACTACCTAGTAAGTGATACAGGAAGTCACTGGATGCAAGTGGCTTAGAGCCATGCGGCATTCCGGAAGGCCTATATTCAGCAATGAACTTGTGATGGGCTTTTTGATCATTAAAGCCTATCACAAGTCCATTGCTGAATGTAGGCCTTCCGGATCATCATCATCATCATAATCTGATGATGATAACGATGACATTAAATAGAACACTACTTTTCCACACAATAAAGATTTACCCACTCATACATTATTGTTACAAGTGTAGAATCTGGTGGAAAGGAGTGAGATGGTGAGTGTAGAGAACCGGAGACCCTTTTTACGAGGCATTCCATCTTAGTTCTTAGGGCTGACAACGCATCCGCTTTTTTATTCTCAATCAAGGATAAACGTAGATGTCTATGGCCCAAAGCATCCACTTACTATCATGTGGACAGTATCGTATGTCACCCTTATTCTATAAAAAAAATACAGCAACATTATGCTTCTTTTTAAACGCTGCTACTGGTATTCAGTCAAAGTGCGGTTCTTCCTGGGTTGAACCGACCCATTGGTGTAACCATAAAACACCTTAGCTCTACCACGATAAAAAGCCAAGACTTAATTTAAATAATGAAATCAGACGTTACTTAGCGGAAATCCAGTATATTGAGGATGTGATGGATGGTGGAAAAAATTAATTTACGTAGTAGAGCCATGCTGCAGTTATATTAAGAGTATAGTTGTAGCACGAATGGGTCGGCTCGACCGGGGAAGGACCACGCTCTCACAGAATATCAGCGTAAAATAGCAGCTTAATGCTGCTGTGTTTCGTACGGTGAGTGTAGAGAACCGGAAACCCTTTTTACTAGAACAGGGGCATTCTATCTTAGTCCTCACGGCTGACAACGCATCTGCATTTTAATTCGCAAACGATGATAGATGTAGATGTCTTATGGGCCAAAGCAGCCACTTACCATCAGGTGGACTGTGTGCTCGTTTGTCACCCTTATTTTATAAAAAAAAAATTAATCGACTATTAAATTGCGCGGATCTCTGTTAAATTTTTTAACATCGTCAAGATTTACTTATTTAAACCATGTGTCACTGCTTAATTACGTCACGCCTTTAGGAAACGTTCACGTTAGCATCTGTGTTTGAAGAGTTCGTCAGTTAGGGCGCGCAAATAAATAGAAACCACATTCGGACCCGCGGTGTTTGCCTGGCCTCGTTCAGTAGACGTAGTTGCAACTAATTGCTCCATTAGCAAAGGAAACACAATTTTGGCTGAAGCGCCAATTTTGGCTTCACAAAACTTTTTAGTAAGTTGGGTAATGGTTTATGATGGTCTAACGATTTTGTTCACTTTGCACAAACTTAAAGTAACAGTATAAGAAATAAATACAATCTGTTTGAGATAGTTAAAATTAAAATTGTAAAGTTTATTAGAACACTATTATCTAAACAGCCAGCCTGCCAGCCAAGTTTGTAATACGTGGTAGAGCCACGCTGCAGCTATATTATGGTTGTAGCACGAATGGGTGGGCTCGACCGGGATAGGAGCACTCTCTCACAGAATACCATCGTAATCCTAGTTGTACCAGCATAATGCTGCTGTCTCGTATAGTAGGTATATAGAACCGGAGTCCCTTTTGCTGGAAATTAAGCATTCCATCTTAGTCCTCAGGATTGACAACGCATCCGCATTTTGATTCTTAATTGTGGATAAATGTAGATGTATATGGGCCACAGCATCCACTTACCATCAGATAGACTGTGTGCTCGTTTGTCACCCTTATTCTATAAAAAGGAAAGAAGGCGCACCGGCTTGTGTATATTTACACAAACCACTACGAGCTATATTCGAACGCCCATAACTCAAAAACTATTCCACCTACACGCTTATAACTGCATACTTAATAAGGACCCCGTGAATAACTAGAAATGCTAATTTCGTGCATGAACTCTATTACTACTGAGCACACCAAGCTTTTTTGATGTCAGTTTATCTTTCCCTTCCATGTAACAGTATACCAACTATACTGATAACTATATCATCATGGTACTTGGGGTCAATATTTCAAGAAATGTACGTCTCTTGAAATATCGAAGGAAGGTTCGATTAAATAGGTCATATAAAGTTGTATAATACATATTTGAGGTTTCTAACTGACGCAAAGTTCGACGATATACACACCAGTTTAATCATACATAGTTGCATTTTAATATTTAAAAAGTTTTAGATTTTATTTTAAAGGCCCTCTTTAGTCGAGCTCGGGGACTGGATTCTACCAAGCAGACAATTCATGTCAAAGTCACTTTTCAGTCCTTGAGTTATTAAGGTCTGAAAAGTGCCTTTTTATTACTCACTGACTCGACAAAACCTAGGCGATTTCTAGGTCACTTAGCCACTTCAAATATGGCATCTAGGTAGATCATTAGGCGTATAAAAGTGAAAACTAGGTCTTATCGATATTTGGTTTCGACAAAGTTATTGGTGCGGTTATTTACGAGTACTGTATTTGAAACTAAATAAAAAATTCAAAATTAGACGTTTTAAAATAATTTATAATTAAAAATTTTGTACAACCGACTTCAATATAAATTATTAAGAATAAGTCAAAAACTATTGGCCAAACCTTGATCAAATTTATATGAGATCACATGTGACGCACTAGCTTTCAAATAAAAAAAGAATTATCGAAATCGGTTCACCCAGAAAGAGTTATGAGGTAACACACAAAAAAAAGAAAAAATATATATACAGCCGAATTGAGTACCATCTCCTTTTTGAAGTCGATAGAAAAATCTGTACTCAATGCGTAATAAATAAGTAGATATACTATATAATCTAACATATAAAAAATAATATTTTTTTGTTCGTATTTTATCTACTGCCATACCGTTCATCAGATTGTGGTAAAACTTTTTCAACTTATTGCTTGCACTTGCGATGGAGCATAGTACAATTAACCTATAGTAGGTGGCGCGCGTATAGTACCGACATATTTATTTGAAAGTTATTACATACATCATTCGATTTCAATGAATGAATTATTATCATTACCAACTAAACAATATAACTCTTACAAATTTAAAACGATGATTTAACAATTCTTTCTTCTGCGGCAGCAACACGCCAAATATAAAAATTCGTGAAAAACATACTACGTACGTATTTCTGTTTAGGCTGAATTATTTTTAAAGCTTTTTCTTGTTGTTCAGCTTAATTATAGCTAAATATTATTAAAACTGAATTAGAATATTTTTTTTATAGGATGAAGGTGAAAAACGAGCACACAGTCCACCTGATGGTAAGTGGTTGCTGTGGCCTGTAGACATCTACATTTATCTTCATATGCGAATCAAAATGCAGATGCGTTGTCACCCGTGAGGACTAAGATGGAATGCCTCTAAAACGCATTGTAAATTCGTGTTTTAATTTCTGTGTTTTTAGACCTTATGTGCGATTACTCAAATTAAAGGTTTACTTTAAAGGTTTACAAAACGCTAGTAAAATTCAATTCATTTGTTTTTAATTTTAACCCTATTTTAGCAGTATCGAATATGGTACAAGACTTGGTCTTGATCTTCATAAGCCGATAAAATTCTGCTAACTCACTTACTAACTCACTGTTTCTAAGGAGTGCGGGTACTTCTGTTACAAGTATTTTTATATTATAAAGAAGTTCTCTAACTAGTAGTAATCTAAGAAAATGTTACAAAAAACAAACTTTTATTTTATTTGCTTATCTTATGATTTTTTAGACACTCCTATTGTTTAGGCCAAATCGTAACATCGTAAAAACTTGGATTCAAGACGCGCGTCTCGGCGTGTTCGCCCGATGGAATTTAAAGGTCACCTCCGGCCCCTCTCCCGCGAGCGGGTCTATCGGCTCACCGCTCGGTCGCGAGACGGGTGGACAAGTTAGTCTTTTGCGTCCGCGGTGTCGATGAGACGGCCTGGAAATTTGCGCTCGGAACAGCCTCTAATAGCGTTGTCTAATCTCGTACGTTTTACGTGACAACGAGGCGAGTCTTGTTATAATTCTTGTTGTAATAGTTTTGAGTGATTAATTTAACTTCGATTGCCATTAATTTGCGTCGACCAGTTTGTGTGGCATTTTAATATCGTACGAAGGAATTTTGCTTTGTCGGGCGGAACGCTAAAACTTTGTGACTCGAGAGGAGATCGCGTGTGCTCGATTATAATTTTGTGCTAAGTGAACATGGGACACTGAACTTTGACCGACCGTTCTTAAGTTGTGCAGCGTGTCACTTGTTTTAATTTCAATTAACGTTGATTTAGTTAAATTTGAAGTTAATTAAATGTACAATAAAGTTGATAAACTAATATAGTGAAATAAAAGCAGAAGGTTTCAATTGGTGAACGCCCACTGGAGGGATCGCACATCTTGGAGAAAAGCAGCGCATGTGGGCTGCTGGCCGATTACATCGGTTAAGTCAGGTTACACTTACACACTACTACATTTACACTTACATACCACCCAGTTGCCCCTGACGGCGCCTTGTGGTCGACCCTACCTCCGGAACTCGGTAAGTTCATGTTTGTTTATCCAGCCAGTAGAATAATTATCCATAGGCCATTGAGGTTTAGTAAGCGGCACCATTGGTTACCATTCCTTGTACGGAACCCTAAAAATAACTTCAAAGGAACAAACCCGATTTTAGATGCAACCATTATAGTAACTAATAACACTAATGATGTTCGTTTAAAGGCATTATTCTTAATGGTCGTTTTAACTTCAGAACTGTAGCAATATTCTAGTTATAATTAACGCTATAAAACTTCAAAGTTATCCCATATCGCACATGTGCGTCTTAATATTCGCACTAAGCAAAAAAATGAACCTTTAATAAAAAGTAAAAGATTACATCAAATAAGTAAAGAGATTAAGTTGGTATTTTCACATTCGGAAGTCGATGCTACAACGTAATGTATGGGAGAATTAAAGCCCTAATTTCAGAATATATTATAATTAGTTAATTATATTATAATTATAATTAACTCAAAGTGTGAAAGAGCTAGCAACATGTACGGAAAGCCCAGCGTTATCGGATCGTGAACGTCGAGCAACGGAACGTTCTCGGGCTAAGGGTACGACTACATTGCAGAAACCGGAGCGTTTAAATACATCTACTAACTGTTTTAAAACAAATACAGATATCAATCAAACCTTAAATGAAGATTCAACCGATTGGAAAACCGTCGTTAATAAAAAGAAAGTAAGAAAAACTCAGCCTAAATTATTTCAAAAAGGAGGAAACACGCTCATTTCGTCGTTTCAAGCGGTTGAGAAAAAGAAATTTTTGCACGTTTGGTCACTTCACCCAGACACTTCTGAAGAAGCTATAGCTCAACATGTGCAGAGCATCTGTAGTTCAAAGGATATAAAAGTTGAAAAAATTATCCCTAAAACTAAAAGAGATTACGCGTCTTTTATGATAGGAGTTCCCGAATCGCAATTTGAGAAAGTCAATTGTACTGATTGCTGGCCAATAAACACTCAGTACAATGAATGGGTGTGGTTTCGAAACACCCAAAAAACAACAGCAAGTCGGTAATAACAAGACTAAACCTGTTCTGCTATATTATCAGAATGTACGGGGACTGAGAACAAAAACAGCAGATTTTTATACCAGTCTTTTGGATTCTTCGTGCGATATGTTTGCTATTACAGAGACAGGTCTCAATAGTTCAATACATAACGGTGAACTTTTTCCACCAAACTACAAAATACTGCGATGTGATCGAGCAGATGGACGCAAACAAGGAGGCGTCCTCTTAGCTGCATCTTCCAGACTGGATTTGAAACGCGTTTCTGTAGCTAATGTGGACGCGGCTTTATTTGAGATTGTTTGTGCAACGGTGCATCGTAGCGAAAAATTTTTATTCTTTTGTTGTGTCGTTTATATACCGCCAAAATGTGATGTTAACGAATATATGTATTTATTTCATTTGATAGAAATGGAGTGTACTAAATATGACAAAGTATTAGTGATCGGAGATTTTAACATGCCTTCTTCGACATTAGAAATACAAAACTATTTTGGGTATGTTACAGCATATTGTGGATTTCGTCAGGTAAATGAAGTGCTTAATATAAACAATCGCATTTTAGATTTGGTATTAACAACTTTGCCAGTAAGTGACGTGGAGGTATCACTATCTGGTGACTCTTTAGTTAATATTGACGAGCAGCACCCACCTCTGACCATAAAAATCACGGCAGTGGACGCGAGGAGTGGGCGATCCTCTTTCAGTATGACTGATCATAAACAGAATAATAATAATATATTAATTGAAAGCTCTAGTTGGAATTTTAGGAAATGTGACTTCTTCGAATTATATCATTTATTAAATTCAATTGACTGGAGTTCGTTATATCTGTTAGAGGATGCTAAATCCTCCTTGTCTTATTTCTACGATAATGTAAAAAATGAGATTAGTAAATGTGTGCCTTGGAAGAAACGTAAATTAAGTAATTATAATGCGAAGTATACTTACCCTGATTGGTATACAACTGATTTAATATTAGATATAAGGCTCAAATGGAAATATCATAAATTATTTAAAATAACAGGATCTCGAACGGATTATGAATCATTTTCACGGTATCGTGCAGTAGTTAAAAATAAAATAAGGTGTGCTTACGAGGCATATCAGTGTAGGGTACAAAATAATATAAAAGAGGATCCAAAAGCTTTTTGGAATTTCGTTAGGAGTAAACAGTCAAAACGTAATAGAACTCAAATTACGAAAGACGGGCAAGTGATTAGGGATGCGGACTGTGCAGAGTATTTTGCTTCATATTTTCATTCAATATATAGTAAAGAGCGGCCCACGTTAGATCCGAGAGAAGCGGAGCGAGTAGCGGCGCAGGCGTTGAGCTCAACACGCGTTCATATCGGGCGGATAAATGTGCAAGATGTTCGAGAAGCGCTCACACGTCTTAAGCCCAAAAAGTCCGTGGGTCCAGATGGGATACCACCGTTCATTTTAAAAGATTGCTGTGCAGTGTTTGAATTGCCTCTTTTACATATTTTTAACCTGTGTCTAAAAGAAGGTTACTACCCGGACATATGGAAAGTGACTCGAGTGATTCCTGTGTTAAAGGGAGGGTCGGGTTCCAAGGTGGATGAATATCGACCGGTAGCCGTATTGTCTGCAGCCGCTAAGGTATTCGAGTCGATTATTTATAAATATGTTTATAATCAAGTGTACCCGCAGCTTACCGAAGCTCAGCATGGTTTTCGGTCAGGTCGAAGTACGGGGAGTAATTTAATGTCTTTTATGAATTATGTGGTGCCAGTAGTAGATGCTGGGAGCCAGGTCGACACCGCATATTTTGATTTTCAAAAAGCCTTTGATACCGTTAATAACGATATTTTGTTGGTAAAGTTTGCCGAGTTAGGTTTTACACCTAGCTTACTAAATTTTTTTGCAAATTATCTTAGTGGACGCAGACAATACGTGGATTTTGGAGGTTTTGAGTCGCAACCGTACTGTATTTATTCTGGAGTGAGTCAAGGGAGCAATCTCGGTCCTTTATCATTTATGTTAATGGTTAATGATCTTCCTACGGTCATTGAGGAGGCACAGTGTTTGCTATTTGCCGACGATCTTAAAATTTATTTGAAAGTAAGCAATACTTCTGACTGTCAAAGTTTGCAAAGAGACATTGACAGAGTGGCACGGTGGGGTATAGAAAACAAATTGAGCTTAAATGTGAATAAATGTTGTGTCATGAGTTATGGTCGTGCAAAAGCCCCTCATAATTATGCTTACCAAATGAACGGCCTCGTAATCCCTCGAGTTACACACATTAGAGACTTAGGCGTCGAAATGGTCCCGGAACTTAATTTTCGTAATCACATTTTAAATATTTGTAAAAAAGCTTTTAGGAATCTCGGCTTTATCTTAAGGCAGTGCAGGGATTTCCGTAATGTAGTTACTATTAGAATTTTATATAATGCTCTCGTAAGAAGTCAACTTGAAACGAACGCCATTATTTGGAATCCACATGAAAGCAAATATAGTGTCATGATCGAAAAACTTCAAAATAAATTTACACGATTTTTATATTTCAAACAGTACGGAGTCTATCCTAGTTTTCCACTCATGTATCCGAGTCTATTTGTACTGGGTATGGTCGGTTACAGCCGCCTGAGTGTGAGGAGAGACATCGCGCTTATTAAATATGTGTGGAACGTATTACGTGGATGGATACATCACCCAGAAGTGCTCGCTGCGCTAAAGCTACGTGTACCTGATAATTACATGTGTTCTCGTCGCCGCGCCCCGTTACTCTTCGTGCCCACTGCTAGGACGAAGTTGCTTCAGAATGCACCATTGACACGTGCCATACACTACGTTAATATCATCTCACAGGATATTGACATATTTACATGTAGTCAGACGAAGTTCACAATTGCAGCATACAAATGCGTTGAAAATTGTAATTTTTTTTAATTAGTATTTTATTTTATAATCATGTTAATATTATTATTCATTATTTTATAGTCATTATTAATTAGTAATTAGTTTTCTTATATTTAGGTTAGTTATAGCATCGCATTGGTTAATATAACTGTAATGATGTTATAATTATGAAATAAATAAATAAATAAATATAAAATTATTTTATTATTTCAAGTTCATCGTAGTCTGCTCTTAATTTTCATTAAAAGTTAATTTTTAACAGATTCAACTAACTAATATTACACATTCAATGTCGTCTAACTATTTGGACGACATTAAAAACAGAATCCTGTATTTTGCCACCCTTGTTGATTCATATGATAATTGTAAATAATTCTCAAAATTGGTTTACATTTGACGTTTTATCCCGTAACAAAAAAAAAACAGAGGCAGTCATAAGGACTGTCGACAGAAGTGAAAACTCAATGATATATGCGACTAACGACGCGTAGTAGACGTGCTCGTGACGTATTGCGCGCAAGCATGAGAGTCAAATCACGAGCATGTCGAGGTCATCGGTGACTCGAACCCATAAATTTTGTCCTTACCAAAAATCTCTCAACGCGGCTAAAGATGTTTTCACTTCAAAAAACTTACACTCGAATTGGAAACCTCCTTCTTTTTCTGAAGTTGGTTAACAATAACTGGCCAAGTATTTATGTTTTACGTAGTTCACTGTTTGACAACAATTCCAAAGATATATAAATAATAATGGGTAAGTGGTGATGAAGCCCTTGATAATTCCCAATGCATTAATTAGGCTCTTTGCCTATTCGCATTGTATCGTAAAATCTGGCAACTTTGCCATTTTTGGAAAGACGTAAATATCTAAGACCAATTTTCCAACAAAATTGGTACTCCCAGATTGGACGTCAATGTTAAATAAGACATGATGTTCTTTATAGATTTGGTATTTATTGATGTTTTTAAAAAGTACTAACATTAAAAAGAGAAAATACTCAAAAATAGAAAATGGCAAAGTTAAACTCACATTGTAGCAACTTTGCCTTCATAGTTTTTAATGAAAATTATAAGTTTTTATCAAACAAAAATAAGCTTAAATCTATAATAGTATAGATAAAAAATAAATTTTGTCATAAGCATTTTAATAAGTATTCGTTTTTTTATTAGTCTACCTGATTGTAAAAAAATGATGATGCATTTTATTACGATTAGGTAAAAAAATAACCAACCTAAATATTGTTTTCCCACAATAGCAAAACATTTATAATTATTAAAAATTACACTGTTTTTGGGTGTAAACAAATATCAATACACAAAGTTGAAAACATGAAAAACACTGAGTAGTAGGTAAATAATATTAGATATTAATATCATTACTATTAAATTTTCACCCAAAAAAATGGCATATCTCGAAAAACGTTACGTTGTCCGTGATAATCCTAATTTTGTACCTGTACATCCCTGAACAAAGTTACCTTGCATTGATAAAGTTGCCAGACTGGACTGTATTATACCTATTTGGTCCTGACGGATGAAAAAAATAGGCACCGGCAGATTATTCCACGCCTTTGTTATTTGCATTACGAATGACGAAGCAGATTGTTTAGTTCGAATAATAAACTTTACCACACGCACTTTACAATGGGCATCGCTATATGCCAATTAAAATGTGTGAAACATCAACAACAAATAGATGAAGATCCGCCGACCGCCTGGTTGTTCGATTGTGGAAAGTAGAAGGTAAGTTATTCCTGCACACACAGACTGACAAGATTGGTTTCTACCAAATCATCGTTACCGATAAGCCTCTGAGAAGACGTCTAAGAGGCTTATTGGTTTCCACTCTCGATATACCCCCGAGTAAAATGCTGCTAGGTGCCATTTTGCAGCACTAGCCCACAAGTGAATGTAGTACTCCATGCATGAAAAGACTTGCACTTTATATAGAGTCAGAAGCTGTCTCGGCGTGAATTACCGACGCACCTTCGCAAGACATTTTGTTTCCTTGTGGCTGCAGTGTGTTTTTTGTAAGTTTCCTAGCTACGATTCGTTAAAAAAACATAATACGTGATATAAAACACAACATATTATACATTTACATGTTTTTAGATCACATAATGTATATGGTGCTGCTGAAGCCAAGCTATCGATAAATTTACATTTCAAACAATTTTACGATGAACACTCACTATGAGTTTTGATAGTATTCAAACACTTATTATCTATCGGGCTTATTTTATTAGTAAAGTCATGAAAATAATGTTATCTACCGACTTCAAAAAGGAAGAGGTACTTAATTCGACTATGTTTTTTTGTGAGTTAGCTCAAAACTTTTTTTCTGGGTGAACCGATTTCGATGATTCCTTTATTTAATTAATTTGATGGTGCTTCTCATGTGGTCCCATATAAATTTGATCAAGGTCTCACCAATAGTTTTTGAGTTATTGTTAATAATTTATATTGAAGTCGGTTGTACAAAATTTTGAATTTTAACTTATAATGAAAGAAATGACAAAGTTTAGCAAATTTTAGGGCTGTCCTTTCTCTAAAATATGTCCCTCAATACTAAGATTCAAAATGCAAATGCGTTATCACCCCTGAGGACTAAGATGACATGCCTAGTTTCTAGTAAAAAGGTTCTACGGTTCCGTACACAGTGTAGGGAACCGGAGAGCCTAGTGTAGGTTACACTCACCATACGAAACACAACAGCATTAAGTTGCTATTTTATTCTGGTATTTTATCAGAGCGTATTTCTTCTCCGGTCGAGCCGACATATTTATTACAACACTAATATAGCATAACTACCACGACGTAAACTACCCGCCTCATTATCGAGTGTCATAATTAACGAACGTTATAAAAATACATAATTAGAGTTTTATGAACAAAGACTGTATGTAGATATAGTTAACATTTTTGGAAAAACACAAATGGTTGATTTTTGAGTCCGGTTCGTCCGTTTCTATCTATTGAACACGATAATCTAACGCCCCTTCGATCATAAGATATACACAAAATAATCATAAATATTACTAAACGGCGTAAAGAAATTGAAGTTTTTAATTAGCTTTATATTTTTAAATTATATTAAAACGGGCATTTTTTACGGTCTGAGTGAGCGAAGTTTGAAAACCTTATTGAATAAATACCTGAACTTTTAACCGAAGTCCGGAAGTTTTCATTCAGACCACTTTAAAGTTTTCAAAAGTTGATTTTTATTTTAAAAATCCAAGTTAAAAAACCCATACTTTATTTAAGGAAAGGAATTGAAAGAGCTTGGTCGGTAGGTTTTCTTGCGCATGTGAACTTTTTATATCATATAATTTTATGTTCAAACAATACCTACTACATGTAATACAAAATTATATCTGTAAGATACTTGCGGCGGTGGCGTCAAATAATACATCGCTTTGTTGTATATTGTTGTATATTGCAGGAGACTATTTTTTATTGAAGTGTGTAAAGAACTTAAACTGGTAGGACATACTTCCATAGTAAAGTATGAGAAAAGCCAAAAAGACGTAATGGCCTTCGTTGAATCATTCTATATATCACCTAGAGTAAAATACGGACAACCGTGTAGTGGCAGTGTTGGAATATCTACTAGATGATCGCTACCAAGCTATTTCTACACATATTTTTTCTTTGTGTAATTTGTAATTTTGTGTAACTGTAATGATTGTGAACTGTTATTTTATTTTAATAAATACCACACTGGGTTTCTTCTCTTTCTGAAGTTTGTTTATCGCAGGACGGATTTATTTTCCTAACCAGTAGTAAATAAACATAAGAGTGATTTTCAATAAGTATTATAATATTATATCATCAGTATTGAATAAAAAAGTCTATATTTCTATCTATATACAAATAAATAAAATTGAAGTGTCTGTGTGTAATGTCGAAATAACAGCTTTTTACTATATGAATATGAAAGTTTATACGGTACTTATAACAAAAACACGATTTTTAAAATTTTTGTCTGTCTGTCTTTCTGTCTGTCTGTCTGTTTGTTCCAGCTAATCTCCGAACCCGCTGGATGGAATTTGACCGGACTTTCACTGGCAAATAGCTGATGTTATAAGAAGTAATTTAGGCTTTAATTTAGAAAAAGAATTAGGGTGCCGCGCAAAAAATTAAAACCCCTGAAATCCAATCGTAATACGCGCGGGTGAAGTCGCGGGGAACAGCTAGTTCAAAGTAAAAATAAACTTCGGAATCCCGCCTGCCAAGCGTGACAACTATAGCCGAATCCCCTGAGGCAATCTATTGGGGAGGTCTATGTTCAGCGTCGGACTTTTATAGGCTGTAATTGATAAATGGATGGAAAATATGAAGTTTTGTGAACGAAGTTCCGTGCGTTACGTTACGGCAACTTCTCTCGACATTATGAGAGACAAAGTTTTGAGAACCGGAGACCCGTTTTACTGTTGAGGCATTCCATCTAAGTACTCGGGTGTGACAACACGTCTGTATTTTGAGTCTGTATTACTGGAGGATAAATGTAGATGTCTGTGGGCCACTGTATCCACTTACCATCCGGTGAACTGTGTGCTCGTTTGTCACTTTTAGTCTATAAAAAATGTGGAGGCTGTGGCCTAAATACGCCTACATCTATTGTCGATTAAGAATCAAAATGCAGATGTGTTTTGACCCCTAAGGACTTAGCTAAAATACGTAAATACTTGTAAACGGCAAAAGAAAGCGGTATTGTGCTGATATTTCACGTTGGCATTCTGTGCGAGCGTGATCCTTCCCCGGTCGAGCCGACCCATTTTTGCTGCAGCCATAACTGCTGTGTGGCTCTACCACGTAAGAAATCATTTTGTTAGAACATGCTAAAAAAATAAATTAATGAGATAATAAGTACTGTGTTGTAATATTTATCGTTTTCTTATAGAAAAGTCACGCTGCTGTTGTACTTTTGGATGTATTACAAATGAACTGGCCCAAACAGGAAAGGATTATGCTATCATAGAATACCAGTTTAAAAAGACTTATTTTAATGTATTAATACTTTTTTTTATTCTATAAACATATTTAATAAATGGTGGGAGCTTACATGCATAAATTATACATGGACACACATGCAGATCTAAAACCATTATTTATAGGCTATAAAACACTTGTTCTGAGCGTGTGATTGAGGATAGATTAAGATGTCTATGCTCATAGACAACACCCACTTACCATCAGGTGAACTATGTGCTCATTTGTCAACCTCACTTCTATAAAACAATTGTAATGAAATTCTTTTCAAAGGAAATTGAAAGGAAAGGCTTCCATTTCATTCAAACATTTTAGCGTACGAGAACCTTCGTTTGAAGTCTGATATCTAAGGTGCTTTGAAAGGAAGAAATCGAAAATTATTTGAGATTTTATAATTCTTTTGAAATTGGAACGGCATAACACAATTAAATATAATTGCTCAAAAGAATTTATGTGTGCGAGTACAAAGCAAATATTCCGCTCCGCTTTTTTATTTGTCCATTAACGCACAAAGAAAATCAAGATATTTAATATCAAAAATCTTTTTTTATATATATAGCACTGACTTATATGTATATATATATATATATATATATATATATATATATATATATATATATATATATATATATATATATATATATGATAAAGCCCATTAGGTACGTTTTTTATTTTTTTCAAAATTGAAAATATCACGAATAAATCAACCGATTTTGACGAACTTGACGGCGTTCGACGCGTTGTTTAAGCATTGATAGTTAATTTATTACTCGTACATCAAAAACGATACGACAAGAAATTTCATCCTCATCATCATTACAGCCCTTCACAAGTCCACTGCTGAATATAGGCTTCCTCCAAGGAATGCCACAAAGCACGGTTCTGAGCCACCAGCATCCATCGACTTCCTACATATCTAACCAGGTCGTCACTCCATCTAGTGGGGGGACGCCCTACACTTCGCCTGCCGTTACGAGGCTGCCACTCGAGAAACTTTTTTCCCCATCGGTTGTCGGTTCTTCGAGCTATATGGCCGGCCCATTGCCACTTCAGCTTACTAATCCGTTCGGCTATGTCGGTCACTCTGGCTCTACTGCGGATATCCTCATTTCTAAGTTTATCACGCAGAGAAATTCCGAGCATAGCCCTCTCCATAGCTCGGTGAGCGACCTTGAGCTTCCTCATCCGGCCAGCAGTGAAGGACCACGTCTCAGTTCCATATGTCATCACTGGCAACACGCACTGGTTGTACAGTCTCGTTTTCAAGTTTTGAGGTATACCTGAAGAGAAGATGTGCCGTAATTTCCCGAACGCTGCCCAACCAAGTTGAATCCGTCGATTAACCTCTCGGTCGAAGTTGGACTTACCTAGTCGGACTATTTGTCCCAGGTAAACAAGTAAGACCTATCCGTTGGGAAACACTATTGAGGTCATTGAGCATAGTGCTTAGGTCCTCCAGCGATTCTGCCATAAGGACTATATCGTCGGCAAATCGAAGGTGAGTGATGTACTCGCCATCGATGTTGACACCGTATCCTTTCCAGTCCAGAAGCTTGAAAACGTCTTCCAATGCTGCGGTGAAGAGTTTCGGGGATATGACGTCACCCTGTTTTACACCTCTCTGCAATTGGATATGTTTCGTACTCTGGTTCTGTACTCGGATACCCATCGTAGCCCTACTGTACAAGCACTTCAACACTTCGATATACCGACAGTCAACTTGGCACCGCTGAAGGGACTGCAGCACCGCCCAAAATTCGACGGAATCAAAGGCTTTCTCATAGTCCACATACGCCAGACATAGTGGCAAATTGTACTCCTCGGACTTCTGTACAATTTGCCGAAGGGTATATATGTGGTCTATGGTGCTAAAGCCTTTTCGAAAACCGGCTTGTTCGGGAGGCTGGAAGTCGTCAAGTCTGCGCGCGAGACGATTCGTAATGACTCTCTAAAACAGCACGTAGACGCGGCTCAGAAGGGAAATCGGTCTGTAGTTCTTCAAGAGAGCGTTGTCACCTTTCTTGAAGAACAAGACCACCGCACTTCTGTTCCACGCCTCCGGTGTAATGCCACCATGGAGGACGGAATTAAAGAGCTTCTGAAGGATTTCAAATACCGGTTTTCCACCCGCTTTCAGAAGCTCCGCTGTAATTTCGTCCTCGCCTGGGGCCTTGCCGTTTTTAAGGTGCTGGAGAGCCATTCTAATCTCGCTCAGACTGACGTCCGGGATATCATCGGAATAGTGTCGGATAAGACTCGCCCTTGGATCGTTACTCACACTTACGTGTGGCTCCAACGATGATGTGTACAGCTGCCCATAGAACCTCTCAATCGCATTCAAAATCCCAGGTGTTCCAGAAACGACGCTGCCACACTTGGTCTTCAGCTTCGACAGTTGGCTCTTTCTGGCAGACAGATCTCTAGCAAAGACTTTGGAACCCTGGTTCCGCTCGATCGCTTCTTCAATACGAGCAGTATTAATGTTGCGTAAGTCCCGCCGCATGCATTTGGAGATCTGTCTGTTCAGTTGCCTTTCAGAAATTTCATATCTTCTGTTCAGAAATTTCATAGTTAATCGGAAAAAACATACTTTTTAGAATTTTTTTTTAAATTTACTTAACGATATGTCTTTAACGCATCGGCCTATTTTTATGCGGTTTGCAGCAATCGACCGCGTTTTTTTGATTTGAAGAGCTGATTAGATTTTGGAATTGATCGTTACAACCGTTTAAAGGTTATAAAATTTTTTTGAAAATTTTACTGTGCAGATTTTACCAAGTAAATTCTACCGGTCCAAATCGGTTCAAATGGTATAGAAAATCTAAGTATGGTGAAGCTTTTTCAAACGCCGCTGAGTTCATTCAAATCGATCAAGCCATTTAAAAGTTATGAGAGGGTCTCTCTTCCGTCCTCTCTTAAATATATTCAAGCCTGCTCTCTAATAATGTGGGCGTTGCGCGGCGGTTTGTTTTTAATTTTACAAATGGCTGCGTAAGTCCAGCGGTGATTGGTCGCATGTTTTATCGCATGACGCAGTCGCTCGCTCCTTAGGTAGAGAGCGGTTGCATCATCGGTTTGTATAAAAGGCACTTGTTTTGGCTCGCCACTCACTTAGCGGTTAGCCACCTTAGAGTCTATATCACCTGAGGATGCCTCGTGTAGAAGCGAAACACGTGTCGTATTATCGTCAGTGGTGTGTCTTACCTAGTGTAGTGGTGTTGGAAGTAGCGGTGCTGGGATTAGTGGTGACGGGGATAGTGCACGCAATTGAGGGAGGGCGGGAGGTGCTTCTTCATACTAGGTAAGACACATCATTTTATTTTATAACGCGGATATTTTCGAAGTAAATTTTTGTAAAAGCTTTTATTCCTTTCTTAATCCTGGATCACCATGGTAATGTACCATATTTTGTTTTATTACAATTTTTTTATTTATATTCGTGGCAGAGGTATGCTGCACCTATATTATTATTTTAGCACGATTGTGTTGGCTCGACCCGGGAAGAACCATGCCCTTACAAGAAAATCAGCGTAAAATGGCAGCTTAATGCTGCTGTTTGGTTAGTGTAGAAAACAGGACAGCCTTTTTATTGGAAACGAGTCATTCTTCTTTAGTCCTCAGGGGTTACAACGCAATGTATTTTGATTGTTTATCAAGGAAAGATGTGGCATCGTAGATGTCCATATGGGCCACATCATTCACTTACCATCAGATGGACTGTGAACTCATCTGTCACCCTTATTCTATAAAAAAATTGAGTCAGCTCTAAAATATACTTTTTAAGGACCTTATTGATGTTAATCTAGGGTACAGTTTGGAGAATAAATATTATTAAAGAAATATAAATAAATAACAAAACACATCCGAAAATATTAATTTGTATTTTTAACAATTTTTTCTGGCAGTCAAGCACACCAGGCAATCAGTTTCAGATCTCTGTTCAGCAGTTTTTAGAACCTAAGAATTGCTGAACAGAGAGTGTTGTCCTTTTAGTCTTATACTATTAGTTTTATAACGTTCTTGTTTTTTATTACAGATAATAAATCGCAGTTAACCGCAGTGCAACTAGATAAGCACTTTGGACAAAATACCTGCAATCAGGTGAGTTCATATATCGTGATTATTATAATCACTTGTCTCCATTAACATTATTACCAGCGATCTTAAAATAATAATAGGAATTTGCTTCGTGGTTACGCTGTAAGAGAATCCGTCTTCCCATTTTGTCACGTATGTAAGAGACAACGACTAGGCGGTCAGAGAGATCTCATGATCATGGCTGTAAACGTACAAAACGTACAAGTGCATTTATGAAATTTATATTTTCTTTATAATAAATTACAGCAAATAAAGAAAAATATCAGTCAACAGAACCGTCGATCACATTTAGTTCTTTAATTTTTTTCCTAACCAAAAACAAAACATTGTAAAAAATATCAGTCATCAGGAAACGAAATGTCAAAAGCTCACGAGGTAAATCCGTATCTAAGGCAAGCTTATTTTTGAGAAAAATTAGTAATGAACTTTATTGTATGTATAACATTACCTACACGTATTCAGTTAATGACGCAACACCGTCTCCTACAGAACATGAAATATCAATTTTGCGACATCGTCGAATAAGAGATTTCATGACTTATAAAATATGGATAGAGCTAAATGGAAAGTTGTTTTTTGTACCATTTATGACGTCGTTAAATATAACATATAAATAAAATTGACGTGTCTGTCCTAATTTTGAGGTAATTTGCTTGTGTTTAGTTCAGTGTTATTTGGATACTATTTATATATAAATAAACATTTTCACCTAGTCGTACTATTTGTACCAGGTAAACCTACTCGTCAATAACTTCGAGCTTAGTGCTCTCCATAGCTCGCTGAGCGACCTTGAGTTCATACGGCCAGCTGTGAAAGACCACGTCTCAGTTCCATAAGTCATCAATGGCAACACGCACTTGTTGTACAGTCTCTATTTCAAGTTTTGTGGTATACTTGATTAAATATGAAGGAATCGAGGCGTGGTCCTTTACTTGTCGTATGGGAAAGCTAAAGTCACTACGAGAGGGTTATACTAGGGATTTTTCTTACAAATTATATTAGCAGCATAACTATTGGCATAATTTAATACGTGGTAGAGCCATGCTGCAGCTATATTAGTAGTATAGACAAATGGGTCGGCTCGACCGGGGAAGGACCACGCTCTCACAGAATACCAGCGTAAAATAGCAGCTTAACGCTGCTATGTTTCTTATAGTGAGTGTAGAGAACCAGAGACCCTTTTTACTGGAAACGAGGCATTCCATCTTAGTCCTCACGAGTGACAACGCATCTGCTATTTGATTCGTAATCAAAGATAGATGTAGATGTCTATGGGCCACAGTAACCACTTACCATCAGGTGGACTGTGTGCTCGTTTGTCACCCTTATCCTATAAAAAAACTCTTTTTACTGGTGCTATAACGTCTGAGTCCTCACGGATGACTGCTAGTCTGATTCTTAATCAAGTATAATATACAATTACCATTAGTCGTACTGTGTGTTTGTTTATCAACCTATGAAAAAACATATACATACACCAATATGAAAGAACGTCATAGGTACACATATATAGTTATTAGATGTATCATGTATCAGCCTTTAAAATTATATTTCATTACACTCCTTAATATAATATTCAAATTTAGATTTGATTGTTTAACTTTAACAGATTGCAATATGTTTCCTAAACCTCAACCAAATGCTCCATGTTTATTAGTCTCGGACGCTTTTGAATGTGGTTTAGTCATTAAGAATGGAAGGAATGAAAATAATTTAGAGCCCGTGTTCTAGTGGAAGTGGAACAAGAGTTCTATTATTTAGTTTCAATTCACATAGCAAGTTTAACCATTTTATTCAAATGATAATGTAAAATGAAAAATTTTGTACAAACCACTTCAATATAAATTATTAAGAACTATTGGTCAGACCTAATTTATGTGGGACCACATGAGAAGCACCAGCTTTCAAGCAAAGAAGAATCATTGAAATCGGTTCACCCAGTAAAAAGTGAGGTAACATACATAAAAAAGAGAAAAAGACATACATTAGAGTTGACTACCGTTTCCTTTTTGAAGTCGGTAGAAAAATAGTCTAGATATAATATGAAATAGTTTATATTACTTTCAAACCAGCAGCGTCTTTCTAATAACAACTAGAAATAAAAACTGCAGTTGCCAACCCACTTGCTAATCCTAAAAACTATGCCAAACCCTATTAGGCAATCTATGGGGGAGGCCTATGATTAGCAGTGAACTTTTATGGGCTGTGACGGTAACACACATTATAATAATTTAAAATTAAAAATTTAGTACAATCGACTTCAATATAAATTATTAAGAATAACTCAAAAACCATTGGTCAGACCTTGATCAAATTTATATGGGACTACATGTGTAGCACCAGCTTTCAAATAAAAAAAGAATCATCGAAATCAGTTCACCCACTAAGAAGTTATGAGGTAACACACATAAAAAACATACAGTCGAATCGAGTACCGTCGTCAAGTTTGAAGTCGGTAGAAAAGCAGTTGAAGTTACAGCCGATGTACGTCCCAACACTGGTCACAGACCCTTTCAATTCTGAGAGTCCTCGAAATAATTTATCCCTCGTACATGCAGGTTTCTCCGTGTTTTTCTTTACCACGGAGAACTTGGTAATTCAGCACACAAAGTTACAAATTAATAAATCCATTTTTATAGAATAAGGGTAAAAAACGTACATACACTGCACTTAATGGTAAGTGGATGCTGTGGCTCATAGACATCTACATCTTTCCTCGAGTAACAATCAAATATGCGTTGTCACCCCTCCGGACTAATATGTAATGCTAGTGAAAAGTGACTCTAGTAAAAAGGGTCTCCGCTTCTCTACACTCACCATAAGAAATACAGCAGCTAGCTGCTATTTTACGCTGGTATTCTGTGAGAGCGTGGTCCAGCCCTGGTCAAGTCGGTCCATTTATGATGCAACCACAATACGAGTATAGCCGCAGCGTGGTTCTGTCACGTATAAAACACACATATTGGTTGATTCTAACACTATAATGATTATTAAATGAAATAATATTAATACAGCTAGAAAGAAAGGTTCTCGTATAGCATTGTCGTGCCTATAAGCGAAGTGTAGAGCGGCCTCCTACTGGATGGATTAAGACTATACTACTAAATACTGATAGACGAACTGGTAAGACATGCATGCTATGTTCAGCAATGGGCATGTGAAGGGATTTAATGATTATTATTTTTTTTTTATAGGAGAGGGGGCAAACGATCATGCGGCTCACCTGATGGTAAGTGACTACCGCCGCCCATGAACAACTGCAACACCAGGGGAATCGCAGATGCGTTACCGGCCTTTTAAAAAGGAGTACGCTCTTTTCTTGAAGGTCCCTAAGTCGTATCGGTCCGGAAAAATCGCTGATGGTAATCGATTCCACAAGGAGGTCGTGCGAGGAAGAAAACATCTTCTAAATCGCACAGTGATGGACCGCCAATCATCCAGATGGTGTGGATGGTATCGGGAGTTCTGCCGCGATGTGCGTTCGTGAAATTTGGCGGCTGGGATTAATCCGAACAATTCCTCAGAGCACTCCCCATGGTAGATGCGAAAGAAAATGCAAAGGGAAGCAACATCTCTTCGCAGTGCCAATGAATCGAGCCGATCGGAAAGGGCTCGGTCGTCGACAATTCGAGCCGCTCTGCGCTGGATGCGGTCAAGTGGAAGGAGCTGGCACTGGGGAGCCCCTGCCCAGAGATGGGAACAGTATTCCATGTGAGGCCGAACCTGCGCCTTGTAAAGTTGCAGGCGGTGTGCCGGCATGAAATACTGTCCCGCTCTGCTGAGCACGCCAAGCTTTTTAGAGGCCAATTTGGCCTTCTCTTCCAAGTGACCACGAAACTGCACGTCACTCGATATGTCGACTCCGAGGATACCGATACTGGCTGAGGCAAGAAGGGGAGTGCCTTGAAACTGAGGAGATACGACAAAGGGGTTCTTTTTAGCGGTAAACGCGCAAACTTGTGTCTTCTGAGGATTAAATTGGACTAGATTTAGTCGCCCCCAATCCGAGACTTTGTTCAGCAAAGACTCGACTTCAGACACAAGTTTGTTCCGGTACTCAGCGACGTTTTCCCGAGAAATATTGGCACGGCCGGTGTATAGAGCATCACCAGTGCTGTCATCCGCATAGCAATGAATGTTACCAGTTAGCAACATATCATTGATATGCAGAAGAAACAGCGTTGGTGATAGCACACAGCCTTGTGGAACACCAGCGTTAATAGGCTTGTAGTCAGAGCATGCACCGTCTACAACGACCTTGATGCTCCGATCTGCAAGGAAGCTGGTGATCCAATTGCACAATTTCTCGGGAAGCCCATAGGAAGGGAGCTTCGAAAGAAGCGATTTGTGCCAAACCCGATCGAAGGCCTTCGCAATGTCCAGACTAACGGCCAACGCCTCCCCCTTGGACTCTACTGCCTCCGCCCATCTATGGGTCAGGTAGACCAGAAGATCACCAGCTGATCGACCCCGACGAAAACCGTATTGGCGGTCACTAATCAGCTGGCGATCCTCAAGGTACCGGATGAGCTGGCAGTTAATAATGGATTCCATTATTTTGGAGAACAAGGAGGTGATCGCGATAGGCCTATAGTTGGATGGGTCTGAGCGGTCGCCTTTTTTAGGGATCGGGTGGACAAAAGCTGTCTTCCAGGAATTTGGGACTACGCCTTGGGAGTAGGAGTACCGGAAAAGACGCGTTAGGACCGGTGCCAACTCCGGAGCACACGTCCTCAGCACAATTGGGGGGATTCCGTCAGGCCCACTCGACTTCTGGATGTCCAGGGAGAGCAGTGCTTTGCGAACCGAGCGCTGTGAGAACAGCACATCCGGCATGGAGCACTCACACCGCGGGATGGTCGGCGGTGTTTTCCCCCCGTCATCAAGAGTTGAGTTGGACGCAAAAAGGGAGCCTAAAAGGTCGGCTTTGTCTTTTGCGTCATGGGCCAGTGAGTCATCCTCCCTGTGCAGAGATGGTAGTGATGGCTTACAGAAATTCCCTTGGACAGCCTTGGCGAGAGACCAGAATGCACGGGTTCCCGAAGGAAGGCGAACTAGTTTCTCGCCAATTCTTCCTATGTGCTCTGACTTTGCCTTGGCAATAACTCTTTTGAAGGACCTGGAGGCGAAGTTATACTTCTTTTTAAGTGTGCTGGTATTTACATCCCGAGTCGCCGAAGCCGACGCCCAGGCTTGATAACACTCCAGCTTACTGCGTAATGCAGTCTTACAGGAGCGACCAAACCAAGGCTGAGATCTGCCTCCGATGGGTACCACAGATGATGGAATAAATAGTTCCATTCCCTGTAGCACCACATCAGTGACAGAGTCAGCAACAGCGCTGGGATCATCCGGCGAGAAGCAAACCCGCCCCCATGGGTAGGATGCAAAGAAGGACCGCATTCCGTCCCAATCCGCCGACCTGTAATGCCAAACACGGCGGCAACCTGCAGAACGCAACCGCGAAAGGAGCGTGAGTGGCACCACACTCCGGATCAGACAATGGTCCGAAGAGCCGAAAGGGGCATCGACGGAAACCTGATATCCGTCCGGATGAGAGGTCAGCAGAAGGTCCAACAGGGAAGGTGTATTATCCTCCACATCTGGAATCCGCGTAGGCGAAGTAACCAGTTGTGTCAGACCATATGCCAAGGCAAAGTCATAAACAGATCTCCCCGCATGATCGGTTAGACGTGAACCGAGCCATTCGGCATGGTGGGCGTTAAAATCGCCAAGGATCACGATCTCTGCGGATGGGACCTGTTGTAGCAAGAAATCTGTAGCCATTTGGACGTGGTCGATGAGTCGGTCTGTTTCGGCATTACCGCTATGGGACCTATAGAGGCACCCGTAGACGCGCGGATGGTCGTCGCTGTCTACGCGTAGCCAAAGGATGGACAGGTCCGAACCTTCAAGACTGCCGAGGCGTCGAGAACAGATGTCCTCTCTGACATACACGCAAACTCCAGCCCGAGGCACAAAGGAATGCTCCAATTTGTACCCCGGATAGGAGAGATACGAAATATCTTCATATCTCTCCTATCCGCCTTCATATCCTCCATCATATATCATAGTCTCGGTCAGAAAGAGCAAGGCCGGCTTCGCCGTCTCGAGATGGTAGTGGACGGCGTTTAGGTTAGAGTGAAGTCCCCTGATGTTGCAGAAATTCACGGATAGCTTGGCAGGGGTCGCCTTGGTGTTCTTGCTCAGTTTGCCCCTAGCAGTAATGCTTTTGAGCGGAATTTTGCCCCCCCCAGAATACGCGGGGCAGCCTGAGCACCCACGCTCAGGATCGGAATAACATGGTCGTGGATGCTCAGCGAGGGATTCTCCAGGGGTGCTGGTACCCTCCTGGGGTAGTTCTTCGTGTAATTCCGCTACCATGTTGATGGGGGGGGGGGAATTATTAGTATTATTATTATTATGATGATGATTAAATTATTATTATTATGATGATGATTAAATTATTATTATTATGATGATGATTAAACAACAAATGTGGTGGAGTTATTTAAAATGTCCATAATTTCATTACATGTTTGAATGCTGAAAAAGGCAATTATAGAAAATGCAATAAAGATCTCACGGCTTCTAATTGATTCCGATATGAAACATCTTAACATAAAATACCTAGAATGACATTGCGGAGTTAGGATTAAAGGTGCGAGATTTTTTGTACTGCGATCACTGATCTGACTGCCAAGAGTGTACGTACGTACGTAAATTACTGACTATTATTAAGGTGGTAGTCGCTTAGTGGTCGCCTAGTGATCGAAATTCTTGCACTTTTAAGTTTGTTTATTAAGTAAGCTGTATTTCACTTAGAACTGCACATTAATACACATACATCTCATAAACATTATATAAAATAAACAGTTTTTGGCCTTGATATACACTCCACAGACTATTGAAAAAGGAACATTTGCAATTACACAAAAGTAAGTAGTAATAATTTACTGACGACGGTTTAAAATTTTTAGTAACAATCTCCTCTCTGTGCAATTGTATAAACATAGACTAGGTATTACGAGTATGTGTTTGATATTAGCAGTATGAACGTTAACAATGAATGTTTTATTTTATTTTATTCAATTTAATGTATTTGTAATACATGTTATACAGGGTTATTTTTCAAAGAGTAGTCAAATTTTAAATTTAAGTTATTGTAGTTTTTAAAATACGAGTAAAAAAAGATTCTACTTTTATTCTCAAATTGAATGTGATTTATGGGCAACAACGTTTTTGCCTACCGATCGACCCCTACAAATGTGTGTGTGCGCATTTAGAATTTAAAAGATGAAAAGGACAGAATGTTTGAGATCTTTTTAAATTAATTTGTCTTCAACATTTGACTTACTTATTCTGTACATTCTCTGCAAATTTGGCCGGTTATTGCAAAATAACCCTGTATATAAAATTTAGCTTTCTGCACTCCTGTTCAATATAAACTTTAACTATGCCAAATTTCACATTCCTCCGTGCGCGTAATATTCTTAAAAAGGGGCGCAAACTTAGTAGCTTGTTTACTTATACTCAAAGGGTACAAAGTTTTCTCTTTACGTATTAATATTATATAATCTTTAAAGTCAGAAAGGCCGAGTTATGTCTTTCATCCACCTACCTGTTATGAATTGCTTTAAATATATTATATTCAGTCCATCAAGCGGTTTAATTTTTCGTACCTCGTTGTTGATGATGTTACGTCTATAGTTTTGGTCTTTTTAGCATTTTAATTTAATTCTAATATCTACCTTTATTTTATTTCTGATATAAAATATGAACGGCTTGATTTATTTATTTTATTTATTTATTTATTCTTTATTGCATTCCTTAATCTAAAAGAATACAAAGGGCGGACTTTTATATGGGTACTTACGGGGTCACTTTTATTGTTCTTAGCTATAGATAGGCCCGTTTGATAGCGCCGTTTTCGAGATTCAGAAGACACCTGTGCGAAGCCGGGGCAAATCGTAAGTATATTATGATAAAACCAAACCACCATAGTATCATGGGCGTCGAACGCACCGCTAACCAAACTCCCGGCATCGTATTTTGGATTATTTATTCCATCGACGGAAAGACTTTCGTCTTTACACTTATATGAACCAGAGATCAGGTCTTCTGGTATTCAAAATATGCCCAACCATATTTTGTAGAAGAGTATAGTTTTTTTTTATAGGATAGGGTAACAAACGAGCACACAGTCCACCATCACATCTATCCTCAATAAACATTCAAGATGCAAATGCGTTGTCACACGTGAGGACTAAGATGGAATGCCTCTTTACCAGTAAAAACGGTCTCCGGTTTTCTACACTCACCAAACGAAACACAGCAGCAGTGTTAAGCTGCTAATTTACGCTGGTTTTCTGTGAGAGCGTGGTCCTTCCCCGGTCGAGCCGACCCATTCGTGCTACAACTATACTGCTAATATAGCTGCAGCATGGCTCTACCACGTAAAATAACGTTACACCACGTAAAACGTTAGTTAGCATGAGATCTTATGTATACAAAAACACAGTTTCTTAAATATTTACGACGTCACTAGGACTGCACTAAGAAAGATATTACAGAAAATACTATATTGTTAAAACTTAAATCACATTTTTTTATATTAATTTAGACCCGCTGCAGAAGAACACAAAAACTCTCCGATCACACTCTTAATCTCATGGCTGTTAGACGAGAGATGAAGCTACATTCTTCAACTGACTTGACAGCATACAGACATCTGAACAGACAGATCTCCAAATGCATGCGGCGGGACTTACGCAACTTCAATACAGCTCGTATTGAAGAAGCGATCGAGCGGAACCAAGGCTCCAAAGTCTTTGCCAACTGTCAAAGCTGAAGACAGAATGTGGCATCATCGTTTCCGGGACACCTGAGATTTTGAGTAAGATTGAGAGGTTCTATGGGCAGCTGTACACGTCATCGTTGGAGCCACACGCAAGTGTGAGTAACGATCCAAGAGCGAGTCTCATCCGACACTATTCCGAAGATATCCCGGACGTCAGTCTAAGTGAGATTAGAATGGCTCTCCAGCACCTTAAAAACGGTAAGGCCCCAGGCGAGGATGGAATTACAGCGGAGCTTCTGAAAGCGGGTGGAAAACCGGTACTTGAAGTCCTTCAGAAGCTCTTTAATTCCGTCCTCCATGGTGGCATTACACCGGAGGCGTGGAGCAGAAGTGCGGTGGTCTTGTTCTTCAAGAAAGGTGACAACGCTCTCTTGAAGAACTACAGACCGATTTCCCTTCTGAGCCGCGTCTACGTGCTGTTTTCGAGAGTCATTACGAATCGTCTCGCGCGCAGACTTGACGACTTCCAGCCTCCCGAACAAGCCGGTTTCCGAAAGGGCTTTAGCACCATAGACCACATACATACCCTTGGGCAAATTGTACAGAAGTCCGAAGAGTACAATTTTCCACTATGTCTGGCGTATGTGGACTATGAGAAAGCCTTTGATTCCGTCGAAATTTGGGCGGTGCTGCAGTCCCTTCAGCGGTGCCAAGTTGACTGTCGGTATATCGAAGTGTTGAAGTGTTTGTACAGTAGAGCTACGATGGCTATCCGAGTACAGAACCAGAGTACGAAACCTATCCAATTGCAGAGAGGTGTAAGACAGGGTGATGTCATATACCCAAAACTCTTCACCGCTGCATTGGAAGACTTTTTCAAGCTTCTGGACTGGCAAGGATACGGTATCAATATCAATGGCGAGTACATCACTCACCTTCGATTTGCCGACGATATAGTCCTTATGGCAGAATCGCTGGAGGACCTAAGCACTATGCTCAATGACCTCAATAGTGTTTCCCAACGATGATATAAGATGAATATGGACAAAACAAATATCATGTTCAATGTCCATGTCACACCTATGCCGGTAGTTGTTGGGAGCACTAAGCTCGAAGTTGTTGACGAGTATGTTTACCTGGGACAAATAGTTCGACTAGGTAAGTCCAACTTCGACCGAGAGGTCAATCGACGGATTCAACTCGGCTGGGCAGCGTTCGGGAAGCTACGACACATCTTCTCGTCAGACATACCTCAAAACCTTAAAACGAAATTGTACAACCAGTGCGTGTTGCCAGTGATGACTTACGGAACTGAGTCGTGGTCCTTCACAGCTGGCCGTATGAGGAAGCTCAAGGTCGCTCAGCGAGCTATGGAGAGGGCTATGCTCGGAGTTTCTCTGCGTGATAAACTTAGAAATGAGGATATCCGCAGTAGAACTAGAGTAACCGACATAGCCCAACGGATTAGTAAACTGAAGTGGCAGTGGGCCGGCCATATAGCTCGAAGAACCGACAACCGATGGGGAAGAAAGGTTCTCGAGTGGCAGCCTTATACCGGTAGGTGAAGTGTAGGGCGACCCCCCACGAGTTGGAGTGACGACCTGGTAAGGCATGCAGGAAGTCGATGGATGCAGGTGGCTCAGGACCGTGCTTTGTGGCATTCCTTGGGGGAGGCCTATGTTCAGCAGTGGACTTATGAAAGGCTGTAATGACGATGATGATGACATGTAGAGTACCACAGACTATTCACAAGGAAAGTATTCCCTTCATGTATCTAAGTAATTTATAAAAATTAATATTTGTTTGTTCGTATTTTATGCGCTGTCATACCGTTCATCAGACTGTACTAAAACGTGTCAACTTATTGCTTGTACTTGTGCGAAAGTTATAGGCATAGTGCAATTAACTTATAGCAGGTGGTGCGCGTATCGTACTGACAAGTTTCTTTGAAATTTATATATCATTCAACTTCAATGAATGTATTTATCATTCCTAACTAAACAAAATAACTCTTTCAAATTTAAAACAATATTTCCACAATGACTTCTTTTGCGGAAGCAACGCGTTTACCGACTAGATTTTAGACTTAATTTTGTTTTCATAATGTATTCATAGTATACAAGGTTTGTACAAGTTTTATATGTATTTTATAAATAAATATAAATAATAGACTAGACTTTTTTGAGTACAGCATTTTCATGCGCCTGGACACATTAAATATTTTTTCATTTGAAAATACATATATTTAATATCATTTAATTATATCTGTAAAGAACCCTTCTTATGTTTTTCTACAAAAACATCTCAGTATACCAACTAAAAAAAATTGTTTCTTTGTTACTGAATAGGGCCTATATACAGCTGTGGACTTGTGAAGGGCTGTAATGATGATGATGATGATGATGATACTGAACATTGCAAGAATTTTAAGTCTTACTTTCTAAGTCTTCCCAGCTCAAAATAACGAGTAGAACAAGAGCTTTTAAGCTTAAAGCAGAAACGAATACACATTTTCTCGACTAGACTAACGTGCTTACCACGTATAATCCAGAACCATATCACAGCTTGATATCAAAATTTTAAGTTAAATCTTAGCTTGATTATGCTTCAAAGGTTTTTTTAAACTTAAAAGTTTTTGCACTAAATATTGGTTTCAACAGGAATTTGACACCTCATGTTTAAGGATGATATATCTAACTGACTTATCTAGTATGATTTTTAGGCTTTCAATGATTTCTTCTAAGCACCCCGTAAAAATCTACTGCTTAGACTAGTGTAGACTTATGGAGAGTTCAACACTTGTGAGATGTGTGAATCAGATAAATCCAGAAGAGGAAGCAGAACAGATATTTACCTAAGACTTTTACCAAAATTCGATTCTTAATAGAGGACATATGTAGGTAGATATAGGCTACAGCATCTATAAACTGTGTGCTCTTTTATCACACTTGATAAAAAAAGAACTACTTGCGTTTAAACTACATTTATTTTTTATATTTACTTATATTGTTAAGTGGGTTCAGCAGTCCGTAAAAAATAAATCGGTACAATTTCAAAGAAAATCCTTTCGTACATCGACCTCGTAAAAATTCCTGATGCGTAGGCTATCGGACTAAAGCAAACAGCTTCAATTCGCTCCATCAATCACCGTCGGCAAGTGTACTCCGACACCCGCCGACACCGTCATGCATTTAAAGAGCCCGAACATTTGTATAACCCAATTCTTGCACTACGAAAACTGTTTTGTAATTGGATGAATCAACGCGATGTACATTTAGCTACGCTCGTAAATATTAGCCTGTCATCTTCATTTTGTTTTTGTTTACGAAAAGCAAGCGTCTCGACGAATATTGAATGAATTCATTGAACATTCGATATCATTATTATAGATCAAAGTATACGAATGCGTTATTTGAAAATGCATTTTCACATCTCTTAGACAATTTTTGATCACGGTTAGAACTTCAAAATAATCCGAATAAACAGATATATTACTTTTATTTTTGTTAAAATGAAAGTAAAATGTTTTCACCACAATCTGACCTATCACTATCATCATTACCGCCTATTAAAATTATAATATTTATAATTTTAAATATAATAATTTTCCTCTGCTGAATTGCTGAGCATAGGACTCCACTATACTCGTATATTGCCTCATAGAGGAAAATTTGCAATATAGTAGTAGTAAGCGAATTGTAAGGAAGCCTCCTTCTAGTTGGAGTTAAGAGGGCGTATACATACTGTATGTAGATAGATGCAGGTGGCATAGAACTGTGTGTTGTTTCGTTCCTTGGGGGAGGACTTTGTTTAGCTGTAGGCTTGTGAAGAGGTGTAATAATGCTGACGATGAAGACTAACAAATATAAGTGGTCAGACAAAAATAATACAGTAAGATAAACTAACTGATAGAACTAATAAGTTAAACCAGTTTTCGTTATTTTTTGTCAACTTCAACAAGGTCGCTACTAGACATAAGCCTCCCTTTTAATAGAGAAGCCATGACGTAATCACTGCGCTCGGCAGACAGCACTAATTCGACTGCATTTTCTTTTTTTATGTACGTAACACAAAATCTCCGAGCTTAATTAATTTTACTCTTAGCTCATTTTTAATTTATCTATAGAGTAATTCCACGGTAGTTGTAAAATATGTATCAACTAAACCCAATTATAATTGAAGTGGTTTATGATTTCGTCAAATATTGTCTGGAAGAAATTTTTTTTATATGTACCGCCCTCTTGTACCATATTTCTTTTTGCTTTTTTAGTTTATATTTATATTACAATGTATTCATATTTGTGTAAGGGTTTATGATATTTTCTGGACGTGTTATTTGACTTATACGTAGTAGAGATGCTTCAGGTATATTTTGGTTGTAGCACGAATGGGTCGGCTCGACCGAGGTAGGACGCCGCTTTCTTAGAATACCGGCATAAAACGAAATAACTGTTATCGTATGGTGAGTGTAGAGTATCGTACGGTGTCTTAGTCGTTATTGGTGGCAACGCATCTGCATTTTGATTCTTAATCGAGGAAATGTGTGGATGTCTATGAGCCACAGCAACCACTTACCACATGGACTGGACTGTGTGCTCGTTTGTCACCCTTATTCTGTGAAAAAACCTTAGAAAGAAGGACTTTATCTAACCAACTGTTGTCAACAAAATTCTATTTCATCGAACACAAGAACCAAATCAGACAGATAAATAAGCTGCGAGAATAAAATTAGCTCTCTATTCTTCCAAAATTACAGCGAAGGATGAAATAAAGTATATAAAAACCAAGGTCGGAAACAAGTGTTAAAATTCGAAACAGAGGTAAATAAAACTTTTTTTCTCTCTCGTTTATTTCGCTACATTACTCACAGGTGCTGTTAACGGCCTAATTTCTGTGTAATACGAGAAAAAATAGTTCGGTAAACGAGGCACATGACGCCTATTTATACTCATTTTATTGCTTGTACAAATTGCCTTGTGTTTAGTAAAAGCTTTTACTAAATGCTTGCTGTGAAGTCATTACAATATCAAAATTAAGACACTCTTCATTATTTTAAAATTATAGCCCCAAAGGCAAACCCAGCAATCATTTTCAGAATTTAAATCTAGTAAAGAGACAGATGCCGTGTAGTGGCGGTTAAAAATATCAACTACGCCATATCTTCCCGTAGGTGTCGTAAGAGGCGACAGTGGGAAATAGGTAAAAGCTGGGCAGCAGCATCTTCCTGATAACAGCAATAGTACAATAAAAAAACTGCGGAGGCAACTATGGCAAACGTCATGAGAGTTACGAAGATACGGCTCCCACTCCCCGGCGGCCCCGCTATTCCTGGCCACGGTGGCGAACTTGGTAAAGGCGGGGCAGGGGATGATAAGAATCTTCGGTGGAGGTTCGGGTGCCACCTAAGACGACTCGACGCTCCCTGAGGACTGACGAGAAGATCCTGGATCTGGAAAAAGACATAGACAAGTTACGCTGGCATATTGTAGGATCATCCGAGGTCTGAAGAGATGGGGAGGATATGGTAATCCATAAATCCGGCAACTTGTTCTATCACCGGGAAGGCAGCCATGAGCCCTAAGGAGGTATCGGATTTATCGTCCACAAGTCTCTCGTTAATAACGATATAAAGAATGTGAGTATGTCGACGAGGGTTGCGTACCTTATACTCACAATCACCAAACGGTATCCGCTGAAGGTCATACAGGTTTACGCACCAACCTCGGCATCACCACCACATCCCGATAAGGAAATGGAGGAAATGTATGAGGATATAACTAAAGCCATGCATTCCAACAAAATCCACTAGACGGTGTTACTGGGAGACTTTAACGCAAAACTAGGCACAAGAGAGAACGGTGAGCTGAAAGTAGGTAAATTCGGAATAGGGCAACGGAACCTAAGGGACTAGCAGCTGGCCGACTTCAAGAAGAAAAAGAGACTCTTTATAATGCGCTCTTTCTTCGGCTCCACAGGAAGTGGACCTGGTCGAGCCCTGAGAGTTCAACAAAAAATAAGATTGACTTCATTATTACGACTAGACGGCAACTGTTCAGTGATGTCTCAGTGATCGCAAAGGTGAAAACTGGTAGCGATCACCGAATGGTTAGAGGCAAATTGAACCTAAACGTTAAGTGTGAGAGAAGTCATCTAATGCAGTCAACGCTCCGTCCTCCTCTTGCTCTAATCCAATGTCCCGAAAATATCAGCTCAAGTTACAAAACTGTTTTCAGTGCCTAGAAGACTGAATGCAGTGGACGATATAAATGACAAGCTCGTGGAAACTGTTCATGCGGTCGGAGCAAACTTCTGCAAGACCCGCCGCAGAAGAACACAAAAACTTTCTAATCATACTCTCAACCTCATGGCTGTTAGACGTGAAAGGAAGCTGCAGTCGTCAGCAGATTTGTCAGCATGCAGGCAACTGAACAGACAGATCTCCAAATGCATGAGGCAGGACTTAGGCAATTTTAATACAGCTTGTATTGAAGAAGCAATTAAGCGGAACCAGGGCTCCAAAGTATTTGCCAGAGATCTGTCTGCCAGAAAGAGCCAACTGTCAAAGCTGAAGACCGAGTGCAGCAGCATCGTTTTCGGGACACCTTATATTTTGAGTGAGGTTAAGAGGTTCTGTAGGCAGCTGTACATGTCATTGTTGGAGCTACACTCAAGTGTGAGTAATAACACCCCAGAGCAAGTCTTATCCGACACTAATCCGATGATGTCCTGTATGTTTGTCTGAGCGAAATTAGGATGGCTCCCAAGCACGTTAAAAATGGCAGGGCCCCAGACGAGGATGGATTACAGCGGAGCTTTTGAAAGCAGGTGGAAAATCTGTACTTGAAGTCCTACAGAAGCTCTTTAATTTCGTCCTCCATGGTGGGACTACTTCGGAAGTGTGGAACAGAAGTGAGGTGGTTTTGTTATTCAAGAAATACAACAACGCTTTCTTGAAGAACTACTGACTGATTTCACGTAGCAAGCACGTAAACACGGCTCAGAAGGCCGTGTCTATATGCTGTTTTCGAGAGTCATACTCAACGACTCCCTGCCTCCCGAACTAGCTGGTTTCCGAAAAGGTTTTAGTACCATAGCCCACATACATTCCTTTAGGCAAATTGTACAGAAGACCGAAGAGTACAATCTGCCACTTTGCCTTGCGTGTGTGGACTATGAAAATGCCTTTGATTCCGTCGAAATTTGAACAGTGCGACAGTCCCTTCAGCGGTGCCAAGTTAACTGTCGGTATATCAAATCTGGATGGTTGGCGGTCCACCACTGTGCGATTTAGAAGATGTTTTCTTCCTCGCACAACTTTCTTGTGGAATAGTTTACCACCAGCGATTTTTCCGGACCGATACGACTTAGGGACCTTCAAGAAAAGAGCCTTCTCCTTTTTAAAAGGCCGGCAAAGCATCTGCAATTCTCCTGGTGTTGCGGTTGTTCATGGGCGGTGGTAGTCACTTACCATCAGGTGAGCCGCATGCTCGTTTGCCCCCTCTCCTATAAAAAAAGTGCTGAAGTTTTGGTACAGTAGGGCTACGATTGCTATCCGAGTATAGAACCAAAGTACGACACCTGTCCAACTGCAGAGAGGTATAAGACAGGGTCATATTTCATCCCCGAGACTCTTCACATGCATTGGAAGACGTTTTCAAGCTACTGAACTGAAAATGATACAGTATTAATATCACTGGCGAGTACATCCAGGGATAGTCTTATTCCTGAACCTTGTTTCTGGTGCAACTGGTAAAAGATGCTTTGTGGAATTACTTGAAGAGAGGCCTATATTTAGCTAAGGTGGTGATGATTACAGTGGTGCTGGCTAGTTTTAAGCTCGCTTGGCTGAGGTAAGAACTTTAAAATTTAAGACAAGCTTTAGCAACCAAGCCTTTATCTGCTACATCAATCTGCTATCGGATTTCCGCATTTTTATGCATTTCTAAGATATAAGAATAATTATACAAATTAAGACGGGAACAAGAAGTTTTTATTGTAACTATCTAGATGACATTTCAGTTGTTACCTGGAGCTCATAACATACTTTGGTTTACTAAAAGTTTACGTCTGAAGTAAGGGCCTCTAATTCTTCTATACACTATGTCTTAGTACCAACTTCTGAAGCTGTTATGTGAAAAGCATTTTATTATTTTTAGGTCAGTGAAATTGATTTGTCCAGAGCCTTAGTAAAGGAAACTATGTTAGTCAAATCTGAAATCTGAATTTAAAATGCAGATTTCTTTGTTACCCCTGAGGACTAAGATGGAATGCCTCGTTTCCAGTAAAAAGGATCTCTAGTTCTCTATACTCACCATACGAAATACAGTAACGTTAAACTGCTACGCGTACTTAACTCTGGTAATCTGTGAGAGCGTGGTCCTTCACCGGTCGAGCCGACCAAATTCGAGCTCTCTACAAATTTCGTTAACTTATCCGTACGTTAACCAAATTTTATTCTTAATTATTTCTATCAAAAGAAAAATGAATTGTTTTAGATTTTAAATGTTTCGCTATAGCTTTACGTTGTACGTCGAACTTAGAGTGGGTATATCGGTCACTAAACGAACGCGTAGGCCGACGTTTACATTGAAACATAGATTTCGTTATAACAAATAACATGACATCACTTTTTAGATTGTAGTTTAAGACATTAGTGCACTAAACCTACGTAAACGGTACAAAGACTTTATAATAACATTATTAAATTAAATTGCTGCTTTTTAATGGAACATTTGTAATTTTACAACAGTAGTCCTTTTTCTAATATAATGTACAAAATGTATGTAATAGTTAACACTGTTATGTTTAATTTTGCACTGGTTCGGAAAATATCTAAAAATTATAAAAATCTGTCCTTGCAAGAACTAGCAAGAAGCTGGACATTTTTATTTGAAAAAAAAAAGACAGCAGTTTACAATCATTTCAATACGTTACACAATAATTATCATAACATCACAAAACAAATAAAACAAATAAGGAACAAAATTAATCAATGGATTATTAAAAACTCTAGTTGATTTCGTTGACATTATATATTTTAACTTCCTCGCCAGTGTATAAACAGCGTTATTTTAAAGTTTTACCGTGAACGAGAACAAGATGATAATTTATAACGAAATAAAACGATGTCTTTGTTATAATTCATTTATAATTAATGAACTTAGTATGATGTCATTTTTACTATCTGTATATTTTAAAGATGGCTTCCTCTAAACAAATTCCCCGAATCTACTATAAATTTATTAAATGAGACGAAAATATTTATATTCACCATTCACACACAAAGGATTGGACGGATTTTAATGAAGTTTGAGTTTTGTCCGATTTCGGAAATGCAAAAAAGTAGGGTTATGTTTTTCCTTCATTTAAAAGTTTCCTTTCACAACGACTGCTGATGATTCTATAGTCGTAAAGGGAAAACGTAGCGTTCTTAAAATGTAAACCTATAAACAAAAATTAATGATTGTTGATTATTTTTTGTATAATTTTGATTGATTAAAATGTGTAGGATAACGTGTAAATGCACACGTTATCCCACACGATTATTATTATTCCAACTTCTCTGTCCCAAAATAATCCAAATCTCAGGTCTGTATTTAAGTAATTCCATATTGTAACCAGGCCAGCCATATAGCTCAAATAACCGACAACCGATATGGAACAATGGTTTTCGAGCGGCGGCTTCGCACCGGTAAGCGAAGTGGAGTGACAGTGACGACCTGCTAAGACATTCAGGAAGTCGATGGAAGCTCAGCCATCAGCGTGAATCTTCGACTTCCTGTTCCTGACAACCTTGTTTTGTGGCATTTCTTGGGGGAGGCCTATATTCACCAGTGGACTTGTGAAAGTCTCTAATGATTTTGCGTAAAGACTTGTGACAGACAAACAGACAGACACCGATTTGAACCTATAAGTGTTGCGTCTTGTAAATTTTCGTTTCTTCAGCAATTGATTTTAATGTTAGAAGACGAAACGCTAAAACATTTCTTTCGACTTTTTAACCATTTCTTCAGTTTTTGCTGTCAGAGGACGTCCCGAGGTTTAGAGGGTCTCTTTGGTGGTTGTTATTTTAGGTTTAAATTCAGCAAACAATTTGCAACGATAAGATATGGCGAAGCTCTTATTTATAAATCTTGATTGACTTGTAGCATTGTGAAAATTTTCATGCACAGACGTGGTTCAAATTTTTCCATCGCCAAGATGCTACAATAAACAAGCAAACAAATGTCAATCTTCTACTATTTATAAACAAATAGTAATTAGTATATTTTTTAGGTATCTTACAGATATTGAAAATTTACCTGTATTTACTTTTAAAATTTAAAAAGGTTGTACCGCATTTTCCCTTTTTTCGAACGCTCCTCACATTCACCAACCTAGAAATATGGACTCTGCCGTCAAATACGGGACGCTGACAAAGTTAGTTTTTATCAAAAACAAAACACGGATATCTTGTTAACTTTATCACAAAATGTTTGCTTTTCTAACCATCGCGTCACACAGTAGATAGAATTTGTATGGATAACTTTACTTGACTTAACGCAATATTCAATTGTTTAATATTAGTTTCCTTTTTTTTATAGGATAAGGGTGACAAACGAGCATACAGTCCACCTGATGGTAAGTGATTGCTGCGGCCTATAGACATCTACATCTATCCTATATTACAAATCAAAATGTAGATGCGTTGTCACCCGTGAGGACTAAGATAGAATGCCTCATTTCCAGTAAAAAGTGCCTCCGGCCACCTGCACTCACCAAGCGAAACGCAGAGGTAAACCTCTACTTCACGCTGGTTTTCTGTGAGGTCGTGGTACCACCCCGGTTCGAGCCGACCCATCCGTGCGACAGCTAAAGCTGCCGCGTGGCTCTACCACTGTTAAAAATAACCTTAGTAACCTACAAAATTTCCCGTAAACAATCCATAGCTAGACATTACTCTCCCCCATCGTAGAAATTTGATTATATACATGATAAGATCAAAGTACCTATTAGAGATATATTTGCCGTTATTATCATGGTTGGCAGACGGATTAACGATCTCACTGGCAGTACCCTACGTCTCGCTCCCTTGACTAGTTTAGGCAATTTAATTACGGTGTATATATAATTTTATAATAATAATAAGTTATATATTTTTTACGAAGTAATTTTACCGTCATTTATTGGAATTTTCTAGATTGGCTTCTTACGACTCCCACGTCAGGGTGTAAGATGAGACGGTGGCGATTTTTATTCTAATATGTTAACATCGTTAACACCGATAATACCGCCACCACAGTACACATTACAATTGTATTTAGTACCGCACCGAGCATGATGACAAAGGCGAATCCTCATAAAACGGGATATGCTAGGTATATGTAATGTTATTTATCAAAGTTGTTAATCAAAAAGATTCGTATTTGTTAGTAGTTTGTTCCCACCGAACAAAAATAATGTTGGTTTACGAAACGATGAAGTCACATAATCTAGCAGATGCGAACATAATCTTGACCGTGACTCATTTTCCACCACGCTACGACAATAATTCAAACATCACAGTCACCGACTGAAATATAAACGATCCCACTAAACGCACATTAAAAGTGATATGTTAATTTAAAATATCACAGGTTTGTTGAAATATTTTTTTACAACTACAATAATTTATTAGATGTTTTTTTCTAATTTATGGTCAGTTATAAGGAACTATTCATTAACGAAATATAACTTTTGTTTGTTTCAATTTATTATATCGCGTGTTCAGCACTAATAAATTATAAAAAAAACTATAAATCAATTATCATATCTAATTACCGGCATAACATATCTTAGATTCACAATTATAGGCATTATATTATTCTAACGGTGCGTACACATTATATAACATAACATGTCATAAAACGTGTTATATAACGTGACACAAATGTAACATTGTTATATTGCATTGTTATTCTAATGTGTACAGTATTCTTATATGTTGCAATGTTGAAAAACAATGTTACATAATGTGGACGTGTTATAAAACAAAAGTTATACATGTTACTTAATCTGTACGCACCTTTAGAGTAATTACATACATTATGTATGATATTGTTTCGTACCCATAGTACGCATGTAAGCAAATTAATACTACTATAATTATGCACATTGCCACTTTACTGCTGGAAATAATCCTCTTCTCTCAGGAAATACTGACTATAACCGCCACGCTTAGAAGACGAATTAGCGACTGAATTACAAGATTACTTGTACTTACGTCTCTTATCCCTTTCGGTTGATTTGAACATAATTATACCGTGATCTCTCAGAGACCATGAAATCTTTCTGGTATTTCACATAACCTGTTCTAACGATACTAATGACGACAGGAGCGGATTTTCTTATGTCATCACCTAGAGATAAAACTACTATAAACATATTTCTTTTTTATAGGAGAAGGGTGACAAACGAGCACACAGTCCACCTGATGGTAAGTGGTTGCTGTGGTCCATAGACATCTACATCTATCTTCGATTAAGAATCAAAATGCAGATGCGTTGTCACCCTTGAGGACTAAGATGGAATGCCTCGTTTCCAGTAAAAAGGGTCTCCGGTTCTCTACACTCACCATACGAAACACAGCAGCGTTAGGCTGCTATTTTACGCTGGTACTGGCTCATGGCTCTACCACGTATTAAATACCTGTTCTAACGATACCAATGATGATATGGGCGGATTTTCTCATGTCATCACCACACGTAGGGTCGTAAAACTACCTACTATTATTTAAAAAAAAAAAACTTTTATTGTTATATAAAAGTTTTTTTAATTAATACAACTATATATAAAAAATATGAAAGGAATAATAATTCAAATTAATTTTTAATATTACGTTTCAGGTTGCGGCGTGGAAATAAAATGGCTGTGTGCAGAATTGTAACATTGATCTGCGCCCTTATTCTCTCAGCTGAAGCTAAATTTTCCCACAATAGTCATCATCAGAAACGAGAGACAACATCTAGTATATGTGATCCAGCTTTTAACAGCACGAGTAAAATCCAATGTTATTGTGCCAAAGATTCGAGTGATATAGTACGTAGCGCTGAATGTTACCCAACACATGAAAATGTTAATCTAGATGATCCCAGTTGGTCCAAGTTTAATTTATTGAAAAATGCAACAAAACTTGTTCTAACAAATACAAGAGGTATTTCTTTGAAGTACATTCCAAGTACCGCATTAAAACACACTGAAAACCTTTTAAAGCTCGACGTTAAATATGGAAATATAGAAATAGTCGAATCATTTGCCTTTGCAAATTTAAGTTACATCGAAGAAATAGCGTTAAGCGGAAACCAAATTGAAAAATTGAGCGTTCGTGCTTTTGCACATCATAAGATGTTGGACACTATTAGTTTGGACTCTAATAATATAATCGAAATAAACAGAGACGTGTTCTTCGATCTACCTTCATTAGAGAAATTATTTCTTACCAACAACAAGATAACGACCATACATGATCGTGCTTTTATCCACTTGAAGAACCTTAAAGAGTTAGAGATTGATAGAAACAAGTTGTTCAGTTTGAACAGCGAAACCTTTTCTGGTTTAAGAGAATTGATGAAATTGGATTTAAGCGGGAATAGTTTGGAAGTTATCGGCGATAATACCTTCAAGCCTCTTATTCATTTGGTATCTTTAAATTTAGATGGTAATAAAATCCAAATGCTAGATACCAAAGCTTTTCATGGCTTATCAAGACTACAATCCCTTTCATTGTCACATAATGAACTAACCGAAATTGACAATGTAAATATATTTAAAGGACTGGATTCTTTAACGTCACTCAGCTTAAAGGGTAATAGGATTAAAGAGTTGAAGAAGGCTGTAATGGCGCCTATATTAATCAATTTCTATGGAAATATGAGCTCTTTAAATGTTGAAGGTAAGATATATTACGAATTTAATCATTTTTAGCGATATAACTAGTAACTAATAAATAATTCTTCAAAGCAAACCTAAGAGTACAGAAGTAAAAGTACAATAAATGACGATTAAATTACAATTGTTTGAAATTAAAAAAATCATTTTAAAGCAGATGTTGAAAAAGATCATGACTAAAAATCCGTGATTTTCTTAAATAAGTTAAATAAAATTAAAGTTAAAAGAAAGTTTAATTTTAACTCTAAATTACCTTTATTATTGCCAAATAATATTAACAAAGTATCAGGGAAAAAATATCAAAACGCATAACATCTATAATGTAACATATGCGTTAATTAATTTTACAAACTACTGAAACTACACCATATCACCCCGTGGTTTTCGTAACAGGCGACAGAAGGAAACTGAAACAGGAGATGAGTACCAGCATCTTCCTGATATCAATTCAAAATAATAAAAAAAAACTTGTTACTAACTCGCCTGCTGAGCGTGGCGTCTATGGAAAATACATATCGTATCCCCTCTATGAGGCAATCTATGGAAGAGGCCTATGCTCAGCTGAGGAATTTTGATAGGCTATAATGATGTTGCTGAAGATGAAGGTAGTGAAAATTTTATGTTTCTTTATCTAAATAATTGAATTATTTATTTATGAAATATATGCAGTAAAAACCTTCAAAAAAGTGGAAATCACAAAGTTTGTAACGTCAAAAATGAGCAATACTTACGAGAAAAGTGAAACTGCCATTCCTCACTAATCTCTTCGACAATAGATTTTTCAAATAAAAAGGTGTATAAAGGTATATGTAATACCTCAAGGTACTGATATTGTACTACACATTTCAAGATTCATTGAACTACCTAAGCCATAGTGACAAAATCAGCCATTTTTGTCTAATACTGCTGAGCAATATGCATCTCTTAGATTTATTTAGAAGATCTGTGTGATTAAATAACATGAATTTTATATTTGTACATTCTGTCAAATAAAAAATAAGATGTTTATGTATATTTTTATCATGTTATGCTTGAAACGTAAATCGCGTTTTATTGAGAAAAATTCAATCAAGCAATCTGGGAACTCTATGGGCGAACTCTCGTCTCGTCGTAAATCTCGCACAAATGTCGATAAATCATTTAAAATTACAACGGCGTTCATGCAAATACAATTTAATTTACAATAATTATGTATCATAATTTGTAATATTTTAATAATTACTATAATTTAATGGTTTTGTGGAATATTGCCACGCTTGGCGAGCGGGTTGACAACCGCAGGCTATGGCGCTCAGCGAGCTATGGAGAGGGCTATGCTAAGAAGTAAAAATTCCTTTTCGTGGTAAATTTTGAAATGAGGATAATCGCACTAGAAACTACTTAGTTTTTAGTGCGGATATCCTCATTTCTAAGTCTATGAGCTATGTCGATTACTTAAGCGACATAGCCCAACCGGATCATTAAGTTTAAAGTAGCAATGGTTCGGCCATATAGCTCGAAGAACCAACAACTTAATTGGGAAGTAAAGTTCTCGAGTATCAGCCTCGTACCTCGTAAGAGATGCAGATGCATGCAGGTGTCTAAGGACAGGAACAATTCTTTGTTTAACATTAGGCTTGTGAATTAGCTTTAATAATAAGAAATAATAATAATGTTTTTAGGTAGCATCAGTTGTTATATCCATTATTGTTTTACTTTCCAGATAACAATTTCCCATGCGATTGCCGTCTCGAATGGTTCATGTTGCTCATGAACAAAACTGAGAACGCCAATTTGAAACTTGTGTTAGAAAATTTTAAATGTCTTCCCGATGCGGAGCTTCGTGATAGATGGATGAAAAGAGTGGAAGCTGATAAGAGCACAAGTCCAGTGCTTGAAAATGAAGACACAGCTGGGCAGGGCGCAGACTACGAATATTATGATGATACTGAACTGAATGGGAGGTTATTTTACACAGACGTAAGGGATTTACTTAACTGCACAAAAACAGCGAGCAAAACTTCAACTGTGATAACAACTGTCAAACCCCAAGGCATTGAAAGTGGAATAGTAAATACCAAAGTCACCGCTAGTCCTATTTTTACTACCACGACTATGAAAATCGTTACCAACGAACACAAACATGATAATCTTGTAGAAGAAATTTTGAAAACGACTAAAACTCCTGAAACTTTTAAAAACAACGATAGTGAAGTAGCCAATCAAGCGATTAAAGAAAATAAGCCAAATAAATACACTACAAGTCGATTAGCAACAGTATCAGCTAAGCCGTTAGAAAAAAATCATTTCGACGATCATGATATGGCTTCAGATGAAGCTACGCCTGATAGAATAAAAGCCCACAGGAGCATTCAAGGAAAAAGTGATGACTATAACGACCTATATAGTAACGGACAAAGTTGTTTTGTTTCTAGCTTTAAAATGATGATCTTCATTAATTTACTGAATATTAGATTTTTGTTATATTAGATTACCACCTAGGGTATAAGTATAATTTATGATATTATAGTGTTAACTTAATTCCTCAGTCATTATAATAAATAAATAAATAATATTATATAATTAATAAGAAACAAATGACTGTTTTATTTAAATATAACAATTTGAAACAAGTTATTTAAATTCAGTAATGATACGATGGAGGAGCATATTTCGATAATGATTTCTTATATTTACGCATATTTCGAATTTAAATCTACATTTTCAAAATAATTTCGTGTTGAGATTTAAAAAATTTCGAATGTAATTATTTTTATCTTATAGAATAAGGCAGCTGCAAGGAAACTAGGGTCTTTGCAAGGGGTGCGGCGATACATCACGCCGGGATAGCTTCTTACCCTATATAAACGTAAGTCCGGTCGTGCATAGAGTATTGCTGTTACATATGAGCTGGTACTGCAAATTACCACCTAACAGCGTTGGACTCAGTGGAGAGACGTGCTAAGAGGCTCCTTGGTAACCTCGATATGGTTGAAACCAAACATGTCAGCTTCGAAAATAGGCGCAGAGTTGCCAGCCTATCGGTATTCTATAGGATGACTGCCTCATTGGTCTAGTGGTTGTAGTAGCAGCAGTCGCACGCCGATAATGAAGTTCGGTTCGAATATAGGGTCGGACCAAAAAAAAACAGTTACCTATTGAGTTTTACCATCAAGAAATTCTCAGTAGCTGTCCGGGGTCAGAAAATCGGCGGTTTCTCACCCCCATGTATTAGGAAGTACATAAAACCGTTGGTCTGATCTCTCTCCGGTCGTGTCGGTTTACCATCCCATCGGACTATTAGAGTGAGGGAATACACAGTGCACCTGTGCTGCCATATACACTTGAGCACTATATCTTGCCCTGCGCCGATTGCTAGACTCCCTTAAGACAGGCCGCCCTGATCAAAATTCGGTCTTGAGGACATTATTATTCCATGGGATGCATTTCGAAGAGTGTGTGCAGGAATTACATTTAATTTTAATTTCTACTTCTCCTTTCCACAATCGAATAATCAAAACCAAACGATATGTATGATATAATATTCTATTTTTGTAATTCGTACAACAAAGGAGTGAAATGAAATGAATGAAATGTAATTCGTACAAAAAAAAACTCTTGGTAGGACAACTAGTTTTCTTGCGGTTGCTTTGGCTCTGGACTCAACGAATTGCCCATATTTGAGGCTCGTAGAACCCCCAACAACTGAAGACGGTTAGTGTACTCCAAAGATACATTTCGGAGATTGGGGGCCAGGATGACGTGCTGCTTTGATCGGGCTCCTTTCATTGATCCGGTTTATTGATTTAAAAAAATACGATATATTTGGATTTTAGACTCTAGGGATAGCCGGCAGTATTATATGATAAGTAATATATATATATATATATATATATATATATATATAAGTATGAGTAATATATAGGTATAACTTACCGTGTAGTGGCAGTGTAAGAATATCCACTACCCCATATCATCCCGTGGGTGTGGTAAGAGACGACAGAGGGAAACAAATCATAAGACGGGCAGCAGCGTCTTCGTAATAACGACTGTCGTCTGTTGTCCACCCGCTTGCCAAGCATGGCAACAATGGAAAATATTCCCCCTGTTAAAAAAAATTCTAAGGGGGAGGCCCATGTTCAGCAGTGGACTATAATAGGTTGAAACGGTAAGGGTATAACAGTTCGAAGTTGAAAGAAGAACAAGGAAGGTTCTCTAAGGCGACTCTCCACTAGCTGGAGTGATGACCTGATGAAACATGCAGGTATTCGATGGATATTATTAACTTAGGACAAAGTTTGAGTCAATTTATGTGCTTTGTGATCTATGTTCAGCAGAAGACTTATGATGGGCTGTAGTGAGTTTTTGTTATATAGGATAAGGATGACAAACGAGCACACAGTCTACCTGATGGTAAGTGGTTGTTGTGGCCCATAGACTTGACATCTATCCTCGATTATGAATCAAAATGCAGATGCGTTGTCACCCTTGAGGACTAAGACCAAATGCCTCCTTTCCAGTAAAACGGGTGTCCGGTTCTCTACACTCACCATACGGAACACAGCAGCATTAAGCTGCTATTCTACGCTGGTATTCTGTGAGAGCGTGGTCCTTCCCCGGTCGAGCCGACCCATTCGTGCTACAACTACACCAGTAATATAGCTGCAGCATGGCTCTACCACGTGCACTTGAAAGTGACTGAAGTTTTATTAAACTGAAAATTTTTGGGGATGTCTGTACGGTTGTCAATTTTTTTAATTTGAAATATGATGTTTTCGAGACTTTTACCTGTTCAAATATAGTAGATAGTGAAAGAATTTGAAAATTTATAGTTGGTTCAATGGCAATCTGGAGGAAAATTTTCAGCAAGTCGACAGAACTCAGAAACGACTTTTGTTGCATTCCTTGAAGGAGGAGGGTATTGTTCAGCAGTGAATTTGGATGATGATGATAATGTTTCAAATTGATATTTTATATTTTAATACTTTGCTGTATTAAGCTCTTATTGGGAGATTATACCTTATTATACCATATTAAAACTCATTGAAATTATATGAAATACGTACTAGAATAATATAATTTAAAATTAAAAATTTTGTACAACCGACTTCAATATAAATTATTAAGAATAACTTGAAAGCTATAAGTCAGACCTTAATCAAATTTATATGGAACTACATGTGAAGCACCAGCTTTCAAATAAAAAAGAATCATTGAAATCGGTTCACCCAGTAAAAAGTTATGAGGTACCTAACACAAAAAAACACACAGTCGAATTGAGTACCGTCTCTTTGAAGTCAGTAGAAAAGAGCCTTGGTACCTCATAGACTAAGAGCCCGCTGTAAATTTCACAGTACGAGAGCAACCCAGCAACAGTGGTGAAGAAAAACATCACGAGGAAACCTGCATGTCTGAGAAATAAGAAAAAATATGTTTCGAAGACGTTAAGTTCGCCAACACGAATTGGGGCAGCGCGGCGGATATTTTCTTTACCCTAAAACCCGGACGTATATAGGCTGTTATTTTACTTTTACTTACGTACTAGAACCTCACGAGTAAAGAAATCGTACCGTACAGAGGCAATGCTTCATACAACTGCACTGTAATAGCACATGAGTAAAGAAACTGTACAGAGGCAAAGCTTCTAAGGAGCTGTCAAAATTTTTAAATATTTTGGCAGTGTATCATCATTTTAATAGTTACCAACTACGTATTCTAAATGTTTTACGTTTTTAATTATTGTTCTTCAATAATTAATTGTGGATTTTAATTTAATGGTAAATTCTAAATTTTATGTAATATTTTGTAAATAATCTATTGGAAAGCACTCCCATTTCATAACAAATATAAATCTTGGACACGTTTTAATATTTTATTTTTATTATATAATATTATATTTTTACCAATATGTAAAATGTTTCTTTCGACGGCAAAATATTTGCGAAATTTTTGATCAAGCAATTCAATAAACGCGATAAAATTGTCAGTAAGTATTATTAAAACACCCGATTGAACACTACCTTTATTAAAATCCTTGTCATGGCTGAAAAAGGAATATTTTCCCGTATTCATAAATTGTTCAGGTCGATTAAGGTACAATTTTATTTTCACACATTTATGTTGTTCGAGACAACATTTTCCATACAAATATCCCGACACAGACTAAATAATTTTTTTTCTGGTAAATCAAACAGATAATCATTTGTTCCTAAGTAACATTGTCAGGTTGCAGTGATGGTGTACTAAAATACGACAATCATTTGGTTTCACAAGTAACATATAGAAATCGTATGCACAATTTACCACCCGCCTGTCTGACATTTCCAAAAAAACTTACGAGACAATCTTGATTGAGACGTATTGTAAAGATAAATAAATTTAATTTCTTTTGATTTTAATTCTTTATGAAGTTTTATTAAAGATTTTATAGACACTTGCTCTGAGGAATTGTTCGGACTAATTCCAGCTGCTCAATTTCACCATCGCACATCGCGACAAAACTTACGATACCATCCATACCATCTGGATGATTGGCGGTCCACCACTATGCGTTTTAGAAGACGTTTTCTTCCTCGAACAACTTCTTTGTGGCATCGATTACCACCAGCGATTTTTCCGGACCGATACGATTTAGGGACCTTCAAGAAAAGAGCCTACTTCTTTTTAAAAGGCCGGCAACGTATCTGCATTTCCCCTGGTGTTGCGGTTGTTCATGGGCGGCGGTAGTCACTTACCATCAGGTGAGCCGCATGCTCGTTTGCCCCCTCTCCTATAAAAAAAGCCACTTGAATCCGTGAATGAAATTCATGCTATTTGTAACGTATCTATGCCTATTACTTCTTTTTGATTTAAAGTTCCTGAAAAAAGCTAAAAGCTCAATTTGATAACTATCGCATCGAAAAGCTCTTTTATATTTATTAGAAGACCGCAGTGTACTTGAGTTTAAGAAATCAAACAAATTATTAATTTTATTTATAAAATCAGCGGTATCTCTTGCTTGCTACTAAACCATATTTACACATTTTTATATTTCATTTGATACGAATTATTCTTTAAAAACATAATTTGACACTTAATATTTTTTAAACAACCCTGATCTTGAGCACTGGCCGAGCCGGTTTAAAGCAGTTTCGCTCTGTACATGACGATCTGCCACTGCTCATGCACACATGCGCCTTAAGCTTGTAGTAGTGTATATATAAGTATAGTGATTTGCTTGAGCAAAAATTTCGCGCATATTTTGACGTCGAAAAAAAATTGTAAATATTGGTAGTGAAATATTAAAACGCGTGCAAGATTTTAAATTTGTTATGAAAAGAGAGGATTCCAATAGATTATTTTAAAAAAAACTTTACAGTAAATGTATTATTTATCATTTAATTAAAAGCCACAACTAAGTCTGCTAGAACAGACACCGCGAACAAAATTACAGGGTAACTTTTTATAGCACCGGCAAAGTAAGTTTGAGCTCGTCGGCTCAAACACGCGTCGCGATCTCTAGGTATTTATCAAAGAGATTTAATATATATATATATATATATATTATAGAGCGGGCATTGGGAAAATTTATATACAAAAACTTTAAGCTCGTGCGTGTGACGCCCTCTAGCTAAAATAGCAAAACTACGCTATCATTTATTAAGACAACATTTTAGCTATTCCCCAGCAGGTGACGCTTAAAATATAAGATCGTTTTAGGAATGTTACCCTTTCGATACCAAAGTATCGATAATGTTGTTGAAGGTTACTAAGTTCTCAATGCTTTAAAATATAATAATAGGGAATAAAATGATTGTTTCATTGTATAAATCTATTTATCATAACTTCCATCACACGAAAAAAATCACTTTAACTTTTTTATGCCCCTATTTTATACTGATCCTGCTTTTATAACTTTAAGTAATTATAGAGAAAATAAACTGTTACAATGTAATAACAGTGAAAAATCACCTATTACAGTGTAGGTAATAGATAATCTCTATTTTACTTATTCTACAATAACTCAGCTTCTAGATTGTAGAATCTTTTCAGCTATTAATTGTTTATATATACGCTTTCAAATGGTACTTTCATCTTGTTAACACTTGGGCCCAAGAAAGTATGGAGACGTCTTCTTCTCCTTTTATATTTTGTCAATTTCATCAGCTGCACTACTTAAAAAATACTACCCACATCAATAAAAATTGTTATTTTAAGTTTTTACCTTATTTTCTAACTCAGGCTTAACCTACAACTTCTTGAATCATCTTTAACAGTACATTTTTTTAATGTCACAAGCCTATATCACTCTGCTATCACTGTAAGCCAGGATCTATAATGGTTTTGTCCTCGAATAACATCAGACAATGAAGCCCGATATGTAAAAGAGAAGACTTGCTGTATTGCTAAACATCAACACAGCAAGTATCCTCAGCATGTTCATAAGGAACACAGAAAATCTAATCATCATGCCTAAAAAAAATTTCCCACCCTTCCACATAAAGTAGGCTACTTAGCATAGTTGGTATATGCTAAAGTATCTTTGACTGTTTTACCTCCTTAAATATTGTAAATGATTAAATCGGCATCCTTTATATTATTTTTATCGATAACACCAATCGATAAACGTCGTCATTCACTAACTTTAAATAAATAGTGACGCTACAGGATAACAGAGGGCGCTTAGTACAATAAAAATAAATTTTCTAGAACAATCTACTAGAAATAATAAAATTTAAAGATTATTCGGTAAATGTACTTTATACTTATGATAACAAACCAAAACCACGTTCATTTTTTGCTCCATATCGTGACTTATAATATCTTAATGCACAACCGGGCATATTTTCTATAAAAATATTTTTTAAAGATATGAAAAGAATGCGTCTTGACTTTATGACTAAGACTAACGGAGATTAGCTATGAGCATTATAACGTATATACAGTTATGAAAACGTCTATTTACTTTATAACGTATAGATAGTTATACATAACGCTTATAACTATCTATTTCTTATAACGATCCACAACGCACAGAGTACCTTTGAATCGCAACGCTGCAACGTTGCGCATAACGCTCATAACTGTCTATTTCTTATAACGATCCGCAACGCACAGAGTACCTTTGAACCGCAACGCTGCAACGTTGCGCATAACGCTCATAACTGTCTATTTCTTATAACGATCCGCAACGCACAGAGTGCCTTTGAACTGCAACGCTGCAACGTTGCGTTGCCTTGGAATCGTGATTCGTGATATCATTATAACATCACGCGCTCACTGCCGTACAAAAACAAATGCTATGTCGTGTACGATAAGAACGAAACAGCAGCGGGGCTCATGTTGAAATGTGTAAGGTTAGCGAAGCGAAATTCGAGAGATAAGTTTATTTCTTTCATTCTCATATAGATACTTATATAACTATTTCAAATTGACTTACTTAACTTAACTTATCTTCACGCACAATCCCTGACGAGGTAGCCAGAGAGAACAGATCGCCAAGTGTCACGATCCTTACAAACCTCTTTCGCTTCTTTCAGATTCATTATCTTCTTCATACATGCACGTCTAGGTATCCGAGTACTCTTGACCCTACACTCTTCGAGCGATTTGCTCACATGGTCTTCGAAAGTTAGTCTCGGTCTACCTCAACACCTTTTAATATTAACTTTCGCGCTATATATTTTCTTCACCATTCGGTCTTCACTCATTCGCTCAACGTGCCCAAACCACCGAAGCACGCCCTTATAAATTTTTGTGATAAGGTCATCTTTCAAACCTGCCATATTGCGAATCTCTTCGTTTCGATTTCGGTCGGCCATAGTAACGCCGCACATTTTACGAAGAGATCGCATCTCCACTGCATTCAACTTGCTTTTATGCTTCTTCTGGCATACCCAGGTTTCGCTGCCATATAACAAAGTCGGTACCAACACTCCGTTATGTATGGCAAGGCGTGCACTCTTCACTACGCCTTGTCTTTTGACTAACGCAGTCAGGGCACCATTGACTTTGTTCCCGGCAGCGACACGCCTGTCCACATCTAAATCACATCTTCCATCCCGGCTAAAAGCACTCCCCAAGTATACAATTTCATTTACCTGTTCTAGACATTCCTGATTTACCCATATTTCACACTTCGTTCTCTCTTCGTCCCTTTCAAATACCAGAACCTTAGTTTTATTAGCATTCAAACGGAGACCTTTAATTTCACATTCCTCTTTCATACACGCGACTAATGCCTGCAGTTCTGCCTCTGATGGTGCAATAAGCACTGCATCATCAGCATACAGGAGACAATTTACTTTTATGTCACCCAATTTCACACCCAAGCAGCTATCTTTCAGCTTCTGTAAACAGCTGTCGAGATACAGTATGAGAAGCCAGGAAGACATGACACAAACCTGCTTTACGCCCGTTTGGACGCTAAACATGGGTAACAGGTCATGCCCTACCCGCAAACAGGCTTTACAGTCACAGTAAAGAGACTGCACAGCCCTTAGCAATCGACCATCCACACCATACCCCGGCAACAGTTCCCACATTTTCTTCCTTACAACCTTATCAAATGCTTTCTGAAGATCCACAAAAGCACAGAAAATCCTCTGGTTAGCAGCCAGAAGCTTTTCCGTGATCATGCGGAGAGAAAAAATTTGATCCGTGCATCCTCTTCCAGGTCTAAATCCGCATTGTGCCTCCCATAGAAATCTTTCCGATTTCTCTTGCTCCCACGTGTCAAAACCTTCGAGTAAACTTTACTTGCTAAACTGGTCAAGCTGATCGCCCGATAGTACCCGCAGTCAAAATGTGAACCTTTACCTTTATATAAAGGCACAATGACTGCGGATCGCCAATCATCCGGGACATCCCCCGTCCGCCAGCACAAATTGCACAGCAGATGAAAGCTGTCCCAGACGCGAGGCCCACCATACTTGACCATTTCAGCAGTAACTCTGTCTAGTCCCGCAGCCTTACCACATTTCAAACTTCGAATCGCACGTTCAATCTCTTTCATACTGATGACCTCAGTGTCATCGAGGTCCGGTTCTGGCGTACCAGTCACGGCGTCATCCCCGGATCCCTCACTAAGATCATCACACGCATACATTTCTCTATAAAATTCGCTCCATCGCTGCATGACGTCCGATTTTTCTGAGAGGACGTCATTAGTTTTCGAAAGCACTTTGTTCATTCTTAAGGCCGTCGCACCACTTCGGGTCCTTCCAACCTCTTTCCAGAAGAGTTTGGAGTTCTCCTTAAAGTTGTGCGACAACCTTTCGTCCGCTTCCATTCTACACCTTTCACGCACTTCCTCAATCAATGCTTTCGTGTGAACTTTCTGCAGCTTATATCTTTCTTTCATATTCTCTCTCATATCCTTATCATTACTAGAGGCCAAGTAGTCTAACCATGCTTTCTTCTTCTTCTTTACAGCTTCTTTCACTTCATCATTCCACCATGCATCTCTTCTTTTACTACTGCCTCTTTTTATTGTTCCACACACTTCTTCCGCTGCACTTACCATTCCATCCCTAAGGTTCTGCCATGTTCTTTCTACACATTCTTTTCTGCCATCGATGGTGTCAAGCTTTTCGGCTACCCTCGCATGATATTTGTCCCTAGTATCCGTTTCCTGAAGCTTCCAGCTTCGGATGCGACAGACCGACTGTGGTTCTGTTACTGCCGTCCGGTAGCGCCAACCCGCGAACAGACCCCTAAATCTAGTAATCACTAGATAGTGATCTGTTCCCAGGTCAGCACCCCTGAATACTCGCGTATCCATCACCTGTTTTCGCAGTCGGTCATCCACCAGGAACAAATTGATCATACTTCTCTCATTCTTTCGTTCTCTAGTATACATATGGATTTTCTTGTGATTAAACATAGTGTTTGTCACAAGAAGACCCTTTTCCTTGCACACCGCCAGTATAAGCTTGCCAGCATCATTAACCCTTTTATCGACAAACTTTCCGACCGACCGTACCGACTCGTACCCTGGTCGAGCGGTGCCAACCCATCCATTCAAATCACCACATACAACAATTCTTTCGTTTCCCCTAGCCGAATCTAGAACTTCTCTTACATTCTCCCAAAACTCCTCCAGCTCAGCCCTGGACGACGAAGCTACCGGCGCATAAACAGCCAAAAGGAATAACTTCGTCAGTCCCAATTTACAGCGAACCCAGAGAAGTCTTGAGTTCACAACCTTATATTCAGTCATAACATCGACCAACCGAGAAGACAGCAGCACCCCCACTCCTTAGCAGGCGTTCTCGCTCTCCGGGACTCCGGACCATAGAGCTAACGCCCCGCCAGGGAGCTCTTCAGTACCACTGCCCTTCCGTTTGGTCTCCGACATACACACGACATCTAATTCTCTTTCTTTCATTATTTCGATCAACTCATTCGTCTTATCTCTCATACTTCCTCTAACATTCCACGTGCCAACTCTGCACTCTGTCCTCCACCTTCCACCGTGTCGGGCTGTGCGTGACGGGTGGCGGTCCCCATCGCCGCTTTGCGCGCTGCATTCCACACCAACGGGGACGAGCTGGTGTGCATCGCCTTGGGGGGACGCCCTAACCCTCGTTGGCATGGGTGCGCAGCTGAGTAGAATTGCAGCCCTGAAAAGGGCTGGCAGGGGTCGCGACAAGCACGCTTCTACAATGACTTCTCAAATTGACAATGTGTCTCTAATAATGCAGTTTTAACCTCGTGCTGTTTATTATAAAATTCTACACAGAAAATAGGGGTTTTTGCCATATATTGAAAAATAATACCTAATAATACTCCCCAAAATGTAAAGATTAATCTGTTTTAATAGCCTTGACCTTGGTAAGACGAAATATTATTACATAGGCTGCACTAAAAGTATCGGGAATGGAATGATCACGACATCCTCCTCTCTATTCTGACTCATCTTAGATTTTCATCCTCAGCCTTGGAGTGGATCTCATCCTATCTTCGCGGCCGCCAACAGTCTGTCCGCCTTGGAGAACAGTTCTCTGGCTGGGCTGACATCGAATCTGGTGTGCCGCAAGGCGGCATACTTTCTCCTATAATGTTTTCTTTATTCATTAATTCCATATCTTCTGTTTTCAAGTGTTCGCACCATTTGTATGCAGATGATCTTCAACTATACGTACAATCTAGTATCGACGACATCAATAACGTCATAAGACTGATGAACGATGATCTTGATGCTATCCGAGTTTGGTCGTTCAGGCATGGTATCTCGGTAAATCCGTTGAAATGCAAAGCAATGATTGTAGGCAGTTCAAGGATGCTGGCTAGGATTGACTATGGAAACCTTGAACCTGTGGTTTACAATGGTATATCGATCCCTTTCAGTGAATCAATAGTTAATCTTGGCTTGCATATAGATCAAACTATGAACTGGAGTTTGCAAATCTCTGAAATAAGCCGTAAAGTTGTTGTTGCCTTGCGTTCCCTGTATCGTCTGAAAAATTTCTTGCCCTTCAAAACTAAGCTTATGTTGGTAAATTCCCTCATTCTTCCCATTATTGATTATGCTGATGTGTGCTATCCGGATCTATCGCAAAATCTTCTCAACAAGTTGGAGCGCCTTCTCAATAATTGTATAAGATTTATTTTTAATTTACGTAAATACGACCATATCTCTGCCTATCGTTCTAAGCTTAAATGGCTCACTATACGTCAAAGGCGTTGCTCCAGAATCTTACTGACACTTTTCTCCATCTTAAATGATGCTAATTCCCCGCCATATCTCAAAGAAAACTTCAATTTTCTCTACTCTATTTCCGGCCGTGAACCTCGTCCTTCTAACGCACTTAAAGTTAGTATTCCAGAACATAGAACAAAATTTTTTAATTCTTCCTTCACAGTTCAGGCTATTCTCCTCTGGAACGCTTTACCCGCTGATGTCAAGAAAGTTACGAATAAGCTTTTGTTTAAAAGATTGGTGCGACAACATTATTTAGAGGTAAACAACAATTAATTGCCTTCCCCGTTTTATATATATAATATATTATATATATTAATATATTATATGTGTATTTATAATTTATATATTTATATTTATTTATGTATATATGTGTGTGTTGTGTGTATGTGTATATATATTTACATATGTGTGTTGGTTATGTATACTGTATTTATATAATGCAATTAGGTAGTTTTGTATTGTGTATTCTATTTATTATAGCTGAACTGTTTTCATTTATAACTTATGTTTTATTATTGTCCTTAACTTGCACCTGCCAACATCTTTATTTATTCCATTTTTCGTCGGGTTGACTGGTAGAGAATGCCATAGGGCATTAAGTCCGCCCTTTGTAACCCCTAGTTGGTGTGTTGCAATAAAGGATAAATAAAAAAAAAAATAAAAAAATATTGCCACTGTTCCTGTCATATCAAAATCTTTTTAATTGAAAAGTCCTTAGTTTTAAAAATCGAATACCATTTATTTATTTAAAAAAAGATTCTCGGTCTTGTCACAAGGTTTTGTCAAACTTGTTAAGTCGTTGAGAAAATGGAATTGACTCGAGAAAATTCAAGACCGATGATTTATTATGACTTTCGAAGTGGCTTAACACAAAAACAGTGTGTTGACCGGATGATTTCTGCATTTGGTGATGAAGCCCCATCCATCCAAAACCACAATTTATCGCTGGTTTGCTGAATTTCAACATGGACGTGTCAAGCTCAGTGATGATCCCCGTCAAAGTCCTCCAAAAACTGCAGTAACCCAAGAAAACCTTGATGCTGTGCGTAAGCTGATTGAGGAAGATCGACATGAGACATACCGCGAAATTCAGGCAACTTTAGACATTGGCATGAGTCAAATACAAATAATCTTGCATGAACAATTAGGTGTAAAAAAGGCGGCTCGCGTTATTTGGTGCGTCAGAACTCTCGAAAGATTCCACGCAGGATCCTCAAATGCTGTATACAATATCGTATCAGGTAACGAATCCTGGATATACGCGTACGAACCCAAAACAAAAAACCAGTCACGAGTTTGGGTGTTCGAAAATGAGTTAAAGCCAACAAAAATTGTTCGTTCACGGAGTGTTGCGAAAAAAATGGTGGCCACGTTTGTCTCCAAAACCGGCCATGTTACGACTATTCCTCTTGAGGGACAAAGAACGGTTAATGCAGAATGGTATGCTAGCATTTGTTTGCCACAGGTTGTTTCTGAACTCCGTAAAGAGAACTGCAACCGCCGCATCATCCTCCATCACGACAATGCGAGTTCTCACACCGCACACAGAACAAAAGAGTTTTTAGAGCAAAAAAAACATAGAATTATTAGACCATCCGCCGTACAGCCCCGACCTAAGCCCTAATGATTTCTATACTTTCCCTAAAATAAAGAATAAATTGCGTGGACAGAGATTTTCATCACCTGAAGAAGCTGTGGACGCCTACAAAACGGCCATTTTGGAGACCCCAACTTCCGAATGGAATTGTTGCTTCAATGATTGGTAAAATATGTCAAATTTCGCGGAGAATACTTCGAAAAGCAATAAATACATTTTTAAATAGTAATGTTGTGTCACTTCCTTGATTCCCGGAATTTTCAGTGCTGCTCGTATTTACCTTCTGTCCTTCGACTTTAGAACTTGAGTTTTCAAATTAATTGTGACTGTCAGTATTATAATTTAAAAACTTTGTTTTATTTTTTAATTCCAAGTTTATTTTGAAACATAAAGCACACATTGAGATATTAGTGTTCATAAAAAAAAATCTAAAAACGAACAAAAAAAACTTTGTACCTAAATCCTAAATGTTTATTTGATTTAGTGATTGTAAATATATATATAGCTTCGTTTTAAGTTGTAATATAATAAAGATTAAATGTCGCGACAAAACACTAGTGTTTTGTGGTAGTTTTTCGAAAAAAAACTGAACTATTCTATAACGGTATTGTTAAGTTGCCGTTACATGGAAAATAGACAGTTATGAATTTAGATAGTTATAATAACGTTATCCGTTGTACCATAACGATAACGTTACATTATTTAGAAAACGCAACGACACACCGCTACCGGAGATATATCCTATAGGACATAAGTTACAGACGACAATTTTGCTGCTAATGTCCGGTCTATTACTACTACTACTTAAATGTCTTTGGTCTTTATGGTACGTAGTACATTTTACTTCAATGATTATAATATAGGATCACCTACCATATGTCTATATATTTTTAGAAATATATACATATAGTCACATTGGCCAGATATTAATTTGTATTATATAGACTTCGATTTTTTTTGCCGTGTAGTGGCGGTTAAGAATATCCACTACCCCATATCTTCCCGTGGGTGTCGTAAAAGGCGACAAAGGGAAACAGGCAGGAGATAAGAAGCAGCAGCATTCCTGATAACAACAAAAATACAATAAAAAAACTGCGGTTGCCAACCCTCTCGCCAAGCGTGGCAACTATGGAAAATACCCCCCAAATGGATAAAGTTACTAAGAGACGGCCCCCAGTCCCCGGCGGCCCCGCTATTCCTGGCTACGGTGGTGACCATGGTAACGGCGGGGCAGGGGGTGCTAAGAATCTCCGGTGGAGGTTTGGTTGCCACCTACGACGACTCGACCTGGCAACATACAACGCACGCACCCTGAGGACCGACGAGAAGATTGTGGAGCTGGAAGAAGAGATACACAAGTTACGCTGGCATATTATAGGATGATCCGAAGTCCGAAGAGAGGGGGAGGAAACGGTAATCCTCGAATCCGGCAACTTGCTTTATTACCGGGAGGGCGACCATCTGTTCCAAGGAGGTATCGGATTTATCGTCCACAAGTCTCTCGTTAACAACGTTGTATAGATTGAGAGTGTGTCGACGAGGGTTGCGTACCTTATACTCAGAATCACTAAACAGTATTCGCTGAAGGTCATAAAGGTTTACGCACCAACCTCGGCACACCCCGATGAGGAGGTGGAGGAAATGTATGAGTATATCTCTAGAGCCATGCATTCCTCGAAAACTCAATATACGGTGTTAATGGGAGACTTCAATACAAAACTAGGCACAAGAGAGAATGGTGAGCTGAAAGTAGGGAAATTTGGAATAGAATAGAATAGAATAGAATAGAATATTTTTTATTCAATATACATTACATGTGTAATTCTTATTGAAAGTCATTTTTAACTTTACCACTGGTTCGAAAAAAACCCTCTGTCCTGGGAAGAACCAGCAAGAAACCCAGCGGGACTTTTTTTTTAAATAAATTTTACAATATAAATGATTACGAACTATTTACAAAATTTATTTTAGAAACTGCTTGGAAGCGATCACCTCATTCCCAGGGGTTATTATCAACCATGTATTCATTTATACTATAATAACCCTTTTTATACAATTTCAGCTTAATAAAACATTTAAACTTGGTAATAGAGAGAACCTCTACACTTTCCGGGACCTTGTTGTAATAGCGTATACATTGCCCCAAGAATGAATTACTGACTCTGTGGAGTCGAGAAACTGGTATCACTAGCTTGTGTTTGTTCCTAGTGTTTACAGAATGTATATCACTTCTTTTACTAAAACTATCTTTGTTTTTGTGAACATACATTAAATTTTCGTAAATATACTGAGAGGCCAAAGTTAATATATTAATTTCTTTAAATTTATCTCTAAGAGACTCTCTCGGTTTTAGATTGTAAATAGCTCTAATGGCCCTCTTCTGTAAAACAAAAATAGTTTCTGAATCAGCCGCATTTCCCCATAGCAAAATCCCATAAGACATTATGCTATGAAAATAACTAAAATAAACTAATCTAGCTGTCTCGACACTAATGAGACCTCTAATCTTTTTTACAGCATAGGCTGCAGAACTTAGTCTGCTTGCTAATTTGGATATATGGGGGCCCCACTGGAGCTTTGGAGCTGGAGCCCACTGAAAAACAGTGGATACAACAGGGCTCAATTCCTCCCCATTTAAAAACACAATGGTATTCAGATTTTGAACATTCGTTGTTGTAAATTTAACACAATTAGTTTTATTTCCGTTCAAATGCAGATTATTAACGTTAAACCAATGCACTAATTTTGATATAGCATTATTCACTTCGTCACATTTAAATGATTGACGTTTAAGTTTAAAAATCAAGGAAGTATCATCAGCAAATAATACTATATCATGACTATCCCCTACAAGGTGAGGTAAGTCATTAATATACACCAGAAACAGGAATTGGCCGAGAATCGAGCCCTGAGGTACACCCATTAGTACAGGTGACCCGGAAGAACTTTTACCATTGATAATAACCTTCTGTTTTCTATTACTTAAATATGAAATAATAAGTTTAAGCGCTGTGTTCTTGACACCATAGTACTGTAGCTTCCTGATTAATGTCTCATGGTGAACACAGTCGAAGGCCTTGGAAAGGTCACAAAATTTACCCAAAGCATCCTCTGAATTCTCCCATGCACAAAAAATATGTTTAATAAGCTCAACTCCAGCGTCAGTTGTCGAGCGACCCCTTGTAAAACCGAATTGATTATTATGTAGCAATTTATTAATATTAAAGAAACTTAACATCTGATCTAAAATAATTTTTTCAAAAATTTTACTTAATGTTGGTAGTACAGAAATTGGTCTAAAATTGGCGGGGTCTAATGTACTACCAGATTTAAATATAGGTATGACTTTACTATGTTTCATTAAGTCAGGAAACACACCAGATTCGACGCTTATATTAAATATAGTGGCTAGATAAGGTGCTAATGTATCTACTATAGATAAAATAACTTTAACGGAAATCCCCCATAAGTCTGCCGTTTTCTTAACATCAATAGTTTTAAAATATTTAACGATATCTTTTGGCAGTACCCTATGGAATTTAAAAGTATTTGAACAAGCCTTTACATTTTGTTTGAGCAATGATTCGGCGACAGTAGGAGAAGAATTTAATGATTTTGTTGTCAAACAAGGAACATCAGTAAAATGTTTCTCAAAAGCCATAGCAACTTCTTGATCAGATCGCGTTAAATTATTGTTAATATTCAATTGAAAATCCGAGTTGCGCGGTTTGACCTTGCCCGTTTCACTATTTATTATTCTCCAGGTCATTTTAATTTTGTCGGATGCAGTTTTAATTTTGTTGCTTAAATGTAAAGCCTTAGCAGTGGAGCACACTTTTTTAAATATTTTAGAATATGTTTTTACATAATCTCTAAATATAACACTACTATTATATGATCTTTCATCATAAAGCTCGTATAACCTTCGCCTACTTTTATAAATTCCTACTGTCGCCCATTCATTAAATGATTTGCGGCTGTTAAAAGAGAAAGTTTTAGAAGTAAATATTCCACTAAATTCACAACGTATAATTTCAAATAATGTAGCATACAAATAATTAGCACTTTTTTTAAACGAAAGTGATGGAAGTCTTTTTATTATATTACTTCTAAACCTCTCCAAGCGATGTTCATTTATTGGAACAAACACAACTTTCTTATTTTTCTGTTTTTTGTGTATGTAAGGTAGTGATACTAACTGTCCACAGTGATCTGAACTTAAATTTTGAATAATTGATTTATGCAAGGGCTTAACATCTGTAAAAATGTTATCTATACAGGTCGCACTAGGCCCAGCAATACGTGTTGGTTCTAAGAATAAATTTACAAGATTATACGATTTAAACAATGAGCGAAACTTAATACTAATGGAAGAAGTTTCAAGGAGATTGATGTTAAAGTCTCCACACATTACAACAGACTTGTTCTGTTTACTAAGTTTGAGTAAAACTTCTTCCACAATCCTTTCAAAATGGTCATAAGTAGCACATGGGGGTCTGTAAACACTTACAACAATGAGGTGCTCAAGCTCGACACAAGCCATTTCTACAGTTCGTTCAACAGAGAGGCTCACAATATCCTTACGTTCTTTATATAATAATGATTTATCTGCTAATATTAAGGAGCCACCACGTAAACTTTTTTCTCTATTGAAGGAACTGACCACCTGGTGATTTCTGAAATTAAACATGAAATTATAATCTTTTAGCCAATGTTCAGTAATACAAAGTATGTGTATATTGTTACTATTTAAAAACAATTCAACTTCCAATTCTTTGCCCAACATGCCTTGTATATTTTGATGCACCAGGTGTAAACAATTTTTATTACTTATTTGTGTGCTGTATTCAAAATTAATTAAACTCTTATTATTGCTAGAGATTGCCTCTATTGTCACATTCACTAATTTAAATTAGTTGGAACTGATTCCAAATTAAATATCAAATGATTATGCTCAATAAGAGCAGTCTTGGTAGCCAAAGACTTGGCTGAGTTAAAAAGTAAATAATAAGATAGCACATTTGCTATCAGTCTTAAATTATATTTGGATAGGTAATACCTATCTTTTGTCCAAAACTTTTTTATTAAATTATTTATGTCAATTACATGAAATTTATGATTATTATCATTAGAATTATATGTCAAATTTAAATTATTATTACATATTAAATTATGCATTTGTATATTTAAATTATGTCTTAAATTATTTTCTTGTGGCAATCCCTGTATATAAGGCAGTGTGAACAAGACAATTTTGTGTACATTTAAGTTATTAAGTTGTTCAATATATCTTAATAACAGTTTGTTGTTGACACTGCCTCTTCTACCAACAAAAATTATTATTGTACTATTTGGGCAAAATTTAGTAACAATAATTTTATTTAGGATGTCACTAAAAGATGCTCCAGGCATGCAGCAATTTGTAACTTTTTGTCCCTTTAAAGAGTTATTTAAAGTTATGCCTAGATTTTTTCCCATGTCATCGCTATAAACAATTATATTATTTTTAGAAATATTTGAGTTATTTATTATTTTAATATCCTCTGCTATGGCACTGTCATAGAGTTTTTGTGGTGGTATAATATTATCAGCACACACTGACTTTGAAGAATCTGGCATTGAGCGCTGACACTCACATTGATATTTAACTAAGGAGTCAAACCGCTCCTCATTATATTTACAAGTCTTTACCAGATTATCCATAGCCAATATGTGTTCTTTTATTTCATTTTGGGCTGATTTATATTTATTGGACACAGTTTGAAGGGAGTTCATAAGTGACAATATTTCTGATTTAAGGCACTCTACTTCAGTCTCATAACATTTTTTTATGTTATCCACCTCAATTGAATACAACTTAAGTTCACATAACAATGCTTGCTTTTCTTTACATACATTAACATAATTTTTGGTATTAATCTTATTTCTTATTAATTTTTGTACTTTCCTTATGTATTTATTAACTTTTATATACTTCTTTAATTTGGTTTTACTGCAATTAATCCTTACTGTGTTTCCTGAAGTGGAAGAGTCGTCACCAGTCAAGTCTATTGTTGCAGATTGCTGTAACATTCTTGAAGTATCACATTGCACAAGCTCAGAGAACAGGCTTTGAGTCTGGGAGGCTTTAAGGTTATCTATATATGTTTTAAATTGTGTTATTTGCTCATTAGCCTCATTCAACTGTAACTTCAATGCAGCAATTAACCTGAGATCTTCCTCATATTCCTTGCTGCATTGGTCAAACTCATTAACCGTTCCCTGTAGCTGATCTCTTTCTTTTATAACACTTGTGTATTCTGTATGTAGCTTAACCATATCACATTTCAATTGTGTATTTTTGGCAATTATGCTAACTATTTCCCTTTCATTATCATCCCTTTCCTTAAGCAACAGTTCACACTGCTCCCTGGACGCCTTAAGTTCTTGGAGCGCAAGCTGGAGTTGGTTCTCCATCTGGCGCGTCTTGGCGTTGCGAGTATTTATTTTACTATATATTATAAATAATAAAAGAAAACAAAGATCGAAAACAGAAGGAGCAGAGTAAGCTAATGTAAAGTTGTTGTTTTTTTTTTTCTATTTACAAGTCTCAAATCAAATTATCGTTAAAACAATTCGAAAAGAAACCCGCAAAGAATTTACTTAATAACCCGAGTAATAGAATAAATCTTTAGTTTATAAAAGGAATGATATGAAATAAGGATTACAATAATTTTTAAAACAATGTTCGTTACCTGTCACTTTTTGTTCCAACACCAAATTGTTGTTATAATATTTATGTACCAACTTTCTTAAACATTAAATACAAAGCGGCAGTAATTATTAGCTATAACATAAAATTGAGGTGGATATGGTGAATTTACAATATTTAAATTATTAAAATTTATCGGGACCAATTCTAATATAATTACGGGAACAGGACAACGGAACCCAAGGGGCCAGCAGCTGGCTGACTTCATGGAGAAAGAGGGACTCTTTATGATGAACTCTTTCTTCCAGAAGCGGCCCCACAGGAAGTGGACCTAGTCGAGCCCCGACGGTTCGACAAAAAATGAGATTGACTTCATTATGACGACCAGACGACAACTGTTCAGTGATGTCTCAGTGATCGCGAGAGTGAAAACAGGCAGCGATCACCGAATGGTTAGAGGCACACTGAACCTAAACGCTAAGTTGGAGAGGTCTCGCCTAATGAAGTCAACGCTCCGTTCCCCTCGTGCTCTAATCCAAAGTCCCGAAACCTTTAAGGTCGAGTTACAAAACCGTTTTTAGTACCTAGAAGACTGCAATGAAGTGGAGGATATGAATGACAAGCTCGTGGAAACTGTCCATGCGGTCGGAGCTCAGTTCTGCAAGACCCGCCGCAGAAGAACTCATAAACTCTCCGATCACACTCTTAATCTCATGGCTGTTAGACGGGAGATGAAGCTACATTCTTCAACAGATTTGACAGCATACAGGCAACTGAACAGACAGATCTCCAAAGCGGAACCAAGGCTCCAAGTCTTTGCCAGAGATCTGTCTGCCAGAAAGAGCCAACTGTCAAAGCTGAAGACAGAATGTGGCAGCATCGTTTCCGGGGCACCTGAGATTTTGAGTGAGATTGAGAGGTTCTATGGGCAGCTGTACACATCATCATTGGAGCCACACGCGAGTGTGAGTAACGATCCAAGAGCGAGTCTTATCCGACATTATTCCGAAAATATCACGGACGTCAGTCTGAGCGAGATTAGAATGGCTCTCCAGCACCTTAAAAACGGCAAGGCCCCAGGCGAGGATGGAATTACAGCGGAGCTTCTAAAAGCGGGTGGAAAACCGGTACTTGAAGTCCTTCAGAAGCCATTTAATTCCGTCTTCCATGGTGGCATTACACCGGAGGCGTGGAGCAGAAGTGCGGTGGTCTTGTTCTTTAAGAAAGGCGACAACGCTCTCATGAAGGACTACAGACCGATTTCCCTTCTGAGCCGCGTCTACGTGCTGTTTTCGAGAGTCATTACAAATCGTCTCGCGCGCAGACTTGACGACTTCCAGCCTCCCGAACAAGTCAGGAACTCTTCACCGCTGCATTGGAAGACGTTTTTCAAGCTTCTGGACTGGAAAGGATACGGTATCAACATCAATGGCGAGTACATCACTCACCTTCGATTTGCCGACGATATAGTCCTTATGGCAGAATCGCTGGAGGACCTAAGCATTATGCTCAATGACCTCAATAGTGCTTCCCAACGGATAGGTCTTAAGATGAACATGGAAAAAACAAAGATCATGTTTAATGTCCATGTCACACCTATGTATTTGTTGGGAACACTAATAATGATGCTGATGATGATAATGATGATGATGAGACTTTCCGATTTACTCACATTTGAAAACATGCTATTCAAATTTGTAGCATTTGGTTAAACAACTGATACACGCCATAACACCTACGATTAAAGCCTTGTCACCCCGGAGTATCAAGATGAAATGCCTCGTTTCTTGTAAGAGGAGTCTTTAATACTGTTCTCTATACCTACTATAGGAAAGTCAGCACCATCAAGCTGCCATTTCTGTGAGAGCGTGGTACGAGTACGGTGAGCGTTTTCGAGCGAGCCGTACTAATGTTATACTATTAATACATGTTTCAGCCAGTACATCCTCGCAAGCGGTATTTCGACACAAGACATGAAGATCATGATGTCAAATACCAATTAATGTTTCTATTTTTTCTTTCTTTCGTAATCCTTGCTGACTTGTTTATATCATTTTGAATAAACTACGTTAGATAGCTCAGTTATAAAATCCATAATTTCAGATGCGAATAAGAAACCAAAGACCTATGCTGGTGTTTCTAGCTGCTTTATTATAATACGTGTATGGTAAATCTAAGATATTTTTTAATTTAAAGTTAGTTCTGTCATAAGCTGCTATTTTTCCTCATTTCCAAATAACCCGGTCCTGTTTAGCTTTTTCCCTCTAGCTTCCCTCTTGCTTTAGGGCGGAAAGGCTAAAAATATTAATTTGGCTCACAATGAGAGGTGACGCGACACGACGCTTCGTGCACTTTTCTGCCGACTTCCAAAAAGGAGCCGGTACTCAATTCGACTGTATGTTTTTTTTTTCGTTTTTTTTTTCTTTTTTTTATGTGTGTTACCTCAGAACTTTTTTCTGGGTGAACCGATTTCGATGATTCTTTTTTTATTTGAAAGCTGGTACTTCTCGTGTGGCCCCATATGAATTTGATCAAGGTCAGACCATTAGTTTTTAAGTTATTAAAGTAGTGAAACAAAATTCCATTTCTAGAGTAAGCTAACAGTAACACTGGATGCAAGCAAAGCCATATAATATAGGTAACAGCAGTATTTCTTACCTTATCTGAAGCCAAATATGGAAGATTAGAAAAAATGCGAAAAAAGCTAGACATTGAAATAAACAATTTATTTTCATATTTTAGAGGGAATATAGCTTTACTTACCGTTTTGTATTTTATTTTAAATCCCAAAAGTTGCACTTATTATTCCGATACCAGCCGATTACACGTGTTTCAAGTAACCTAAAATATTGTGGACAGATCCACAAACTAACCAGAAACACGGACAGATCTTATTGGCTATATGGGCGGTTATTTAAATACAGTCCGTAAAGGTAATCAAATAAGAGATACTTCTTGCAAAATAGTACTTATATTTCAACTTTTACAATTTTTGTTATGAATGTTTGTATATGCTTGTCTTTCATCAACGATCGGTCACGTTCTGCCTTCTCTCGGTACACGTCAGTGTAATATCTAGGCACACCACCTCCGTATCAGCTAACACCAAAACAGGCTTTCTGCCTCGCTGTAAACATCCTCCCCCGAAGTATCTAGCCGAACCGCCTGATTCAGAGCTCTCTGCGCTACAGCTCTTGAGGTTAAGAAATCGGCCACCTTGCAGATGTCATCAACTTCAGGATACATGCGGTAGACTCACCCAAGTCGCTATCTAAGTGGTGGAATGTTCTCTTCCATAAATACCACTAAATCGCTATCTAAGTGATGGAATGTCCTCTTCAATAAAGACCACTAAATCTCTATTTAAGTGGTGGAATGTTCCCTTCCTTAAAAACCACTAAATCGCTATTTAAGTAGTGGAGTTTTCTCTTCCTTAAAAACCACTAAATCACTATTTAAGTGGTGGAATGTTCTCTTCCTTAAACACTACTAAATCACTAACCTTGAGTTCACTCCGCCAGATACTAATTTTTCTATCTTTCCCAGAAATGCTGCCGCAGTTACTCTATTCTTTGATATCTGTCTGGATATTTGAGTGTGATAGAGGCTGACGGCAATAAAGTCAACCCACCAGAAAGTGCCCTGGAGTCAAAGGGAAATAATCATTTGGGTCTGACAATAGAGGAGTAAGAGGACGGGAATTAAGAATAGCTTCAATCTGTGTGAACAAAGTGATCAGCTCTTAATGCGTCGGACTGGCACTGCCCACAATTCGCTCAAGATGCAATTTGGCAGACTTCACGCCAGCCTCCCAAATGCCACCGAAAGAAGGAGAATCATTATTCATTATCATTACAGCCCGTCACAAGTTCACTGCTGAACATAGGCCTACCTCAAGGAATGCCACAAAGCACGGTCCTGAGCCACCTGCATCCATCGACTTCCTGCATGTCTTACCAGCTTACCCTAAGAGCTACATAGCCGGCCTGTTGGGCTATATCGGTCACTCTGATTCTACTAACTCTCTATTTTTAAATTTATCACGCAGAGAAACCCAGCTAAGTCAAATAAGTCACTGCCAACACGCACTGGTTAGACAATCACGTTTTTAAGTTGTGAGGTATACCTGACGTGAAGATGTGTCGTAATTTCCCGAACGCTGCTCAGCCGAGTTGAATCCGTCCATTTACCTCACGGTCGAAGTTCGACTTACCTAGTCGGACTATTTGTCCCACGTAAACATACTCGTCAACAACTTCGAGCTTAGTGCTCCCAGCAACTACCGATATAGATGTGATATGGATCTTTGTTTTTTCCATCTTCATCTTAAGACCTATCCGTTGGGAGGCGCTGGTGAGGTCATTGAGCATAGTGCTTAGGTCTTTCACAAATTCTGCCTTAAGGCCTTTATCGTCGGCAAAACGAAGGTGAGTGATGTACACGCCATTGATGTTAGTACCATATCGTTTCCAGTCCAGTAGCTTGAAAACGTCTTCCGATCCAGTGGTGGGATATAACGTTACCCCATCCGAGAATATTACACCAGCAGCTACGTTCTCTAGTCTGAGCGTATATACATTAAGAAAAAAAAATCGGCGTGGGTAAAGTAATATAGACGACGAATTGGTCGTTTGCCCCTGATCTAAAAGCTGCAAGAAAATTGACCCATTATTTACAACAAACTCTCTGTTAGCTTGAGGCATTTCGTTATCCTTGCAAAACTTAACTAATGAATGACTTTGCATCGACAATCGTTTTAACAATGACGCGCGTGTAAATTATGTATGAAGCGCGCAGACTTTAAGGGGCTACTCCATGCGAACGACCTTTAGCATTTGACCGGCGCGCCGCTTGCTACAATATATTATTGCGTAAGAAATATGTAAGACGCCACCTATTGTACGAACGTAGTACTATTTTTTCAACATCGACAAACTATTTTATGGAAATACACACAGCGTACAAAGATAAATGTATTTTAATTTTTTTATTCGGTATATATTAGTTGCATTATATTAGAATTATGTATTTTCATATATTATCTAATTATGAAATTTTATAATTAATTATATATTAAAAATGAAGCATTGAAAATTGTGAGTTTAAAAGATACCTATTCACTATAGGTAAATAAATAGATAGCTCGGCTTTTGTACAAGTATTTGGTGCAATAAAAAATAAATAAATAAATAGGATGTTTCGCAGATGTGTTTTTGATTATTGTTAATTTTTACGTGTCACGTATTGAAAAGTAACATACCTACCTACTAATTTTTGAACTGAGCACCTTGTAACTTAGCCTGCTTATTACTTATGCTGGCAGACATTATCCTCACCCCAATGGTTGATGAGGATGAAAATCAATTTTATTTCTACATACGTAATTATATTTATTTATACATAAGGGTAACTTTAATAAAGATAATACAAAAATCAACAAGAAGTATAAGGGTTCAATCTTTCAATTTCAATTGTAAAAAACCGTTACCCCCACACTAGGATTTTCTCCTGTGTCGTGGAGGCAGTTTACAAACATAAATTGCACAAGGACAAACATCCAGACCCGGAACAATTATTTGTAGGCCATACAAATACTTGTTCCGTGCGGGATTCGAACCCGCGGCCCCCAGCGCAACAACTGATTGCTAAGCTACTGCGCCACGGAGCCGTCGCCGGGTTATAGCTAAAGTGACCATAAGTCCCGTTTTGAACGGGACTGTCCCTTTTCTCGGTCACCTGTCTCATTGTCCCCAAACAAAGCTCCGGGACACAAAATTGTCCCGTAACTCGTTGGATGGAAGATGTTAACAAAGGTAACAATAAAAAAAACTTGAGTAGAATTTTATTCTTTTTTAAAATCATCACCAACTTTATTAAAGCAAATTTAATCCACTGACAAATGTAATTAATAATTTAAAAAAATATTTTGCATTTAATAATTACCGTCTATACCAAATATAATTTTATATTGAACACTAATTGTATAAAGTTATAGTTTTTAGAGTATAAATAAACCCATGTCCTGTTTTGAGTTAAAAAATAAATGGTCTGTTTAGTTTTTTTTAGTTAAATTTAGTTTTAAAAAATTTTAGTTTATAGTAAAAAGTAGGTATATTAATACCTACTTAGATACTTTTTACCGAATTAGGGTGGAAGCCCCTAATACCAGTCATGCCCCTAATTCCAGTCTTTTCGCCTTTTTACTCCATAAATAAGATTTCTAGTAGTCTTAACTACAAATATTGTCATCTAAAAAATTCTTTGTACCTAGAGGAAAGTATATTTATTCAAATATTACCTCGCAGTTTTAAACCTAACAGTGTTAAAATCAAAACAGGTACGCAATGAAAAACGATAATTTTCCTAATTATTTGACAAGTTATGATCCCGGTAAAATTATGCTTACTTTACATTATCTCATATATAGGCTTTTTGATTTGTATGAATGACTATAGACATAGTAATGCAGTTATTTTTGTTTGAATTTACAAGTTATTTATTTTCTTTTAGTGGAAATTAATGGGGCTGTAATTAAATAATATAAGAAATGTATGGAGTGCATAATGTCAGCCGCCCGGCTGTTATTTGGTTTGACGTACCTAATAAGAAGTACCTAGTTTCAGCCACGTAATATAAATCAGGGCTGCCATAAACTGGAATAAATACCATTAATTAGATCATAACTTATTTTATAGCTAAGGGAGTTATGATCAATTCGTCTGTTTTAAAATTGATTTTAGATTTTAAAGTTTAGCAAAAGATGTACTAGCTTTTCTCTCTGACATTCGGCGTATAGAACACCTTATGTACTCAATTATTTTTTGAAAATGAAGAAAAAAACAAGCAATAAATAATATACTATATTTTAGCAAAAAACTATAACTAAGTAATACTAATTATAATTTAGAACATAAATGAAAAACTCATAACTGACTTTTTGGCCCGACCCGGGATTCGAACCCGAGACCTCATGATCAGCAGTCGCACTACTACAACCACTAGACCAACGAGGCGGTACTATACCTAATAAGATATAGTGGTTAGGTATTAGGATTATTTTTAACTGTATACTATACTGATATTATTGAATTAGCCTTTTATAGTGTAAATTATAATATTTGTCGAAATGTTAATTATGGATTCGAACCTTACATGCTAATGGTGCTTCATTTTTTTATTTGCATTTAACTAAAAAACTCAACAAATATATGTATAACTAATACGAAAAATTATACCCAAAACAAACAAATAATACTACCTATAAATAACCTAATAAGTAATAATATTATAATATTATCGACTGATAAGATGACATGAGCGTGTGCGCTGGCATACCCTCTAACGACACGGGTTCCACGTGTAAGAGCTAAGCGCTCACTGACTCCAGCAAGCCCGTGGGCAGTGAATACGCCGAGATTTTAAAATAATTTCTTAATAAAATCAAATTTTGGTCCTTTGAAAAAAAATCTATAATAGAAATGTTCATTAATAAATTGCCTATCCATTGGTGTAAATCGCAAAATAAAATAATAGTTACTTTACTAGGAGTTACATGTTATCAATAATAATTTCACATTTATGTGGTTTCGTTGTAAGGAGATTATATTAATATTTATTCCTTTAAAAAAAATTGGATATAGCTTTTATGGAATCAAGATTATGTAGAAATATAATGTGTTTTTTATTTGTTGATATATCTTTTAAATAAAAAGTAGATAGCTCCTAAAAACCGCACAAATAACGACTAGCGTGACATTTTGCTCAACCTGCGCCTTAACGCATGACTGAGGATGTGAGGAGATGCGCGAACGGACAGCGCGTGCGTGCGTTCTCGTTCTTACGCGTTAAAGAGCCTATGTGTAAAGGCGGCTAAATGTTAAGAAGGAATATTACACAAGCAGTTTATGTTTGCTGGTCTAAGCGTATATATTATTAATAGATTATATATTAATAACATCAAACATAAGATAGCTTGCATGAAACTTGTATATTGCCAAGAACTCTGTAATAAGATCCTTGCTCCATAATCTAATGTCCATCACTTTACTATGACAATCGTGTTTAAATCTACACTAATATTATAAAGAGGATTTGTTTGTTTGAATTGAATAGGCTTTGAAGTTTGAAGAATCGGTACAGTAGCGATTTGAAAAATTCTTTCAACATTAGAATTCTACATTATTCCTCATGAAGAGAGGCGATAGAATATTTTCAAAAAAGTTAGGAGTCCGTATGAAAACTTCGTTAATGTATGAATGAATGAATGAATGAATGAATGAATGAATGAATGAATGAATGAATGAATATACTTTTATTGTACACCACGAACAAATATACAAACGTCATAACAAAATCAGATTATAATATGTACAATTTGGCGGCCTTATCGCTACATAGCGATCTCTTCCAGGCAACCAAAGGTGTAAAGTAATACAAACAATGAATAGGTAGGTGGTAGGTGGTGCAATATAAATATACAAATAATAAATGCAAAAAAAAAAGATATAAATAACTAAGTAATACATGAAATAATATAAATTACTAACACATAATAAAAGATAAGGTAACACATATAATATATACATATACATACACATATACATACATATATACATACACACATATATATAAACATATATACATAAATATACACACAACACGTATATATCAATATATATATATATATATACAAAATTCCTCAAACAATAATATAAAACTGATAGATACAATAAATACATAATCACACAATCTATCCTAACGGTCTCCGAACGACTGAGACAAGTAATGCTCTTTAAGTAATCGCTTAAAGATAACAATAGTTTGTGCCTCACGTATATGCAAAGGTAGGGCATTCCAGAGCTTAATAGACTGGACAGTAAAAGATTTATTGAAAAATGATGTATTGTGAGTTGGCACACTTAAAATGAATTTTCTAGAAGAGCGTAAAGGTTCCCCCGGAAGCCCCACAAAATTAAACTTCTCCTTTAGATAGGGAGGAGTAGAAGGGTGAAATAATACACAGTACAGAATAGAAAGTATATGCATGTTCCGGCGAAGTCGGATAGGTAACCACTTGAGACGTGAGCGAAATTGGGAAATATGGTCAAATTTGCGCAATCCAAATATGAACCGAATACTAGTATTTTGAAGTCTCTCAAGCTTATTTAGCTGGTCCTCAGTTATGTCTACATAGCTTGCGTCAGCATAGTCGAGAATCGGAAGGAGAAGAGACTGTGCGAGCATAATTTTTGTAGGAATGGGAAGAAATGATCGAAGGCGACGCAGTGAACAAAGAGCGACAAAAGTTTTCTTACTTACCTCATTCAGTTGGCGTATCCAATTTAAGGAATTATCAATATAAATACCAAGATTTTTGACATTGTCAAAGTAAGGGATAACAACTCCATCGAATACGATAGGTGGTACAGAGAACCAGTCAATTCTTGAGATAAAGCTCTGGCTACCAATAATGATAGCCTGAGACTTTTTAGGATTGACATTTAGGCCATATGATTTACTCCACTCGTGTATAAAATTTAGATCCTTATTTAATGTAGCAATTGCATTCGGCAGATTCTCAAGAGTTGACTGGGTGTAAATCTGGACATCATCCGCATACATGTGGTAGAGAGAGGATATTTTATGAGTGATTGAATTAATGAAAATGGAAAAGAGTAAAGGTGACAACACGCCGCCCTGCGGCACGCCTGCAGTTATATCACACCAAGATGAGTGAGTTTCATCGACACGAATACACTGCCGACGGCCACAGAGATAACTTTGAAACCAGTCAATTACTGATGGAGATATGTTAAGGGAACATAACAGACTCAACAGTATATCGAAGTCAACAGTATTGAACGCATTACTGAAATCCAGCAAGGTCATGACTGTGAGTTGTTTATTATCCATACCCCACCGTATGTCATCAGTAACTTTGATTAAGGCAGTAGCCGTACTATGACCTGGACGGAAACCGGATTGTAAGGAATTCAATAAATTGTGCTTATTAAGGAAAAGGGTCAGCTGTTGGCAAATAAGTTTTTCAAGGACTTTAGAAAGGAAAGGTAAGATCGAGATGGGACGGAAATCAGAGAGGTTGACGGGATTAGATTTCTTTGGAAGGGGTATAATATGAGCACTCTTCCAGGCTTGAGGGAATTTAGAGGAAGAGACACAAGCATTGAGTAAATAAGTGATAATGGGAGTAATAACATCAAGGAGAGGAACAATCATATTACGGCTAATGTTGTCGCTACCGGCAGCATTTGAGGAGATGGATAATATGGTCTTCTTAACATCACATTCAGTAAACTGACTAAAAACGAACGGAGGATAATTAGGAGTCGGAATTACAGAAAGCGAACGAAGTGTTTGCAGTTTATGTTCGCTATCAAAAGAGTTAGAAGGATTAGAAAAATGTTGATTTAATAGTTCAAAATCAACACTAGGAGGTGAAGTATTTAGGGATGTTCTACCAACTCCAACTGTTTTGAGAAACTTCCACACCCTAGATGAGTCGCCGTTCTCGACTGATGTATGAATATGGCGTCGTTGCGCATCTCTACACAATGTGTTGCATCGATTCCTGATTTTGGCGTATTTCCTTACGTTTTCCTCTGTTTTATTCCTCTTAAGCTTTGACAATGCCGCATCCTTCTGCAAAATAAGCTTCTTCAGATCATCAGAGAGCCATGGAGCAGGTAGGTGTTTAAGTCTCACATAATGCATTGGCGCGTGGACGTCATAAAGCTGAGTGAGAAGAGAACAGAACAGTTCCACTTTATCGTCAATGCATGGAGCTCTCTCGATCACTGACCAGTCAATATTATAAGCATCTTCACAAAGTTGTTCAATATCCATTCCTCCAAAATTACGTCGCAGAACTAATTTGGGTTTGATTTTAGGAGGGCGTAGTTTATACGAAAGAAAAATTAAATCGTGATAAGAGAATGCATCAGCAGGGCACTGTCCGTGCTTGAAAACTAAATTGGAAGATGACACCATTATTAAGTCAAGAAGGGAAGGAGTACTGTTAGGAAAGTTATGAGTAGCAGAAAGGGGTAGGATTTGCATATTACACGCTTCAATTATAGCTTCAAGTTTTATAGATCGATTGTCGCCTTTAAGCAAACAGGTGTTAAAGTCACCCATCAAAATAGTGTGACTATACGTAGGGACTAGTGATTCTAAAAGAGATTCAAAAGAAGTAAAATAATTTATAGAAAGGGAGGGACTGTAGAAAACTCCAAGTAGGATTTTATTCTGAGACAGGGAGACCTCAACCAGCAAATGCTCAGCAGAATCAACAGGAGGTGGTTGACTTGACGAACTAACAATTTTAAATGGAAGGTAGGATCTTAGATAGATCGCCACGCCCCCACCACCCCTATTAGTGCGGTCATTTCTAATTAGATGAAACCCAGGCAAAGAATAAGAAGTGGAAGGCAGACAGGGTTTTAGCCAAGATTCTGAAACTAAAATGGCGTGAATATTTTGGGATTCAAATGACGCAAGCATGTCAGGATAATGAGCCGGAATGCTTTGGGCGTTAATATGAATAGCATTAAAGTTATTCACACAGTCTGAGAAAAAAGAATTTAAGGTGATGTTGAGTGAAGGAGGAGCAGTTGTACTGTGATAACTATCATCACTAAGTGTCCCATCGTCCGAAGACAACGATAGAAACAAATCACTATCGTTACAAATGTTTGAGGAGGCCATAAATATTAAATTAAAATATAAAATAAATTCTTATATACACTAAAAAAAAAAAGAAAAAAAAAAAAATATAAATAAAGATCGAAAGGTACCTATACTATTACAACCACCAGCAGCATGAAAGAGAAAGCACATAACAAAACAACAACTTAAAGAAATAAAACAATCAGTTTAATATAAAAATTACCAAAACCTTGCAGTCTGACGCCAATAGATTTTAAGACATTTTGAAACTGTAAACGTCAGACTAGGCAGTATGGATTAAGATGCCTTTGCCAAAGTTATAAAATAAAATAAAAAATAAGAAAGAAATCTGACAACAGGTAACAACTGTCACTGTTAGTATAAATAAAGGTATTTATACGTAAATATTATTAACAAAAAATATAATGATTAATTAATCTACCAGTTATGTGAAATAATTAAAATAATTTCAGTAACAATGTGTGTTGCAGTGGAAACCTATTATAAAACTTATGTCTTAAAAATGAATGGCAAAGAATTATAATTAAAACCTGATTACCTAAAAGTTACAAAAATATAAGAATTGAGCTGCTGGAGTAAATTAGTAAAAACAAAATCATAAGAAAAACATGCCACTACCATCATTTTTTAGCCGTCTTCCTAGCCCTAGCAGTAGTAACACAGGGCTTGGGAGCCGAAGATGCCGCCGCCGCCGTCGCCGCAGTCAAGGATGTGGTAGTAGGGACACCACCAGCTGCATCAGGAATGGCGATCACCTCAGCCACGGTGTACACCCGGTGCTTCGTGCCGTCGGACCCAAGCACCACAACATATCCATCGCGTGTCCAACACTGGGATACACCAAAGCGCTTCCGAGCAGCAACAAACGCCTCATGACGACCCTTAGTCATGAACTCAGATAGAGTAACTCCGCTACCCTTTAGCTTGGTTTTGGAAAACCAAACTTTGTCACGGAGATCCTGATCTTGAAATTTCACGAGCAACACACGAGGCTTGTCGCCACGGGGGCGCCCTAAGCGATGGCATCTGGTAATAGAGTCCACACTTAATTCAGGGATGTTCAGCCGCTCTGATAATACCTTACTTGTGCAATGTACTAGGTTCTCATCTTGAGCTTCTGGCATTCCATGGACAAGCAACATCTTCCTCCTGGTCCTTACCTCCATTTCATCTTGCTGCCTAGAGAGAAGCTGGAGCTGAAGTTGCAGATTCTCAAGTGCTGACAGGACGAATGCCCTAAATGCATTAAATTGTGCATTAATATTGGAAGAAGGGCTCGTTGCAGGGATGGATGTTCTGACCTCCCTCTGGAACTCATCCATACGTGAAGTGAAATTCAGTGTTAGCTCTTCAATTGACTTCTTAAGCAAATCCATTTTTAATATTCAATTAAAGGTTACTTAAAGGTCAATGTCAAGTGACAGTGAAGTGGCAAAATAAGTTTTAAGTTGTGCAATGAAAAACAAATTATTAGTAAACAATGCTGGTGGATTTATGTAATTACAGGTACATTTATATACTTGATTGTTCTAAATTTACTATAATTAAAACTTTAAAAAATCAGGAACGATTTTAAATATGTCAACACAGTTTTGCGCCTACCCACCGAAAAATTTTTTAATTTAATGTACCCAAGGTGTGAAAAAAAAAAACTAAAAATAATCCTTATATGACTTATATCGCGTATGCTTCGGAAACTATTGACAATAGAGCAAAGTAATGTACTACTGTTTTATACAAGACATCAATATCTCCAAAAAATTTCGCGATACCATATATCCAACTATTACAGTTATATCACAATAACTACTTTTCCTTGTTAAAGTATGCAATAGTAAAGCTGAAAATTCCTTATATCGCATACGTTGCGGAAACTATTGACAATAGGGCATAGTGATGTACTTCACTTTTATAGAAGATATCAATATCTACAAAAATGTCTGCGGTACCATATTATGTTTAACTATCACAGTTATGTCACAATAACTACGTTTTCCTTTTAAAGTATGCAATAGTAACGCGGAATATTCCTTATATCGCGTACGCTGCGGAAACTATTGACAATAGAGAAAAGCGATGTACTTCAGTTTTATAGAAGACATCAATATCTACAAAAAAGTGCGGTACCATATTATGTTTAACTATTACAGTTATGTCACAATAACTACTATTTCCTTTTAAAGTTTGCAATAGTAACGCGGAATATTCCTTATATCGCGTACGCTGCGGAAACTATTGACAATAGAGAAAAGTGATGTACTTCAGTTTTATAGAAGACATCAATATCTACAAAAAAGTCTGCGGTACAATATTATGCTTAACTATTACAGTTATGTCACAATAACTACTTTTCCATGTTAAAACATGCGATAGAAACGCCGGCACAAACTAGGCCACATTATTCGTACCTTGTTATTAGTCCTTATATCCAATTAAATCACTTCATATTCAAGGCTATATCAGTGCCCCTACAATGCATAATCACCAATTACTTTAACCATGTAATTAAAACATTTAAGTAACATTTTTCACTTTTTAAATCTTTGTTAATTCAGCAACCGTCCGTTGTGATTTCTCTCAAAGTTCGCATGTCGCTAGGGGCGGACGCGTGATATACGCGGGTGAAACGGCGGGGCACAGCTAGAAATTAATATTTTTAAGATGTGCTATTTGTGTCGGTATTGCGAGGCGCCGCTCTCCCTACCCTCCGCGGCCGAATCTTGGTTGGCGGCGGAGCCATAGACCAGATCCGCCGCTGGGGTCAGGAAGGCTGGTGCTTCTAAGTGCTAGTTTTTTCTGGCCCCATGGCCTTCCCGCATCGGACACGGGAGCATCTATTACGGAGACCGAGGAGGAGGGCGCACCATGTGTTCTGGTGCGCCTTACCTGAGAAGGAGATGGAGGAGGAGTAGTCCTTTCCTGAGGAGAAGCTGCCATGGGGCTGCCAGCGCAGGTGGGACCGTGGAAGTGTGCGAAAGCGTTCCCGTGGCCCTGACAATATGCGACGAGGGTGGAACACCATGGGGTTTTAGTCGGTGCGAGTCCGAGATAACCCGTCCTTGACCCGCGAGGCGGGTATGCGTAGGCATTTCCCCATGTAAAAGAAGTCTAAAGTATACTCAAGTAATTTTGGTGCAACCTCTCAAATGTATGGGAATTTACACCACAGGCATATGCGTAAAAAATAATAATAGTGGGTCAACTCGGCGACTAGACGGAGCAACAATGGGGTGCGCATGAAGGAGAGCGGATTCCCTTACGTCTTCGGTAGTACCGATCGGTTTCGCATGCGTACTGGCACGTCCGTTTAGGGAGTGTAACGTACACGGAATCAGTTGCACCCTTTTAGTGTTCACCCAGTAACATGATATTACTCGTTATTTTGAAATATTGGGAAAGATTTTATGGCGCTTTAAGTAAAATTGAATTCTAATAACCATGTCATTGCTTTCATCACGGTTTTTAATTTAATTATATGTAAGGATGAAAATTCATTATATCATTAAATTCAACAAAAGACAAAATAATTGAAAATTAAAAATTTTGTACAACCGACTTCAATATAAATTATTAAGAATAACTCATAAACTATTGGTCAGCCCTAGATCAAATTTATATGGGACCACATGTAAAGCACCAGCTTTCAAATAAAAAAATCATCGAAATCGGTTCACCCAGTAAAAAGTTATGAGGTAACACACATAAAAAGACATACAGTCGAATACCGTCTCATTTTTGAAGTCGGTGGAAAACCCAATAATAAATGTCCCAAACATTTGTCGATTGCACATCTGTAACGAGGCGGTTGAATAAACAGAACTAATGTATAATTTTAATCTGTTTTATTTATTCTGTTCAACCTCCTATAAAATATTTTAAGCGGAATACCAGAGATACTGTTATATAGGTAAAATATAGTAAAATTACGTATGTACCTTCCAGCACAAGCCTTTGTTTTCATCATGACGAATCAGGTGAAGCTACGGAATACAAATAGTTTTGTTAGTTTGTATCTTTGTATAGAAAAATAAATTATTACAAGGAATGCAGATGAAATATAATGTTATGATATTATTATATTATTATTTAAGGAAATGTTTTTGTGACAATCCTTGCATATTTTTAGCGACTTGACGTCAAGAAAGTCTTGTAGGTATTTTGCGGTATAACAAAGAAGTTGACCCACTATTAGTATTTATTACACATATGCCATAGGTTTGTGAGGCTTGAGCCAAAATTATTTTAATATGCCTTAAGTAAAAAGAGTTAAAAAATACAAAGGTTTGAAATTCCCGTGAAAAATGGGCGCCCACTGTGGCGCTAGAATTATACACTTAAAGACGCGATGCATTTTTTTTAGTGTGGAGATGGCGTTATTCTCTCGGTAGATAGTAATTATGTTCTGTGCTCATGACTGTTTCCAACTCGACTGCAAGAGAAAATCATCGAGAATAACCATCGACTTTAACATGTTGAACTCGCACTTCGCGCCTGACAACAATGTAAATTTCATTGAATAAAACTATTTTTACGGATTTTAAAAGACCCATACAAACCGATATTTAAACGGTGAATCCCACCATCACCCTTCACAATTAGCTACCGTGGGCAAATCTTTGTTACAGAGAGCACGAGGGATCTGTGACAGCAAACACATGGCCGCCGAACTTCAGCACGTCAAGCAGGTTCTGCACGACAACAAGTTTCGGGTTCCGCGCCTACGTCACAGTGACCGAGTGAAGCTGGCAACAGTCGAGCGTGTGCCTGCTGTACTACCGTATGTCAGAGGTGTCACAGACAAGATTGGCTACATCTAGAAGCGAGCTTCTATTAGAACATTCTTCAAGCCGCCGAAGAAGATTAGTCAGTTCTTACCATCCGTCAAGTGCAATATTCCTCTACAAGATGCAGGAGTGTACAAGCTTGATTGTGAGTGTGGTCTCTCATATATAGGGCAAACAAAACGATCTATAAAAACCCGCGTAAAAGAACACATAGCTGACGTGAAGCACCAACGTTCCGGGAAGTCTGCAGTTTGTGATCATATCCTAGACGGGCCCCGCCATTAGATTTGATAAACCACAAATTCTCGCGAAAGAACATCGATTCCTGACAAGGATGATACGTGAGGCTACTGAAATTAAAAAACATCCTAATTTCAATAGAGAGGGAGGCTGAGTACTACCACCTGCTTGGGATCCTGTAATTCATAAAATTAAAACTAAACCCAAGCATACCACTGCAAGACTTCAAGACACAGTTAGTTCATTCTGCGTAGATTGGAACAAAATTATTAATTAAAAAAGCTGAAGGTACTCCGGTTTAACACTGACATCGGGACGTCAATCATTTCAGTCTCCCGTGACCACGGTTGCTGGAAAGCAACCGAAACGTCGGGAATATAAAATAAGTTAATTAAACGCGATAAAATCCGTAAAAATAGTTTTATTCAACGTGTAGTGTTCGCGTAAATATAAGAAATCATAATGTAAATGTCATTTAACACTTTCACTGTCCGGTTTTCAGACACAATAGTAAGACAATAGCAATGACCTATATGTAGTGCACGGGACAGTGAAAGGGTTAATATCGAGTTTTAGCGGGAACTTGACCGGCGACGGATTGCTGCTCCAGTATTATTGTTTAAATAATGGTTTGAAGTGGATTTTGATATATAAAAGTGGTACGATTTTGTGTATTTAATGTCTGTGCATTTGAACTATTAGTGGAAACGGTAAAACAAGTGATCTGATGGTGATGTGATTCTCAAGATAAGGTGTCTGTCTGCTTAGGCGCCTTGAGTTACCATCGCCAACTGTCAGCTGTCTGCTGGTTCAAGTTGCCGTCAAAATCTCCCAAGAGCTGTAAAATGTGACGCATCAACATATTGTGAAGCAGTGTACTATGAAGGATAATTATACATTGTAAGTTCGGGCTCAGAAGGGCTAGAACCCAGAGCGGTAAAGCCAGTTATTAAAAAAATCATCTGACATGTGAGCAAGTGACAAGTGACATCTCAGTTTGACTTTGACAACTAAAATGTTTTTGTTTACTAATTATGTTAATTTTTTCTCATTTATTGAATATAAATGAAGTAAAAGATTGTTTACGATTTAGTTTACGCGTTTTAAAATGAATTTATATTATGTTGGTTCGATATATTGAATCGTTAATTTATTCCAACATGGAAAAAACTAGTTTTAAAAGTAGTCTTGCAAGTAAATAATCAGTCTGATATCTAAGGTTTGTAACATACCATATAGCCTATACAAAATGTAATTCGTTACGCGAATCGGAGTCCAAAGTCTAACTTGTTCACTTCCAGTTTACCACAGTTTACGGTATAAACTGTTGGAGGTTGGACTTTATTACGTTTTGTTTTTATTTTCATGTGAAAGTAAGTGCTGCTGAACAGTTGTAATTTTTGTTTGTTGATTTGGAATTTTATAGCATATTTTTAAATTAAATTAATAATACAACAATAATGCTGGACCATAACAGAGCTTAGAGTTAGTTATTTTAAAAAAAAGTATAGAGTAACATAATATTAAATATGGAATAAGGAATGATTGAATTAAATTTATGTAATATATTCAAATGTAAATATTATACGAATACAGTTAACATTATGAGGCATGGCAAATTCCGTCACTTAAAAATTGTGTCACTATTTGTATTAATTACTTAAGAAAATATAGATCAACTTGAACTTCATTAAATCTTATAGAAATTTATATTGTTTGACTAAGCAAGGAGAGTCATAAGTAATAATTAAAATTATTGTATTGTCATTGGTTCTTTTTTTTATTTTGTTCTGGACTCTTACTGTTATACTCTTGCCAAATTGTCTTATTGAAATTATCGTTTGTAATGTTTTGTTTAAAAACTTCTTTACTATATGCCAATGCGTCACTTTGATTTGTTCTTGGGAGATTTTGACGACAAATTAACACAATAGATAGGCAGTGATTACAGTATCTCAAGTTTTTAAGATGACTAAGCAGACAAAATATTTTTAAGTTTAATCAGCATTAGAGCACTTGTTTTGTCGTTTTCAGTATTAGTTCACATCACAAAATCGCATCACTTTTATGTAACAAAATACACTTAAAACCATTATTTAAAGGATAATAAGACCCTCATCAGTTCTTAATATTTCTGTAAAATTTCAGATTATTCATATATATTGAAGTAGGTGAAAACTGAATTATAAAATTCCATACTTACATAGATAAAAACAAGCTTAAAATAAAGTTGAATTGAAAATATTGAATTATTACGAGAAGAAAAAAATTTGCTAAAATGGCAAGTACACTTAGGCGTATTGGTATACAACTGATAAAAAAATCAAAGCCATTGTTTCTAACTCAAAGTGTCATGCTGAGTGACAATAAAACCGAGCCAAACATACTTAAATCAGTATATAATGATATACCAAGTATTAACAGCACAGTCAATGATTTTATTTGGCAGAATTTAGACCGTTGGCCTGATAAGACTGCAGTGGTAAGTGAACCTGAATTTTCTTAACTTAATTATTCTTAGCAGTTTAAATAGTAGGAAATGACCTATATAGTGCAGTTCAATATGCACATGTTTGCTGGGCACCTTTATTTGCCCAGGCAGGTTGTTTTCTATTATATACAGTACAGTTACAGGTAGTAAAATAAAACACCACTCATAAGCAATTTCTGATAATACAAATTAGCGATTGAGAGAAAGTAATTAGTCAACGCAATAAACATATGTATTGGGCTGTTGCCAGTTCATCCCTATTGTTTTTGTAGTCAGAGTTTCTCAAACTTTATCTTATCCAACATGTTTATGTGTCACCGGTGTAATAGTGAAGCCAGGGACGTGTGCAGTGTACGATGTCCTCAACCGTTTTGATTTCCCATGTGCAGGAATAACAGAGGCAGGATATCGCAAACTTGGGGACAGAAAGGCTACTTGGAAATACAATACCTGTAAGACAGGAACTGCAAGTCCTAATCTTTACGCGAAAATCAGCAAACATCGCGCCTGAACAAGATTTAAATCAAAGGCGTTCCTGTAACCTCATCTGAAAATCTTTTTACTATTATTTACAATATTCACAGTCACTATTATTTACAACATCGGTAGTAAAATAAGTTACGAAGTTCCCAAGGAGCAAACAAACTACGGCGCAAGAGTACCTCAGCGTAATAATAAAAACAGCAAAAACATATTGTATCACTTCACACCCGTTACCTGAGAGATAATTTAAAAGCTGCTGCTAAAAATTGTAAATCTTTTAATTGCTGCGGATTTAGGATTGAGCAGTGATGGCAGGATTTTCATCAATGACCACCTTACCTTTGAGAATAAACACCTACTTAATAAGGCAAAAGCTCTTGCTAGGGTGAAACTTTTTTCTTATACATGGGTAAAAACCTGTACCATTTTAATGAAATAAAAACGGCAGCAGATTGAAAGAAGATTTTCTGAATATAAATTTGTTTATTTCGATATCAATTTGTGAAACAAGTTTGAGAAACACTGGTACGTTAAGTTTATTCTATTTATTTGTTTTTCACTGAAGATACACATTGTTGGTCTTTTGTCCCTTGGCTTAGCTGCTCCGTGCAGATAGCGTTTAGCTTGGCAAATCTTAAATTACTTCTTGCAGTATTTTACTGTTGTATAAATAATCAATATTTCTTTGTTCATATTTATACTACACATTATGCATCTTATTTCTTTAACGATTGCTACAATTTGAACAAATTGGCGCTGTTATTTGCTGTTGTTATACACATCCATATTCTTTTTATTAATATTATTTATTCACTACCACACCAGGTGCGCATTCGCACGTCATTTTATGTTATGATATGTTATTTTCGGCGTAATTTCAGTGTTTTTGTTAGATTATAATAATTAATGTTGAAATTTACTATCAAAATGTACGTTGTCTGCGAACAAAGGCATCAAATTTTCTGAGAAATGTATGTATTAACAATCACGATGTTACGAGGCGTGCCTTTGAACCGGTGAGTCGTGTCTTTTTACAAATCGTTATAACTCGCTCAAATTGCGTTTTTGGAAAATTTATCCAGAACAAAATATTCATTATTTTGGAAGTAGTTCATGCCTGCGGCTTCGTTTCTGAATATTTTGAAAATTTGAAATTATTAGGGGTTGACAACCTTTTTTTAACTTGTACATGGTTTTCTTTTTAATTTGTGGGTTTTCAATCATGTTGTGGAAAAATAATCTAATAAGTAACAAATAATAGCACTCATTGCGATCGCTCACAAACTCAAGTTGTAAATATGTTTCAGGAAAATAAGTCTCCTGTTAAAAAAAAACAATGGGTTTGTCTTATTATTTAATTTTGCTTAAAATGGTTAAACTGCCGTCTTATTACTATCATATGGCCGAATAGACCTACGAAGTACCATGTGGTCTTGTGATATGGTATAAGTTTTATTTTTGCTTGAAATAGTTTGAAACCGGTCATGCATAAAAAAAGTTCGCTAATAAATAGTCAAACTCAAACTCAAATATTTTATTGCGTTCATGTGGTTATAAATAGTTCTTATGTTGGATATAATAGAGCCACACATGAGCCCTGATAATAAGAATATTAATTTAATTTAATTGATTTATAAAGAATAATTACTTATTTTATTTACTTAAGCTAAACATTACTTTCAGGTTTAATAAACATTTGCAATAACTGTCAATTCGTCTAGTCTTTTGTCAATCCGCCGCTGTATAGCGCCGGCGTTTGTTTCCTTTTGAAAACACTTGTTTTGCTATTCTTACTTATTAGATGTTTTCAAATCGACTTTACTTTTACATTTGTATAACATTAAATAATATTTAACATTAGTGAATCATAAACCTTATTTTTTTCCAAATTCTTTTTTCCAATTTCAAACAATCTTGATTGTTTGAAATTTACAAATATTATTAGGTGAAAATTTAATTTAATAAAAACCAAGGTTTTCCAGGGTGATTTAGCTGTACCTACTTATATAAATAATTTTTTATAAAACAAAAAATAGTACAAAATGTTCGTAATCTCTGCATAAAAAAATTCACACTCTCAATTTCAAAGAAAACACGTAGAAAAACACGTAGTTACCCACTAAAAACAAGTATCCTTCCGTTTGTAACTGATGTTTGATGTCAACTAAACTTAATTAGGTCTAAACAAGTGAAAAAAGCATAAAAAGATAATTATTTTTACACATGGCGCACGACACGCCAGGCATGTCATGAAATATTTGTTCGCCGCCACAGCTAAAAGTTGTAGAAAATTGGTGCCGCAACGAATCGGTTAAGTTCTGTCGTTTATATATTTACCGGCAATTTTGAATTTGGAACTGTTCAATATTCAAATTTGTTTAAATTCAGAATCCCAAAAACAATTGGAAAGTATGAGGATTAAAGCTCCGTTCAGATCTACCAGCACGTAGCGTGCCCAGCACGTGACGTGACAGACACCGCACAGACAACAGTTTTCACATCTCACGGACCCGGCATGGACAGACGTCATCAGATTAAACTATAAAGTGCACGTGCTTTCAAGATTTTTCATAAATTCATCCTTCTTACATGAAACTTAAAATTTTTCTGCTACTTCTTTCCATGCGTAATCTTTTTTTTGGTCGTCACTGTACCTGCGTACATATCATACCAAAATGTATATTAGACACCCGCAGACACGCACCAGCACAGACAAAACATTCTTGTTGAGAATGCTGGCCAGTGCCGGCCCGTGTTTGCGCGGACACGCTCCGCTTGCGTGAGCTAGATGTGAATATATCTTTATATAGTGTATAAAAGAATATTATTTTGTCTGTCACGCCACATGTCTGGCACGCTCAGTGTCTGTAGATCTGAACGAAGCTTTATGCTATTCTTTACTTACACAGTCGTTTTGAATCTGTCAGGTCATGTATGTAAATGAATCTTACTAAGGAAAATATCCGTGCAATAGTTTTCTACAACTTTTGAAGAGGTCTAACACGGCTTTAGTGTTTCAAAGAGCTAACTTCAGTGTTCCATGTTGAAGCCTCATGTTTTTGAGAACAGTCGAACGCTGGTATTTGGAATTCCAACATGGAAATATCAATATTAGTGACAAATCTCGTGAAGGACGTTCAAAATCCGCCTTCACTGAAGATAACATCGTTGCTGCGAGAAAACTAATTCTCGGAGATCGTCATGTGACATATCGAGAGATAGAGGCGTTATTAGGCATCTCAGGAGCAACCATTCAAAAGATAAACCAATAGAAAAGAAGCGCTTGGTGTGAGAAAGCTAATTTGCCGTTGGATCCCACATTTGCTTTCAGACTATAATAAGACGACCCGCGTCAGATGGTGTAAGAAAACTTTTCAAAGGTTCAACCGAGGAGACTCAAATCACATCTACGATATCATCAGTGGTGACGAATTTTGATCTATGCCTACGATTCCATTTCTAAACAACAATCTACAATCTGGGTCTTCCAAGACGAGCCCAAGCCGACTAAAGTGGATCACACTCGAAGCACTTCAAAAAGAAAATGGTGGCCGCGTTTATTGCGAAAATCGGCCATGTTGCGACGATAGCACTTGAAGATCGTAGAACAGTTAATGCAGAGTGATATACCACAGTTTGTTTATCACAAGACATCGCCGTACTTAGTAAATCTAACCCAAAGCGATGCATCATCCTACACCATGACAACACAAGCTCACACAGCGCTGATCAAACGATTGAGTATTTGAAGCAGGAAAACGTAGAAATTCTTGACCATCCTCCATACAGTCCTGACCTAAGCCCTAACGATTTCTTTACATTTCCTAAAATTAATAAAAATCTTCGTGGTTAAAGGTTCCAGTCCGGTGAAGAAGTAGTCGACGCTTTCAAAACGGCCATATTGAACACCCCCACTTTGGAGTGGAATAAATGTTTTAATAACTGGTTCAAGCGTCTTTCAAGCATCTTTTAACAGTGGTAGAGCCACGCGGCAGCTTTTGCTGTCGCACGGATGGGCCGGCTCGAACCGGGGTGGTACCACGACCTCACAGAAAACCAGTCTGAAGTAGAGGTTTACCTCTGCGTTTCGCTTGGTGAGTGCAGGTGGCCGGATGCCCTTTTTACTGGAAATGAGGCATTCCATCTTAGTCCTCACGGGTGACAGCGCATCTGCATTTTGATTCGTAATCGAGGATAGATGTAGATGTCTATGGGCCGCAGCAATCACGTACCATCAGGTGGACTGTGTGCTCGTTTGTCACCGTTTTCCAATTAAAAAAAAAAAGCGAATGGAAAAGTGTATTAAACTACGTGGTGAATACTATGAAAAATAATAAAAAGTACTATAAGGTTCTAGTTGTATTTTTTGGTCAAACGACTAAACTTAAAAGGCATGCCTCGTATATGCTTGACGGAGACGTGGCTTAACGATGAATATTGTAACAACGAGCTCTTGATGACCGTTATGTTGTTTGGAGGTGTGATAGAAACTACAGTGTTATAAATCAAACGTTGGGAGGTGGTGTGCATAGTACGTTAGGCATGAGCTTGCAGTGGAGGACCGGTTCGACTGGCGTTCTTATGCCGAAGACATGTGGGTATCGTTAACTCTTCGGCGTTCCAAACCGAAAATGACATATAAACTGCATATCTGTACGATTTACTTATGCAGACAAAATCTGAGCAACTCATTATCTGCACAGTTAGCTTGCTTTTATACAAAATTATATGACATAGTAACGAACAATTTAACTTATGCTTTCGTTATTTTGGAAGATTTTAATCTGCCAAAAGTCTGGGTAGTAATAATATTCTTAGATTTTTCAAAATCAGCTTGACAACCTTGGAGATGTTGATTAAAATTATAACATCTTCCATTTTGAAGTCTGTTATAAACTGAATTTGACAAACAAATATAAAAATATCAATACTAGGTGCTAGGAATCTTTTTATGCCTAAGAGTTTATCCAGATACCACCCTCTTACCTATTTATGCCGAAAAATAGCATGGCTAGCACTGCCGTCTTACATCCTGAAGGGTACGAAGAATCACTATAATCACAGGCTGTGAAGCATGGTGTCTTAGCTCTTGAGGTGATAAGAAATCTGTAGCCTTGTTTGGAGTTGGATGAAGCTGTCCATAGATATATAGACGAGCCACGTGCCTTCAGGTGGATTGAAGGTCGTTTGTTACTTCAATTTTATAAAAAATAACTCATACATAGACATTAAATACTGTTATAATTTGCCTTGATTGAATAATGTTATCTTCATCATCTTCATCATCATCATCATAATCTCATCCTTTACACTAAATATACATTAATACACTGCTAAAGTCCCGAGCTACCTGCATCCATGGACTTCCTGCATGTCTCACCAGGTCGTCACTCCCATCTAGTGGGGTGTCCCTACATTTCTCGTACCAGTACGAAGGTGCGACTCGAGAATTTTTCTACCTCATCGGTTATTTGTTTTTGGTTCTTGGACACTGCAGCTTATTGATCCTTTGGGATATGACGGTTGATCTGGTTCTACTGCAGATTCCTTCATTACGAATTCTATCACGCATTAAAAGCCCGAGCATAGCTGTCTCCATAGCTTTTAATTTATAAAATTTTTATAGTATTTAGGTATATTTTGTCTGTTTGACATGATTTGTAAAACGTTGTCCATATGAGGAAACAGTTTGAACTTTGAACAATTGAGTCTACTGGTCATGATTAGCATCCTTATTTCAGGTATGTGCGGCGACAGGTCACGGATATACTTATGCGCAAACCCACAGGATGTCGATCGCGTTCGCCGCGTCGTTGCGTACGAAATTGAAGCTTAAGAATGACGATATAGTGGCCATTATCCTGCCAAACGTTCCCGAATACCCATGCACTGTATTGGGAGTGTTGGAGGCCGGCTGTATTGCTAGCATGATGAACCCTGCTTATACCGCACGTAAGTATTAAATGCCATATGTTTTTCTTAAAAAAAGTAAACAATGACTTATGGACTAAGGAGTTTTATTTACTCTTGTTTTCATTTTCTTATAAAATCATGAATGTTTTCTCATTGACAGTGTTTTAGGTGGTAGGAATCCTTTTCTGAATATGAGCCCGTCTGGGTAAGTACCACCCTCTTACCTATGTCTACTGCAAAATAACAGTCATGCACTGCTGAAGGGTATAATCGCAAGCTGTGAGGAACTCCATCGTAGTCCTCAATAGTGACAACACACCTACAGTGTTCTCTGTTTGAAATTGGCTACAGTTAATACTACAAATAGTACAAAACTTTTTTACGTGGTAGAGCCATGCTGCAGCTATATTAGTAGTATAGTTGTAGCACGAATGGGTCGGCTCGACCGGGGAAGGACCACGCTCTCACAGAATACCATAGTAAAATAGCAACTTAACGCTGCTGTAGAGAAGCGGATACCCTTTTACTGGAAATGAGGCATTGCATCTTAGTCCTCACGGGTGACACCACATCTGCATTTTGATTTGTAATAGAGGATAGAATAGAATAGAATAGAATAGAATATTTTTATTCAATATACATTACATGGGTAATTCTTATTGAAAGTCATTTTTTACTTTACCACTGGTTCGAAAAAACCCTCTGTCCTGGGAAGAACCAGCAAGAAACCCAGCGGGACATTTTTTTTTAAATAAATTTTACAATATAATATAATATAAATGTAAATGTATATAATATAGATGTAGATGTCTATGGGCCGCAGCAACCACTTACCACCAGGTGGACTGTGTGCTCGCGTGTCACCCTTATCCTATAAAAACAAGTTTTACGGATTTTATCGCGTTTAATTTTAACTTTTTAATTCCGTTTTTAGTAGTAGTAGCACCCAGCCATCTTCTCTATTGAAATTTAAGATTTTTTTTAATTTTCCAAACCCTCGCGAATCATTCTTGGTGGGAATCGGTGTTCTTTTCCGAGGAATTATGGTCTATCAAATCTGACGTAATTATGAAGAGTAAGGTTGTGTTCTGGTGAATTACATAATTATACTTTGGTAATTATATGTTATAAATATGTATAGATAGTAGGTGTATGTGTGTAGTGGCGCTGTCTATGACTTGACAACGAAAAATGCCAGAAAGGCTCAATTAACCAGCCAATATTTGCGGAAAGTAAACATTTCTTTTCCTTTTGGCCACGGTCCCCATAATGTTCGATGACGTAAGTTAATCCATCGCTCCATTAGTCCCGTAGCTGTCGACGGTGTCGAAGACACAATTGTTGCGAATACCGCAAAGACCTGGCCTTCTTATAGAGGGCGCTGTAACCACCTTGTATAATATTCCAGTGTAGTTCCAGAAATACCAGTTTGAAATGTGGTATAGTATTGATATTACGATCGCATGATGCCCAGCCAATCGCGGCGGTTTTGGTAAATTCTGCTTCTAGTTCATTTATTTTACCTAAAAAATTGGTAAAATTAATGGAGTACTTTTTTTATCTACCGGCTTAATATGTACATTATAGACCGAAGTTAAGTTTTATACACTCGCGTGAGTGTGCCCCCCCCCCCCCCCTGCCTCGCACCCGTGAAAGTGTCCTCAGGCGCGGTTTTTTCCACTTTTAAAGAAAACCGAAAAAGATACATGAAAAGTGTGTAGGTACGAAATGATCCTCGATAAATTTGCTATCAACCTCTTATACATACAAAAGCGATATCAACGCGCAATCTGCCACGAAATATGAACATTTTTTATCATTTATCGCTTATTTTGGCTCAGTTTAATGATATTAAATATTTCTTTCTTAACCGCCAAGATATGTATGACTTCAGTAAAGAATAGAATATGCTCTTTAAAAATAGGTATTCCCTTTAATATGGTCGAGGAGGGGATAAGTGCCGCATGCGTCATACTTGTGGACAGGTGCTGCTTGTAACTGGTCTACTCGGGTTCAAATCTTTAATCGTCCTTTTTAACCGACTTCAAGAAGGTGAGGTACTCAATTCGACTGTAATTTTTATGTGTGTTATCTCATAATTTTTTTTTCTACGTGAACCTTTTTCGATGATTATTTTTTTATTTGAAATTTGGTGCTTCTCATGTGGTCCCATATAAATTTGATCATGGTCTGACCAGTAGTTTTTGAATTATCCTTAATAATTTATATTGAAGTCGGTTGTACAAACTTTTTAATTTTCTACCGACTTCAAAAAGGAGGAGGTAATCAATTCGACTGTATGTTTTTTATGTGTGTTACCTCATAACTTTTTCTGGGTGAACCGATTTCGATGATTCTTTTTTTATATTTGAAAGCTGGTGCTTCTCATGTGGTCTCATATTAAGTTTGAGCAAGGCTTGTCTGAATATTTTTTGAGTTATTCTTAATAATTCATATTGAAGTTGGTTGTACAAATTTTTTAATTTTAAATTATACCCTTTGTTTTTTTAGTACATCATAGAACAACTGATGGAAGTATGTTATCGATGGGTCTGTTATCGTTTTCCATTCTGTACATAGTATGCTTAGTAATATTAACTTAAAAGAAAATACAGAAAGAGGACACCGGAGTTTTTATCCCCGCCGTATTTTTCTCAGGTGAAGGGAACCTCATTTGGTAATGTTAATAGATTTAGTAATTTAAAAAAAAATAATATACGAAATTCAATTTTCTTACGGCGATGAAATAAATATATTTCATTTCCTGAAGTTGTGTGCTTTACAGTACCCATTATCGCGGGTCGCACCCGTGGGCATCCGAAACGTCGAAAGTTACAATTATGTTAAAACAAGTTAAAATTAAACGCTACAAAATCCATAAAACTAATTTTATTTAATGTTATTATTCGAGTAATCGCGTAAATATAATAAGATATCGTAATGTAAATCTATAATTATTTTGATCATAATAATCATTATGTGAATCTGTTAGTCCTTATGGCAGAATCGCTGGAGGACCTAAGCACTATGCTCAATGACCTCAATAGTGTTTCCCAACGGATAGGTCTTAAGATGAACATGGACAAAACTAAGATCATGTTTAATGTCCATGTCACACCTATGCCGATAGTTGTTGGGAACACTAAGCTCGAAGTTGTTGACGAGTATGTTTACCTGGGACAAATAGTCCGACTGGGTAAGTCCAACTTCGACCGAGAGGTCAATCGACGGATTCAACTCGGCTGGGCAGCGTTCGGGAAGCTACGACACATCTTCTCGTCAGACATACCTCAAAACCTTAAAACGAAATTGTACAACCAGTGCGTGTTGCCAGTGATGACTTACGGAACTGAGACGTGGTCCTTCACTGCTGGCCGTATGAGGAAGCTCAAGGTCGCTCAGCGAGCTATGGAGAGGGCTATGCTCGGAGTTTCTCTGCGTGATAAACTTAGGAATGAGGATATCCGCAGTAGAACCAGAGTGACCGACATAGCCCAACGGATTAGTAAGCTGAAGTGGCAGTGGGCCGGCCATATAGCTCGAAGAACCGACAACCGATGGGGAAGAAAGGTTCTCGAGTGGCAGCCTCGTACCGGTAGGCGAAGTGTAGGGCGTCCCCCCACGAGATGGAGTGACGACCTGGTAAGACATGCAGGAAGTCGATGGATGCAGGTGGCTCAGGACCGTGTTTTGTGGCATTCTTTGGGGGAGGCCTATGTTCAGCAGTGGACTTGTGAAGGGCTGTAATGATGATGATGATGATGATGAATCTGTGATTACATAAATGTTTCTATTAATAACACGTACAAATTATAACTTCCTTGTTTTTAATTGCAATCCGGCTAACCTATCCATATAACAAAGCACGTTGCACTTCAGTTACCTACCTACGCGTGGAAATAATTATCTATACAAATAAATAAAATTGAAGTGTCTGTTTGTCATGTCAAAATTACAGCTTTTTACTCAATGCATATGAAAGTCAATACGGTAGATACTTATATCTATAATACAATTTTTTTAATTTTTGTCTGTCTGTCTGTTTGTTCCGGCTAATCTCCGAAACGGCTGGACCGATTTTGACGGGACTTTCACTGGCAGATAGCTGATGTCATAAGGGGTAACTTAGGCTATTTTTATTTTAGAAATATAATCAGGGTTCCGCGTAAAAAATAAAAACCCTAACACGCGAGCGAAGTCGCGGGGAACAGCTAGTTTTTGAATAAAAAACAACTGCTGTCAGAAAATAAACTCCGTTTTTAGATATCAAGCACACAGACCAAGTTTATTAATACGATTATTCAGTTTATATTTATATTTTTAACTTTAAGAGCTGATAAAATTGTATCTAGGTGTATGTAGAGATGTTTTAAAATCATAAATATATATGGACAGACATTTAAACACGGAACAATCATTTGAAGGCCACACAAATAGTTACGTGCGTGATTTAAATCCGCAGACCCGCAGCCACAGATTAGATAAGTTGCTACGTAATCACAGCCCACAGGTCCACGTATCTAAATGTTTGGCTACTGCGCTATCGAGCTGTCACCGAATTTTTTTTTTATAGAATAAGATGGTAAACGAGCACACTGTCCACTTGATAGTAAGCAGATACTTCGATTAAATGTGCAGATACGTTGTAACCAGTCAGGACTAATATAGAATGCCTCGTTTCCATTAAAAAGTGTCTCCGGATCTCTACACTCACCATACAAAACACACAAGATTACACTGAAATTTTACGATGCTATTTTACGCTGGTGTTCTGTGAGAACATGATCCCACTCATGCTACAACTGGTTCTATCGCGTAATATATTATAATAAATTATTACAAAATTCAACCCTGGTCACGGTGTTCAAGCCCGGGAAACGTTAGAAGTTAAAAGTATTCTTATATATATATATATATATATATATATATTATAATAACATCATTACAAAAATGGATTGACAATGTTAGGCCAACATGGTGCTTTTGGTACACCTATCAACTGGTACTGGAGACATTTTCGTCGTCGCGATATTATTTAAGAGAATCAAAAATATTAGAAGTTAGATTAGAAGCAAGTTTTTTTCAAGCGGCGAAGAAGCCGTGGCTGCCTACGAAGAAGCGATTTCCGACCTGTCAGATCAAGACTGACAAAAGTGTTTTCAGAGTTGGTTTAGGCGAATGGAACTTTGTATAGAGCATGATGGAGAATATTTTGAAAAGATGTAAAATAAATATTAATAGTATCTAGGATACTTTTTGTATATCTTAAAAGTTATTGACTGTCCTACGTATAATAGAATCACCAAAGTTACAGCTAAATATACTTAAAGTTAGTTAAAGTTACAGCCTATAATACGTACCACTGCTGGCCACAGGCCTCCTCTCATTTCTGAGTGGGTTTTAGGGCAAGGAAGTGTCCGCCGCGCTGCCCCAATGTGTGTTGGCGAACTTCACTTGTCTTCGAAATATATTTTTTCTCTTTATTTCTCAGACATGCAGGTTTTCTCACGATGTTTTCCTTCACCGCTGCGCACGTGGTAAATCAGCATTTAAAATTGCAGTTAACAATTTCGTTGGTGCCGTCGGGGATCGAACCTGGGTGGCTCGCGTACTGTGAAATTTACAGCGAGCGCTAACCATCTGAGCTACCACGGCTACTAAAAATATACACTTACATAATATGATAAATACAAAAAGAAACTTTACGTAATTATGGTAATAATATGTATATGTAAATGTCTTTTAATTCTTCTTTTGATTAACGTACGTAAATAATTACACTCAGATGTAGTAAATAGATATGTAGATATCAGCAGACGTTAAGATAGCCGTTGTAATTGTGAAGTATGCTTGTGTGGGTAACTGTGGGAACCAGTCAGTCGTAACTGAACAAAATATTGTACGTTATCTTTGACATTGAATGTGCGTGAGATAAAAATATTATACGTAGGACTAATGAATAAAATAAAACAAAGAAAAAACACTAGCGAGGCAATTAACAAATCAAAGTTGCTTTGTTTAATGCTTGTGTTAGGAGTGGTTTACAACACCAACAGTAGTCAAATCCGTTACAGCCCAAAAACGTCTACTGATGAACATTGGTCGTGCACCATAAATTGCCTCATTGGGAGAGTATTTGGCATAGTTGTCGGCAACAGCAGTTTTTTATAAGTTTGAGTTGGTATCAGGAAGATGTTGCTCCTGTTTCAGGTTCCCTAGGTCGCCTTTTGGGAAACCTACGGGACGATATTGGGTAGTGGATATTCTTACACCGCCACTACACGGCATATTAGTCGAATCGTGGATCCGAACTTACAACCATGATCTATAAAAACAAAAAAGGGGGTACAGTTCCATTTGATGTTTATATTTTGTTACAGATGAGTTTAAGAGACAGTTAGAGTTAATCGATTGCAAAGCGGTTATAACTTCCAAATTGTCTTACCCAAATGTGGCTGAAGCAATTAAAACCCTAAAAACAAAACCCCCGGTTATCTTAATAGACAATGATGGAATACCGGAAAACACTATAAAGTTTGCGGAGTTCGTCGAGGATATGTCGATAGATACAGACTGCTTGAAGTCAGTGCAGAGGAATAAGAGGGACGTCGCCATATTACCTTTTTCGAGTGGTACCACTGGCTTCGCTAAAGGTGTCGTCCTGACACATGAAAGTGTGGTCGCTATAAACCAAATGATTTACGATCCTGACGTTCTAGCAGTTGAGGAAGCGACTGGTAAGTTGAAAAATATATTATTAAAAAAAACTTTAGTTTTGAATTTAGAAAAATAAACGAAAAGGGACAGACGTATAAGTCGGGGAAAAAGTTTCTTCGTATTTTATGTACAAATGGAAGTATTTTTTTTAATCCAAAGTTTAATTACATTTAATTATAATATAATATATGTGCTATTTTGTTCGATAACTTGTTGCCATCTTGTAGGTAGTGACATAATACCGTTCCTGTAGAAATATTGGGATTTTTGATTAATAAAAATGTGACAAGTAGTTTTGACAGTCCTCTCTTGATCCTAACCTAAAACTACCCAAAGAATTCTGATGGGATAGAAAAAAGATGGGTCATGACTATGGTGGATGCATTAACACTTCCCCACCAAGCTTCCTCAATTTTGCTGAGTGGCCAAAGATGTGTGTGTTATCATCCTGAAAGACCACTCCTTTTCTGTTGATCAGTGCCGGCGGTTTTGTTTTCAATTTATTGCTTGAGTCTCATTAGTTTTTGGCAGTTGAGATCCGAATCGATGGTTTTGCCCGGCGGTAAAAGCTCATAATAAACGGTGTCCTTCCAATCCCACCATACCATAGTGTTAATCCGGGTTTCGTTACAGTCTGTGGAGCCTGACTGTGCCTGACTGTGCCTGAATGTCGTAGGTGATCCACTTTTCATCACCCGTGATCAATCGTTTCAAAAATGGTTCGGTTTCATTACGTTTCAATAGAGAATCGCATTTGAGTACACGATTCATTAGGTTTCTTTCAGTGAGCTCGTGTGGTACAAAAATATCGAGCATTTTTGTATGGCCAGACTTTTTCAAATGGATCAAGTCTATTTTGTGGTCAATCCTCAATGCATCGTCTATGTCGTAACTACTAATATGCCGATCTTGCTCCACTTTTCAAAAATGGCATCGACTTTATCCGTATGAGGGCGACCAGCGCGAGCTGCATCTTTGAAATCAAAATTCCCGGACTGAAAACGCTTGAACCAACTTTATGCTACTCTTATTTACACTGCATTAGGTCCATAAACTTCACAAATTTTTTTCGCGACTTGAGTTCCATTTTCCCTTTTTTGTAAAGAAACTTGAGAATGTATCGAATTTCTTCGTTAGATACACTCATTTTGCCGGACAGAAAAACAATTGAAAAATGGCGAAAAGTGTTTTTTTTTTTTTTTACTTTTTTTTGTTAATGTCCTATATGTATTGATGTTAAAACCAGCTAGAAACAAAAAGTAGGTAAAATCAAAGATATTTTTCTTCAATTTTATACAAACAAAATACGAAGAAATTTTTTCCCCGATATATTTATGATTACTTTTTTTGTGCAACTGTTTAGTTATACCAGAGTGATCGAGAGTGCTGAAGCTTCATACAAGCGTGTGTTAACGCACGCACACAAGCGCGGGTTTCGCCTACAGTAGCAGACAGAAAAATAACGCGATATTTAGTACTGTCGACGCGGGCATTATTTTCTGCCTATTTCAAAAAGGAGACGGTACTCAATTCTACTGTATGTTTTTTTTAAATGTATGCTACCTCATAACTTTTTACTGGGTGAACCGATTTCTATGACTCTTTTTTATTTGAAAGTTGGTACTTTACGTGTGGTCCCATATGAATTTGATCAAGGTCAGACCAATAGTTTTTGAGCCATTCTTAATAATTTATATTGAAGGCGGCTGTACAAAATTTTTAATTTTAAATTATATCTGCTGCGTTGCGCTGTAGTTTGAAGCTCGCGCTTATGTGCGTGTTTCCGCACTCTCATTCACTCTAGTCATACACACCGGAATTATACTCAAAAGAGGAGAGAACTTGTACGCCCGCTCGTACATGGTAGATCTACGCTGCAGCTGTATTATATCTGCAGAGCGAATGAGTTGGGTCGATCGGCGAATGACCTTACCTTTTATACCCGATAAAGCCACGTTACAGCTATATTATGGATTTGGCACGAATGTCTCGACCGGAGTAGGACCACGCTCTCACAGAATACCAGCGTAAAATAGCAGCTCAATGCTGCTGTATTTCGTATGGTAAGTATAGTAGAATTCGAGACCCTTTTTACTGGAGACGAGGGATTTCATTTTAGTCCTCAGGGGTGACAAAGCATCTGCATTTTGATTCTTAGTTAAGGATAAATATAAATGTCTACGGGTCACTGCATGCACTTATCAGGTGAACTGTGTGCTGGTTTGCACCCTTATTCTATAAAAAAATGACCACACATTCACAAAATACCATTACAGTCTACCAAAAGTCTATTGCTGAACACAGGTCTCTATAGATGCCTCATAGATAATCAAATACACTCATTTGCCATAGTTGCCACACTTGGCAGGCAAGTCGATTACCACACTTTTTATTTCTTTGGGTAGTATCTGAAAGATGCTTCTGCCCATCTCCTTGTTTAGTTTCCCACTTCCTCTGTCTTTTGTGACACCCACAGGATGATATGGGGTATTGGATATTCTTTCACACCCACTACACGGTAATTGCGTATTTCTTAATTTTTCGTCAGACAAAACCGCTTATTAAAAATATATATAATATTTGCAGCAAAATCTCAGCCGGCGATACCAGCCGTATTGCCTTTCTTCCACATATTCGGCTTCAACGCCGTCATGTTGAATCTCATGGGTAGAGGCAGCAAGTTGATTACCTTCACTAACTTCAACCCGGAGCTGTTCCTTAAAACCATCGTCCAGCAAAACGTCGAGCATTTGTATATCGTGCCACCAATGGGTAAGTAAAGTTAGTAACAGTTACCGTTACAGCCTATTAAATTCCACTGCTGAACATGGGTCTCCCCCATAGATTACCTTATAGGGGGATATTTGACTTAGTTGCTTGGCAAGTGGGTTAGCAACCGTAGTTTTTAGGGTTCCGTACCTCAAAAGGAAAAAACGGAACCCTTATAGGATCACTTTGTTGTCCGTCTGTCTGTTTGTCTGTCAAGACCCTTTTTCTCGGGAACGCGTGGAGGTATCAAGCTGAAATTAATAACATATATATAAGTAACATATCAAATACTTAAGTCCACTGTCCCATGGAGCTGTGAAAAAATCAAACTTCTAAGCCCACGCAATCAAAAGATACAGCCGTTTATGCCGCAAATTATCGACATTCGCAAGGGAATCAAAACCTACAGGCTACTTCCGGTGTACTCGGAATCTTAAAATTTGGTACGAAGCAACGTATTATAGCATAGATAAAGGAAAAATTGCTAAAAGCATAAATTTTTAGTCTTATCATATAATAATTTTTTTAAATAATTTTAAACATACCTACGGATTTGTTCGGAACCCTTGTTGCGCGAGTCCGATTCGCACTTGGCCGGTTTTTTTATTTTATTTTTAGTCGTTATTAGGAATACGCTGCTGCTCATCTCTTGATTTGTTTCCCTCTGTCGCTCCTTACGACACCCACGAGATGATATGGGGTCGTGGATATTCTTACACCGCCACTACACGGTAAGTTAGTAAAGGTAAAACAGCCTAAACGCCTTCCACAGCTGAGGCTTTGCCGAGTTTCTTTGTCCAAGAAGACACTTTCGTGTTGGCAGACTTGAAGTCTTGCAGTTGTATACTTGGGGTTGGGATTTAATTTTATTAATTATAGGATCCCAAGCAGATGGTAGCACCCAGCCATCTTCTCTATAGAAATTAGGATATTTTTATAATTTCAATAGACTTGCGAATCATCCTTGGAATGAATCGGTGTCTATAAGGAATCTAATGTAGTGATGGGGGCGATCCTGTACGTGTTCATAAACTGCAGACTTCCCGGAGCGTCGATCCTTCACATCAGCTATGTGTTCTTTAACGCGGGTTTTTATTGATCTTTTAGTTTGTCATATATAAGAGAGATCACATTCACAATCAAGCTTGTACACTCCTGCATCTTGCAGAGGGATAATATTACCCTTGACTAATGGTAAAAACTGACTAATCCTTTTCGGCGGCTTGAATTATGTTTTAATGGAAGCACGCTTCAAGATGTAGCCAATCTTGTCAGTGACACCTCTGACATATGGCAGTACAGCAGACACTCGTTCACTATGATGTAGGCGCGGGATCCGAAGCTTGTCGTGCAGAACTTGCTTGACGTGTTGGAGCTCGGCTAGGTACTTACTGTCACAGATCCATCGTGCTCTCCGAAAGAAAGATCAGAATCACCGTTTAAATATCTATCTTTATGGGTTTTTTTTCCATACACTGTGGCTCGACGAAGGAATATAAAATAAGTTAATATACACGATAAAATCCGTAGAAACTAGTTTTATTTAAATATGTAGTGTTCGCGTAAATATAAGAAATCATTATGTTATAAAATAGTTTTTATTTTTATAGCTGTCATTTAATTTTTATTATCAAATATTTTGTTCGTAATAGATAATATCGGTGTTCGGTAACGTTCATAGATACCCAATACTGATTGCGTTCAGTACCTACAATTTCTCACAAGGTTTTTTTTTGAGTAGAATAGTCTGCCTAGCTGCTCTTCAATTTTACTTTACATCATGTCCATATTTAATGGTACTTCATTTCTGCCGCTAATCATCAGTGTTCCAAGGCTGTAGAGAGCGAATGAAGGTTATAGGATAAGTGTGACAAACGAGCTCACAGTCCATCTGATGGTAAGTGGTTGCTGTGGCCCATAGACATCTACATCTATCTTCTATTACTAATCAAAATGAAGATGCGTTGTCACCCGTGAGGACGAAGATGGAATGCCTCGTTTCGATAATTCAAAAACTACTGATGTATAATTGGTAACTAATGATGGTATAATTGGTCAATCGAAATTTCGCACATGAGGTGCTAAGATCGCGGAGCTCACCACCGGCTATACATGATGGCCTAGCGAACGAAGGCGAGCACCAACGTATAGACAGCCCATTTGTCTAGCCTAGCCATTGGTATACGGTTCGTTTGGCGTGCCTTGCCGCCACTCGGGATCGCTCGCTACGACTCGTCCACTTCGGAACAGTGTCGGGTTTTCTGCACAAATCAAAGGCGCTCGCCTGCACTCTGCAAGTCGCGTCCACATGTTAGTCGGCCACATCCGTTACAGCTTGGCGTCCGTCCCGGTGAGATTTTATGTTTTAATTAAGTGCAACTTCATTTAATGTCGACAATGCCACTGCTTCTTCTTTTTCGTATTGCGGAGTACACTGACATGATAATTATGTGATGGAAAGACAGACGCAAAGTAGCCAGCCTTTCGGTTTTCTACAGGATGCATTTCGGAGAGTGTGCGCAGGAATTGCATAATTTTATTCGTCGGACAACTAGACGTTCGACCAGTCTCCACCCTTTCGTTCTTGACTTACCACGCATTCGAACCAAACGGTTCGCTACGTCGTTCATCATGCGTACAGCAAAGAAGTGGAATAAGTTGCCAGCATCTGTCTTTCCATCCGATTACAGTGTGGGTGTTTTCAAGGCAAGAGTGAATAGGTTTTTGTTAAGTCAGTGCGCTTCACCATCATAGGCTAGATGACCACTTACCATTAGGTGAAATCGTAGATAAGGACTGGCTTAGTATAAAAGGAATTACACGTTAGACTACACCAGGAGGGTACCAGCACCCCTGGAAAATCCCTCGCTGAGCATCCACGACCATGTTATTCCAATCCTGAGCGTGCGTGCTCAGGCTGGCCCGCGTATTCTTGGGGGGGGGGGGGTGGCAAAATTCCGATCAAAAACATAACTGCTCGGGGCAAACTGAGCAACAATACCAAGGCGACCCCTGCCACGCTATCCGTGAATTTCTGCAACATCAGGGGACTTCACTCTAACCTAAACGCCGTCCACTACCATCACGAGACGGCGAAACCGACCTTGCTCTTTCTGACAGAGACACAGGTTACCTCTCCGGCTGATATTTCGTATCTCTCCTACCCGGGGTACAAATTGGAGCACTCCTTTGTACCTAGGGCTGGAGTTTGCGTGTATGTCAAAGAGGACATCTTTTCTCGACGCCTCGGCAGTCTTGAAGGTTTGGACCTGTCCATCCTTTGGCTACGCGTAGACAGCGACGACCATCCGCGCGTCTACGGGTGCCTCTATAAGTCCCATAGCGGTAATGCCGAAACAGACCGAGTAATCGACCACGTCCAAATGGCTACAGATTCCTTGCTACAATAGGTTCCACCCGCAGTGATCGTGATCCTTGGCGATTTTAACGCCCACCATGCTGAATGGCTCGGTTCACGTTTAACCGATCATGCGGGGAGATCTGTTTATGACTTTGCCTTGGCATATTGTCAGACATAACTGGTTACTTCGCCTACGCGGATTCCAGATGTGGAGGATCATACACCTTCCCTGTTGGACCTTCTGCTGACCTCTCATCCGGACGGATTTCCGTCGATGCCCCTCTCGGCTCTTCGGACCATTGTGTGATCCGGAGTATGGTGCCACTCACGCTCCCTTCGCGGTTCCGTTCTGCAGGTTGCCGCCGTGTTTGGCATTACAGATCGGCGGATTGGGACGGAATGCGGTCTTTCTTTGCATCCTACCCATGGGGGCAGGTTTGCTTCTCGCCGGATGATCCCAGCGCTGTTGCTGACTCTGTCACTGATGTGGTGCTACAGGGAATAGAACTATTTATTCCATCATCTGTGGTACCCATCGGAGGCAGATCTCAGCCTTGGTTTGGTCGCTCCTGTAAGACTGCATTACGCAGTAAGCAGGAGTGTTATCAAGACTGGGCTGCGGCTTCGGCGACTCGGGATGTAAACACCAGCACACTTAAAAAGAAGTATAACTTCTCCTCCAGGTCCTTCAAAAGAGTTATTGCCAAGGCAAAGTCAGAGCATATAGGCAGAATTGGCGAGAAACTAATTCGCCTTCCTTCGGGAACCCGTGCATTCTGGTCTCTCGCCAAGGCTGTCCAAGGGAATTTCTGTAAGCCATCACTACCATCTCTGCACAGGGAAGACGACTCACTGGCCCATTACGCAAAAGACAAAGCCGACCTTTTAAGCTCACTTTTTGCGTCCAACTCGACTCTTGATGACGGGGGGAAAACACCGCCGACCATCCCGCGGTGTGAGTGCTCCATGCCGGATGTGCTGTTCTCACAGCGCTCGGTTCGCTAAGCACTCTCCCTGGACATCCAGAAGTCGAGTGGGCCTGACGGAATCCCCCCAATTGTGCTGAGGACGTGTGCTCCGAAGTTGACACCGGTCCTAACGTGTCTTTTCCGGTACTCCTACTCCCAAGGCGTGGTCCCGAATTCATGGAAGACAGCTATTGTCCACCCGATCCCTAAAAAAGGCAACCGCTCAGACCCGTCCAACTATAGGCCTATTGCGATCACTTCCTTGTTCTCCAAAATAATGGAATCCATTATTAACTGCCAGCTCATCCGGTGCCTTGAGGATCACCAGCTGATTAGTGACCGCCAATACGGTTTTCGTCGGGGTCGATCAGCTGGTGATCTTCTGGTCTACCTGACCCATAGATGGGCGGAGGCAGTAGAGTCCAAGGGGGAGGCGTTGGCCGTTAGTCTGGACATTGCGAAGGCCTTCGAACGGGTTTGGTACAAAGCGCTTTTTTCTAAGCTCCCTCCCTATGGGCTTCCCGAAAAATTGTGCAATTGGATCACCAGCTTCCTTGCAGATCGGAGCATCAAGGTCGTTATAGACGGTGCATGTTCTGACTACAAGCCTATTAACGCTGGTGTTCCACAAGGCTGTGTGTTATCACCAACGCTGTTTCTTCTGCATATCAATGATATGTTGCTAACTGGTAACATTCATTGCTATGCGGATGACAGCACTAGTGATGCTCTATACACCGGCCGTGCCAATATTTCTCGGGAAAACGTCGCCGAGTACCGGAATAAACTTGTGTCTGAAGTCGAGTTTTTGCTGAACAAAGTCTCGGATTGGGGGCGACTAAATCTAGTCCAGTTTAATCCTCAGAAGACACAAGTTTGCGCGTTTATCGCTAAAAAGAACCCCTTTGTCGTATCTCCTCAGTTTCAAGGCACTCCCCTTCTTGCCTCAGCCAGTATCGGTATCCTCGGAGTCGACATATCGAGTGACGTGCAGTTTCGTGGTCATTTGGAAGAGAAGGCCAAATTGGCCTGTAAAAAGCTTGGCGTGCTCAGCAGAGCGGGACAGTATTTCATGCCGGCACACCGCCTGCAACTTTACAAGGCGCAGGTTCGGCCTCACATGAAATACTGTTCCCATCTCTGGGCAGGGACTCCCCAGTGCCAGCTCCTTCCACTTGACCGCATCCAGCGCAGAGCGGCTCGAATCTTCGACGACCGAGCCCTTTCCGATCGACTCGATTCATTGGCACTGCGAAGAGATGTTGCATCCCTTTGCATTTTCTTTCGCATCTACCATGGGGAGTGCTCTGATGAATTGTTCGGATTAATCCCAGCCGCCAAATTTCACGAACGCACATCGCGGCAGAACTCCCGATACCATCCACACTATCTGGATGATTGCCGGTCCACCACTGTGCGATTTAGAAGATGTTTCTTCCTCGCACGACTTCCTTGTGGAATCGATAACCATCAGCGATTTTTCCGGACCGATACGACTTAGGGACCTTCAAGAAAAGAGCGTACTCCTTTTTAAAAGGCCGGCAACGCATGTGCAATTCCCTCCTTGGTGTTGCAGTTGTTCATGGGTGGCGATAGTCACTTACCATCAGGTGAGCCGCATGCTCGTTTGCCCCCTCTCCTATATAAAAAAGTTGTCTGGCATAGTGAAGGATTTAACAAATGATAAGTGCCCTGAACGTGTTGTGTCATTATAATAATCAGCGTAACAATAATTCTAGCAAATGAAACGTTGTCATACAAAAATTTGATAATCGTTAGTCAAAGTGAAAAATAGGCGAACCGTTGGTTGGCAAGTGATAATGGGCCAAACAATTTTCAGCGAGAAGGCAGGATCCCCCTTTTTGTACTTTGTGGGCAAATTAAGTACATACATAAACACTCACGCCTGTCACCCAGAGGGGTAGGCAGAGACTACGGACTTCCATTTGGCGCGATCCTGACACACCTCTCTCGCCTCTTTTACATCCATATATCTACGCATACACGCTCGTCGGTTAAGGGTACTCCTAATCTGGCCTATTTTTAATATATATACGATACGATAAACCTTCGTCTAGGGCGTCCCTTCCCGACCCTGCCGTTCACTTCTGCAACATAAATTTGCTTTGTCACTCTTTCCTCGTTCATTCTTTCTACATGACCAAACCACCGAAGCATTCCTTTCTTAATCCTTGTCACAACGTCATCTTGCAAACCACACTTTTGTCTTATCACACTATTTCTCATCCTGTCATTCAGATTCAGCCCTAGCATACTCCTTAAGGACCGCATTTTTACAGCATTTATTCTACTCTCATGATTCTTCTGCCAGACCTAACTTTCACTTCCATACATTAAAGTAGGGACTAACACAGCATTATGAATTGCCATACGTGCCTTAGTTGACACATTCTGACTCCTCATAATAGCGTGTAGAGCCCCATTCACTCTATTTCCTGCGTTCACTCGTCGTTCTATATCCTTGTCATATCTACCATCCCTGCTAAATAAACATCCCAAATATACAAACTCATCCACTTGCTCAAACAACTCCCCTTCTATTCTTATTTCACATAAAGTTTTACTTTCTTCTCTTTCAAAAACCATCACTTTCGTCTTCCTTGCGTTCACTTTCATACCCCTTTTTTTCAATGATCAATTCGTTAAAGTAACCATCATTTGCAACTCGGCCGCCGACGATGCAAATATGACTTGATCATCGGCGTACAAAAGGCATTTGACGGTTGCTCACCCATTCTCAACCCACATTCTTCAACTATCAAAGTTTGCAACAACTGTCCATAAATAGGTTAAACAGCCACGGGGAAGCCACACATCCCTGTCTGACACCTTTATGAATGCCAAACCAGTCCGAGTATACCCCGTTGATCCTGACACAAGCACTAGAGTCCCTAGTCCCCTTAAACTTATCTTCCGACCTCTCTCCACTTCTTCCGGAATTTCTATTTAACTTCCTTCAGACGACTCTTCACTCTTAAACACGCTTTCAAAGTATTCCTTCCATCTCTTTAAATTCGAAACTTCATCATTCAGCATGCAGCCATTCTCGTCTCGTATAGCATTCAGTCTAGGCTGTTTTGAATTTCCCCTGGCAGTTCTTACGAGCTTCCAGAACATTTAAATATTTTCCTGGAAGTTATAAGATAGCCTTCTATCATTCTTATCTATCTTTTCTTGCTTTTTCCTTTCAACAACTTCTTTTACTCTCTTATTTATACGTCTAAAGTCTGCCTTTTTTTTCAATCTCATCATTCATACCGCCAGAATTACCAGCTTTAGTTGCTAGTAAATCTAGCCATGCTCTCTTCTTTGCTTCAACTTCCATCCGTACCTCATCATCCCACCACAACGTATTACTTTTCCTTTCATTCGTTCTCTTACTTACACCACATGCTTCGGTGGCTGCATCCACCAAAACTTTCTTAATATTATTCCATACATTCTTCAATTCTAAATCATTCATACATAATTCATTCAACCCACCTATATTTTCCCTCAGTCTGCATTTATACTTCTCTTTCACACCTTCATCTTGTAACCTCTCTATTCTTATACGCTGTAACGAATAAGAATTAAGTATAAATGAATAAATAATAAAATTAATAATAGATGACTTTTTATAACAAAGCCATGAAGTACAACATTAATAGGCCGTTGTTTTAGATTAAAATATAACCTAGTCCATGACATGCGATCACTGCGCAACTTGTAGTTATTATGTTCTATCTATTACAAGGTATTCACGCGATAAGCAGATCTATAAAGTAAAATATAAAAAAAAAAACTAATAAATAACAATTTTTTCATACTTTAAAAAACTATCTTTACAAACTAAAACCATCGCTTCGTGGGAACTCGCGAAGCTATTATGCTATTGTATAGGTAATATATGTTAGTAAAATACATTAAAACAATTTTTATTACGTGATGGTTACAAAAATACCATTATGTAATATGATAGCAGGTTAAGGGGATTATCCCAGACCTGTAGACAATTTCATTAACGCTTTCCCAGCTTACGCCATTTAACGCGACGCACGACGTATTTATTCACGACTAGCTGTTCCCCTCGACTTCGCCCGCGTGTTAGGGTTTTTATGTTTTTGCGCGGAACCCTAATTCTTTTTATAAAATAAAAGTAGCCTAAGTTACTCCTTAGAAAATCAGCTATCTACCAGTGAAAGTCCCATCAAAATCGGTTCAGCCGTTTCGGAGATTAGCCGGAACAAACAGACAGACAGACAGACAAAAATTTAAAAAATTGTATTTTAGTTATAAGTACCGTATTTATTTTCATATGCATTTAGTAAAAAAACTGTAATTTTGACATTACAAACAGACACTTCAATTTTATTTATTTGTATAGAGTATAGACTAGCTGTTCCCCGCGACTTCGCCTACGTGTATTTTAGGTTTTTACTTTTTAGCGCGGAACCCTAATACATTTTCTTAAAGTAAAGTAGCCTGAAATACTCCTTATAACATCAGCTGTCTGACAGTGAAAGTCCCATCAAAATCGGTACAGCCGTTTCGGAGATTAACCGGAACAAACAGATAGACAGACAGACAGACAAAAATTTTAAAAATCGTGTTTTTGTTATAAGTACCGTATATACTTTCATATGCATATTGTAAAAAGCTGTTATTTCGACATTACAAACAGACACTTCAATTTTTTTTATTTGTATAGATGCTGCGGGAACCACAGGTGCACTATGCGGTTACCGCACAGAGTGTTAACTCTGTGCTCCGCGCTATAAATACACGCCACAGTATAAATATTTGCAGGATCAACTTAATTAAATACTATAATAATTTAATTGTTACTTTTGTTCTTTGATAGGATTTCTTTATTTCGTCAGATTTACATTTTATTATTTAGTAATTTAATTTTATGATTGCATAAAATGTACGTAATATAATATCACTTTATGGAAGTTTTAACAATCAATTTATTTTATTCATGAAACAAAGCTAGGTTGTTCCGTTACCGTTTCAGCTTATTAAAGGCCACTGCTGAACATAGGCCTGCGGTTATTAGGGAGACGATGCTGCCCATCTCTTGATTCTTTTCTCTGTCGCCTCTTACGACACCCACGGGATGATATAGGGTAGTGGTTATTCTTACATGGCCCGGTAGGTTGTACACAAAATCGGTGGGTTCTGTGCATAACCTACCGGGTGGGTAACAGTGGGTACTGAACTGAAACCAAGCATTTTACATGGCAGCGCCTGCAACATCAGATCCATGGGCAGGGACATTATCATGATGAATAAATTAAAATTAAAATTTCGTACAACCGACTTCAATATAAATTATTAAGAATAACTCAAAGATTCAGGTCCCATATAAATAAAAAAAATTGGTCAGACCTTGACCAAATTTATATAGAACCACATGCAAAGCACGCATGTCAAATGTTCAAATGAAATGCATGTTCAAATGAAAAAAGAATCATCGAAATCGTTCGAATACGTTCGGGACATCTGTAACCCGCGGGTCCCGTATCATTAATACGGCTGATACGGCGTAGCTACGCCCCTGCTGTCAATGTGGATACCTAAATATTTTATCTCATCTACTCTTTCTATTAATTATACATATAGTTCGCGGCCACGAAGACGGTGCAAATGCACTTAAAATAATGAGTCAACCTTTGTTATACATTTAAGACACACCTTGTTAAAGAAATAAATTTTTTGTTTATTTATTATTTATGAAGATCGCATCATATCAAGACTTAGAAAATTACTATCAACCATAATCTATATTGGTCGAGTTTTCAGGTACATCAGCTTCAAAGATTTGTTGAATTTGTTCCATCTCTGAAAAAGAAATCACAAAGTCAAATTGACATTTTACACCTTTGTCAACTGACAAAATAACGGTCCATTATTTTTTTTTGGAGTTTATGGCCTGGTATCTAGACCTTTAGGCCAAGTCTTAAGTATTTTTATTCGGTTTATTGTAATTTCCCCACTCCTTCATAGTATACTGCTTCACAATATGTTGATGCGTCACATTGTGCAGTTCTTGGGAGATTTTGGGATATTTATTATTATTATTATTATTAGATTACAATAACTTAACTTCGGCTACAATAATGTTTGTACTGCACGCTTATACTGTTACAAAATCTTATAAATACATTTTCGGAAACAATAATGATCGTAATGATTTACTTATAATAATAATGTTCCTGTGGTCACAAAATATTTTTGTTTCTTAAATTTTATTTCTTATTTACACACACACACACACACACACACACACACACACACACACACACACACACACACACACACACGCACGCACACGCACACGCACCCGCACGCGCACACACGCGCGCGCGCACGCACGCACGCACGCATACACACACATACGCACACGCACACACACGCACGCACACACACGCACACACACGCACACACACACACACACACGCGCGCACACGCGCACACACCGCACACGCGCGCATACGCGCGCACACGCGCGCTCACGCGCACGCACGCGCACACACGTGCACACACCGCAATCACGCGCACACACCGCACACATGCGCGCACACGCGCACACACGCGCACACACCGCAATCACGCGCACACACCGCACACATGCGCGCACACTCGCACACACGCGCACACGCGCACACACCGCAATCACGCGCACACACCGCGCACACGCGCACACACGCGCACACGCGCACACACCGCAATCACGCGCACACACCGCACACATGCGCGCACACGCGCACACACGCGCACACGCGCACACACCGCAATCACGCGCACACACCGCACACATGCGCGCACACGCGCACACACGCGCACACGCGCACACACCGCAATCACGCGCACACACCGCACACATGCGCGCACACGCGCGCACACGCGCACACTCGCGCACACACGCGCACACACGCGCACACGCGCACACACCGCAATCACGCGCACACACCGCACACATGCGCGCACACGCGCACACACGCGCACACGCGCACACACCGCAATCACGCGCACACACCGCACACATGCGCGCACACGCGCGCACACGCGCACACTCGCGCACACACGCGCACACACGCGCACACACGCGCACCCACGCACACACGCACTCACGCCTGTCACCCAGAGAGTGACAGCGACTACGGACTGCCATTTGGCGCGATCTTCACACACCTCTCTCGCCTCCTTTACATCCATATATCTACGCATACACGTTCGTTGGTTAAGGGTATTCCTAATCTGGCCATTTACAATGTATCGCCAATTTGATCGATAAATCTTCGTCTAGGGCATCCCTTCCCGACTCTGCCGTTCACTTCTGAAACATAAATTTGCTTTGTCACTCTTTCCTCGTTCATTCTTTCTACATGACCAAACCACCGAAGCATTCCTTTTTTAATCCTGGTCACAACGTCATCTTGCAAACCACACTTTTCTCTTATCACACTATTTCTCACCCTGTCATTCAGATTCAGCCCTAGCATACTCTTTAAGGACCTCATTTCTACAGCATTTATTCTACTCTCATGTTTTTTCTGCCGGACCCAACTTCCACTACCATAAATTAAAGTAGGGACTAACACAGCATTATGAATTGCCATATGTGCCTTATTTGACACATTCTGACGCTTTATAATAGCGTTTAGAGCCTCATTCATTCTATTTCCTGCGTTCACTCGTCGTTCTATATCCTTATCATATCTACCATCCCTGCTAAATAAACATCCCAAATATACAAACTCATCCACTTGCTCAATCAACTCCCCTTCTATTCTTATTTCACATAACGTTTTACTTTCTTCTCTTTCAAAAACCATCACTTTCGTTATATATCATCTAATAAAACTTGACACAAGGCGCGTCTCCGCGTGAGCCGTTTTACTATTTCTTTTGTTAACAAAACCATTGATATTCAAAAAATATCCATTAAAATCACTTTATAATACAATTACCTTCTAGTACATGCAATTTTAATATAATTTCGTGCTGTAATATTACGATGTAAAACGAAAAATGGTTTTAAAATTGACATTGTTACGGATTTTTTTTTGATCGAGCAAAGTACAATGTATCGTCATTAAATGTCACTCAATAGAGGATGTATCTATGACATATTATATTTTTTTCCGCACTTAAATATAGTAATTTGACTATTTAAAGTTAATTTTACAAGAGCCAATATTGGAATAACCTGCCGTTAAACATTGAATACTTAGATTGTGTAAGGTTTGTAAAAAATAATATTTTTGAAGTCAATTCATGTAAAATAATTGGCAGTCATTGGGGACTGCTGATAAAAGTGAAAATTTAAAGCTACGAAATAAATATTTGCTGCTAGTCAAAGATTATTTTAACAGATTGCTATTACATCATGCAAGCAAGATTATATTCATCCAAAAAGCGTACAACGCGCATATATCATTCTCGCAACACATCAAACTTATAGCTAAAGATATACTATTAACATTGCATGTCGGTGACGCAACTCATTTTTACTCATACAAAAGTCGCCCAACGCGTCTAAAAAGTTTTCACTTGAATAATCATCGATAACACATAATTGACGAACCGAATCACACGAATTTAAACCTTCCTGGGGGAAAATAAGAGTTAGCTCTCACTGGCAACACTATACGCCTCAATCATTGTGAATTGATATCATCTACAATTAGGAAAAAATAATTAAAATGCAAGCAAGCATTAAGCGTGGGTAGGAATGTACATCAGGGTAGATTTGTACACAGAGGAGGCGTCAACTTCATATAATTTTGATCGAAGTACACTTACAGGTAAGTTACTTGGAACGTCACGTACATCGGGACGTTGCACGTCCGTAGGTAGCGTATACGTGGCGTAGATCGGACCAAAAATTAATATTCAAAAACTGAAGGTATCCGGGCTAACTATGACATCGGGACGTCAAACACCTCAGTTCCCCCCGTGACCATGGGTGCTGTAAAGCACCCGAAACGTTGGGAATTAAAAAGTTATATTAAACGCGATAAAATCCGTAAAAATTAGTTTCATTTAATGTGTAGTCTTCGCGTAAATATAAGAAATCATTACTTTGTAAATGTTAAAAATTTGATTGCGTAATTTTAATTATTTATTGTTATAAGTACATCAATATTAAATAACTTACAGTTAAACATATCATAAACATGTACTGTTATGTTCAAATTTCAAGTTTAGAACTGTCTCGCTTCGCTCGTCCTAACAAGTTTACTGGTGTATTACCAATCAAGTTACAATGTGTGAAACGCCTGATACTGCGTGTAAACGTTATTCCGCATGCCAAATGTGCTGCATACGACGTTATAGTGAAATGAATGAATTTGAAGCTCATTCACAATTAAACTTAAAATTTGAATATGAACTTAAACTACTACTAACTAACTACTAACTAAAACAAACCTTCCTCAAGAAATTATTTTAACGTCTGTGAAAACCGCATCAAATTACATTAAGTAGTTATAAGGGTAGATTTTTCAATCGTCAGACAACAGTTATTCATCAAAAATAAATTATAACCCGACTGAATATAAGAGTGAAACAATTGAAATATTTCAGTCATTTATCTAAACTTTTTATCTTATCTATACAAATAAATAACATTGAAGTGTCTGTTTGTAATGTCGAAATAACAGCTTTTTACTATATGCATATGAAAGTATATACTGGAATTATAACAAAAACACGATTTTTAAAATGTTTGTCTGTCTTTCTGTCTGTCTGTCTGTTTATTCCGTCTAATCTACGAAACGGCTGGACCGATTTTGACCAGACTTTCACTGGCATATAGCTGATGTTATAAGAAGTAACTTGGGCTACTTTTATTTAAAAAAAAAAGAATCAAGGTTCCGCGCAAAATATTAAAACCCATGAAATCCAATAGTAATAAATTAGCGCGGGCGAAGTCGCGGGGAACAGCTAGTTATAAATATATTATTATATAAGTAAATTTTGTTTATGTTGTATTTTATCCCATAGAAGACTTTTATCTGATTATAGAAATATCTTTAAGCAAGTATACAGACAGACGCGGATAAGCGAGTTTTTGATATTATGTGATTATAGCTCATACCCAGTCGGTTATCTTTATACATATTAATACTTCTGTACGTGTTTCTTTCACTGAACTTCTAAAAGGCTGGTCCGGTTTTGATGGACATTTTCGTGTGTTTCATTAGATTCATAATTAAATCCGGTAGGTGGCGCTGTTGTCAAAATCATGAAGAAACCACTCGTGCGAAGCCGGGGCGGATCGCTAGTTATTAATAATTGTTTGTTTACAGTGTTGTTCCTCGGTAAACACCCAGCCGTGACTCCGGAGCATCTTCAATCTATAAAGGGAATAATATGCGGTGCTGCACCATTGTCTCAGTCCGATGCATTGGCTGTATTGAATAAAAATGTTAGTATACAGTATGCAAACAATATTTATGTTACCGTTACCGTCAACATTACGGCCTATAGGATTCCTCCATAGATTGCCTCATAGGGGAGATATTTGCCACAGTACCTACGTTTGGCATGCGGTTTGGCAACCGTTTTTTTTTTAGTTTTTAGTTGATATTTTACGTTTTAGAGCCATTCTGCATCTATATAGTATAGTTGTAGCACGAATGGGTCGGCTCCACCTGATGGTAAGTGGTTGCTGTGGCCCATTGACATCTACAACTATCCTCGATGACGAATTAAAATGCAGATGCGTTGTCAGCCGTGAGGACTAAGATAAAATGACTCTTTTCCAGTAAAAAGGGTCTCCGGTTCTCTACACTCATCATACGAAACACAGCAGCATTAAGCTTCTATTTTACGCTGGTATTCTGTGAGAGCATGGTCCTTCCCCGGTCGAGCCGACCCATTCGTGCTACAATTATACAACTAATGTAGCTGCAGCATGGCTTTACCACGTTTAATTAACAAAAAAAAAAAAAAGAAAGTTATAACTAACAAAAAAAATATCATGATTTAAAATATATTACAATTAGTTACAAAGTTAATAATGAGAGTAGAACGAATAGCATATACACACATTTTCTATCGAGTTGTCATATTTTCTATATAATACGCATATCTAAATGCATAATTTATCAAATCGATTTTTATTATTACATTATCGCATTTGCAGAAAGATATCATCTTCCGTCAAGGTTATGGACTAACGGAAACAAACGGGGGCGTTACAGTCGGCAAGAAAACTGACACCAACCATTCGGCCGTCGGTCATGTTTTCGGGAGCTGTGAAATAAAAATTGCCGATTTGCAAACTCAAGAAGCTTTGGGACCAGGAGAGGTGACTATTAACATATTTTTTAGCTTTTTTTTTATAGGAGAGGGGGCAAACGAGTATGCGGCTCACCTGATGGTAAGTGACTACCGCCGCCCATGAACAACTGCAACACCAGGGAGGGAATTGCAGATGCGTTGCCGGCCTTTTAAAAAGAAGTACGCTCTTTTCTTGAAGGTCCCTAAGTCGTATCGGTCCGGAAAAATCGCTGAGGGTAATCGATTCCACAAGGAAGTCGTGCGAGGAAGAAAACATCTTCTAAATCGCACAGTGGTGGACCGCCAATCATCCAGATGGTGTGGATGGTATCGGGAGTTCTGCCGCGATGTGCGTTCGTGAAATTTGGCGGCTGGGATTCATCCGAACAATTCCTCAGAGCACTCCCCATGGTAGATGCGAAAGAAAATGCAAAGGGATGCAACATCTCTTCGCAGTGCCAATGAATCGAGCCGATCGGAAAGGGCTCGGTCGTCGACGATTCCAGCCGCTCTGCGCTGAATGCGGTCAAGTGGAAGGAGCTGGCACTGGGGAGCCCCTGCCCATAGATGGGAATTTTTATCTAGCATATAGCAAATTCCGTAAAATCAAAGGAAAAATAATACATTGACATTCATAATTACGTTAAATATTTTATTTTATGTGGGCAGCGTCAGTGAATCGTCCACATTCTTTTAGGCCTCCAACACACGGCAGGTATTTTATCGGCTTAACTCATAAACGTTGCTTATCACTTAAATTAAGTATTAATTATATGTAATCTATATAGCTGTCTCTATCTATCGTCATTTATTGAAAAGAGAGAGACTACAACATTAAGCATTTCATAATTTGAAATCTATTTTTTTATGTAAGTGACAGAACCACAGTCGGTCTGTCGCATCCGAAGCTGGAAGCTTCAGGAAGCGGATACTAGGGACAAATATCATAGGGTAGCCGAAAAGCTTGACACCATCGATGGCAGAAAGGAATGTGTGGAAAGAACACGGCAGAACCTTAGAGACGGAATGGTAAGTGCAGCGGAAGAAGTGTGTGGAACGATAATAGAACGGTAGTAGTAAAAGAAGAGATGCATGGTGGAAAGAAGCTGTAAAGAAGAAGAAGAAAGCATGGTTAGACTACTTGGCCTCTAGTAATTATAAGGATATGAGAGAGAAGATGAAAGAAAGATATAAGTTGCAGAAAGTTCATACGAAGACATTGATTGAGGAAGTGCGTGAAAGGTGTAGAATGGAAGCGGACGAAAGGTTGTCGCACAACTTTAAGGAGAACTCCAAACTCTTCTGGAAAGAGGTTGGAAGGACCCGAAGTGGTGCGACGGCCTTAAGAATGAACGTGAAGTGTTTTCGAGAACCAATGACGTCCTCTCAGAAAAATCGGACGTCATGCAGCGATGGAGCGAATTTTATAGAGAAATGTATGCGTGTGATGATCTTAGCGAGGAATCCGGGGGTGACGCCGTGACTGGTACGCCAGACCCGGACCTCGACGACACTGAGGTCATCAGTATGAAAGAGATTGAACGTGCGATTCGAAGTTCGAAATGTGGTAAGGCTGCGGGACTAGACAGAGTTACTGTTGAAATGGTCAAGTATGGTGGGCCTCGCGTCTGGGACAGCTTTCATCTGCTGTGCAATTTGTGCTGGCGGACGGGAGATGTCCCGGATGATTGGTGATCCGCAGTCATTGTGCCTTTATATAAAGGTAAAGGTTCACATTTTGACTGCTGGTGCTATCGGGCGATCAGCTTGACCAGTTTAGCAAGTAAAGTTTACTCGAAAGTTTAGCAAGTAAAGCCTGTGTGCGGGTAGGGCATGACCTGTCACCCATGTTTAGCGTCCAAACGGGCGTAAAACAGGGTTGTGTCATGTCTTCCTGGCTGTTCATACTGTATCTCGACAGCTGTTTACAGAAGCTGAAAGATAGCTGTTTGGGTGTGAAATTGGGTGACATTAAAGTAAATTGTCTGCTGTATGCTGATGATGCAGTGCTTATTGCACCATCAGAGGCAGAACTGCAGGCATTAGTCACGTGTATGAAAGAGGAATGTGAAATTAAAGGTCTCCGTTTGAATGCTAATAAAACTAAGGTTCTGGTATTTGAAAGGGACGAAGAGAGAACGAAGTATGAAATAACGGGTAAATCAGGAATGTCTAGAACAGGTAAATGAAATTATATACTTGGGGAGTGCTTTCAGCCGGGATGGAAAATGTGATTTAGATGTGGACAGGCGTGTCGCTGCCGGGAACAAAGTCAATTGTGCCCTGACTGCATTAGTCAAAAGGCAAGGCGTAGTGAAGAGTGCACGCCTTGCAATACATAACGCAGTGTTGGTACCGACTTTGTTATATGGCAGCGAAACCTGGGTATGCCAGAAGAAGCATAAAAGTAGATTGAATGCAGTGGAGATGCGATCTCTTCGTAAAATGTGCGGCGTTACCATTGCCGACCGAAAGCGAAAGGATGAGATTCGCAATATGGCAGGTTTGAAAGATGACCTTATTACAAAAATTGATAAGGGCGAGCTTCGATGGTTTGGGCACTTTGAGCGAATGAATGAAGACCGAATGGTGAAGAAAATATATAGCGCGGAAGTAAATATTAAAAGGTGTCGAGGTAGACCGAGACTAACTTTCGAAGACCATGTGAGCAAATTGCTCGAAGAGGGAAGGGTCAAGAGTACTCGGATACCTAGACGTGCATGTACGAAGAAGATAATGAATCTGAAAGAAGCGAAAGAGGTATGTAAGGATCGTGACACTTGGCGATCTGTTCTCTCTGGCTACCCCGTCAGGGATTGTGCGTGAAGATAAGTAAGTAAGTATTTTTTTTATGTAAAGCTAACTTGCTTTATTCGTTTGTTTTTATGGTTCAAAATTTGTGATCAGCTTTTCAAGCACTTGCTGACATCTGATTGAGCTGAAATTTTGCATTCCAATGTAACTTCTATGACAATAACAATAATATGGTACTATGAAGTTGATCTGATAATTGATCCGAATGCTGCCCCTAGCAACGCCAATAAAAGCTTGTTTTCAAACAGATAGCGTAATGTACATAATATCTAATATTGTTTTAAATTTATAAATATAAGTTTAAGTCGTTGAAGCTGTTTCGTAGGCGCTTTAGGTATTGTACTTCTGTCTCTGGTGATAGGCTTCTGTCGTATATTACATAGTATACTGTCAACAAGAGTTCGGTCCACGCCGCCACCAATGACGTTGAATTCATTAGCAATTTCTTTATCTTGTGCTGTTGAAGGGAATCATCGACATGTATGCCTTACATGTCTGAGAAATAATTTTGGGGATATGTGAAGTTCAACGACTAACCGCGGACTAGTTGCTCCATTACTCTATCTGAAATAAGAAAAATTAAGAAACGGTTTTCATAGATAGCCCGCGGTTTACAAATGAGATATGGAGCGAAGTCGAGTGTTAACAAAGATGAAGTCTTTATGTTGTCCCTCTACGCAAAACATTTGCGCATTTTATACTGAACGCGTGTAAAGAAATAGCACCATCTGCTTCACTTCATTTTATAAGTCATTTTATCAAACTAATTGGTTGACTTGACTGTTAAGGTCAAGTTCAAAGTCAAGTGACTATTATGTAAAATAGACGCTACTCATGAAATCGTGAAAAAATAAATTGATTAGATATGATAATAGTAAAATCCAGTCCCGCGTCTCTATTGGAGGTCGTGAGATCTTGGCATATTCGTTTCGATTTCGACTATTGCGACGTTCTTGGGAGGTGATTGATTTTTTAAAATGATTTTTATCAAACGTTAGTGACGAGCGAACTTATAGTCCACTCGATAGTGGCTTCTGCCATCCACGTACTGCCAGCTTCAAACAAATAACCTCTTAGGACTAATATGGGATGCCTCACAGAATGTAAATAATGCCATCAAAAACATAACTTGTAAAAAAAACCAAGTCTCGCAACTCAGTTCTTCTACCGTAAAAAGTTGTGAGACCCATGTAATACCAAGTCGGTTAATTTATTCAGTCCCTACTTAAGGGTCCTTCTGTCTCAAGTTATTACGTAATTAGCTAACCTAACAACATCTTATGGTGACCATATCAATATTAAAAATATTTTATGTTTTAAATAAATAGATTGACTTGGCCATCGCATGAAAACACAATGTATCTCACAAGTAATACATTTTTACATTGTTTAGTGGCGATGGACAAGTCAATCTATTTATTTAAAACATAAAATATTTTTAACATTTATATGGTCACCATAGGATGTTGTTAGATTAGCTAATTACGCAATAACTTGAGAGAGAAGGGCCCTTAGGCAGGGACTGAATAAATTAACCGAATTGGTATTACATGGATCTCACAACTTTTTACGGTAGAAGAATTGAGTTGCGAGACTTGGTTTTTATTACAAGTTATGTTTTTGATGGCATATCATTTCTTTTTGTAGATAGTCCTACTTTTTTTCCTTTCCGGTACCATCTACTTCTTGAATACCAACTACGGATTTTCGGGCAATTTAGTCTACTTAATACTTTGCGGGATATTGGTGCAACTTCATAAGACATGTCCCATTCTTGCTTTTTCATTCCGTTGACCATTTTACAAGTTCACTTTGAACATAATTATATCTAGGTACCTATCTACACCTATTATTCCATTATATTATACATATACAGGTACACTGATTCATTCACTGCAAATGTAACTTTGTAATCCTATATATTTATATAGGATTACAAAATTATTTATGCAGTTGGTGTATCTAGAAAACTGGACAGAAATTACAAAATATTTTAATTTTCCATTGATTTATACACTAAACACTAATTGTATTCTAATTTGAAGCTCTGAAGTCAGTGAGTGACAAAATTAAGAAACTTTGACTATTTATAATTCTTAAACTACTACTTCGAATTGAATGAAATTTGAAATATACCGTGCATAAACCGTGCACCGATTATAAATATACAATGCATGCTTCATTATTACAGCCTTTCATAAGTCCACTGCTGAACATAGGCCTCCCCCAAGGAATGCCACAAAGCACGGTCCTGAGCCACCTACATCCATCGACTTCCTGCATGTCTTACCAGGTCGTCACTCCATCTCGTGGGGGGTCGCCCTACACTTCGCTTACCGGTACGAGGCTGCCACTCAAGAACCTTTCTTCCCCATCGGTTGTCGGTTCTTCGAGCTATATGGCCGGCCCACTGCCACTTCAGCTTACTAATCCGTTGGGCTATGTCGGTCACTCTGGTTCTACTGCGGATATCATCATTTCTAAGTTTATCACGCAGAGAAACTCTGAGCATAGCTCTCTCCATATGAGGAATGAGGAAGCTCAATGCATGCTTGGTTACTGAAAATTCAGGCTGCTAGTTTTATCCACAACGAAGTTATAGGGGGTCGAAAATGGCCTGAACTGCTTCGAGAAAAGGATGATACGGCCGTGCCGCTTTTTTGCTCGACTTGGCGGGGGCACTGCCGTGCCCCCAGATAAATATATTCGCCCTCTATATCCTTCAGACCGGAATACGGCGGTCTAAGCAATGCCATTGAGCAGTAGAAATAAAACTAAGAGATCTAACCAGACGGACCCCTAGATGGGTTGCGTTGTTATGATACTGTGATTTGCAATACTATATTAATATTCACTCCATAAACACTACAATAAGAGAGTCCCATGTCTAGCTGTAGACTTTTATATTATGCTGATAATAAAATTATGAATAATGACTCTTTATAAGGTTGGAGATGGTGCGAAGGCGTGTAGGTGCTTCCAATAAATCCGACGATCCATTTGAGGAGGATGAGGAGCAGAAAATGTGGAGAGTGGTACATCATCATCACTTGAATACTCACTAGAGCTTTCTTCACCTTTTTGCATGAGCAGTTAGAGATATTGAGTACTCGTCGTCGGAAATACCTTCGATGATTGAGTCATCATCTCTGAACTCGACTATATGTGTTGTGAAGAAACTTTTAACCACAATGTATTTTTTTAAATACATATGTAAAGACCAAAACCGAAAGTCCCCTATGCGGAACATCCACGACCGTGGAATCAGTACATTACATAGATAGAGGTCATATCATTTATCGAAATACGAAAAAAGTGTTCACAATACGTCAAGTAACCTCATTATCACAATACATAGCAATTTAAAAAAAAACGTGCGTTATTCCAATAAAAACAGTTTAAATGAATTTTAATAGAACTAGCATGGTGACGATCATCTCACTCCCGGGGGTTATTTTCATTTATATATTCTTTAATATTACAATAACCCTTATGGTATAATTTTTTCTATAATAAAACATTTAAACTTGTTCATTGACTTTGTGCATTTTCTGGGATTTTGTTGTAAAAGCGTATACATTGCCTCATAAATGAATGACTAATTCTGTGGAGTCTAGTAACTGGTATTACAATCTCATGTTTGTTGCTAGTGTTCAAAGTATGAACATCTTTATTCTTATCAAAGCTATTCATGTTTTTATGTACATACAATACATTTTCATAAATATATTTGCGATGCCAAAAAAAATACAAAATATGAAATAATTATAAAGAAATATGTTTATTTCTTTAAATTTTTCTTAAACTTAAATTGTAAAGAGGGACTCTTAGTTATTAAGCGCCCGTACGGCTCTCTTTTGCAAAACAAATATGCTACAATATCAGTCGCATTACTCCATAGCAAAATTCCATAAGACATCACGCTATGAAAGTAACTAAAATATACTATTCTAGCTGTCTCAACATTGGTGAGACTTCTAATCTTTCATACGGCATATGCTGCAGAACTAAATCTACCTGCTAATTTAGATATATAGGTGCCCCCATTGAAGCTTTGCATCAATAGTCCATCCATTCCATCCATTACAATCTATAAAAGTCCATTGCTGAACATAGGCCTCCCCTATAGAAAGCCTGAGAAAATGAGATGGATTTTGCCATAGATGCCACGCTAGGCAGGCGGGTTGGCAACCGCAGTCTTTTTTAATTCAGCTGTGATTAGGAAAATGCTGCCGCCCATCTCTTGTTTCAGCTTTCCTCTATCGCTTCTTACGACGATAAGGGTTAGTGGGTATTCTTACGAAGCACTACACGGTTTAGAGGATATTGCTGGCATTGAGCGAATATTTTTCTTTTAATAAAAAATTTCCTTTCATTTTCAGGAGGGTGAAATCTGGGTACGTGGCCCGATGTTGATGCAGGGTTACTTCAAGAATGACAAAGCTACCAAAGAAGTCATTACTGAAGACGGCTGGTATAAAACTGGCGATATCGGCAAATATGACGAAAATCAATATCTCTACGTCACAGATAGATTGAAGGAATTGATCAAGGTTTGTGATTTATTAACCGACTTAAAAAAAAAACAAGGCTTACACAATGCGAAAATTGCATCCAAATTCCCAACCCAAGCGTACAACTGCAAGATTTCGAGATACTATAAGTTCATACTGAGTAGATCACACCAAACATTTAAAATAAAATATATGAAGGTAGCCGTGGTTAACTATGACATTGGACGTTGAACACCTAGTCCCCCCAACGTGGCCATAGGTGTTGTAAAGTACTCGAAACGTAGGCAATATAAAATAAGTTAAATATAAGGTATAAAATCCGTAAAAACTAATTTCATTTAGATTCGACGGTAAGTTTTTTTTTTTTTAATTTAACATACATTACGCGATATATTCTTCAATTGTGAACTGATTTTGATGATTCTTGTTTTATTTGAATAGATTATAGTCTTCAGGTGTGGTCCCATATAAATTTGAAGAAAGATTTCCACTCCCATGGACGAAGCTATCCAAAATGCCCCCCTCCCCCCACCCAGTAGACGTCCAAAGAACGTTCACTATCTAAAATAAGTTGATCCCTCCCCCTCTACAGGAGAGGGAATCTGATCCACTAATACTAACACACACACACACACACACACACACACACACACACACACACATACACACACACACACACACACACACACACGCACAGGCACACGCACACGCGCACACGAACACGCACACACGCACACCGTATCTTCCCATTTTTTAATCAATGTGCAGCACTATATCTCTTGCACAGCTAATAGCTTCGGACAGAACTCAGAAATTGCATTTAAGTAGCTTCAGGCTCAATTTGTAAAGTTAATTTTTAGATAAATCGTTTAGGGCTTTAAAGGAGATGAACTTGGTTCCATACAAGCTTGGACCCAGCGTGAACAAAGTTCAAATATGTCTTATTTTGTAGATTTATACATGTACTATTTATTTAAAAAATATTTTTTACAGGACCTGGGGTTTTGTTTTTATTTTGTTTGGTGATTTGTAGGTTACGTAGTAAAGTCACTCGTCAGGACACAAATGAATGCACTTTTGTAGTTTTATTAAATAAATAAAATGTCATCTAGAAAGCCGCCGGAGGCTGTACATTGTCTGTTCTATTCCTCTCACAACCCAAGTACCACATTATTGTCATTATTAGGGCGCAACAACCTACTGTCCTGTAATCCGAGAGAAAAGCCAAGGGTCAAGTTAAATAAAAAAATAAAAAAAGCATTAGCTTTCCTTTTTCAGTTTAAAAAATGTTTTTCTGATTGTACTATATATTACAGAAATAAAAAAACATTTATTTATGCTTATAATTTATTGTTTTTTTACCTACATATTTTAGTATAACTGTTACGAACGATGTCAAGCACCCGATTTCATACATCTTTGTGAGACCTCCAAATCTGCTGGCGTAATACTTAAAAAAGTAACATGAAGTTACAACATATACGTTCAACTGTTGGGTCCCTCATTTCTAGTAAATAGTCCGCTCTGTTGCTCCAATACATGCTGGCGGATATCTCCCAAAGCACGCCACTTAGACCCGGTCTTCGGCTACACGCATCCGGTTTCTACTAGACGCCTTGCGCAGATCGTGGCTCCATCTATTCAAGGGGCGTTCCACACTACGTTTGCCTAGACATGGTCTTCATTCCATAACACGTCAAGTTGACAAGTTGTCACTTCTCAGACATGATGTTTTCCTTCATCGGCGAACAATATGAAGCTAAAACTTATACAAATTTGCTTTTAAATAAAACTGCAAACGAATGTACAATCAATGCTAAGTGGCTACTGCAGTTAAAGGACACTTCAGCCAACTTCATTTAAAGAAGACTACAGTTGCGTTGTTATTCCCGGGGACTAAGATGGAATGACTCACATGATGATGAGTTTAAGTTTTAATAAATAAGTGTTGTCCGTTAGTGGAACTCTGTTTGCCCCCGTACTTTGAAATTTAGGGCGTACGCTTAGTCCCTAAACTACCCTGGGTATAACACTACTAAATAATTAAATAAAAGTTTCACATGTCCCTAGTTTCAGTATATTATTGTAATTTTAGGTGAAAGGCTTCCAAGTACCGCCAGCTGAAATAGAGACAATTCTGAGAACCCACCCAAAAATAATGGATTGCGCTGTAGTGGGAATACCAGATCCAGTCACCGGGGAGGCACCAAAAGCCTTCGTTGTTACACAGAAGGGTGCAACTTTGCTGCCGGGGGAAGTGACGCAGTACGTTAACGATAAAGTTGCTGCGTTCAAAAATATTAAGGAGGTTCAATTCGTGGAGGAGATACCGAAAAACCCAGCCGGTAAGATTATGAGAAAAACTCTCAAAGAGAAGTATTGTAAGTAAGCTTAACTGTGATAATATTCTTTTTGAAATATATTACATTTGGAAATGTACTTTGGATGGATATATGTTTAAAAGTATTTATATATATTTATATATACAGAACGAATGTAATATGATATTGTATAAAAATATTTTAATTGGATTCTAAAATAATGACAATGTGTATATCGTTTTGTATTTTTTTTTGTTAAGACATTTATAGTGTAAGATCTATCATGTTTTTATGCCTGCCTATCATCGATCACTAATAAAACCTTGATGTGTATCTAGGTTCAGATCAGAATCAGTGACAAAAATGTCCTTACCGAATGAGCGCCCACTCGAACATTTGGGTGCGATTTTAATTTGTACGTAGCTTTGTTAATACAACTTTAGGTAATGCATTTAAGGTTGAATTTACATTAATATATATTTATTTCAATTAGAATTTCGTCAAAACTATTGGCGACAGTTTTTAGAGTACTTTTGCATGGGATTGAGTATCAAGTTTTTTATTAGTGATCGATGCTGCCTACAGTTACCATTAAATATATTTGAAGCTCTTTTGATATCCTTTTAAATAAATTGTATACTTTTTATTAAATTTTGTACCAAGGCCGAATGTATACAATTTTTTACTTATAATCAAAATCGAAATGATGCAAAAAGGGAAAAAATCAAAAGTACCTACATTAAGTATTATCTTGTGTGTTTCAGATAACTGCGGGGCTAGCCAATTTGACATTCTACAAACGTTAACTCTAACAGAAAACTATAAAAATGAGTGACATACTTAAACGATAAAATTAATGTCACGTGACACCGTCGGTACACATGTCATTCATATTCATTTTTATAGTTTTCGATTGACGTTTACGATTTTAGAAAGTCAACATGGTTCTCCCCGCTGATCAGTTCAGAGATTAAATCAGTCACATACATATATCATGAAAGTAATTTGTTGTCAATTATAATGTCAAATCAGAACACATGATTGTATTCCGTTTATTAATATGTGATATTTACAAACTGTAATTAATTGTAAAAGTAATTAATATATCTATTAAAAGCGAAGATGACCTGCAAAATATGCTTTAGTTACACAGTATGCGTTTTCGAAATGAAGCTTTAATTTTACAGTACTTAAGTCTATTTTACATCAAATTAAATATAAATATGAGAATAGATCTTGACATCTGGCACTCGTCGTACGTTGTACTTCGTTCTCTTTGTGTATTATATCATACGATATAACGTTCCATTTCTTTTATCGTCTCATATTCCGTTTCTATATATATATATATATAGAAACGAAATATGAAACGAAAAACGAAAACGAAAATATATCTGTCAGAACACTGCCAATAAAACTTGTAAAGACTTGTTCAGTGGAATCAAAAACAATTGTAAGTAAAAGTATATATTTTATAATAATATTCTTTTTATAATACGTTGATTTAAAACAGGATTAACTTCCATGTATTCAAAGAATTGTAACGAACATAAATACATATAATAATAAATCTATTGACTTAATTTTTATGTTTAATATTATCTTCTAGAAATTTATTTATTTTTTGTTTTCGTTTCTTTGAAATGTAGAGTCGCGATTACGACGCATTGTTACACCGCAGTAATTTTGTGGCATTTTGTGCCACGAGACCGATGTAGTTCAATTTGTAGCATCACCTTGGCGGCGGTAGATTGATGGTAGATTCTAATGCTGAACGATAATATGCGTTGTCGAAAAATTGCATTAGGTACACGAGTAGCACTATAAGCATTAAGGTGACTGTGTTGTCGTTATTGAGATGAATTACAGCAATGCCCTGTACCGTTTCATGCTTATCTCAAACGTCTACGCTGTGCCTTGACTTGGGTATCCCTGTCACTGGTTGCTTGTCGCCAATTGTCTTTATCTTAATACTTTACTTATACAAGCGGTTTTATGCAAACAATGCATTTTGCTCCTATTTATTACATCAAAGTAAAATGTATATTCTATTCTATTTACTCGGTTTAAGAAAACTTTTGTCTTATTATTATAATTAACTAGCTGGTGGTTGCAGCCGCAGAAGAAATAATTGTGGTAATATCGTTTTAAATTTGGAAGAGTTATATTATAAGGAATGACAATGCATTCATTGATGTTGAATGATATATAACTTACAAATGTGTCGGTACTATACGCGCGCCACCTACTGTAAGTTAATTGTACTATGCTCATAAGTACCCATACGTACTCCAACCAAAATATAGCTGGCTTGGCTCTACCAAGTATAAAATAATAATAAACACGTATTGTCAGAAATTTGGGGATCTATGAAAACTTTAGTTAACACTTTTTTTTTTGTTTTGCCTTCTCGGAACCTCTCCACTAACACATAAACTTTATGTTATGGTATTAAAGTTCAAATTGACTTTTAAGTATTATTACGAATCTTTTGTATGGGAATATAGAAAAGTGTTGCGTTTAGACTTTTTCAGGCAATTTTTAAATTTTTCTCTCCGTAAGAACCATCTTCGTACTTCAAGGGATATTATAAAAAAAGAATTAGCGAAATCGGTTCAGCTGCTCTCGAGATTTGCGCTTAGCAACACATTCAGCGATTCATTTTTATACTCGTATTATAGATGTACATCACCTTTTCTTAATTTAATGTAAGTACCAATCGAATATCTACTAGGTTTTCATAATATATTATAGTATACCTATAATAAATAATAGGTTTTATTTTTATTATTGACGCTTATGGTAATATTGACGCAAAAGGGTGGAAGTGTCGGGAATATAATAAATAATGTTTTGTAGTGTTATGAAATCAGTAATAATTTTAATGCATATTTAAATTTCGTGACGTTAGTTATTACTTAAGACATACCAGTGTGCTGATTTTTTACAGTTTTACTAAGAAGGAAAGATATATGAAATTGTAATGTTTTAAGGCTAAATCACAAAAAGTATAGAATATATTATGCAAATACTATTGTTTGGAATGAGACATACAATACAAACCCTATAAATTATTTTGATTTAATTTCATATTAAATCAAATTAATACAGTTTACTTTCCATTTCTTTCATCATCTTATATTTCGTTCTCACATATTATATATTTGTCAAAACTGTGTCAACAAAACGATCCTTCAAGATTGAATCCTCCTCAACGATATCCTAAATGTTATTATGTCAAGATTTATTGAGGACTTAAATTAACTTACTTAAATTGACTTAGACAAAAAATTAGTGACTTAATACTTTAGGAGATATAGCCCGTTTTTGGGAGATTCTAGGTTGAACTCAAGCTCTCCCTTTGAAAATATCACTATTGTTTGTTTTCGAGATGTGATTCCTATTTTAAGATATAGTGACTAATTGGTGACTTTCATTTACCAAGATTGAAACACACTGCTCCTATAGAACCGGAGTTATTCGTTTGTCTTAGGGAGGATTCTAGCTTGAAGATTATATATCATAGAATAACTCCAGAACGCCTATGTTTTTCGCTGTGAAATATGTGTCAAGATTTGGTGACTAGTTGGTGATTAGTTGGTGACTGTTAGTTTTAAAAATCAATTTGATTTATCAGGTAGAACATTTAGTCTGAGAGCTGGCGACGAATTTTGGGAAGGTCCTTTGGGCAAGTTGAAATTGTCAAAAAATATAATTTCGTCAATTGGCGAATCCAGTCCTGCGAGTCTGGCAGAGCGTTTGCGGTTATTTCGTTACTGCGCAGTATATAACATTTGCAAAAAAAAAACATTCCAAAAAATGTTTTTTTGGGAACTTGATTTCTTTTTTATCTTTTAATTTAGTTTTTATATAATTAAAAAAAAAAGATCCCAGACGTTTTTGTCGGTTATAAAGTATTACCAGACCTCGTCAAAAATATTTTTTTTTTAGTCCCAAAAAATATACTTTTGGCAATCTCAAATTTTAATCACGTATTTATTGAATAATTTTTAATAATACCTGCAGATCGCCAGACAAATTTAGCGGTTTTAAACAATTCCCAGACGTGAACAAAGTTTACAAATGAATACGACAAAATAGTCTTATGCGTAGCCATGAGTGCGAGAAAGATAGCTTATCAAAGCATGCCGTCAGCGGATTGGGGCCTAAGCTCCTCGCGCTGTGATTGGTTACTAAGAAATATCTTTTTTTAAAGATTTTAAGATTAAATTCTTGTTTTGGGATTTAGCATGTATGTATGCGCATATATGATGTAAATATCTGTATATATAGTTTGAATTATTTTTTTTGCGAATGTTATATACTGCGCAGTAACGAAATAACCGCTAACGCTCTGCCAGACTCGCAGGACTGGATTCGCCAATTGACGAAATTATATTTTTTCACAATTTCAACTTGCCCAAAGGACCTTCCCAAAATTCGTCGCCAGCTCTCAGACTATTAGTGGAAAAGTTACTTAAAGTGCTGCGCATACAAAGTTTTGGTCATGTACAGTTATAATATTAAACTACTTACGGTAAATTAATAAAAGGCAAAAGAAAATTAATTATAACTCAACAAAACAAAATAAAATTAAACTGCATTCCATGGCTTCCCATATAATAGATGAAGAGATTAAAAAATAGATTGAGTTAAACAATTGATATTTTCAAAAGTTATCGTGTTTACCCCTCCATACGGACTTGATAAATCTACACCATAAGCCACTAAAACCACTTTTATGTAAAAATAGCAATTTATCAATTAAAAATAAATAAATTCAACAATCATGTATCTTTCTGACAATGTGCTTTTTATATAATTTATATGTTCAATATGATTGTTAGCTACGACTTCATGCAACAAAACGTTGGAATCATGACATTTAGGCGCTAGTAGAACATACCTAAGCGCTTTGCGCTTAATCCATGCAATAATCACGCAGCATTTATTTCCTTCTAAAGCCGGCGCCAGATACAGCTATATATATATACATTTATACACATTTGAGAGTTACAGATAGATATATACATTTGAACACTTGTTTGAAGCTATGTGTGGCACGGGACTTTGAATCAATGTTCAAATAAGTACACAGAGAAATGCACTTTGCCAAGCGGTTTCGGTTTTTTAGCGCACATCAAAGCGTTCAACTGCCACATTTGTGCAAAGTTCATTCCATGGGCATGCAACTTAGAACATTATTTTACGAACAAAATGATACGTTTTATGTGCTTCCATCTACATTCCGAAGCGCTCGGCTAGACTTATTTTAATCTCACTAGAGGGCACACTTACATATTAAGTCTATGGATACGCAATAATCCATGCGTACTACTACGCAGTTAGTAGCGTTCACTGGTAGTTACGCTTAAATTGTTATTAATATTTATTTAATATTATGGATGATAATAACCCCTGGAAATGAGGTGATCGCTACCAAGCTATTTCTAATTTATTGTGTTGTTAATTTGTGTAACATCATGATTGTAAGCTGTTATTTAAAAAAAAGTCCCGCTGGGTTTCTTGCTGGTTCTTCCCAGGACAGAGGTTTTTTCCGAACCAGTGGTAATCAAACAAAAGAGTGACTTTCAATAAGTATTATTTATAATCTATATTGAATAAAAAAGTTTCTGTTTCTGTTTCTATTGAACATTATTCTAATTTCTCGTGCGTTGCATGTGTTTTCTTTCAGAATAATTAATTTTTCTTACATAATGACCAATTTGCTAAGAATTTTAGTGTGCAGGGGGTTTCGGGGGCGATAAATCGATTTAGCTAGGATTTATTTTTAGAAAATGCCGTTTTATCTGTGTTTTCAGGCAATGAAAAACTGCTAAAATATCATAAGAGTACGAAGGTAAATTTCGCCACTACGTACAAAATTATAATAGCTCAGGTGGGAAATCGGGCTGTCCCGAAACCAAAAGACCCCGGTTCGAGTCCAGATGTGTTTATTTTTTCTCTTTTTTTTTCTTTCAAGTTCCTTCTTTTGTAGGAGTTAAGCGCCATCTGTTAGGCAAACGCGACGCAATATGGAAATTAATTAATTAATTAATTTGAGTCGCGCATCTATCTCTAGTATATATACAGTAATCTATGGTTCATTCGCGCGGGCGTTGTCTAGCTTGCTACATATATATTTATCTATGGCGTTGTCCAGCGGGACGGATGTGCGCAGTACGTTTTAAAAATAGATCCAAGCATAAAAAACAATCGAAAGAATGTTATTTGTATGGTCAGCTGTTATCTGTAGAGATAAAGCCCTTGTATGAAGATGACAGACTAGTACTTATGAATGAAATAGATAATCTTGTATTTAAATATTTTATTGTACTGTATTTTATTGTATTATTTTTGCACATGTAATAAATAATGACATGCACTTAAATAATACAGGCACACTGCATCCACAAAATCGTGGTCCATCTTGTTTGTCATTTATCAACGTACTGTGGGGATATGTGTTTGCAAAGCATGTCTGACAGGTTGCGCCGATAAGTGTTCAAACAAATAAGTGTTCAAATGTTGTTGCTATATCTGGCGCCGGCTTAAAAGTTATTTACCTACTACATATTCCTATGACAAAGTAGCACGGGGTTTTATAAAATGACTATTGGATTGTATTGAACTATTAAAATAATTTATCTTTTAGTAATAATAAAAACTAAACAGCATTGTAGTGATAAATGAATCTAGATTTATAAGATGAGATATTATAAATAATAAGGTGGTTTGGTTTAATGTGCCGTGTCGTGTAGCGGCGAAAGAGATAATACTCAAAGAGATAATACCGCCATCTATGGAAAGCTGCATTATCTTTTTGGCATATCCCATTGGCATCTCTTACGCTACCTACGGGTATAATTACATCATACTGTCAGATTAGGTATAATAACATCTTATTAATCGTAAATCACATACACATAAATTCGTCATAAATGAACTTTTATAACAAATGAATCAAAAACAGATGAACTTGATGTAGGTCCATCTTAATTTTTTTCCGACTAGTGCACGCGTCACGCCCTACACTTACCAGCACGTGAATGCAACTCAAAAAATTCTTTGAGAGTTCCCTCATCGGTGGTCAGTGCTTAGAGTTATATATCCGGCCCTTTGCCACTTCGGCTTACTTATCCGTTAGGTTTTATCAATTACTCTGGCTCTACTGCGAATATTATCTTTACTTTTCAATTTTAGATTAGCTATTCAATGCACTACATTTTTTTTATAATTTTAAACTTCGCCGTGTAGTGATGGTGAAAGACAATCCACTACCCCACATCATCCTGTAGACGTCTAAGAGGCGAAAGAGGAAAATTAAACAGGAGATGAGCAGCAGAATCTTCCTGCTAGAAAATTTTATAATAAAATACTGCGGTTTCCGACATGCCTGTCAAGCGCGGCAAGTATGGAAAATATGAGGGATATTGACCATAGTTACATGAAGTTTCAGGCAACCTCGAGAGTCCTATGTTCAGCAGTGGACTTTTGATGAATTAACGAACAGGTCAAAATTACCGGTTTTTAATTTTTTTTTTATGTATATACAACGAAAAATAAACAAATAAGAGTGTTATAAGTGTGTGATTTGTACTGTGTGCACGACTGTACCGATATTGAAATAATAATGTATGTAGAAATTTAAGTGAAATTTTCACTAAGTTTCGATTAATAAATTAAGCCTTTTTTAATTTAATAGTCACTAAAACTTAAGACATATTTCACAGCGAAAGACATAGGCGTTCTGGAATTATTTTATGATATATAATCTTCAAGCCAGAATCCTCCCTAAGACAAACGAATAACTCCGTTTCCGTTGGAGCAATATATTTCAATCTCGCTAACTGAAAGTCAATAATTGGTCACTAAATCTTAAAATAGGAATCACATCTCAAAAATAAATAATAGTAGTGTTTTCGAAAGAAGGCTGTTAGCTTAAATTCAGGCTGGAAACCTTTCAAAAAAAGGGCTTATGTCTTAACAGTATTAAGTCATTAATTGTTACCAGTTCCTCACTAAATATTGACATAGTACAATTTAGGATGTCGTTGGGGAGGATTCCAACTTGAAGGACGCAATAAAACTTGTAAGACTTTCAGTAAAATCAAAAATAATATATTATTAAAGTAATATATTTAATATCTTTTTTTGTTCAAACAAAAAAGAGTTCCGCCTTAAATGGTATAAATCAAATGAATACAATTAATTCTGATATTTTTATTAACAATATATACAAGTGTCGTTAAAACATAATTAGTATTTTGATAATGTTTGATAATATAAAATAAGTGTCGAAATGAAGTTAATAGAATAGTTAGAAATAAATTTTCTTACTTCATTTTTTACTGTAATGGTATTTTTAAGTAAAATCAAAACCAAATGTGCAAATATACACCAGAGAATTTAATTAAACTAACAACAAAGTTATAACGTGCAACAAATCTAAGATATAGGTAACAAATCTTTTTAAATAATAATAATATTTATTTGCGCACCATACAAAGTCTTGAAAAAATAAATACAAAATGTTTACTTGTTTTACCCAGCAGTATTTCAGCTGACGCTTACAATAGGAAAACCTGAGCTGTAAACGTTAATACTCTTCCAGTGTCACAATATACAAAAATTACAATCCATATTTAGTGATTAGGAATAATACATGTAATGAAATACAAATTTAATAATTTCTTGGTTTTACGTAAAAGGTTGTTTGAAATCGTGTGAGTACGTTTGTACAAAGTTATTGAAAAAAAAAAAACGAAACCTCAAAACGTATTTCTTACAATTGTTGCATTAAAAGTTATTAATAAAAATGTTATTAAAATGTTTTTTTAAGATTTTAATCTCAAAGTTAAATAACCTAAGCGCCTATTGGGACACGCATACGGTTTCGGGTTCCGTTGTGCAGATGTTATAATATTTTATCTAATAAACACAATGATGTTCGTTGTAGTTTCCAACGAAATAATTCAGTAAGATGTATTTTTTAGACAGAATATTTTTACATACTTTGGTGTTATTATTTAAAAGGTAATTTTGTAACTAAGGGAACTGTCGCAATTAGGTTAAGACCCCTTATGTGGATTCAGTTTGTAAATTGATTTCTGTGCCCGTATTATGCTTTTTCTATAAGTATTTTGTGTTTTCTTAAATTTACATTCTATAGTTGGGGAAGAATATAATTTTGTATTTGTTTGAATTTACAAATAATTGAATGTTTATACATGTGTTCAATATATTTTGTAATAGTTGTTATTGTTTTATTTGATCAATATAATCAATAATAATGTCTTCCAGACCGAGTTTCGGTCACGCCGGCCAGTTATAAGGTAGACTAGCGGGATTATAGTGCCCGAGTATGTAAGCACAGGTGCACTCCCTATTTCCTCACTCGCATAGTCCGATGGGACGGTAATCCGACACGAAGCACGAAGGTGAAACACCGCCAACTTGTTAGCTCCGGGCTGCTACTGAGAAATTCTTAAAAGAAAAACCCTGTAATAGATTAACTTTGATTATGGGTGAAATATAAAATCGATCCTGATGAAAGAAAAATCATCTTTTCACAACGTTTTATTAGCTTTATTCATTCTCTATCATGTTAGTACAGCTAAATGAAACGATAATTTCATAAAAAAATAATGAAAATACTGAAACATAAAACCAGCAGTGGAATTACTGAATTACAATCAGCTGACTAGAGGTCAACGTACGCGCGAACGCCGAATTCGCGCGACCCGCAACTAGTGGGCCATACCACAATACCTAATAATTTACAACACGTCTAAATACCTAACTTATAGATTAGTGGTCTATATGTATTAGACTGTGGTTGTAAACCACTGTCTAATATATCTATATCGTAGTTAATATAATCAATATCGTCAGTGTTATCATCATCATCATCATCATTACAGCCTTTCATAAGTCCACTGCTGAACATAGGCCTCCCCCAAGGAATGCCACAAAGCACGGTCCTGATCCACCTGCATCCATCGACTTCCTGCATGTCTTACCAGGTCGTCACTACGAGGCTGCCACTCAAGAACCTTTCTTCCCCATCGGTTGTCGGTTCTTCGAGCTATATAGCCGGCCCACTGCCACTTCAGCTTACTAATCCGTTGGGCTATGTCGGTTACTCTGGTTCTACTGCGGATATACTCATTTCTAAGTTTGTCACGCAGAGAAACCCCGAGCATAGCCCTCTCCATAGCTCGCTGAGCGACCTTGAGCTTCCTCATACGGCCAGCAGTAAAGGACCACGTCTCAGATCCGTAAGTCATCATTGGCAACACGCACTGGTTGTACAATTTCGTTTTAAGGTTTTGAGGTATGTCTGACGAGAAGATGTGTCGTAGTTTCCCGAACGCTGCCCAGCCGAGTTGAATCCGTCGATTGACCTCTCGGTCGAAGTTGGACTTACCTAGTCTGACTATTTGTCCTAGGTAAACATACTCGTCAACAACTTCGAGCTTAGTGCTCCCAACAACTTCCGGCATAGGTGTGACATGGACTTTAAACATGATTTTTGTTTTGTCCATGTTCATCCTAAGACCTATTCGTTGGGAGACACTATTGAGGTCATTGAGCATGGTGCCTAGGTCTTCCAACTCTGCCATAAGGACTATATCGTCGGCAAATCGAAGGGGAGTGATGTACTCGCCATTGATGTTAATAACGTATCCTTTCCAGTCCAGAAGCTTGAAAACGTCTTACAATGCAGCGGTGAAGAGTTTCGGGGATATAACACCACCCTGTCTTACACCTCTCTGCAATTGGATAGGTTTCGTACTCTGGTTCTGTACTCGGATAGCCATCGTAGGCCTACTGTACAAGCACTTCAGCACGTCGATATACCGACAGTCAACTTGGCACCGCTGAAGGGACTGCAGTACCGCCCAAATTTCGACGGAATCAAAGGCTTTCTCATAGTCCACATACGCCAGACGTAGTGGCAAAGTGTACTCTTTGGACTTCTGTTCAATTTGTCGAAGGGTATGTATGTGGTCTATGGTGCTAAAGCCTTTTCGGAAACCGGCTTGTTCGGGAGGCTGGAATTCGTCAAGTCTGCGCGCGAGACGATTCGTAATGACTCTCGAAAACAGCACGTAAACGCGGCTCAGAAGGGAAATTGGTCTGTAGTTCTTCAAGAGAGCGTTGTCACCTTTCTTGAAGAACAAGACCACTGCACTTCTGCTCCACGCCTCCGGTGTAATGCCACCATGGAGGGTGGAATTAAAAAGCTTCTGAAGGACTTCAAGTACCGGTCTTCCACCCACTTTTAGAAGCTCCGCTGTAATCCATCCTCGCCTGGGGCCTTGCCGTTTTTAAGGTGCTGGAGAGCCATTCTAATCTCGCTCAGACTGACGTCCGGGATATCTTCGGAATAGTGTTGTCAGTGTTATAAGGGATTTTAATTATATCCAAAAAATAAATGTTCGAATTTTAAAATAATTTCTATAATAAACTTTCTACAGAAAAATTACAACGTGTATATTATGTTGGGTGGGCATATGCCTTAGTTATTAATTAATTAATGGCTGACTTTTTTAAGCCAGTCCTTGACTACAATCTCACCTGGTAATAAGTGGTGAGACCCGAATTGTGAATCACATTTACTCACCGTAACAAAAGCCTATTAACTTTTGCCTTGAAGTTATCCTGATTGTGATCAAACGGAAAAACATACGCTGGCAAAATGTTTTTTATTTGTCAAACACAAGTTTCCTCGCAATATTTTTCTTTGTCGCCGTATGTGGCAAATCAACATTTAATATACAAACAAAGACAGGTATTTTTATATAAAAGATCGAATTCTGAATATAAAGAAGTCTGAATATAAAAAATGCATCAGGTACCGACGTACTCAAGGTTCGCCCCCTTTTATATAAAAAAATACAAGCCTTTGCGAATAAACCAACATGCTTACAGCTCAGGTAAGTCAACGTAATCGCCACTTCATTATGTCTGGAATTAAAAAAAATAGAAACGGCTTTTGCTGACCATGAAACTGAACCTCGGCTGGCTTAATATTTCAGTAAAAGGACAATTCAAACGATAGGTGAGAGTAAAACTATTAATAGTTTGAATTTTCTCACCAATTCTGTGGAATATGATCATTAGTAACCTAATCATCAAACCAAATAATTATCACTTCTATGAACACCTATAACACTGTACTGTGACTTGGCTACACTCATTTCAAGCAAATCTGTTTGTACAGCTTCTGGCAATACATAAGCGGCACTCATAGTCACTCTAGAGACTATAAACTTACAGTAAGCCCGAAAATAAGTTTAAAAGGTCTGTTTTATTTATAAGAAGAGGGGCAAATGAATAATGAACGAAGTAAACATGAACAGCTGTAACGCCAGAGAAATTGCAGGTGCGTTGTCGGCCTCATAAAAGGAGTAAGCACGTTTTGTCACGCAAATCATAAATGTTTTTTTTTTTATAAAATAAGGGTGACTAACAAGCCCACAGTCCACCTGATGGTAAGTGGATGCTGTGGCCCATCTACATGTGACATCTACATTTATCTTCAATTAAGATTAAAAATAAAGGTGCGTTGTCACACCTGAGGGCTAACATGGAATGCCTCGTATCGAGTAAAAAGAGTCTCCTTTTCTGTACACTCACCATACGAAACACAGCAGCATTAAGCGGCAAATTTACGCTGGTATTTTGTGATAGCGTGATTCTACCCCGGTCGAGCTGACCCAGTCGACCACGTATAAATGTGTGTTGGAGAGTTTCCTTTTGCCCAATTATTCAACAATCTACTGCAGTTGTCACCAAAGGTAAATTAATTATATAGAAATTATTCCACATAACAAGCCAAACTGGAATAGCTACATAGAGTATAAGAGCGACGAGACAAGTATGTCATTTGGTACTGTATGCTGATGATTGGTGCAGTGGCGTAGCTACTCAGGGGCTAGGCGGGGCAGTGCCCCGGGGTCCCCAAGATAAAGGGGCCCCTCGGCCTTCTAGAACGACGTTCGAAAAATTATATACTATCCTAGTTGTATAAATAATTTTCGAGTTTTAACGTTTTGGCCCCTGACCGCGAACAGCTCGAACTGAAATCACAAAAATTACTCCCACTTCCAGAACATAAATATAACATTGTTAAAGATAATTGTCTACTTTGTTTTATTGTCATTTTTATATAAAAGAGGGGGACAAACGAGCATGCGGTTTACTTTATGGCAAGTGTCGACCACCGCTTATTAACAAATACAAACCAGGGGAATTGCAGGCACGTTGCAGGCCAGAGATTAGAACAGTATTTCATATTAGGCCGAACCTGCCCCTTGTAAAGTTGCAAGCAATGTGCCGGCATAAAATACTGTCCCGGTCTGCTGAGCACGCCAAGTTTTTTAGAGGCCAATTCAGCCTTCCCTTCCAAGTGACCACGAAACTGCATGTTATTCGATGTGTCAATGCCGAATATTCCAATACTAGCTGAGGTAAAAAGGGGAGTGCCCTGAAATTGAGGAGTTACTACAAAGAAGTTCTTTTTAGTGGTACACGCGGAACCTTGTGTCTTCTGGGCATTGAACTTAATTACATTTAGTCGCCCCAATCCGAGACCTTATCCGACAAAGATTCGACTTCAGACACAAGTTTGTTTCGGTACTCGGCGACGTTTTTCCGAGAAATATAGGCACAGCCAGTGTATAAAGCATCACCAGTGCACGTTACTGGCTTGAAACAGATTATTGATAAGCAGAAGAAACGGCGTAGGTAGCACGTAGCCTTGTGGAACACCAGCCTAAATATGCTTATAAATAAAGCATGCACCTTCTACTATGACTGTTGATCCAATCTGCAATCACGATGTCTGCAGATGGCGCTTGTTGTAGCATGGAGTCTGCAGCGAATTGGACGTGGTCGATGAGTTGGTTTGTGTCAGAATACTATTACTATTATTGAACCTATAGAGGCACCCGTAGACGCGAGGATGGTCATTGCTGACCTCAAGACTGCCGAGGCGTCGCGAACAGATGTCCTATTTGACGTATACGAAAATCCAGCCCGAGGTACAAAGGTATTATAATTTATATCCCGGATAGGATAGAGCTATCGACCGGAGGGGCACCAGCGTGTCGGTTAGAAAGAACAAGGTCAGCTCCGCCGTCTTCAGATGGTACCTAGTGGACTTTGTTAACATTCCAATGAAATCCCCTGATGTTGCAGAAATTCACAGATAGCGTGGCAGGGGTCACCTTTGTTCTACTTGCCACGAGCTGTATCAATTTTGAGAGGAATTTTTCATTATCCCCTGCAGTGAGCGACAAGGAGCTGATGATGAAGTAATTTTCCACCTTTAAAGTATTTAGTTTAAATATGGCCCCAATTTCATTACTGCCCCGGGGCCCTCGGTTACATAGCTACGCCACTGGATTGGTGTAATCATTGGGTTTTCAATCCCAAAATCGCCCTGTGGCTGTATAATATAGTTATCCGGCCTACGATTGTTTGCGGGGCATTGCAATGATTTAGTGTCCAAAAACCAAGATGGTCACCATTATCAAGACTATGCAACGATGTTAGGGACTGGCCTGCATGGCCGCTTCGAGCTGCATAAGAACTCACGGTGCCAACTAGTGAGCACACGTCTTCAGCACAATGGGAGGAACTCCATCAGGCCCACTCGACTTGAAGTCTAGGGAGAGTAGTGATATGCACATCGAGTGCTGTGTAAACCGTATCGTACGGACCTGAAGGCGAAATTATACTTCTTTTTAACAGCGCTGGTGAAGCACTCCTATTATAGTTTGATGCACTTTTACAGGGGCGACCAAACCAGGCATCACAGATGATAAAATAAATATTTCCATTCCCAGAAGTACCACACCAGCGACAGAATCACGTTGGGATCAACCGGCGGGAAGCATACCAGCTCCTGTTCTCAAGGGAAGGATGCAAAAAAAGACCGCATCTTGTCCCAATCGGCCGACCTATAGTGCCAAACACGGTGGCAATCTGCAGAACGCAATCGCTATGGGAGTGTAAGTGGCACCATAGTCCAGATCAGACAATGGTACAATGAGTCAAGAGGTTCGTCGACGGAGACCTGATATCCACCCGGATGAGAGGTCAACAGAAAGTCCTACAGGGAATGTGCACGATCCTCCACATCTAGAATCCGCGTAGGTAAAGTAACCATTTGTGTTGGACCATATGCCAAGGCAAAGTCATAAACAGATCTTCCTGCATGATCCGTTAAACGAGAACCAATCCATTCAGTGTGGTGGCCGTTAAAATTACCAAGGATCACGATATCTGCAGATGGCGCTTGTTGTAGCATGGAGTCTGCAGCGAATTGGACGTGGTCGATGAGTTGGTTTGTGTCAGAATACTATTACTATTATTGAACCTATAGAGGCACCCGTAGACGCGAGGATGGTCGTTGCTGACCACAAGACTGCCGAGGCGTCGAGAACAGATGTCCTATCTGACGTATACGCAAACTCCAGTCCGAGGGACAAAGGTGTTCTAATTTGTACCCTGGATAGGATAGAGCTATCGACCGGAGAGGCACCAGCGTGTAGCTTAGAAAGAACAAGATCAGCTTCGCCGTCTTCAGATGGTACCTAGTGGACTTTGTTAACATTCCAATGAAATCCCCTGATGTTGCAGAAATTCACAGATAGCGTGGCAGGGGTCACCTTTGTTCTACTTGCAACGAGCTGTATCAATTTTGAGCGGAATTTTTCATTATCCGCTGCAGTGAGCGACAAGGAGCTGATGATGAAGTCATTTTCCACCTTTAAAGTATTTAGTTTAAATAGGGCCCCAATTTCATTACTGCCCCGGGGCCCTCGGTTACATAGCTACGCCACTGGATTGGTGTAATCATAGGGGTTTCAATCCCAAAATCGCCCTGTGGCTGTATAATATAGTTATCCGGCCTACGATTGTATGCGGGGCATTGCAATGATTTAGTGTCCAAAAACCAAGATGGTCACCATTATCAAGACTATGCAACGATATTAGGGACTGGCCTGCATGGCCGCTTCGAGCTGCATAAGAACTCACGGTGCCAACTAGTGAGCACACGTCTTCAGCACAATGGGAGGAACTCCATCAGGCCCACTCGACTTGAAGTCTAGGGAGAGTAGTGATATGCACATCGAGTGCTGTGTAAACCGTATCGTACGGACCTGGAGGCGAAATTATACTTCTTTTTAACAGCGCTGGTGAAGCACTCCTATTATAGTTTGATGCACTTTTACAGGGGCGACCAAAACAGGCATCACAGATGATAAAATAAATATTTCCATTCCCAGAAGTACCACACCAGCGACAGAATCACGTTGGGATCAACCGGCGGGAAGCATACCAGCTCCTGTTCTCAAGGGAAGGATGCAAAAAAAGACCGCATCTTGTCCCAATCGGCCGACCTATAGTGCCAAACACGGTGGCAATCTGCAGAACGCAATCGCTATGGGAGTGTAAGTGGCACCATAGTCCAGATCAGACAATGGTACAATGAGTCAAGAGGTTCCTCGACGGAGACCTGATATCCACCCGGATGAGAGGTCAACAGAAAGTCCTACAGGGAATGTGCACGATCCTCCACATCTAGAATCCGCGTAGGTAAAGTAACCATTTGTGTTGGACCATATGCCAAGGCAAAGTCATAAGCAGATCTTCCTGCATGATCCGTTAAACGAGAACCAATCCATTCAGCGTGGTGGCCGTTAAAATTACCAAGGATCACGATCTCTGCAGATGGTATCTGTTGTAGCACGGAGTCTGCAGCGATTTGGACGTGGTCGATGAATTGGTCTGTGTCGGCATTACATATAGAGGCACCCATAGACACGAGGATGGTCGTCGCTAATCTTCAAGACAGCAGAGTCATTGAGAACAAATGGCCTCCCTGACGTATACGAAAACTCCAGCCCGAGGTACAAAGGTATTATATTGTCTTATTGCTCTACTTCCCACGAGCAGTATTAGTCTTGAGCGGAATTTCGCCCCCCCCCCCCCCTTGATACGCGAGAGCCTGCGCACCCAAGCTAAGGAAGAATAGGGTAGCTTGGGCGTGGATGCTTAGCCAGGGATTCTCCAATAACAGGGGTCTTGGTACCCTCCTGGGATGGTTTCTTATTTAATTACACTACCAAGTCAAGGGGGAGAGGGTTAGGCCTCCGACCACCTGCACTTAACAGGCGAGGTAAACTTCTACTTCACGCTGGTTACCTGTAAGCTCGTGGGTCTTAGTTCGAGCCGATTCACCCATTCATTACATTCATTCATTACAGCTCTTAATTTCATGTCTTACCAGGTCGTCAGTCCTGGTAAGCCAAGCCGTCATGTGGCTCTTCCACTGTTATATTGTTTGGCTATATTATTAACTGTACTCTACTTCGTCATTATTTATGCGTTTCACATAATACTTAGTAGTAAGTAGTTTTGCTTTATTATGCCCTGCAGTGGGTGACAAGGAACTGATGATGAAGTACTTTTGCACCTTTAAAATATTTAGTTTAGCTTAAAGAGGGCCCCAATTTCATTTTTGCCCCGGGGCCCGTAGTTACATAGCTACGCCACTGATTAAAATTTTGACCTGAACAGATGCCCCACCAATAGATTACCTCATAGGATATTTGCCATAGTTGCCACTATTGCGTAGTTTGCCAGAATTGCGTAAGTTGCATATTACTGTTACAGCCTATTAAAGTCAACTGCTGAACATGGACCTTCTCCATAGATTGCCTCATAGGGGGATATTTACTATAGTTGTAATACTTGACAAACGGGTTTGCAACCGCAGTTTATTTTTAGTCTTTATTAGGAAGACGCTGCTGCCTATGTCATTTGTTTCTCTCTGTCGCCTCTTACGACACCCATGATTACGATGATATTATGGGGTAGTGGTTTTTCTTACACCGCCACTACATGGCCCAAGTTGCTTATTATGTGGTAGTGGATTCTCTTACGTCGCCTTACACGGCGAGCACGGTATAATGTCAAAATAAATGCAATTTTGTTTATTAATATTTAGGTAATATAATTTATTTCACTTCCATCTTAATTCTTTTCCAGTTGAAGACCAATGTACGCAATAAAATTATGCCAGCGGAATTCAATAATATGTTGATTTGAATGCTCTATTAACAGTACAGCTGAAATTGTTTCAATTAACAATTTCATTGGTGTTCTCTCTGTGTCGTTACTCTGCTCGCATTCTTTAAAATTTTAAGGAGTTGTCCTACTTATAGCCCTTGTGTATATAGTGTGTAGTGTGTGTACGATATTATGTTTTGTATTATTATTTAAACTGAAATAAATATCATTATTTTTAAGAGTATGTAATTTTGGAGCCACTGTACTATATTATGGCTTCAACGCAAATACGTTGGCTTAACTGGTGAAGAACCTCGTTCTTGCAGAATACGAGCATCAATAACTTAATAACTTATAGCTTAATGCTGCTGTTTCGTATAATAAACAAGGACATTTTATGGTTTTAAAGGGACTATTTTATTAGTAAAGAGGCATATTATCTCGGTGTTGCACTTTGATTATTTTTAAATAGGTTTATTGGTCATATAATTTTCCTGTCATCAGGTGGACTGTGTGCTCTCTTATATTTACGCGAAGGATATGGATATATATATATATATATATATATATATATATATATATATATATATATATACAATAGGATCCCAAGGAGATGGTAGCACCCAGCCATCTTCTGTATTGAAATTAGGATGTTTTTTGATTTCAATAGCCTGGCGAATCATCCTTAGAAGGAATCGGTGTTCTTTAGCGAGGATTTGTGGTCTATCAAATCTAATGTAGTGACGGGGGCGATCCTGTATGTGTTCACAGACTGCAGACTTCCCGGAGCGTCGATTCTTCATATCAGCTATGTGTTTTGTCATGCGGGTTTTTATTGATCTTTTAGTTTGTCCTATATAAGAGAGAACAGATTCACAGTCAAGCTTGTACACTCCTGAATCTTGCAGAGGGACATTACACTTGACTGATGGTAAAAACTGACTAATCTTCTTCGGCGGCTTGAAGTATGTTTTAATGGAAGCATGCTTCAAGATGTAGCCAATCTTGTCAGTGCCACCTCTGACATATGGCAGTACAGCAGGCACTCGCTCGACTGTGGCCGGCTTCACTCGTTCACTGTGACGTAGGCGCGGGACCCGAAGCTTGTTGTCGTGGAAAACTTGCGTGTTGGAGCTCATCGGCCAGGGGTTTACTGTATCAGATCTCTCGTTCTCTCTGAAACAAAGATTTACCCACGGTAGCTAACTGTGAAGGATGGTGATGAGAATCACTGTTTAAATATCTATCTGTATGGGTCTTTTTTATATACACAGTACAGCTCAAGGTGTTATCAGGATTACGAATTACGAACACATTTAGAAAAGCTAAAGAATTGTTTGCCTCTAACTCCATTGTGAACTGAATTTTAGAATTTATGGAGTTAAGATGGTTTAAAAATGCAGTTACTTTATCTAAAGGTAGAATTGTGAAATTGGGACGTCAAACACCTCAGTCCCCTTTGTGACCATGGGTGCAGTAAAGTACTCGAAACGTCGGGAATATAAAATAAGTTAATAAACGCGATAAAATCCGTAAAACTAGTTTTATTTAAATGGACTGTGTGCTCGTTTTTAACTCTAAAATAAAGTTTGACGATTAAGCCATCGTCACGACATTTCGTAAGAAGATATTATGCTTATAAAAACAATTGTATATCACTAGCGATTTATATTTTCCTTGTACCAAAAAAAAATCACTTGTTGTTGGAAAATTTGGTACATTAAATACAGGTTGGATTTTACGTCATCATGAACTTTAATATCTTGTTTTATTAACTTTAAAGGCTTCTTGACTTTGTTGAATGCTTAATGTCATTGATTGTACTAAGTCTGTATTTGGTTGGTATATAAGAATACTTCTATGAAGGACAAAACTAATGTTGTACCATATAGTTGCTAATCACATCACATCAATGTTTTTAAGTTCACTGATGTGCAAGGTCTTTTTAAGAATGCACCTGCATTACTTAGAAGATTTTCCACAGCAACGGTGCTTGGAAAAGTTGACGATTACAAAGGCGTTTTGGGGTTTGATAAATCCAAATTATTAACCAGCTGGGCTAGCATGGGCAGGAGACAATTTTATCCCCGGGGAAAGGAGAAAATGTTTATCCCCTCGGTTAGTTTTATCCACCCTTCAAGCATGGGCATACCGGTGGATATAATATCCACAGTAGATATAATGTTTTTGTATGAATTTTATATTAAACCCACGTCTAATGAACTAGGATAAAATTCTCCCTTTCAAATATCAAAAAAGCGTAATTTTTTTCTTTCATTTATCTCCATGCTACGGACGGGGGATATATGTCTACTCGTTATGTTAAACGGGGATATACTTCTCCCCGTTGCCGTGCTTTGGCATAAGGACAAGATAATTTTATCCCTTGTCAGTTGATATAATAGGTGGATAAATTTTTTGTCCCCAGCTCATGCTAGCCGTGCAGGTTCAGATCGCAAAGTAGGTAATTGCTTATTGGCTCCGCGATCTTAGAACAAAAAAAAAGCATCTTTACGTGATATAGAAAGTTGGAAAAAGGGAGACGGGCTCAACTATGCGAGTTCCTCCAAATATTTCTGGGGGCAATATTTGCATTGTTTCATCTAACCCTGCCATTGCCCGTAATATGTGCGGGTAGTAAATAAATAAAATATCATATAATTAATTACTTATACTATTATAATTCGTCGTTCTCCAATTGCCAACCTTTTTTATGGGTTCTGTATGGGTCCCACCATCTCCTTCACCATTTTTTTCTGCATAGGAGTCCATCTGCGTAGGTAATACCCCCTAACCTATTTATACGGTCAAGCAGCAGCGCCTTCAAGACTGCAGCCACTACAGCAGAGGAGACATAGGCTGTGAGGTATTCTGTCTTGGTGTCTGAGGTGACCATGCAATATTTATTTGTCTGAAGTTGGTTACAGCTGACCTTAGGTTGCAGCTGACCTTAGTTCGTGTGTCACTGCAATTTTATATGACAAACCACTTTTTATTCCAAATACCAACCTCACCTATGTCCGGTGCATCCTGTAGCACGCAATAAAGAACTAGCTTGAAGTATGGTGATCGACTGATAATGGAAAATCCAATCATTTGTTTAAACATTTGTATAATTTATAAAATATAAATTATACAAATTCGTTTATTCGTTGCTGCTGGTGATAAGAGGGCTGGTTCTTTCCTCGCTCAAAGGCTATGTATAGCCATTCAGCGGGGAAACGCAGCCAGCGTTCTTGGCACGATACCGCGGGGAGTAGGACTATATGATAATTAAGTTTCTAGTTTTAGTTTTTTTTTATTATCATAGTTTTTTAATATTGTAGATAAAATTAAGTATTATGTAGAATTTATTTTGTAAATATATGTGTCATAAAATATAATAAAGCAAGAAAATTTCTGAGGTGAACAACTAAAAAGAAACAGGAAAAAAAGAACTGAGGTAAAAATAAGTAAGTAAAATTAACTAAATAAAAAATAATGTAAGTCCACAAACAATTTAATAAACAATTAATAGTTGTAAGCCTTGACTGTCGATTACAGTCCTACAACGACGTGGCATTGATTTAATCAATGTTTTATTCATTTCCTGAGGAATTTTTCTCTAGGCTTTTACAAACGCGTTTTAAAGTTCATTGTTGTTTCTACAATGTTTTATTTACAAATAGCTGTTCCTTGCGATTTCGCCCGCGTGTTATTTAGGGTTTTAATTTTTTGCACGGAACCCTAATTCTTTTTCTAAAATAAAAGTAGCCTAAGTTACTCCTTGTGATATCAGAAAATCCCGTCAAAATCGGTCCGGCCGTTTCGGAGATTAGCCGGAACAAACAGACAGACAGACGGACAGACAGAAAGACAGACAAAAACTTTAAAAATTGTATTTTTGTAATTAGTACCGTATATACTTTCATATGCATTTAGTAAAATGCTGTAATTTTGATATTACAAACAGACACTTCAATTTTATTTATTGGTATAGATGTACCAGAAATCCTTGATTTAATATATATCAGAACTATTTGCAGGCCACTAACTGTTTGCTGTATGTTCTGGATCATTGTTGTGTTAAAAAGTATCCAAGTAAATTGTCGTCGGAATATAGAATTACGTGGTAGAGTCATGCTGTAACTATATTATGGTTGTAGCATTAATGGGTCGTCTCGACCGGGGAAGATACACGTTTTCACAGAATGCGCTTAATGCTGCTGTGTTTCGTATAGTGAGTGTAAAGAACCGGAGACCCTTTTTCCTGGATACGAGGCATTTCATCTTAGTCCTCAGGGGTCACTACGCATTTGTATTTTGATTCTTAATTAAGGATAACTAGCTACTGGAACTCCTTGACGAGGGGACCTAGATGTGCCGAGTTTGGGCTCGTTTTGTTAGTCATGAATAGACCATATCTCCGAACTTGACGGAGTGACTTGAAATGTGTACTTCGGTGACTGCTACTGGAACTCTTTGACGAATATAACTACAATTTACTTTTTTTAATTTTTTCACTATCATATGAGCAGTATAAGTCGTGCACTTTTGGATTATCTAAACTTTTTTTAATTGAAGTTTGACATAAAATTATAGGAAAATTGGAGGTATAGTATTATATGTATAGTAATATTATTAAATGGCGAAGCTTGCGAAGTCACTTATTGATTTCACGATGTCTGTCCGTCTGTCCGTCTGTCCCACGATTATCTCGAGAACGGTTTTGAATTTTCAAATTCTGTTTTCAGCAATCGATTACTGATCACCCAGGCATCAGAACCTCCTATTTAGAAAATGATTGTTCCGGGTCTGGATGTTTGTCCTTGTGAAATTTGTGTTTGTAAACTGCCTCCACGATACAGGAGAAAATCCTAGTGTGGGGGTAACGTTTCATAAAAAAAAACGTAATTTTTTTTTAATTTTTAATGCGCTTAAGGTATGCACAATTACATTTATCAATATTTTATATTATTAAAATCACATAAACTTAGGTACCATTGTAGTGGTAAAATATTTTAATTAAAAAAAACACACACAAATTGCAGCAGTTAAGTTAATAATAATTTATTGAATAAAACTACTTTTACGAATTTTATTGCATTTAATTGTACTTATTTTTATTTCCCGACGTTTTGGGTGCTTTCCAGCACCCATGGTCACGGGGGACTGAGGTGATTGACGTCCGGATGTCAACGTTAATCCGGAGTACCTTCAGCTTTTTAATTATTACTTTTGATCCGATCTACGCAGAATGATCTTACTTTGTCTTGAAGTCATGCAGTGGTATGATTGGGTTTAGTTTTAATTTTATTAATTATAGGATCCCAAGCAAGCGGTAGTACCCAACCTCCTTCACTATTGAAATTAGGATGTTTTTTTTTAATTTCAGTAACCTCACGTATCATTCTTGGCAGGAATTGATGTTGATGTCTTCTACTCCGCTTCTTTGGTGTCCTTCGTCTTACATTCATAGACAGTGAAGCTTTTTATTTAATTTTAATCTTGAATCTACAAAATTATATCTCAAAGAGTGTAATGTAAATGAGTGTAAACGTGAAACACTGACCTCCTTGTGGATTAGCCCATCGTATTATCTTCCTATCTTTATCATGTCGCCAATTATCGAGATTAACTAGTCTTTTCATGTCATAATTCACTATTTTATTCTTATTGCATCATTTATTATTCTTTCACAGCCTATCAAAAGTCTATTTACATATTATATTTGCATAGGGATATTTGGCATAGTTGCAGCGAATAGCAGCTGAAGTTTTTTTAAATTATTTTGAGTTGTAATCAGAAAGATGCTGCTGACCTTTCTCTCTATCGCTGCTATCTGCTAATGCTGACCTATATCTCCTGTTTCACTTCTCTCTATCGCTTTTTACGGCACCCACGAGATAATAATATTATCATACTGCATTAATTAATTGATAATTTTCACCGGTATAGAATTCAAAATAATGTTGTAAATTCATTTAGGATTATTGACAAATTTCTTTTTCATGTTTCTAGGAATCTTTCTCATGACAAACCTGTGCGTAATTTAAATCGCAAATAATTTTGCGGCATAGACATACAAGGAAAATTTATCCATATTTTTATCTGGCTATAGCAATCATCATTATAAAATGAAATACCTAATGATTTCTTATATTTACGCGAATGCTGATCATAGCGTAAAACCAATTTTACGGATTATATCGCGTATAATTTTTATTAAAATCCATAAAATTACTTCTATTCCATTGACCTGTTTAAAGTTCATGTAGCAACACAGTATTATTATTGCTGCCTCATTTTGCTACTTTTATATTATTTTTATGTTCGTTTGTAACGTAAGGTACTCTCATTATATTGTAGTAATATTAAAACTCATCGGAAATCAAAATTCAATCAAAATTCTCTGTCAATTGTCCATACCTGCCTTTTAAAGAAATATTTTCCTTTCTTTCTGTATAATACCGATGAATTTTTCTAGAGACGATTTTAGACGATTTAGACCTATTCAAACTAATAAGGATCAATGTTCTTCATACTCCATGCATCTGTATATTTGTAACGAAGAACCTTTACTTTATCCTTATTGATTTGAACATTAATAGTTGTCTTGTATGAAAAACTGTTTCATATTGGCGTTTTGTGGCCATCGAAAAATCATCGTAATCTTGTTGTACCAAATTATATATCTTCAATTTATAAATGATACAGTTTTGAGGTATTAAAACATTTTGAACAGTATTTTCTGTTGTTAATGGGCGGTTTTTCATTTACCGGTACGGCACCGGCGCGGCGACGGCGCCGTGACTTCGTTTTTCCACAACGCCGGTGCCGGTGCCGCACTACGCTCGGTGTCGGTTTTTGGGCAGTACTAAAACAGCATTCCGTTCTACAGCACGTAAAAATGATCTCGTCAAATCGTCGTATTTGTTGTTATATCTCTTACATTTAAGACGAAAATATAATCAACGCAGAGAAGTCAAATTTTGAATTCATCCAATCTTAAAAATAAAATACTTAGAAGGAACATATTATATACATATACACCCTATTTTAAAAGTTGGAAATGGACTCTAAAAATATTTCAACTACCTGCGTATGAACGAGGAGACATTTCATCATTTCACAAGTCAATTTCGAGGCGTATAGACATATTTTAAACGATCATTAATTTATTTGTGAAAAAATAGCTACCTACTCTAATAGCTACATTAAAATGTTTTATAGCATTATTATAGCGACCCGAAGTTGTAATAAACACACACAAACTGCACTCCCCCATATATTAAAATTCCCTATAGATCTTACCTATAATACATTGAAGTATAATGTACTTTATATAAAAGTAATATATACTTAAGTATAAAGTACTTTTGTATATACCTATTACTTTTGTGACATAATACAGTGATATAGAATTATAAAAGTATCAGGAAGTAAATAAAAACATAATATTATGTGATTGCAGTAGGTGTGTACATAATATGATTCCTTAATCGGTTGATTCATGGAAGATATTATTTTAGGTACAAATTAACAAGTTTATCGCTCGGTGCCGATCCATTCTACGCGGTTCGCGAATCGGTCAATGTTCAGTCTACATTCTGTTGCCGCAAAAAGCGCGCGCAAATGCAAACATGGCGCGAAAACTTCTAATACGTCAGATTAAACAATTAAGATCGCTCCGTAAATTTTCCTCGAGTGCAATTCTTAAAAATCAAGACCAATATGTAATTAAATCGCCTCTTAAAGATATTGTGGTACGCGATATGAGATTTTTGGATCGGTTGTGGATGGACTCTTCTAACTTCAACAATCATGTGGCTATTGTACGTATTATTTTAAATTTTTTGTTTTGTTAAAAAATATTATTTTTTATATATAATATTTTTTTTAAGAATATAAACGTCCATATGATACGAATATACGTTATAACAGTTTTTGCAATACATAAGATGTAAGGTGCACAATGTTTTTTTTTCTGATAAAAAAAAATACTAGTAATGCTAATATAATTACTAATTTCCGGACAATAACTATAGCTTGGGTTAGGAGTGGTTTTTTCTTATTTCTTCTTATTTTTTTTTAAAAAACGTTACCACTACACTAGGATTTTCTCCTGCATCGTGGAGGCAGTTTACAAACATAAATTGCACGAGGCCAAACATCCAGACCCGGAACAATTATTTGTAGGCCATACAAATAATTGTACCGTGCGGGATTCGAACTCGCGGCCCCGGCGCAACAACTCATTGCTAAGCCAATGCGCCACGGAACCCTCACGACAGTAGTCGACTAGCGGATTCGATCCTACGACTTTTTGGGTTCGCACTCCGCATCCGCACCCTATTATTAGCTTACGGTACTGCTTCCATTAAAAAAAATTAGAGTAACTACCTTTAAGCATTGAGTTATATGTACTACGTACTAGAGAAGCCATTCCGAACATTGACTATGTTCAACTGAACTGTAGTGCAATCCGTACAAACTAAATATTGCATAAATTGAAGATTTCTGAATTCCATAAAATAATAATTATTACATTTTATTTAGAAATATTATATATTTGTTTAGATTAAATTAAGATATTTTATATTAAATTCTTATATTTATTTTATATTAATATCTAATGCATGCGCGAAGACTTTAATTTGATATATCAAATTAAAGTCATCGCGCATGCGCGACTACAACTCTCGCGCATGCGCGAAGACATAGAGTAGGACACAATTTTTGTTTGGAATGGCTTCTCTAGTACGTAGTACATATAACTCAATGCCTTTAAGCGACGAGTATTAATGCATAGGCAGAATATTAATGTGCAAGAAGCAAGAGAAATATGTGAGGATCGTTCTAAATGGAAGACCGTAGTCTCTGCCTACCCCTCTGGACGAGAATTAGTTTTTTTTTTATGATAAAGTAGTAAACCGTACGTAACGTTATGCGGCACCGTACCATAGTAGTTAAACTATGGTAGTAGTAATCTAACTTATTATAAAAATATGTTTTGTTTGTCCGTATTTCATGCGCTGCCATACCGTTCATCAGATTGAGGTAAACCTTTGTCAACTTATTACTTGCCCTTGCGCAATGGTTATAGGCATAGTATAATTAACTTACAGTAGGTGGTGCGCGTATCGCAACAACACATTTATTTAGAAGTTATATATCATTCAATTTCAATTAATGTATTTACCATTCCTAATTAAACAATATAATTCTTCCAAATTTAAAACCATATAATCACAATTATTTCTTCTGCGGCAGCAACGCGATGGGAACTAGCTAGTTATATTATAAGTATTACCGCATAACATATTATGAGTCACGTAAGTCCTAAATTTATTCAAAATTAGTTAATAATTGAATTCATTCATAGATTTCCAAGTTTAACGAATGCAAGCAACAAAAAAAAAACGAGCAGTGCAATAGCCAGTACAGATAAAAAAGTAATAAATTTAGTTAAAAATTCCTCTCATCTGAGAAATATGAATTTTAAAATTCAATAAACTTAGATTTGCTTGTTTTCTAATTTAAGAGCAACATGTCCCACATTGGCTTGTTATTAATTTGGCCGCTTTAGTAATCTATACAAATAAATAAAATTGAAGTATCTGTTTGTAATGACAAAATAACAGCTTTTTACTAAATCCATTTTTAAACGTGGTAGAGCCATGCTGCAACTATATTAGTAGTATAGTTGTAGCACGAATAGGTCGGTTAGACCGGGGAAGGACCATGCTCTCACAGAATACCAGTGTAAAATAGCAGCTTAACACTGCTGTGTTTCGTATGGTGAGTGTAGAGAACCGGAGACCCTTTTTACTGTAAAAGAGGCGTTCTATCTTAGTCCTCACGGGTGACAACGCATCTGTATTTTGATTCGCAAGCGATGATAGATGTAGATGTCTATGGGCCACAGCAACCACTTACCATCAGGTGGACTGTGTGCTCGTTTGTCACCCTATCCTATAAATATGATATACGGTACTTATAACAAAAAACAATTCTTAAAATTTTTGTCTGTCTGTCTGTTCGTTTCGGCTGCGGCTGCATCGATTTTGACGGAATTTTCATTGGCTTACTTTTATTTTAGAAAAAGAATTACAGTCTGGACAAAAAAAAATTAAACCCATTAAATCCAATATTAATAAATTCCTTGCGGGCGAAGTCGCGGGGAAAAACTAGTAAGTATAATAAACACTGTTTTAAGAATGCTGATGACTACGATATTAATCATGTTTATGATTACTTAGTAATTTATTATTTAATTTGCCAATAATTAAAGCTTACAGCTTAAGTACATTTCTTGCTATTATCTAGGAATGTTATCACCACTATCAAATTTCAAATTAGTCTTGGACTTAGTACTTTGTCCATAAATGGTTATAATGTTTCTTAAAGTTACTTGATAGGTACTTTAATTATTTATTATTTTAGTAATTTAAAAATAACACTTTTATATCTATATAAATAATTAAAATTGAAGTGTCTGTTCGTAATGTCAAAATTACAGTTTTTTACTAAATGCATATGAAAGTAAATACGGTATCTACATATGACTAAAATACAATTTTTAAAATTTTTGTCTCTTTGTTCCGTCTAATCTCCGAAACGGCTGGACCGATTTTGACGGGACTTTCACTGGCAGATAGCTGATTTCATAAGGAGTAACTAAGGCTACTTTTATTTTAGAAAAATAATTAGGGTTCCGCGCAAAACATAAGAACCCTAACACGCGAGTGAAGTCGCGGGGAACAGCTAGTTGATTAATAAACACTTTCATCTAAAAGACTACTGTTGCATAGCTCTTTTTAAGAAAGCTCTGACATTCATTTCGTGGAAGAGTTGTCCATTGACAATACTCAGCATACTGGACGAAGGAGCTGGTGAATTATCTTATCACGCCAGTGTGGGATCATCAGTTAAGTGGTAGGACTCCTTTGCTGCGCAGAAGTCCGTCTTTGATGGAGGCTCCTTCCACCCTCATACGTATTGCAGCCGTCAAATGCACTTAAGTAATAAACATCAACAAGGACCCAAACAAGATAGTAGCATCCAGCCATTGTCTAAATTGGGACTTGGATATTTTTAAATTTCAACTGCTTTACGAACCGTTCTGGGTAGATATTCTTTTGCGACCAGTCCATCAAATTTGATATAAACAATAAGACTTTCAGGAACGTTGGTGCTTCACGGTAGCTATTATAAACTTTTAAGCAAGTTTTATTGATTTTATATTTTTCTCTTGATCTCTATGATTTTATGAGTAAGAAATGGAAAAATTAAAAATTTTGTACAACCGACTTCAATATAAATAAACTGCGAACATTGTTAATGTAGTCGAAGTCAATTAAATACGTACTATTAAAGATAAACCTAAAATTTATGGTCAGATACAGAATACGAGACCACGAGAGATGCATCAGTTTTCAAGTAAAAGAAGAATCATCAAAATCGGTTCACCTATGAAAAAGTTCTGAGGTAACACACATAAAAAAACAGTCGTTTGAAAACTAGTTGCCTCGAATCTAACCAGTTCATTGCTCTATAATTGTACATATTGCATTTGGTCTTTATACATACTAAGTATCGCTGGTGACCCCATTCGCCATATTGTATTAAACTATTGCATCAAAGGTCTAGCAACTTCACTATTTCCAATAGATACCTTCTACATTCAATGATACGAATAAAGAGTATATCATGATCATTACATATTACTAAGTATATTGTATCAAGTTTAAAAGTCAATAAGTCGTGTTGTAGTTTATCTTTAACACTTTTTCTGCCGACTTCCAAAAAGGAGACAGTACTCAATTCGACTGTACTTTTTACTGGGTGAACCGATTTCGATGATTTTTTTTAATATGAAAGCTGACATCTCGTGTGGTCCCATATGAATTTGATCAAGGTCAGACCAATATTTTTTGAGTTATTCTTAGTAACTTATATTGAAGTCGGCTGTACAAAATTTTTAATTTTATATTATCTTTATTTAAAATTGTAATAACGATTAAATAACGTCGGATTTGACTTACAATAAATAACTTTTAATACAATACGACTTCAATGAATTAAAAAGGATTAAATAATTTCATATTGTGAAGTCGGTTCTAAGATAATATATAGTGTATAGCCCCGACTCAATGTGCAATTATTTTATGTTTAACTTCCCGCTATTTTTTGAAAATCAACGATTTTCAAAAAAATCGGGAAATTGTTTATAGTTTTTAACGTCGGATTTTACTTTTTTAGCTTCATTTTTTAACTTTTTTCATTCGTTACACACATACATAGTAACATTAAAATTTCATTCTCTATTTTTCCACCCTTAATGGTGGAAGATTTTCACAAAATTTCAATGGGACCACACAATACAAAAAAAAACATACTGTTGAACAGTTAGTTGACTTCTTTCTTTTTTTGAAGTCGGTGAAAGAATTGACAAAATCTGGAAGTCTATACCAGACCTGAAACCCATGTACTCGCTTTTTTTTTTGCAATTGTACACTAAGCCATGTGCGACCGCGTAAGTAGAGACCTAGCATTTTTCTGATGGCGCTGACCAAGGGGACCAGCAATACCATTAGGTCCGCGTAACCTATAATTATTGACGCCCTTGTTATAGTATGTTCGCCTAGATACCATCGCCTTTGCGTCACGCCACCTTGGCACGTGTCGCATCTTGTCAAAGGCGCCAAAGAAATTGGCATTTTAAAACGAAACGCTGTAGTGAAAGGTAATTTGCTACCTTACTTGTGTTTATTATTTATTTACGTATTAAAAAAACTAGTATTCTATTTTGTTCTTAGAATAGAAAAAAAAAACATTTATTTAACAAACACAATAAAAAAAAGCAAAACTACTACTACGTTTACTATATTAGTGAACAGATTAAACCGATGTGGCATCCGATCTTCATACTGCTGAGTTCTTCGATCAGCGCGTTCACGTAAAGGTTGGAGTATAGCTTGGAGAAACTCAACCCCCATGCCTCTCGACTATAGTGGTCAGAGTACTCATTAGCCCATTTCACATGATTTAATTGGTTATCATATCAACATTGACACATCTGCTTCAGCTTTTCATATAGGATTTTGTACAGAACCAGGTCGAACGCCTTGAACACATCCAGATAGCAAACCTAAACAGGTGTTTTCGTGTCCGTATAAACTCAGGATAGTACTCTCAGTTGATAATCGTGGCCTAAAAAGTCAAACAAATTTTCAAGTAACAATCTAACCGAGTATCCAGCACACCGTCAAGCACTTTGGCGATAATAGCACTATTAAGTAATCTGTGATAATAGTTGCAAACCGAATGGGCTTGTAGTTCGCCCTGCTTGACACGTCTCCCGTTTTGTTTTAATGATAGAAACTACATTGGTCCTAGTTAAAATTTGAGCCAGATTTTTTTTATAGTATAGGGTGACAAGCGAGCATACAGTCCACCTGATGGTAAGTGGTTGCTGTGCCCCATAGACATCAACATTTATCCTCGTTTGCGAATCAAAATACAGATGCGTTGTCACCCGTGAGGATTAAGATGGAATGCCTCTTTTCCAGTAAAAAGGGTCTGCGGTTCTCTACACTCACCATACAAAACACAGCAGTGTTAAGCTCCTATTTTACGCTGGTATTCTGTGAGAGCGTGGTCCTTCCCCGACCCATTCGTGCTACAACTATACTACTAATATAGCTGCAGCATGGCTCTACCACGTATAATATAATATAATAAATAGCCCGGTAGATGATTTTTCCCTCTCCAGTAGGTAGCACGACGAGTTTCGCTCCGAATTCAATCCGAATTCACTCCGAATTATTTACAGTGTAAATATAAAATATATCAATAACTGGTTCATAGCGCCACCCAACGAGTCCAGACGTTGTGATTTTTGCCACCGAAACAATATAAAACGGTATTGTGAATAAAAGTAATTTTAGTTCATAAATATAAAATTTGCTAATAACTTGACTACAGCGCTACCATCTTATAATCCAATAGCCTACAGTGGAGCTATCCATTGTTTTAACAAAACAAATTCACTCTGTGAATATGAACTCAATCGTTAAAAGTGTTCAGAAGTTATACGATTTCTAAAAGGCGCACCAATTATATGTTATAGTTAGAACGTTTTCCCGGTCAAAACCACTTTTGACCGAACCTGCAGTCATAAGCAATTTGTTTTTGACAAACACTATTTCAAACATTATTTCAAAACTAGTTTTACCTTAGCCTCTCGAAAATCTAGCTCCTAAAATCGATTGACAGTGACGTTTTGTAATTATTTAATTTATTTTTAGCAAATACACCATGTGAAAAGTAAATTTAACCGACTTTGACTCAGGGGTCCACTATAACGAAGCAATTTCTGGCTAGACAATATTTTTTAATTTTTTTGTGATGTAACATTTATATCTTATCTATTTTATTTCCATGTATACCATTTTTTTTTGTTATTTTAGCTTAGTATTTGCATATTAACTTTTATTACACCTACTCCATTCTATCTCTGCATCATCCCAAGCTAGACTGGGAGGGAATGCCTTAGGCATTAAGTCCGTCTATATTCCACGTATTTATATGAAGTTTAAATAAATAAATTCAATTAGACAATGTCGCCAGGAAGCCATCATACAACAAATAAATAGTCGAAGATATAAAAATATGAAATTGAGCAAATTACTAACAATCTATATCTACATACATGTGATAAGATTGCTCTATCATTATTACACACGCAGGGGTGTGGCCTTGTGGGTGCAATGTACGCCTGTTATCTTGAGGATTGGCCTTAAAATAAATATTGTATTTCTTATCAGCTGGTACAACTCGGAATTCGTTAATTTCATAGAATAATTGTGCGGTCTATCGAGGTTATCTAGGAAAGTGACTGTTTTCGTTGTGTACATTGTTAAAAGACTCCGGTCTTCGTTTACCGTATTCACAAAAAATCACATCATGGCTTTGTATCTGATCTCAAATTTCAACTGAGGCTAATATTTTTTCTGACAAAACATAAATCGGTAGTTTTCGTTTGGTTGTGTTATGATTATGGCGGCGCGGCGCTTTAACTAATTAAATTTGTCACCCTATCCTATTAAAAAAAAAAAATTGTTTATTTTTTTCGACGCTTTCGAGCTTCTTAAGTCAAAAGTCGAATTTTTTAAATCTACTTTTTAAATCTATCATCATTACCAATTTAGATTGATCCCTGCTTAGGTTACCTCTATATTACAAACCTATGGTTACCTACGATCTAATGGAACGTTAGCGTTCGTATAAGTAAATGTTTCTTTATTATATTTCCCAACGAGCCACACGTGACAGTAATGCTAATGAAAATTGTAAATATTTTCGTCAAATGGTATGCTTGCCCAAGTAGTTTTTGCTTGATAATTGAGCAATAGTTTTTGCTTATTAAATATTGTAGTTTAACATTTTTATGTTTTATGTCCATAATAATGTAGGTGGCGTATATTTTATGTCTCCTTCTCTCTATAGTTCTTTCTATAATAAGTTCTGCGCTGTTAATAGCTTTCGACATCAGTTTTTGATTTCAGTTTTTGACGTCACCGAAATAACCTAGGGCCTTCCTGTCATCATAACTATTACGTCATAAAAAGAGTCCTGAGCAATAAATTGTGATAGTTTTAGGTTAGCGTAGCTGTAGTTTTTAATTTGAAAAACTACAGTTGTATGAATAAAATAGTTTAATTGTTTCACTTTTATTTTCAGTCGGGTTATAATTTATTCGATTGACTTTTATTTGCCGATTTAGAAATCAGACATTGAACAAATAACTTAAGTTATAACAGCACATAATTTGAACTAAAACTCTATGTAATTAAAACAACTTTATATTTCAAATTTATTCAAATACAAATAAAAACAAATATAAATACTAAATTATATTTTAATTGAGGGACAGTCGTTTGTATAATTCGATAATGTCATGAATATTAGAAAAAACTGTTAAAGTTCCGTTCTCTGCCGAAAGTTGTTTTATATATTCAAATCAGTTTCTAATTTACACGTGTCATGCCTTCAGTCGCTAAAAGAGTCCAATTATAGATCTAGTGTATGAGTACTAAGTACTACTAACTCTTTGTACACATACACATTCTAGAACATTTGGATTTATCTTATCTAATGTTTGAAGCAATCTAATCTTGTAGGCAATAAAGTTTCACACATTACCTTATTTCTATCGTAATGAAAATCAGCGAGAGCCTTCTATCGTCATCGTTTTTTTATAGGATACTGTGACAAACGAGCACACAGTCCACCTGATGGTAAGTGGTTAAAGTGACCCATAGACATCTACATCTATCCTCAATAAAGACTCAAGATGCAGATGCGTTGTCACCCGTGAGCACAAAGATGGAATGCCTCTTTGCCAGTAAAAAGGGACTCCAGTTCTCTACACTCACCATACGAAACACAGCAGCGTTAAGCTGTTATTTTACGCTGGTTTTCTGTAAGAGTGTGGTCCTTCCCCGGTCGAGCCGATCCATTCGCGCTACAACTATACAACTATTATAACTGCAGCATGGCTCTATCACGTAATCGTTATTATAGTTATCTAAAGACTCCAACTTTCTTAATTTATTATTAAAGTAACGAATCGTCCCAGGTTTGCCTGGATAGGATCTATTAGCGTGGTGTTATTAATTAAGATTTGAAACAATCAAAAACCATTTGTTTTATCAAAAAAAAAAAGCATCAAGTTTTTCAGATAAAATATGGTCTAGTTCCCTTTTGGAACTGCTCTCTATGTGTTCGTAAAGTGTTATCATAATCAGTTCAGCCATTCCGAAGCATGCAATCAACGCCGTGAGCTCAATAGAATAAAGTTATTTAAATATTACAGACAAACACTTAAATTTTATATGTATGCATAGACAATTAACCGTCGATTTACTTTCGCGGGAGTGTTGCATGTTTGGTGAAATGTTGTTCACACGGGAGCATTAACATACAATGAATTCGAATAGTTGCAACTGTCTGTCACCAATACCTAATGCTTTGAAAGCAGACACAATTTAATTGTAGCCCAGATCTTATTTTTCTTCCTTATCTAAAACTTATACTAATGTTCTGTTACAGAAACAGCCTATTAAAAGTAAATTGCACGACATAGGTCTTCCTTCATAGATTGCCTCATTGCGGGGATATTTGCCAGGCGGGTTGGCAATTTTTTATTTTGATTTGTTATCACGAAGACACTGTTGCTTATCTTCAGGTTTGTTCCCCTCTGTCGGCTCTAACGACACCTACGTGATGATATGGGGTAGTGGATATTCTTACACTACCCCATATCATCTAGTAATATCACACAAAATTCACAGCTCATTTAGTGTACCTGTCAGTAATTTGTTGGCGACATTTTCAATTCTCTGACAATCTCTACGCATAGAGATATTACTACTCTGTGCGACTGTTTGACCACACAGACTATGATGTGTTTGATATTGGTAGTATGAACGTTTTATTTAATTTAATGTATTTGTAACTCAAAACAAATTATTGTTTTGTTTTGTTTACTGTGTTTGTAAGTCAAATTATTTATATATTTTAGCTATCTGTACTACTTCTCGATATTAACTTTACTACGCCCAATCTCAATTTTCTCCGTGCGTACAATATGCTTAAAAAGGGGTACAGAGTTTTCTCTCCACGCATAATTATATCTATACACACACACATATATATATATATATGTGTGTGTGTGTGTGTGTGTATATATATATACTATACTATAATAGTATAAAATTTATTTCAATTTGTATAGACGACGTGTGGAATCTAACGTTTGATTGGCGACTTACGTAACCATTATATATAACTAACCATTTTAAAATATATTAAATGTGTAAAAGATGTGTTTTTCATTCTAATGCGTTTCATAGGTTTTTTTACATGCGTCATATCGTCAAAAAAGTTGAAGGATAGATAGCGTTAATACCGGTTTTACACTGAAGTCGTGTAGAAAATGAATAAGTCATTATACAAATGTATATTTACTAACTTAACGTGGGAAATTACTTCCCATTTCCCGTGTGAAGTTTTGGAGAATTTATTAGCCTATTTTAACAAGTAAGTTTTTAACGTGGTAGAGCCACGCTGCTGCTATATTATGCAGCAAGAATGAATCGACTTGACCGGGGAAGGACCATGCTCTCACAGAATAGCGATGTGAAATAACAGCTTGATGCTGATGTCTTTTGTATAGTGAGTCCTGAGAATCGGAAACCCCTTTTCACTGGAAACGAGGCATAACATCTGAGTCCTCTGGGGTGACAACGGATCAGCATTTTGATTCCTAATTGAGGATATATATATAATTCTATGGACTGTATCATCCTCTTGACATCGGGTAGACTGTTTCTTTTATAGAATAGGGGTGACAAACGATCACACAGTCCATCTGATGGTAAGTGGATGCTGTGGCCCATAGACATTTATGTTATTATTACATTTACATTCATCCTCGATTAAGAGTCAAAATCCAGATGCGTTGTCACCCTTGAGGACTAAGATGGAATGCCGCGTTTCTAGTAAAAAGTGTCTTCGGTTCTCTACACTCAACATACGAAAAACAACAGCATTGAGCTGCTTTGGTATTCTGTGAGCGCCCCAGTCGAGCCGAACCATTCGTGATACAACCATAATATAGCTGCAGTGTACTCGTTTTTTACTCTTATTCTAGTCACAGGAGGTAACTGTGGGATATGGATGAAAGTATAACCATCTTATTCACGTCAGACGTACAATATCCACACTGGCGAGGTGGAGTGGCGACAAAGATCTGGATCCGTGACAAACAATCCGCATGCCCAGCGTGTCAATTAAAGCAAATAAATACACAAACGCACGAAACCCATTTCCAGTTATGGGCCTTATCTGTCTGATGGCGAACATTACGATAAATTCTTCTTTTTATAAAGAAGGCTCATGTCCAGTATATGTTGAACTACCATGATGAATGTTATTATATTTACGAGTCAAAGTAGGTATATTTTGCACCTTTTTGTATCCGGTAGGTTAAGGCGTTGGTATTAATGTATTAAAATAAATAAGAAATAATATAATATAAAGTCTATTTCTTCTTGGGATCTTATTGTTAATAAAATTAAACCCAAACCCAAGCACCACTGCAAGACTTCAAGATACTGTAAGTTCATTCTGCGTAGATCAGATCAAAAATTAATATTCAAAAACTGAAGATAGCCGGGCTAATTATGATATCGGGACCAGCCTGACTTCAGCCCCCCCTCGTGACCATGGGTGCTGTAAGGCACCCGAAACGTCGGGAATTAAAATTAAGTTATACGCGATAGAATCCGTAAAATTAGTTTCATTTAATCGTTATTTGAAGTTAAGTGCTTCAGATATTGATTTTTTTTTATAGGAGAGGGGGCAAACGAGCATGCGGCTCATCTGATGGTAAGTGACTACCGCCGCTCATGAACAACTGCAACACCAGGGAGGGAATTGCAGATGCGTTGCCGGCGTTTTAAAAAAGAGTACGCTCTTTTCTCGAAGGTCCCTAAGTCGTGTCGGTCCGGAAAAATCGCTGATGGTAATCGATTCCACAAGGAAGTCGTGCGAGGAAGAAATCATCTTCTAAATTGCACAGTGGTGGACTGCCAATCATCCAGATGGTGTGGATGGTATCGGGAGTTCTGCCGCGATGTGCGTTCGTGAAATTTGGCGGCTGGGATTAATCCGAACAATTCCTCAGAGCACTCCTCGTGGTAGATGCGAAAGAAAATGCAAAGGGATGCAACATCTCTTCGCAGTGCCAATGAATCGAGCCGATCAAAAAGGACTCGGTCGTCGACGATTCGAGCCGCTCTGCGCTGGATGCGGTCAAGTGGAAGGAGCTGGCACTGGGGAGCCCTTGCCCAGAGATGGGAATAGTATTCCATGTGAGGCCGAACCTGATCCTTGTAAAGTTGCAGGAGGTGTGCCGGCATGAAATACTGTCCCGCTCTGCTGATTACAAATTTTGAATCGGAAAGGCACAACTGCTGGGCACAGGCCTCCTCTCATTTCTGAGAGGGTTTTATGGCAAATAAATGCTGCCGCGCTGCCCCAATGCTTTTTGGCGAATGCCACATGTTTTCGAAATATTTTTTTTTATTTCTCAGACATGCGGTTTCCTCGCGATGTTTTCCTTCACCGCCAAGCACGTGGTAAATCAGCACTTATAATTGCATTTATCAATTTTATTGGGCCGGCGGGGATCGATCCCGGGTTGCTCGCGTAATGTGAAATTTACAGCGAGCGCTTAGCCCCTAATCTACTACGGCTTATAATCAACCTATATTCAAAATATTTTTTTCCTATGTGGTTACTGCAGAACATAAATAATAAAAATGGTAGGTGAGAGTAGCGCGCAAATCCTTTTTATGTATAGGATTATAGAAACTTTAAAGTTCTATGAAGTAAGACGTAACACGGAACGGAAGTTGGATATCATTGTCGCCTTGTGCGATAAATACCATGTTGACCGGGTTGTGGAGAAAAGTGGGATGGAGTTAGTTATAACAAAAAAAAATTAAAACAAACATTTTTATGGGATAAGAGATGAGTAGAGGAGATAGAGATATAGGAGATATCTCTCTATAGTAAGAAATATTTCGTTACCTAAGACTCTCAGTCTTAATTAACGAAATATTACTTACTACATTACAATAAACATGTCTAGTAATTAATAGTTCTTAAAATTTTAAAAGTTAGAGACAAAACAGCATATGAACACAGATGAAAAAAATTCACATTGGAGACAGAGGATAAAAAATACAATTGAAAATTATTAGCACACCTCATATTATGCCAGTAGTCGATAGACAAGTTTCAACGTTCAAAACAAATCAATCGTTGTGTTATTTACAATGACGCTTATCGTAACGTCGTAAGTGTTTATTTACATACACCTACGACGAAAATTCTCGACTTTATATCATTGAAAATTGCTAAAGAAATTAAATCAATCTGTGAACTGTTTACACTTGACATAGATTATGTGCTGAGTTTCGTAGAATCCGGCTGAATCATTGGAGAAAGCAATAAAAATTGTATTGGATTCAGGAATAAGATTAGCTTGCTAAAACTTTTCGGGGTACGATCAGTTGATGAATGCTGTGTACGAGGAAACACCTAGATAGAAATTTGGAAGGAGTCCTTTCTACAGGGGAGACGGCCACGAGTTGGGTGACGTGATGAAGTTGTGGATGTGTGCGAAAGCGTTTCTGTAACCATGCAGTTATGCGGCCAAGGTATAATACCAGAAATCTGATATAACTCTTAACGTTGCGCTTGGCGGGTATGCGTAGGCATTTCTCCATAAAATGCTCTGATGACTATATTGCTGCGTGTTCTAAATTGGTTAAAATATGTAAATGTTCATACCTAATTGAATCGATATTATGAAAAGAGTCATTATGAAAATAAAAATAAAATAAATACGTAAATATTATTCACAGATTTCTTCAGAAAATTTTTTTCGACATCCACGATCTATTTATGGGCGTTACAGTTTTGTAACTGTTGCTAAAAAGAACACTCCTTATACCAAAACAAGTTTACAAAGTTTGCGTCGAGAGCGGCTTATTAGCGAGTCCGGCTGTTCGTTGAACGAACTATTACACAATAGTGTCGTGTATCAAGTAGTACTCTTAAGCAAGCGCCTTTTGATTTGTTAACAACTAACAGCTCGCGACCAAATCGCATAGTTTCCGACAGGTGGCAGTATAATTATTTTGTTTACTAGAAGTACAAATAAAGAGAAGAAAAAGAACGAACAGTCGAAGTCGAATTGATTTTTTTTAAACTGGCTTTACGGCTCTGGGTTCTAACCCTTCTGAGCCTGAAGTTTTGGGAATTTTCTGCTCGTTATTCGTCGACTGCGGTTATTGTCAATGGTTCGCACTATTACTATCTTATTATACCATATTGCGATACTCAATCCGCTTGCAAAGCGTCAAAATTAAATAAAAGAAGAATCCAAGTCCAGCTCTGGACTTTTACAGGCTGATGAATCATGAAATTATATAAAAAGAGGATAACTTTTCACAATGTTATTAATTAATTTACTCTACATTAAAAATATTTTCTTTTACAAACTATTTTAGTCCGAAACCATCGTAAAACATTTTAATACTAATATTCTCTTGGAATAATGGATGATAAACAATATAAAATAGGGCATTTACTTTTAACCTAGTGCATTATATCTTAGATAATAACATAAACATAATGACTGTGTGCGAGCTATTATTCAAGTGTTGCAAGACGGCTATTATTGCGACAATTAAACAACTATTAGGATATCAAAAGACAAAAAGTCTTTACCATAACCATAATGGAGAATGATTTTTTATTATTATACGAAGATCTTTCTTATGTACGTTAGGTATGTGTATGTCATTACTAAGTTAAGGGGGGAAGGTGGGGTGGGAATCGTGTCGGTTGACCGAGTCCGAGACTGCCGAGTTCTATTATTTAGAATTTGTAATTGAACATGCTACTTCCTATTGCTTTATTTACTTTTATCACTGATAGGATAGTATTGATCATGTTATTCTTTATACAATAATGCACAACAAGCTCACAGTCCACCATATGATAAGTGGAATTGGGACATATAGAGCGTACACCTAGCCTTGGTTAATAATTTTCCCAAGCCAAGCCGACCGTCAATTGGTGCTGGTACTCGGAGTACACGCTAATTTGTTTACTCCATATCATAATGATTTATTGATTTGCAGCATAATGGTTGATTGCCGTGTAGTAGCGGCGTAGGAGAGAAATATTTCTGATACTAACTCAAAACAATAAAATTGCGATTGCCAAACCGTTTGCCAAGCGTGGCAACTGTGGCAGATATTTGCCTATAAGGGAGATCCTATGTTCAATGGTGGGGATTTAATATGATTTGATAAATTAATTATTAACTTATGTTTATTAGTTTTTTTATTATTATTATTATAGTTTTTAATATTGTAGATAAAAATAAGTATTTTTATTGATTTAGAATGATTTCTCATATTTACGTGAATATGTACAATAAAATACGTTCATTAAATCCTTTATGTTTTCCTCAATATTCCGAATACTAGGGAAATTAATTTATATCCATCCACAGCGATTCCTAAAGTAAGTTCCGCGGAACCTAGGGGTCCCGTAGAAAATTCACCAGGGTTTCGCGAAATTATTTTTATTGCACATACAACTATCAGACATATAATTTAAAATTAAAATTTTTGTATATTAAAGTCGGTTGTACAATTTTTTTTATTAAATTATTAAGAATAACTCAAAAACTACTGATTATACCTTGATCAAATTTATACGGCACCACATGTGAAGCACTAGCTTTCAAATAAAAAATGATTCTTCGAAATTGGTTCACCCAGTAAAAAGTTATAAGGTAACACACATAAAAAACATACAGTCGAATTGAGTACCGTCTACTTTTTGAAGTCGGTATAAAACCGAACTATAAAGTAATTATTGATGAAACAGTGAATCAATTTCATTTTTCACATTAAAAGTTGAAGTAAAGAATAAAGTGCTTTACTTTTAAAATATTTCTAATAAAAGTTTTTGTTCTTATTTAAATTACAGTGTCTTCAATTAGTAATCATTTGATATGGGGTTCCATTAAATAAAAGGTATTTGGTGGGTGTTCCGTTATATTTAAAGTTTAGAACCCCTGCTCTAGAGCAAGTTGTCAGCCTGAGGGTAGACGCAAAGAATACTTCTAATAATTTCGATGGTGGGAATGAATTTTTTTTTTTGGAAAACCGGACATTAATATAATTTCAAAAGTGCACGTCGCAAAAATGAGGATCGTGGAACTCGAAGTACGCACTTGAATTAACAAGTGTTAATACTGTGCTTTGCTATTGCGCTGGATGTAGCGAAATACAACGCAAATGTACTGGAATTTGAAAATCAAAGATTTGGTTTATTGACGCTTTAGTTAGGCCTTTTTTCTCATAGTGGAATGCCTATATATGGAAGGAATATACTACTAACTACCGAAAGTGTGTGCCTGGCTGATTCTTATATCACGCAATAAAACTGATTTATCCATTTAATTATTATAAAATGAACATATATTAAATAAACAAAAATACTATATTATTCCTAATTTTTCGTTTTAAAAGGGCAGGTATGACATTTGTGTGTATATTTTGTTATTAATTTTTTTTTAAGGAAAAATTGACATTTTTTTCATTATCCTAGGATTTTTCTTGGTAGTTATACATTGTTCTTCATGACTTATATGCTTTTGTTCTAAAACTTACATCAAATTAATTTCTTTTGACATTATTGATAAGGACTGAATAACATATCGATAACTTTGTTATTTCATTATCTCTTTAAAGGCCTAAGAATCCAAAGAGAAAAATTGTAATTCCATTTTGTTCATTACCCCAACAAATTATGAACCCGACTTAAATTCAGCAGACCTCCGCGCACCGCAAACGTTACTCACATCGAATGTTCAGGGCTTCTTCAAACATTTGCCGCAAGCCACCGAAGAAGAACGCATGTGTTTTGTCTATACGATATAATGCCGGATTGTTCTTTGTACGGAGTTTGTCCAAGTAATTTTCATTCTTAAAGTACTTCAGATCTCGGTAAGTATATTTAATCTACACAATATGACTTTTTTATTATGTAAATGGCATTAAGAAACTATTAAGGCGCTACTTTTTCTCTCATAATTCGAACGATTTTATTGCTCATTTTGAGTTTTTATGAGAAATTCTCATTCGCCTAGATTTCATTCCCTCTACTTTAACTTTTGCAGAGCATATCAAGCAACTGTTTATGTAAAACCAAAATTAGAAAACTGCGATACTAAATGAATAAAGAAAATAAAATATTGAGGCAAACTATATTATTTTAGAAACAAAATTTAAAATAGAGAAATCTTATAAGATCTTTAGAAGAAAATAAAAATAAAGACAATAAAGATAATAAGGAAGTCAGCAAGAAGAAACAAGATGTCTCTTATAATAATATAAGAAAAGCTTTAAAATATAGTTGTGAGATTTTTTCAGATAGATATAATTAGTTATTTAGCACCTGGCAAAAATCAGTGTATTACGAAGTCTGGTGTAAGAAAAGCAAAAAGGTATTTGTCAGGTACATTAACTGATATTTAAAAAAAAATTTAGAATGATTACTCTAGAATACGCTTGAGGTATTCCTCGTTTTGTAAGCTACGACCATTTTGGATATGTTTCCCACGAAAAACATGAGACACTTGTCTATGTAAGACCCATTTAAATATGGAATTGTTGGTTTCTGGCTTACATCGAGCTAGGATTATGTCAGAAAGTAATGCAAGTCAACTGCTTAAATCGTCGTGCTGCAATGAATATGACGAAAAATGCTTAGGTGGTTTGTGCGGGTCTTGGAAGAATAAGGGTGTTAAGTATTTAGCGTTTAATGATTCAACAAGAGTAGACTACTACCAATGGTAGTAAGTAAAGAAAGAAAACCCCAAGTCATTATTATCTAAAATTAAATCTGTAGAGCCTGCTAGAGTAGTTATATCGAAAGTAGAAGAGTAAATTGAGAAATTTCTTTCACATGTTGAAAATATTCTTGCTGAATACAAATCTTTAAATGAAATGAAATCAAATCTAAAAATGACCGAGGCTATTATTCATTGTGACTGAAGTGAGAATTACACTCTCAAATACCCTGAAGAGGTCCAGTCACTTCACTTTGGTGGTAGTCGACAACATGTTAGCCTACATACACCGATAGTATACATTTGTGATCCATTTTGGGGTGATAACTCCCCGATCATTTTGCTATTTATATTTATATTCATACTACTTCTGCTATTTGGGCACACTTAAAATTCTTACTACATTACATCAAAAATAACAATCCTCACGTTAACACTATTCATTTTATGTCTGACGGTCCAACTAATCAGTACCGCAATAAATTTACTTTTTGCGTAATTTCTAAATTACATGTAGATTGTTATGGACTTGAATTTGTTGCATGGAACTATAGTGAGGCTGGCCACGGTAAAGGTGCAGCAGATGGGGTAGGCGTTGCTTTAAAAACTAGAATGGATCGTGTTGTTAGTTACGGTCGTGACCTTGGTAATTTTGTAGACTTTCTAACAGATTTGAGACATTTCGAAAATTTTGAGTAACATTCAAATTGAAGTTGTTGACCAAGTTGATATTATGAATATAGACGTGTTATTGCCTGCCACAGTTCCTTCTTTTGAAGGTACGTTACGTATACATCAGGTTTTATGGGAGACTAAAACACCTGTCATGGCTGCTAAAAGCTTAAGTTGCTTCTCGTGTATGTGTATACCAAGTCCATGTTTACATGGAAAACATTTAGGCTTTATAAACTTGATTCAAGACCCGGAGCAAACAAAATCTCATCCACCTGTTGTGAAAAATGTTATAGCGGAATCCAAGAAGGTTACGGTTCTTTCCGACATTAGTCTAAATGTTAACAATCTGAGATTTTCTAGGAAACGGCATTTTGCTGATGACAAACAACTTTAAATTAGAAATTCTAGCACTTCATCGTGTGACATTGCGAAACATTTTGAATCATTAATTGATTCCACTGTCGTTTCTCAAAATGAACCCCAACCTTCATCGTCGCAGCGTCTACCTTAATTATTATACATAATAATAAGTATTTCTATAATTTGATTGCTTAACCAAATATTTGTAGCTCATATTTGTTGATTTGTTGAAGATAAATTTGTCAAGTGGGTTATCAAACTCCATAATCAAACTATTATAAATTGAAAAAATGTGTGGCGTACCTATCGTGTTTTATAAGCTCTTGATGCCGTACATTTTATTGTTTTTTTAAGAGTTTCAATATCGGTTCTTAGAATCAACGTGAAAAATACACGAGAGTATTTTTGTTAAATGACGTATCTATAATACAGTTTTCTCATGAATCTTAATTAATTCTCTTAATTATTTAAATAATTGTTTTTTTTTTTAAAGTCCAAATGTTTACGGTAGATAGGTAAGTGAAATTTGTCACCTAATGAATATTGTTGATTAGTTTTTAGTTAAGAATAAACGTTTTATTTCATTCCCCTTTGTTTTATTTCATTCCCGTCCCGTGCGGTAAATTTAAATGACTTGTAACTCTTAAGGTAATTAGTAGAATAAAGTGCCTCATACATAATGTTTTATATATTTAAACCTAGAACACGATAGATAAATAAATCCTTGTAATATGAATGTTTTTTTAAATTCTTCATTTTATTGCATGATATAAGAATCACTCGCCTATGTATAAATACCGAGGCAAGACTTAGTTATTTCGAACTTGCAGCGACGAAAACCCCGAAAACACCTTCGAAAACTGTTGTAAGGCAAGGTTTGTCTTTGTTGGCAGATAAGGAAATCGAGGTCACTTCTATAACCGATAATTAATTATTTTAAACACTAATGTTGATAATGAATTCTAACGCAAATCGGTTAATTGTTTTATTAGTACGACCTATCTTATCTATAAAGCGAATTAAGCTGCAGGAGACCCAGATAAAGAAAAATAACGAAAAATATACGAGTAAATGAAAAATTATTTATTTTATCGTTCAATGACACGTAAGCCGTAGCAACTTAGGGAATTAGCAGTTCGGTAGTAACATTTAAGTGCTTCAAACAAGTTTGATTTCTGCAAGCTCCAATGATATTGATAATTAACTCGCTCAGCATTGCAAGAACTTGCATTGCTACGGATATCATCCGTAATACTAATATATATATTAGATAGAAAATTGACGGCTCCGTGGCGCAGTGGCTTAGCAATCAGTTGTTGCGCTGGGGGCCGCGGGTTCGAATCCCGCACGGAACAAGTATTTGTATGGCCTACAAATAATTGTTCCGGGTCTGGATGTTTGTCCTTGTGCAATTTATGTTTGTAAACTGCCCCCACGACACAGGAGAAAATCCTAGTGTGGGGGTAACGTTTTATAAATAAAAAAGAAAAAAAAAGAAAAAGAATACAGTCCATGTATTTTTTCTTAGGTGTCCCACTATTTTATCCATCCGCCATAGTATGATAATAGCAACCAAAGAGTAAGAAATGTGACTCGTCACTCGTCTTTATTTATAGTGATCGTCTTCTCTTGACGATATTCTAAATGATGGTTACTTAATATCCGATTGAATGTTGGTATGTAAGTTAAGATTTGTTTGGGTAACGTACACAACGATAAACTTTTTTTTATAGAGTAAGGGTAACAAACGAGCACACAGTCCACCTGATGGTAAGTGGTTGCTGTGGCCTATAGACATTTACATCTATCTTCGTTTGCGAATTAAAATGCAGATGCGTTGTCAGCTGTGAGGACTAAGATAGAACGCCTCTTTTACAGTAAAAAGGGTCTCCGGTTCTCTACACTCACCATACAAAACACAGCAGCATTAAGCTGCTATTTTACGCTGGTATTCTGTGAGAGTGTGGTCCTTCCCCGGTCGAGCTGACCCATTCGTGCTACAACTATGCTATTAATATAGCTGCAGCGTGGCTCTACCACGTACAAAACTTATTGTATCCAGGATATTTTCTTCCTCGACGACTAGATAGCAAGTGGCTAATCGTTTGGTTACAACTAGCAACGACGCCGGCTCGAAACTATTTCAAGTTGTTTTCAGGAATATGCTCATCTCCTGTTTAAGTTTCTCCTGTCAACTCTTACGACACCCACAGAACGATATGAGGTAGTGGATATTCTTACGCTGACACACAAATCTTTATTACAAGTTAAAAAAAATTGTAACTTATTCTGATATTTTTAGTTTACCTTTTTTGGTTTTGGCCTCCAAAAGTAGCGAAACGAGATAATTAGCCTTCGCTCAGGATATGACTACCGCAGCTTTGTAAGTTACACATTACTATGCATATATTGTCTTCGCCTGTGTCTTGAACCAAGAATTTCGCCATATTAGTATTACTATCAACATTCACGCCACCACCACACCTTTTGATGGAACTGGTTTTTTTATGGATGTGCTTTTTAAATTTGCTTGTTTATTTCCTTATTATTACATTAGTAAAATTTAAGGAAGGAATGGTTTTGAACACAATGCTTCACAACTTCAACGTTTGAAGTAACGTCATCTATTTTATTATAATAATAATAACCAATGTCCATGAAACCTTTGCTTCTCTAATTGTGACGTGTCTCAGTGCGTTATACGAGTACACACACAAACACATACACTTTCATATCTTAGATTAGATACATGAGTTACATTTTCTTCTGAAATTCTTAAGAAGAACAAATACTCTATAGTTATATTATAATTTGGGGTATTTCTATAGTAGTCTTGTCTGGTTAGGATGTATAAATGTAGACACAAAATGATATATGAGATAGAATAAAAATACATGTTGAGTAATAAAACTAAACATTGAAAATAGTAAAATAAATAAATAAAGAATAAAAAAAATACCCAACCAGATGTAATCTCTCAACACGGGGAGACCAGACCACATATATTATTAAATCCTTAACGTTGAATACAATAGTAATTAATATTATATTTTCTTTATGATTTTTAACAATAGCAATTATATACAATAGTAAATTATATTTTCCTAACAATGACTGAATTGAATATTAATGACTTCCAATTTTGGAGACGTTGTTTTTCTTTTATTTTTATACTGTATTTCGCCAGACCCAAAATAAAGTATTTTCGCTTAGTATTTATTTATGGACCAGTGTGAAATACGTAAGTAAGTACGAATACGCAATACCATAAAAGTATAACTGCACGGTTGGCAATTCTACTTACAACAAGTCTAAGATCAAAATAAAGACGTCTATAAAGCCTTATCGTTTTTTTTTCTTTATTTATTTGCCCTTGAGATTTATTTTGTTGAAATTAATTCACTTATATTTTGTTTTATCAAAGCAGAATTATTGTAATCCGTTAATTGCATCTTAGGTCATTTTTGCGATTACGGTGGAAAACGGAATTTCGGTCGATGTTAACGCTGGATTAAAATAATAAAAATGTTTTGGTTGCTTACCTGCTGTGCCTATGCCAGGCCTGTGCCCAGCAGTGGGACGGATGTAGGCTGTAACTTATTAAGCGAACTTGTCCATCATTGTTTGCATTCTCAGCAGGAAACTCCGTAGTTAGTAAGAGAATATATCGCCCCATTTTGTCCCGTGGGTGTCGAAAGAGACGAACTATGAAAAATGTCAGAAAATATGATACGGCTTCCAATAGATGACGTAATTGACAGCGTATAGCCATCTTCTTCTAGCCAGACGTAAAATAACCAGACTGGCGACTGGCAGCAGCGTCAAAAATCTCACGTTAGTTCATTTCTGGTATTGAGGTTGTTAATCCGCCTACAAAGCGTGGCGATTGAAGTAAATCCTCCAGACAACGGAAGACTCACGACGGCAGTTGACGCCGAACTAACTGAGTGAGGCAGTCTCTATTTAGTAAAATATAAATTCATACAAGGCTGCTAAAACACCAAAAATTTTGACATTTTGCAGCCGAAAAAAATTAATTAAAACTAAACAAAAAAACAACGCAGACTTGACGACTTCCAGCCTCCCGAACAAGCCGGTTTGCTTTGCTTATGTGGACTATGAGAAAGCCTTTGATTCCGTCGAAATTTGGGCGGTGTTGCAGTCCCTTTAGCGGTGCTAAATTGACTGTCGGTATATCGAGGTGCTGAAGTGTTTGTACAGTAGAGCTACGATGGCTATCAACACAAATGTACAAAACCTATCCAACTGCAAAGAGGTGTAAGACAGGGTGACTTTATATCCCCGAAACTCTTCACCGTTGCATTGGAAGACGTTTTCAAGCTGCTGGACTGAAAAGGATGCGGTATTAACATCAATGGCGAGTACATCACTCACCTTCGATTTGCCGATGATATAGTCCATATGGCAAAATCGCTGGAGGACCTAAGCACTATGCTCAATGACCTCAATAGTGTCTCTCAACGAATAGGTCTTAAGATGAAGATGGACAAAACAAAAATCATGTTTAACATCTATGTCACACCTATGACGGTAGTTGTTGGGAGCACTAAGCCCGAAGTTGTTGACGAGTATGTTTGGTATGTACCTGGGACAAATAGTCCGACTAGGTAAGTCCAACTTCGACCGAGAGATCAATCGACGGATTCAACTCGGCCGGGCAGCGTTCGGGAAACTACGACACATCTTCTCGTTAGACATACCTCAAAACCGGAAAACAAAATTTTACAACCAGTGCCTGTTGCCAGTGATGACTTACGGATCTGAGACGTGGTCCTTCACTGCTGGCCGTATGAGGAAGCTCAAGATCGCTCAGCGAGCTATGGCGATATCCACAGTAGAACCAGAGTAACCGACATAGCCCAAATTAGTAAGCTGTAGTGGCAGTGGGCCGGCCATATAGCTAGAAGAACCGACAACCGATGGGGAAGAAAAGTTCTCGAGTGGCAGCCTCGTACCGGTAGAGGAAGTGTAGGGCGACCCCCCACTTGATGGAATGACGACCTGGTAAGACATGCAGAAAGTCGATGGATGCAGGTGGCTCAGGACCGTCCTTTGTGGCATTCCTTGGGGGAGGCCTATGTTCAGCAGTGGACTTATGAAAGGCTGTAATGATGATGATGATGAAACAAAACAAAACTAAACTGGAATTATTTCGTAATAATTCTATGTATTTAAGTATAAATATTACATCCGCTTCCGTTGTCTGGAGGATTTACTTTAATCGTCAATAGCAATAGACTTTTACGGGTTCATGATGAAGAAGAAGAAGATAAATTTATTGCAACTGTGCTCAGTGGCTCTTTAATCGATTGAACGGGATGTAATTGATATTTTTACCTCGTAGAGGCGATGTAAGAATATACACTACCTCATATCTTCCCGTGGGTGTCGTAAGAGGCGACAGGGGGAACAAATTAGGAGATGGACAGCAGCGTCTTCCTAATAACGATTAAAAATAAAAAACTGCGGTTGCCAACCCCCTTTCCAAGCGTGGCAAGTATAGCAAATATCCATCCTATGAGGTAACTAGTATCTTACGGTAACGGCAATGGTAATCGATATTTATATTAGGGATGTAACGTGAAATATTATATTTCATTTCCCCTAAATGCCTTACCTTCAAACGATGCACCCTGCTCTGTGATGGACAATATTTTGGTGATCGAATGATGACGGAAAGTTAAACAAAATCACCTATCCTTTAAATAGACATTTTTTTGGCTCAATCCGGGATTAGAATTCGAACTTCATGACCAGCAGTAGCACTAACGACCACTAGGCCAACGGGACAGTCGTTGACTGTCTTTTATAGTACAATGGCTATAAAACTATCATTATCATTATGACAGCTCTTTGAAATAAAACTATCCTTGTCATTATGACAGCTCATTGAAATAAAACTCATTATCATTATGACAGCTCATTGAAATAAAACTCATTATCATTATGACAACTCATTGAAATAAAACTATCATTATCATTATGACAGCTCATTGAAATAAAACTATCAGTGTCCTTATGACAGCTCATTGAAAGTCCTGTCACTGTTATTATGGAGTTTCCCAATGTATGGCCTTGACTCGTATGATTCGGTTTCCTTGATGTCAATTATAACGTTGTTAACGTTGTGATCATGGAAGTAGTTGTAATGGCGCCAATATTAGTAAGTGCTAATTGTAAGTGTAATTGTATTATGTCTGTTACCTCATGACTTTTTCTGGGTGAACCGATTTCGATGATTCTTTTGTCCTTTGAAAGCTAGTGCTTCTCACGTGGTCCCACATAAATTTAGTCCAGGTCTGACTAGTACTTTTGAGTTATTCTTAATAATTTATATTGAAGTCGTACAAAATAGGTTTTTTTATAGTAGGGGGGGGGGGCAAACGAGCATACGGCTCACCTGATGATAAGTGACTACCGCCGCCCATGAACAACTGCAACATCAGGGGAATTGCAGGTACGTTGCCGACCTTTTAAAAAGGAGTAGGCTCTTTTCTTGAAGGTCCCTAACTCGTATCAGTCCGGAAAAACCGCTGGTGGTAAACTATTCCACAAGGGAGTTGTGCGAGGAAGAAAACATTTTCTAAATCGCACGGTGGTGGACCGCCAATCATTCAGATGGTAAGGATGGTATTGCGATGGTACCTACATAAATTATATTTGTTATTGTTATCGTTACTGCTATTCAAAAGTCCATTGCTGGAGATAGGCCTCCCCAATAGATTGCCTCACACTGGGGATATTTGCCATATTTACCATGCTTAGCGGGTGGATTGGCAATCGCAGTTTTTTTTTTAAAGAATAAGTGTGACAAACGAGCACACAGTCCACCTGATGGTAAGTGGTTGCTGCGGCCCATAGACATCTACATCTATCCTCTATTACAAATCAAAATTTAGATGCGTTGTCACCTGTGAGGACTAAGAAGGAATGCCTCATTTCCAGTAAAAAGGGCCTCCGGCCACCTGCACTCACCAAGCGAAACGCAGAGGTAAACCTCTACTTCACGCTGGTTTTCTGTGAGGTCGTGGTACCACCCCGGTTCGAGCCGGCCCATCCGTGCGACACTGCCCTGCACTGCCGCGTGGCTCTACCACTGTTTTTGTAGCTATAAGGATGATGCTCCTGCCCATTACCGTGTAGTGGCGGTGTAAGGATATCCACTACCCCATATCATCCCGTTGGTGTCTTAAGAGGCGTCTTTATGGTAACAACTCAATTATAAAATTATTATTCTTTAAATGAGATTTATATAAATTGGATGATAGACAATGTAAAATAACATTGCGTTATTAGCACAATTTAACGTGTTTTCAAGTATTAAAATCTCATTATATTTATTTAACAAAGGCGATGGATGATGCACCTCCGAGGAACTTATATGAATATTAGAGAGTAGGAAATACGTAATGCAAATCTTTTTTTTATATTATAAGTAGCTTCAGTGTGGTTGCTTTTTCAAAATATGCAATGATAATAATTATGTTAAAATTATCAGTCTGAAGATCAGGATTTACCAGCCATTTTCTTAAGATTTTTCTTGAAAAACTTGTGTATAATTATTTATGAAAGTTATAATATACTCTTTAGGTTTTTTATAGAATAAGGGTGACTAATGAGCACATGTTCCACCTGATGGTAAGTGGATGCTGTGGCCCATAGACACCTATATTTAGATCCTTTTGAAAGGGCATGACATCTTAGTCCTCACGGGTGACAACACATCTGCATTTTGATTCGTCATTGAAGATAGATGTAGATGTCTATGAGCCACAGCAACCACTTACCATTAGGTGGACTGTGTGCCCATTTGTCACCCTTATTCTATAAAAAAAAGAGCTTCCGAAGGTGAAAAGAGCGCGCGAGGTCTTTGAGAAGAAGATAAGGCAAATGTTTTATATACCAAAGAACATAATAATATATAGAACGAACAACCTAACCCAATTATTCAAAAACTGATAGACCGGTATACTATAGTTCAGCATGAGAACCATTTAATTTTCTAGAATGTTTAACTTCTAAGATATAATTAACTTAGGCTACTTTATATTTTTCTAAAATATAAGTAGCCTAAGTTACTCCTTATAACATGAGCTATCTACCAGTGAAAGTCCCGTCAAAATCGGTCCAGCCGTTTTTGGAGATTAGCCGGAACAAATAGACAGACAGATAGACAGTCAGACAGAGAAAAATGTTAAAAATTGTGTTTTCGTTATTAGTATCGTATATACTTTCATATGCAATTAGTAAAAATCTGTTTTTTGACATTACAAACAGACACTTCAATTTAATTTATTTGTATAGATATAGCGGCAACAGAAATACACATTCTGTGAAAATTTTAACTGTCTACCTATGACGGATCATGAGAGATGCAGCCCGCTGACAGATAGACGGACGAACAGCGGAGGCTTAGTAATAGGGTCCCGTTAGTTACCCTTCGGGTACGGAACCCTAAAAAGAAGATGAAGGCTATGCTGTAACTCATATACATGTACTCCCGGTCTATATTAAGAATTAAAATGTCGATGAGTTGTCAACTCTGAGAATTAAGTGTGCCTCTTTACTAGTCAGAATGTCTTAGGTAGTCCTTATCACTCACCAAGTGAAACACAGCATTATTGGCATATTTTACGCTGAAATTCTGTACAAGCATGATCTTTCTCTAATCGAGCCGAATCATAATTCAGCTGCATTCTTCTTCTACATAAATTTTATTTCTTTGCAGGAATGCGCTGAGACGAAGAAAAGCTACACATATATACAACTACAGAAAAATATGGCAGTCTTCGCTACCTCGTTGCTAAAGAAACTGGGTCTGCAGCCAGGCGATGTTGTGGCATCCATGTTGCCGAATTGCCCACAGTTTCCTGTCATTGCCTTCGGTACACTGCAGGCTGGATGTGTGCTGACGCCCGTAAACCCTATTTATAAAGAACGTAAGATCACTTTTGAGTAACTTATACGTGTAATAGTAATATAGACGATGGGCAGTAGCTTCGAAGATGCGAGACGTCTGCTACTGTCATCGTAAATTCTCTTGTCAAGCGTGATTATTAAAGTAAATCCCTCATCGCGGAAGATGCACTCGACTTCCAGTGGACTTTTACGAGCAAATGAATAAGAAAATGAATCCTGGACCAATTAGATCATAACTGTAATCAGAGTCATCAAATAACTTTGCAGCGTATATTCAATGTAAAAGTATTTCATCGAAAAAATGTATCACTTCTCATAAAAATAAAAATATGAACCTAGCGAATTTTGGTTAAGTATTTGATGCAGCTCTTGAAAACTACACCAAGAAATATGATAGAATTTACATATTATACGACTACCTAAGAAATCTAAAAATGTATGTGGTCATTGACTATTAGTGTTTTGATTGCAAATAATGCATCGGACTCAAATAAATTTTAAAACAGCTAAGCGTCAGTTATTTGTACTTGGAGTGGTTTAAGAATAACCACAGCATCTTTGTAAAAATCCCTATATAATTATTAGTCGATATAATAATATGCTTAAATATAAGCAAATTGCACAAACAAAACTACAATATGTTTACAATTATAAGGCCACATTACTAAAAAAACCTGTCCTTTAAAAGTAGAGCTTAATTGAAATTTAATGTAATTGATACATATAATACATCATTGTAATTAAATGACAATTATGGGAGGGAAATAAGTATGGAATGTTAAACATTATTATTTTATTATTTTTCTCTCTTATTATTTGTATTATACTGTCGCATTAATTACTTTTTCTTATTATGTCGTATCATATCATCATCCCAGCCTATCAAAAGTCAATTCTCCAGTCTAATCAAAACACTAAAAATAATAAAATAATTTGATATTTCTATTGTATTCTTTGTATTTCTTTGAATTAGGCTATTTTATCTGAAAATATTTTTTGCTTTCTTTTATAGGATAGGGTGACAAAAGAGCACACAGTCCACCTGATAGTAAGTAAGTGGTTGCTGTGGTCCATAGACATCTACATCTATCCTCGTTTGCGAATCAAAATCCAGATGCGTTGTCACCCGTGAGGACTAAGATGGAATGCCATTTTTCCAGTAAAAAGGGTCTCCGGTCCACTCACCATACGAAGCACAGCAGTGTTAAACTGCTAATTTACGCTGGTATTCTGTGAGAGCGTGGTCCTTCCCCGGTCGAGCCGACCCATTCGTGCTACAACTATACTACTAATATAGCTGCAGCATGGCTCTACCACGTGTACATATTGAATATTGCATTGTTTATAGAAGTAAAATTGACACAAACACGCAATTCCACTGATTGTAAGTGGATGTTGTATCACTTGACATTTACATCCAGCCACGATCATGAATCAAAACGACGACTAAGGTTAAATGCCTTGTTACTAGTATAATTATAAAATTTAACAAAAATCAAAATCCGACTTCAAATTTCTAAAAAAAAATGTTATTTATTTCCTACCCTTTGGGGTGAGATTTTTTCTCCAAATTTATATGCATGAAGTATAAGGCTTGAAGTATAGACTATTTATATCGCGTAACATACAAACAAAAAACGCACATTCAAATTGAGAACTTTCTCCTGCTTGTAGTCGGTTAAAAAAGGATCTTCAACTGTGCTCATCAAACGCCATACAAAACATAGCAGCATTATACTGCTATTTCTTGTTGGTATTCCCCAAGCGTGGTATTTCCCTGTTCAAGCCGACCCATTCGTGTTAGAGCCATTATATGGTACATGGTGACTCTGTTGTGTTTCTAGGTGGTAGAACCCCATTTACGCCTAGGAGTCTGTCTGGTAGGTAGCAACACCGTCTTACCTGTTTCTGCTGCCATACAACAACAGTACTGCATTGCTGTGTTCCGATTTAAAATGTTTAGGAGCCAGTTTCATCACAGGTGAAAGTCCTCAGATTTGACAACGCACCTGTAACCTTCTTTGTTTGAAGTCGTTTGCAGATGGCTATGGACTTCAGTAGCCACTTAAAATCAGGTGGACTGTATAATTAAATCATTTTTTTTTAATTTGATGTCATTATAAAATAAGTGTAGGCACCTATCCTAAATAAAGTTGAACGCGAGTATTTAAAATTACAAATATGTGTTTCTGTATTTAAAAATGCTAATTGTTTCCCAACAATCCCACAGGTTTTGAATTATCCAAAAGTATCGATTTAAAAATCACGTGCTACAAATTTGTTTTGTATTTTTGTAACTAATACACCTTGAAGATGACGTGTTGACCTCGGCCTCGACAGCGATATTTATTTAAGAAGCATTTGCAAATTACGCCTTTACCTCACATAATTTTATACATTATGTCGTGTCACAAAGAATAATCAAGGCTAGAAAACAGTAGTTTTTGGTAGCATTGACCTCTTGATCAACTCTCAAGAGCGTCTACACTAAAACTCATAATATTTATTAATCAAATATCTAAAGAAAATTAATGGATGCGGTGTACCGGATATTAACGTGATATTTATGAATACATATTTAAATAAATTTGGCTCCTAAGATAATCCATTGTAGCATATATTGAAATATAGATATTTTCTCACAAAATTGTCGAATAATTAATTATATTAAAAATAATTATATTTATCGTCGATATTTTTAATCTCGATATTCGATATTTATTTAAGATTATCGAATTTGTATCAATTTCGACATATTTTAAAATGTCATACATACTTATTTTATAATTGATTAGACAAACCACAAAAGCATTCATGTGTTATTTTTTATCGTCGTCAAAACGTCCAGCAATAAAAATTTGGCCGTCAGCCTCATGCAAAACATAATAATATCGATATTTATTACGCGATAACTATTGATACTCTACGATACTGTTTAAAAATATCGATACGATAAATATTGATTTATGATTATTTTTTTCATTTGACTATCCCTAGTGGAAATGCCAGAAAGATCTCATGGATTAGATAGTAGGCATCGTATTTACCTGAAATAAAATATCCAGACCATGGACAGCGACTTGCCTGACAAACATGACGATAAAATTTTACCTACAACAATCTATCTACTACACACTATCAACAAACTATCAAGTGCAAGTGACCTTTTACGACTTGATCAAGAAAAGTGTGTGTCAATCTCACTTGTATGTTATACCTCAACTACGAGGCTCTAGCGAGTGGCCGAATGAGCGCGAAAAATCTATTATAATTCGATGAACCTTAGTCCTACAGTTTGGATATTAGGATTGGATTTGATAATGTTGCACCAGTGCGGGAATATCAGCCTTGCGCTCATCAACCCTCATATTAATGCGATCTCTATTTATTTTTTCAATAAAATTGATGTGACAAACGGCCTTTCTGTCCACCTGGTAGTAAGTGGATACTGCACAATTGCAAAACTTATTTAAAAAAAAGTCCCGCTGGGTTTCTTGCTGGTTCTTCCCAGGACAGAGGGTTTTTTTCCGAACCAGTGGTAAAGTAAAAAATGACTTTCAATAAGAATTACACATGTAATGTATATTGAATAAAAAATATTCTATTCTATTCTATTCTATTCTGCAGTCCATTGACATTGATGTCTCGTGGTAAGTGGATGATGTAGCATCTACTTACCACGAGATGGACTGTGTTCTTGTTTGTCATCCTTATTCTATAGAAAAATTATATTTTTATGGGCATATCATTTATGTTCGGAGTGAGTGCATTTATGGTATATTCCACAGCTACTAATCTTCTTGGCTAAATAGAACAAAAAAAATATTATATAGGGATAACTTGCTACAAGCTTTGCTTCATAATTTATTTAGTACCTATGCCAGTGATGAGTTCAAAAATATTTTTTTGTTAATATTTTAATAACATTTATCGTTGAATGATAGGTATATCGTCGTTCATTAAAGAGTTCAACAACATTAAGATTAAAAACAAAGAAAAATACTCTTTTCATGTGATTTGTTTGAAAACATTTTTAATAAGTTGTTTTGATCATTTTTATTCATTTGTTATGATTCTGTGCATTTTAACATTAAGTTGTTTATAATTTGAGGCCTCGAGATGTAATTCAGTAATTATTTAATGACACAAAAATATATTGTGATTTCCGTCTATTTATGTCTATTAAAAATTTATAATAACCCTACGTAAAAAAAAATTTATAACCCTGCGTACGAAGTGTACAGTTGAGGCGATATTCTGTAATTTAAATTTAATAATTTTAATAACAAAATACTATTAGACATACAATATAAAAACTAAAATAATAAAAAAAAATTAAACTAGAAAACGGAACAAATCATTCTGATTCAGAACAAATTAAGTAACAATTTTCCGCAAATTCCACACAAATACATTTTCCCTTATTAACCAATTTAAAAAAGGAGGAGGTTCTCAATTCGAATGTATGTTTTTGTATGTATGATATCTTCGCAGATTGTGAACTAATTTTGATGATTCTTTTTTATTAAATAGTACCTCAAGGGTGGTCCCACATAAATTTGGAGAAAAAATTCCACCCCAAAAGAGTAGCAAATAAATAACTTCTTTTTATCAATTTGAACTCGGTTTTTACATTTTGTTAAAAGTTATTATTATTTTGTATACTTACTGCTTTTTAAAACGAAATAGGGATTTTAGATAGGGCAATTATGCTTTAAAATCTTTTTCAAATTAGTGCACGTTGTATGATTAAAATATTTGGATTTATCAGTGGGTCAATAAACTAAATTCAGGTTACAGATAGCAGCATACCTAGAGTAAAAATATCTAACACTGCGTTCACTAACCCGTCTGCCAATCGTGTTTTATGTTGCGTATTTGAAATTTATTTTTTATGTGCCTACGTTATTGATCACTAATAAAAATTATAAACTAGATGGATTGTCCAGTGCACAAGTTCTTTAAAAACTATCGCCAATTGTTTTGACGTAATTCTAGTTGAAATAAATGTACATTAATGTAAATTCAATCTTAAATGTATTGCTTAAAGTTGTATTCACAAAACTACGTACAAATTAAAAGCGCACCCAAATGTTCAAGAGGGCGCTCATTCGGTAAGGACATTTTTTCACTGATTGTGTATCTAGTTTTTTTATTAGTGATCGGTGGCCTACGTCCAACAGTGGACTTTTTTGAAATATGGAATGAACCGGACAGGATTGATGGTATAGACGATTGCGGATTTCCGTATCCACATATCATAGATATAGCTTTTTAAATTATAGCATTCAATTGAAAGATCAAGGCGTTATTAGAGAGCAAAAATTACTTGCTTTAAAAACGACATTTGAATTGAAATCCTCCTCTTTTATTTTCATATTTGTAAATAATCAACAAAAAAATATAATAATCATGATCATAAATGTTAAAGTAGCATAAATATGTAAAGTTCGGTACGATTTAAGTAACTGATATGGAGCTCGGCGCCCGTTCAGTGTTCAACTCTAATCAGCTAAGCTAATCCCGAACATCGTTTGGACTGAACTAGGTCCCTTTTTTAACAGAAATATTAGCAGAGGTAAAAAGCAAAGTTTTACCTCTATTTCTGTTGCATCAAATTAAAAAAAACCGACCAAGTGCGAGTTGGACTCGAGCATGAAGGGTACCACCGTACAAGATTTACCACTATGTATGTAAAAACGCAGGTATCTGGTAGAAGAGTCCCCTTTAATTTTTAATTTATTTTAATTTTTTTTTGTTGACTAGCTGTTCCCGCGACTTCGCCCGCGTGTAATTTAGGTTTTTAAATTTGTTGCGCGGAACGCTAGTTACTTTTCTATCATATAAGTAGCTTAAGTTACTCCTTATAACATAAGCTATCTAATAGTGAAAGTCCCGTCAAAATCGGTCCAGCCGTTTCGGAGATTACCCGGAACAAACAGACAGACAAACAGAGAGACGGACAGACAACAATTTTAAAAATTGTGTTTCTATTATAAGTACCGTATATACTATCATGCGCAATTAGTAAAAAGCTGTTATTTTGACATTACAAACAGACACTTCAATTCTATTTATTTGTATAGACTAAGTTTACTATTTCTGTTTTCAGTTGAGGTTACTCATCAGGTGTCAACTACGGAGCCGAAAGTGTTCGTTACCATACCACAGTGTTATGATACAGTTTTAAAAGGACTTAAAAACGCTAAAAGTAATGCAAAAATAATTGTCGTTGACAATCCACAAGCTTCCGTTCCTGAGGGCGCAATAAGATATTCGGAAATAGTGGAGTTGGGTGAAGCTGATTACTCATTTTTAGATAAAATTGAAAAGAAAAAAGATGACATTGCGTTCATACCTTTCTCAAGTGGAACTACTGGTTTACCGAAGGGAGTGGAGATAACTTATGGGAATCTTTTAGCTGCTTGTGAAATTATGCAAGATAAAAGGACATCGTTCCCGATTCTAACTAAAGGTACTTTGAGTTTGTTGAAGAATTTACATAAGCATAAACTTCCACACTTTTCACACAGAGCGGTGGGCGGAAACTACCGAAATCTATTTGGTACGATCCTGATTTGCCCCAGTTGCTTCTTTCACATCATGTATATTCAATATATCGCCAATTTGATCGATTAACACCCAAGGAAACGTCAGTAGCCTAATGGCAGGGCGCGGACCGCGAATTTGAAAGGTCGTGGGTTCGAATCCGCCATTCGACTACTGTCGTGAACCACTTCTAACACAAGCATTTTAAGCTTACAAGAAGTGGTTAAAGGGAATATTAGTAATGTTTAATAACATTACTAGTATTTTAAAAAAATAATTAAAAGTGAGTGGTAGAGTTGACAAGCACTAATAACTTATGTCTAGTACGCCTTGACGACTCTGGCACTCGCTTCTGCAGCATATTTCTTTACTAAGCACAATAATTCTTTCTACGTGTCCAAATCATCGAAGTATTATTTTCTTAATTCTAGTCACACCACCGCAATAGCAAGATACACTTTCGCTTTTGCAACAAAATCCCAGAAAATGTACAAAATTTGTTACAGAGTTTAAATGTTTAATTAAAGAAAAATAGTACAAACACGGTTTTTATAATATCAAAGAATACATAAGTGAAAATAACCCCTGGAACTGAGGTGATCGCCACCATGCAGGTTCTATTAAAATTCATTTAAAAATTGTAAATACAAAATTATTGTAAAGTGAAATATGTTTAAAAAAAGTCCCCCTGGGTTTATTGCTGGTTCTTCCCAGGACAGAGGTATTTTCCGAACCAGTGGTAAATAAAAAAATGACTTTCAATAATTATTATGTAAAGAATATATTGAATAATAATATTCTATTCTATTCTATTCTATTCTCATATCACACAATTTCACCTATAATCTAGAGTCACACTAAACAAGCTTTAAGTATAGGATTTTCTCAATTTTATTTGTATATCTAAGTAATAATGATATTTTTGGTTTGATGCTATAAAGTACATACGAAATATTATGATGATTTTTTGGTGTTAACTTTTATTATAAATATCGCTACTGCGCTGTATGGTATAGTACTGTCTATTTATCATATTTATGATGTTTATTTACATCTACCGAAAATTAAATTAAATCTCATTTGTAGGTAATTTATTTATTGTAAATACTTCGTAAACGTTATGTTGTCGCAACTATAATATCGTTAATTATTCATTATATGTAAATCATGATGATAATTTTTATTGTGAAGTTCTAACTATCCTAATATATTCCTGCATATAGAATAAAATCCAAAACAGGTTTAGGTATGGAGTAACGAAATTCGATGTCACCATTTTAAACCAGTAACATTTAATTGAAATTAAAACCAATTTTACTGCAATTCCAGGTGACTTCCAAGACATCGTGCCATGCATATTGCCATTCTTCCATATTTACGGATTAGTGGTTACGTTAATAGGACATTTGGCTAAAGGCTGCAAATTAATATCATTACCGAAATTCTCTGCAAGTTTATACCTCGACGTCTTAAAGAACGAGAAACCAACTCTGCTGTACGTTGTTCCGCCTATTGGTATGTATCCTATAAAACATTACATTTTTTTATAAGATAAGGGTGACAAATGAGCACACAGTCCATGCTGCCCATAGACATCTACATCTATCCTCTATTACAAATCAAAATGCAGATGCTTTGTCACCCGTGAGGACTAAGATGGAATGCCTCTTTTCCAGTAAAAAGGGTCTCCGGTTCTCTACACTCACCATACGAAACACAGCAGCGTTAAGCTGCTATTTGACGCTGGTATTCTGTGAGAGCGTGGTCCTTCCCCGGTCGAGCCGACTCATTCGTGCTACAACTATACTACTAATATAGCTGCAGCATGGCTCTACCACGTAAAAATAATAGGGAAACATAGTAAGGAATATAGTATGGAAATAATAATAATAATAATATATTTATGTATTTTTTATGTATTTATTATATTTTATTGATATTTATGTGTGTTTATATATTTCGTTTACAATTATATATTTAAACATCCCAACCAGATGAGAAAACTTTATAGATAACCCTCATAATAATAATAATAAACAATAGTAGGGAAACACCTAAATTGTTGCTAGAAGGGCATTTAAGCATGTTACAAGTATAACCCTGAACGTTTCATGGTCACTTGGAAGGGAAGGCTAAATTGGCCTCTAAAAAGCTTGGCATGCTCAGCAGAGTGGAAGAGTATTTCTGCCGGCACAAAGCTTGCAACTTTACAAGGCTCAATTTCGGTCTCACATAGAATACTGTTCTCATCTCTTAGCACGGCACCTCACTGCCAGCTCCTTCCATTTTGCCGCATCCAGCGCAGAGAGGTTCGACTCGTCAATCACCGAGTTCATTTTGATCGGCTCGACTCACAAGCGCTGCGAAGGGATGTTGTATCCCTTTGCATTTTCTATCACATTTAACACGGGCAGTGCTCTGAGGAATTGTTCGGATTAATTCCAGCCGCCAAATTAATGTTACCAAGACATCACGACAAAATTCACGTTACCAGCCACATCATCTGGATCCTTGGCAGTTCTCTACCGTGCAATTTAATAGGCCAAATTTCACGAACGAATATTGCGATACCATCCACACCATCTGGATGCTTAGCGGTCCCCAACTGTGCGTTTTACTAGGAGTTCTCTTCCTCGTACAACCTCTTCGTGAAATCGTTTACCACCGGTGATTTTTCCGGATACGACTTAGGAGCCTTCAAGAAACGAGCTTACTCCTTTTTAAAAGGCTGGCTACGCATCTGCAATTACACTGGTCTTGCAGTTGTTCATACGCAGCGGTAGCCACTTACCATCAAGTGAGCCGCATACTCGTTTGCCCCCTAAACTATAAAAAATCATCTAGTGCGATATTTACAATCAACTAAGCATTTCTTCTAATATATAGTTCTTATGATAAAATACTAATTATTAATTAAAATACTAATTATTAATTAAAATAATAATTATTAATTAAAGTACTAATTATTAATTAAAATACTAATTATTAATTGATTTTCTAGCAATTCTTCTGGGAAAGCATCCCGACGTAAAGAGCGAGCATTTCCAAAGCGTAAGGAATATTATATGCGGTGCAGCACCATTGGCAGCATCAGATGTTTATGCCATTATGGAAAAAAGTAAAGTGAGTGAACTATATCTGTACTTCATACTTACAGAAGCCGACAGTTACACATGCTAAAGTAGAGAAAAATAGAATATATTAGAATGTAATAGAATAGAATAGAGACATAAAAAGAAAAGAATAGAAAAGATTGACTGGCCGCAAATGCCGTCAGGCATTAACTCCACCCATAGTTACCGTAGTTCTAAGGTGTTTTTTTTTAAAGAATTTGGGTGAAAAACGAGCACACAGTCCACCTGATAGTATGTGGTCACTGTGGCTTATAGACATCTACATCTATCTTCAATTAAAATGCAGTTGCGTTGTCACTCGTGAGGACTAAGATGGAATGCCTCGTTTCCAGTAAAAAGGGTCTCCGGTTCTCTACACTCACCATACGAACCACAGCAGCGTAAGCTGCTATTTTACGCTGGTATTCTGTGTAAGCGTGGTCCTTCGCCGGTCGAGCCTAGTAGAATTGGTGGATCGACAAGGAGAAAAATTTATGAAAGGATCTACGTATGAAGCATTCAGCAAGCGGAAGATTGACCTATTCGTGCTGCAGCTATACTATTACGGCGTGTCTCTACCATGTTATGGTTCTATACCTTCTTACTTATATTTGAGAGTTTTAAAGTCTTGGACAAAATAGTGTTGCATAAATGTTTAATAATGTTTCATTTAATTCTCAACATTTTAGAACAAACTGCAGTTTAACCAAGGGTTCGGTACCACAGAGACGACTTCGCTGACGACTTCCACTCTTCAAGACACTGAGGTTCTGGATTATTCAGCTTGTGGTGTACCCATGGCCAGTGTTATGTTGAAATTTGTCGACCCGATGACTGGGAATCCTGTCCCTATCGGGGAAGTAAGTAATCCCATATATAATATTAATCTCGTTTCTCTTTTTATTTTAAGAGTGATTTTTGTTATATTGATATTTACATATCAATACATCAATAAATTTATAAAAATTTAATGTACGTACACAAAAATAAAAGTAGTTTTACAAAAATAAGTGATATTCATTCTGTAAATACTAGGAACAGACACAAGCTAGTAATACCAGTTACTCGACTTCATCGAGTCAGTAATTCATTCTTGGGGCGATGTATACGCTTTTATAACACAACTAGCTTTTTACCCGCGGCTTCGCTCGCGTGCGCTTGAATTTAGGGACATCATTAAATGCTGTTCCGTGTCAAATTTAGAAATATTCGATCACTTTTAGAGTCACCTTGGTTTATGTCTCTATGTCTGTCAGAGATTTTTTTCATTCTAAAATACTATTAGACGTAGATGATTGGTAACATGCTACAGAAACTCGTGAATATACTTATAATATGTCTAGAAACTCCTACTATTTTTTATATATGGCGTGTCTTCCGATTCCGATGTATCCATAAGAAAGGTAAATAGTCTTGAAATCAAAAAGTATTATTATTACTTACATTTTACTCTTTACATATATATATTCATAGTTAAAGTAAATTTAGTTTTAACAAAGTAATATAATGTTTATTTGAGACATTTTATTCATATCATTGGTCCTATTTAATATTGATTGGCACCATAAAAAGATATAGATATTTTTATTTACTTCGAGTAAAATTGAAATTTTTTTAAATACAGTTCTATAATAATGAATACCACACATGGATTAAAACTAATGTTACGGGTTTTTTACACATCTTGACTCCTCACCGAATAAAAGCACCGAAGCTCCGGGAAGTCTAAAGTATGTAAACATGTTTAGTATCGTCCCAACCATTATATACAACAAATTCTTGCAATAAAACACCGAATCCTACCAATGATGATACGCGAGGCTATTGAAACTAAAAATATCCTAATTTTAATAGGGAAGATGGCTGAGTGCTACTATCTGCTAAGGACTCCATGATTAATAAAATTAAATTCAAACTACTACTGCATTTTAACTATTCTATTTTAACTATGACATCAGGTTATCAAACACCTCAGTTCTCCCACCCCTCCCGTGACCATGGGTGCTATAAATTGCCCAAACCATCGGGAATTTAAAAAGTTAAAATTAAACGCGATAAAATCCTTAAAATTACTTTTATTCCTTATAAATTTTATACACAGTGAACGTGAGGAACACTACACTCATGAACGGGAGTAGAGAAATGTTCGCACTGTTGTGGCGGTGAAAGAAAATCCAACACATCATATCATCCCGTCGTAAGAGGCGACATAGGAAAAAAAACAGTAGATGGGATGATCTGCATCATCTTCTTGACAACATATCAAAATAATAATAGCTGCGGTTGCCAACCCGCCACTATAGCAAATATCCAGCTACTTGACAATTTATGGGGGAGGCCTATGTTCATTTCAGTGGACTTTTGATAGGCTGACGATAATGAGTTCTACTCATCTTTGCAAGCCTTAATATTTACGGTAGAGTGAAAGCATAAATTATCATACCCGAAAACACGAATGAAATAGAAACTGCATATATATATTACCCTATGAAAAGTAAAAAAGCAGCTTACATACATGCTACTACTGGGCAAAGGCTGTAGAGTTTTTGGCCAAAAAAGAGTTCGCTGCACTGATTCCAATGCGGGATGAACGTAATGTACTTAAATGATTCAATTATTTACATCGTATATTCAGTAGCATTGTATTATTTCATTTTATCAATGTCTTGCCACTTTAATTTATTTAGAAGTAAGTAGGTGGCGCTAATATTACATGAAATAATTAAAGCCAAAACTATACCATCTAGTAATATCAGAAATAGAAAGGAACATTTATTTACTATATCAATAAGGGATAAAGTGATGTCAATTCTCTTAAAAGTTCTGTTTCTATTAAAAATACTCGTAAGCTATCAGCGCCACTAGCGGTGAAAAACGATAATGATATCGTCATATGACCATATTATGAAATAGCAACGTTGTGTTTAGTTACTAATAACTTCAAAAGATTTATATTCATTGATTTGGTCAAGCTATATAATAACACGGTCATCAAATAGTGTTAAATACACATTCATTTCAGTCATGTTTTCAGTGTTTTCACGAAATGATAGACTACTTTATGATATATGATCAATTCTACGATCTGGCCACGACTTACATAAAAATCTCTTTAATAAAACTATGATGATAATGAAAATTGTGTAACAATTGCAGACAGACCATTTTTTATCACTTTATATATATATTAGTAATTGAAATAAATACCTTATCAATTTTCATATTTTTGATAGACATCATTATTATCTATTGAAATTATTACACTTTTAAAATAAAATAACAAAAATACTAAAAAAACTGAACGTTACAATTTTTTAATAATTTTAAAAATCTAATAATTTAATCATATAAATGTAAGTTATTTATATTATTTCATTTATTAGTAACTGAAGGCAAAATATACAACTTTTTCCATTTGATGATAGATGGCGCTGTTTTGAATACGAAATCGGTGTAGTTTCAAATTATTTTACCAAGATTATAACTATATTTTAAACTTTATTTACAAATATGGTAATATGGTATTTAATTGAAAAACACCCGTCATTCCGCCTATAACTAAGATACAACAGAAAATTAACATCTAAAGGAAATTAATATACTTAACCTTCCTTTTTTGAAGTTCCGTAATCGGATAAAAAGTAGCCTATAAGTTGCCCCGGGTTACTGACTACCTACATACAAAATTTCATGTAAATCGGTTCAGTAGTTTTTGCGTGAATCCGGAATACACAGACAGACAGACAGACAGACAGACAGACAGACAGACAAAAATTCTAAAAACCACTAATTTGGCTTCAGAACCCTTTATTTAGTACCCTGGACTTGTTTTTTCAAGAATATATTAGAATTACAGACACGACTTTTCTACAGATTTATTATATGTATAGATTCCAGAAAATATACAGAATTTGACCTGCTCAAAGTTCAAAAACTTTATTAAACTAAGTTTGTATAAAATGGGTTATTATAATATTAAGGAATTTATGGATGATAATAACCCTTGGGAATGAGGTGATCGCTACCGAGCTATTTCTCACTTGTTATGTTGTTAATTGCGTAACATACATGAAGGAATGTAAGTGTATTTAAAAAAAAAGTCCCGCTAGGGTTTTTGCTGGTTCTTCCCAGGACAGAGGTTTTTTTCGAACCAAGTGGTAATTAAACAAAAGAGTGACTTTCAATAAGTATTATTTATAATCTATATTGAATAAAAAAGTTTCTGTTTCTGTTTCATAAACATTTTATAAAAACAGATCAATTTTGTTTGTAATGCATTTGATCTAGTGCTGGTATCTTCTTTCAATATCATCTGATCTAGTTAAAATTTAAATTGGATAGAAGTCGATATATTAAAAATAAGCTTTATTAGTCATAGAGCAACACTCCGGCGGATCGGAGGGGATATGGCTAATCCCAGACGTTCCCCTCTGTCGAAGTATAAGTCCACGTCCTATGCGTGTAATAAAACTAGTTGCGGCCGCACTGCTCACTAGATTGAATTAAGTTGCGCGGCTGAACCCACGTCATATAAAAATGCCGAATTCTTCAGATTTTACTACAAAAACAGATCTGCAACGTCAAATTTACGAAAAGATGACGTTACCTTGATGATGGTCCGCCGGTGGCCCATGTTGCTCTATGATATTAGTTAAGTAACCTCAGAAATATTGTGTTACATATTTTATAAAAAAATTGTGGCGGCGCTGTGATCACGCCACAAGCGAAACACATCGAAGCCTAAATCGCGCTAACAAAGTTCCGAATTTAAAGCAGTATATATAGAATAGCTCCGAACTACCACTCGGAGCGTTGGCCACTCCCTGGGCAGAACACCTTGCCGCCAGGGTATTTCCCCTTTTCCTTCCACCGGCTACAAGATCATAGAATTTGTTTAATAACGTCTCTCATTTTGGGGTCGACAGAAACCTATTACTATTTTGAAAATCGGGATTGAAATCGTAATTAATATTTAACGTGTTGTGATTCCAGCCTGGGGAATTATATGTTAAAAGTCCGACTGTAATGAAAGGCTATCACAAGAACGAGAAGGCAACTAAAGAAAGTCTAACGGAAGATGGTTACTTCAAAACAGGAGATTTGGGTTACTATAAACCAGAAGCCGGCCTCTACATAACCGACAGAATTAAAGAACTGATTAAGGTGAAGTAAATTCTAATATCATTGTTGGTCTTAAGTATTAATTACTTTTTACCAAAAAGCTTTTCGTAATAGGTCGACAGTTGCAATAAACAACAATAATAAAAATACATTAGAAATGAAATGGGGGCTTCTCTACAAGAAACGTGTTATACGATAGTCCTGAACCCTTCACGCGAGTTCGACTCGCACTTGGCCGGTTATTTTTTTAAATTCTACATAGAATTTCGCTATTTGTTTATAATAATATATTCATTATACATGCATACAACATTATAATTGAATCCACCACCACCAGCGATTTTGCCGGACCGAACTACTTAATGACCTTTAAGAAAAGAGGCTACTCCTTTTTGAAAGGCTGGCAACGCATGCAATTCCTCTGCTGTTGCAGTTGTTCATGGCCTACTGTAGTCACTTACCATCAGGTGAGCGGCATGATCGTTTGCCCCCTCTCCTATAAAAAATATTCCTGTCTTGAGCATATGGCTAGTCTCCGTCAAAATTAGCTCCCGTGACCGTAATTCTCTAAAATATGTGTAAAATAAATATAAAATACCTAAGCCAGCTATGGGGAGCAACGTTAAATAATCCCATTCGTTAATCCGCCCGCCAAGCATGAGAATAAATGCAAAGTCTCTCTACAACGGAAGCGGTGTACATCCAGTGTAGGTGTCAGGAAAATATAGAATGTAATTGGAAGCAATAGGTGAATAAATCTGCTTATGGTATAACACACACAGCATTAGACTTGTACCAATTCATGATGATGAAGAAGAATTTAAAAAATTATCCATATCACTTCTTATATGTGAACTGTATATTATTACTGAATAAAATTGAAGTGTCTGTTTGTAATGTTAAAGTAACAGCTTTTTACTAAATGCATATGAAATTATAAACGGTACTAATAATAAAAAACAATTTTCAACATTTTGTCTGTCTATCTGTTTGTTCCGGCTAATCTCTAAAACGGCTGGACCGATTTTGACGGGACATTCACTGACATATAGCTGGTGTTATAAGGAGTAACTTAGGATAGAGGAAAGTAACTAAATGTGGGCTAGTGCTTTAATATGGGCTAGTAATAATTCTAGAAAACAAATAATTGAAAGGCGTTGTAAACGAGTATCTTCTATCGCATTCATTCGCCCTAACACCGCAATCACTCTATCTCGTCAGTGCGGCGCAAGGTGCTGCTAGTGTAAGAAGTTTTGCTTCACCGTTGTCAAAAAAATTTGTAAGGTACGTATAAATATGTTATTTTATTAATGATAATGAAGACTAAATAGTGTCAATATATGTTTTATTTGTAGAATATAAGTTTAATTATATGTTTTTCGGTTGATTATATGTTTGTTATTTATGACTTGTGAAGAACAATGTCAAATTTATTTCGATCAAGAATTTCCAATATGACTATGGTGGTACTAGCACTTAGGTGGTTGGACATTATTTTCCAAAGAGCTTTATTATTTCTTTCAGAATGCCACCGACACAATTAAAACAACCAAGAAAAAATTAGGATGAAGAACAAATGGCTAAAGCCATAAAAGTGTTTCGCGGGGAGTAAATAGGTACCCTAAAAGCAGCAAAAACTTTCGGAGTACCAAGAATGACTTTACAATGCTTAAGCCTGAAAACTGAACTTACTTCTGAAGAAGCGGCTGCTACGACATTAGGGATAAATACAGTGTTGGGTACACAGTTGGAAAATATTTTAGTAGAATATGTTTAACGATGGAAAGAAAATTTTATGGACTGACAAGCACAGATCTTCACAGAATGGCACCAGACGCCATAATCGGGATAGAAGCTCCTGACTCTGCAGATGCAGCATGTATGTTCTGCCAGCAACTTTTTTCAGAAAATAGAGGAGGAGAACTTTGGATTAAATGCTTGATGTATGGTCGGTCTCTGGGCACATAATGACTATTCTGGGCCAGAATTTCATACTTGGCTATGTGATTTTTACAAGTAAAATAATCAATATTTTTTTTTCTTACCAAAGTTAAGTAGAAATACATTTATACTTGTTATTTTGTTAGAAGATAATTAAGTTTATATTTATAGTCCATATTTGAGTACCTGTCCATATTTAGTGCCTATTTTGCTATTTTGTTTAATGCTCAATTTTGATAGTATAGTTTATTAATAAAAACGTAAGACTGTTACTGTGCTCTGATATGTCTGATTGTTATTACATTAATAAAAAGTCGATTTTATCTAGTTTTTTATTTTTGATCCAAAAACAAAATGGTAGCCTATATTTAGTTACTCTCCTCTACTTTTATTTTAGAAATAAATAAACCGGGTTCCGTGCAAAAAAATTAAAACCTTTGAAATCGTAGTAAATTCCACGCGGACGAATTGGCGTGGGACAGTTAGTAATAAATATACGAGTAAGTTTAATTTAAATTATTCAGGTCAAAGGCATGCAAGTGGCACCGGCAGAATTGGAGAGCATACTACGTTCCCATCCAGCAGTACAAGATGCAGCCGTTATAGGAGTGCCACATGAATTCTACGGAGAAGCACCAAAAGCGTTTATCAAATGCAAGAACGGACAAAAAGCTTCTTCTGAAGATATCCAAAACTTCGTTGCAGAACGAGTGGCAGCGTTTAAAAAAATAGAAGAAGTTGTGTTTGTAGATGAAATTCCAAAAACGTCTTCTGGCAAAATATTAAGGAAGGAACTGAAGAAAATGTATGCGTAGCATTTTCGTGAGAATGTGAGACTGTAATGAATGTGAGACGAGTGAAGCGGTCGGTGGGTGGAATATGGTAATTTAGTCTATTTTTGTTATCACTTATTGTTACGAAAAGTTTTCTATTATTAAAATATGAAAATTAAGGTCAAACTTATTATGTTAGTTTTTACAAAATGTGTTTTAGTGCATAATTATCTTATATAAACATTAAGAAGGCAGCAGAACGGTTTTTACATAATATTATAAGTAATAAGATAATTAAAAATATGGTTTATTAATTTTCGGGTTAAAAGTTAGTAGTTAGTTAGAATAGTCCTCCCCGCGAAAGAAACTACTACGTGGTAGAGCCATGCTGCAGCTATATTATGGTTGTAGCACGAATGGGTCGGCTCGAACGGGGAAGGACCACGCTCTCACAGAAAACCAGCGTAAAATAGCAGCTTAATGCTGCTGTGTTTCGTATGGTGAGTGTAGAGAACCGAAGATCCTCTTTACTGGCAAAGAGGCATTCCATCTTAGTCCTCACGGGTGACAACGCATCTGCATCTTGAGTCTTTATTGAGGATAGATGTAGATGTCTATGGGTGACAGTAACCACTTACCATCAGGTGGACTGTGTGCTCGTTTGTCATCCGATCCTATAAAAAAAGAAACCCCTTGGCCATGGCGCCACATTCAAACGGAATTGATGTTTGCGGGCAATTTCCATACTTTACATTCTTTCTTGATTCAGACCCTACTTTAAACCTGATACTAATTTTAAGCTATTTTTTGTAATAAGATGGTTTCTGTAATACATATTAATTTACCTTTAGATTTTCGGTGGTTTAACTAGTCTTTTTAATTTCGTAATTGGAATGGCAATGTTTTTAAGTTAATAATACATAAAATATAATTCCAGTTAGTCGGTGGTGCTTAGTAAAAAATATATTAAATTTGTGATATAATTTTTAATAACTATAATTTTTGCATAAATTTTATGACGTTAATATAAAAATGTTTATAATAATGTTATGCGATTTGTATATTTGTAAATTAAAGTTATATTTAAAAAGAACAGTGTATCTTCTTACGTACCTAAAACATAAATGCAAATATGTACTTAATATAAAATTCTTTAAGACGAGGATTTCCTATGTTAAAAAACTTTTAGGGCTTCATTCTCCGCTGCATGCATATTTGTCCAGCACGAAGTGAGCGTCTGACATTTGATGGACAAAAATTTACTTTATTTGAAACGTTTTTCCTCTGCCAATCTTTATCTCTCTACTCCTTTGCATTCTTCCTTCTTTTTTAAGAAATCCTTTACTGTAACTGTAAAAGTAAAGTAAAGTTGCAGCCTATTTACGTCCGATTGCTGGGCACAGGCCTCCTCTCATTTCTGAGAGGGTTTTAGGGCAAGAAAATGTCCGCCGCGCTGCCCCAATGTGTTGGCGAACTTCACATGTCTCCGAAAATATTTTTTTTCTTATTTCTCAGACATGCAGGTTTCCTCACGATGTTTTCCTTCACCGCCGAGCACGTGGTAAACTGTAACTGTACGTTTGTGGAACTCTTTACCTCTCCACATTCGTAGTGCTTAATCTCTTAATTCTTTCAAAATCGTATTATTTAGAACGCTATTAGATAAATTACTTTTCCTTTTTTTAGTACTTTTCTTAATTTAATCTATTATATTATATTATATCATTTTCACTTATCTTTATTTATATATATTTTCTTATATTATTTTTGTACGCCCCCTCTATTTTAATTCGCATCAGTTATCTACGCAAAGATTGTCTGGAAGAGATCAGTTTCAGAGTAATAAGACCGCCTGTTGTACATGTTATAATTTCGTTTTATTTCGCTTCTATTATCTATCTATTCTCAACGTTGCTCTGCAAGTTATGGAGAGGGCTTTTCTCGGAGTTTCTCTGCGTAATAAACTTAGAAATGAGGATATCCGCAGTAGAACCAGAGTGACCGACATAGCCCAACGGATTAGTAAGCAGGAGCGGAAATGGGCCGGCCATATAGCTCGAAGAACTGACAACCGATGGGGAAGAAAGGTTCTCGAGTAGCAGCCTCGTAACGGCAGGAGAAGTGTAGGGCACCCCCTTCCCCCTACTGGATGGAGTAACGACCTGGTAAGACATGCAAGTAGTCGATGGATGCAGGTGGCTCAGGCTCCGTGGAGGCCTTTGTTCAGCAGTGGACTTGTGAAGAGCTGTAATGATAATAAATGAATGATGATAATGATGATCTATCTATTACAGCCACTGACCTCTATATATGGAATGGCTATAACCCTGACATAATGAGGCGAATTGATTTTCACCATTTTGGCGCTGACAGCACAAGTGAGCGTCCACGGAACTAATAATAGAGATAACACAGTGTGAAAAAATATATCGATAAGAATTCCATACCCAGGCCTACCCGTAACATCCATTCTATTTATGTATCATATTAATATAATGCCATACAATAAATAAATGTATCAATTAATACCTAGGCCTTAGACGCAAGCTTTATATTTCATATAAAACAAGAATCGACGCTGCGTTGATCTATCAACGTTTTTATTTATAACTACAGAACAAATTATGTTCCGGGTTACAAATGAGAAAATGCCTACGCATACCTGCATTTTGAGGGTGAGAATGGATTATGTCGGACTTGCACCTACTAAAACCCCATGATGTTCCATCTTTACCACACATTGACAGGGCCACGGAAACGCTTTCAAGCACATCCGCGGCCCTACCAGCAAGAACCCCTCCTTAGTTGAGCACTTCCCTCCCCGACTTCCCGAGACCGATATGTGGAGGCCATGGAGCCAAAAAGAAAACGAGCACTCGGAAGCACCAAGTGGTACAGCCCAGCCAAAGTTGCGGAGGGTGGCGCATTACCATACCAACAATCCTCTTCCCTTGCGACACCACCTTGGCTGCAGCGATATAGAGAGAGGACTCTCCTCTAGCCGCAGCTCACTAACCCATATTCAAGGACTCGACAAGCCCACTCAGAGTAGCCACCTTGGGCCAGCCATGTCTCCCTATGTTTACCATGGGTTACCAAGCCACGGCTAATAACTCCATCCACGACAATGCGGGAATCCGTTCAGGGAGGAGTTATTCACGCCTAAACTAACGCAAACTCACTAAGGACATTAACAAAGTTGCAGTTACAATATAAATTTATTCCCTTGATACAATAAATTGGTCATAATAATTATACAGATTTAACAAACTTACGTCTTGTAAAAACAAAGTCAACATCAGATGACCTTTCTACACTTGGCTATGGCTATGGCCCTTGAGTGTGGGGGAAAATAAGAAGAGAAGAAATAAAAAAACATTCGAAATAATAATCTAATACTTTTATACTTGCTGGTACTGGTACTACCAGAAAATATTGTGTGTGTACTGCATTTTTTCAAAGTGGCGCGTTTCTGATGTCCGATAAAACAAAAAAAAATCGTCTATGAAGTGTTTAAACAAAGATGATCATATTGTTTCGGTCGCCAATTCACAATGTTTGTGCTTTTTAGCCATAATTTTAGTCTAGGTTCAAGTTTTAGGTAGGTTGGTTGTGAACAGATATGAGTAGAAAAGAATATCGGTAAATAATATAGAGAAGGAACTCAAAAAGTGGCCGGAGGCCCTTTTTACTGGAAATGAGGCATTCCATCTTAGTCCTCACGGGTGACAACGCATCTACATTTTGATTTGTAATAGAGGATAGATGTAGATGTCTATGGGCCGCAGCAACCACTTACCATCAGGTGGACTGTGTGCTCGTTTGTCACCCTTATCCTATAAAAAAACAACCCTATTGAATTTTATTGTTTATCAAAACTCATTAATATAAAGACAAACATGTTGGTAATTACGATATTAAGATTAGTAATAAACGTTTAAGTAACTATATAGTAAATAGTTTTAATTTTCTCAATATTAGCTGCAAATTCACTTACTTGTGGAATGTTATCCCACTTTCCTTTTGGTAACGAGTTTTAAATATTACGCACACTCTCATTATTACTAAAAATAATTCTTATTATATAACTAAAATCAAACATAATCAAACCACATAAAATACTTTTATTTTTTAGTTTAAAAATTCAAAATACAGAGATATGATTTAAATAATACAACAGACTTTGGCATTATTATGTCAATTTTAGTTACCGGTACGGACAATGATGGCGCTTCAATTCGGCATAAGCATTTTGTATGGCAGAGCCAGTTCAGCGTACTTGTATATATAGACGTCAGTGATGGAAGACCTCCCCCATAGATTAACTCATAGGGGGGATTTTGTATATTTGCCACGCTTGGCAAGTGGGTTGGCAACTGCAGGTTTTTTTTATTAAAACCCCTCTGCTCAGACCGGATGTCGATGGTGCAGTCTAGTTGTCGACGAATATGCAAGTGGCAGAGATTGCCTTGTAGTTTGCGTTGAGTCGAGAAGAACGCAAGTAATCTGTGAGAGTGTCGTGAAGCAGAGGCGAGCAGTTAAACTCAAAACCGTGCGAACACTGTAAAGAAAAGCGGTGATGAACATTGTAAAGCAAGATAGGATTGCAGAATCTGAAGACGGCAGATAACATCTCATCGGAGCGAATGGATACTGACAATGGTACTTGAGGACGATAACGAAAGCTTGAAATTGAGGTTTAAAAAATTTGCCTATGTTTCGTGTTGTGTGTGTTCACTTCACGTCAGGGTGACCAATTTGGCCTTGGAAGGAAAAGGTGAGATCTCTCACTGGACAAGGTATTTAGTCCGGGGATCAGCCAATGTGATAGTACAGAGCTGTTTTAGTTGGTATTGTTGATTGAAGCTGTTCTATATATAGCGCACAGTACTTCAAAACTATGATAGCGCGATTTAGGATTCGGTGCGTTTCGCTTGTGTAACGACGACAGCGTCGCCACAGATGCGAAGCTGTTTGACGACAGAAATAGGTAAAAAGGTAGTATTTACCCAGACGGAATTACAAGCGGAGAAGGACAAACTTACAAAATTGTATTTTAGAATAAAATTTAAATATATAGTAATTATAAAACTATATCGGGCAGTTAAATAATTCCTTTCACGGGTGTATATTAGTCAGGGAAAATTACTGAAACACTATATAACCTCGTTTACGCCAGAGTTTACCTAGATCAGCGACGGGCGTCAGCATCAATGTTGCAAAATATCTGATACTGCGACCGTCAACCCGCCTGACAATCGGGACGATTAAGGGTTAATAATAACAATAATGTCCTCTACCCTGCTCGAGGACTATATGCTTTACCAGTGATGGACGTTCCCGTATCTCTCCGTTATTTATTTGTCAAGGTCAACTTTTGTTTTATTTTTATTTATTTCTTTACATTTATAGTATTTATTAACCATTTTTTAATTGAACCATAATTTTCACGTACACAGCTTGCGTACATACATGATTAATATTATGAATAATATTCTTATACAATTCATAATAAATTCGAATTTCCCTTACTAACAACACATTGAAACTTATTCCGCATTTAATCGTGTCCAAACAACCTTTAAAAATTTATCGGTTATTAGGTTTTCCAAACTCTCAGCTAATCGGGCCGATTGTATGTGGATATGCTGACCACCGACAATTTTCTTTACCTATGTCACTCAAACTTACAACATTATCATTACTTTTCATTTCTAATTATGTATTCTGTAACTTATCCATAAATTTACTCACATCTTTTACAAATTTATATCATAAACAGTCTCGTATTATATTTAGTTACATCATTGTCAGTCAGGGATTAGAGGCACACAATATGGGCACAACAAAATTCATATAAATTAATTGTAAATTAATATACTTAAGTTTCAAAATCGTATTAAGCGAAGTAAATATTTTCATGATTCACACAAGTACGCACTATTTTCCGAGAAAATAATAAATTATAATAGTTTAAAAGTTTACGATTTAAAAGTTCAAACAACATAAAACCGAAAACAAATTATTACATTTCATATTAGGATGAACAGAACAAAGAAGTCAATGTTAAGCAACGTAATCATTTTCAATAACAATAAAATAATTACATAACAAAAGACAGATCAAAATACAAACTGTAATCTTAGCAACGCAAGCAATTTGAGACACCTTTACGTATATGGAAACGTTTTCGAATACGTCGAACTATGATCACATGGTGTGATTCACACCTAATTTTAAAATAACTTGTATAATATGTTATAGATAATATGAATGCAAGTAAAATAAAGTGTACCTTAAAGTGATCGTTTTAAACATTTTTAAATTTATACAGAAGTTAAGATACTTGCATCGTGAATTATTTTTATCAGTTTCACATCGAAAAATGCATAATTTTTTTTAAATTACTTTTGCTAGAAATATGGTGTTTATTTTATTGTATAGACAACATTATTGAAAAATCACTACAACTTCTATCAAGTTTATATAACAAAACGTTAATTTAATTGTACATGAAAAAAAAAACAACAATTTTCATTTTTAAATAGGGTTATTAATTAAATAGTATATTAAGTTAATAAAGTTGTATATTAATATACAACTTTAAGATTTATTGTTCTTAGAAAAGTAAAAAAATCTTATAATAATAGCTAATTGTTTATAACCTTTGTCATATGTACTTGTATACATTTAAATGAAATTTGCTACCAAAAAAAAAACAACGGAATCTATTACTGATGTGTTACAACTAACTCAATGGTTACAACTACAAAATATGAAAATTCATTGACATGGTAAATTTAATTATTAAAAAATGTAATCCACTATATCCTTTCAATCATTTTGCATGACACAGTAATAAAAATAATATAAATCAGAAAGAATAACTGAATTAAATTTAATATAAAATCGTCTCGTGCCTTAATACATACATGAGTGCTTAAAATGGTAACTTAATTTTTAATATTGCATTATGATTTTTTTAGATACACTAAGAAATATATTAAGATATCAATTAAGTCGTGGAGTATCTGATTAATAAACTCGACTTTACCATATTATATTAAATACAAGATGTTAAAAACATAACATTTTTTTTATAATAGTTAAAACGTTATAAAAAAATCTTAAAAGAAATGTCAAAAAAAAATACGCTGATTCGATGTTACCTCAAATTTTCTTCTTTGTTCTTCTTGGCTCAATTTTGACATTCTTCTGGTTCTGGACGAAGCTTTCAAGATTACAACCGCTTCTTCCCTTTTTAACTTAATCTGCCGCTTCTTGAATAATTTTGGTATTTGGTCATTATATAAAAAAAACAATTTATTTTCCTCATTCTTTGTAGCTGTTGTCTGTTGTCTTCAGATACTATACGTATTTTTTAATTTTTAGTTTCTGCAAAATTATTATTGTGGCCTCTTCTTTTATTTATTTATTTTTCGTCACATCCGGTATTGCGTGCATTCTGTTATAATATAATTTTCTTTTTAAATGGTCAATCCATGATGATTTCCATTTTTTTTGTTATTTTTTTTTTCTATTTATGTAGGCCCGGCGGTGCGCATGCAATGTAGCAGCGCACCGCCTGGCAGGGTCGCCATGTGATATAGGAACTATGTCAATGAAATAGGCGTGTTGATGCTTCTATAACTTTAATTATACTGATCTTATTCTACCTTAACACTAATATATATATATATATATATTAGTGTTAAGGTATAGTCGCGGGGGCTATACTACACTACAGGATATATACAGGTGTTTATTTATTTATCATTATTTATTTTTACTTTAATTAAAACGGTTAATCAAATTACATTTACAATTTACATTATAAATAAAGACAACATGTTCATTCTTCTTAGGCTTATCTTTATCTTCGTTAGGCCACAGCATCTACTTACCATCAGGTGGAATGTGTGTTTCTTTGTAATAGTTATTTCTATAAAAACCAGAAAAACATCCTTGATAAAAATATTTTGCATTGTAAAATACTTTTGTAGAGCTTAGCTGATTTCATATATACACTTAGTTTCGTTCAAGCAATGAATACTTTCATTATAAACAGGTTTAGGTACTTCATTTACCTGTGTATTTTTAAAGGTACGCATTTTTTCAAGTCCTTGAATGTGGTATTTGTTTATCTTTAAGTTAACTCTGATACTTATAAGAATAATTTTCTATCCTAAAACTCTAAAAGCTATACTCTAACAAAGAATACCATTCGGAAACATTTGTTCCATATGACCTCAAATGCATGAGTAACTACGTACATTATATTATACGCTACGAGTACACTCGACATGTAAACATTACGTCACGAGTATTGGCCGATAATATACTTTGTGTTTGTACTTGTCTACATATTCTAGTGATGTTCGCATTTTACGTATATTACTGCGTTCGCTTTTTAAATGCTGATTGCTCAATGGTGAATGAAATCTCGTGAGGAATACTCCGTAAAACCAACATAGAAATAAAAGGAGACCTGTGGCCAGTGGTGGGATGTATACAGACTATAACTTTACTTCAATTTTTTTTCTTAGAAAAAAATGTGAGAATTTCCTATTGTATCGTGGTAAGCGTTTGAGCTTGTACATAAATTGTAAACATGTAGTACATGGGTCATACAACAGAACAGTTGTCATACAACAAAGGAGTAGAATATTCTGTCAGCAACCGTATTTCTACATATGCCCGGCCTATTGCCACTTAAGCTAACTATTCCGTTGGATAATGTCGGTGACTGTGGTTTTCATGCGGATATCCTTATTTCTAAGTTTATCACGTAGAAAAACCCAGAGTATAGCCCTCTCCATAGCTAGTTGACCTTGAGCTTCCTCATACGGCCAGCAATAAAGGACCACATCTCAGATCCGTGTAATCACCGGACCACGTCTCAGTACCATAGGTACTTATAATCTAGTTTTCAAGTTTGAGGTTTACCGGACGAGAAGATGTGTCGTATTTTCTCGGAGGCTACCTAGTCGAGTTGAATCCGTTGATTGACCTCTCGGTAGAAGTTGGACTTACCTAGTCGGACTATTTGTCCCAAGTAAACATACTCGTCAACAACTTTGAGTTTAGTGCTTCCAACAAGTAACGGCATAGTTGTGACATGGGCGTTACACATGATTTTTGTATTGTCAGTGTTCATCTTAAGACTTATCCATTGGGAGGCAATACTAAGGTTATTTAGCATAATGCTTAGGTTCTGCGATAAGGAATATATCGTCGGCAAATCAAAGGTGAGTGATGTACACGCCATTGAACGGGAGAACGTTGTCACCTTTCTTAAAGAACAAGATGACCGCACGTCTGTTCCACACCTCCGGAGTACTCCTACCATGGCGGACGGAATTAGAGAGCTTCTGAAGGACTTAAAGTACCGGTTTTCCACCCGCTTTCAGAAACTACGCTGTAATTCCATACTCGGATGGGGCCTTGCCGTTTTTATGATGCTGGAGAGCTATTCCAATCTCTGTCAGACTGGCCTCCGGGATATCACCGGAATAGTGTCAGATAAGATTTGCTCTTGGATCGTTACTCACACTTGTGTAAGTGAGAAGTACTATGGGCTAACACGATGATGTGTACAGACGCCCATAGAACCTCTCAATCTCACTCAAAATCTCAGGAATCGCGGAAATGATGTAGCCGCTTTCAATCTTCAGCTTCGACAGTAAGCTCCTTCTAGCTGACATATAGCTTCTAGCAAAGACTTTGGCGCCCTGCTTCCGCTCGATCACTTGTTCAATACGAACTGTATTGAAGTTGCGTGAAATTGCATGCATTTGGAGGTATTTGTCTGTTCAGTTGTCTGTATGCTGTCTAATCTGCTGAAGACTGCAGCTTTATTTCTCGTCTAAAGGTCATGTGATTAAGAGTGTGATTGAATAGCTTTTGTGTTCTTCTGCGACGGGTATTACTGAAGTTAGCTCCGACCACTTGGATAGTTTCCACGAGCTTGTGATTGTGAACGGAGCGTTAACTTCATTAGACGTGATCTTTTCAACTTATTGTTTAGGTTAAGTGTGCCTCTTATCACTGTCAGTTTCACGCTTGCGATCACACTAAGCAGTTGCCATTTAGTCGTCATAATGAAGTCGACCTCATTTTTCGTCAAACCACCGGGGCTCAACCAGTGACAGTAAAACGACTGCACAGGGCCTACACTTCCTGTGCGGTCGTTTCTAGAAGAAAGAGTTCATCATCAATAGTCCCTCTTTTTCTATTAAGTTGGCCAGCTGACGGCCATTTGGGGTCCGTTGCCCTATTCCGAATTTCTCTACATTCAGCTAACCGTTTTCTCTTGTGCCTAATTTTGCGTTGAATCTTTGAATGTATGGCTCTATAGCCATGCATTCAGAGACTCGAGATATCCTCATACATTTCCTACACCTCTTCATCGGGATGTGCCGAGGATGGTGCGTAAACCTGTACAACATTCAACGAATACCGTTTGTTGATTCCGAGTATAAGGTACGCAACCCTCGTCGACACACTCACAACATTAACAACGTTGTTAAAGAGAGACTTGTCGACGATAAGTCCGTGTGACAGAACTAATCTCCATGGGACAGATCGCCCTCTCGGTGATAGAACAAGTTGCTGTATTCGCGGACTACCGTGTCTTCCCCCTCTATTCGGACCTCAGTTAATCCTATAGTATTCCAGCGCAACTTGTCTATCTATTCTTCCAACTCCAGGATCATAAGGAGGATATTTGCAATAATTACCAGCTAGGCAGGCAGATGGACAACCACCTTTTTTATTTTTTGGTTGTTTTTAGGGAAACGTTGTGGCCCATCTCTTGGCTTGTTTCTCTTTTTCGCCTCTTACGACACTCTAAGCATGAAATAAGGTATTGGTTCTTACACTGCCGCCTGCCACACGGCGAAGTGAGCTAGTTTTTACAATATTTTCAAACACAAAGAACTGTCATAAAATATTTTGCTAATTGATAGCAGATTTAAACGTGTCATTTGCTTTGTGTACGTAATAAATTGTCAGCACTATACAATCAAGCCGTTTCAGTACTGCGCCGGTTGCAGTAATATGTACACGTCATCCACTCCAGCTTAAAATAGCATCGTAAACAGTAGGCGGAAAATAACGAAAAGTATTGTTAGCGTTAACGTCTATTGTGTATAATGACATTATAATCATTTTTACTTAAGTGTTTAGTCATTAACTTTTGTGTTGTTTTGTGTTTTTTTATTATTCTTACGAAATATTAAAGTACGTAAGTTTTTTAATTAGTTAATACGTTTTAAATTGTATCTCCATAGGACACGCCTCGCTCAGTACTGAGTACTATGATTGTTTGTAAACAAAACATTTTGGTGTTCATTCATAAAAAAAGTTAATTCTGTTAATACAATATGTAACATTACAATACGTGAGATACACTAATAGCGAAGTACTTTTTTATATTTAATAAAAAATGAAATATAAAAAGTGATGAGGCGTAATACACCTAAATTGAACTCTTTGTTTATATTTTGCTGTGGTAAAAGCTTTGAAAAAATTTTATTAATTCGGAATGTTATAGTGACTAAAATACTTTAGACTTCCGAGCCAAATTCAGGTAAACGAAATACTTATGGGGTCATTTGAGTGACTGCTTTTCCTGCGCAGAAGTTTTTCCTATGTGTTTATTTTTAGTTATACGCGTGACAACGAGCATACAGACCTGATTGCAAGTGAATACTGTGGATCATAGACAGTTCCATTTTATTCTCGATTAAGGATCATAATACTATTAATACTAGTTGTTCCCCGCGATTTTGTGTATTTATTACGATTGAATTTCATTCGTTTTTTTTCGCCGAAATTATTACCATATACACACAGTACATCGCATTATACACCGTATATACCTATATACACCATACTTTCATATGCATTAGTAAAAAGCTGGTATTATGACATTACAAACAGAAACTTTAATTTTATTTATTTCTATCGATTCTATTATCAACTGCGTAGTGACGATGTAACAATATCCACTACCCCATTACGTCCCGTGGGTGTTCTGAGATGCGACAAAGGGAAACAAACCTAGAGATATGCAGCATTGTCTATCTGACAAAAACTGAAGATAAAAACATTGCAGTTGTCAACCCATCAGCCAAGTGAGACGACTATGTCAATGTGAGGCATCTATGGCGAACACCTATGTTCAACAGTGGACTTTTGATCGGCATTTGAATGAATATGTTTTATTATATGTTACTTATGTTTTATATATTTTCAAATGTATTTATTTATATCCCAATCAAATGAAAATCCAATAGTGATTATTATCATTCATATCAGGAAATATTTATTATAGTTATATCAACAGCGTCATTTTATTTTGTGTTATCTTTGATGAGGTCTTACTAATGATTTCTTATATTTACGTGAAGACTACACATTAAATGAAACTATTTTTACGGATTTTATCGCGTTTAATTTAACTTTTTAATTCCCGACGTTTCGGGTGCTTTACAGCACCCATGGTCACGGGGATTCCCCCCCGTAAAAAATAGTTTCATTTAATGACGTCTTCCTGTAAATGTACTTCAATACATTGATTGACACCTACAGAGTTAATAATTTTTAACAGAGATTTTTGAAATACATACAACCTCACTTTTTTACTATTAATAAATAAGCTAATGCTCAGCTATTATCCCACTTGTGGTGAAGATGGCGTAGCGCACTGATTTAACTTAACAAAAGCATATTCACTCTTGCCATAAACAGGGCCGGATTAACGTCGGGGCCCTTAGGCAATGGAATTCTCGGGGCCCCTTTGCAGCCAGCATAAAGGGATGTAACGTATCTATATTATTAGTTCTACTCGATACTAGAAGGTTTTGTTCTGTAAGTATGAGGTATTTCATCAACTGACGGTATGCGTCGCTAAAAGGTAATAATAGTGTCTATTGTCACTGAGCTTACAAATTTTCCAATAAAATTTTCTCTATATGGAACATTTTCCATTATATTTATGCGCGCACGGGGGTATTTATACCCGATGCGGGGCCCCTAGGCAGTTGCCTACTCTGCCTAAAGGTTAATCCGGCCCTGGCCATAAACATTGTAAAAAAGTACGTCAGAAGTATTAAATGAAACTTCCTCGTGTTATTGGTGTACTTTTTTATTATATTATATAATAAATAAAATAAAATAAAATTATTTAAGATGAGTGGATCGCGATTTTTCGATTTTGTGACAATAGAGCACTACATCTCCGCTTCGCGTTCGATGTGTGCAATAAATACCTAAATTATATTTATACTGAATGTTAAATTTATACCGATTAAGGGATACTTAATGTGAAATTAAATGTTGTAGAAGGAACTGTAGTGAACCACTTCTAACAGAATAAAATTGGTTAAAAAAACGTACCCTTACCTAAATAAGTCATTGTTAATTAAGTTATGAGTAAACATTGTTTGATTGCTTTTGGATTTTTTAAATACATTTTGTAGTTTCAATCGTATTAACGTTTGAATTTTAAATTTGGAATTAATTACATTTGTAGTGTTGTAGTGGGTTTAATATTACATAGTTTTAACAGCGTATACTTGCTCACAAACTGTCTGTGTCTCAATTTGTTAATTGTAGAAATGTACCGAATTATATATTAAATTGTAAATAATAGAAAAAAGATTGATAACGTTTTTACCTTCCCCAGTATTAAAAAAAAATTACTTTGGCAATACATAGGCCGGTTTTTTCGAAAGTGCGGCAGCGAGTTGGGTACGGTAGCGAAATCGGTGCGTGCATGTAGCAGTTTTCGATAACAGCGGGACACGGACGGGCGATTGTCTAGCGTTGACATTAAACTGAAGCGGTCGTAAAATTAAACGACCACGTAGTAGAGCTGCCCGCACGTTCCGGTTTATAAAATGTACTCTGTACCTGCATGCTACTACAATAACTGCAACACCAAATGGTCGATACGATCGGGAAAGTGATCGGGAAAGTATCTGGGTCACACAGAATACCAGCGTAAAATAGTACCATTTTGCTGCCATGTTTTCTGAGGTGAAAGACGATAACCGGAGATTCCATTTACTGTTAACGAGGCATTACATTTAGCCTCTAAGGCGTCGACAAAATAGCATTTTGGTTCTTAATCGAGGATAAGTCTATAGACCAGATTATCCACTAGTGAACTTTGTACTTGTTTGTTACTTTTACTTCTATAAAGAAATTTGCATTATTCTAATGTCATTGGTAGTATAAATATTCCTATTATCCTTGAAAGTTAATATAGCCGCTACACCTCGCCCACGACTTTTAACTTAGGTCTTAATATGTAGAAACTAAGCAGTGGAACGGCAACGGTGAGCGGTAAGTGGAGAAAGAATTAACGTTTTCCACAGCAGTGGACATATCGCTTTCAATGAAAATTGCAGTCTAGAACAGTTAATTCTCGCCCGATGTGATTACACATAATATTAAATTAGAGACTAAATTTTCTTTTTGGATGTTCATTTACCTCCTGTAACCGATTTGTAATTGTTACTTTATGTCAATGGTCTATTACCGATAGCATTGCTATACACCTCCTTCTGACACTTAACAGCAGTGCATTCACTTTTCAGTTCTGTATAAAGTGTAAGTGAGTCAATACTCGTAAATACGCGTATTTACAAGTGACATTTGATATTAGTCGTCTGAGTGAAGACACATCTGTAGTAGTATTATAGTAGTGGTTACAAACCAGAAGTTTGGTTGTTGGTTATTTTGATATTAAAAAAATAAGAGTATTAAAGAAAGTTACACGGTGACACAATATTTACATAAAAAAAACCTAAGTACAGAGACATCATCATCATCATCATCATCATCATTACATCCATTCACATGTCCACTGCTGAACATAGGTCTCTCTCAAGGAATGTCACAAAGCATGGTCCTGAGCCACCTGCATCCATTGACTTCCTGCATGTATACCAGGTCGTCACTCCATCTAGCGTTGGGACGCCCTACACTTCGGCTGCCGGTACGAGGCCGCCACTCGAGAACCTTTCTTCCCTATTGGTTGTCGGTTCTTAGAGCTATATGTCCGGCCCATTTCCACTTCAGCATATTAATTCTTTGGGCCATGTCGATTACTTTGGTTCTACTGCAGATGTCCTCGTTTTTTAAGTCTATAACGCAGAGAAACGCCAAGTATAGCCCTCTCCATAGCTCACTGAGCGACTTTGAGCGTTCTCATACGGCCAGTTGTGAAGGACCACGTCTCAGACCATAAGTCCATCACTGACAACACGCACTGGTTGTACAATCTCGTTTTTAAATTTTGAGGTATACCTGACGAGAAGATGTTTCTTAATTTCCTGAACGCTGTCCAGCCGAGTTGAATCCGTTGATCGACCTCTCGGTCGAAGTTGGACTTAACTAGACGGACTATTTGTCCCAGGTACACATAATCGTCAACGATTTCGAGCTTAGTGCTGCCAACAACTACCGGCATTCGTATGACATGGGCGTTACTTTGTTTTGTCCATGTTCATCTTAAGACCTATCCGTTGGGAGGTACTATTAGGGTCATTGGACATAGTGCTCAGGTCCTTCAGCGATTCTGCTATAAGGACTATATTGTTGGAAAATCGAAGGTGAGTGATGTACTCGTCGTTGATGTTAATACCGTATCGTTTGCAGTCCAGTAGCTTGAAAACGTCTTCTTTACTATAATTCTCACTTTCGTCAAAACACTGTTACACTTTGCACAGAGTCTGAAAGTCATCCACATACACCAAAAACATCACAACATACTAACGAATAAACATTATCAATATCACCTTAAGTGGGTCAAAATAATACACAAACACCTCAATTTTTTTTTAAATTTCTTTACCAATCGAAACAAATATAGGAATAATATTTCTCCATAAAATTCTGGAGTTGGAGAGCTCTGTCGATGAGGATTGTTCTTGTACAGAGACTAGTAAATTAAATCGCAGCTGCCCTGAAATAAGCCCCAAAAACAGGGAGGAATTGGAAAAACTAAGAGCTAAAATCACTTACTAAGAAAATCAGTTAGAAAGTGCAGACAAATAAATAGACAATCTATCAATAGAAACCAGTTCTTTAAAAAAACAAATCAAAGCCTATGAAGAGAAAACTGATACACTGGCTAACTTATCTCGATCAACTCCAAAGATATATAGAAACAAAAAAGCGACACAAAACAAAATTAGATTTCACACTTTTAAGCGAAGCCGAATGTGAAAAAAGTTCTCACCTAACATCAAGAACCAAAGAAAAAACTGTATTGAATAATGTAACATATGAAAAACATCAAAACAGAATTTTAGATAAAGAAGAGCAGATGAGTGATTTAGATTCTACACTTATGCATGAAAATAAGGATTTTAGACTATGCGTAATAAGCAGTAACAATAGGAATAAAGTGATACGAGCTAGCTAATGATGACTACGGAAACACTAGCATGTGATAAAGACATATTACATAATATTATTAAATATCATCAAAATATATGTGGTTTAAATACCAAAAAGGATGAATTGGATGTATATTTAGAAACATTAAGTATCTATAACCACAATATGTACGCATTACGGAACATTTTTTAAATAATGAAAATATTAAAGTTTTTCATTTATCTAATTATAGCATAATTTCATATAACACCAGGTCAAAAGAAACTAGAGGAGGTAGTCTTATATTAGGACTCAACGATTTTAATTTTATAGATTTAGTGGAGACTAATGATACTTAACTTAAATATCAAAAGACTAATGACTAATGATAGTTAAGTGATCTTAAGAATATCTTTGTACTTTTTAAATTATATTGATATGTATGTGATAACAGCGGCTCCATACAATACTACAAAAGTATAAGACCGAACAAAAGAAAAGTACAGAGTTTTCAGCGTTATTGTTTTATCGGGTTCTATTATTCTTTTAAAGGGTTAGCTAATCCTAAGAATAAATCCCAGGCTACGGAATGCAATTCCCAACATAAAATTCAATGACAATTTCGAATCCATTATTATATACCCAGAACTCTAATACTATCAACTCTTTTAATAGCATTGTTCTTCAAGCTATAATCAAATATTATATGTATTGTTGACTACACGTATAATATATAGTATAGCATTTATCAATATTGAGATATAATTTGTTATTAGAACCATAAGCACATATAGCAGTTACGTCATTTTGCAGATGGTGATCTGTTTTGATAAAAACTGTGTCGTCGCGTAAAGTAGATATAAATTAAAATGGTGCAGTAGCATGCTAGGGTATTGATTAAATTTTATTCAGGGATTTCAAGCAGATGGTAGTAACCATCCTGTACGTGATAGAGCTATGCTACAGCTATATTATGATAGTAGCATAAATAGGTCGGCGCTGGGGTAGGACCACTTTCTCACAGAATACCATCGTAAGCAGTATGTGTGGTCATGTTTGGTATAGTGAGTATAGAGAACGGTAGGCCCTTTTTACTGGAAACAAGGCATTTCATCTATGTTGCCAGGGGTGACAGACAACGCATCTGCATTTTGATTCTCTGCATTTTGATTCTTAACTGAGGGTAGATGTAGATGTCTTTGGACCACGTATCTACTTATCCGGTAAACTGCGTGTTCGTTTGACACTCTTATTAAAGCTATCTCTTCCCTATTTAAAATTATGATGTTTATTTTACACGCGTAGTGTTTCTATATAGTTTGTGGTTTTACATATCAATAGCGTTGTGAAGATTTGTGGTAACATAAAAAATCATGATATAATAGTCACACTCTAATTTATCAAAATTTCGCGATGGATTAAACAATGATTTGATATATTATCAGTCATTATAAATAAACTTTTAATCATTAATTGCACGATTCGCTGCGGCTTTCCAATCACACTTATCTAAAGGTGATAGCTCAAAATCGCCAATGTTACCCTTATCTCAATAGATATTTTATTCCCAGGCGCGGAAATAATAAAATGGTAATTTTTTTAAAACATTGAACCATAGATTAATGATAAATCATCGCGCGCTCTGACTAGATACCGCGCTCCCTGCAAGTAACAGCTCCATAAATGCGCCATCATAATATTGTAGTGTGTATAAGACAATTTGCATGATGCTAGTGTGCGTAAAAATTGTATATGCCAGCAGCTTAACTATTACCCGATTAACGGGAAAATTTATTTTATGCTATGGCTTAGTAGTTAAGTTCATAGTTATGAATGTATTCCAGAAATATTTAAAAATGAATAGTTTATACGATACGATAGTTAAAACGAATATATCAATATATTTTTGTATATTATGTATAGGTTTTTCTTCTGAATAAATGACCTATAAATGATAAGCCCTTCTTTTTATCAGTTTAATTTTCTTATTTACATGTCTAACTAATATTCACAAATTATTTAAAAAAATAGTTATATATATGGTGTAATCAAAATAGTGCTTTCTATTCTACGCGTCAATATGAACAACGTTTACTATAGATCTATCTTCAAAATCGCAAGAAAAATCAGGTCTTCCATACATTTTGTGAGCAAGTTTGTACGAAATTTTGTATGGAAAAACTGACTTTGAGATATTTTTATAGGATCAGGGTGACAAACGAGCACTCAGTACACCTGATGGTAAGTAGTTGCTGTGACCCATAGACATATATATCTATCCTCGGTTAAGAATCAAAATTCAGATGCGCTGCAACCCCTGAGGACTAAGATGGATGCCACGTTTCCAGTAAAAAGGGTCTCCGGTTCTCTACACTCACCATAGGAAACACAGCAGCGTTAAGCTGCTATTTTACACTGGTATTCTGTGAGAGTGTGGCCCTTTCTCAGTCGAGCTGGCCCATTCGTGCTACAACTATACCAGTAATATAGCTGCAGTATGGGTCTATCACGTATAAATTGAAAATTTCTAAGATTATCCCATAATAAAAATATATTCATGTTGACGGGCAGAATCATTCCCTAAGTTATTAAGTACTATTTTGTTACACCTGTAGTTAGTATATAAGACCGGGGAAAAAGTTTCTTCGTATATTGTATACAAATTCAAGACGTTTTTGTTTTAAAGTTTTATTACATTCAATTATAATTTATATGGGTCCATTCTGTTCGATAATTTGTTACTATCTTGAAGGTAGTGATATAATAAAAAATAAACGTTGTTGTAGAAATCTTGGGATTTTGATTAAAAAAATGCGACAAGTAGTTTTATTTGATATATTCAATACCAGATATTTGAAGGAACATGGATTTAGTCATTCCAAAATTATAAACTTCAATATTAAAACCCCCAGAAAGCTTTCTTTTAAAGAACACAGGCAACAAAAGAAAATAATGGCTAAAACTTTTAAACTAGTTTGAAGTACTCTAGCAAATACTGGATTTTTAATAATGTTAGTGTGTATTGAAAGTCTCAAACATATAACTAATCTTATGATCTGGCGTTATCATGATGAAAGACCACTCCTTTTCTGATTATCAATGCCAGCCGCTTTTTTTTTCTATTTCTTGCTTTTCTCATTATTTATTGGTAGTAGAGACCCGAGTCGATGGTTTTACCCTGCGGTAAAAGCTCATGATAAACTTTCAATCCCACCATACACACAACATCACTTTATTGCGTGTTAATCCAGGTTTCGCTTTAGTCTGTAAACAAAACACATATCAATACAGAAAAAAATCACGTTTCTTGTATGGTCTTCATACAAGAAACGTGATTTTTTGGGTGCTTTATATTTTACTTGTTTTCTTTTTTATTTTATGTTGTTATTGCAGTAATATAAATACACATTATGTGAAAATTCTACATATTACGGTTCATAAGATACAGCCAAATGACAGACAAACGGAACGATAGTAGAGACTTGGGTTCCATTGATACTTTTTGCGTACGGAACCCTAATAAACAGCAATTATGTCATTTGAGCAATACTACAGAAATAAACATTAAATAATATAGAATTAGGTTATATTATAGTATAATATAATAAATTAAATATATTATATTATAAAATATAGTAACAATAAATTCACATATAAAAATCTCAGCCACGGGGACCTTTATTTTTGCATTTGCGGCAACACTGAATTTTTTGCACTTGCGCCATTGATATTTTGTGACTTATTTATAGCTTGTGTTATTTTATGTTAAAATTACGAAATTGTATGATACTTAATGATAGTATGTGATTCCAGTGTCTTTCTTATTTCTTGTAGTATTATTTTTACATAGTTTCAATACGTAAACTGGCATTTTACTTCGGATTATGATCAAAATTTAATAAAACATTCGGTACGTTCACCTCACACGTTGCCTGCAACATGTACTCTGTGCCTGCAACACAACTGGCTCGGGTACGCCGATTTCGGCGTAGTATTTGTTGCCGCATTTTACATGAGCGCCGGCGGTATCTAGTCAGAGCGCGCGATGACTTATCATTAATCTATGCATTGAACTATACCTAGTCAGGTCATAAGTATTGTCACACCGTAAAAACTTGTCTTTTACAATGCTGGCCACAAAAAAGTTTATTGAATTCGAATTTCGAATTGTTCATGAAAATAAAACTGTATACTTTTTAGAATTTTACTCATTTTTAAATATGGAGTGGACGCTTAAAAAAGACCGTGTTGCAGTTATTGCGTTGCATCGTTGTGGTTACGCACCAATTCAAATTTTTGACATACTGAAAATTTTGAATATAACCAAAAGATTCGTTTATCGTACCATCAAACGATACAATGAAGACTCTAGTGTAGATGACAGGTCAAGAAGTGGTCGCCTTCGGTCTGTTAGGACTCCAGCAGTGATAAAAGCTGTGAAGGCGCGAATTCAAAGAAATCCCAAACGTAAGCAGAAACTGTTGGCCCTTCAGATGGGGTTAAGAAGAACCACGGTGAAAAGGGTGTTAAATGAAGACTTAGGGCTTCGGGCATATCGAAGAAAAACAGGACATCGTTTGAATGCTGAACCTGACCTGAGACTAAAGAGATGCCGCGCTTTGTTGAAGCGGTACGCGGGAAAAAAATATCGGGAAATTATTTTTTCGGATGAAAAAATTTTTACCGTAGAAGAGAGCTACAACAAACAAAATGATAAGGTGTACGCACACAGTAGTGAAGAAGCGAGCAACCGTATTCCGCGTGTCCAACAAGGTCATTTTCCATCCTCGCTCATGGTATGGTTGGGAGTTTTTTATTGGGGCTTAACAGAGGTACATTTTTGTGAGAAAGGTGTAAAATCGAATGCAGTTGTGTATCAAAATACAGTCCTGACGAACCTTGTGGAACCTTTTTCTCATACCATGTTCAATAACAGGCACTGGGTATTCCAACAAGATTCGGCGCCAGCTCATAGAGCGAAGAGCACACAAGACTGGCTGGCGGCGCGTGAAATCGACTTCATCCTGCACGAAGACTGGTCCTCCTCCAGTCCAGATTTGAATCCGTTAGATTACAAGATATGGCAACACTTGGAGGAAAAGGCGTGCTCAAAGACTCATCCCAATTTGGAGTCACTCAAGACATCCTTGATTAAGGCAGCCGCCGATATTGACATGGACCTCGTTTGTGCTGCGATAGACGACTGGCCGCGCAGATTGAAGGCCTGTATTCAAAATCACGGAGGTCATTTTGAATAAACTTTAGTGTCATAAGAATCTATGTTTTATTAAGTTCATTTTGGTATATAAATGGTTACATAATGAATAAACTTGTTTCAATTATTTTATAGTAAACATGTGACAGAATTTATGACCTGACTAGGTATTTGTTTAAAAACAATTTCTTAAAAAATGACATAAATAATTTTTTAGCCTGCGTTTATTAATGTAAGAAACAAAAATAGCAATATAATTACATCTGTCAAAAAAACTAACATTTTTTAAGTTTTCACTTTTTGGTCATTAAAAAAAATTAGAACAAACAAAATATAAAACTTTGATAAACTTTTATCACGTGATCTTGTTAAGTATGTATATAAGAAGGACTCCAAGAACTAAAAAAAATATAGGTCAATTATTTAAACTTTTATGTCTACTCTTGTAAAAACAGAAATTGAAAAAAAAATTGTTAATTAACAATCATATGTTTTTGGAAAACCGACGTATTTTTTTTTCCACGGGGCTTTATTTATTCAAGTGTTCTGATGATATCATAATATTTTGAAATTTAAAATTAATATTTAATACTATAATCGCTGGAGGGCCTAAGCACTATGCACAATGACCTCAATAGTGTTTCCCAACGGATAGGTCTTAAGATGAACATGGACAAAACAAAGATCATGTTTAATGTCCATGTCACACCTATGCCGGTAGTTGTTGGGAGCACTAAGCTCGAAGTTGTTGACGAGTACGTTTACCTGGGACAAATAGTCCGGCTAGGTAAGTCCAACTTCGACCGAGAGGTCAATCGACGGATTCAACTCGGCTGGGCAGCGTTCGGGAAGCTACGACACATCTTATCGTCAGACATACCTCAAAACCTTAAAACGAAATTGTACAACCAGTGCGTGTTGCCAGTGATGACTTACGGAACTGAGACGTGGTCCTTCACTGCTGGCCGTATGAGGAAGCTCAAGGTCACTCAGCGAGCTATGGAGAGGGCTATGCTCGGAGTTTCTCTGCGAGATAAACTTAGGAATGAGGATATCCGCAGTAGAACCAGAATAACCGACAGCCCAACGGATTAGCAAGCTGAAGTGGCAGTGGGCCGGCCATATAACTCGAAGAACCGACAACCGATGGGGAAGAAAGGTTCTCGAGTGGCAGCCTCGTACCTGTAGGCGAATTGTAGGGCGTCCCCCCACAAGATGGAGTGACGATCTGGTAAGACATGCAGGAAGTCGATGGATGCAGGTGGCTCAGGACCGTGCTTTGTGGCATTCTTTGCGGGAGGCCTATGTTCAGCAGTGGACTTGTGAAGGGCTGTAATGATGATGATGATGATGACTATAAAAAAGAAATATTTTATGTGATATATACATAAATCTTTAGCAGCGATGCGCTCTAGCCGTAATGGTCGCGAGAAGTCCTATTTTCGGCGTTAAATAAAAATAATAAATAATGGAGATAGAATTCCGGGTGTAGAAACCTTTCTATTGGAAATTTACCCTATTTAAGGATCTTTTTTCAAAAGTTCTTACATGTTAATAGTTTTTGAGTTATTAAAGAAAAATGTTTTCATCTTATTTTGTTAATAACAATTGCAATTTTTTATGTGCTAATAAATCCTCGAGATACATTTTTTTAGACGTCATTCCGAATTGAATGAGCTATCGCACAAGTTTTTGAACTTGTTGCTATAAAAATAAGAAAGAGCCTTTAAATTTTTAATAGCAATAAAACTTATAAAATTTGAATAGGTATATGAGGCGTGCAAAGTAATAGTACGTATAGTTATTAATTCGTTACATAATTCCTAGTTACTGTTACTTAAATAATTGTTTCACTTTTTACCTATAAGATACCACGGGTGACTGAATAGTAATAATAGTACTAGTGCGTAGAATGTGTGGTGCTTGCTATATTTTGAGCAGTTTTCGATATTATTAAGAAGTTAACTCTGCGATCGAAATTGTCTTGGAAATCATCATAATATAAATGATATTTTATAAATTTTAAGAGCATGTAATCCCATGGTCCTGTCCTAAAAGCTCAGAATATCACAAGTATGCCACATTCGCTTTATCAGCCTGGGAAGGGTGGGATTTGCCATAACCGTTTCGCTTTATTTATTTTAAAAAAAAAGTCCCGCTGGGTTTCTTGCTGGTTCTTCCCAGGACAGAGGGTTTTTTCGAACCAGTGGTAAAGTAAAAAATGACTTTCAATAAGAATTACCCATGTAATGTATATTGAATAAAAAATATTCTATTCTATTCTATTCTATTCTTGGCAGGTGAATTGGCAATCATAGTACTAGATGTATCGCGTCATGGAAACTGCTCCCCGTCGTCGGTCTATATACTTATATGTTATGTCTAGCGTATAAGGGATGGTTGTGCTGTCCACTAGCCAGTCGTATTAAGGAACTGTCCTCAAGATATTTCAATTCGATTAAAGAACATCTCAATCCGGCATCTAAATCCACCAGAGATGGGACGATTTCTTATGTCAAAGAATCTTGTTTCCGATGGTGATATCACTACACAAAATAAGTTGACTCTTCCCCCCCTCCCCCCTACCAGAGAGGTAATCTGATCCACTAACACAAATACACACACATTCCTACATAGTACATATATCACTAGGGCACGTTCGACGGTGCACGCGAGGTCACAGACACACGCTGTACACGAGGTTCAGTATCCCTGACACGAGGCGTTTTTAGATTACGACCCGTTTCCCTTTTCCCATCGAGTCCCCCCTAGCTTGAAGAGATTGCCTTCAAAAGTAAGGGCTGGACTGCTCCGGGATTGCAATTCCGGGATCGTGCTTCGCTCCGGCAGAATCGGTACACGGAATAACTCTTTTACGAGTCTATTTCAATGAAGTTATTAACGCCACAGGATCTACTACATACACTGTCAAAAAAAGGGACGGTTGTACAGCTATTGGAAGCCTTGGATTCTCTCTAGCATTTCCCAAACTTGCTTCTCGATGGTTAAGCGGTATTGTGTTCTTAATTGCGCATATATTATGTATTAGATTATATTTATGCATTTACAAATAATTTTATTATATCTTATTATGTATGTTAATAATTTATACATTATTTATTATATTTTAGTAAGTACGTATATTGTATATTTTATTGCACCTTTGCACCTGTAGCTTTATTTTTTTACTTTAGTTTTATTTGGTTGCTAGGAAGAGATTTCATTACCCTTTATATTTTGTGATGTAAAATATAAGAGAATATTCATTCATTAATTCACTCATTTGATTTAATACTTCGTCATTCGATTTTTTCACTGTTGTGTTTTTATTGCCATCACACAAAGTCCTATAGTATATTATTATAAAGACCTGTTTTACAATATCAAGGAAATTAGATATGTACTTGCATTGCAAATTACTCGTTTCTGATAAAGGATATTCGACAATTATTAATTTTATTATAACGGCGGACTTAATGCCACAAGGCATTCCTTACCAGTCTTTTAAAGAATAAAATATAAAATTATAATATAAATTTAGAATTATTTGAATTATAAATAATTAAAAAAAAAAAACAAGAGGACGCTCTACTAATATTTTATCTTTAACACAAAGCGAAACGAAGTGCTATAATCATTACATAGTATTTATAAAGCGATAATATAATCATTAGTTAATTGTGAACATTATTTAATGACTGTTTATAAAATAATTATCGTGATTAGTTTTAATCTCTCAGGCGAATGAACAGCTGTCCGAAGAAGTATCACGAATGGAAGTGTGAAAATAAAATATAATTGCAAAACTAACTAAATCTGATAAACTGAACAAAATGTTGAGAAACATTAAAACAGTGAATAGAACTTTAAGTGTAATAGAAAAATCTTCGAAATACGGTAGTGCGTGTGCAAGAAATCTCAACGCATGGACACAGGATAGAATCATTAAGTCACCGTATGCAAACATTGAAATACCGAACTGCACTTTATATGATTACGTGTGGCAGAATCTGGACAAATGGCCTGAGAGGACTGCATCTGTAAGTGAACCTTATATTTAAATATACAATATATATATAAGCAAATTTTAGTACTGAGTACATCATGTTACATTTTACTCGAGAACACTATATGGAATGATAACCTGGTAAGAAATGAAGGAAGCCGATGGATGTATTTAACTATGAACCGTGTTTTGTGGTAAGTATGGCTTTCTTCATTTAAACATTGGACTTGTGAAGGATGGGATATCTACGTACTCATATAAATTTGACTATATATTATACTATCGGAAAATGTCAGTTTAGATATTCAATAGATTCCGCTAATAAGGAGAAACAATCAATATAAAGTAAGTAGGATCAGAGGCAGGACCGGAGACAGGGACAATATCAACTTAATTGAGTTTTTTTTATTAATATTTCGTAAACAATGTTTTTGAAGAAATATTGGCGCTTGTTTAGATTCCAACCAGTTATTTCAGTAGTGATCGTAAACCAGGCGATCGTTTTAATTCACGACCATAGGTAAGATCAGATGTAGGAGCGAAGACGGGAGCAATATCAACTCAGTTAATTTCGTAAATTATGTTTTTGAAGAAAGTTTGGCGCCAGTTTAAATTCCTACCGGTTTGTTTCAGTAGTGATCGTAAAACAGGCGATCGTTTGAACTCACGAGCATATGTGCAAATAGTTCAATTGTTCCATTTTTATTTCTACTACAGCTATTTATTTTCCAGGTATGTGCAACAACTGGCAGAGGTTACACCTATGAGCAAGCTTTTAAACTATCAAACATTTTTGCTGCTAACCTTCGTACAAAATTAAAGTTGAAAGATGGAGACATTGTCGCTGTTATGCTGCCTAATATTCCTGACTTCCCTTTAGTTGCTTTGGGTATAATGGAAGCGGGAGGAGTTGTCAGCACCATTAATCCTGTTTATACCGCACGTAAGCCAACATTCCGTATATTATATGTGTTTTACAAATATAAAATACACCTATTATTGATAAAAGAAAAGAAATGAATAAAGAAACATTTTTACTTCATGCTACATAAAATATAATTTTGCGGTATGTACATTATTGTAGCATCAAAAAGAAATCCGATTCAGCATTATGCTGCAGTGTAAAAATTACAGCACTAATATTCTGCCGGTGCCCTTATTAAGAAGTAATGAGCAGTCGTTAAAAATATTTTTATCAATGAGACATGTGAAAAATGAGAAAATAAATAAAAAAATAATAGAATAAAAAAAATAAAAAATATAAAACTAATAAGAAAACTAAAATACAGTGATGTGGAGCGATTGGGTATTTTGACTTCCTTTCTTCCTCTCTATCTTCAGTTCATTAACAGTCTACAATTAAACACGTGCCTCTCTTATAATTGGAATCTTATATTCTGCCGGTGCCCTTATTAAGAAGTAATGAGCAGTCGCTAAAAATATTTTGTCAGTGAGACATGTAAAAAATGAGAAAATATATAATAAAATAAAATAAAAAAAGGTAAATTTTGGTGAAAAGGAAAAAATGATTGGGTATTATGAATTCCTTTCTTCCTTTCTATCTTCAGTTCATAAACAGTCTACAATTAAACATGTCCCTCTCTGATAATTGGATGGATTTTCTGTAGTAGCTAGGCTTGATAGGTGGATAAGCGACACTACTGCCAGACGTCATTGATTGATTCGCTAATGTGGCCATAGAAGGTTAAAATTAAAATTCAAAATAATTCGAAGAAATTAGACAACTTATAAACAAAATTAATAAAAAAAGATTTTTCTCGTTCATTCAATGAATAGTTTCTAAATCTCATTGTATTTAGTCTGGTACTATTATGACTTAACTAATTGAACTGCAACAACATATTACCTCTTATCTAGGACGTAATGGTCTATCTATGTATCCTCCATACATGAACGTATCTTCTTCTTTTCCTTGTAATTATTTAAATAAAATTGAAGGGACAAACAAACTTAGTCTATTTGACTAAATTTGTTTAACTTATATTGAAACGTATCAGTGTACGCACTGCGTATACTGATACGCGACATGCGGATGGTACCTAATCAGATGGATACCGAAGAAAGGAGTCTTACCATCTAGTGACAGATTACCATATTTTTGGTAATAATCACATCATGATCTTATTTTTCATGAGTTAAAAACGTTTTATGTATACTAAACTATATAATTTCAGATGAGGTGCATCTTCAACTCGTGTCGTGCGATGCTAAATTGGTCGTTACTCTACCAGAAACAGTCAGCGTTGTTAAAGACGCTTTAAAATTAGCTAAGTTAAATATTCCCATAATAGCTGTCAGGACCAATGACAATGCAGTTCCAGAAGGAACAATTTTATTCAACGAACTAACTGAGGATGTACATGTTGATAAATCATGCTTAAAAAAAGTCAGGAGAAGTATTAACGATATCTGCTTTCTTCCTTATTCAAGTGGTACTACAGGGTTACCTAAAGGTGTAGAACTTTCTAGTAGAAATATTATTGCGAACTGTCAACAAACCAATGAACCACTTATAAGAACTCATAATGAGACAACAGGTAAGGATATCTCTTGATGTATATTAAAATATTAAACCCAGCCATATATAATTTATTAAAAATTAATTTCAGTAAAATAATTAGAAAGTTGTTTGCTTTAATGGGGTTAAGGAATTCTTCTTTGCCATTTTATTTCTAAATGTCATCTTTCCGCTCGGCACCACGTAGCGCCCGTTATCAATCATTTAGATGATGGTAGTCTTCATAATATTTGTTAATTAATTAATCATGTCTTATGAGTGCCTCACTCGTAAGACTTGACCCTCTCAGTTGCGGTGCAGATTTAAATATGTTATCGCCACACATTATTCTGTAGCGTCAGTGATTCATATCCCTGATGTGAATCACTGACGCTACAGAAAGTCTGTAGTATGTCAGCATATTCAGGATCGTCCCAACCATTATATCAGATTTGATAAATCACAAATCAACCGAAACGAAAGCAATCACCAATGATTCGCAAGACTATTGAAATGAGAAAAAAAAAACATCCTAATTAAAATAGAGAAGATGGTTGATGCTTTGCTTAGGATTCCATAATTAATAAAATTTAATCCAAACCTCACGGATACTACGAATACTGTAAGCTCGTTCTGCGTAGATCGGACCAAACATTAATAATTAAAAGTTGAAGGTAGCCTTCGTTCCTGTAATCTATACTTTATAATTAATATTATAAAGAGGAAAAGTTTGTAAGTTTGTGAGTTTGTTTTTAGGAAGTAATCTATATATATTTTGTGATATAACAGTGTTTGTCAATCAATTCCAAAAATAAATACTAAACATTCAGTACTAAGAACCGCACAAGGTAATTTCATCACAAGTTAAAATGTTTGACGCCCAACAAAGTGGGCGCGGGTCATCTAGTACTTAATAAAGTCTTTGCTTCATTACTCCCTGTGATCATCGGTATTTTAAAGTGTCCGAAAAATCAGTTTTATTCTAAGAATAAAATGATTTCAAATAATGTAGTAGAATTAAATTTTTGACTTCATAGTGTACGATTATTTTTCGTTTTTAGTTTTTCGTAGTCGGCTTTTGCTACTTTTTATGATAAGTTTTGTTTTACCCTTTTTAAGTAGACTTAAAATCTCAATGTCGTCTAAATATTTACATTAAAAATTCATCTCTTGTTTCCTCTTAAAGTAAGAATTTTTCTTCATATATATATGATGACTGATAAGAATCAGAAAAAAAAGTCCTTCAGAAGCTCTTTAATTACGTCCTTAGTGGAGGCACTACTCCGGAGTCGTAGAGCAGAAGTGCGGTAATCTTGTTCTTCAGAAAAGGCGACAACGCTCTCTTGAAGAACTACAGACCGATTTCGCTTCTGAGCCGCGTCTACGTCCTGTTTTCGAGAGTCATTACGAATCGTTTCGCATGCAGACTCGACGACTTCCAGTCTTCCGAACAAGCCGGTTTCCGAAAAGGCTTTAGAACCATAGAGGACATTCATTCCATTCGGCAAATTGTACAGAAGATCGAAGATCACAATCTGCCACTTTGTCTTGCGTTTGTAAACTATGAGAAAGCCTTTGATTCCGTCGAAATTTGGGCGGTGCTGCTGTCCCTCCAGCGGTGCCAAGTGGACTGTCGGTATATCGCAGTACTGAAGTGTTAGTACAATAGGGCTACGATGGCTATAAGAGTACGGAACCAGAGTACGAAACCTATCCAACTGCAGAGATGTAAGACAGGGTGACGTAAAATCCCCGAAATTCTTCACTGCTGCATTAGAAGAGATTTTCAAGCTACTGGACTGGAAAGGATACGGTATTAACGTTAATAGCGAGTACATCACTCATCTTCGATTTGCCGATGATATATTCCTTATGGCAGAATCGCTGGAGCACCTAAGCACTATGCTCAATGTCCTCAATAGTGTCTCTCAACGGATAGCTCTTAAGATGAACATGGACAAAACAAATATCATGTTAAACATCCATGTCACACCTATGACGGTAGTTGTTGGGAGCACTACGCTCGAAGTTGTTAACGAATATGTTTACCTGGGACAAAAAGTCCGACTAGGTAAGTCCAACTTCGACCGAGAGGTCAACCGACGAATTCAACTCGGTTGGGCAGCGTTCGGGAAACTACGACACATCTTCTCGTCAGGTATAATACCTCAAAACTTGAAAACGAAACTGTACAAACAGTGCGTGTTGCCAGTGATGATCTATGGAACTGAGACGTGGTCCTTCACTGCTGGCCGGATGAGGAAACTCAAGGTTGCTCGACGAGCTATGGAGAGGGCTATGCTCGGAGTTTCTCTGCGTCATGAACTTAGAAATGAGGATATCCGCAGTAGAACCAGAGTGACCGACATAGCCCAACGGATTAGCAGCAACTTCGACCGAGAGGTCAATCGACGGATTCAATTCGGCTGAGCAGCGTTCGTGAGATTACGACACATCTTTTCGTTAGACATACCTTAAAACCTCAAAATTAGATTGTTCAACCAGTGCGTGTTGCCAGTGATGACCTGTGAATCTGAGACGTGTTCCTTTACTGCTGACCGTATGAGGAAGCTCAAAGTCACTCAGCGAGCTATGGAGAGGGCTATGCCCGGAGTTTCTCTGCGTGATAGGCTTAAAAACGAAGATATTTGCAGTAGGACCAGAGTCACCGACATAGCCCAAAGAATTAGTATGCTGAAGTGGCAATGGGCCGGCTATATAGCTCGAAGAACCGACAACCGATGGGGAAGAGAAGTTCTCGAGTGACAGCCTCGTACCAGCAGGCGAAGTGTAGGGCACCCCCCGCTAGATGGAGTGACGACCTGGCAAGACATGCAGGAAATCGATGGATGTACGTGTCTCGGGACCGTGCTTTGTGGCATTCCTTGGGGGAGGCCTATGTTTAGAAGTGGACTTGTGACGGGCTGTAATGATGATGACGATGATGATAAGAATACCCCTGACTACCAATTAAATAAAAAAAGAATGATCAAACTCGGTTCACAAACGACGAAGATAACTTCTGTCACGTTTGATAGATCTATCATACCGTACTCTGATGGTGTCAAAAATTAGGTGTTTTCTCTGATTCAACCTTAAGTTGGTCCACCCTAATTAGGAATGTCAGCGGTTTTGTTTTTGCTAAGCTCAGTGGTTTGAACCGTCTTAGAAACTTTGATACGGTCAAGGCAATGATAAAACTGGTGCAATCTCTTACTTTGCCCTCTATTAATCATGCTGATGTATGTCATCCTTGTTTTAATGAGGTCTTCGTAGACACGCTAGATCGTATCGTCAGTAGCTGCATCCGTTTTATATTTCGTCTTCGCTCTCAGTTTGATTTTTTATTCGTTAGGATACTTACTACAGTTTTTTTTTCTATTTTATTTATTTTGATATACACTATCCGAATTAACTGAAACATAAGATTACTACGCGACACTAATGATATGCAGCTTTGTTCAACGGATACTCTTGCTTTCTTTATACCCCTTCACCGTTCGGGTTTCATATTTTCATCGTTAAGTGCTGAAGCCACGCGCCTATGGTTTAGATGAAAAGTTAAAACAACTTAACAAGCTCAGCTGTGCAAACAAAGCAAACAAATATCGAAGACAAGTGTTCGGGCTCATTTTTTAAAATGATTTAAAACTGCTAAGCTGTTATTACTGCCAACCATATGGCAGTGATAACAGCTGGTAGAGTATGCTTTAAGTATTAAGTTCGTCTTTTATTCTTATACTGTTTTGTAAGTTTCAATAAAAATTACATTAATAAAATAAATATATAGAATATCGCGTAACATAGATACATACAACCTCCTTTTTATGAAGTAGGCTAAAATAGTTCAAAAATCAAACTTCCAAAAAGTAAAAACAACTTGAATTAACTATGAAATAAAAATTATTTCTTTATAATTTAATAACTTCAAAAGTCGGTGCTCAGAGATGGTATGGATCCATCGATACGATCTCTAACTACCGTCGATATCGATCGAGTGTGTATCGAAGAATCAACTCCCTAACTTAACTGTACATATATTTAACTATGTGAAAATTATTTATTATTATTTATTGTCTATAGTTTTTAAAATCAGTTTTTAATTTTTTTGTAAGTATATTAAACGATGTTAAGTTTAATTTTGTTGTAAGTATATAAACGATTAATTGTGGGCTGCTTCTTTAAGAGGTACTAAAATTGAAAATATTTAAAATAACTTACTTTTTAGTGTCAATGTTGAGGAAAATTTTTTCATTATTATTATTTTCAGAAACACATCAAGATGCTGTAATGACTGTGTTGCCCTTATTTCATATATACGGTGCCACGGTAATGATGTTCCATAAGATGTCACAGGGCATAAAATTGGTGACATTGACGAAGTTTCAACCAGAAGATTTCTTCGAAGCGCTACAAAAATATAAAACTAATATCTTGTTTGTTGCACCACCTTTAGGTAAGTTCACAGATTAAAAAACCTCCTTTACTTTAGCTGAAAAATTTACATTGTTTTCATTAACTTTTAATAGTCTCCTGCGAAGATTTTTTATAGAATAATAGTGACAAACGAGAACACAATGTATGTGTCTGATAGTAAGTCGATGTTGCAAAACCGTGTTGTGGCGGTGTGAAAATATCTACTACTCCATAATACAAACCCTTGGGTGTCCTACGAGGCGACAGAGGGAAACTTAACAAGGAGATGGGAAACAGCGTATTCCTGATAAGAGCTAAATAAAAAAAAAACTGCAGTTGTTAAGCCCCTTGCCAAGCGCGGTAACTATTAGCAAATATTTTTTTTACAGAAAACCTCATCGTTATAGGATAGGGTGACAAACGAGCACACTGTCCACCTGATGGTAAGTGGTTACTGTGGCAAATAGACATATACATCTATCCTCGATTACGTATCTAAATACTAGTTTCCAGTAAAAATGATCTCCGGTTCTCTACACTCACCATACGAAACACAGCAGCGTTAGGCTGCTATTTCACGCTGGTATTCTGTGAGAGCGTGGTCATTCCCCGGTCGAGCCGACCCATTCGTACTACAACTATGTTTTTAATATAGCTGCAGCATGGCTCTGCCACGTATAATCACCCCTATCACAAAATATCCCCCAATGAGGCAATCTATGGTGGAGGTTTACATTTGGTAGTGGACATTCGATAGGCTGTAATAGTAAATGAATGATGTTTTCTATAGACAGCTATATTTATGTAATTGATTAAAATTCAAATACAAATGCGTTGCCACCCTTGAGAGATAAAATGTATTACCTAATCGTACCTCGTTAAAATTGTCTCCAATTCTTGTCACTAACTTTAACAAACAAAAAGGCATTGTGTGTGTTCTATTTCACGCTGGACATCTGTGCGAGCGTGGTCGATACGTACGGAATATGATGTGAAGGATGCATACAGAATAAAATTTATAAGAAGAGGCAATCGCAACGAATTTAAGTTTGAATCGAGTAATATTAATAGCGAAAAGTAAAAAAAAATAATACCTTTTATAAGTCTGTGTTTAAGTTGTGTGGTTGGCAGTATTGCTTTATAAACACCAATATTATAGTCTGAAGATAGACGCTGGCTAATAATTTCGCCTCATTGTTACACGCATTACCAACGAAGATAAGACTAGAATTAGAATGCGTGGTATGTCGACAGTAAAGGGGCAAATATTATAAAAGATAAAACATGCCATTAATAAACATGGAAGACGCTAATCTCCATCGGAAAGTGATGACTTTCATTTTACAGCTCGAAAATCGTCATTATGAGATTTTTTTTTCATTTCAGTGCTTATGATGGCGTCACATCCCGCTGCATCACCGGATAAATTTCAGTATTTAGAAGCAGTTATAAACGGTGCTGCACCGCTATCCGAGGCGGACGCCAATAGATTTTTAGACAAATGCAAGGTAAGTAATTAAACTTTAGTTATAGGTTGTTCCAGTTTACTAATGCATAAACGTTCAATATGTTCATCTTGAATTATCTTTTTTACAATGATAAGATGTCTTTACTGTCTAGATGCCTATCTTTGATAAATTTTTCTGTGTGATCTCATTAATAGTTCCAAAGGTCTTTATAGTTATATACTACAGTCAAAAACATAGTCGAAAATATTTTGTATACTCTGTTTATTTGCAGGGATATCGTACAAATCGATATTACTTGAACATATTTTGTCTCAAAATTACTTATATTGAAATATTATATTCCTGAATGCTTACATTAATGAACAGTTCATAAAAGAAAAGGTAATGAAAGAGAACGCAAGTAAGACGAAAGTTATGGTTTTTGAAAGAGAAGAAAGTAAAACGATTTGTGAAATAAGAATAGAAGGGGAGTCGATCGAGCAAGTAGATGAGTTTGTGTATTAGGCATGTGTATTTAGCAGTGATGATAGATACGATAAGGATATAGAATGACGAGTGAATGCAGGAAATAGAGTGAAAGGGGCCCTACACTCTATTGTGGAAATTTAGAATCTGTCCGAAAAGGCACGTATGGCAATTCGCAATGCTATGTTGGTCCCTACTTTAATGTATCGTAGTGAAAATTGGGTGTGGCAGAAAAAGCACGAGAGTAGAATAAATGCTTTGCAAATGCGGTCATTAAGGAGTATGTTAGGACTGAATCTGAAAGACATAGTGAGAAATTGTGTGATAAGAGAAGAGTGTGGTTTGCAAGATGATGTTGTGACTAGGATTAAGAAAGGAGTGCTTCGGTGGTTTGGTCATGTAGGAAGAAGGAATGAGGAAAGAGTGACAAAGCAAATTTATGTTGCAGAGGTGAATGAGTTCGGAAGGGATGCCCTAGGCGAAAGTTTATCGACCATATTGGCGATATATTGAAAATGGGCCAAATTAAGAGTACCTTTAACTGACGAGCGTGTATGCGTAGGTATATGGATGTGGAGGAAGCGAGAGAGTTGTGTCAGGGTCGTGCCAAATGGAAGTCCATAGTATCTATCTACTCCTCTGGGTAACAGGCGTGAGTGTTTATGTATGTATGTATGTATGTATGCATGAGGATGTGATTTAGTTACTTAAGAATGATTCAACCAAATTATTTTATAGTAGTTTTTATTGTTGGAACTGCGACAAAAATATTAAATGCAATGATGCAAAATGCTTATCTAGTGTTTGTTTAGTAGTGGATTTTTAATAGGCTGTGATAAATAAATGAATTAATGATGCTAAAAGCAACTGCATGTCGATAGATTGTTTAAAATTGGCTGGAGATCTGTAACCAGGTGGCTCGAATCCTGCGCAGTGCAAGTATTCAAGCTCAAGTTCAGTAGGTTTTTAATAAAAAAATACTGCAGTCCATTTAGACTCAAACAAGCTCTAAACAAAAAAAGTGACAAGGGCGTTTAAGAACAAACGAACATCGTGCGACTAGAAACAATAGCTTATATTTTTTATAAGTGAGGGTAAGGGTGAAAAACGAGCACACAGTCCACCAGGTGGTAAGTGAATGCTGTGCCCATAGACACTTACATTTATCTTCGATTGGGAATCAAAATGAAGATGCGCACTCCACCCGTGATGACTATCAGGAAACTCCTTTTTGACGTAAAAAGGTTCGTTGGAACTCGTCACTCATCATACGAATAGAGTGTATCTCGCCATATGAAATATACGGGCAAATACTCAAACGCCACTCAAGATTAAGATGTCTTATATATATGCAGCATGTCTCGTTATGTCTCGTGTTGTCACAGTCGCTTTGACTTAATGTGATAGAGACAGAACGTGAGTTAACGGCACCTTGAAATTCAGTCGCGTTTGTGTAATCGTATTTGGGCAATCGTTGCATTATGCTGCTATTTCAAGCTAGGGTACGATCGTTGTTCTTTCCTATTCCGGCCGAGGATACTATAGCTGTCTTGTAATTTAAGCCAGTAAATCAACAGTAGCTGCAAGAGTTTATGAAGACAGAGCCGAAACAAAATGCACATTTGCCCAATATTTTTACGTTTCAATATTATTAGATTTTTCTTTATGGCGCAGTGACGCGGCATTGAGTTGCTTTTTTTGACGTGCAGATGGCCGAAAACATGTTTTATGGCCTACAAATATTTATTCAGTGTCTGGATGTTTTTCTTGTGCAATTTATGTGAGTGAACTATCTCCACGATGCAGGAAAAATCTTAGTATAGATGTTACGTTTTATAAACCTAGGTTTATGTTTAAAATCATTAGTGCGTAGAAATTATGTTGTATAATATCATAGATTCGAAAACTTCTAAAGTAATTTATTTATTTTCTATATTTCTACGGAACATAAGGGTCACACTAGAGAGAGATATAATTATGAAACGCTTTACTACAATTTCTGAAAAATGCTATCTTTTTTTACAGCACAAGCTAGACTTTCGGCAAGGTTATGGTTTGACGGAAACCTCTCCAGTCGTATCGCTAACTCCTCGTGGCTTGAAAAATTACGGTAGTGTTGGTTACCCCATTCCCAACACGGAGTTGAAAATTGTCGACAGTGGAATGAAGAGTTTAGGCCCTAATGAAGTAAGCAATGATTGGATCTATTCTTAAGATCAGCTTAGTATAATTAACTTACAATACCGACAAATTTTTTTGAAAGTTAAATATCATGCAATTTCAATTAATGCATTATTATTCATAATTAAAAAAAAACAATATAACTCCAAATTTAAAACGATATTTCCACAATTATTTTTTTCTGTGGTGTTACGCCTCGGATACCAGCTAGTAATATATATTATATATTATAAAACTCCCGTCTCAAGATGGTCCTTCGCGCTGATCTCCGACACCGCTCAACTGATAAAGTTTTGTAAATGTGTATTGCTTGCTTCAAATTGAGAGATAGAACAGTTTATATTCCAATAAGAGACCCTCAACATGTTTTATTGCGAATTTAATGATTTTATAGTACACATAGACAGAAGTAGATCTGCTGGCCAGCTTGCTCATTTCTACTTAGTTCGAAATAAAAAGAAGTTTGTGGGCTATGAAAATGTTAACAACAATATTATGCTTAACTACAAAATTTTTAATTACAATAAAGATCGATAATTTCGAATTTTATACTATTCTAAGAAACCGATGGCTCCACATTCTTCATTTAATGATTTGTAATTAAATAGTTATTTAGTAAGCCTAAGGGAAGCTTATCCAGTTGCGAACTTCCCCAAAACTTTCGTTTAAACTCAAAAACACGACAGTAATTTAAATTGTAATTTTTGGAAGGTTTTTAATAATATAATCCATATAAATATATTTAAATAATTTTCCATGCGTCAGGTGCTCAACTAAAAATAAAACTGCTTGAATGGTCTTTAAATGTAGACTTATTATGGCTTGATATGATTCTTACAGAAAGGCGAACTCTTAGTAAAAGGTCCACAAGTAATGCGAGGGTACAGAAACAACGTTCAAGCGAACACTGAATCGTTTACAGTGGACGGGTGGTTCAGAACAGGTGATATAGCAGTCGGTGATGACAGCGGTATGATCACCATATCTGACAGACTGAAGGAGCTAATCAAGGTTGTATATTAAACGAATATTCCAAGTGTTTCTCGAAATGTTATTCTGAATTTAAAAAGAAAAAAACATATACATAACATTACATAAACACGCCTGTCACCCATACGGGTAGGCAGAGACTTTGTACTCGGCTTCATTTGACTCCACATCACATTGTTTCCTCTACATCCACATTACCCACGCTTATGCTCGTCGGTTCGTTCTTTTAATTTGGCCCATATTCACATAAATTTTCCATTTGGTCGCTAAATTTTCGTCTACGTTACTATAAAAAAATATTCTATAAAAAAATTGAGTAATTAAAATTTACTCAATTTTTTTTTATAGAAGTAAGAATGGAAAAATTAACACAGACAGTGTGATACAGTTTACCTGATGGTAAATGGATTTTATGTCCCATAGACTATCGACTATTTTTTGACTACTTTATCGATTCTCGGTTAAGATTTAAAGCATCTGCGTTGTAAGCCAATATAGTCTTCAACTAAATTAGATTGCCTCGTTACCAATAAAAGTTCTCATTAATCCCCATGCGAAACACGCCAGTAAGACGCTGCTATTTCATTCTGCTATTGTGTACGAGAGTGGTCCATTTCCGGTCGAGCCGATACATTCATTTTGCAGCCATAATACTCTGCGTCGTGGCTCTAGAGCTTGTATCTTCTCGATTGACAGAATAGGGTTAATCCATTCAAAGTCTTTGAACAAAATTCCAAAGATTAGCTAGTGCTCAATCAACATCAAGCATAAGTGAGTTGTAGATGCTGGCAGAAAAGAAGATACATTAGGTAATCCACATCAAACAGGGCCAAATACTATGCGGTAGGGCTGGTTTGAAAATTTTCTGAACCGTCTTGCTGCTAAAAGATCGGTCTTTATAATCACCAGAAATAGTGTCGCCAGTCACTTGTGTCTGTCACTGGCCAGTCACGAAATCTAGTCCAGTTTAAGCCTCAAAAGTCACAGGTTTGCGCGTTACCTCTAAAAATAACCCCTTTGCCGTAACTCTACAATTTCAAGGCACAACCCTTGCCACCTCAGCTGGCATAGGAATTCTCGGCGTCAACGTCGGCGTGATTACTTGGAAGAGAAGGCTAAATTGGCCTCTCAAAAGCTTGACATGCTCGACTTCACATGGAATACTGTTTTCATCTCTGAGCCGGGGCACTTCAGTGCCAGGTCCTTCCACTTGACCGCCTCCAGCGCAGAGCGGTTTAAGTTGTCCACGAATGAGTTCTTTCTGATTGACTCGGATCACTGCGCTGTGAAGGGTCCATCACTGTGCTTTTACTAGGAGTTTTCTCCCTCTGTGAAATCATTTACCACCGGTGATTTTTCCGGACCGATACGACTATGTGTCATTCAAGAAAAGAGCGTACTCCTTTCTTAAAAGCTGGCAACTTACCTGCAATTCCCCTGGTGTTGCAGTTGTTCAGGGAAGGCCGTGGTCACTTACAATCAAGTGAGCCGCATGTTTATTCGCTTCCTTTTCTATAAAAAAACTTACTGCTTAAACGTCTATTGCTCGTCTGCAGTAGACGCAAAGGCCATTGAAAATGATACATTTCTATTGCGGAGGTATTGTTTTTACGCTCACCAATCCACGTGTTTAGCATTGTAAGCTTTTTTATAAAAATAAATTGACAAACGTACTTCTAGTCCACCTGATGGTATGGATATTCCAGTCCACAGACACCTGTAGTCAATTTTAAAGAAAGAAGGCAACATATGCGTTGTGACATCTGAGGACTAAGATGGAATGCTTATAGCCCGTAATCATGCGAGTTCTCTATATGTTATAGACCAGCAGATATAGCTAAGAGAGGTTGATAATATTGGAAAATTTCTAGTAAGAATATTCTCGAAAAGACCTTTGTCCAACAATACACTCAAAAAACATAAATATCAATAATAGTTAAATTACTAAGAATTTATTCATGTAACAAAATAAATAAATATTTTATTACTACTCACCGCTTTATACTAAGAATTGAATTTTCAGTAGCATAACCAGATAACAAGCCAAGATTATAATTTTATTATTATAAAAGCTTGATTATTTAGATAGAAAGTCCGATTGAAACCCTTTACAAGTAATTTTAACATTGAGTTTTAATTTAATTTAAGCAGCTGCTGAGATAATGAACTAGAGTCTAATAATTTACTTGTCGGTTTAGCAAGAAAACAATTTCGGTAGATCTTGAACATAATTTAATATTCTTGGTACATGAGACCTTTAAAATACGTGCCGCATGATATTTACACGCTACAAAGGCCAAACGTTTTATGAATAAAGATGAATGTGAAATAAATTTGTACTGCTACTAACAATTATATTAGTTAAATATGAAATAATTTGTAGTTGTTGGTGCCAGTTTATATAAACATTCATTAATTCATTCATTATAGCCCTTCTCTAGTCCTCCCCTAAGGAATACGTTGAGGCACGATCCTGAGCCATCACCAATGCATGTCTTACCAGCTAGTCACTTCATATAATGGACAGACGCCCTACATTTCACCTATCGGTACGAGACTGCCACGCTAGAACTTTTTTCTCCATCGGTTATCGGTTCTTCGAGCTATATGGCCGGTCCATTGCCACTTCAGCTTATTAATCCATTGGGCTACGTCGGTCACTCTGGTTCTGCTGTGAATATCCTCATTTCTAAGTTTGTCACGCAGAGAAACCCCGAGCATAGCCCTCTCCATAGCTTGCTAAGCGACCTTGAGCATCCTCATACGGCCAGCAGTTAAGGGCCACGACTCAGATCCATAAGTCATCTCTGGAAACACGCACTGGTTGTTCAGCCTATCAAAATCCACTGCTGAAAATATGTCTCCTCCAAAGATCGCCTTATTGACTCAATAATAAATATTGTATTTGGGTATTTGCCATAGTGCTGTGCTTGGCTAGCGACGCCAGTTTTTTATTACTTTAAGTTGTTATCTAGAAGATGTTGCTACCCATCTCTTCTTCCAGTTTCTTTTCGTAGTCACTTGGAAGGGAAGGCTCAATTGGCCTCTAAAAAGCTTGGCGTGCTCAGCAGAGCGAGACAGTATATCATGCCGGCACATCGCCTGCATCTTTAGTTTGGCCACACATGGAATACTGTTCCCATCTCTAGGCCGGGGCACCCCAGTACCAGCTTCTTCCTCTTGACCGTATCCATATCCAGCACATAGCGGTTCGAATCGCTGACGATCTAGTTCTTTCTGATCGGCTCGATTCAGAGGCACTGCGTAGGGTTGCATCCCTTAGCATTTTCTATAGCATCTTCCCCAGGGACTGTTCTAAAGAATTTTGTTCGGATTAATTCTCAAACTGTCGATACCATCCTCACCATCTGGACGCTTGTCGGTCCACCACTGTGCGTTTTACTAGGAGTTTCCTTCCTCGTATAACTTTTCTATGGCATTGTTTAAAATCGGCGATTTTCTTGGACCGATACGACTTAGGGACCTTCAAGAAAGAGCTTACTCCTTTTTAAAAGGCCGGCAACGCATCTGTAATTATTCTGCTGTTGCGGTTATAAGTTCTTTGACAGTAATGAATTAGTCTTTTATCATACTGAAAACATAATGCACCATTGATAACATATATCTTAAAAATTTTTATTTTTTATTTAATTAAAAAATAGCAGCTTAATGCTGCTGTGTTTCGTATGGTGAGTGTAGAGAACAGTAGACTTCTTTTACTGGAAACGAGGCATTCCATCTTATTTTTCATCTATTTCTCATCTCATCTTAAAATGTAGATGTCTATAAGCCACAACATACACTTAACATCAGATTGACTGTGTGCTCGTTGGTTACCCAGATACAAAAAAATGGCCATAATCTTGACTTAAAGTCACTCAACGAGCTGTGGAGAGTTATGGTCAAAGTTTGTCTGCGTGATAGACTTCGAAATGAGGATATCCGCAGTAAAACTAGAGTAACGAAGATAGACCGACGTATCTGTAATCTGAAGTGGCAATGGGCGAACAATATAACTCGAAGAGTCGACAACAGATGGGGAAGGAAGGTTGGTGTATGGTTCTCGAGTGACTGTCTCGTACCAGTAAGTGAACTCCCAGTAGATATATTAACGACCTGGAAGACACACTGGAAGTCGACGGTTGTAGATGGCTCGAGACCTTGCTTTGTGCGCGTGGATGCCTATGTTCTGCAGTTAACTTGTGAGGGGCTGTAATAATGATAAAAAGGTGATGAGAAAAACAATCATAATTAGTAAATTTATGTACATTACTTTATATCCAAATTAAAGCCACTTCGTAGGCATACTACATCCATGGAATTTTAATTGAAACTCATTATATAAAAACTTTTAGGAAAATTTACTTCTCAAATATCCGCGTTATAAAATAAAATGATGTGTCTTACCTAGTATGAAGAGCACCTTCCGCCCTCCCTCAATTGCGTGCACTATCCCCGTCACCACTAATCCCAGCACCGCTACTCCCAACACCACTAAACTAGGCAAGTGTGTCCACTGACGATAATACGACACGTGTTTCGCCTCTACACGAGGCATCCTCAGGTGATATAGACTCTACGGTGGCTAACCGCTAAGTGAGCGGCGAGCCAAAACAAGTGAATTTTCCTAAAAGTTTTTATATAATGGATTTCCGCAAAGTAACGCCTGATTCTATTAATTATATGAAACTCATTATTCAACTATTTTTTGTCCGCGGTTTTGCGGACGTTTAACTCGATTCGAAACTTCAAAGTTTAGTTAAAAATGAAAAGAAAATATATATTTTAAAGAGGTTCGTAAAGTAAACATAAAAGTGTGCAAAAAAATTACATTAGCAATTTTGTACCACAGACAAGGTGTTGCGGATTAGCCAATTTGGCTGCTCAAGTTCGCGCACTTCTGCTCAGTATTCTAGACTAATATATATAATTTATACTTTTCAATATTTTGTCTGTAATGAATTTTCGTTATTGATCTCTCTTGAATTACACTTAAGGCCAGCTCACATCATTAAAAAGTGCGCGACGCGGCGCGCTCTTTTTAATATAGTGATACAAAATATATCTTTATTTACTACACAAAAACATACATATATTTTATTGAGATAAATCGAAAATGCCTCGCGGTGTTAGCTACGCCGCGCTGCGCAACGAGAAGCCTCACGACGTAGCGCGACACATCGCAACGCAGCGCTGCTTCGTCGGTAGGTGTAGCATACAAAAGCGATGCGCCGCCAGCGACTTCACAATGCGCCTTGCGACCTCGCGTTGCGTATCGCAGCGCGCTGCGCGGTGCGAAACCATTGGCCTGAAGAGGCCAATGGTTTCAAAATCGTCAAACAGTCGCGTCGCGTCGCGTCTCGGTGTGAACTGACCCTTAAGCAACAGTAATTAAATACATACGAGTAAAAAATATTATATGAGTGTTGAGTATAAGATTAATAGGAAACATTTAGTAATATAAATAATAATATTGCCAAAGCGTAGACCCAAACACTAATACAAACCATCTTTTTTATTTTTCAAGTTAATATTTACTTGCAATTTTTCTATTTTATTTACTAATTCCCAAACTCTTATGTGACAGGTAATTTATAAATTATATTAAACTTGCAACCAATAATGAATTTACTCGTACTTACTATGAATTATGCACTTGACCAATTGAGATCATAATCACACAATAAATTTATTTTGTCGATGCGATGATCTCTAAGCCTTAACCTCAAGTAAATAACAAATTTGTTACTTATGGACCATATTGACAGTATATTTATGTTAATAAATAGTTACTAAAAAATAGTTTAGTAAGGGTTATTATACTACTAAACAGTAGGTACATTAGTAAGGTAATAGCCCCTGATAATGAGGTAAATTGTATAAATATTATAATGTGAGGTATGCTTTTCAAAAAAAAGGCTTGCTGGGTTTCTTGCTGGTTCTTATAAGTAATCAATATTGAATAAAAATGATTCATGACCACAAACCACACCACAAAGTCTGGACCTAGATAGTTGGCGATTCACTCGTCGTCTCATCACATCACCTACCGGAAACAGAAAAACAACATCTGCCGTGCCAGCTAGTATATAACAACCTTTAAAATATAATTGCAGGTTAAAGGTTACCAAGTGCCTCCGGCGGAGCTTGAAGCTATTCTACGAGAACATCCCGCTATTACCGATGCAGCTGTGGTTGGCGTTCCTCATCCCACAAAAGGGGAATCTCCTAAAGCATTTGTAGTTTTAAGAAGTGGAAGTAAAGCTAATGTTAAGGAAATTAGCGATTTTGTTAGCGGGAAAGTGGCACCTTATAAAAGAATAGATGATATAGTTTTTATTGATAGTATACCTAAAAGTTCAGCTGGTAAAATTTCAAGACGGGTGTTGAAAGAAAAGTATTGTAAATAATTTTTTTTATTAAATGACGGACAATTTTATAGTACCTATATAAACATTTTTAATTTTATGTATATTTTTGTAAAAATGAAAATACATTTTATACTATATACCTTTTTCTATTTTATTTTGCACGTTCTTCTTTCCTTACGTGATACAGTAAATTTTGGTCGCAATAAATTTATAAATAATTCTTGATCACTTGAGCCACACTGCAGTTGTATGGAATGTACTGGCTTGACCGGAGATCACGCTCTCAAAAAGCGCAAAATAGCGGCATTATGTTGCTATATTTCGTATGGTGCAAAACCTCTGACCCTTTTTACTATTAACGAGGCATATTAGTCCACAGGGATGACGAAACATTTGCATTTTGATTCTTAATCGATGATAGATTTTTACGTGGTAGAGCCATGCTGCAGCTATATTAGTAGTATAGTTGTAGCACGAATGGGTTGGCTCGACCGGGGAAGGACCACGCTGTCACAGAATACCAGCGTAAAATAGCAGCTTAACGCTGCTGTGATTTGTACGAGTGTAGAGAACCGCAGACCCTTTTTACTGGAGATGAGGCAATCCATAGTAATCCTCACGGGTGACACCGCATCTGCATTTTGATTTGTAATAGAGGATAGATGTAGATGTCTATGGGCCGCAACAACCACTTACCATCAGTTGGACTGTGTGCTCGTTTATCGCCCTTATCCTATAAAAAAATAGATGCCTATGGGCTTCCATTTACCATCAGGTGCACTGTTTACTCGTCTTTCAACTACACTTCTTTAAAAATATGGAACCAGCTATGTGGTAAGTTAAAGGGTCTGACCTTTTATTAGCGCTGTAAAAGTATAAGTCAGCTAAAATAAATCATGTAAGTGAAGTAACTTACACTTACAGAAACTTACAGACCTTATCCCCAGAATCGTCAATCCAATTTCGATTAATCCTAATTAGATGAAGGAAATATATGAGATCATATGTGGAAACAAAAACAAAACGAAATACGAGACATGGCAAAGGTTTAATTGGAGTGGATTACTAAAATTAATTCTACTAAGAAGAACTGACTTTGTGTATAAATAGTTAAAATAGTCGTTATAGGTTATAATTCTTAACAAATTATCATCGTAATACTACCTACCTTCTCAATCTCAGCAGTAAGGCCTATTTTGTACGTGGTAGAGCCATGCTACAGCTACATTAGTAGTATAGTTGTAGCACGAATGGATCGGCTCGACAGGGGAAGGCCACGCTCTCACAGAGTACTAGCGTCAAATAGCAGCTTAACACTGATGTGTTTCGTATGGTGAGTGTAGAGAACCGGAGACCCTTTTTACTGGTAAAGAGGCATTCCATCTTAGTCCTCACGGGTGTAAACGCATCTGCATTTTGATTCGCAAACGAGGATAAATGTAAATGTCTATGGGCCACAGCAACCACTTACCATCAGGTGGACTGTGTGATCGTTTGTCACACTATCCTATAAAAAAATATTTAATATTGTTGAAAGTGTATTCGATGAAGCGATAGTATTGAACTACTACTCTAACGACATTGCCATAAAACATTTAAAGATAGAAAAGTAATACAGGGCAGAGTTCAACAAAGTTTTACACAATGGGTATCGTTTAATGCTGTTTTAAATTGTTGATAAAAAATGTAAAATATTTTGTTTATTTTCCAAAGTCTAAACATGAAGAACCAACTGATCAAGTTTATATTAAAACTTGAGACGATCCCTGCTAAATAATCATCCCAAATATACAAACTCAATTAACTCCCCTTATATTCTTATTTCACATAACATTTTACTTTCTTCTCTTTCAAAAACCATCACTTTCGTCTTACTTGCGTTCACTTTCATACCCCTTTCTTTCAATGACCAGTTCATTAAAGTAACCATTATTTGCAACTCGGCCACCGACGATGCATCTATGACTTGATCATCGGCGTACAAAAGGCATTTGATGGTTGACTCACCCATTCTCAACCCACATTCTTCAACTTTCAAAGTTTGCAAACAACTGTCCATAAATAGGTTAAACAGCCATAGGGAAGCCACACATGCCTGTCTGACACCTTTATGAATGCCAAACCAGTCCGAGTAGACCCCGTTGATCCTGACACAAGCACTAGAGTCCCTATAAAGAGACCTTAATGCCTGTATCAAGCCAGCGCTCAACCCAAATGAGTTCAGTGTTTGCCATAACACATTCCTGTCCACTCTGTCATAAGCCTTTTCCATCAGTTTCTTCCATAACTATTTCAAGTAACACCTTAGCATACAGTTTACCCATAATTCTAAGCAAGCTGATACCACGGTAATTTTTACAGTCCTGCTGCGAGCCTTTTCCCATATTGGGACTATAACGACTTTGCACCAGTCTTCCGGTACCCACTTCAGTTCCCAACATAAATTAAACAAGGTGTACAGAAGGTGAACCACACCCTCTCCAGCCCTTAGCATTTCGAGTGATATTCTATCATATCCGGCTGCTTTACCTACTTTCATGCTTTACACCTATCTCCCTACCTCTCTCCACTTCTTCCGGAATTTCTATTTCACTTACTTCAGAAGACTCTTCGCTCTTAAACACGCTTTCAAAGTATTCCTTCCATCTCTTTAAATTCGAAACTTCATCATTCAGCATGCAGCCATTCTCGTCTCGTATAGCATTCAGTCTAGGCTGTTTCAAATTTCACCTGGCAGTTCTTACGAGCTTCCAGAACATTTTAATATTTGCCTGGAAGTTATCAGATATCCTTCTATCATTCGTATCTATCTTTTCTTGCTTTTTCCTTTCAACAACTTCTTTTACTTTCTTATTTATACGTCTAAAGTCTGCTTTTTCTCTTTCAACCTCATCATTCATACCGCCAGAATTACCAGCTTTAAATTTATTTGCTATTTTGCAATTAGTTGCTAGTAAATCTAGCCATGCTCTCTTCTTTGCTTTAACTTCATCATCCCACCACAACGTATTATCTTTCCTTTCATTCTTTCTCTTACACCACATACTTCAGTGGCTGCATCCACCAAAATTTTCTTAATATTATTCCATACATTCTTCAAGTCTAAATCATTCATACATATTTCATTCAACCCACTTATATTTTCCCTCACCCATTCTTTCTGAAAGGATGACACCGACTCCCTGGCATGCCCGCTCGGTCTCGTCTACTCCAGACCAGTAAGCGGTATACATGCCATGTGCAGTGACATCTCTTCCCTTTAGTTTCGTCTCGTTTACACATAACACATCTATTCCTCTATCATTCATCATTTCACATACTTCATCCATCTTATCATTCATTGCTCCACATACATTCAGCGTAGCCAGACGGGCCTCCGCAATCCACTTTTCGCCCCTCCGGGAGACAGGACGTGACGGGTGGCGAACCTCGTCGCCGGTAGATATGGCAAGAATATAGAACGACGAGTGAACGCAGGAAATAGACTGAATGGGGCTCTACACGCTATTATGAGGAGTCAGAATGTGTCAAATAAGGCGCGTATGGCAATTCATAATGCTGTGTTAGTCCCCACTTTAATGTATGGTAGTGAAAGTTGGGTCTGGCAGAAGAAGCATGAGAGTAGAATAAATGCTGTAGAAATGCGGTCCTTAAGGAGTATGCTAGGGCTGAATCTGAATGACAAGGTGAGAAATCGTGTAATAAGAGAAAAGTGTGGTTTGCAGGATGACGTTGTGACAAGGATTATGAAAGTGTAGATTAGTTTTAAAAGGAAAGTAACAGTTGTACTTTTGCAAGCTTCATATGGAAGAATATGAAATATGAGCCAAAAAGAACAAAGAAGAAAATTTGAGGTAACATTACATTAGCCTACTTATTGTCATTGCTTTATAAGATTTCTTTGAAAAGTTTTAAATATTATAAAAAAAAAGTTATGTACAAAATATTCTGTATTTCGTATATGTTTAAGTTGAAATTAATTATTAGATATTTTATATTAACGATTTATGTCTTATTTTATTATTGCTTAAAAAAATCATATTACAATAATTATAAATTAAGTTACGTAAGTGCTTCAGTGACATTTGTATTAAAGCACTGGACGATTTAAATTCACTTTTATTCAGTAATTGTTTTACAAAGAAAATAATGTGAAAAATAAAATTTTAACGTACTTAATTTCACCAAATTTATTGTTAAAAAAAATAACAATGTGATACATTTCGTTGTTTTTTCTGTAGTCTTTTAATATAAAATTATACAATTCATTCAACAAACTAATTCTACACATTCAACACTATATTTTTTATTATGTTTTAGACTATATAAAATAAAAATAAAAGTACATAATGCATTTAATATTAAATGTACGTTATTTACAAGTAACTTGAAAATATTTGTCTCATTTTATAATATTTCTAGTAGGTATTAAGCTACATTTTAGGATGACCAGGTTTGGATTAAATCAAATATATTTTTAAATTTAACCCAAATTTATTTCCGTAGTAATTTTTATTTAAATGTATATAATTTTGAAGGATTAAAAAAATCGCTATCAATAAAAGTCATAATTATTTTTCTTCTTTTCTAAAGGTATGAAAACCTTGAAATAATTTTATAGTTATAAATAAATAAATATAATCTTTAATAAATAGCCTTAAAGTTAATATACAAATAACCTACTTAAAAATAAAAATTGTTCTTCTCAATGTTTAAAAAAATTATGTTTTGTTTATATAAACTTGGTAGCCATTATTATTTCTTTGTTTAGTTTGAAAATGAAATGGAATAATTTTTTAATTTCGATTTTATATTTATTGAACTTTTAAATCATAAACTTTTAATTTTTATAATTCACTCCTATTGAATTTGACAGTGTTTGCTGAAATTTAGCATCTTTAGATGGATCAGAATCGCGCGCTGATCCGGCTGTTAGATATTGCAAAAATAATCGAAAATATTTATTTTTACTTTCATGCCGAAGACTACCTTGTTTTATTTTATTACGGTCAAATAATATTTATTTGGTTATAAAGCAAGTATTTACAAATATTTACATTATTTTGTTATTCTATTGTTGACAGTTATTATCACGTCTTAGCTTTACACCAAGAATTACATTAAAAATTCTTGATGGGATACGATGTAACGCGCATACTTTAGTTTCATCAAGAACTATAATATATATATATATATATATTCTTAAAAAAGTTCAATCAATTAAAAACTGCTGATAATTATATAATTTCAAGTCAGTGTTTTACATTTAAAGATCAGTTATAAAGTGCCAAAGTTCTTATTTTCATTTGGATTAATTTAATTCGAGACTAAAATAAATGTGAAAGGGCTTTTATCTGCAATAATAATTTTCATCAAAAATAACATAGACTTATAAAAGTCATATACACGATCAATCATACTGAAGATTGTCAATTGTACTACAAAATATTTAAAAGACTATTTCCAGTATAATGACCCGAATATCATCATTAATGTTTGACTGGCACACTTAAAAGTTTTATCCCATGGCTAAATGATTGACTATTATATTATGATAAGGTCATGCTTTTCTATAAAAATTTGCAATAAATTTTAAATCACGGACCTATTGGTTTGTTTTACTTTTCTTTTAATTAGTGAAAAACAAGATGGACTGATCTAAAAGTTTACTTTCTTGTGTAAAAAGTGCTATTTAGGATTTTATGCAAATGATAATTAAAGTTTCTATGTAAATAAGTGTAACATAGCGGGTATTATATTTAATGGTAGCGGCCATCCTTATTTGCAAAGCCACCATCATTTTCTGTACAGAAACCGGCAAAGTGTTGCTCAAGGCACTATAAACAAAGCAGCTGATAAAATGTTACACTCATAGCTGTTAACAAAAGCTGTTTCCGCAAATGGTCTTATAGATAATAATATCTATAAGACTATTTGCGACCATAATATTCCGCCGTGTTAGGTGCAGGAGCTATTATTAGAAGGAGAAGAGGTAAAATTTTGTTTTAGAAATGCGCAATCAATATTGTTTTGTCTGCAATTGAGCATAAAATAAAAAATAACTTCAGCCAAAGAGCATAACTGGCATTATACTCAGGCCCATCCATTGGTATGGAAAAAAATAATTTTACCAGGTTTCAAAAAATCATCATCATCATTACAGCCCTTCACAAGTCCACTGCTGAACATAGGCCTCCCCCAAAGAATGCCACAAAGCACGGTCCTGAGCCACCTGCATCCATCGACTTCCTGCATGTCTTACCAGGTCGTCACTCCATCTCGTGGGGGGACGCCCTACACTTCGCCTACCGGTACGAGGCTGCCACTCGAGAACCTTTCTTCCCCATCGGTTGTCGGTTCTTCGAGCTATATGGCCGGCCCACTGCCACTTCAGCTTACTAATCCGTTGGGCTATGTCGTTCACTCTGGTTCTACTGCGGATATCCTCATTCCTAAGTTTATCACGCAGAGAAACTCCGAGCATAGCCCTCTCCATAGCTCGCTGAGCGACCTTGAGCTTCCTCATACGGCCAGCAGTGAAGGACCACGTCTCAGTTCCGTAAGTCATCACTGGCAACACGCACTGGTTGTACAATTTCGTTTTAAGGTTTTGAGGTATGTCTGACGAGAAGATGTGTCGTAGCTTCCCGAACGCTGCCCAGCCGAGTTGAATCCGTCGATTGACCTCTCGGTCGAAGTTGGACTTACCTTGTCGGACTATTTGTCCCAGGTAAACATACTCGTCAACAACTTCGAGCTTAGTGCTCCCAACAACTACCGGCATAGGTGTGACATGGACATTAAACATGATTTTTGTTTTGTCCATGTTCATCTTAAGACCTATCCGTTGGGATACACTATTGAGGTCATTGAGCATAGTGCTTAGGTCCTCCAGCGATTCTGCCATAAGGACTATATCGTCGGCAAATCGAAGGTGAGTGATGTACTCGCCATTGATGTTGATACCGTATCCTTTCCAGTCCAGAAGCTTGAAAACGTCTTCCAATGCAGCGGTGAAGAGTTTCGGGGATATGACGTCACCCTGTCTTACACCTCTCTGCAATTGGATAGGTTTCGTATTCTGGTTCTGTACTCGGATAGCCATCGTAGCCCTACTGTACAAGCACTTCAACACTTCGATATACCGACAGTCAACTTGGCACCGCTGAAGGGACTGCAGCACCGCCCAAATTTCGACGGAATCAAAGGCTTTCTCATAGTCCACATACGCCAAACATAGTGGCAAATTGTACTCCTCGGACTCCTGTACAACTTGCCGAAGGGTATGTATGTGGTCTATGGTGCTAAAGCCCTTTCGGAAACCGGCTTGTTCGGGAGGCTGGAAGTCGTCAAGTCCGCGCGCGAGACGATTCGTAATGACTCTCGAAAACAGCACGTAGACGCGGCTCGGAAGGGAAATCGGTCTGTAGTTCTTCAAGAGAGCGTTGTCACCTTTCTTGAAGAACAAGACCACCGCACCTCTGCTCCACGCCTCCGGTGTAATGCCACCATGGAGGACAGAATTAAAGAGCTTCTGAAGGACTTCAAGTACCGATCTTCCACCCGCTTTCAGAAGCTCCGCTGTAATTCCATCCTCGCCTGGGGCCTTACCGTTTTTAAGGTGCTGGAGAGCCATCCTAATCTCGCTCAGACTGACATCCGGGATATCGTCGGAATAGTGTCGGATGAGACTCGCTCTTGGATCGTTACTCACACTTGCGTGTGGCTCCAACGATGATGTGTACAGCTGACCATAGAACCTCTCAATCTCACTCAAAATCTCAGGTGTCCCGGAAACGATGCTGCCACATTCTGTCTACAGCTTTGACAGTTGGCTCTTTCTGGCAGACAGATCTCTGGCAAAGACTTTGGAGCCTTGGTTCCGCTCGATCGCTTCTTCAATACGAGCTGTATTGAAGTTGCGTAAGTCCCGCCGCATGCATTTGGAGATCTGTCTGTTCAGATGCCTGTATGCTGTCAAGTCTGTTGAAGAATGTAGCTTCATCTCCCGTCTAACAACCATGAGATTAAGAGTGTGATCGGAAAGTTTTTGTGTTCTTCTGCGGCGGGTCTTGCAGAACTTAGCTCCAACCGCATGGACAGTTTCCACGAGCTTGTCATTCATATCGTCCACTTCATTGCAGTCTTCCAGGCACTGAAAACGGTTTTGTAACTCGAGCTGAAAGGTTTCGGGACTTTGGAACAGAGCACGAGGGGGACGGAGCGTTGACTTCATTAGACGAGACCTCTCCAACTTAACGTTTAGGTTCAGTGTGCCTCTAACCATTCGGTGATCGCTACCAGTTTTCACCCTCGCGATCACGGAGACATCACTGAACAGTTGTCGTCTGGTCGTCATAATGAAGTCAATCTCATTTTTTGTGGAACCGTCGGGGCTCGACCAGGTCCACTTCCTGTGGGGCCGCTTCTGGAAGAAAGAGTTCATCATAAAGAGTCCCTCTTTCTCCATGAATTCGGCCAGCTGCTGGCCCCTTGGGTTCCGTTGCCCTATTCCAAATTTCCCTACTTTCAGCTCACCGTTCTCTCTTGTGCCTAGTTTTGCATTGAAGTCTCCCATTAACACCGTATATTGGGTTTTGGAGGAATGCATGGCTCTAGAGATATCCTCATACATTTCCTCCACCTCCTCATCGGGGTGTGCCGAAGTTGGTGCGTAAACCTGTATGACCTTCAGCGAATACCGTTTGGTGATTCTGAGTATAAGGTACGCAACCCTCGTCGACACACTCCCGATCTTTACAACGTTGTTAACGAGAGACTTGTGGACGATAAATCCGACACCTCCTTGGGACAGATGGTCGCCCTCCCGGTGATAGAGCAAGTTGCCGGATTCGAGGATTACCGTGTCCTCCCCCTCTCTTCGGACTTCGGATAATCCTATAATATGCCAGCGCAACTTGTCTATCTCTTCTTCCAGCTCCACGATCTTCTCGTCAGTCCTCAGGGTGCGTGCGTTGTACGTTGCCAGGTCGAGTCGTCTAAGGTGGCAACCGAACCTCCACCGGAGATTCTTAACACCCCCTGCCCCGCCGTTACCATGGTCGCCACCGTAGCCAGGAATAGCGGGGCCGCCGGGGACTGGGGGCCGTTTCTTTGTTACTGTCATTCATAGGGGGGTATTTGCCATAGTTGCCACGCTTGGCGAGCGGGTTGGCAACCGCAGTTTTTTTATTGTAATTTGGCTATTATCAGGAAGATGCTGCTGCCCATCTCCTGCCTGTTTCCCTTTGTCGCCTTTTACGACACCCACGGGAGGATATGGGGTAGTGGATATTCTTGACCGCCACTACACGGCTTCTAAAAAATCAATCAAAATTCAAAAAAACATAAATATTAAAATAAAAAAAATGTATATATGTATGTCTGTACATACATATAATGATATATGGCCGCTTAGTAACTGACGGTGACTCACTATAACATCCTAAAGTCACGCCGAAAATAAGAAGAGAGAATCACTGTAGAAAAGGTAATAATTTATTGCGGAAATTTTGTGATAAAATTAAAAAATTACAAACTTATCCAAGTTAATTTAACTTAGTCTAACTTATCCTTATGCGTTACAAAAAAAAAACAAATAATAAAATAGTGAGATGGCGTCAGTTTTTAAGAACATATATCAAAAATAAACAAAAAAATAAATTTCAAAAAAGTTCAGTATTTAATTGATTATATGCCGCTGATACTTAATCACGCTTTACGAAACCACGCCAGTTGTAAACAATACTTGTGTGAAAAGACAAAATCTTCTTTTCAAATTTCCGCCGAGTTGTAAGTAGAAGGCCAAATAGTTCACGTGTCAATTTTAATTAAATATATTTTATATGAAGTGATCTTGACTACGTTTCATCAATTAACCATTGGTAAAAATTAAAACAGGAATTTTATGATTGTGTTTACAAAAAACATTATTAGTTGAACCTTGCAGCTTGTTCATTATATTTATTATAAATACCTATAAATGTATATATTATTAATAAATAGTTCCCATAATATTTTGGATTATTTTTTATTTTGCCCTATCTGCAATGTTCTACGCTCTATAGAAAATGTGGCGTATGACATGACTGACAATCTTTCGAACGTTTTATCTAGATACAAATATGTTTTAAGTTTTCGTCGCCTCCACGTGATATTTTTGTCAGCATAAGGTACCCTTCTATATCTGAAACGAATATAAATATTGCTACAAAGTAAAGTAATAGGCTATACAAGTCCCTCTACTGGGCACAGGACTCTTCTTTTATTTCTGAGAGGGTTTTAGGGCAAGGAAATGCCCGCCGTGCTTCCCCAATGCGTGTTGACGAAAATTGCAATTACAAATTTCATTCGTGCTGTGCTGTGGAATCAAACCCCGGAAAATTTACAGCGAACGCTTTGACAACTTGAACACTTGATAGCTCGTGACGCCTACCGTACAAAGCTACAACACAATGTAATTGAAGATGCGTAACCACGACATAATCCTCAGTGATGCGTACGCATAACAGGCAGTATGTCACTTATATAATTGTCATATATGCAGTCTATTAATCTTTGCGCTTTTATAAGTAATACAGAACGTAGTTGCTAGACGGTGTTGACATCGGCTAAAATCTCTGCGATCGCCGTTTCGTCAAGGACATTCAGGCTAGTTAAAGCTTTAATAAATTATTGTCAGCATTATACAATCAAGCCGGTTCAGTACCGCGCCGGTTGCAGTAATATGTACACGTCATCCAGTCCAGCTTAAAATAACATCGTAAACAGTTGGCGGAAAATAACGAAAAGTATTGTTAGCGTTAACGTCTATTGTGTGTAATGACATTATAATCATTTTTACTTAAGTCATAGTCATTAACCTTTGTGTTGGTTTGTGTTTTTTTTATTATTCTTACGAAATATTAAACTACGTAAGTTGTTTAATTAGTTAATACGTTTTAAATTGTATTTCCATAGGACACGCCTCGCTCAGTACTGCGTACTATGATTGTTTGTAAACAAAACATTTTGGTGTTCATTCATAAAAAAAAGTTAATTCTGTTAATGCAATATGTAACATAACAATACGTATTATAATTACGAGATACACTAATAGCGAAGTACTTTTTATATTTAATAAAAATTGAATATAAAAAGTGATGAGTCGTAATACACTTAAATTGAACTCTTTGTTTATATTTTGCTGTGGCGTGAAAGCTTTGGAAAAAGGTTTTTAATTCGGTACGCTATAGTGACTAAAATACTTTACTAAGGACTTCCGAGCTAAAATCAGGTAAACGTAATACCTATGGGGCCATTTCAGTGACTGCTTTTCACAGAAGTGTTTCCTATGTGTTTTATTAGTTATAAGTGTGACAACGAGCATACAGTCTACTTGATTGCAAGTGAATACCGTGGACCATAGACAGTTTCATTTTATTCTCGATTAAGAATTATAATAATATTTTTTTTGGATAGGGTGATAAACGAGGACACAGTCTACCTGATGATAAGTGGTTGCTGTGGCCCATAGACATCCACCTTTAAGTATCTTTGTTTGCGAATCAAAATGCAGATGCGTTGTCACCCGTGAGGACTAAGATGGCCTTTCCAGTAAAAAGGGTCTCCGGTTCTCTACGCTCACCATACGAAACACAGCAGTATTAAGCTGTTATTTTACGCTGGTATTCTGTGAGAGCGTGGTCCTTCCCTGGTCGAGCCGATCCATTCTTGCTACAACTATACTACTAATATAGCAGCAGCATGGCTCTACTACGCTATTAATACTTTTTTTTATAGGATAGGGTGACAAACGAGCACATAGTCCACCTGATGGTAGGTAAGTGGTTGCTGTGGCCCATAGACATCTACATTTATCCTCGTTTGCGAATCAAAATGCAGATGCGTTGTCACCCGTGAGGACAAAGATGGAATGCCTCTTTTCCAGTAAAAAGGGTCTCCGGTTCTCTACACTCACCATACGAAACATAGCAGCATTAAGCTGCTATTTTAAGCTGGTATTCTGTGAGAGCGTGGTCCTTCCCCGGTCGAGCCGACCCATCAACTATACTACTAATATAGCTGCAGCATGGCTCTGCCACGTGTAATACTGGTTGTTCCTCGCGACTTTGTCCGCGTGGAGTTTATTACGATTGAATTTCATACGTTTGTTTCGTGGAACCCTAATTATTTTTCGAACATAAAAGTAGCTTAAGAAGTACTTTATAACATCAGATATCTTACAGCTTACAGCCAGAAGTCCTGTCGAAATCGGTCCAGCCATTTCGGAAATTAGCCGGAACAAACAGACAGACAGACAAAACATTTGTTGTATTATTACCATATATACACCATACATCGCATTATACGCCTTGTATACCTATATACACCATACTTTCATATGCATGAAGTAAAAAGCTGTTATTATGACATTACAAAAATACAATTAAATTTTATTTATTTGTATAGATTCTATTATCAAATGCGTAGTGAAGATGTAACAATATCCACTACCCCATTACGTCCCGTGGGTGTTCTAAGATGCGACAAAGGGAAACAAACCTATAGATATGCAGCATTGTCTATGTGACAAAAACCGAAGATAAAAACATTGCGGTTGTCAACCCATCAGCCAAGTGAGGCGACTATGTCAATGTGAGGCATCTATGGCGAACACCTATGTTCAACAGTGGACTTTTGATCGCCATTTGAATGAATATGTTTTATTATATGTTACTTATGTTTTATATATTTTCAAAAGTATTTATTTATATCCCGATCAAATGAAAATCCAATAGTCATTATTATCATTCATATCAGGAAATATTTATTATAGTTATATCAACAGCGTCATTTTATTTTGTGTTATGTTTGATGAGGTCTTTCTAATGATTTATTATATTAACGCGAAGACTACTCATTAAATTAAACTAATTTTACGGATTTTATCGCGTATAATTTAACTTTTTAAATCCCGACGTTTCGGGTGCTTTACAGCACCCATGGTCACGGGGATTCCCCCCCGTAAAAAATAGTTTCATTTAAAGACGTCTTCCTGTAAATGTACTGCAATACACCTACAGAATTTAATAACGTATAATAGAGATTTTTGAAATACCTACAACCTCACTTTTTACTATTAATAAATAAGCCAATGCTCAGCTATTATCCCACTTGTGGTGATGCAGGCGAAGATGGCGAAGCGCACTGATTTAACTTAACAAAAGCATATTCAATCTTGCCATAAACATTGTAGTCGGATGGAAAAACAGACACTTACTTGTCCTTTATTTTATCAAGAAGCTATTACACCTAAATCGCTGTGTAGTGTAAGTAAAACCACTTCTGCTGATGATATTCGATATTCGTTGATTTACCGACTAAAAAGAAAATTATTGAAATATGACGAAGTGAATAATGCTAAATCAAAAGTAGTACACTAGTTTAACGTTAATAATTTGCTTTTTAAAAAAAATTCACTACACCTAATGTTAAACAGGTGAATACCAATGTGATTTTAAATAGGGAGGAGCTGGGCATTGTGTGATCCACTGTTTTTTTGGAATTACAGTACACGCGAAGCTTCAATGGAGGCCTTATATATCTAAACTAGCTAGGAAGCTTAGTTCTGCAGCTATGCTGTAAAAACATTAGATGCCTTACATGTGTTGAAACAGCTAGATTAGTTTATTTTAGTTATTTCCATAGCATAATGTCATATGGAATCTTGCTATGGGGTAATGCGACTGACATTGAAACTATCTTTGTTTTGCAAATGAGAACCATAAGAGAAATTTATAACTTAGGTCCGAAGGAATCCCTTAGAGAAAAATTTAAAGAAATAAATATTAGTATTAACTTTGGCCTCTTAATATATTTACGAGAATTTAATGTATGTACACAAAAACAAAAATAGTTTCATTAAAAATAGTGATGTACATTTTGTAAATAATAGGAACAAGCACAAGTTAGTTATACTAGTTACTCGACTCCAGTCCCAGAAAATATGCAGACCTTTTCTATCACAAGGTTTAAATTATTTATAAGCAACAATTGTTTAGTAAGGGTTATTAATTTTTATACTACTCAAGAGTTCATGACTGATATTAACCCCTGGGAATGAGGTGATCGCTACCATGCTGTTTCTAACTGTTTTCATAACAATTGTATAAAATATTATATTATAAATTGTACTTTTTAAAAACAATTCCCGCTGGGTTTCTTACTGGTTCTTCCCAGGACAGAGGTTTCTTTGCTAACCAGTGGTAAAAGTAAAAAATTACTTCCAATAAGTATTATGTATTGTAATATATATTGAATAAAAATAATTCTATTCTATTCTATTCTACTGCTGATCATTCCGTAGGTGTATTATCGCGACAATAGGAAACCTGACATAGAAGATAGGCAGACGCATCTTCCTGATTTCCTAATCCGGTTGTCAACCCGCCTGCCAGGCAATCTATGGACTTTTGATGGGCTGTAAGAGAAATTAATGAATAAATTTAGAAAATACAAAAGTGCACACCTTAAACGCTCATGTAATGTTATGAATAATCAATTTACTTTTATTAATTATCGAAACACGTAATTAACACGAATTGTTTTTTGACTGCTTGATACCGGTAATACGTATTTTATTAGGGAAAAATACTGTCAAAAAAATTAATAAAATAAAAAATATATGTATAGTAGTACTAATTGTAGAAATGTACCGAATTATATATTAAATTGTAAATACTAGAAAAAAGGTTAGTAACGCTTTTAGCTTCGCCAGTATTGATAAAAAGATTACTTCGTCAATACATAGGCCGAGTGTTTCGAAAGTGCGGCAGCGAGTTGGGTACGGTAGTGAAATCGGTGCGTGCATGTAGCAGTTTTCGATAACAGCGGGACACGGACGGGCGATTGTCGAGCGTTGACATTAAGGGGCTACTCCATGCGAACGGCCTTGAGCATTTGACCGGCGCGCCGCTCGCTACAATATAACGTAGTATTATTTTTTCAACATCAATAAACTATTTTATGGAAATACACACAGCGCACAAAGATAAATGTATTTTAATTTTTTTATTCGGTATATATTAGTTGCATTATATTAGAATTATCTATTTTCATATATTATCTAATTATGAAATTTTATAATTAATTATATATTAAAAATGAAGCATTGAAAATTGTGAGTTTAAGAGATACCTATTCACTATAGGTAAATAAATAGATAGCTCGGCTTTTGTACAAATATTTGGTGCAATAAAAAATAAATAGGATGTTTTGCAGATGTGTTTTTGATTATTGTTAATTTTTACGTGTCACGTATTGAAAAGTAATATACCTACCTAATAATTTTTTAACTGAGCACCTTGTAATTTAGCCTGCTTATTATTTATGCTGGCAGACATTATCCTCACCCCAATGATTGATGAGGATGAAAATCAATTTTATTTCTACATACGTAATTATATTTATTTATACATAAGGGTAACTTTAATAAAGGTAATACAAAAATCAACAAGAAGTATAAGGGTTCAATCTTTCAATTGTAAAAAAACGTTATACGTAACGTTATAACATAACGTAACGTATGTAACGTTAACGATGCCAAGAAAAACAGTGAATTCAACAGGGCTCAGTTCTTCCCCATTTAAAAACACATTGGTACTCAGATTTTTAACATTCGTTGTTGTAAATTTAATACATTTAGTTTTATTTCCGTTTAAATGTAGATTATTAACGTTAAATCAATGCACTAATTTTGATATAGCATTATTCACTTCGTCACATTTCAATGATTGTCGTTTAAGTTTAAAAATCAAGGAAGTATCATCAGCAAATAATACTATATCATGATTATCCTCTACAAGAGAAGGTAAGTCATTAATATACACTAGAAATAGGAATGGGCTGAGAATCGAGCCCTGAGGGACACCCATTAGTACAGGTGAGCCGGAAGAACTTTTACCATTTATTTATTTTATTTTATTTTTGACGTTACACCCACACTAGGATTTTCTCCTGTATCTTGGAGGCAGTTTACAAACATAAATTGCACAAGGACAAACATCCAGACCCGGAACAATTATTTGTAGGCCATACAAATACTTGTTCCGTGCGGGATTCGAACCCGCGGCCCCCAGCGCTACAACTGATTGCATAGCCACTGCGCCACGGTGCCGTCACCGGGTTATAGCTAAAGTGACCATACGTCCCGTTTTGAACGAGACTGTTCCTTTTCTCGGTCACCTGTCCCATTGTCCCCAAACAAAGCTCCGGGACACAAAATTGTCCCGTAACTCATTGGATGGAAGTATTCAAAGTCAACAATCTTCAACATAATTTTTTTTATTCGAATATATTTTATGTCTACCTGATACGAATGCTCCGGTAGAAAGAGTATTTTTTTTATTTTGAATAAATTGTGGACGTCTGAAAGAAACACTTACGGTTCCAGAGTTCTAAAGGCGATGTTGTTAACAAAGATAACAATAAAAAAACTTGAGCAGAATTTTATTTTTATTTAAAATCATCACCAACTTTATAAAAGAAAATTTAATCCACTGACAAATGTATGTAATAATTAAAAAAATATATGTTGCATTTAATAATTACCGTCTATACCGAATATAATTTTACAGTGAACACTAATTGTATAAAGTTATAGTTTTTAGAGTATAAATAAACCCATGTCCTGTTTTGAGTTAAAAAATAAATGGTCAGTTTAGTCTTTTTAGTTAAATTTAGTTTTAAAAATTTTTAGATAGTAAAAAGTAGGTATATTAGAACCTACTTAGATACTTTTTACCGAATTATAAGTATAGAACACCTTATGTACTCAATTATTTTTTGAAAAAGAAGAAAAAACAAGCAATAAATAATATACTATATTTTAGCAAAAAACTATAACTTAGTAATACTAATTATAACTTAGAACATAAATGAAAAACTCATAACTGACTTTTTGGCCCGACCCAGGATTCGAACTCGGGACCTCATGATCAGCAGTCGCACTACTACAACCACTAGATCAACGAGGCAGTACTATATCTAATAAGTTGTGGTTGGGTGATAATATTTAATTAGCCTTTTATAGTGTAAATTATAATATTTGTCGAAATTTTAATTATGGATTTGAACCTTACATGCTAATGGTGCTTAATTTTTTTATTTGCATTTACTTCAAAGAAAATACACGCAAAAAGCTTCATCGCGCAGTAAAAAACACAACAAATATATGTATAAGTAATACGAAAAATTATACCCAAAACAAACAAATAATACTACCTATAAATAACCTAATAAGTAATAATATTATAATATTATGCGCGTGTGCGCTGGCAGACGCTCTAACGACACGGGTTCCACGTGTAAGAGCTCAGGGCTCACTGACTCTAGCAAGCCCGTGGGCAGTAAATACGCCCAGATTTTAAAATAATTTCTTAATAAAATCAAATTTTGGACTTTTGAAAAAAATTTTACTATAGAAATGTTCATTAATAAATTGCCTATCCATTGGTGTAAATCGCAAAATAAAATAATACTTACTTTACGAGGAGATTCATGTTATCAATAATAATTTAACATTTATGTGGTTTCGTTGTAAGGAGATTATATTAATATTTAATCCTTTAAAAAAAATTGGATATAGCTTTTATGGAATCAAGATTATGTAGAAATATAATGTGTTTTTTATTTGTTGATATATCTTTTAAATAAAAAGTAGATAGCTCCTAAAAACCGCACAAATAACGACTAGCGCGACATTTTGCTCAACCTGCGCCTTAACCCTTTCGCTGTCCCGTGCACTACATATAGGTCATTGCTATTGTTTTACTATTGTGTCTGCGAACCGGACAGTGAAAGTGTTAAACTGAAGCGGTCGTAAAGTTAAATGACCACGTAGTAGAGCTAGCCTGCACGTTCCGGTTTATAAAAAGTACTCTGTACCTGCACGCTTCTATAATGATTGCAACATCAAATGGTCGATACAACCGGGAAAGGATCTGGCTCACACAGAATACCAGCGTAAAATAGCAGCATTTTTCTGCCATGTTTTCTAAGGTGAAAGACGATAGCCGGAGATTCCTTTTACTGGTAACGAAGCAATCCATTTAGCCTCTGAGGCGTCAACATATTAGCATTTTGATTCTTAATCGAGGATAAGTCTATAGACCAGATTATCCACTAGTGAAATTTGTGCTTGTCTGTCACTTTTCTATAAAGAAATTTGCATTCTTCTAATGTCATTGGTAGTATAAATATTCCTATTATCTTTAATAGTTAATATGGCCACTATATCTCGATTTTATATAATTTTTTATTTTCTTTTATTATTGTTTATTTTATTATTTTAACAGACCTATATCAACTTGTATTAACTGCTATTATATTAATACAAGTTACTGATATTACGTCTAAGACGTAACTGATATTACGTCTCGCGTATGAGGGATGGTTGTGCTGGCTACTAGCCAGTCGTCTTAAGGGACTGTCCTTAAGATATTTCAATTCCATAAAAGAACATCTAAATCCGGCATCTAAATCCACCAGAGATGGGATGATTTCTTATGTCGTAGAATCTTGATTCCGATGGTGATATCACTACTTAAAATAAGTTGACCCTTCCCCCCTCTACCGTAGAGGGAATCCGATCCACTAAGACAAATACACACACATAAATTTCTACATAGTACATATACGAGTACATTTATCACTAGGGCACGTTCACGAGGTCACAGAGACACGCCGTACACGAGGTTCAGTATCCCTGATACGAGGCGTTTTTAGATTAAGACCCGTTTCCGTTTTCCCATCGAGCCCCTTTTAGCTTGAGGAGACTCTCCAAAAGCAAGGGCTGGAGTGCTCCGGGATTGTAATTCAATTGCAGAATCGGTATACGCAATAGCTCTGTAAGTTATCGCTAACGAGTCTATTTAGATGAAGTTGTTAAAAGGTCGCAGGGTCTACAATATACACTGTCAAAAAAAAGGGATGGTTGTACAGCCATTGGAAGCCTTGGATTCTCTCTGGCATTTCCTATACTTACATCTCAATGGTTAAGCGGGATTGTGTTCTTAATTGCACATATATTATGTATTAGATTATATTTATGCATTTATAAATACTTTTATTGTATATTATTAGATATATTATTAATTTATAAATATTTATTATATTTTAGTGAGTATGTACTTATATTGTATATTTTATTGCACTTTTGCATCTGTAGGCTTATTTTTTTACTTTAGTTTTATTTGGTTGCTAAGAAGAGATTTCTCTACCTTTATATTTTGTGATGTAAAATAAAAGAATATTCATTCATTTATTAATTCATTTGATGTGATCCTTCGTCATTCGATTTTTGCACTGTTGGGTTTTTATTGTCATCACACAAATCCTATAGTATATTATTATAAAGACCTGTTTTACAATATCAAGGAAATTAGATATGTACTTGCATTGCAAATTACTCGTTTCTGATTTTATTATAACGACGGACTTAATGCTACAAGGCAATTCTTACCAGTCTTGTAAAGAATATAATATAAAATTATAATATAAATTTAGAATTATTTGAATTATACATAATAAAAAAAAAACAAGAGGACGCTCTGCTAATATTTTATCTTTAACATAAAGCGAAACGAAGTGCTATAATCATTACATAGTATTTATAAAGCGATAATATAATCATTAGTTAATTGTGAATATTATTTAATGACTGTTTATAAAGTAACTATCATGATTAGTTTTAATCTCTCAGGCGAATGAACAGCTGTGCAAAGAAGTAACACGAATGGAAGTGCGAAAATAAAATATAATTGCAAAACTAACTAAATCTGATAAACTGAACAAAATGTTGAGAAACCTTAAAACAGTGAACAGAACTTTAAGTGTAATAGAAAAATCTTTGAAATGCGGTAGTGCGTGTGCAAGAAATCTCAACGCATGGACACAAGATAGAATCATTAAGTCACCGTATGCAAACATTGAAATACCGAACTGCACTTTATATGATTACGTGTGGCAGAATCTGGACAAATGGCCTGAGAGGACTGCATCTGTAAGTGAACCTTATATTTAAGTATACAATATATACAATAGATATATATATATATACAGACCTGGTAAGAAATGAAGGAAGCCGATGGTGTATTTAACTATGAACCGTGTTTTGTGGTAAGTATTCCTTGGGAAATGCCTTTCTTCATACTTGTGAAGGATGGGATATCTACGTACTCATATAAATTTGACGTTGCATATGGTGACGTTTTCCTTTAACCATTGTCTTCACTATACTATCGGAATATGTCAGTTTAAATATTCAATAGAATCCGCCAGAAACATTCAATATAAAGTAAGTAGGATCAGATGCAGGGCCGGAGACAGGGACAATACCAACTCAATTAATTTCGTAAATTATGTTTTTGAAGAAATGTTGGCGCCAGTTTAGATTCCAGCCGGTTTGTTTCAGTAGTGATCGTAAATCAGGCGATCGTTTTAGTTCACGAGCATATGTGCAAATAGTTCAATTGTTCCATTTTTGTTTCTACTACAGCATTTGTTTTCCAGGTATGTGCAACAACTGGCAGAGGTTACACCTATGAGCAAGCTTTTAAACTATCAAACACTTTTGCTGCTAATCTTCGTACAAAATTAAAGTTGAAAGATGGAGACATTGTCGCTGTTATGCTGCCTAATATTCCTGATTTCCCTTTAGTGGCTTTGGGTATAATGGAAGCGGGAGGAGTTGTCAGCACCATTAATCCTGTTTATACCGCACGTAAGCTAAGATTTCGTATAATATACGTGTTTTACAAATATAAAATACACGTATTATTGATAACAGAAAAGAAATGAATAAAGAAACATCTTTACTTGACAATACATAAAACATAATTTTGCGGAATGTACATATTACATCATCATTATTGTAGCATCAAATAGGCATACGACTCAGCATTATGCTGCAGTGTAAAAATTACAGCACTGATATTCTGCCGGTGCCCTTTTCAAAAAAATCTTTTTATAAAATTTTTTGTCAGTGAGACATGTAAAAATGAGAATATAAATAATAATATAAAAAAAAGGAAAAATTTGGTGAAAAGGAAAAAATGATTGGGTATTATGAATTCCTTTCTTCCTCTCTATCTTCAGTTCATAAACATTCTACAATTAAACATGTCCCTCTCTGATAATTGGATGGATTTGCTGTAGTAGCTAGGCTTGATAGGTGGATAAGCGACACTACTGCCAGACGTCATTGATGGATTCGCTAATGTGGCCATAGAACGTTAAAATTAAAATTCAAAATAATTCGAAGGAATTAGACAACTTATATACAAAATTAATAAAAAAAGATTTTTCTCGTTCATTCAATGAATAGTTTCTAAATCTCATTGTATTTATTCTGGTACTATTATGACTTAACTAATTGGACTGCAACGACATATTAACTCTTATATACTAAGATATAGACTTAATGGTCTATCTATGTATCCTCCATACATGAACGTATCTTTTTCTTTTCCTTGTAATTATTTAAAAAAAATTGAAAGAAGGAAATTAGTCTATTTGACTTAGTTTGTTCAACTTATATTGAAACGTATCAGTGTACGCACTGCGTATACTGATATGTTCCATGCTGGTGGTACCTAATCATATGGATACCGAAAAAACTCCTGTATTACCATCTAGTGACAGATTACCATATTTTTGGTAATGATCACACCATGATCTTATTTTTGCATGAGTTAAAAACGTTTTATGTATACTAAACTATATAATTTCAGATGAGGTGCACCTTCAACTCGTGGTTTGCGATGTTAAATTGGTCGTTACACTAACTGAAACAGTCAGTGTTGTTAAAGAAGCTTTAAAATTAGCTAAGTTAAATATTCCTATAATAGCTGTCAGGACCGAAGGCAAGACAGTTCCCAAAGGAACAATTTTATTCAACGAACTAACTGAGGATGTACATGTTGACAAATCATGCTTAAAACAAGTGAGGAGAAGTATTAACGATATCTGCTTTCTTCCTTATTCAAGTGGTACTACAGGGTTACCTAAAGGTGTAGAGCTTTCTAGTAGAAACATTATTGCGAACTGTGAACAAATCAATGAACCACTTATAAGAACCCATAATGAGACAACAGGTAAGGACATCTATTAAACCCAGCCATATAAAATTCTTTAAAATTTAATTTTAGTAAAATAATTAAAAACTTATTTGCTTTACTGGCGTTAAGAAATTTTTCCTTGCCATTTTATTTCTAAATATCATCTTTCCGCTGGGCACCACGTAGTGCCCATTATCAATCATTTAGATGATGGCAATCTTCATAATATTTGTGAATTGATAAATCATGTTTTACGAGTGTCTTACTCGTAAGACATGACCATTTCAGTTGCGGAGCGGATTTAAATATGTTATCGTCACTTTTGGTGGGTGAATTGCCAATCACAGCGTTAGTCATTTTTTACCGTTAGCATTGCTCCATCGCCGGTCTGGGTACCATTTACAATTATATTATATTGTTTATTTAAACAGAAATGAAAATATATACAAGATCAAAAGCCAACTTCAAAGAATCCATAAAAAACCCGCGTGAAAGACCGTATCGCTGATGTGCATCACTGACGCTCAGGGAAGTCTGCAGTATGTCAACATATTCAGGATCGTCCTAACCATTATATCAGATTTGATAGACCTAGAAATTGAATATATTTACGCGAGCGCGCATGCTCCGTTGCCATATAAGCAGTGTTGCCGATTTGGCATTTTTAATGCTAAATTTGGCATATTTTTAAATCTGTTGGCATGAAAAAATTGGCTTTAGCATGTTGCATATTTAAGCATCTTTCGAATTTTACCTACTAATGATGTTAACTCTTTTTATGGGATAGACAAATTGTTCACAATCACTGCCATATCTATTATATATTATTCTGTACAAAAGATTGAATTAAACCCATAGACAAAAAAATTAAAATTGTTACTATGATTGATTATTATGGCAACTCTGTTATGAATTGGGGAATTTCCCGAATAGTGAAAGATTTTGTTTAGTATTCCGAGTAAGCAACGACCGAGACCCGACTAAACTGCTGAATGATTTGGTTGAACTGGTTGAATCAGTCGCCAGAAGAATCATATTGCCAACAGCGCAAATTGATGTGTTAACAGCTACAAATCTTGAAAGCTATCTAGACCCATCTCCATACATGGGCTATGGTTTCGAACTAAAGCTGACTGAATATGAACTTTTACCTGAAGCCGAACGTAATCTGCGGCACCGCTGTAAGCAGTTTACACTTAAACTTATACAAGAAATGCGATCAAGGTTGCCAACAAATATAACAATACTACGAACAATGAGTATGCTTTCTGTACAAGAAACTTTAAAAGCTATAAAACCACCGATAATAAAACTAGCACAAGAGTTCGGCTGCCAGGCCAATGAAATAGAACGTATAGTTGTACAGTGGAGGAATATTCGACATACCGACTGGGAAAATAAGTGTTCAACTGTCGAATTTTGGTCGGAGGTTTATGGATACAAAGACTCGGCGGATAATAATCCATTTTCGGAGTTAGCTTCTTTGGCCATATCTATTCTTTCTTTGCCACACTCGAATGCTGAGATAGAACGAGTATTCAGCCAAATGAATATAGTAAAAACAAAGTTAAGAAATCGTATGTCACTACATACACTGAACTCGATCCTACACATCAGATATGGCCTTAAAAGATCAGGAAAATGTTGTCATTCCTATAACGTTCCCGAAAATGTTTTAAAACAGATTAGAGGGATTAAAGAGTCGCTTGTAATGCCAATGACTATTGCTATTGAAGATGGCCCTTCAACATCACAAGCACAAGCACACGACGAAGCTGATATTGATGATCTACAAATATTATTTGATTTATATTTATGATTAAAATTACTTTAAAATGGCACTGCATTTTTAGTTACACTACCTACTTGCAATTTATTTTTATTTCTTATTCATTTAAACAAGACTTAGCAGCTGGCATTTTTTTTGGCATATTCAAGTGTGATTTAGCATTTTTTTAGCATTATCGCCGCCAAAGTCTAGCATTTTTTTCATTTATAAAACGGCAACACTGCATATAAGCTCTGTCACAGTCCGTTTTCGGACATCGTCGAGGGTGGACTGCACGTCGGTGTTGGAGCGACTTCGTTCAAATATATATTAGTTTTTTAAAAGTTTATACTCAATTATAAATATTTTTATGACTAGCAATACTTAATTTAGTTAATATCTGTACACTGGTAACTGTAAATATTATTTTCTAAATAAATGAATTTTTAATGTGCCCAAAGAAGAAGAAATTTTCGCGCCGACGTTGATTAGTGAAACTAAAAAATGCATTTTTATATAATTTAGATGTGGAACGACGAACATGCTCTCGTTACTTAGATTACGATAGTTTTTAATACCTATGTAATTTTATTGTTGCATATTTTTATTAATTAGTTGATACTGAATTTTATAATTATGTATTACAATAAAACGCTGTTTTTATGATTATGACTTATAAAATATTATTGGGGAGGGAAATAAAGATACAGATACTTACATTTAGGTACACTGTTATCAACTTAAATCAAACAATTTAAATAAATAATAAAAATGGTGCTTCCCTAAGTATAAATAACTATATAAAGACATTCTTGGGTTTATGGTTTCTTTTTTTATGTTACACAAACTATCATCTAAAAAATGTAAAAAATTTTAATTAGAGAGGGGTTTCTCTACGTGATAAAGTTAGAAATGAAGATATTTGCATTAGAACCAGAGTAACTGCCATAGCCCAACGGAATATTACAGTGAAATGGCAATGGACTGGCTATATAACTTGGAAAACAGATTAAAAAATAGGAAGAAAGGTCCTCGAGTGGCAACCTCGTACAGGTAAGCGAAGTAGTACTCAACCTTTATTCCTCTTCACGTATTCTCATACGCTTTTCTTCACACATACATACACACACACACACACACACACACACAAACACACACACACACACATACGCACGCATGCACGCACACACACACACACACAAATAGAACGCAAATAATACTTACCTAGTACTGGTAGGCAAGAGTGAATAGGTTTTTGATAAGTCAGTGCACTTCACCATCTTAGACTACATAACCACTTACCGATGGAATTGTAGTTGCTTTACTACTAGCTGGGTAAAAATAGTAAAAAAAAATTTACCCTGTGAAAGTTTGCATTTAGATATAATTTTTCTAACCAACCATAAAAATATGATGAGAATATGTATATAAGTATAAAGGTTGCCTCACACGGGACAGTAATAATATAATATTATATCTTCCATTATCTACGCATGAAAACTTTTAAAATCTCTGAATCCCGAGGTATGTTCATATTAAGAGGCTGAATAGAGCCACATTGCAATGCATGGGGATCGTTTTGTAATTTCACGTCATTATCCAAAAAAAATTGTATTTCAGGTGTCAGTTTGCAAAACACGATTCCACAAAAATTAATTCAATAGAAAATAATTGCAAACTTGCTTCTAAAAATACTTAAATTTTCAACGTCAATTTTTTCATACGTAGTAGAGCCATGCTGCAGCTATATTAGTAGTAGGTATAGTTGTAGCACGAATGGGTCGGCTCGACCGGGGAAGGGCCTCGCTCTCACGGAAAAACATAAAAATAGCAGTTTAACCCTGCTGTGTTTCGTATGGTGAGTGTAGAGAACCGGAGAACCTTTTTACTGGAAGCGAGGCATTACATCTTAGTCCTCACGGGTGACAACGCATCTACATTTTGATACGTAATCGAGAATAGATGTAGATGTGTATGGGCCGTAGCAACCACTTACCATCAGGTGGACTGTGTGCTCGTTTGTCACCCTTATTCTATTAAAAAAAACTTTCTGAGATTATAGTAAAATAATGTTAAGTATTGTAAGCATTCGTACAATTATGTCTCATGTTAATAAAGCTATTGGGCTATTTTGATTTGTAATAAAGTGATTTTACTTTATAGGTTAAATAATTTATTTACCTTTCTATATCAAGAACCGTTGTTTTCTGTCACTCCTATTGAATTTGACAGTGCTTGCTGAAATTTAGCATATTTAGATGGATCAGAATCGCGCGCTGATCCGGCTGTTAGGCTGTTAGATATTGCAAAAATTAATCGAAAATATTTATTTTTACTTTCATGCCGAAGACTACCTTGTTTTATTTTATTACGGTCAAATAATATTTATTAGGTTATAAAGCAAGTATTTTTGTAAATTGTGTTTGTTGTGTATTGAAATGTAAATGTTTTCATTATTTTGTTATTCTATTGCTTACAGTTATGATCACGTCTTAGCTTTACACCAAGAATTACATTAGAAATTCTTGATGGGATGCGATGTAACGCGCATACATTATTTTCATCAAGAACTATAATATATCTATATATTTGTTTTTTTTACCACTAGAGTTTCAACAAAATCTTAAAAAAGTTCAATGAATTAAAAAATGCCAATAATTATATAATTTCAAGTCAGTGTTTTACATTTAAAGATCAAAATATAAAGAGCCAAAAATAAAGAACAAAGTTATTATTTTCATTTTGATTAATTTAATTCGAGACTAAAATAAATGTGAAAGGGCTTTTATCTGCAATAATAATTTTCGTCAAAAATAACATAGACTTATAAAAGTCATATACAAGGTCAATCATACTGAAGATTATCAATTGTACTACAAAATATTTAAAAGACTATTTCCAGTATAATGACCCAAATATCATCATTAATCTTTGACTGGCACTCTTTAAAGTTTTATCACATGGCTAAATGATTAACTTTTATATTATGATAAGATCATGCTTTTCTATAAAAAGTTGCAAGAAATTTTAAATCACGGACCTATTGGTTTGTTTTACTTTTTACTTAATTAGTGAAAAACAAGATGGACTGATCTAAAAGTTTACTTTCTTATGTAAAAAGTGCTATTTAGAATTTTATACAAATGATAATTAAAGTTTCTATGTAAATAAGTGTAACATAGCGGGTATTATATTCAATGGTAGCGGCCATCGATATTTGCAAAGCCAGCATCATTTTCTGTGCAGAAACCGGCAAAGTATTGCTCAAGGCACTATAAACAAAGCAGCTGATAAAATGTTACACTCATAACTGTTAACAAAAACTGTTTCCGCAAATGGTCTTATAGATAATAATAACTATACCGCCGTGTTAGGTGCAGGAGCTATTATTAGAAGGAGAAGAGGTAAAATTTTGTAATGATTTCTTATATTTACGCGAACACTACACATTGAATAAAACTATTTTTACGGATTTTTTTTTCGCGTTTACTTAACTTATTTTATATTCCCGACGTTTCGGTTGCTTTCCAGCAACCGTGGTCACGGGGGACTGAGGTGATTGACGTCCCGATCAAGTCAAAGTTAACCCGGGACATCGGGACGTCAATCACCTCAGTCTCCCGTGACCACGGTTGCTGGAAAGCAACCGAAACGTCGGGAATATAAAATAAGTTACGTAAACGCGAAAAAAAAATCCGTAAAAATAGTTTTATTCAATGTAAAATTTTGTTTTAGAAATGCGCAATCAATATTGTTTTGTTTGCAATTGAGCATAAAATAAAAAATAACTTCAGCCATAGAGCATAACTGGCATTATACTCAGGCCCATCAATTGGTATGGAAAAAATAATTTTACCAGGTTTCAAAAAATCAATCAAAATTCAAAAAAACATAAATATTAAACCAAAAAATGTATATATGTATGTCTATACATACATATAATGATTTATGGCCGCTTAGTAACTAATGGTGACTCACTATAACATCCTACAGTCACGCCGAAACTAAGAAGAGAGATTCACTGTAGAAAAGGTAATAATTTATTGCGGAAATTTTG